>CM016615.1:69817806-71127806 GCA_005393395.2 Gossypium australe
TTTCATGTAAAAATAGACACAATAAGGTTAACCCATGTCTCATTCACCTTTTAATTCAATATACCCTATTTTTGGTGATTTTTCTAACTCATATCACTGCTGTTACTATAAGTTGTTTGACACAATGAATGGACTAGCTTCTTACCAAACTCACCTACATTCCTAATTCAAGGATTATCCCACATATATAATTACTTAACAAAAATTAAACTTGATTTAGAAAGCATAAACCTTACCATCAAGAACCACATACACATTAACAATACTACAACATACTTAATGAGAAATTTAGCCATATTCGCATGGCCATTCTTTTAGGGTTTACATGTGAACCGTAAAACTTCCTTAAACAATCCAAGCCTATCCTATACATGCCTTCGTTCAAAACCAATCCCAAAATGAAGGAGTACCCCAAAAAGATAGGTTGATAGTGTGAGCGACCTTCCAACGACCCTGATGAGCTTGTGGCTTGCCCCTAATCTAGAAAACAGAGAAACATCTCACACGGGTAAGCATACTAGCTTAGTAAGTCCCAATTCATTTAGAATTATAACATCTAATTATGTATGAAGATAAAGCAATCCCACATATGGTATTCTAATAACAACTAAGTAAAGAGTTTACACAAGTCAAGTTTAATAATTCAAGGACCCACTTTCATAGTAGTCATTCATGCAAATCAATTGTCCCATAGTAGCATGTTCGAAGGTCGACTTCCGACAAATTATATTCATCAATGACAACTTAGCACAAGTAATATCTAACAAACATACCTCACATACTTACCCGAACCACATTCTTGACAATTTAGTTCTAAATTGTCTTGACAAGGATTAGACTCCTCTTAGGAAATTTCATCACCGGCATCAAGCCTGCTAGCGTAAAAGCCCGTTTTAACACCGGCACAAGGCCTGCTAGGCATAAGCCCGATAAATAACACCGGCACAAGGCCTGCTAGGCATAAGCCCGATAAATGTCACCGGCACGAGGCCTGCTAGGCTCGAAGCCCGAATATCAGAATATTATCACCTGCTTTCACATTCCACCATCACATATCGAATTATAACCATTTATTCCCATTGCATAAATAAATTTGTAATCAATCTAATCCATCAATCATCACATTCGGCCAACTCATAGTTTTACACCAAGCTATTACCAACTTTATCATTCACTAGATGTGTAAATGATCTTTAGATAATAAGTAGCTCAAGAACTTACTCATTTACCTTGCATTAGCCAAAACAATTTCCATCATTCTCAACATAAATCATCAACCAACATGTAGGTATACATTCGGCCATGATGCAATTTGCTACTAACATTCATAAATTTTATTATAGTCAAGGTAACCATAATTTATTCTTTGACAAAATCTAACCAAAGGACTTACCTCGGTTGTCGATAAGCCGTGCAAATCGGCTACTCGATAATCTTTGCTTTGCCTCGATCCAACTTTTTCTCCTTTTGATCTTGATCTAATTTGGTTCAATTTAAACCAATTAACCCACACTTCCATTTAATTCGAAAGCAAAATCATAAAAACAATAATCCCAAGACATAAACATTTACATTCGGCCTTTATCCTCTATTTGTTCAAATACATTCAAATTATTAAGGAACACTTTGGTAGTGCTTTCCTTGATACGTTTTAACTTACAACCTACTTTCATACTTATTACCATACAAAATTTTATGTATTTATACATATATCACTAAGTACAATAGCTCAAATTCATTCTCTCATGGCCGAATATGTCATAACCCCCATGCATTTTCTTCAACATGCAACCTAGCAACAAGCTAAATAACCATTCTAATTTCATGCATTGACTACACCAATTCCACCTATGTGGACTTCTTCTACTTGGCCGAATGGCCCTTAGGTTCTTAGAACTCTCTTTTTAGCTCTTCTTTCCATCTACTTTACTCCTTACTCTATTTTACTTCAAATACTCAAGTCTTATACTTAGTCACCCAACAATTAACACATCACCCATAACAATTAATCTAGGTCAACTTATTATATGAGAATGACCTAACCACCAAGCACATGAAGTACCATTTTCATAAATATCCCCCCCATTATTCGGCCAACTAGGAGGATACTCTCAAGCCAAACAACAAAATTTTCTTAATCATGCTCAAGATACCTCTTCTCAAGTTGTCTAAGTTCATTTCTACAACAAGGTACAAACTCTCATCCATGGCCGAATTCCTCATGTATGAGATCAACCATTTTCTACTTGTTTTTCCCTAATGACCAAGAAATCGACTCAATTTAAGGGTAGGCTATCAAGCTATGCCTCAACTCTTACCTTGATTCCCACATGCATGGCCGAATCTCATCTTACCAAACTTAACAAGCTTTGCTTGTTTCCAAAGAGAATGAATCAAGAAATCAAGCCACATCAAGATAAATTACTAAGGTGAAGTTCAACTCTTACCTATTCTAACACATGCAAGGCCGATTGAAGAAGATGAAATTCTTCTCTTCTCTTCAAGTAGAATTCGGCTAGAAGGGAGGAAGGATGAGAGAATTTTCTTTTTCTTTTTGTTATTTTAACAAAAATCATAGCATGCTTTTTCAAAAATCAAAATATGCATAAATTAAAAACATATTTTCCTAGCATGCCTTAATATAATAATGCCTAAATTTCATAAAAAAAAATAAAATAGAGAGCATATATGCATGCTTGCCGTCCACCTTGTTCAATTGTGGGGAATTTGACATGCAAATCCCCATGTTTTGTGAACAATTCATTTAGCTCCCTTTTTATTAATGCCCACTACATTAATCCTTCTTGCAATTTAAGCCTTCTCAGCAATTTAAGCACTAGGTAACTAAAATTTTCTACGAAATTTTTACACTCACTAAAACACACATAATAAACACAAAACATAATATTATAATATCCCACAGGCTCGGATTCGTGGTCCCGAAACCACCTTTCCGATTAGGGTCAAAATTGGTCTGTTACAACTCTCCCCCCTTAAGGATTTTCGTCCCCGAAAATCTTACCGTTAAAAAGGTTCGGATATTGTTGCCTCATTGACTCTTCAGGCTCCCACGTAGCCTCTTCGACTCCGTGACGATTCCATAGAATCTTTACTAATGGAATTCTTTTATTTCTTAACTCTTTGGTTTCCCGAGCTAAGATACGGATCGGTTCCTCATCATAGGTCAAGTCAGATCGAATTTCAATCTCTGACGGGGTGATCACATGGGACGGATCCGATCTGTATTTACGAAGCATCGAGACATGAAATACGTTGTGTATCCTTTCTAACTCGGAGGGCAACCTTAATCTGTAAGCAACCGGTCCAATACGTTCAATAACTTCGTACGGTCCGATAAACCTCGGGCTCAACTTGCCTTTCTGACCGAATCGGAGTATCTTCTTCCACGGAGAAACTTTCAAGAATACCCGATCTCCGACCTGAAATTCAATGTCCTTGCGTTTTAAATCGGCATAGGACTTTTGACGATCCGAAGCTGCCTTCAAATTGCTTTTAATCACAACCACTTTCTGTTCAGTTTCTTTAATCCAATCAACCCCGTGTATCTTATTCTCACCGAGCTCAGTCCAATACAACGGTGTGCGGCATTTTCGACCATATAAGGCTTCATAAGGTGCCATTCTTATGCTAGACTGAAAGCTGTTATTGTAAGCAAACTCAATCAGGGGTAGGTATCGTTCCCACGTACCCCCGAACTCGAGAACGCAACACCTCAACATGTCCTCAAGTGTCAAAATGGTTCGCTCAGACTGACCGTCTGTTTGCGGATGGAAGGCCGTACTAAAATGAAGTTTAGTACCTAATGCCTCTTGCAACTCTTCCAGAATCGCGAGGTAAATCTTGGATCTCTATCTGAAACAATGGAACTCGGTACACCGTGCAATCTTACAATCTGCGACACATACAATTCAGCGAGTTTGTCGAGTGGATAGTCGGTACGTACCGGCACAAAATGAGCTGACTTAGTCAATCTATCAACGATAACCCAAACGGCATCTTTCTTACTCGGTGTCATAGGGAGACCGGATACAAAATCCATAGTAATTCTATCCCATTTCCATTCGGGTATCATAATCGGCTGAAGTAATCCGGAAGGTACCTGGTGTTCAGCTTTCACTTGTTGACAGATTAAGCATTTGGAGACAAACTCGATATGTCCCGTTTCATGCCAGGCCACCAATAAAACTGCTTCAAATCGTTATACATTTTTGTGCTTCCCGGGTGTATCGACATTCGGCCATTATGGGCTTCACTCAGAATCGCCTGTATCAAATCTGAGTTTGTTGGAACACACAATCGATTTTTATACTTCAAACAGTCATTTGCATCTATCTGGAAGTCTGATTCTGTAGAGTTCTCACACTGAACCCGAATAGCTACTAACTTTTCGTCAGCTTTCTGTGCCTCGTAAATTTGCTGAATAAACATCGGTCTTGTTTGTAGCTCGGCTATGATCGAACCATCCTCAGACATCGTCATCCGTGTGTTTAATGCACGCAGAGCAAATAATGATTTTCGACTTAACGCATCCGCAACGACATTAGCCTTCCCCGGATGGTAGTCAATCACTAATTCATAGTCTTTCAACAATTCTAACCATCGGCGTTGTCTCAAATTCAGGTCTTTCTGAGTCATTAAATATTTCAAACTTTTGTGATCTGAATAAACATGACATTTTTCGCCGAACAGATAGTGACGCCAGATTTTTAATGCAAACACAATGGCTGCTAACTCCAGATCGTGAGTTGGATAATTCTTTTCATGTGGCTTCAATTGTCTTGAAGCATAGGCTATGACCTTGCCTTCTTGCATCAGAACACAACCCAACCCACCTAAAGATGCATCACTGAAAATAGTAAATTCTTTACCCGATTCAGGCTGAGTCAACACTGGAGCCTCGGTTAGAAGGGCTTTCAACTGCTCGAAACTCCTCTGGCATTTTTCTGACCACTCATATTTGACATCCTTCTGTAGTAGTCTCGTCAAAGGTGCAGCTATCACGGAAAAACCTTTTACAAACCGTCTATAATATCCCGCGAGGCCTAGGAAGCTTCGGATTTCAGAAACATTCTTTGGTGGTTTCCACTCGAGTATGGCTGCTATTTTGTTTGGATCCACCGAATTCCTGACACCGAAACCACATGACCCAAGAAGCTGACTTCGTTCAACCAAAACTCACACTTGCTGAATTTTGCATATAAATGATGATCTCTCAAGGTTTGTAGTACTTCTCTCAGGTGCTCAACGTGTTCCGCTTCACTTTTGGAGTAGACCAATATATCATCGATAAACACTACTACAAACCGATCCAAAAACCGTCGGAAAACCCGGTTCATTAGATCCATAAAAACGGCAGGTGCATTGGTAAGCCCAAAAGGCATAACCAAAAACTCATAGTGTCCGTACCTCGTTCGAAATGCCGTCTTGGGCACATCGGAATCCCTGACTCGTAATTGGTAGTAGCCCGATCTCAAATCTATTTTCGAAAACACTGAAGCTCCCTTCAACTGATCAAATAAATCATCAATCCGAGGTAACGGGTATTTATTCTTTATGGTCACCTTATTTAGTTGCCGGTAGTCGATACACATTCGCATTGTCCCATCTTTCTTCTTCACAAACAAGACTGGTGCTCCCCACGGAGAAAAACTCGGTCGTGCGAAACCCCTCTCGGTCAATTCTTGCAACTGCGCTTTCAATTCTTTTAATTCAGTAGGCGCCATTCGGTACGGAGCTATCGAAATTGGGGTCGCACCGGCACTAATTCAATGCCGAACTCAATCTCTCGTACTGGGGGTAAGCCCGGTAGTTCTTCAGGAAACACATCGGGGTATTCACATACAACTGGTACCGATTCCATTATTTTCTCGGACAGTTTATTGTCCAGTACATAAGCCAAATAGGCCTCACACCCCTTTCTCACATACTTTTGGGCTACCATCGAGGATATCACTGTAGGCAACTCATTTGCATCACCGGATTTTATTCTAACTGTCTCACCGTTTCGGCATTTCAGATTAATAAGCTTCCTCTTGCAATCCACCACTGCCTCATGTGAAGTTAGCCAATCCATACCCAAGATTATATCAAATTCATCGAAGGGCAGCAACATTAAGTCTGCTGGAAAGCAATAGTCTCGTACCATCAACGGGCAACCTCTACACACTTTATCTACAAGCACACATCTACCCAAAGGGTTGGACACACGAATTACGAACTCGGTAGACTCAACTAGCAGAGTCTTACCAAATTTTAAAGTTTCACACACATAAGAATGAGTCGAACCAGGATCAATTAGTGCAATCACAGTAGTATCAAAAAGAGTGAAAGTACCAGTAATGACGTCGGGGGAGGAAGCATCCTCTCTAGCTCGCGCAGCATATGCTCTCGCCGGAGCTCTAGCCTCGGATCGATCTGTAGTGTTCTTCGTTCCTTTCTGGCTACCACCTACATTGCCTGAATGTCTGGGTGGTCTACCTCGCATTGGTACACTGTTCGGTGTAGTATTCTGAACGGCATTCTGCTCAGTAAATTTCGGGCACTCCCGGATAAAATGACCCGACGATCCACACTTGTAGCAAGTCCGATCATGGAATCTGCAACTCCCTGAGTGCCATTTCCCACAGTGCTTGCATTCAACTCTGGTCTGTGGAATGTTACCAACACTGGCTATCGAGGTAGCTCGGGAGCTCATAGGAGGTCGATCCCGTCTAGGTGGATCTGTAGTAGTTTTCTGTCGGCTATAGTCATCTCTGGGCCTCTTGCTCGTGGGATGGAAGACTTTGCCCGAAGACCTCTTTCGGATATCTCTGGCTTCGGTATCGGCCTTTCTTTTTTTCCCGAGCTCTTCAGCTTTGCAAGCTCTCTCAACTAAAGTTACAAATTCTTGGATTTCAAGAACGCCAACAAACATCTTTATATCTTCATTTAGGCCGTCTTCGAATCTTTTACACATAATGGCTTCAGTAGAGACACACTCTCTAGCATAACGGCTGAGCCTAACAAACTTTCTTTCATACTCCGTTACTGTCATTCGTCCTTGTTTCAGCTCAAGGAACTCTTTTCGTTTTTGATCAATAAACCTTTGGCTAATATACTTCTTGCGGAATTCAATTTGGAAGAAATCCCATGTCACTCTTTCTTTCGGAACCACTGATACTAGTGTGTTCCACCAGTGATATGCAGTGTCCCGTAGTAAGGATATAGTACATTTCAAGCATTCATCCGGAGTACAAGACAGCTCACCAAGTACTCGAATAGTGTTATCGAGCCACATTTCGGCTCTCTCAGCATCGTCATCGTCATTGGCTTTAAAATCTTCGGCCCCATATTTTCGAATTTTGTCAACTGGGGGCCTACTTGATCTCATGGGATCTATTACTGGGGGAGCTAGAGGATCGGAGTTGGATTATTCGGGGGTGGAGGTTGGGGCATATTCGGGTTATTCTGAATAAATTGGGCAAACCAATCATTCATCATCCGATAAAAGGCTTGCTTTGTCTCTCCTTCGTGGCTACCCGAAACAGGTCGAGAGTCTATCGGCGCTGATCCATGGGTACGGTCAGGCGCCACGCTCTCCACATCATCAGCCACAGCTCTTTCTGGTTCGGAATCCATTTACTATACAAACAAAATTTAGGTTGTCAGAAGTCACCACACTATCAACACATAACCACAGGCATGTATAGCTAGACTCACACGCGCCACGGTAGTCCTAGAATCGACTAAACCGTAAGCTCTGATACCAATTCAAATGTAACACCCCGTACCCGGCACCGTCGCCGGAGTTGGGCAAGAGGCATTACTAGACTTTACTATTAGATCAGAACATGTAAATCTTAAAGCTGTCAAACTGTGTTGTGCCGACCAATTCGGCTATAACTCGAGTTATAGAGTTCGAAATTCAGATCCGTAAATTTTCCTTGAAAGTAGACTCATATATCTATTTACCATAATTTTTCTAGAATTTTTCATGTGGCCAATTAGTACAGTTTATTCATCAAAGTTACCCTTATTACACTGCTGGACCGTTCTGACCTGTCCCTATAAAACTGCAGATATCTCATTGCACGATTTTCATGTACTGTTCTAGTTTATACCAACGAAAAATAGACTCAATAAGGGTTCTACACATATATCCCATGCTTCCTAATTATTTTTGTACAATTTTTGACAATTTTTCCAAAACAGAACAGTGACTCGCGAATGCATTCAGAGTAGGTCTCACTAAAACTGGATTATCTCATAATGTATGAGTCTTTTGCCAACTATGTTTCTTTCATGTAAAAATAGACACAATAAGGTTTAACTCCATGTCTCATTCACCTTTTAATTCAATATACCCTATTTTTGGTGATTTTTCTAACTCATATCACTGCTGTTACTATAAGTTGTTTTGACACAATTTATGGAGGGCTAGCTTCTTACCAAACTCACCTACATTCCTAATTCAAGGATCTATCCCACATATATAATTATTACCTTAACAAATGATTAAACTTTGATTTAGAAAGCATAAACCTTACCATCAAGAACCAACATACACATTAACAATACTACAACATACTTAATGAGAAATTTAGCCATATTCGCATGGCCATTCTTTAGGGTTTACATGTGAACCGTAAAACTTCCTTAAACAATCCAAGCCTATCCTATACATGCCTTCGTTCAAAACCAATCCCAAAATGAAGGAGTACCCCAAAAAGATAGGTTGATAGTGTGAGCGACCTTCCAACGACCTTGATGAGCTTGTGGCTTGCCCCTAATCTAGAAAACAGAAGAAACATCTCACACGGGTAAGCATACTAGCTTAGTAAGTCCCAATTCATTTAGAATTATAACATCTAATTATGTATGAAGATAAAGCAATCCACATATGGTATTCTATAATAACAACTAAGTAAATAGTTTACACAAAGTCAAGTTTAATAATTCAAGGGCCCACTTTCATAGTAGTCATTCATGCAAATCAATTGTCCCATAGTAGCATGTTCGAAGGTCGACTTCCGACAAATTATGTTCATCAATGACAACTTAGCACAAGTAATATCTAACATAACATACCTCACATACTTACCCGAACCACATTCTTGACAATTTAGTTCTAAATTGTCTTGACAAGGATTAGACTCCTCTTAGGAAATTTCATCACCGGCATCAAGCCTGCTAGGCGTAAAAGCCCGATAATTAACACCGGCACAAGGCCTGCTAGGCATAAGCCCGATAAATAACACCGGCACAAGGCCTGCTAGGCATAAGCCCGATAAATGTCACCGGCACGAGGCCTGCTAGGCTCGAAGCCCGAATATCAGAATATTATCACCTGCTTTTCACATTCCACCATCACATATCGAATTATAACCATTTATTCCCATTGCATTAAATAAATTTGTAATCAATCTAATCCATAAATCATCACATTCAGCCAACTCATAGATTTACACCAAGCTATTACCAACTTTATCATTCACTAGATGTGTAAATGATCTTTAGATAATAAGTAGCTCAAGAACTTACTAATTTACCTTGCATTAGCCAAAACAATTTCCATCATATTCTCAACATAAATCATCAACCAACATGTAGGTATACATTCGGCCATGATGCAATTTGCTACTAACCTTCATAAATTTTATTATAGTCAAGGTAACCATAATTTATTCTTTGACAAAATCTAACCAAAGGACTTACCTCGGTTGTCGATAAGCCGTGCAAATCGGCTACTCGATAATCTTTGCTTTGCCTCGATCCAACTTTTTCTCCTTTTGATCTTGATCTAATTTGGTTCAATTTAAACCAATTAACCCACACTTCCATTTAATTCGAAAGCAAAATCATAAAAACAATAATCCCAAGACATAAACATTTACATTCGGCCTTTATCCTCTATTTGTTCAAATACATTCAAACTTATTAAGGAACACTTTGGTAGTGCTTTCCTTGATACGTTTTAACTTACAACCTACTTTCATACTTATTACCATACACAAATTTTATGTATTTATACATATATCACTAAGTACAATAGCTCAAATTCATTCTCTCATGTGGCCGAATATGTCAATAACCCCCATGCATTTTCTTCAACATGCAACCTAGCAACAAGCTAAATAATCATTCTAATTTCATGCATTCGACTACACCAATTCCACCTATGTGGACTTCTTCTACTTGGCCGAATGGCCCTTGGGTTCTTAGAACTCTCTTTTTAGCTCTTCTTTCCATCTACTTTACTCCTTACTCTATTTTACTTCAAATACTCAAGTCTTATACTTAGTCCACCCAACAATTAACACATCACCCATAACAATTAATCTAGGTCAACTTTATTATATGAGAATGACCTAACCACCAAGCACATGAAGTACCATTTTCATAAATATCCCCCCCATTATTCGGCCAACTAGGAGGATACTCTCAAGCCAAACAACAAAATTTTCTTAATCATGCTCAAGATACCTCTTCTCAAGTTGTCTAAGTTCATTTCTACAACAAGGTACAAACTCTCATCCATGGCCGAATTCCTCATGTATGAGATCAACCATTTTCTACTTGTTTTTCCCTAATGACCAAGAAATCGACTCAATTTAAGGGTAGGCTATCAAGCTATGCCTCAACTCTTACCTTGATTCCCACATGCATGGCCGAATCTCATCTTACCAAACTTAACAAGCTTTGCTTGTTTCCAAAGAGAATGAATCAAGAAATCAAGCCACATCAAGATAAATTACTAAGGTGAAGTTCAACTCTTACCTATTCTAACACATGCAAGGCCGATTGAAGAAGATGAAAATTCTTCTCTTCTCTTCAAGTAGAATTCGGCTAGAAGGGAGGAAGGATGAGAGAATTTTCTTTTTCTTTTTGTTATTTTAACAAAAATCATAGCATGCTTTTTCAAAAATCAAAATATGCATAAATTAAAAACATATTTTCCTAGCATGCCTTAATATAATAATGCCTAAATTTCATAAAAAAAAAAATAAAATAGAGAGCATATATGCATGCTTGCCGTCCACCTTGTTCAATTGTGGGGAATTTGACATGCAAATCCCCATGTTTTGTGAACAATTCATTTAACTCCCTTTTTATTAATGCCCACTACATTAATCCTTCTTGCAATTTAAGCCTTCTCAGCAATTTAAGCACCTAGGTAACTAAAATTTTCTACGAAATTTTTACACTCACTAAAACACACATAATAAACACAAAACATAATATTATAATATCCCACAGGCTCGGATTCGTGGTCCCGAAACCACCTTTCCAATTAGGGTCAAAATTGGTCTGTTACAATTATCCTATATTAAAATAAATAAAATAGAACTATCTTTATCACCTTAATAAAATAAATACTAGAAATAATCCCTTAACTATTTCCTATCAAATCCCTATATATTCTCTTATCTCTTTAACAAATAAAATAAATTAATCCCATGCATTATCTCTTATCACCTTTTTAATCCGAATAAAATAAACCTACCATTATCTAAAATAAAATAAAACAATCATTATCTCCTATCTTCCAGCCGAATTTTAAAAGGATTTAACAAGCCTTATCCTCTTACAATTAAAAGTCTTATTGCTTCCCTCTTTCCTGGCACCAAAAACCAAAATTAAAACACCCAACTGCTGCTCCCACTCCTCGAACCCAAGACCTGCTGGAGCTTTACTGCAGATAACGCCCCAGCCACTCTGCCAAGACGCCTCTTTGTGATATAATTCACCCTGAACTTCTTTTAACACCTCTTTCCCAAGCTCCCCCTTGTCCTAACGCCAAAGCAAAATAAAAACACGCCCCGTGCCGCCAACGGGATTCGAACCAAGGCCCTCGTTGCCGCAAGCCGCATATAGCGCTCCAAGCCACTCTGCCATGGCCTTTTTTAGGACATAAACTCGCCACAACTAATTTTAAAGCCTCTTTATCTTGCTCCCCTCTTAACGCCAAAAGCAAAAATAAAACACCCATTTCCACGCTACTCGAACCCAAGACCTGCGCCAGGCGTCACCTCTAGGCCCTTAAGTGGCGCCTTGCAGCCACTTTACCAAGGCCTGTTTTATGTCCAAAGACCCCTGCATATTTTCTTAAAGCCGTCTTCAGTCCAACCTCCCTTCTTGACGCAAAATACAAAAATAAAACACTCCCATGCTGCCCTCAAGACTCGAACTCCAGACCCTTGTTGGCGTCATTCCCAGGCCTTATGTGGCATCCTTAAGCCACTTTACCAAGCCCCCTTTTATGACCCAAAACACCCAAAAATTATTCTTAAGGCCTCCTCAGCCTAATTTCCTCTTTTTACACTTAAATCCAAAATTTTTCCAAAGCATCCCCTTATATTTTAAAGTTCCCAAAACCCTTAAAACATATCCAAACATACTCCAAGCCTATTATCACTCGAATTATGCACGAACGCATAACCCCTAATCTAGGATGTTACAGTTCTACCCTCCTTAAAAATAATTTCGTCCTCGAAATTACTTACTAACGAATAATCATACATCTTAACTCACCGCACTACACTTACGCTGCGCACTCTGATCTTAACAAATCTAACACATTCCTTAATTACTATCTCAAGATTCACATTCAAAGTTCCCTACACTTCACTAGCATACAAACACGAACTATTTCTATAAGTCAATAAAGAGTATTTCAAACATAAGGAACTTACCCGCTATCACATCCTTGGTTGGCTCGCATCCGAACCTTCAGCTCCTCTGCTTGGGGTTCCACGACCTTGACCTCGAGCCCTATCCATCACTTGAGGATAATTCTTAACCAAATGAGCCTTAGATCCACACTGGAAACATGCCTTACTATTTCCCCAACATTCTCCTGCATGAGCTCTTCCACACTGAGCACATACACTACTCCGATTCTCAGCAACTGGTACAGGTGCACGTACAGAATTCTCGATCCTTGGTCTTTTCTGAACATCTCCAAACGATGCTGACGGTCCAAAACTTCTCTTATTCCCGTTCCTATTCTTTTCTCGGTTTTCTCTTACAGTCCTCTTAACTTCTTCAGCTATCCGAGCTTTCTCTACCAAAATGGCGAAGTCTCTTTCTCTGTGCGGAGCAATTAACTCTCGCAACTCATCTCGTAGCCCATCTTCGAACCGGGCACACCTTTTGTAATCAGTAGCCACGATCCCTTTGGCGTACTGACTTAACCGCACAAATTCAGCTTCATACTCTGCCACTGACTTGCTTCCTTGAAACAAGTTTAGAAATGCCTTTCTCTGCGAGTCTAAGTAGCTAGCTCCTACGTACTTCCCTTCAAACTTAAGCTTAAAATATTCCCAATCCACTCGATCTGTCGGACCACCTTGTCTGACAGTGAGCCACCATCGATAAGCTTCATCTCGGAGCAACGAGACAGCACCTTTCAGCTTTTCCTCAGGAGTACAGTCCAAATCGTACATGATTCTTTCGACTGCCTCCAACCAATACTCCACTACATTCGGAGCTACTCCTGATACTCCTCTAAAAACTTCGGCTCTGTTCGACCTAAGTCTTTCCGATACTAATTTTCGAGCTCCATTTCCCGCACTAGCTCCTGCCACACGTTCTAGCACTCGTAACATAGCCCGCGATATTGCGCCATCTTCTCCTATCTGATCTTGCTCCTCCGTGCCCACTGCTGGCGGCGGTACTTCATTTTCTGACCCATGGCCAGACCCTACCGGTTCCGATACTGCCATTCTACCTCTACCGCGTCCACGACGACCACGTCCCCTAGAACTCATTTCTAACGTCACGATTTATCTGATTAAAAATTTTATGCATTAGTACTTTTGTTCCACTGATTAACCGCGAATAATTTTATGAAAAGAAGTTCTAGAAGTGGTTCTTTCGATCACACAAAGTTTCAGTT
Source organism: Gossypium australe (assembly GCA_005393395.2). Classification (NCBI taxonomy): domain Eukaryota; kingdom Viridiplantae; phylum Streptophyta; class Magnoliopsida; order Malvales; family Malvaceae; genus Gossypium; species Gossypium australe. Next base: position 69,831,704 of record CM016615.1, read on the forward strand.
CAAGTTCTCTATTCTAATTCAGAGAAGCACATTCACATTCACATTCATAATAGAGATATCTACATTTCCCAATGAAGCCACATTCATTCATCCACCAATCAATTATGGACTTTCGTTCATTCAGAGAGATGTTGTAGTTTTCATTGTTGTCGTTTTTCCACTACCCAGGGGTATTTTCGTAATTTGTCCTACAGGGGTATTTTCGTAATTTTTCAAAAGAAAAAGTTTCTTGGTGATTTTGTCAAAAATTATTTTGGAATTTTTAAATTCCCGGGGTATTTTGGAAAATTTTGAAATCCGGGGGTATTTCGGTAATTTTGGACCTCAGGGGGTATTTTGGTAATAAACCAGAGTAAATTTGTAAAGTTTAATATTTCCGGGGTATTTCCAAATTTTGCAAAACTTTGAGAGTTCTTTTGAGAATTTTACTTTCCAAAACGATAATGTTGCAAAAATTTTGGAAATCAGGGTCATTTTGGTAATTTTGTAAGTTAGGGGCAATTTTGTGATTTTCCAAAATCAAGGTATTTTGGTATTTTGTAAAATATGGTTTTTGAATACTTTTACAAAGTAGGAAAATTTTATTAAAATCGAGGGTAATATGGTAATTTTAGAAACCAAGGGCATTTTTGTAATTTTACCACTAGGGGTATTTTAGTAATTTTGTAAACAGGAAAAATTTTTTTTTCGGAAAATTTTCAAAATAGATTTTGCTACAAATCAAAGGGTAATTTAAGGATTTTAAAAACTAGGGTTTTTATAAAAACATGGCTAATCCCTTTCGGGTTTTAATTATCGGTTTAGCCTGTGAATAAGTCCTCTTGGTTAGGGTGAACCGTAGCTACGCACCAGGTAGGATTCCAGCGAAGAGGAGGTGAGTCACGAGGACTGCTTAAGTACCAGGCTCTTCCGGATCCACTCCTAGACATGCGCACAATGGTTGCCACACCTTAACTCGGCGACTTAGACACAGGTTTGTTCAGTTGCACTTAAGTCTTATGCATGTGTTTGAGTATGCTAGCCCTAGGGTTCAATAGCCCTAATCTTCTAATCTACGAGCCCAAATAAGCCCATAACATTCACATATGTAAATCACTTCCATAGTCAGAGGTACTTACCTGGTGGACTTCCGGTCGGAGGTACAGGTGCCATGCCAGAATAAACCTGAAAAATTTATGAAAGCCCAAATCTTTTAAAAGCCCATTTTAAAAAAATGTTTTTGGACCCAAAACCCTCAAAGCCGAGTTTTGAACCGGGCTCTGATACCAAACTGTAACACCCCAAACCCGGCCCATTCACTACGACCGAATTTGAAATGCCACTGCGGAACACGTTTGAAAATATTCTTACTTAAGAGTAAAAACCGTTAAAAATTTGTTTCCTTTAATAAAACATTTTTGTGACTTAAAATATTCTAAATAAGAATTAAAGTTTGTTATAAAAATACCGGATTCAAGCTTTATTATACATTCTTAAGAAAATAAAATCATTTGCAATCAACATTTAAATTGTCAATCCATAATAGAACATAATAATAAAGATACTTAATAAAAATACTTAAATACTTTAATGGACCTTATTACAATAAACACTTAACCAAATACTGAAACTATAAATACTTAATTAATTAAAATGTCTTCTGCATGGGCCACCTCGTATCCACTCCAACCCGGTCCGATCATCATATCACCTGTGATGTTTGATAAAATATTTGGGTGAGTCATAAAGACTCAGTGTGTAATTAATCCACTGAATTCCACCCACATGTTAACCACATATTAACCCATTTATCAAATAACAAGATAACTATTCATATAATAACACATTCTGGGCTTGGCCCATATTCATAACACTTATCAGGTAACAGGGTAATTAACCACATAATCTCCACATACTGGGCTTAGCCCATTTCTTATTCAAAACCACATATCACTGGGCTTGGCCCATTTTCACATTAAACCACATATCACTGGGCTTGGCCCATTTTCACATTAAATTCACATATCAGACATAATTATGCAAAGTGCACCCAACCCAAACCTAGGGTCCATCCTCTACACACCCCCGTATCCAGCCTACCACACACCAGGGGATTATCAAATCACCTTCTCCTTTTCACTCCACAAGGCAATCAATGCCGTCCACGTGCAATTAAGCACAAAAATCCACAACGCGACCTCAGTCAGCGCCAATCCACGATGTAGCCATAGCTAACACCAAAACCACGATGGGACACATAGTCACTCATCAACCACGATATGGCACTTAGCTGATATCAACCACGATGAGGCACATAGCTACTCATCAAGCCACGCGAACTTAATCGCAAATAATCCACAACGTGACCTCAGTCAACGTCAATCCACGATGTAGCTCAAGGCTAACATCAAACCACGTACACGAAGTACACCCTGTCCTTCTTTCATATCCCATCCCATGCACATGCACATGTAATAATGGCATAATAATAAATGCATGCACACGTTATTAAGGCAGACAATCATATTTCCATAGGCATAGTCACATTCACATCGGCACTTTCACATTCTTATAAATAGATAATACTAACCTGATTATTAATATACCCCTTTAAGGGTATCCATTTCACATTTATCACTGCACTTATTAGTAAACACATAACACATGCAAATATCATATAGATCCCGGAAAACGATGGGTTAATCACACACCTTACTATTTAGTGAAATCCCAAACTACTTGAATTTAACACAATGAGTGGAGTTTTTCCTCCTCCCTTACTGCCGATATGGTCTCCTACCAAATCCCGAAGACTTTGCCAATTCTTGTCGATTTGCTCCTATTTCTCGAATCACCACTTATTCCTGTCGAAACCCTTGCGCAATCACCCGTTTGAAGTACGAGAGAGAGTGTATTCGACAAAAGAGAGAAAACGCTTGATCTTCGGCTTTTGAGACTTGCGACAAAAGAATAGGAATAAGGGTACTTGAAATTCGGCTATGGCTTTCAAAAGAAGATGGGGTAGTCGGCTATTCAGGAATTAAAAACAAAGGATTTGGGGTTGAAAGAAAATAAAAAGAAAAGAAGACTAGGAGAGACTAAATATCGGCACAAAGAAGTTAAAGAAGAAAAAGATATGAAGGATGATTACTCCCCCTTATAAAGAATTCGGCTACTACATCCTTGTTCTTATCAAACTCCAAATCCATCTCCTATTTTACCTCTTGATCACTTATTCAAGATAATTAAAATAAATCCATATTCATCTCTTCTTTATCTTGCACAAAATAATTAATCCACTATTATCCTACCTATTTAAAATAAAATAAACCATCACATTATCTTTTATCTATCTATCTAAAATAAAATAAAATATAATAAAATCTCATTTAATCTAAATAAAACCATAATTATCCTATATTAAAATAAATAAAATAGAACTATCTTTATCACCTTAATAAAATAAATACTAGAAATAATCCCTTAACTATTTCCTATCAAATCCCTATATATTCTCTTATCTCTTTAACAAATAAAATAAATTAATCCCATGCATTATCTCTTATCACCTTTTTAATCCGAATAAAATAAACCTACCATTATCTAAAATAAAATAAAACAATCATTATCTCCTATCTTCCAGCCGAATTTTAAAAGAATTTAACAAGCCTTATCCTCTTTCAATTGAAAGTCCTATTGCTTCCCTCTTTCCTGACGCCAAAAACCAAAATTAAAACACCCAACTGCTGCTCCCACTCCTCGAACCCAAGACCTGCTGGAGCTTCACTGCAGATAACGCCCCAGCCACTCTGCCAAGACGCCTCTTTGTGATATAATTCACCCTGAACTTCTTTTAACACCTCTTTCCCAAGCTCCCCCTTGTCCTAACGCCAAAGCAAAATAAAAACACGCCCCATGCCGCCAACGGGATTCGAACCAAGGCCCTCGTTGCCGCAAGCCGCATATAGCGCTCCAAGCCACTCTACCATGGCCTTTTTTAGGACATAAACTCGCCACAACTAATTTTAAAACCTCTTTATCTTGCTCCCCTCTTAACGCCAAAAGCAAAAATAAAACACCCATTTGCTTTCCACGCTACTCGAACCCAAGACCTGCGCCAGGCGTCACCTCCAGGCCCTTAAGTGGCGCCTTGCAGCCACTTTACCAAGGCCTGTTTTATGTCCAAAGACCACTGCATATTTCCTTAAAGCCGTCTTCAGTCCAACCTCCCTTCTTGATGCAAAATACAAAAATAAAACACTCCCATGCTGCCCTCAAGACTCGAACTCCAGACCCTTGTTGGCGTCATTCCCAGGCCTTATGTGGCGTCCTTAAGCCACTTTACCAAGCCCCTTTTATGACCCAAAACGCCCAGAAATTATTCTTAAGGCCTCCTCAGCCTAATTTCCTCTTTTTACACTTAAATCCAAAATTTTTCCAAAGCATCCCCTTATATTTTAAAGTTCCCAAAACCCTTAGAACATATCCAAACATACTCCAAGCCTATTATCACTCGAATTATGCACGAACGCATAACCCCTAATCTAGGATGTTACATGCATGACATCTTATTCCGCCCTATTCACATAACCCAAACAAATTCATCATGCAAAGTATACCTCAGTTCACTTGTAAGAACATAACCGAACCAAAATACTAATATCCCTTTCATTGCCGAAACACATGAAATGAACTTAATACACATGAGCAATTGTAACCATAACCAAATATGCCATTTCCAATTATATTGATCTCCACTCAATTCATGTCATTACTAATAGTAACTTATTGCATTCGGCATTAGTCGTTTATAAAAATACACTCAAGCAACATCTCAAGCATAGACACTAAACTCAAACCTAAAGATAAAGCCATTTTCGTATGGCAAAAATACATTCATTTAACTATTGATTAGACTAACTCAAAATGGTTTAGTATATACATGCCATATACTTAAAGTTTATACACAAAAAGGGATACCAAAATATCGTTAATAGTGTGATGAGCTTCAAACGTGATCCCCGAGCACGAGATGAACACCCCAAGGAGAATTTACAATACACAACAACAACCATATCGAATAAGCTTTCGTAGCATAGTAAGATTTAAGCAATTTAGAAATTCATATTAAAATTTCCGTTTATAAAAAATCCATACCAAAGTTTCGAATATTCAGGTATAGAGTTCATAGTAACCCACATATATATATATATATATATTCATGTTCTATCTTATACTTAATTTCATGTATCACCAACACATAATAGTAATCATCATTCATGCCATCTACTTACCAAATTCAACATTTCCATTTTAAAACACCTTTCCATTTCTCAATCATGTATATATGTATATGTATATTTTGCACATACCTTAAATTTTCCTACCTTCCACAACTTAACCATTCATACGAAATGTATAATACTATATTCAACCTCTTTCCATAAACATAATAGCATTAGCAATTAATGTCGTTTAACGAACCTTGAACCTGCACACTTAATAATAATAGTTAGTAACGTATCGCACACTTAGTGCCGTTACTCATTATTTCCGCACACTTAGTGCAAAATTTTCCAATAACGTCTCGCACAATTAGTGCCGTTACTCATTATTCTCGCACACTTAGTGCCTTATGACGGTATCGCACACTTAGTGCCCGATTATGTATTCGTACACTTAGTACTGTTTAATAGTCCTGTAAATTATTTAATTTCACATTATATGAATAGCCAAAATCAGATTCACCACAAAACAGATAAACATAACCAAGTGAATCCATCCTTCAATTTAAAACATTGAATTCGGCCAATTCCAATACATTCAATCGAATTATGGTTGAATACCTCCATGCCATAATTTAATATTCCTCAAACTATATGCAACATTAACAAATCAAATAAAATATCCATCCATGAATTCCTAACCAAAGTACCAATGAAAACTCAATAAGCCATTTATGAATATACATTCAATTTCCCCATCACATTCGGCAATATGAAATTTTCATACTTACCTACATTTACATGAACACACATAAATATGAGAAGCATAGACTTAACTAAATTACTTAAAATCTTACCTCAGATAACAATGGATAAAACTTCTCTATTAGTCGTTCAACTTACCTTTTCCTTTATCCAATCCTTTTTCCTTTGAATCTTGATCTAAACAATTTCAATTAAACTCATTTAAATACATTTCCATTCAATTCAATCCATAAACACATAAATGGACAAATTACCAATTTACCCTCAACATTTCACACTTTTACAATTTAGTCCTATTTGCTCAAAACTCAAAATATGAAAAATTTGAATTAACCCCTTAAGTGCCGAATGCTCTTCATCCCCATACAAGTCCCTACAAACCATTTATTTTGCATTTTAGAGCCTTAACTATTTATTTTCACAATTTTAAACCATCATACTCCATCTCATCTAAATTTCCTACTCAAAACATGTTATTTTCAAGCATAAACTAAGCATTCTTCCATCAAACATAACAAAACAAGAACACTCATCCATGGTCGAATCTATAACATGCTTCAAACTCAAAAAATTTCGACATGGATTTGATAGTACTCAAGATAACTAACTCAAAAATGTAAAAATTCACAAAAACCAAGCTCAAATACTCACCCTAATGTGACATGCAATGGCCGAATAAATGGGGTTTAAGCTTCCTCTTTTCTTTGTTAAAATTCGGTGAAGAATATGAGGAAGAGAGAGATGAGATAAAACATGTTTCTTTTATTTAATATTATTAATACAATTTATAACATGCCACTATCATATAATAATTATTAAAATATACTTAAATAATATCCTATGATTATTGCCGTCCACTATCACTTTATTAATGGCCAAATTGCAACTTAAATTCCAAGCAAAAGAAAACCATTCAAATTGGCCATAAATTCCACAATAGCTATTTTTTCATACTTACTCAATTCAATCCTTCACTTAAATTAGTCACTCAAACACACAAATTAATCTACGATATTTTAACATATGCTTAACCACATAACATAATTATCAAATTAATAATTAAAATATTTTTCTAATTCAGATTCGTGGTCCCAACACCACCATTCCGATTAGGGTCGTAAACGGGCTGTTACAAAACCCAAAAGCCGAAATAAGGGAGGAGGGCAAGGAGAATTCAACAACTACTAGTCCAAAGCCGAAATGACTAACAATCCCCCCAGCCGGATTGACCAAGTTTGAGTTAGCCCAAATGGCACAACTCTCCACTCCCTCAACTTCTTGATTCACTCCACCAATCTCTCTATAGTGTTCTCCAAGATTTGCTCCTACAATCTCTCCATGACCATTTCAAACCTCTCCTCCATCAGACTTCCACTACAACACAAACTCTAGCCGTCCAAACTGCAAAATAAACACTCCCTTTCTTATTCCAAGACTTGAACCTCAGACCTCTTTGTTACTCCACACGCCACTTGCCACTAGGCCATAAGCTCCTCTTATGTCATTAACCCAGCATTATTATTAATAAAGCCTAAGTGCCAGTGTCTAGGTTCATTTTAGGGAAAAATTTAAAATTTTACAAAAGCCAGGGCTTGAACCCTGGACTACTCAGACACTTTCAAACACCCCTAAATCACCTAACCAACACACCAAACATGCAATTGTGTTAGAATATCCAAAATTAAAGACCCTATATTTTTAGGGCGTTACACTTTACCTGCTGGCAAACCAAAATTTAGCTACAAGCTCTGAAATCTCACGTTTCATTCCTAGCCACTAGTAAATTTTCTTTAAACCATTATACATTTTAGTACTACCCGAATGTATAGAGTATGTATTACCATGAGCCTCTGATAAAATGTCCTGTTTCAACTCTGGATTATGCAGTACACATATTATGTTACGAAAATACAACATATTATCATCCCCAATAGTGAATCATGTAGTCAAGTCACTTTGGATTTGTTACAGTTTGGTGGATAACTTTGGATCTTCAATTTGCAACTCTCGAATCAGTTGAAGGAATAATAGTTTAGTACTGAGTTCAACTACAACAGAACAATCACTTTATAGTGTCAAATATGCATTCATAGCTCTCAAAGCAAGCATCGATTTCTGACTGAAAGCATCTGCAACCATATTAGCTTTCCCAGGATGATAGTCAATTACAAGATCATAATTTTTCAATAATTCTAACCATCGTCCCTACCTCAAATTCAGTTCCTTTTGAGTCATTAAATACTTCAGACTTTTATGATTCGTAAAATATGTGGCACTTTTCACCGTAAAGGTATTGACGCTAAATCTCTAGGGCAAATACAATAGCAGCTAATTCCAAATCGTGTGTCGAGTAGTTTCTTTCATGAGGCTTTAACTGTCGAGAAGCATATGTGATTACCTTTCTAGTTTGCATTAACACACATCCCAATCCACTAAGTGACGCGTCACTATAAATAATAAATTCATTTCCAGATTTAGGTAATGTCAATACATGAACTTCTGTCAACATCTTCTTTAGTCGGTCAAAACTCTACTGGCATTCATATGACCAAACAAACTAGACATTCTTCTGTAATAACTTGGTCATCGGTAGGGCTATTATAGAGAAGTTTTTAACAAAACGTAAGTAGTATCCTGCAAATTCCAGAAAATTTCGTACCTCTACGACATTGTTCGATGCTTTCGAGTTGGTAATAGCCGAGATCTTACTCGGGTCAACATGTATCCCTTCCGAAGAAATGACATGTCCTAAAAATCCAACTTCCCTAAGCCAGAATTCAGATTTGCTAAATTTTGCATACAACTATTTTTCACACAAAATCTGCAATACAATCCGTAAGTGTTGAGCATGATTAGATTCTGACTTGGAGTAAATCAATATATCATCTATAAAAACAACCACAAATCGATCCAACTGAGGCTGGAAAACTTAGTTCATCATATCTATAAATGTATCAGGAGCATTAGTCAATCAGAATGGCATTACTAAAAATTCATAATGGCCATATTGGGTTCTGAATGCAGCCTTCATCACATCACAATCTTTCACTCGCATCTGATAATATCTCGATTTGATATCTATTTTAGAAAGACAGTTGCTCCTTTAATTTGATCAACTAGCTCATCAATATGAGGCAGTGGATATTTGTTCTTCACCGTCACTTTGTTCAGTTGTCGATAGTCTATACACAATCTCAATATACCATCTTTCTTTTTCACAAGCAATACTTGTGCACCCCAAGGAGACACACTCAGACGAATAAAACCTCTGTCTAATAATTCTTGCAACTATTCTTTAAGTTCTTTTAACTCAATTGGTGTAATTCTATATGGTGGAATCGATATCGGCACAGTTCCAATTATCAAACCAATAACAAATTCAACTTCACGTTTCGATGGTAAACCTGGCAATTTTTCAGAAAACACATCTGCAAATTCGTTAACAATAGGTACTTCATCCAACTTCGACCCAGAATCTAGAGGATTCAGTACAAAGGCCAGAAATAGTTCAGAACACTTAAAAGTCATTTTTGTGTGGTAATTGTCGAAATGAGTATAGTAAAATTGTTTAATCTTCCTGATTTAACCGTGATTAATTCACCTGTAGGACATTTAAAATTGATTATTTTTTGTCTGCAGTTAACCACCGCATCATGTAATGGTAACCAGTGGATACCCAATATTATATCAAACTCATAAATAGGCAATAACATCAGATCAACAGAAAACTCAGCCCTGGACTTTCATATAGACATTTATGACAAATTAAATTAACTATTAGACTGTGATCTAGTGGATTTGTGACTTGAATATCAAATTCAGTTGATTCGACTAGTAAATTTTTATCAGTGGCTAATACAGTACAAATATATGAATGGGTTGATCTAGGGTCAATCAAGCCATATACAGTAACATAAAAAAGGTAAAATATACCCGTAACAACATTAGGTATGGTAGCCTTCTCTTTGGTTGGTATAGCATAAGTCCGAGTAGGTGCTCTAACCTCGGATCTAGTGGTGGTATCTCTAGCATCAGTACGACTCATATTTGCATTACTGCTCTGACCAGGGTGTCTACCCTTTTGTGGCATTGACAAGGGTTTTACATTCCGATCATCTTTTTCTCCCAATTGTTTTGGACAATTTCATACGAAATGATCAGTTGCTCCACATCTTAGACATGCACCTATCTTATATATGCACTTTCCATTGTAGGGCTTATCATAGAAATCACATAAGGTCTCGAGGCATTACGAACACTAGACATACTATCAGCAGGTCGATTTTGAAACTTCAAATCAGGCTGTCTTGGTCTGCTTCTACTCAAAAATTCTAATGATACAACAACATGGTTATCTTCTTCTCTTGCTTTCTTCTGTGGTGGCGTGGAGAACCTACTAGGAAAGTTTCTCTTATTGAAGTCTCGCGCCTTTCTTTCCCTCTGTCTCTTCTAGTTAAGAATTTCCTCTATTTTTTAAGCCCCATTAGACAATACCACAAATTGTTGTATTTCTGTGCCACCTATCATCATTTTGATCTCATCATTTAATCCGTCCTCAAAACAGGTGCACATTTCCTCCTCCGTCGACACAACCTCTCGAGCATACTTGCTGAAATATGCAAACTCTCTCTCGTACTCAGCCATTGATTTATTTCCCTATTTTAGTTCTAGAAACTCTTTGTTTTTCTTGTCTAGATATCTCTTGCTAATGTATTTCTTTTTAAATTTTGATTTGAAGAAATCGTAATGAATATCATTTTCTAAGACTACTACAGTTATTGCTGCCCACCAACTATAAGCTTCCTCTCTCAATAGAGATACATCACACTTAAGTTAATAATAAGGGGGATGGGCCATTTCATTAAAATCCCGTTGAATAGTTTCGAGCCAGTATTCAGCCTTTGTAGGATCATCCTCCGATCTACCTCAAAATTCTTCAGTCCCATACTTCCTGACTTTATTAGCAGGAATTCATTAATTTAACCCAATTGTCAGAGGTGGTGGCATCGTAGAAGGTACAGTGGGCAATACTTCAAGAGGTACTACAGAAGGAGCAATAGGTGGTACAGTGTGTGGTGCAGGAAAAGGAGGTGGTCGTGGTATCATTGGATTATCCCGGATAAACTCAGAAAACCACTGCTCCATCAGTCCAAATAACATATTCTTAACCTCATTTTCAAAAATCGGTAGGACCAGTATACTATGGCTTATACCAGTGTCAGTAGTCAAGACATTACTATCCACTTCATTAGTCTCCTCGTGTTCAATATCTGATGGCATCTTTTAAGATCTACAAAGAAACAGGGTTAGACTGGATCAATTTATATCACACTATTACAGGTTATATAGCACGTACCTTCTATGTTTTAAACACATTACACTCGGTCCGAGAATCGACTAAACAGTAGCTCTAATACCATTAAATGTAACACCCCTAGCACGTATCCTTCATCAAATTAGGGTTATAGAGTATTATCGATCAATTAGAAACCTTTAAATTCATAAAATTCATTCTCATACGTTTCATCCCTATACTGAGCCCTTGAGGCCCAAGAAATAGCTTGAGAGTGATTCGGGACTGATAAACAGTAAAAGTAACATATTTTAAGCCCACATTTAGCATGCTTTTGGATTATTTAAGCCCTGAATTGTGTAATTTGGTGCTCTTAATCCTTTGTTTTCATGTTTTATACTCAGAAGAGCACCCAATGACGAAAAGAACGGAAAACAGGTCCAAAACGGAGTAAATGGGCCATATCATGAAATCCACACGGCCAGGGCCCTAGCCACACGACCGTGCCCCATTTAACAGGTTCGAACACGGCCTGGCCACGACTTACACGGGCGTGTGCCATGGGCATGTCCCTGTTATAGGAAAGAAGAGTTTCACTCGGATTTGGATACTTAAGGGCAAAGAAACACATTCCGAAGCCTATATAAACACCCTAAGTATGACCAAAAAAGGGCGAACCCAAGGCTTTAGTCAGGGGGCATCCGACTAGGCTAGAGGAGGCAGATTTATGGAGATTTACTCGAAGAGAGCCAGTTGATCCATCTCAAGAAGCCGGAGTTATACTCAAGACGAAGGATCTCTCCTTCAATTCCTTCAGGGGGTTTTAGAGATTTCTTATGTTTTGTTTTATCTTTTCTTCTGAGATGTTTTCTATTATTATTATGAACTAAACCCTCAGATACCTTAGGGGATGAAACCTAAGATGAATCTTGTTATCGTTGTCTGAACTATATGATAAATATTCGACTTGTTCTTAATTATGTGTTCTTAATTTTTGTGTTGATATTTTCGGTATATTAATTCAATTATGATGTGTTTAGGTAGAGGAGCAAAAGTCCCTGCTTAATAGTAGATCTAGCATAATTAAGCGAAGTTGATCGCGTGCCTAAAGATAAGGTGACGAGATTTTGCCGGATTAGGGTGAAACCTAATATGGGAGTCCATAGATCGAGTTAATGCAATTCTAGGGGTTTTAATTAGAAAGAGATTTCAATTAATCAACCTAGGGTTAGACGTTAATCACCTCGAGAGAGAGATTAATATAACTTAGGGAATCTTACGGATCAAGTCAAATGAATAAATCGTCTGGTTCAGAGTTAGATAACAAGTGAAGTCTAGGTGGATTCTTCCTTGGGTGTCGTCTTAATCAATTGGTTTTTCCTCAAGTATTTTTCCCAATTTCATTCTTCTTTGTCTTAGAGTCTTTAGTTTAGTAATTAGTTAATTTTAGATTAGATAAACAATTCCCTTTATTCTTATGTTAGATAATAAAAAGAGAGTTAGTATTAGTACTTTTGGTTCCTTTGGGATTCGACATTCCGGTCTTGCCTTAACTATACTACTGTTTGATAGGTGCGCTTGCCTCAAATCGTTGTCATAGTTAGTTTCCAGGTTCGATCATTCTTCATATAAATTTTTAAGACTCTGACACGCGATCAAGTTTTTGGCGCCGTTGACGGGGAACTAAAATATTAAGAACGCTCATTTTTTTTTTACTTTAGCCATTTTTTATTTTTTGCAATTTAGTTTTATTTTTTAGTCTATTTTTATTTTTGCTAATTTCTTTCTTTTGTTCCTTTCAGGTACCTCTAGTTTATGACTAGAAGGAACCCGACAGGACCCCTACTTTACGATAGTGATATTGAAGGTGCCGTTCGCAGAAATCACAGAGTTAGAAGGCGTAGCTTAAACTACATAGAAGAAGAGCAAGAAGCCGAAATTAATACTACAGAAGAGATGCCAGAGAATAATCTGCCAGCTTCAGAGATGGCCGAACATCATGCTCCACATACTATGTATGATTATGCTAAACCTAGTTTAACAGGAACTGAGTCAAGTATTGTTAGGCCTACTATTGCTGCAAATAATTTTGAACTAAAACCTAACACTAAACAGATGATACAACAGTTTGTTCAGTTTGATGGTTTGCAGGATGAAGATCCTAACACACACTTAGCGAATTTTCTATAATTCTGTGATACCTTCAAGATAAATGGCGTTTCTGATGATGCCATCCGTCTTTGGTTATTTCCCTTTTCTCTGAGAAATAAAGCCAAACAGTGGTTGCATTCCCTTCCACGAGGGTCAATCACTACATGGGATTAAATGACCGAGAAATTTTTATTAAAATATTTTCCACCAGCCAAAATGGCCAAATTGAGGAATGATATCTCTTCTTTTGTGCAGATAGATTTAGAGACACTTTATGATGCATGGGAGAGATACAAAGACTTGTTAAGGAGGTGCCCACACCACGGATTACCTTTGTGGCTACAGGTCCAAACTTTTTACAATGGTGTGAACCCTTCAACACGAAAACTAATTGATTCAGCTGCCGACGGAACCCTAAACAACAAAACTCCTGAAGCAGCCTACGAGTTTATAGAGGAGATGTCACTGAATAACTATCAGTGGCAAGTTAGTAGGACAAGGCCAGCCAAAGCAGCCGGAGTTTTCAACATTGATGCAGTAACCGCGCTATCAAATCAGGTAGAATTGCTACATAAAAATTTGATGGTTTATATGGTTCTTCGCAGGCACATCCAGTTATGCAGTGCGACGCAAGTGAAGGAGTGGCGAATCCTGAGTACCCACCCTACGGACAGGGCATGAAGAGCGAACAAATGAACTATACGGGTAATAATTTTCGATCTAACAATAACCCTTATGGTAATACTTATAATCCAGGTTGGAAGAACCACCCCAATTTCTCATGGGACGGTCAAAGAAATCAAAGGCAACAACCATCCCAAAACTTCCAACAATAACCCTACCTACAGGAAAAGAAGCCGAACCTTGAAGAGATGCTGACAAACTTCATAGCAGCCTCAGAAATACGGTCTCAAAATACAGAAACACGTTTCCAAAAGATAGTAACAAAACTTGAGGCATTGACACAAGAGTTCAAGGAATTCGGGCAACTTGCAAAGCAAATGTCTGAGAGACCACAGGGAAAACTACCAAGCAACACCGAAACTAACCCAAGGGAGCAAGTTCAAGCCATAACAGCTCAAGATAGTGAAGGGTTAGACGCGCCTAATTTAAAACAAAAGAAGGAGGTAGAAGAAGATACGGTTGAGGTCAATAACAAGCCGAACCTAGTAATCAAAGAGTACAAACCTCGCATACCATATCCCGAAGCAATAACGAAAGACGACACAGAGGAACAGTTCCGTAAGTTTCTTAAACTTTTAAAGAAATTACATATTAACTTACTGTTTCTTGAAGCTCTTTCACAGATGCCAAATTCCAGGAAATTTTTAAAGAAGCTATTGACAAATAAGCGGAAGATAGACAAGGAATCACATGTAGAGCTGAACGCAATATGCTCAGCAATGTTGCAAAATAAACTACCACAGAAATTAAAAGATCCAGGGAGTTTTACAATTCCATGCTTAATTGGTAGTTTATCTATTGATAATGCATTAGCTAATTTAGGGGCAAGCATAAATGTCATGCCTTACAAATTGTTTAAACAACTAGGTCTAGGGAAACCCAAACAAACTAGAATGAGCATTCAATTAGCTGATAAAACTATTAGAGTTCCTAGGGGTA
Organism: Gossypium australe; assembly: GCA_005393395.2. Taxonomy (NCBI): domain Eukaryota; kingdom Viridiplantae; phylum Streptophyta; class Magnoliopsida; order Malvales; family Malvaceae; genus Gossypium; species Gossypium australe. The sequence continues at coordinate 69,846,740 of CM016615.1, forward strand.
TAATTGAATATGTACTTGTGAAAATTGATAAATTCGTATTCCCAGTAGACTTCGTCGTTTTAGACATGGATGAGGACAGCACGATTCCCCTAATTTTAGGAAGACCATTCTTAGCAACTGCCAGAACTAAAATTGATGTCGACACAGGTGAACTCATATTTTGTGTAGGTGAGGAGACAGTCACTCTTCAAGCCCTCGATTCAGCTAGAACATCGAATAACCAAGGTGGGAAAGTAAATTCTATTGATAACCATTCAGTTAACCCTTCTTTTTAGGAAGCACCATGAAAGAACACAACTGAATCTGATCCTAGACCCTATGCCAACAAGGAAATAACTCATGAGGAACAAAGGATTCAGATCGATGAACTGGAAGAGGGGAAGAAGCATCTTAAAGAAGCACTAGGGATACACGAAGCAGAACCAAGGCGACCCTACAAGACAAACAAGTTTAAAATTGGAGATCAGGTATTGCTAGATAAAGCAGATCCACGAGTGTCCCCTCCTGACCTTAACACCAGCAAGGAAATCCCTTTCAAGGTAATCGATGTTTTTCCATACGGAACAATCGAGGTAAGTAACCCTATGTTCGACACTTTCAAAATAAACACTACTCGTCTTACACACTATCATGAAAATGAAACTGCCAGCACAAGGAAGGACTTTCAACTCCTCAAACCACTATGAATATACAAAGAAGAGGAGAGTCTAGCTTAAGACTATAAATGAGCGCTTCTCGGGAGGCAACCCGAGTACTAACCCCATTAACTTTTGCATTTTTCATCTTATTTATATTATTTTATTCTCTCTTTACAACACTTAACTCTAAACTAACCAAAAATACAGAATTTCAAGCCACATGGCTGTAGCTGTGGCCGTGTGGATGCACCGAATCACCGTACTGACATGGCAGAGATGGTACGAGTTAGAGAGAATCAATTTTTAGAGTCACGGACTCAAACCACCACACTACGGGCATCGACAATACCCCACGGCCGTGCCATGCGATCGTGGTCAACACTGTTAGATCACACACGGGCGTGGCGACCTGAGCATAGGCGTGGGAGAAACGAACGAAGCCCACTACGGCCGTGCGATATGGTCGGCGAATCAACACACCTAGGGTACACGAGCGTGGGGATGTACCAGATTTAGAATTCTATATAAACCAACCCTTTCTCCCTCTTCTCAACCACTTCCCATCCCCTTTCTTCCATCCTATTCTTCAAAATTCTCCCCTTCCATTCTCTCTTCCTTAATCCTTCCCCAATTTCTGATCCCCAAAAACTCAATGTCGAAGAAACGGCGGAATCTAAACATAGTCTCCCAGTGGGAGACCAATCTACATAAGTTCATGCCGGCCGCTTCATCCAAACAACAAGCCAAGGATCTTTGAGACCATTTAACTCTTTTTTTTCTTTACTCTTCTCCTTTATTTTCCTTCTCTTAAACTATCTTATGCTTAATTTAGTTTATTTTATTTTAGTTTCTTAGTGTCAGGTTCAAAAGGCTGCTAGGGAATCACACCGGAACCAAGACCATTGTCTTAATGTAGCCTTCGAAGTTCTAAAGGCTGCTTGGGAATCATGCCACTTCCGCCACCTCCAACACCTCCGCAACCTTAGAGGTCACATCCACCTCGTGAACCATCCAACAATAAGGACTCTTTGGTCCATTCATCTTTCATTTTAATTTAATTTACATTTTTATTTCCCTTCTCTTTATCCTTCTTGTCTTTAATTATATATTTAGTTTATTTTAAATGTGTCTTAATAATTCCTGGCTAATTCTCTACGAGCTCCCCAATTTCTTCATCTAGTGCAGAGCTCGGTAGTAGCCACCACCCCTATCAACTTCTAACTCCAGGAAACCATCCAAATTCAGGTAGTCTCACCTCCCTCTCTCTCTTAAAATGCATATATATCCTTGTACATTGAGGGCAATATACATCTTAAGTGTAGGGGGTGAATAGTTATTTCAAGAAAGTGCCTAACTTTCTGCATTATTCTCAAATCCCTGAATGATATTTTGTCTTGAAGTAAGTTTTTCATATTATGATTAGAATAAAATTTCCTTTGATTTATGATTGTTATTGATATGTTTTAGATTAAATCTTTGATAATTGTGCATTGATGATTAAATTTGAAGATTACTAGAGAATCAAGCATGATAAGTCTATTTTTCAAAAAATTAAAAAAAGTTTGTTACGGTGTCTACCTGAATATGAATGTTACCTTGAAATTTGAAATTTACGAGGTTGATATCAAATACCCATAATTTTTTTGAGCCTTTGAGCCTTTTAGAGCATACATTCTTTTTTGTGCTCACTTTATTGATTATGAGTGTGTCAACATTGATTTGTTATTCTAGAACTTGCATTGATGATACATTCGAGACCACACCTTTGATTTGATATACAGAGATGATAAAGGCCCCTAGGTTTAACCACTTACTCCACTAAAAGCCTACTTCATAATAAACCCCTAGTGAACCCCGTTTAATCCTAACAACCCTTTTTATTGACTTACCTACTAATAACCTCAAAACCCTTTGTATTGTTATCACCATTCCTTGACTCCTTTTTGTCGAGATTGATTTTGAACAGTTGTCTAATTATGTTCATATATTTCAGTTGTAAAAGTTTTCTTCCTATTATTGACTTGTTCTTAAAAAAATTTGAATTATATTCATTATTAGTTGTGTGATTGAATGAGCTTATATGTTTGAATGCCAATTATTGAAGAAGAAAGCTCGTATTAGGTATTATTATTAGTATGACAGGTTTTCAATTGATGCAATTATTTAGGATTAGTTCATATTTCTAGTTAGTTAATTTGTCAGGTCAATCTCGATTCTAACCCTCTAACTCAGCTTATATCCATACCCTTGAACCTAAGCCCCGTTACAACCCTGTAAAGACCTTTTGATTTGTGTATCATCTCATATTCTAGTGGTGGAGATTTGATTTTCATGCAAGCCTGTGGGATTAACTTTTCATGTTCGACTTTTGAATGCTTAATTCTAAACCTTAAATACTTCGAGTGATTTGAGTGAATCTTTAGTGAGGATGTCAATTCTTGTCGATTTTGAATCAGAGGTAATTATTCAGGTAAGGGGAAACACCTATGTTTTCATACTATAAAAACTATGACTTTGATTGTTTGAAACTTTAGGACTCTTTGAGTTGAATTATCCATGTATGAATTATCTTTGAATTATGACGAAACATTATTGATAGATATTATGAATCGAGGAAGTTTGTTTTAATTGTGAGTTGAGAATTTTGCTTGAGACAAGCAAAAGCTTAAGTGTGGGGGTATTTGATAAACCGTAAAAGTAACATATTTTAAGCCAACATTTAACATGCTTTTGGATGATTTAAGCCCTGAATTGTGTAATTTGGTGCTCTTAATCCTTTTTTTTTTCATGTTTTATACTCAGGAGAGCACCCAATGACGAAAAGAACGGAAAAAGGGTCCAAAATGGAGTAAATGGGCCATATCACGAAATCTACACGGCCTGGGCCCTAGCCACACGGCCGTGCCCCATTTAATAGGTTCGAACACGGCCTGGCCACGACTTAATGGGCGTGTGCCATGGGCGTGTCCCTGCCGTATGAAAGAAGAGTTTCACTCGGATTTGGATACTTAGGGGCAAAGAAATACATTCCGAAGCCTATATAAACACCCTAAGTATGACCAGAAAAGGGAGAACCCGAGGCTTTAGTCAGGGGGCGTCCGACTAGGCCAGAGGAGGCAGATTTCTGGAGATTTACTCGAAGAGAGCTATGATGTGCTTAGGTGGAGGAGAAAAAGTCCCTGCTTAAGAGTAGATCTAGCATAATTACGCGGAATTGATCGCGCGCCTAGAGAAAGGGTGATGAGATCTTACCGGATTAGGGTGAAACCTAATATGGGAGTCCATAGATCAAGTTAATGCAATTCTAGGGGTTTTAATTAGAAAGAGATTTCAATTAATTAACCTAGGGTTAGATGTTAGTTGCCTCGAGAGAGGGATTAATATAACTTAGGAAATCTTACGGATCAAGTCAAATGAATAAATCGTCTGGTTCAGAGTTAGATAAAAAGTGAAGTCTAGGTGGATTCTTCCTTGGGTGTCGTCTTAATCAATTGGTTTTTCCTCAAGTATTTTTCCCAATTTCATTCTTCTTTGTCTTAGAGTCTTTAGTTTAGTAATTAGTTAATTTTAGATTAGATAAACAATTCCCTTAATTCTTTGGTTAGATAATAAAAAGAGAGTTAGTATTAGTAATTTTGGTTCCTTTAGGATTCGACATTCCGGTCTTGCCTTAACTATACTACTGTTCGATAGGTGCGCTTGCCTCAAATCATTGTCATAGTTAGTTTCCAGGTTCGATCATTCTTTATATAAATTTTTAAGACTCTAACACGTGATCAGGGACTAATTTGAAACAAATTCTGAAATTTAGGGAAAACAAGCAAAATTTGAAAATAGAGGACACACAGTCGTGTGGCCAAGCCGTGTAACTTTCAAACAGGGGACATACGGTCGTGTCCCAGCCCGTGTCCTCACCAGTGTAACTTTCTAAGTAGGGTCACACGGCCATGTCACATGCCCATGTGCCAGGCCGTGTGTTAGGCCGTGTAACTCACTGACTTGCATACAAAGGACTCTCAGATGACACATAACTGTGTCTCAAGCCGTGTGAACCTAAATTGATCCATTTCTTACCCAATTTCACTACATTATTGCATAGGTTCCTACACACTTTCAATACACATTTGGAAGGTAAAATTCAACTTCAAACACACTCAAACATGATCATATATTCATTCTATGTATCATACATTTATCAACCTTGACACCTCAATGTGTTTTAACACAATTCATTTCCAACTTTGTAACCACAAACACATTTTTTCTCTATAAACAAACATCCATTTCAGTACAAGCTTAAGTTTAACTCATAGCATATCATTTCATACCATGAGATTTTAAACACAATTAAGTAACAAGTAGGAGACCACAAGTTGTTCAAGTGCACAACGTATCACAACATATTACTCAAAATCTAGGCATTTGACGTAACAATACATAGAGTCCTAGTGCATGCCATAAACCAAAACTGAGAAATTAAGTCTACCAAGATTTCCAGATAGTGTGATTTCTAGCATTGACACGATCTTCAAGCCTTCAAAACGTAATTTACAAAATAAACAAAATATGGATAAGCTTTAATGAAGCTTAGTAAGTTCATTCAAAATTTAATAAACCTTCCAAGTCAAACATAGAGGATTCATTGTACGCAGCTTATAATAGTAAATAACAACTAATATTGTGATTTAGTATACTCAGTGAACATTGCTCAACTTAAGTTTTCTTAAATATATCCATAGATTTCTCTTCATTCAAGTTACACTCAGTATAATAGTAGGATTTGCTCAATTGAACATCATTGAGTATAACAGTAACCTTTGCTCAATTGAGCTTCATTCAGTATAATAGTAAGTGTAACGCCCCAAACCCGACCTAGAAGTTAGGCCCGAGTCCGAAATGTCACAATAAAGGCACACTTCAAAACGATTTTACAATTTAACAATTTAGGGCCCAAAAGCCCAAAACCCTAGTATCCTGTTAAGTTAAGAGGAAAATCCCACATTTTAGGAAAACGTCCATATGTTAAGTTATTTTGAAAACCATGTTATCTTTAGAAATTTTGTGAAATTTACTAAGCAGATAATTGAAACAATAATAATAACCCAAAATCTAAAGACAATTAGGAGTTACATGGCCTTATTACAATCTAATAAAAAAACACAAAGTATTTAAAACAAATTCATTTGAACAACTTAATACATTTGAACAGCTTGTAGTGTGGCCATCTCCGAGTTCTCTCCCACATCGAGCCGTCTATTCAGGACCGCCTGAAACATTAAATAAAAGGGTGTGAGTTTCGAAACTCGGTGTGTACAACCCTTAACAATCAAATCACATACTACTATTCACATTGGGCCTAAGCCCTATCAAAATCGGGGGTCTTGGGCCTTAGCCCACAATGACCTCATATCATATCATAATGCATCATATACAAACAAGATAATGCAAAACCCACCCCAAAAATCCATCCGCTACACACACCATTTCCCTTCCAACCTTATGGCTCCTGTTCTAGCTTGACCCACCCCTCCGCTACACACCAAGGGTAGCCCGTTTGCGGTACTACCGAACGTTGCAGCAAAGCTGTTAATCATAAATTGGGCTTAGAGCCTCCGGTGGATCCATACCATACGGTCATGCGATCCTCAAATCTTCCTCCGTACCATAATTCCCACCCATATGCATCCTATGCAAAATATCATATGAATGCATCAAACACACAAGTAACATCCATAAACTCATATTCGTCACATAGGGGTATTTCTGTCATTTCACTACCTAGGGCTATTTTCGTAATTCTACCCTACAGGGGTATTTTGGTAACTTGGCAAAACAAGGGTATCTTGGTAATTTTGCAAAATAGGGGTATTTTGGTACTTTTGCAAAATAGGGGTACTTTGGTAATTTACAAATTAGGGGTATTTTAGTAATTTTACAAATATAAGGGTATTTTAGTAATTTTACAAATATAAGGGTATTTGGTCCCTTTCGGGTTTTAGTTATGAACTTTGGCCCATCAACAAGTCCTCGCGGCTAAAGTGAACAGACACTACGCACCAGCTAGGATTCCAGATAAGAGGAGGTGGGCCACTAGGACCGCTTAAGTACCAAGCTCTCCCTGGATCCAATCCTAGACATGCGTATGCCCGTTGCCACACTCCACGCGACTTGTTCACGACATGTTTAATTAGATTAAGTCTATGAAATTTAAGAGTTGTTCAAAACTAGGCCAAAAGTCCATTAACCTAACATACGTCTACGTCCCCATAAGCCCATCAAGCCCAAATCACATCCTTACGACCCATTAGGCCCAAATCTCATCATATGGCCTATTAGGCCCAAAACAAATCCAGTTCATGTATCATGCGTGACTAACTCAATACGTTTAACAAACCAAACCATTTCAACAAATTTAGCCTCAGGGCCCACCGGGCCCATTTAGCCACTTTCGGCTTTTTGGCCTTTCGACATTGCCGATATCATGTGTGTAGTGTTTGTACACACCTGGTAACCTCGTGTGCTACAAACCCCTTAGTCACGAACCTGCAATCGACATTACTAGCGATTAACCAAAGCTTTAACATATACTGACCAAAAATCGAAACCTCACCGTACCCTTACCGTGTGCCTCACGTTCTAGTAGCCCTTCCTTTGCTACTATTGGCGATTATCCTCTAAATCTGCACCCAAACACCTATATCGTCAAAACCAAGTGATCCATATTGATCATAAATCACCCTTATGAGCCACAATAGATTCGGCCATTTACTAAACCCTAACTGAGTCGAGAATACTTACTGCCTTGATAGCAATCCTTACCTACCACGCTTGCGATTGCTGAGCCTCACTCTTGTTAATACATGGTAACAGCAAAGAGGGGTTAGATAGCCCTTCGGCTTTTAACAAAACACATTAAAAATTCAACTAAGCACTTACCAAAATTCTCCTCTGACCCTGCGGCTTAGATATCTACTGAACAAGATTCAGCTTCCAACGCGACTAGGAGCAGATAACAAAAGATTGAGGTGGAGAAACAACAATAAGGGTTCGGCAAGAGTAGAGATTCGGCAAGGAAGGATGATGGCAATTTCGGAAATGAAGAAATATTGTGTGAGGGAAGGAGAATTCGGTCTAGGCACTTTTGTTTGGAAAAAGAAAGAAATTGTGATTACTCGGGTATCTGCCAAAGGGGAAAAAACTAAAAAGAATTGGGAGACTGGAAGGAATTTTCCCCTAATTATTCAACTAAAGCACACAAAAGCAGCAAATGCCCTACTTACCCATATGGCACACATATATATACTAAATAAATAGATAAATAAAATAAACCTACACTCCTCAATCGACTCAAACTTATCACCAATTAAATTCCTTTATTTTCTTCAAATTTTATCTTCATCCCCATCCAAAAATTCCTTTATTTAGTCGTAAATCCAATTTGAATTACATTCAAATTGCTTTCCTCGAACAGCAGCCATCCTTTGGTGTTTCGGTCCACTCCAAACACCTTCCCCACGCCAGCAGCAAAATATCAAGTTATTGTGCACAAGGCAACTCGAACCCGAGACCTGCAGGAACCACCACACGCTTCTCACCACTGCACCACAACTCTTCTTTTGACATGTTTCATTCTCAACTTTTTTTAAAGCCTATTTCCCAGCGATCGAATCATCCAAAGAAATCTAAAAATATTCGTTAACACCCAGCTTCGAACCTCCAACCTCTTCACTATGATACACGCCCTTTGCCACTGCGCCGCGTACTTTATTTGAGTCATATTTCCTCCCTAGTTACTTATAAACCTTTCTGCCACACTCCAGGTTTAAAAAAAACCATCATTTAGCGCACACCGCGACTAGAACCCTGCTCCCCCTCCTGCTCCTATCGCCTTTGCCACTGGGCCAGGCATTTCTTTGTGTGTCGTGAATCAGCCCCAACAAATTATAAGGCCTAAACTTTGGCCTTCATACTAACATATGCACAATAAAAAAATTTTCCAAGTCCAGGACTTGAACCTTTGACCACCAGCTTACTCAGAACGCCCCAGGCCACCAGACCACCTACTTCCTTGTGCTATCTTTTAACCCAACATTATTTTAAAAGCCTTCTGACTATCACCAACCTCACTTAAGGGTAAAAAAACAATTTTTTTTGCTAAAGCCTTAGATCGAGCCCAGGACTTTTCCGACACTACCAACCCTTCCTAAATCACCTAAAAATTAACCTAAACATGCAATCATAATTTTTTTTAAACTTAATTCATTATTCCCTTTCTTCTTCTTCTTTTTTTCCAATCAACAAAATCCATTCTCTTGACACACGAAACCCATTTATTCTAGGCCCAAATTCGGGCGTTACAATAAGATTTTATCAGTTGAGATTTTTTTAGTATAATGGTACGATTTCCTTGATTGAGCTTCATTCAGTATAACGGTAAGATTTGATTCGATATAGCATGCTTTCAGTGTATGATTCATCATTCATTAAGAGCATATTAACAAGTACGTAAGCATTTTAGGTATATAGATAAACATATGAACTTACTAGACTGATTTGCAGGAGATTCCGAAGTACAGTGACTATTCCGCAGTTTTTCCTTTTCCACGATTATCAGTACGTTCTTGATCTAAAAATAATAATTTCATTCCATCAATTAGAATAACAACACAATTTGATCCTTTCATGCAATTAAGTCATTTTGGGAAAATTACCTATTTGCCCCTTAACTTTCCATTTTATTCAATTCAGTCCTTAGGCCATAATCATGCAATTTACTCATTTTCCTAAACACCAATGATGATACTTAAATATTTTATAACTTCATATCAGTCCCTATTTTCAATAATTTCACCTCAAATACAAACAATTTATCATTTAATCAATTTAGTCCCTAAACATCAAAATCATCAAAAGTCACTTTTCAAAATAATCTAATCTATCAACAAAGCTCCATATTTCATCATAAGCTTTAAGAAATAGCCTCATTCATTAATGGAAAATTTTTATAAGATTTAATAGTTTCACAAATGGGTCATTGATTTAGCTAGACCAGACTAATACGAACTCAAAAACATAAAAATTACTAAAAATAGGCATCAATACACTTACCAAATCAAAGTTTAAAATCTAAGTTGAAACCCTAGCATTTTTCCTTTCTTTTTCCATGAGGAATATGAGAAAATAATGAAAATTTCCTTTTTAATTTAGATTTAATTTAATATATATACTATGGCATTTTTGTAAATACTTCAACTTTCTTAAATAAGCTTTAATAAATCATTAATTAAGCCTAATTAAACCACTTTATTAAACGTAACCTCATCAAATCCCATAACCAATTTTCCATGGGTTAAATTGTCCATTTAGTCCCTTTAATTTAACTACTCAACCTTTACATTTTTTACAATTCAGTCCTTTTTACTTATTAAGCTATCCAAACAATAAAATTTCTCAACCAAAATTTAATATAACTCTATAGACATCATAAATATACTAATTAAATAATATATACAAAGTATTTTGTCAGAATTATGGTCTCAAAACCACTATTTCCGACACCACTGGAAATTGAGCTATTACATCATGAGGTAATGCGCTAGGACGTCAAAGGGGTATAAGCCCATTGATGAAAGTCTCCATGGCATCCATAGAGTAAGACTATTGAGAAAGTAAACACAAAATAAGGATAAGTCCGTCAGGACAGTAAACACTAGTGAGTCCCCTAGGACGAAAGAAAAGAGGTACAAAGGGTATAAGACCATAGCTAGGCTACGACATCCGCTAAAGTCCGCTAGGACAGACGTTGAAAACCCATCAGGACCTCAAACGTGACGTATAGGCCTGCACACCAAGCAGAAGAAACCCCACGAGTGGGGGAAAAGTTAAAAGGAAGTATGGGTAATGGTAAGCGGATTATGAGGAATCCGTCAAAAATGGTGATAGAGATTGGAGCCAAAAAGGCATGGTCGAGGACCCAAAAAGTAGTAGAGAAAGATGAGGTCGTACAAGAGCTAGCCTAAGTATGGAAAGGTAAGTAGAGACAAAATGCCTGTTGAAACTATTCCTATTTGAAGAAAGTCTAATGCGGGTACACTGTCATGATGATAACCCATCGGGAGGAAATAGGTGAAATGGGTGGAAAGTTTGTATAGTCGTAGGGATTATAACCTACTAGATCAACTGGACAAAGCGAACTTCACTTATGGGACAGTAGAGCCCTCAAATAAGGGCTGGTGTGAGGGATGGATTACTGAAAGTAATCCCACACTGTAAGTAATTGAGTGGAATGAGAATGAGTTTGCTAGATTGGCAAGGCCTATTGAAGGTTAGCACAACACAAATGTGCCAAAAGTCCTTAGGGACTATTGTGTAGGAATAGAGAGATCACCAAGGTCTGGTTCGACTAGATAAGTTTGCCAAGGAAGGCATACAGTCAGGTAAGATAAAAGATAATGAGGATCCCGAGTATAGGGAAGTGTAAGGAAGGAAAAATGAGAGGAAATGATAAGATTTTTTGATGTGGCAAATTATCATGGATATGGTTTAGCGAAGAGTCTGACCAAAGAGAGAGGTCTCATGGCAAGCCGCATAGCTCGAAGGATCATGTGGAGTCCACCACCTTGATGTCAAATATTCGCCTTGGGCGAGCAAGGAGTAATTATGTTTAATTTATTATGTTGCTTTCGTGCCATAGGGTTTATTTATAATGTGATGAAGGAACTCACTAAGTTCATTCAAACTTAGGGAGTTGATTAATGTTCGCAAGACTTGCAAGAATGATCAGGACTTTGAGAAAGGACCAAGGCAGAGGGAACAACGAGATAAGGGATAGTTGTTGGATCAAGTTATGCACATAGGAAAAATTGGGTACCATTAGAGGTTTCGTCTTAGAATAAAACATGGGGTAACCAAACGATGTTCATAGAGTTTGGATTCTAAAAGAGTTAGCCATTACTCATACTTTAAGGGTCCCATTATAAACAAATAGATCGTTTAGAGACAAAGCATGTAGAGGCTGAGGTCTCGGTTGTACGAATTTATATTCTTAATTTTATTTTTAAATTGTTTTACCTTAGTCTATTTAGAGTAGCTAAGTTAGAAAATTTTAAATATAGGTCCATCTATGACACTCCACACCAGAATTTGAAGGACGGGTCAGACATTGGGTGTTACATCAAAGGTCGCAAAAATAAGTCAATAGGACTTGAATACCTTTTACTTTGGGCCTTGTCCTTATCTTGTTTCTCCTTCTTTACATGTTTAACCTCCTCCACACTTTTAGTCTTCTTAACCAAGGTCTTAAACATGCTCTCCTGATGTGATGCAACCTGAACCTTAAGTTCACACCTCAACCCATCCTCAAATAGCAGACTCTCTCATCTTGCTTAGTAGTCACCATACCCAGAGTATAACAATTTAACCTCAAAAACTCGGGCTCATACATAACCATAGTCTTATCACCTTGTTCCAGCTCAATAAACTTTAATCTACGAGCCTAAACATACCTCTTACCCACATATTTTTTCTAAAAGACCTTCTGAAAATACTCTTATTTCAGACGCTCTGCCTGAGTACCCCTCACTACAGATTGTCACCAACGATATGCCTCATCTCTCAGCAGAGACAATATACCCTTAATATCTACTTTGGGTAAAATTCATATCCTCTAAAATCCTTTTTGTAGCCTCCATCTAATACTCGACTCCATTAGCCCAAAGCCTCTCAGTCACTAATCCACGACCACCCGATCAAAACTGGGTTCCAACAACCCACTAAAGTACTTTCAACATAGCATGAGCTAGTGCATCATCACCCCTTTAATGATTCCCGCCAATAAAGGAAAATGAGTCCTCTCTAAAATAGCCTCAGGAATTGGAGTATCGTCTTGAGCAGCATGACGCAGCCTACCTCGAGTACTCATAATGAATTCCCAAATGTCTATATTCTAGCATGCATTTATAGTTTTACAGAATACAGTAGTTAGTTAGGGACGGCATCAGAGTCTCGAAATAATTTGGAAAACACTGTAAAAATATTTGTGGCATAATACCTAAAAAACCCCTTTTTTTTAAATATGCATGCAGACCTTACTTAACCCACAATCTAAATTTTAAAACTTGGTTATGATACCACCAAATGTAACTTCCCCAACTCGACACAAATGTTATGGTCGAATTATAAGGGTCAAATTAGCCACCGAGATGGCCTAGTGAAATATTCATAGTTTGGAAAATATGAGGAACCCATTTCATATAAGAATTCAAGTTTTACAAAAGGTGTCGATACCAGTTAGAAAAGTGTTGATACTTATTTAAGGATTAATGTGGTTTAGTCATTCTTCCAATTTACAAATTTATAAAACGTTATTAATCAGTATCGATACTTTTATAAGTATCGATACCAATTTGGTATTTTGTTTGTTTTGAATCCATTTATATGGGCAAGTATCGATACCTAATGTCAAGGTATCAATACTGTTTGCCAAAGTTGGTAAATTTCTTTTTAATTATATATTTATTTCATGCTCAAACATAACGTCAAATGGCCCAACAATTCGTTCAGTTTCAAAAACACACATAATCAATTCACCCATTTTATGAAAATGTCAGTCTATTTTAGTTATTCTTTAATTCAATTTTAAATCCAAATTTGGTATAAAAATCTTTTTTGAACCATTTTAAAGTATTTTAATAGATCTTGAAATTTCTAGCCATGACTGATTTTGATGTCATAACGTGCAATGTTAAATTGATAAACCGTAATTGTAACATATTTTAATCCCATATTAAGCTTACTTTTGGATGATTTATCCTTCAATTTATGTAAAAAGGTACTCTTAATCCTTTCTTTTCATGTCTTATACCCAGGAAAGCACTCGAGGATGAAAAGGACATAAAACGGGCCCAAAACGGAGTAAATGGGCCATATCACGAAATCGACACGGCTGGCCCAAAGTCCACACGGCCGTGCCTTGTCAAGTCTCCAGAACACGACCTCAACCCCGATTTACATGGCCATGCATCAACTTAGAAATCCGAACACGGCCTGAAGTTGAAGCCACACGGGCCTGTGACATGGCCGTGTCCCTGTCGTGGCAATGAACAATTTCATTCAGATTTGGATACTTTAGGGTAAAGAAACACATTCCAAGAGCCTATAAATATCCCTTAAGTGCCACCTTTGAGGGGGCGTCAAAGCTAGGCCAAAGAGCCAAGCCGGAAAGGTCAGAGTTAAGGGAATAATGCGAGGATAGCCAGTTGATCCATCCCAAGAAGCGGGAGTTATACTCAAGGCAGCAGAATTCTCCTTCAATTCCTTCAGGGGGCTTTAGGGTTTTCTTATGTTTTGTTTTATCTTTTCTCTTGAGATGTTCTTTTTATTCATTATGAACTAAATCCCTCATATACCTAAAGGGGATGAAACCTAGATGAATTTTGTTATTTGATTTCTGAATTATATGAGAATTACTTAGTTTGTTCTTAATTATGTTGCTTATCCAAATCTGATGTGCTTAGGTGGAGGAGGAATAGACCCTGCCTAAGAGTAGATCTAACATAATTAAGCGGATTTGATCGAACACCTAGAGATAGGGTTACGAGATTTTGTCGGATTAGGGTGAAACCTAATATGGGAGTCCATTGATCGATTTACTGCTATTCTACGGGGTTATTAAAAGCGAGTGAGAGTTCCACTAATTAACCTAGGGTTAGACGTTATTCGCCTCGAGAGAGGGTTTAATATACGTTAGGGAGTCTTACGGATCAAGCTAAGTAAAGAAATCATATGGTTCAGGGTTAGATAACAAGAGAAGTCTAGGTGGATTCTTCCTTAGGGTATCGTTGTAATCAACTAAGTTTTTCTTCAAGTTATTTTCCAATTCGTTCTTTTTGTCTTGTGTCTTTAAGCTTAGTAGTCGTTAATTTAGATTAAAGCAACTTCACTTTGTTTTAAGGCTAATTAATAAAAAGAAAGATAGTATTAGTACTTTTAGTTCCTTTGGGTTCGACAATTCGGTCTTGCCTAAGCTATACTACTGTTCGATAGGTACACTTGCCTTTAATCGTTGTCAGAGTTAGTTTCCAGGTTCGATCACATTCATTATAAATTTTAAAGCTCTGATTTTAGCGATGGCGCCGTTGCTGGGGAAGTAAAACATTAAGAACGCTCTATTTTTATTACTTTAGCCATTATTTTTTTATTTATTTTATTTTATTTTTAGGTCAAATTTTAATTTTTGCTAACTTTTCTTACTTTCTTTCTTTTCCTAGCAGGTACCTCTAGTTTATGACTAGAAGGAACCCAAAAGGACCTTTGGTATACGACAGCGAAATCGAAGCTACCCCTCACAGGAATCATCGAGAAACCAGGCGAGCCTTAGATTACATAGGCATAGAGGAAGAAGGCAGATCCAATCCTACTGAAGGGATGGACGAGAATAACCCACCACCACGAGATGTGGGGGAAAACAATGCTCCACGCACAATGTTTTATTTTGCGAAACCGTATTTAACAGGAGCAAAATCGAGTATTGTTAGGCCTGCTATAGCTACTAATAATTTTGGATTAAAGCCTACCACAATACAAATGATTCAACAGTTTGTTCAATTTGATGGTTTGCAGGATGAAGATCCAAACGCTCATATAGCTAACATTTTAGAGTTCTGTGATACCTTTAAAATAAATGGCGTTTCTGATGATGCCATACGTCTTCGGTTATTCCCTTTTTCATTAAGGAATAAAGCCAAATAATGGTTAAACTCGTTACCATAAGGGTCAATCACTACATGGGAACAAATGACCGAAAAGTTTTTATTGAAATATTTCCCACCAGCCAAAATGGCTAAATTACAGAATGATATCTCTTCTTCTGTGCAGATGGATCTAGAAACATTATATGACGCATGGGAGAGGTACAAGGATCTCTTGAGGAGGTGTCTACACCATGGTCTACCCTTCTGGCTACAAGTCCAAACTTTCTACAATGGTATAAACCCCTCAACAAGGCAACTAATTGATTCAGCCGCCGGCGGAACCCTGAACAACAAAACTCCAGAAGTGGCCTACGAGTTCATTGAGGAAATGTCACTGAATAATTATCAGTGGCAAGTTAACAGGACGAAACCGACAAAATCAGTCAGAGTTTTCAACAATGATGCATTGACTATGCTATCAACACAAATGGAGACGATGAATAAAAAGATTGATAGTTTGTGTTCTTCGTAGGCACATCCAGTCATGCAGTGGGACACAGGTGGAACCTTGGCGAATCCTGAGTACCCACCCTACCAACCGAAAGCAGAGAATGAACAGATGAACTATATAGGTAACAATTTCAGATCTAATAATAATCCTTATAGTAACAATTACAATCCAGGTTGGAGGAACCACCCAAATTTTTCATGGGGAGGACAAGGAAACCAAGGAAATCAAAGACAACAACCTCCTCAAAACTTCGAAAATCAGCCCTATCCATAAGAGAAAAAACCAACCCTCGAGGAGATGCTGACAAAATTTTCGGCAGACACCGAAAAACGTTTCCAAGAAACTGAAAGAACAATCAAAAGCAACGAGAGCCGAATCATGGAAATTACTAAGTCAGTCAAGGAAGTCACTAATGCAGTCGAACAACTTGCAAAGCTAATGTCAGAATGACCGCAAGAGTGTCTACCTAGTAACACGGAGATTAATCCTAATGAGCAAATTCAAGCCATCACAGCTCAGGACAATAAAAGGTTAGATGAACCCAATACAATACCAGAAAACAAGGTAGACGAAGGTAAAACAGAGGTAACACAAGAAAAGCCAAAACCGGTAATCAAAGAGTACCAACCTCGCATACCTTATCCCAAAGCAATAAAAGGAGACGATTGAAAAGAACAGTTCGGTAAGTTTCTCAAACTCTTAAAGAAATTACATATAAACTTACCTCTTCTTGAAGCTCTTTTTCAGATGCCAGACTCGAGGAAATTTTTAAGGCAGCTCTTGACAAACAAACGCAAAATAGATGAAGAGCACCACGTGGAGTTGAACGCAACATGCTCGGCAATGTTACAAAATAGACTACCACAAAAGATAAATGATCCAGGGAGTTTTACAATTCCATGTTTAATTGGTAGTTTAACTATTGATAATGCATTAGCTGATTTAGGGGCAAGCATAAATGTCATGCCTTATACATTGTTTAAACGATTAGGTCTAGGGAAGCCCAAGCAAACTAGGATGAGCATTCAATTAGCTGATAAAACTGTCAGAATTCCTAAGGGCATTATTGAGGATGTTCTTGTAAAAATCGATAAATTTGTTTTCCCAGTAGACTTTGTTGTCTTAGACATGGATGAGGATAATTCAATCCCCCTAATTCTAGAAAGACCCTTCTTAGAAACCGCCCAGACTAAATTTGATGTTGCCACAGAAAAACTTATACTTCGTGCAGGTGATGAATCAATCAGTCTTCAAGCTTTTGACTCAGCCAGGACAACAATCAATGAAAGTAAGAAAGTCGCTTCAAATGATAATCAAATTGTACAACTTTCATCGCAGGAAACATCACAGGGACACAAATCTAAGCCAACTCGTAGACTCCAAATCAACAAAGAGGAATTACACGAGGAACAAAGCCTTAGGGTCGACAAATTAGAAGAGCAGAAGACACACGTCAAAGAAAAACCGGAACCACACGAAGTAAAAACCGGAGGAACCACCAGAAGAACTCATAGGAACATCAAATCACTTCAAAATAGGACACCAGGTACTGTCAAACAAAGCCGACCTGCACATCACCACAACAGACCTGAAGGCAAAGGGAGAAATTCCTCTTAAGGTACACGATATCTTCCCCCATGGAACAGTCGAGGTAAGCAATCCCACATTCTGTACTTTAAAGGTAAACGCTCCTCAACTTAAACTTTGTCAAGAAAATAGAACCGTAAGCATGAGGGAAGATATTCAAACCTTTAAACCTCCCTGATTCCTTTTAAAGGAAAGTCTAGCTTAGGACTAAAAACAAGCGCTTCTCGGGAGGCAACCCGAGCACTAACACTATTTCCATTCAAATTTATTTTCAGTTACTTCATTTCCCTTCCTTCCTTTCTTTTCAATTAACCAAAAGTGCAGAATTTCAAGGTCACACGGCCTTACACACGACCATGTCCGTGGCCGTGTGGACCACCGAAATCTTCGTACTGACATAGCAGAGGCCGTGCAAACCAGTTCAACCACTCCCCGACGTCACGAATCCAACCACTCTCCCCCATGGGCACCGACAGAATGGCACGGCCATGCCCCATGACCGTGTGAAGCTACTGACTTGCCAAGCACGGGCGCACCACGCCCGTGCTTTCCAACCGTGCCTACATACTGACTTCTGCAACACGGGCGTGGTTGGCTGCACCACGAGCATGGCGAATCAACACGACAGGACACACAACCGTGCGAGGCGGCCGTGTAATTTGACACGGCCTTGGTACATGGGCGTGGGCACGTACTAGATTTGGGGCCTCTATTTAAACACCACCCCACCCTCTCCCCATTCTCCTCCTTCACTCTCCACCCTTCCTCTTCCACACTCCTCTCAGATTTATCTATCTATTAAGTCTCTCAACCACTTGAGCCACACAAGAAACCATGCCGAAGAAATGGAAGAAGGCCAACCACAGTCTCCCCAAAGGAAACCTTCAACATGAGTTCATGCCGGTAGATTCGTTCACTCACCAAGCCAAGGGTCTTTGAGACCAATTAGTTTTTCTTTTTCTTTTCTCTTTTGCTTCAATTTCCTTCTCTTTGACAATCTTATGCTTAGTTTAGTTTAACTTATTTTAGTTTCTTAGTGTCAGGTTCGCCAGGCTGCAAGGGAATCACACCGACCACCACGATAACCACGCCACTTCTGCCACCGCCATCACCTCCACAGCCCTAGAGGTCACGCCCACCTTGCGAACCATCCTTCAATAAAGACTCTTCAATTCATTCTTCTTTTCTTTTATTTTCATTTTCCTTCTTAGTCTCCTTTCCTTTTTCTTTCTTGTTTTTAATTATATATTTAGGTTATTTTAAATGTGTCTTGATAATCCCTGGCCAATCCTCTACGAGCTCCCCAATTTCTTCATCTAGCACAGGTTTGTCACCCAGACCAACCTCTTCCGGGAACTCATCCATAATTCAGGGAGTACACCTTCCCCTTCTCTTTTGATTTATCCCATAAATGTTATAACTATCTTCGTACATTGAGGGCAATGTACATCTTAAGTGTGGGGGGTGAATATTTATCTAATAAAAGGGCCTAACTTTCTGCATTATCCGACCAAACTTTTTTCATTATTCTCAAATCCCTGAATTTAGTCTTGATTTTAAGTAAATTTTTCATATTACTAATTAGGATGAAATTTCTGATGATTTATGATTCTTATTGACATGTTTTAGATTAAGTCATGGATAATTATGCATTAATGATTAAATTTTAAGATAATAGAGAATCAAGCATGATAAGACTATTTTTCTAAATAAAAATTTTTGCTAGGTTGTTAACCTAATTCTGAATATTGCTTTGAAGTTTGAAATTTATGAGATTGACATCAAATACCCATAATTTCTGTGAGATTTTGAACCTTACAGAGCATATACTCTTTTTCGTGCTCACCTTTTTATTATGTGTGTGTCAACTTTGAACTGTTATTCTAGAACTTGCCTCGTTTATACATGTTGAGACCACATTCATGATTTGATATACAAAGATGATAAAGGCGCCTAGGACTTAACCCACTCACTCCACTAAAAATCCTACCTTCATAAATTAACCCCTAGTGAACCCCGTTGATCCTAAAACCCCTTTTTATTGATTCACCCATTAATAACCCAAAAACCCCCTTTGTATTTGTTATCACCATTCCTTTCTAACTACCCTTTGATCGAGATATGATTTGATTAGTTACCGAATTATAGTATGCTATAAGCTGAATTCATCATTAATTACTTAGTTTGTTCTTAAAAAAATAAAAAAATTCAAAGTTTATCCAATATTAGTGGTGAGCTTTTACAGTTAAAGTTTATATTCTGAAAGAAAAGCTCGTATTATTAGGATTATTATTATCAGTTGATGTAAATAATAGTTCAGTATTCATTAAGTAGGTACTTGTCAATTCAATCTCGATTCTAACCTTCTAATTTCAGCCTTTATCCACACCTTAACCCTAGTCCTGTCACAACCCTAACAAAGACCTTTTGATCTGTTTATCGTCTCATTTTACAGCGGTGGAGATTTGATTTTCAGGCAAGCCTATGGGATTAACTTTTCAGGTTCAACGTACGAGTGCTTCTTTTTATAAACCTTACACACTTTTGAGTGATTTGAGTGAATCTATAGTGATGATGTCAACTCTTGTCAATTTCGAATCAAAGGTAATATTTCAGATAAAGGGGAAACACCTACGTTTTCAATCGCAAATGAATGACTTATCATTGATTGAATCTTTAGGACTCTTTGAATTGAATTATCCATGTATAAATTATCTATGAATTATGATAAGACATTGTTGATAGGAATTGTGAATTATGGAAAGTTCGTTGTAATTGTAATTTGAGAATTGCTTGAGGACAAGCAAAAGCTTAAGTGTGGGGGTATTTGATAAACCGTAATTGTAACATATTTTAATCCCACATTTAGCTTACTTTTGGATGATTTATCCTTCAATTTATGTAAAAAGGTGCTCTTAATCCTTTCTTTTCATGTCTTATACCCAGAAAAGCACCCGAGGATGAAAAGAACATAAAACGGGTCCAAAATAGAGTAAATAGGCCATATCACGAAATCGACACGGCCTGGCCCAAAGTCCACACGGTCGTGCCTTGTCAAGCCTCCAGAACACAGCCTCAACTCTGATTTACACGGCCGTGCATCAACTTAGAAATCCAAACACAGCTTGAAGTCGAAGCCACACGGGCGTGTGACATGGCCGTGTCCCTGTCGTGGCAATGAACAATTTTATTCGGATTTGGATACTTTAGGGCAAAGAAACACATTCCAAGAGCCTATAAATATCCCCTAAGTGCCACCTTTGAGGGGGCGTCAAAGCTAGGCCAAAGAGCCAAGCCGGAAAGGTCAGAGTTAAGGGAATAACGCGAGGATAGCTAGTTGATCCATCCCAAGAAGCCGGAGCTATACTCAAGACGGCGAAATTCTCCTTCAATTCCTTCAGGGGGTTTTAGGGTTTTCTTATGTTTTGTTTTATCTTTTCTCTTGAGATGTTCTTTTTATTCATTATGAACTAAATCCCTCAGATACCTGAAGAGGATGAAACCTAGATGAATTTTGTTATTTGATTTCTGAATTATATGATAATTACTTAGTTTGTTCTTAATTATGTTGCTTATCCAAATCTGATGTGCTTAGGTGGAGGAGGAATAGACCCTACCTAAGAGTAGATTTAATATAATTAAGCGGAGTTGATCGAATGCCTAGAGATAGGGTTACGAGATTTTGTCGGATTAGGGTGAAACCTAATATGGGAGTCCATTGATCAATTTACTGCTATTCTAGGGGGTTATTATAAGGGAACGAGAGTTCCACTAATTAACCTAGGGTTAGACATTATTCGCCTCGAGAGAGGGTTTAATATACGTTAGGGAGTCTTACGGATCAAGCTAAGTAAAGAAATCATATGGTTCAGGGTTAGATAACAAGAGAAGTCTAGGTGGATTCTTCCTTAGGGTATCGTAGTAATCAACTGAGTTTTTCTTCAAGTTATTTTCCAATTCGTTCTTTTTGTCTTGTGTCTTTAAGCTTAGTAGTCGTTAATTTAGATTAAAGCAACTTCACTTTGTTTTCAGGCTAATTAATAAAAAGAAAGATAGTATTAGTACTTTTAGTTCCTTTGGGTTCGACAATTCGGTCTTGCCTAAGCTATACTACTGTTCGATAGGTACACTTGCCTTTAATCGTTGTCAGAGTTAGTTTCCAGGTTCGATCACATTCATTATAAATTTTAAAGCTCTGATTTCAGCGATCATAAATTCTAAATAATAGACCCATATGATTAACCGAGTCCATGCCACAGTCTGTTTAAAACAATGCAACATCCAACAGAGTTTATAAAATAAATTTTAAAATATTTTTGTTCAAAATTGATAATAATGCTCCGAGTTTCATGTTTGAGCCTTAACTTTACGAATTAGTTGAAAAGATGGGAAACATAAGGGGTGAGCTATAAAGCTTAGTGTGGTCTTAACATGTGAATAACAATCATATAAAATAGTACATAATAGCATCCAAGCATGAATATATAGCACATATCAACTTCACAATATTCATAGAAAACACAATATCTTCTAGCATGCTTATGAATGTCAGTGCAGTACACTACCCAATCCAGCCTACACACCATAGTTAGAGTTCCCCAGAACTCATCCAGCCCTACACACCAAAACCGTATTTGTGGATCAGATACCAGTATAACAGTTGATCTAATCGGTGAACTGATCCGGATTTTAAATTTTGTACTTCCTCTTTCAACAACCCAAACCCCAATGCATTAGTATGACATGCTATCGATGTCAAAAAAAATAGTAACAGTAACAGTTTTAAGATTCAGATGTCGAATATGTGTTTCGAGAAACTCAGAGTTGCTTCAAATGATTTTGAAAGAAGCTCATAATAGTCGATTATCTTTACATCCGGGAAGTACGAAAATGTATAACGATCTAAAATAGCTTTACTAGTGGCCTCGTATGAAGTGTGATATCTCAGAATTTGTTTCGAAATGTTTAATCTGGCAACAAGTCAAAGCTGAGCATCAGGTACCGTCTGGGTTACTTCAGCTGATTATGATTCCCAATTGGAAATGGGACAGAATCACGATGGATTTTGTTATGGGTTTGCCTCTGACACCGAGTAAGAAAGATGCAGTTTGGGTAGTGGTTGATAGACTGTCTAAATCTGCCCATTTCATTCCTGTACGCATGGATTATTCGCTCGATAAGCCTGCTGAGTTGTAAATCACCAAGGTTGTGAGATTGCACGGAGTACCTATTTCTATTGTTTCAAATAGAGAACTGAGATTCACATCACGGTTTTGGAAGAAGCTGCAAGATGCATTAGGTACGAAGCTACATTTCAATACTGCTTTTCATCTGCAAACAAATGGTCAATCTGAGCGGATTATTTAGGTACTCGAGGATATGTTGAGATGTTGCATTCTTGAGTTCGAAGGTACGTGGGACCGATACTTGCCATTGATTGAATTTGCATATAATAATAGCTTTCAATCAAGTATAAAAATGACACCTTACGAAGCTTTGTACAGTCGCAAATGCCAAACACCTTTGTATTGGACTGAGCTCAGTGAGAATAAGATACACGGGGTCGATTTGATCAAAGAGACTGAACAGAAAGTAAAAGTGATTCGTGAAAGTCTAAAAGTAGTGTCAGATCATCAGAAATCGTATGCAGATTTGAAACGGAAAAATATTGAGTTTTAGATCGGGGATAAAGTATTTTTGAAAGTATCTCCATGGAAGAAAATACTCCGATTTAGTCGTAAAGGCAAATTGAGTCCGAGGTTTATTGGACCGTATGAGATTATTGAGCGTATCCAGCCGGTTGCTTACAGATTGTTGTTGCCACTTGAGTTAGAAAAAATTTATAACTTATTTCATGTATCGATGCTTCGACGATACCGATCTGATCCTTCGCATGCGATTTCTTAGTCTAAGATTGAAATTAACCTAATATGACATATGAAGAAGAACCAATCCGAACTTTAGATCGCGAAGTTAAAGAATTGAGAAATAAGAAAATTTCTTTAGTAAAAGTCTTATGGCATCGATACGGGGTTGAAGAAGCTACGTGGGAGCCCAAGGATGCTATGAGAGAACGATACCCAAACCTACTCACTGGTAAGATTTTCGGGGACGAAAATCCCTAAGGGGGGAGAGTTGTAACAACCCAGTTTTAGCTAAATCGGAACAGTGGTCTTGGAACCACAAATCTGAAGTCATAAAATTGTTTTAATATTATTTTTGGTGTTTATAGCATGTTAATTTATATGTGTGAAAATTTTGTGATTTAATTTTACCGATTGATTGTTTAATTTGAGTAAAGGATTTAATCGCGTAAAATGAAAAAGTATCATGCTATTTGTTAAAGTGTTAAATTGCTTTAATTAATTAAAGGTGAAGTCCTTAAGTGGATATTTGACCATGGAGCAATGTAGTGGACGGTCATAGGCTTTTGTTATATGGTTTTCTAATTAATTCATTAAGGTTATTATGGTAATTGTATAATAATTTGTAATAAAATAAACAAAACATGAAAATGGCCATGCATGTTCATCTTTTTGGAAGAAAATTGGGAAAGAAAAAGAGCTCTTGAACTTTTGTGTATTCGGCACCTTGGAAGCTTGAATTAGGTATGTGTTTTGCTCGGTTTTTATAATTTCTACGTTTTTGATATCGTTGCTTCGAATACTAGCTAACCCATGCTTAAATTTTTGAATTGGTTTATGTATTCATGAAATACCATTGATGAGTAATTAATCTTTTTGATGTTTGATGATGGATTATGAGAGCTTGATGTTAGATTATCATGTTTTACTAAGTAATCTTTGATAAAAATGTGTATTAAGGATTAAATTGTGAAATTTATAAATTTAGGGGTCAAAATGTGAAATAAATGAAATAAATGGGCTGCTAGGGACCTAAGGAGAATTAGACCTAACATGGGTTTAGTGAAATTTTGAGTATTTTATGTTGTTTTGAAATAGGGACTAAATTGTGAAAATGTGAAATGCTAGGGGCTAAAGTGCAAATTGCCCAAATTATGTATTTTTGGATGAATTTGAGTGAATATGTTATTAAAAAAATCAAATTTGAATTAATTTAGATCAAGAGAGAAACAAATCGGATTTGGATTGGGGGAAATCAAAAGTTGTCGAATAGTCGTTCCAATCCGTTCGTCTCCGTACGTGGTAAGTTCATAAGTAAATAAATGTTATTAAATTCATATGTATGTGTTTTAAATGTTTCCAAATTGGTATGTATATATTTGACATATTCTTGAACTAATATAAGCATGGTGTGACTAGTATCGAGCTTGAATTTGTCGAATTTGTAACGCCTTGAATTTGGGCCTAGTAGGATTAGGCCTTGTGCGTGGGAGCCTTTAGGAGACTGCACATAAAAGTTTATGTGTGCGAGAAAATATCATAAATTGAGTGTAGCTTTAGTGGCTAAGTATTTGGGCATAATTGGGAGTGCTTGAAAAGCCTGGGTTCAAGTCTGGATGTTTGCAAAATTTTAATTTGGGCTCTTAAGTGAACCTGGATGTTAGCTTATAGAACTTATAACAATTAGTGTTTGTTTTATGAAAAAAAGAAAGAAGGGGTCTAGTGGCAAGGTGGCGCTGCATGTGTGGCAAGGAGTCTGAGGTTCGAGGCTTGGTGTGCACAATTGTATGTTTATTTTGCTGCTTGAGCTGGGGAGGTGTTGGAACTGGACTGGAACTCTGTGGTTGAATTGGTCATAAGAATTTGAATTGAATTTGAATTGGGAGTTGGAGTAAATCAAGGAGAAAATTCGGTGGAGGGATTGGTGGAGTTTTTGAAGGATTTTGAAATGGGAGAAGTTGGAGCCGACTGGGGGGAGTTTTGTTTAGGCAAATTCGGCTAGGGAGTGCATTTGGTGCATTTTCGGCAATTGCTTTCTTTTATGCCGGTTTGTTTTATTTTCTCTCTTCTATCTATAGTGCCAAATGTTGCCATAGACCTTTTGTGTTTTTCCCATTTCGATTTTCTTTATTCTCTTCTCCCTATTTCTTATTCTTCTTAATGTGAGGCGAATTCAACCTCTCTTACTCTGCCTTCATTCTTTTTCCCTTCTCTATCGATCAAACTAGACTGAAGGTACTCAACCTTCTTCTCTCCTTATCCTTGGCCGAATATTTCTATGCTCCACTGTTGGTATTGTTAATCGGTTTTGCAAGTGTCCCTAGCTGAAGGGTAAGTGTTTATACTTTCTCCTTTACATTCAAATTTGATCTCTTTTAGTATTTCTCTGGAAGCCGAATGCTTCTGTTCTTTTGGACTCTAATTACGCTCTTGATTCTCTTGCGCGATATGATGCTCATTGGGGGCTAGTCAAATCTGAGGAGCGAGGAAGTTATAGAGTGCTAAGGCTGTCGAGGTTTTTCTCTCATCGTCTGATTAAGCTTGTCGGCAAGGCATGTGATCTATCAGAGTTAGCGATCTTAGAGGACTAGAGGCACGCACTCAATCAAGGTAAGGGTGGTGAATGTTTTGGGGCTAAGTATTAATAAGGTGGTATGTTTATGTGACTATTAAGGTTGGTTGTATCCCTATCAACATGTGATTAATCGTGTGTTGGGAATCGATGTAGGTCTTGGTGCTCCCAGATTATTCGTTTTCTTCGCAACAAAGGTGTGTAACCACACTCCTTCTGGTCGTGGATCGTCAAAATGCCGAAAAGTTGAAATACCGGCGAATAATGCCAACGAGCGTGCGATAGCACGTGTGGTGGATCGAGCCCACAAATATGGGCGTAAGATGGTTGAGGCCACCATGAGCGTTCTCATGGTCTTAGGTCATTTTGGGCCGCATTTGGGCCAGTGGGCTTGTGGACCCCACATGGATTAAATTTGCATATTGTGGTAAATGTTAGACCAAGCCATGTAGTCCACATGGCTAGGGTTATTTTTGGGCAATAAGTCGTGTGGGCCCACTACGCTGGTAGGCTCCACACGGATAAAATGCATGTTATATGGTTTCTATTGGTTTGAACTCTGCTGTTCGTATAACTGTGGCTGTTTCTGGGCTAAATGGGCCACACGAATGTGTGGGCCCACTTGGGCCGAGTAATAGGCCTTAGGCCCATTAAACCATTGTGACTGTTTAGGTTACTTAAGTCGCTCGAGGCGACGGTGGGCCTTCTGTTGGGTCGCTGAGACCCTAATTTGCAAAATTACCGAAATACCCCTGTAGGGTAGAATTACCGAAATACCCTTGAAGGGTAGGATTATCGAAATACCCTCGAGTTGTGAAATTACTGAAATACCCCCAATTTGGAAAATTACCTAAATACCCGATTTGTAAAATTACCAAAATACCCTCAATTTGTGAAATTACCGAAATACCTCCTATTTGTAAAATTACCCAAATACCCTTGATTTGTGAAATTACTAAAATACCCTCAATTTGAAAAATTACTGAAATACCCCTGTAGGGTAGAATTACCGTAATACCCTCATAGGGTAAAACAACCGTAATACCCCCATAGGGTAAAATAACTGTAATACCCCCGTATGGTAAAATGACCGTAATACCCTTATAGGGTAAAATGACTATTTTGCCCTTGTGGGTAAATGACTGACTTAGACTATGAATTTGACTGATTTGACTGTGATCGTATGACTGTATTTAACTGACTTGACTGTGGTCGTGTGATTGATATGCTTTTAATATATGTTTAAATGACTGTTTCTGAGCATGGCCATTTTGCATACACGTGTAATGATTGAGCATGACATACACGACATATTGCATGGGGTTGGGACATTGATACGGAGGAAGTTCTAATAGGGTCACACGGGTCGCATGAGACGACTGTGGATCTAGTATTGATCTGTTAAGGCCGCACGGGTCACATGAGACGACTGTGGACCGACGGACAGCTTAAAGCCGCGTAATCTGATTATGGCTCTGTGCCAACCTAAATATGGCTCTATGCCATCTTGATTATGGCTTTGTGCCAATCGTATTTACCCGTGGCTATGTGCCTAACATATATATTAATGACTCTAGGTCGATCATAATTACCCGTGGCTGTGTGCCGATTATTACCGTCGCTGATAGCTATGTGCCAAACTTATTATAGTTATCGATAGCTTTGTGTCATCCTGATTATGGCTCTGTGCCATCCTGATTATGGTTTATAACCATTCTATTTATGGCTTTTAGCCATTCTGTTCACAGCGCCGAGTCGTTCTATTGACTTAGTGCCGCAACCGGTGCTAAGCTTGGTGTGTTGGCTGGGTGGGTTGATTTTATCCCTACAGGAGTGTAGGGTTGGTACGGGTGGTGTGTTGGCCGGACCGAGGTGGGATGCATCCTCATACTGTTGCATATCTATTTATGAGATCTGTCATTGTACTGGGCTTAGGCCACTTGTTCTGTTATTGGTTGGGCTAGGCCCAATTGATTCTGTTATGGGTTGTAACCCAAATGATGTTGTAGTGGGCTTTGGTACACGTATGCTCTGAACTGGACTGTACTGTAACTATTAAAGGGCTTTGGCCCAGACTGTTTCGATTTCTATTTCTGTATACTGACTGTTACTCTAGTAAGGGGATTACACACTGAGTTTTCGTAAACTCACCCTGTTTTTAACTGTGCAGGTAATCCCCAGCGTTAGGAGGATCGATGCTGTGAGGGACTTGAAGGCGACCACAAGACTGCGGCTGTTACGCTTTGGACTTTATATATGTTTTAAATTCTGTTTTGGGTTTTAATTTCTGTAATAAGGCCTCTCTGGATTTAATTCTAAATTTGGGATTTTGTTACATTTTATATTTGTTAGACGTAGATGAGTTTTCAATCCAATTACTATTTTCAAAAACATACGTTTTAAACTTCTTTACCTTAAATTAGCTTCCGCAACTAAAAGAGATTTTTAAAGAATGAACCACGTTTTGAAATTGAATGAACACAAACTGAGACTTTAGTTTTTAAATATTAAGGAGGGTTTTCAATGAAAACATGGTTTTCGAAAAACACTTCAATGTGACACGCCAAATTCGAGCCTAACTTCTGGGCTGAGTTTGGGGTGTTACAGAATTACGACGTTTGAAAGCCTCGTATGAACCGTAGGAATAGTTAGGATACATATGTCAAGACATAGGATTCCAAGATGTGTTTTTGTGTAAGACCACGTATGGGACGTTGTCATTGATTTGAGATTTACGTGTAAGACTATGTCTAGGACATCGGCATCGTATATGATTTTGTGTAACACCCTGTCTGGGATACTGGCATCGATATTTGATTACATGTAAGACCACGTCTGGGATGTTGGCATTGTACGAGCTTTTCGAGCTATCCGAGTATCCTATTTGATTCCAAATGGTTCAACGAACAATGACAAGTCGAGAATGATTGTGAAGTTGAGCTAAATGAATCAGGAATGTATTAAGTTTATATGATTATGATAAGTAAAGGTAGGCAAGGTACCTAATGTGGTTTTATGAATTTCCAAGTGTGATGAGTGTTTATGTGGTTTAAATAGGTTAATTTTGGGCCTAGTTGAATTGAATTACTAGTAAACTTGAGATGATTTATTTTCTTTTTGGCTTGAAAGCTTACTTTGTGTATTCTTTCTCTGTTTTATAGATGTTTAAAGCTAGCTCGAGCTCGGGATCGTCGAGGAACATCATCACACTATCGATATCTATTTTGGTATCTTGAAAGAAAACTTGTGTTTAGGATATATGGCATGTATAGTCTAGCTTGATATGTTTGGTCTTGAAATGTGTATATATTTAGCCATGCGAAAATGGCTTAATCTTGATATTAATACTTATGTGTATTCGGTCATGGAAATAGCTTATTATGGAAGTATATTTCATGGTGTATATATGCACATTTTGGTAAGTATGTTCCATGACATGTATGAATTGTGTTTTAGTTATATGTCTTGGTTTAGTAATGTTACAAATGTATCATTATTCTTTGGTGCATGAAAGGTGATAAATGATTGTGTTGAATTGTGTCTTATACGGTAATACCTCGTAACCCTAATCCAGTGACGGATATGGGTTAGGGGTGTTACAAAAGTAGTTCTTCAAATACTTCAAGAGAAACAGCTCTAAATGTGAATTATGGTTGCGAGAAGTAACATTTTTGGTTCACATGGTTCCTGATGAGGGGATCTAAGTTGATCCTAGAAAGATTGAGGCTATACATGATTGGAAATAGCCTAAGAATGTTTCTGAGATATGATTTTTTTAGGTTTTGCGGGTTATTATCGGAGGTTTGTTGAGGGGTTCTCATTGATTGCAACTCCTCTAACTAAGCTTCTATGCAAGAATGTTCCTTTTTCTAAACCGATGAGCAACAATCGAGCTTTGAGAAGCTCAAGTATGTTCTAACTCAGGCCAGAGGAGGTAGATTTGTGGAGATTTACTCGAAGAGAGCCAGTTGATCCATCTCAAGAAGTCGGAGTTATACTCAAGACAGAGGATCTCTCCTTCAATTCCTTTGGGGAGTTTTAGGGATTTCTTATGTTTTGTTTTATCTTTTCTTCTGAGATGTTTTCTATTATTATTATGAACTAAACCCTCATATACCTGAGGGGGATGAAACCTAAGATAAATCTTGTTATCGTTTGCTGAACTATATGATAAATATTTGACTTGTTCTTAATTATGAGTTCTTAATTCTTGTGTTGATATTTTCGGGATATTAATTCAAGTATGATGTGCTTAGGTCGAGGAGCAAAAGTCCCTGCTTAAGAGTAGATCTAGCATAATTAAGCGGAGTTGATCGTGCGCCTAGAGATAGGGTGACGAGATTTTACCAAATTAGGGTGAAACCTAATATGGGAGTCCATAGATCGAGTCAGTGCAATTCTAGGGGTTTTAATTAGAAAGAGATTTCAATTAATCAACCTAGGGTTAGATGTTAGCACCTCGAGAGAGGGATTAATTTACGTTAGGGAATATTATGGATCAAGTCAAGTGAATAAATCGTCTGGTTCAAAGTTAGATAATAAGTGAAGTCTTTCTTTGGGTGTCATCTTAATCAATTGGTTTTTCCTCGAAGTATTTTTTTTCCAATTTCATTCTTCTTTGTCTTAGAGTCTTTAGCTTAGTAATTAGTTAATTTTAGATTAAATAAAGATCACTTTAATTCTTAGGCTAAATAATAAAGAGAGGGTTAGTATTAGTACTTTTGGTTCCTTTAGGATTCGACATTCCGGTCTTGCCTTAACTATACTATTGTTTGATAGGTGTGATTGCCTCAAATCATTGTCATAGTTAGTTTCCAGGTTCGATCATTCTTTATATAAATTTTTAAGACTCTGACACGCGATCAGTGGTTGATAGTGATGCTTTGCATGTCGGGTTGAGATGTGTACTGATGCAAGATAGTAAGGTTCTGGCTTATGCATTCCGACAGCTTAAGTCATAAAAGGTAAATTATCCGACACATGATTTCGAGTTGGCTGCCGTGGTTTTTGCCTTAAAGATTTAGAGGCATTATCTGTATGGTGAAAGGTGTATCATCTACACCACTCATAAGAGCCTTAAGTACCTCCTTACTCAAAAGGAATTGAATCCTAGGTAGCATAGATGGATGAGCTACTTAAGGATTATGATTGCTCGATAGAGTATCATCCCGGTAAGGCCAATGTGGTGGCCGATGCTCTCAGTCATAGATTAATGTCTAATTTGAGGGTGATGTTTGCTCGCCTAAGTCTGTTTGAGGATGGGAGTCTGTTAGCCAAGTTGCAAGTTAAGCCAACTTGGATTGATCAGATTCGGGAAAAGCAGTTGAGGGATGATTCTTTGGTTCTACACTTCTATCAAGTTGAGAGTGGCAATACGTCTGATTTTGGGCTAAAAAAATGATAGGGTTCTGTGTTTTTAAGGATGGGTTTGTGTACCGAATGATTCTGACTTGAGACAGTCTATTTTGAGGGAAGCGCATAGTAGCCCTTATGCTATGCATCCTAGTGGAAATAAGATGTATCGGGATCTCTGTGAACTATACTAATGGTTGGGTTTGAAGCGAGAGGTAACAGATTTTGTTTCTCGTTGTCTGACGTGCCAGCAAGTTAAGGCTGAGCACCAGTTGCCTTCGAATTTGCTCCAACCCATTAAGATTCCCTTATGGAAATCGGAACGGGTAACGATGGACTTCGTCAGTGGGTTGCCTTTGACACCTACTCAGAAGATTCTGTTTAGATCATCGTGGATCAGTTACCAAAGTCCGCTCATTTCATCCTGGTTCAAACATATTACTCACTGTAGAAGTTGGCCAAGCTCTACATTTTTTAGATTGTGAGACTTCACGGGGTTTCGGTATCAATAATTTATGATAGGGGTCCTCGCTTCA
Organism: Gossypium australe; assembly: GCA_005393395.2. NCBI lineage: Eukaryota > Viridiplantae > Streptophyta > Magnoliopsida > Malvales > Malvaceae > Gossypium > Gossypium australe. The sequence continues at coordinate 69,878,490 of CM016615.1, forward strand.
CTTATTGATTTTAGAAAAAACTTCATGAGGTTTTGGGTTCGAGATTGGACTTCAGTATTGCGTTCCATCATCAGACTGATGGTTAATCTGAGAGGGTGATTCAGATACTGGAGGATATGCTTTAGAGTTGCGTGATTGATTTCCAAGGGAGTTGGGAGGATTTTTTACCGTTAACCTACAACAACATTTTTCAGTCTAACATTCAAATGGAACCTTACGAGGCTTTGTATGGTCGTAAGTGTCGTACTCCACTGTGTTGGACTGAGTTGGGTGAATGATAGGTTTTGGGTCCTGAGTCAGTTTCTCGAACTGAGGACAAAGTCAGATTAATTCGGGATCTTCTTAAGGCATCTTCTGATAGACAGAAGTCTTATGCAGATCTGAAAAGGAGTGATATCGAGTACTCTGTAGGTGACTTTGTATTTCTTAAGGTGTCTCAGTGGAAGAAGGTTCTGCGGTTCGGATGTAAGGGCAAGTTGAGCCCAAGGTTCATTGGGCCGTATCGGATTTTGAAGTGTCTAGGACCGGTCGTTTATCAATTAGAGCTACCTCCGGAGTTAGACCATATCCATGATGTATCCCATGTCTCTATGTTGAGGCGGTATCAGTCTGATCCATCTTACGTTGTTTCTGTTGAGGAGATCGAGGTTAGATCAGATTTGACATTTGAGGAGGAACAGTTCAGATTTTGGATCGAGATGTAAAGAGTCTGAGGAAAAAGTTTATTTGTTAGTTAAGGTTCTATGGCGGAATCATGGCACTAAGGAAGCCACATGGGAACCTGAGGATTCGATACGTTATCAGTATCCTCATCTGTTTGGATCAGGTAAATTTTGAGGCTGAAATTTCTTTTAGGGGGTAGAGTTGTAACGCCCTGATTAATTTAATTTTGTTTCTATGAATTCTATTACAATTAAGTATCTGCTTTAATGGTTAAGTGATGTGGGTGTGTGTATGAGGTCTTGGGTTCAAATCCCACTTTTGGGAAAATAAGCTTCTTCTTTTTATCCTAGCCTATTCCTTGGCGATTGGGCTTATCTTTTATCTTCAGTAAACTCATATCAAAATGAGTCTGCCAGTTTGAGTGGTAAGGTGTTAGCTTGTCCTAAGGTCTCGTGTTCGAATCCCTATACGAGTGTGAATGTTAATTTTTGTTTCGATTGTGTGATAGAGTTTCGATGAAGTGAAACTCTAAGGTTGTTAGATGAGGATCAAGGTGTGGGTTAGTGGGGATGTGGTTGTTAGTGGGGAGTTAGGATCTTGATCATTTTTTATTTTTTATTTTTAACTTTTAATTTTTTCTCTCTATTCCTAAATTCTTTCTAACGTCAGTTTCTGCTTTTCTCCTCTTCCTTATTTTTTTCTCTGTTTCCTCTTTACCAAAATTTCTTTTTCTTTTCCTCTTAATTTCTGCTATAATTTTTCCATTCCAATCACGGTGTTTCAGATTTTTGGTCTCTTCATGCAGCTTGGTAAGTAGGGGTAGTGAGGTTGTGCTCGGGTTAAGGGTATTTTACTAAAGCTGTTCTTAATTAATGTTATCTTTTACATTAGTATTGATTTCGGGTTATTGACAGTAGTGAATCGTGAGGAACGAAACTCTCCTCTTGTGGAATCATAGTAGCTAGATCTTTCTAGAAGTTGGGTAAGTGATGAACGCTTGAATTTTGTTTTAGTCAATTTCTTTAGTTCGGTTTAATTAAAGATTAAAGACGGATTTTGAGGCATGTATTGTCGATTTTTAGGTTCTGGTGGTCTCGGGATTGCTTCTGCATAAAAAACGAACAGGTGTGTAATGAAAGCACGAGAAAATAAGGCTCAGTGAAAGTAAAAAAAGTGGCCTATCAAAGCCACATAGGCGTCTGCCCGGCCGTGTGGTAGGCCGTATGGTGACGGTAGTATGTGTGGCCATGTGGGCCACACGGCCTAGGCTGATTTGGGTGTGTGGGCCACACGGGCATGTGGGCCATAGGCTAGGGCGTGTGGGCAAGCCACACAAGCATGTGGCCCTAAAATTCTAAAATTTTCTCTAAGGTCACACACATTCCGATCGACTGCGGGCCTTCTGTAGGGTCGGTAATGGCAAAACAAACCCTAATGCACGAGATCTACTAATCTGATAGACTGATTTGAGTATAAAGAAAATCGATATGTATGCTTTAACTGTTTTGTATAAAAATATATGATATCTGTATATGAGCATGTAGGATATGTTAATTCTGTAATATTTGTTTATCTGTATCTGTATATAGGGTGGGATTTTTATATGTGGGGGAAGTGTTCTGTGAGGCGACATTTCACCGATATATTGGGAGCTTGGTTGTAAACTATTCTGATAAGTGTCGTATAGACACTATGTGGTGTGTAGGGATGGGTGGGTGTTTTAAACCCGCATGGTGTGTTGGGATGGTCGAAGATGATGTGTAGAGGATGGGGGTAGAACTTTGCATAACTGTATGTTTCTGATAATCCGAATCTATTAAGGACTGATGTCCATGTTTGATCTGTTATGTGATCATCTGGGTTAATATGCATGTAAGTTTCCGTTGAGTTAAACACTGAGTTTTTGAAAATGCACATCTGTTTATCTGTCATGTCCAGATAATCCCCAGGCATAGGCGAGTCAGTGCGATGAAGGCTTAGTGGTGACCACTAGTTCACGAACTATTTTTAATTAAAGGATTATTTAAATTTCTACTTTTTCTTGGGAGTTTTGTAATTTGGGACTTTCTGGATTGTTTGTTTTAAATTTTTGGACTTGGATGCGTTTTTTATTTTTATTTTGCGACGTTTGGCAATACCATGGTTTTACTCAAACAAATGTTTTTCAAAATACAAGCTCAGTTTTCAAATGAAACGACTTTCAAACTCCCACTGCAAATTATCGTTTTACTTTAAAGGACAAACAAATTATGGTTATATTAAAGAGTATAATAATATGTTTTCCTAAAACATAGACTCCTTTAGTAACAATTAATACGAGAAATTTAACATGATAAGATTGGTTTCAAAACCCTTCTTCGTAACTTTCCCAGATTCGGCCATAACGTCTAGGCTGGGTTTAGGGTGTTACATTGAAGATGTTCATGCCACTTCGTTAAGTAACCTGAGTCGTGGCATTATTTTATGGAATGACCCTAGAGGCAACATGTTGAGAGTAGATCCAGATGCAGCGCTTGCACCTGAGTTCCCCGATAATGCCAATATAGTCCCTGCTCAAAGATTGGTGTCAAATTTGCTATTGAAAGAGTGGTTAGTTGGGCAACTGTTTGAGAACAGTATGGACTGTGTGTTTGTCATCAAACAGTACAGCATGAATGTATCAATTGATTAAAAAGTCGCCAAGTATACATTGACATTATATGTTAGGGAATATTGGAAAGCTAATGAAGGGTATGGCTGGTGGGTTCGAGCTGTATTTATACAGAGGACTCAACAATGGAAAATATAAAAATTAGAAGGGCGCCATACATTCACTGTTGCACATATGACTCAAGACCATTGGAAACTAGATACCAAAAGTATCTGCAACTACATCATGCCACTAGTGAAAGATGGCCCAACCATTCTTGTGTCGACACTGGTTGCAGACATGCAAGCTCGATTCCAGTATAGAATGTCGTATAAGAAAGCATGGTGGGTGAAATAAATGGCCATGGAGCAGTTGTACAGCGACTGGGATGAATCATACAATGACCTTAAGGGGTGGATTTTAGCGATGGTGGAGTACATCCCCGAAACTGTCGTCGACTTGCTAATGTTGCCTTATAGAGGCCCGAATGGAAAACTTGAATCGAGGAAAAGAGTTTCTGAAAGACTGTTCTGGACATTCGATCTGTGTGAAAGGTTATTTCCCCACTGTAACCCGCTTGTACAAGTTGATGGAATGTGGTTTTATGGAAAATACACGAAGATACTAGTGATTGTGGTTGCGAAAGAAGGTAACCAAAATGTTCTACCAATCGCTTTCGCCATCGTGGAGTCGGAGAACTCCGGATCGCGGGAATTTTTCATTAAGAATTTGCGAAGGCATATTGCCAGGCAAGACAATATTTGCATTTTCTCTGAAAAATCCAAGGGTCTTGTTGCTGCGATTCGACAATCCGAGGTTTCGTGGAGGTTCATCTATTGCATTCGTCACATCATTGTCAACTTCCACAAAGAGTATAAGAATAAAGGTTGACACAATCAAATCGTGAACATGGATACAAATAACGTAATTAAAATTGTTTTTGTGAATATTTTGAGTCCATTTACTAAAAGGAATGGCAACGTGTTTTATCAGAATACATATGTAGGGTATGAACTGATTCAAGCATAAGCCAGCGAGGTTGGAGACTGATATGGCGGGGTCCAACCCTTCTCTCAGGCAGTGGTTGGGTAGCATAGAGCCGTGGAAATGGGCTCAATGTTTTGATGATGGCTATGGATATGGTCATATAATGACCAACCTTGTTAGGCCGTTAATTTTGTATTGAGGCGTACGTGTCACTTACAAATTTCATCAATTTTCTCAGTTACGTTTTACAAGTTGGCAACCCTGATGCCAAAAATGGGTTTGAGACAAGCAAAACATATGGAGGCCAAACACATGCACATTAAAGATGTTAGGAATGCCACGGAAGTCAACGCTTAAAGCACGAGGTCGATGAATGCAGAATTATATTCTCAAAACTTGAAAACTTTTTCGGGTGACAAAGTGCATCTGCCGTTGCTCGAGGATCCCGCCAAGGTCCTACGGAGTTGATCTCCAAAACAAGCATTGCGAGTGCGGAAGGTTCCAAACACTTTGATACCCATGTGTGCATGTGGTTGTAGCATGTGAAACCTTCAATTTGAATGTCGAACAATATATTGACGATGTGTACACACTTGAACATACAGTGCGTATTTGGGGTAATGAGTTCCCCATATTGAGGGATGTATCGACATGGGAAGTGGCCCCTCTTGCATTTGAGATGTTTCTAGATAGGCCACTATGTAGGAAACTCAAAGGTCGACCGACAACGACAAGGATTTAGATAGACATGGATATAAGAGAAGAGCTCGAACCAAAGAGTTGCACTATATGCAGAACAGTCGGCCACAATCGGAGCAAGTGTCCGCATCGAAACATCCATGCTGGCTAATCTTCACGGTCTGGAGGAAATTAAATGATGTACCTGATGTTTTTAGTTTTATGGTCTTATGGAAATGATTTTTTTTAGTTTTATTCAAAGCCATTAGTGTTTAAATTTAGCTAAAGTCTAAGTTTTTATTTAAAATTAACTTATATTTTTAATTAATTATAAACACATATACAAATTTTAATACTTTAAAATGATATTATAAGTTATACAGAAAAAATACATAAGTTTTGGAATTATAAATCAATTAAACAAACAAATATGACATAACACTAGAAATATACAAGAATCAAAATTGGAATGAACCGGGAGTGGTATCGTCATTCAGGGTGTAGTGGTTTACGGGCCTCCGTTGATGGGATGGACGTTAGGCTGTATTGTACACATCAGAAGGATCGGGCGTCAGATCAAATGCATCCTGAGGCAGGGTGGAGTACATGGTATCACCAAACATATCAAATGGTCGGTGGTTGCGGTTGCATGTAAGTTGAACTAAAGCCACAGATCACTAGGTGATATGCATTGCTCTAAGACCCCTCACCAAAAGCGCTAACCCATTGGTCCGGTGAAATGTGTGTGTTTAGAGGTTGGTTCTCTGGGCTGGGCTCCGCCATAGGTTGACTTCCACGTCTATAGTCGTGATCCGGTACTATCATAAGTTTCCCACTATATAAATAAACACGCCATCGGGCTATATACCATTGTATGTATTCAGACCAAAGTCAAACATACAAGAGTGCATCTCAGGTCGTTTGTCATACTGGGCATTCCATAGTGTTTACGCCCCAATCCACTCCATCTTTTCCCCTCATGGTCTTATCGTGGACATCATCAAATTGTTGTGGATCAATCGGCACAAATTGTTTGCACCCAAACTGTCGCATAACCCGATCAGCATTGTACCACTCAACGGTTGATAAGTTCAGCACCAACGTGTTGTTCGGAATAAGTACCCTGATGCGAGTCTCAAGGCACAATTTCAAACCCATGAATGTAATAGGCTTGCACTACCTCAAGGCCCAACAACAATGTCAAAGTCTAAACAAATCAAAGCAGGATTCAATCAAAGAAAATATTCGAAGACGAATCCTTATTTGGAAAGGGAGAATGATACATGCATGACTAAAGCTTCCAATTTTCAAGCTTGGGAAATCAGCAAACTTGCGACAATGTTTTGGATGGGATCTTGGCATTTTTGGGTTGAGATGTCTTCATGGCTTTTGAAGATCTATCTCTTAGCTTTGAAACGTATTTTGAATCACTCGATTTTGAGTTTGGGAGCTCAAGTTATGACCATTTTAGTGAAGACTAAACGAGCAGAATTTCTGAACGGGATTAGACAGGGATTACGAATTTTGGGCTTTTAATTCAAGTTTAAGTCATATTAGGTTCAGGTTTTAGGCTTAATTTTTATTATATATGAGCCCAATATTTTACCTATTAGCTCTTTTTATTTTATTATTATTTTGTTTTAATTTTTTTATAATTAGTAAGTATTTAAAGTTATTTAGGAGTTTTATGTTAATAAGAAAGTTTAGTTTAAAACTACTTCTTGTTTAGATTAAATTAGAGTTCTAGTATACTTAAGAGTTTTATTTAGCTAGGCTATATATAGGCCTTTGCATTGTACATTCATACAATTCATTTTTGAGTTTATAAATTCTCTTTGAGTTTTCTTTTTTAAAGAATTTCTCTTGAGTTTCTTTTAGAAGAGTCTTAACAATCTTTTCAGATTGTGGGGATCATCTTCAAACTTTTTCTTGCCAAGTTTTCTTTCTTGGGGGAGAAATTAGAGCCGCTTGAAGGGGGTTGTGGATTCTTTGTGTTTGTAAGGCTTCTTAGGACTTCTACATACCATGTTCTATCTTTCTATCTATCTTCTTTATTTTCTTCCTTATTGTTCTAATCATAGATTTATTATTCTATTTTAAAAATATTAGTTATTTATTTTAATTATTTTATCTAACTTGGATTTTATTACGTTTCAGGTTGTGTCAAAAATCCAAGTTTCTTTCCGAAGGTCTAGAGCCCTAACTTTGACAAACTTTACGATCTGCTTTCGCATTCATCCATCTCATCCTTTATCATACCCCTTATCAGCTGCATAATTATAAGCTCAAGCAGCGCACCTCACCTCATGCTAAGTGGTGGTGCTAGATAACTTCTAAAAATTTGCTCTTAACCATGGCAATGTCAAGCACCTGAAGTTCTATTCCCCATCAACGGGGGACCGTCCAAGCAATCTGTGGAATACTACTAAAGGCCCCAACACCTTCCTTTAGCCCGTGACCACATCAACTTCAACTCGTAACCCAAGTTGCATAGCCATGTCCTCCAATGTGATTGTGCACTCCCGATACGGCATAATGAAGGTATGGGTCTCCGGGCACCACTGCTCAACTAAGGCGGATATTAGGTCTGCTGATAACGGTCCGTCTCGGGTTAGGAGGCGAATCGTAAATGTTGCCCGATCGTAAATTAGGTAGTTTCTCGTTTAATTAACAAAGGGATAATTTTATTGGAAATAAAATCTTTGAAAGGTAAAGATAGGTGATTGGTTGAAATGGATACGTATTTGAAACAAGAAAGAACCTTTAAAAAAAATTAAAGACCCGAACCTTATAGGTTTCAAATTGATGGAATGAATTGTGAAATAAAACCGAGACCCACTATCTAGCGAGATAGGAACCAACGGTATAGGTAGATGAACGCCACACCCGTTAGGATGATAAGTTCGAAAACAAGGAAAGAACGACGCCACTAGAAAACTAGATAAGTCAATTCAACCTTGAGAATCAGGAGAGTGAATACTCACCAAAAGAAAATTTTCTTTCATTCAAATTCAAGTTCAATTACAAAATGAAAATGTGCAAAATATTTATAGGCCTTTTTCAAAGATAGCCGAATAGGGAAAATAAATTTGATGGCCTCATCCTCTAGTTGTGCACACGAGTAGTTGACTTGGTGAACATTCGGCCAAGGGAAAAATCATGGAGCTAGAAAGTATAGCCAACTTGAAATTAAAATAAGACATTTACCTAATCTCCATTAAAGTTTGCTGCCACTTTCATTTGCCATAAGTTGACTAAAATTTGTGTGTGCCGTCCCATTTTAATAAACAAATGATTCCATTTATTCCTAGCATTGCCGTCCAACAAATCACTAACCCTTCATGTTTTATTTCTTTAATATTCCACTAGCACATGCTTAAATTCTATTTCTTTAATATTCCACTAGCACATGCTTAATTATTCTTCTATAGCCGTCCAAGCCTTCATACCTATCCATTCAATTTTCACCATTATTTATTCAACTCACAAACATATTTTTCTATCATGTGCCTTTCACGCATGGACTTATCTTCAAATCCCATTATCATGTAATTGCTTCAATTGTTTATTTCATTAATTCCACCATGTTGATTCATGCTTGCCGTCCAATGTCTCCATTCTTTAATTTATTTCTCAAGCATGCGGCATATTTATCTTATGCACCCACATGTTCATTAATTAATTCCCACATAGCTAAACCTCCAAGCCGTCCAAGGTAATTTAATCCTGCAGCAAATTAATCAATTCCATTAGTTCACAATAAAATAGCACAATTAGACTTTATCAATTCAGCAGCCACTTAGGATAGTTAACACCATAATTTAGACACCAACAACATTTAATTCAAGTGCGTGTTTAGCCAAAATAAATGTTAATATAACTTAGACATACTAATAATCACTTCGACAAAGACTAACTAAAAAAAAACTTGTACTATCTAAACAAACAAATATGAAATAAGAAAATAAAGCTATTACAAAAAAAATAAAACATGCGTAATTTAAAGTGTTAAATAAACTAGCAGTCAGACTGGCTAGTATATTCAACTTCAAATAAGTTGTACGAGTTCAGCATGTTTTTGGGCTCTCTTTTATGATCATCCCAAATTTGTGCCACCAACATCGTTGCGGCATCTTTGAATTGTTTGGTTCGGGAATGTGTAATCGGCCCATTAGGTAGACTCATCGGGTCAGGATTGACGTCCGTCACAGGCTTCATAGGTGAGCTCGTATCATCTGCCCTCTGGTCAAACCTTCGGATCAATGCGACATCCCTAAATCTCGTCAATTGTAAGTATGGCATGATCTGCTAGTCCGCAACGTACTTGGGAAAATGGAACCGTTGTAACACCCGAAACCCGACCCAAACGCTACGACCAGATTTGGCATGTTACGGGTTCAATATTAAAAACATAGTTTCTTATTTGCTTTTAAGAGGGCACATATCCCTTTTGAAAATTCTTCGATGACGTGTTGTTTGAAAACTTAACTTTGTTGGTTTGGAAAATCTCGGTTTGATTAATCAAATATTCAATACCTTAGGTTTTCTTTCCAAAAACATTTCGTTACGTTAAGCGTGTTTGAAATTCCCATTACATTACTTATAGTAAGTAAGTCTTTGAAAATAAAATTTAAAGTATAAACATAAACACATATAAATTGATAACCTAAGCTACAGAGGCCTTATTACATAAATAATCCCAAATTTAAACTTAAAGAAAAAAACCGGAAATAACTTATAAAAATAAAAGACTTGATGGCCCCTCGACTCCGCCTCGGCTCCCATGTCCTCGATCTACTGCTCATCTGAAAAGTCAGGAAAATAAAAGGGGTGAGTCACCAAGACTCAGTGTGCAAATCCTGAAAACACATTAAAGGCTTGAGGCCTACAAACACATTATGGGCCTTAGCCCATACACAATGGCAACAAAATATTTACATGCAACATGGCCCAACCCAAACCTAATAGTCCATCCTTTACACACCAGCCCGTACCAGCCAACACACCTCAGGGATTTCTACAATCAACCCACTAACCGCTACACACCATATCAACAGTCATGCTGCCTATTCCTAACATTCAGGAATAAATTCAACGTGGCTTAGCCACCGATCACTATTGTGACCTAATTTATAATTCGTGGTTTAACCACTGATCACCAGGTGACCTATTACATGCTCTTCCCCTTCATCATATTTATCCTACCCCATGCATACATCCATGCAAAATCAAAACAACATGTAACCTAAAAGATCGCAGACTATCACATACATCGATACACATAGAGAAGTTTCTATGATTACGTACCTGGCATCCCTTGCCTACCCTTTCCGGGTAATACGACTGTCCATACAGCCTTTTTCCGGCTTTTAGCCCATAACATATATAGTACAGATAAACTAGTGTGTTAGAGATCTACACACCTGATTACAGTCAAGACGAGACCTTCTATATCGACACTACCAGAAGCTGATACAACTGCCAACTGCCTAAGATCTTGTTCTGAAGCCAGTCCACAACCCGGTGGCCAATCTCGTACTGCTGGCACCGCTCGTTTCTTAAACTTAGGGATTGGTTTTACAGATCCAATCCCCTCCTTCACCTGATCGATATTTGATTCCATTAAAAGACCTTATCATAACATATGGTTAAGATCACAATTACGATAGCGAATAAAGAGAACCTAAGGAGAACCCCTTACCTTGAAGTCCCGAAAAGAGAGATATGAAGTTCAGAGACTAACGGTTCTGGCTTTTAGATCTAAGCGATCTACTTCAATTCCCGAATGTCGCCCAACACGTAAACACAAGAAACCAACAATCCATTAGCCTTTCGGCTTTGTCTTCTAAACCCGAAAGAGAAAAAGAATAGATCAGAAGAAATCGACACCTACCTTTACAGAAAATTCGGCAACCCCTAGAAGATTTCGGCTTTTTGTGAAGAGATTGGCAAAAGGGAATAAGAGGTATTCGGCTGTGGAGATGAGAAGAAAGTTCAGAGTTTCGGCTTTTGAAGGAAAAGATGTTGAGAAGAATTGGGTGGTTTCGGCCATATTATAAGCATTATCCACTCGAGTAAATCTTCCTATTTTTAAGCCTTATTGCCGTTCCACTCTATCCATTTAAATGCCGAAAATTAGCTAAAATTAAATGAAAGGAATTGGGCTTCATGCAACTTGAATTTGGGCCTCCCCAGTTAACGCCACTTCCCTGCTCTTTAAGTGGAGACACTTTGCCACTGGCCACAAGCCCATTTTGTATTTTAATTCACAAATAATATTTTTTTTAAACCCTATCCTACCTGGCCCTCCACTAGAGTGCCCAAACAGAAAATTTTAACTAAGGCCTGGGCCCAACCTTGAGCCCAATCTGAACCCCTTAAACATTCTAATTAACACATTAAATGTAACACACATCAAATGCAAAGGCCCATTAATTCAGGATGTTACAGTTCTACCCCCTTAAAGAAATTTCGACCTCGAAATTACCTGGTCAAAATAGATGCGGGTACTGCTGCCGCATCGTCTCCTCAGGTTCCCAAGTAGCCTCCTCAGAACTGTGATTCCGCCATAGAACCTTAACCAATGGAACCGTCTTCCTTTGCAATACTTTGACATCACGATCTAAGATTTCCACTGGCTCCTCCTGAAAGGATAGGTCAGGTCTTACCTCGATTTCTTCCACAGGCACCACATAAGATGGATCCGAACGATATCGTCTCAGCATAGAGACGTGGAACACATTGTGAATCTAACTTAACTCTGAAGGTAGTTCAAGCTGATAGGCTACGGGTCCCACTCATTTCAACACCCGATAAGGTCCGATAAATCTGGGACCTAATTTACCTTTCCGTCCAAACCTCAGTACTTTCTTCCATGGCGACACCTTCAAGAAAACCTTGTCACCCTCTGCAAATTCTATGTCCTTACGCCTTAGGTCAGCATAGGACTTCTGTCTGTCCGATGCTTCCTTTAATCGAGCCCGAATTAACTCAACTTTCTCCTCTGTCTCGATAACTAACTCCAGACCCAAAATCCGACGTTCCCCTAATTCCATCCAACAAGTAGGAGTACGACACCTTCGCCCGTACAATGCTCCGTTGGGCGCCATCTGAATACTAGACTAGTAACTGTTATTGTACGCAAACTCCACCAAGGTTAAGAACTCTTCCCAACTACCCTTGAAATCAATGACACAACCCCTTAACATGTCCTCTAAGATCTGAATTACCCGCTCAGACTGACCATCGGTCTGAGGATGAAATGCTGTACTGAAATCCAACTTCGTACCCAACGCTTGATGCAATGCCTTCCAAAATGGTGATGTGAACCTAGGGTCCCTGTCCGATATGATTGATACTGGTACTCCATGTAGTCTTACCACCTCCGCTATATATAGCTTAGCCAATTTCTGTAGAGAGTAATCGACACGTACTGGTATGAAATGAGCAGACTTTGTCAAGCGGTCAACAATCACCCAGACCGAATCTTTCTTAGTAGGCGTGAGAGATAGCCCACTAACAAAGTCCATTGTGATCCTTTCCCACTTCCATTGTGGAATCCTCACCGGCTGCAACAACCCCGATGGTAACTGATGCTCCGCCTTTACCTGCTGACAGGTCAAACACTTCCCCACAAATTCGGTCACCTCTCGTTTCAGGCCCAGCCACCAAAACTGTTCTCGCAAATCCCGATACATCTTACTCCCTCCAGGGTGCATAGCGTATGGACTACCATGTGCTTCTTGCAAAATCCTACGCCTCAACTCAGGATCTTTCGGCATGCACGCTCTCCCTTGAAAACATAATAGCCCTTCCTCATTCACACTAAATTCTGTTGATCCATCACCTGATCCTACCTGAAACTTCCCCTTTAGCAACTCATCAGTCTACTGCTTCTCCTTAACCTGATTGACCCAAGAGGGTTTCACTTGAAGTTTAGCTAATAAACTCTCATCATCGTATAAACTGAGGTGAGCAAACATTGCTCTCAAGTCAGAGATTACCTTACGACTCAAGGCATCCGCCACTATGTTAGCTTTACCTGGATGGTACTCGATCGAGCAGTCATAATCCTTTAACAACTCGATCCACCTCCTTTGCCTTAGATTCAACTCCTTCTGGGTCAAAAGATATTTTAAGCTCTTATGATCGGTATAAATGATAGATTTCCCCCCGTACAGATAATGTCTCCAGATCTTCAAAGCAAAAACCACTGCCACCAATTCCAGATCATGTGTGGGATAATTTGCTTTGTGCAGTCTTAACTGCCGAGATGCATACGCAACGACCTTTCCATCTTGCATCAACACGCATCCTAGTCCCGTATGGGAAGCATCATAGTAAATTACGAATTCCTTCCCAGCCTCCGGCTGAATCAATACCGGAGCCTCCGTTAAAATCCTTTTCAACTTCTTGAAACTCTCTTGTTGCTTGTCAGACCAAACAAACGGAACCCCTTTCCGTAACAACTTAGTCAACGGCGCCGCGATCAGTGAAAATCCTTCCACAAACCTTCTGTAATGCCCAGCTAACCCAAGAAAACTCTGAATTTCTGCCACCGACTTAGGCGGCTTCCAATCCAACACCGCTTCAATTTTTCGAGGGTCAACCCTAATCTCCTCTGCCGACACAACGTGACCTAGAAAAGTAACTTCACTTAGCCAAAATTCGCACTTACTGAATTTGGCATACAACTGCTTCTCTCTTAGAATCTACAGAACCACCCGCAGATGTGAGTCATGCTCATTCTCCGATCTCGAGTAAACCAGGATGTCATCTATAAATACTACGACAAATCGATCCAAGTAGGGTTGGAACACTCAGTTCATCATGTCCATAAATGCTGCTGGCGCGTTGGTCAACCCAAATGGCATCACCATAAATTCGTAGTGACCATAGAGAGTCCTAAAATCCGTCTTATGAATATCCGTCTCCTTGAACTTAAGCTGATGGTACCCTGACCTCAGATCTATCTTCGAGAAGACTGAAGCCCCCTTCAACTGATCGAACAAGTCATCGATCCTCGGCAACGGGTATTTATTCTTGATGGTCAACTTATTCAGCTGGCAATAGTCAATGCACATACGCATTGATCCATCCTTCTTCTTAACGAACAACACCGGCGCTCCCTAAGGCGACACACTTGGTCGAATAAACCCTCTATCCAACAACTCCTGAATCTGCGCTTTTAATTCCACCAACTCCTTTGGTGCCATTCTATATGGAGCAATAGATACTGGCGCTGTTCGCGGAAGAAGATCGATACCAAACTCCACTTCACGATCCAGGGGTAATCCCGGAAGTTCTTCTGGGAAAACATCAGGAAATTCCTTCACCGTCCTGACATCCCCAACTGTTAATTCCTTGGCTTCCAGAGCCCGAACAAACATTAAAATTGCCTCGCATCCTTTTCTCACCATCCTTTCTGCTCTTAAGGCGGACACCACATTTGACAAGCAGTTCCCCCTTTCACCTTTCACCTATCACCAACACTTCGCCACCCTCGGGAGTTTTTAACACCATACTTTTGGCTGCACAATCTACATTAGCTTGATACTTCCCCAGCCAATCCATGCCTAAAATTAAATCAAACTCCCTGAACGGTAATTCCATTAGATCCGTCTGGAAAACTATCCCCTGAACTTCTAAAGGTACTTCTCGATAAAGTTTGTTTACCATCACAGAATATCTTAATGGGCTAACTACAGTCATCTCCCTAGAGGAAATCTCAAATTCTACGCTTAAAGTTTCGGACACCCTACTAGCAACATATGAATGCGTCGACCCAATGTCAATCAATGCAGTGTAAGACAAGCCAACAATTAAAAACGTACCGATTATGACATCCAGTGCGTCAGCCTCCTCTCGACGTCTAACAGCGTAGACTAACCCCGGCTGTCTCGCCTCAGTGTTTCCTGCCCTTTGGCCTATTGCTCCACGACCTCGACTGGAACCATTACCACCTCTGGCTGGACCATGACCTCTCTGTGGCTGCTGACCTCCTCTACCCGACTGAGCATTCCCTTGACCTGTGGGCCCTTCACTACCCCGTTGCTGCAGATAGTTTCTAACCTGGTGGTTCGTAGATCCACACCTGAATCACTTCCCACTGCCCACTCAACACTCACCTACATGGAATTTACCACACCGAGCACACTTCTGTATCTAACTAACAACAGCAGCTCTCTCATTCCGACTCGGTCCATCTAACCTAGGCATTTTCTGAGTACGCCCAGTTGCCCCTGATGATCCAAAATTCCTTTTTCCTTCACCCCTATCTCTATCCCGATTCAGTTTTTCTGTCCGCTTAACCTCCTCAGCTATCTTAGCTTTTTTCACAAGCACAGCAAATTCTCTTTCCCGCCGTGGTGCTATCAGTACACGTAGATCATCCCTCAGACCATCTTCAAATCGAACACAACGTTCATGGTCTGTGACCACCATCCCTCGAGCATAACGGCTAAGGCGTAAGAATTCCGCTTCATACGCAACCACCGACCTACTTTCTTGAACCAGATTCAAAAATGCTCTGCGCTGCACATCCACATAACTCGTCCCAATGTACTTACTTTGAAATGCCGTTTTGAAGAAATCCTAGGTGACCCGGTCAGCCACCGAACCATCCTTAACCGTAAGCCACCATTGATAAGCTTCGTCCCGTAGGAGAGATACAACCCCTTTCAGTTTTTCCTCTTCCGTAAGATCCAGATCATCTATTATACGTTCAACTGCCTCCAACCAATATTTAGCTGTACTTGGGGCTATACCAGAAATTCCCCTAAACACTTCTGCCCCATTAGCTCTAAGTTGCTCCGACACAGATTTCCGGGCTCCTGTGCCCATGCCTGCCCCAACAACCCTCTCTAAAACCCTCAACATCGCCGGAGATACAGCATCATCTCTTACTGTCTGATCCTGAAATTCGGCCTCCGCAGCTGGTGGGACTGGCATTTCATTTCCTGACCCGTGGCCAGATCCTACTGGTTCTGACACGGCCATCCTACCCCTACCACGGCCACGCGGCAGACGTCCTCGACCCCTTGTACTCATTCTACCGGTTCGCGTTTATCTGATTAGAAATTTTATGAATTATTAATTTCTTCCACTGATTAACCACGAACAATCTTATGAATAGTAGTTTCAAGAGTAGTTCTTTCGAATTCGAAATTATATCTACAGTTTTCAATCTCAAGTTTGTCTCCTAGTTCTAGGAACCACATACATTCAACCATCATACATCAACATACAAGTAGCATCCACGAACTCACATTCACCGCATAAGGGTATTTTCATCATTTCTCTACCGAGGGGTATTTCCGTAGTTTTTTCCTACAGGGTATTTTTGTAATTTCCTCAAAATAGGGTATCTCATGATTTTTCCGAAATAGAGGTATTTTGGGTTTTTTTAAAATAGGGGTATTTTGGAAATTTTAATTTTGTAAATCGGGTACTTCGATGAATCTAGAGTTTTTCAGGTAATTTGCAAAGCATGGCTAATTTATAATACCAAGGGTGTTTTGGAAATTTCATAAATTTTGGTAGTTTTACAAATCTAAGGTATTCTGGGAAATTTTCACAAATCAAGAGTATTCCGAAAATTTTACAAAACTAAGGGGGTATTTTTAGTAATTTTGCAAAATAGGGTGGCTGGTCCCTTTCGGGTTTTAATTATAAATTTTGGCCCGTCTACAAATCCTCGTGGCTAAGGTGAACAGTCACTACGTACCAGGTAGGATTCCAGCGAAGAGGAGGTGAGTCACTGGGACAGTTTAAGTACCAAGCTCTTCCCGAATCTAATCCTAAACATGCGTATGCCTGTTGCCACACCCTAACCCAGCGATTTGTTCATGGGTATGTTTGGCTAGATTAAGTCTTATGAATTTAAAGAGTTGTTTAAACTAAGCCTAAAGTCCATCAATGCCTAACATACTGGTCTACGTCCGTCAAGCCCATCAAACCCAACATGCATATCATATTAAAAAGTTAGGATACTTACCTGCATGGATCGGGTGCCGGTAGACTCGAAGGCCATATCTCAACCCCAAAGCATTTTTCCCAAATTCACATCAACTTTACAAAACGCTACTAGACCCATTTCACAGCCCAAGTTTTGAACCGGGCTCTGATACCAAAATGTAACACCACAAACCTGGCCCAAACGCTATGACCAGATCTGGCATGTTACGGGTTTAATGTTAAAAACATAGTTCCTTATTTGCTTTTAAGAGGGCACGTATCCCTTTTGAAAATTCTTCGATGACGTGTTGTTTGAAAACTTAACTTTGTTGGTTTGGAAAATCTCGGTTTGATTAATCAAATATTCAATACCTTAGGTTTTCTTTCCAAAAACATTTCATTACGTTAAGCGTGTTTGAAATTCCCATTTCATTACTAATAGTAAATAAGTCTTTGAAAATAAAATTTAAAGTATAAACATAAACACATATAAATTGATAACCTAAGCTACAGAGGCCTTATTACATAAATAATCCCAAATTTAAACTTAAAGAAAAAAAATGGAAATAACTTATAAAAATAAAAGACTTGATGGCCCCTCGAGTCCGTCTCGGCTCCCATGTCCACGATCTACTACTCATCTGAAAAGTCAGGAAAATAAAAGGGGTGAGTCACCAAGACTCAGTGTGCAAATCCCGAAAACACATTAAAAGCTTGAGGCCGAAAAACACATTATGGGCCTTAGCCCATACACAATGGCAACAAATTATTTACATGCAACATGGCCCAACCCAAACCTAATAGTCCATCCTCTACACACCAGCCCGTACCAGCCAACACACCTCGGGGATTTCTACAATCAACCCACCAACCGCTACACACCATATCAACAGTCATGCTACCTATTCCTAACATTCAGGAATAAATTCAATGTGGCTTAGCCACCGATCACTATTGTGACCTAATTTATAATTCGTGGTTTAACCACCGATCACCAGGTGACCTATTACATGCTCTTCCCCTTCATCATATTTATCCCACCCCATACATACATCCATGCAAAATCAAAACAACATGTAACCTAAAAGATCGCAGACTATCACATACATTGATACACATAGAGAAGTTTCTATGATTACGTACCTGGCATCCCTTGCCTACCCTTTCCGGGTAATACGACTGTCCATACAGCCTTTTTCCAGCTTTTAGCCCATAACATATATAGTACAGATAAACTAGTGTGTTAGAGATCTACACACCTGATTACAGTCAAGACGAGACCTTCTATATCGACACTATCTGAAGCTGATACGACTGCTAACTGCCTAAGATCTTGTTTTGAAGCCGGTCCACAATCCGGTGGCCAATCCCGTACTGCTGACACCGCTCGTTTCTTAAACTTAGGGATTGGTTTTACAGATCCAATCCCCTCCTTCGCCTGATCGATATTTGATTCCATTAAAAGACCTTATCATAACATATGGTTAAGATCACAATTACGATAGCGAATCTAAAGAGAATCTAAGGGGAACCCCTTACCTTGAAATCCCGAAAAGAGAGATATGAAGTTCAGAGACTAACGGTTTCGGCCTTTAGATCTAAGCGATCTACTTCAATTCCCGAATGTCGCCCAACACGTAAACACAAGAAACCAACAATCCATTAGTCTTTCGGCTTTGTCTTCTAAAATCGAAAGAGAAAAAGAATAGGAGGTATTCGGCAACCTACCTTTACAAAAAAATTCGGCAACCCCTAGAAGATTTAGGCTTTTTGTGAAGAGATCGGCAAAAGGGAATAGGAGGTATTCGGCTATGGAGATGAGAAGAAAGTTCAGAGTTTCGGCTTTTGAAGGAAAAGATGTTGAGAAGAATTGGGTGGTTTCGGCTTTGTAGAAGAAAATAGAAAAAAATAATAGACTTTCGGCTTTTGCATAGAAGTGAAGATGAGAGAATAGGCTTAGGGATTTCAGCTTTTGCAGAGAATGGGAGAATAGAGAAGCCCTAATGTCGAAATTGAAGAAGAGAGTGAGAGAATAAAACCTAATGCCGAAAATAAAAGGTATTCCCCTCATCTAAACAAAATTTCGGCAACTACCTCTCAAAAACTGAAGATGCCCTTTCCAATAACTTAAAATTGATCAACTTATGAGGGAAATTTCGGCACCCCTATAGTATAACAAAACCGATTTCTCCCCCCTCCAAGAGATGGAAATTCGGCCACCACTGTTGATCAGCAGATAACTCCTACCCTTTCTCCCTTATTTTTATCTACTCACACCTCCAAAAGAAGTCTAAATAACACCACCTCTTCCTTCATTTATCTGCCATATTATAAGCATTATCCACTCGAGTAAATCTTCCTATTTTTAAGCCTTATTGTCGTCCCACTCTATCCATTTAAATGCCGAAAATTAGCTAAAATTTAATTAAAGGAATTTAGCTTCATGCAACTTGAATTTGGGCCTCCCCAATTAACGCCACTTCCCTGCTCTTTAAGTGGCGACACTTTGCCACTGGCCACAAGCCCATTTTGTATTTTAATTCACAGATAATATTTTTTTTAAACCCTATCCTACCTGGCCCTCCACTAGAGTGCCCAAACAGAAAATTTTAACTAAGGCCTCAGCCCAACCTTGAGTCCAATCTGAACCCCTTAAACATTCTAATTAACACATTAAACGTAACACACATCAAATGCAAAGGCCCATTAATTTAGGATGTTACACTCATCATGTATGGTAAATTTTTTATAAAAATATGATAAATCAAGTATTTATAAAATTAAATTTTTTGGTAAAATAAAAGT
Organism: Gossypium australe; assembly: GCA_005393395.2. Classification (NCBI taxonomy): domain Eukaryota; kingdom Viridiplantae; phylum Streptophyta; class Magnoliopsida; order Malvales; family Malvaceae; genus Gossypium; species Gossypium australe. Next base: position 69,898,207 of record CM016615.1, read on the forward strand.
TTTAAACATAAATTGTCAATGTTTTCAAGTAATTCTCCGATCATTTTGCTTCTTCGTACCTACTATATACTATATATCTATTTGTTTAACTCATTAAAGAAACTGAATTTTGCTAAATTAAATTAAATATTTCAAATAAGATCCTACTAACAAAAGTTAAATAAAATTGATAATAGTTATGTGGGATATTAGGTTGGTAAGCTCAAAGTTTAATTAAATATTTTTATTTAAATTTAATTATAAAATTATATATATTTTATAAACTTTACAAATTTAATTTTATCATTTAATATAAAATTTTTAAAATATGGTAACTTGTATTTAACCCTTGTATTCTTCAAATATTTATTTTTTTAGTTTTTAAAATAAATATTTAAAAAATACTATAAATTATGATGTCCCATACCTTTTGTTTTTTCCTTTTGTGTATGGCTACGAGTTTTTAAATATTTAAAAATACGATATGTTTATGGTTTTTCCGAGTATAGTTTCAACTTGTTTGCATTTTTTTCAAAGATTTTAATTATTTTGAAATAATTTAATTAAAAGTTATATTAAAAATAATATAATATATTATTACAAAGGTGACTAATTTTAGAACTGCATAATTTAAGTTAGTACAAATCCAATCACATCAAATTAGTAATTAAGATTAATTGATATAAATTTAAGTTATAAAAAATAAATACAAATATTAGTCAAATCAATTAAAAGTTGAAAATAATATAATTTTAATTGAGATTTATATAAGGTACATAAAAATAATATTATTTTTAAATGAAAATTAATATAAATTTCAATGAAAATAAAGAAAAGAAATCCACAGTTCAATTTTATGTGTCTGATTTATCCCTACTATTGGTAACCTCCAATTTTATGCACATTTCAAGTATTACATCAAAATTAAACTTAATCTAAAACTCTACCATTCCAACTGTGTCCAATGATAAAAGTTTATATTAAATCTATTATATTAGCAAAATTAGTATACAAGAATAGAAGTTGAAAACATAACACACTTTATCAAAAAAATCATATATAAAATGTGAATAAATAATTTGTGATTTAATAATTTTACTATTTCGTTGATCTTTAATGAACTGTGATTCTCGTTTATTTGAGAAGATATTTTCATATCTGTATAAATTTTTTTTAAAAAAGTATATAAATTAAATATAATTAATTATTGAATTACAATAACTATTTCTAATATAATACATGCACATCAAAATATATTTACATACCTTAATCATATTTATTAACTTCGAAACAAACACAATTCACTTTCTTTTTCTGTTCTCTTCTCTTCTTCCATTTCAACACAAGAGGGACCAAAAACAGCCTCAGCCTTCCTTTTAAAGGCACCAGCCAGCCTCTTCCTCCCTCCTCTATTCTCTTCAATTTTTTTTTTCACGTATCTTACTTAAAAAAAAAAATTATACCCATTGACCTAACTAGTCCCATCGTTAATATTGCTGACGCAATGTGACCGATCAAAATATTTATATTTTAGTCCTCCTATTTTTTATTTCTTTTAAAAATATCTCAGTATATTTTTTTTTACAAATAAACATTTTTTCAGCCAATTTTCTCTCCCATTTTCTTTTTTTTTCTTTCTCATTTTCCCCAAGTTTCTTTATTTTTTGGTCCTCTATTTCTTAATTTCTTTTAAAATTGCCCCTTATCAAACGATTGATTCACATTACAAAAATGGTTTACATGAAAATTATTTCACTAAACTTACAATATATAATTTTACAATTTACATAATTCAAAAATTATATTTTACAAAATATAATTTTACATTTGTGACATTCAAAAATAATTTCACTAAACTTACAATATTTAATTTTACAACATGAGCAATTTCTCAATACTAAAAAAAGTTAACTGAATTTGTTCAAGACCGACAACATTGTGTCTTACAAATAAAACATAATTAAATGATTTTGTTCAAGACCAATAGTATTGTGTCTTACAAATTGAAAATTACAATATTTAACAGCAACACGAGCAAGTTGTCTGAGCAAGTTTCTCAGTGCTATTATATTACTTCTCGGATGCTGCCAATAATGAAGATCTCACCCGTGCGATTTGATTTGAGATTCCTTAAAACCTTCAAACATCTCGTTGACCAGAAAATCCCAAATAATTCACCCGTTGACTGCGTAACCAATTTGAACTCGTTATCATCCTACCATAGCCAACAAAAAGACTTACATAACCAATTTGAACCCGTTACAGAATAAATAATTGCCAACCGAAAATAACCATTAAATTTTTCAGTGTCGGAGCTCCACCAGATTATCGTTAAAAAACATACCATCAAATTATAAAATTTACTAAATAAATAGAAACGCAAATACATATAAAAAAACACTCCTCATCTCTCTCCTAGAGGTGAGTATTTGATTAAGGCGAGTCGAATCGAGTAAAAAAAACTTTGAGTTAGTCGAGTTGACGAATCTTATTTTAGCAACCGAACTCAATTTGAAATTTTTTCGAATTGAATTGAATCGAGTCAAAAAATTTTGAATCAAGTCGAGTCAAGTTAACAAATCATATTATTTATACTCAGTGTTGCATTTACATGGATCGATTATTTAACTAGTAGACGAAGTACAAGATTATTTAACTACATAAACAATATAATGGTTTTTCCTTTTAACTTAATAGGTAAACATTTATCAAAATGAAATAGTTTTTCCTTTTAACTTAAAGGTTTTGATTTTTAACTTTAGAAAAGGTAAACATTTATCAAAACAACATAGTTTTGCCTTTTCTTATTTGAATTGTGTAATTTATATTCGAGTTAAACCGAAAGTTTGCTTTTTTTAATTTGAGTTGATCCGAATAATTTGAACTATTTAACTCAAAGTTTAATTTTTTTTATCGAGTTTTTAGAATCAAATCAAATTTTGCTCACCCCTACTATCTCACATTCATCCTCTCCTCTAACATTATATAAATAAAAAAAATCCTTCAATTTAGAGTGATCAGTCATTGGGGTTAGATATAGCTATTTGATCATGCCAAAGAAAATGGTTCCACTAAATAAAATATTATTTATACATTTAAATTTAATTAAATTAAAAAAAGGCATAGTACAGTAGTGGCGATATCCTTAATGACTTCACCAAATAAAATATGATTTTTTTCTATTATTCTTAATTTAAAAAAAAAAAACACACAGTACACTGGCGGTGCCATTTAGAATGGTTCCACCGAATAAAATAATATTTTTAAAATTTTAGAATATAACAAAAAAACCCTGATACATAAAAAGTGGTGGCGCCATTTTAAATGGTTCCACCACAATTATTTATTTCCTGACCCCCCAATTATTGAAAAATCTCAGTATTTTCCTGATATTTGTAAAGGCGGCACCATTCTTGTTAGCTTCACCAGAAAAAAAAAAAAAGATTTATTGTGATGTCTAACGTGGCATGTTGGTGGCGTCATTCTCTTTAACTCCACCAACTTTTACTATTTATTTCAAGTCATTTACGTACATAATCAAGAAAATGAATCATTAAAAAAGCCTCAATTTTTCCACCAAATGGATGCGTACTTTTTCTACTTTATAGATAACAATTTGATTTATTCTTTTGAAATGCTTTTGTAATTAAAGAGACGTTTGAGGCTTTTTTACGTTAATATTATAAAAAAGATTAATACCAAAATGGTATGTCATTATGATTAAGTACCAAAATGGTATATTTAAGTGGGTGGTGCCTTTTTCATAGGCGGCACTACCATTTTTTTAATAAATTTTATTTTTATTATTTTTTAAATATTATTTTATTAGTGGTGCCATTTACATAGACAGCACCACTTGTAGAAAATATTCGGGTCTAGTACACAGCTTGTGTACAAATACAAAAATGGTATAAAAGGGGGTGGTGGCTATCTGATAGGCGGCACCAGCGACCCCTATTTGGTAAGCGGCACTGCGACCCCTATCTGATAGGCAGCACCAGTAGTCTAATTTTAGGGCCCTATTTAATGGTCCCAGTGAAGAAGAGAATGAGGGTTTAAAAAAAAATAGCAGAAGAGAAGAAAGAAAGAAAGGGGAAGAAAAAAGAAGGATAAGATATTTTTTTTTAATAGAATGGATTATGATGAGGATAAGTTATTTTGTTAGTATTGTGTAGTTTGATTTTTGTTATTTTTATGTTGTTTTTAATTTATTTTAAAGTTATTTTGTTAATTCCTATTATAAATTATTTGTTAAGTTTAATGTTTATTGTGATTTGTTAGGTTATGAAAGTAAATTTTTATTAATTTTGTTAGTAAGTCTTGTGATTAGGTTAATTGTTTGTTTAGGGTTTATTGTGATTTGTTAGGTTATGAATGTAATCTTTAATATTTTTTAATTTATTTGAAAGTTATTTTGTTAGTAACTATTATAAATTAATTATTAAAGGAAAATAGATAAAAACTGAAAATTGAGAAAAAAAACTATTGTCTGTCATAGATATTGGTAGAAATGGCAATAAATCTGATATTGCCTGATGAGATAACAACTTCAGCACAAAGGGAGAAAGTTGATAAGATGATGAGAGAATTACAAGATTACAGAATGAAACAAGAAAAAGACATCATTCAACACCTTATTACTGTAAATCAAAAGATGCAAAAAGTATTATAGGAGGGTAATGAACTGATTAGAAAGAATAAAGTGCAATACTTGACCCTTAGAGAGACATTAATAGAATGGGAGCATCAAATCATTTTAGACCAACTTTGGAAGACATTGGTACCATGAACCTATTGGAATATAGTTATATACTTTGTGAAGTTTATAATCTCTTATGGAGTAAGGAAAATAGCGAGATAAAGTGTAGGTTCGCGAAAGTTGACAGGGAAGCAAAATGTCTTTGACATGCCATGGATTGATAAATTAGTTGTTAGGAAATTATCAAGATAATTTATAAATTCAATACTCGTTATAAAGATTGAAGAGGAAGAAGATCCTAAGGAATTTCCAAATTGGATTGGAAAAAATGAATTTGCAGAGAATTCAAAATTTAATATAGAGAATTTCCTAGATGAAGATACAGAATCAGATATGGAAGAAAACGTAGAAATGAGTTTAAGTGGTTAAATGTAAGGATAAATGTTAGAAAGTAGAGAAAGTGGAAAAAAATGAGTAAATATGGTTGTACATGTACGAAATGAGAACTGAAAAAGTCTGAGCTTATGAATGAAAAATTTTGCATATTGTTTTAATTTTGGTCTCTTTTTATTCATTAAATTTTTTATGTAAGTATTTTTCTTGATGTTCGAAATTGTTTTGAGAATTTTTATTTGTTTTTCAACAGATTTAGTATTGAAGATGGATAATCAGTTTTTCATATGCGTTTATTTCGATGGAGTAATTTTGACAACAACCGTGGGATGTATATTTGAATGTTGCCAATAAATAGCAATGAGATTTAATAGAAATGTCTCGTTTGATTAAATGAAGGAAAGGATTAGTGCAAAAATTGTTAGACGTTGTAGGAGAAGGATCTCGAAACTTTTCTAGAAGTTTCCAGTTTTGACAAATCCCAAAAAATTCACCGACATGAAACTTTTAGACGATGAAAACGTGGAGACAATGGTCGCTCTTTATTGTGGGAATTGAAGCAACCAAAATGCACCGATTCAGTTATTTGTTGAGTTAGCTGATGTGGAGCCAACTGAAAATCCCACTCCATTAGGTGAAGAACATGAAGCTCAAGAGCTATGTATGGTGGTTTCGACATCGTACGTTGATAGTCAATCGACTGTAAGCGGGATTGATATCGATCTTAATGCTGCACCCGAGACTGATGTGGTTGGTGATGATTTATACAATAGATGTGATCCTTCTTATCACGAGGTTGATAGTGATAGTGATAATGATCCAATGTGGATGAGGTCCCAAATGATATTGATGAAGAAGGCGTGAATGATAATAGAAACATTAACGCGCCTTCTGTAACACCCCAAACCCGGTCTAAATGCTACGACCAGATCTGGTATGTTACAAGGAAAGCTTGTAAAAGGAAAATGTTTTGAATATTTGAAATATCGTAAGTTTAAAAATTTTATCTAGGGTGATGTTTTGAAAACAATGATTTGCAGTTTTAAGAAAAATTTCCGAATCTAGCTAAACGATAATTTGTTATTTTTGGTGGCATTTGAGAGAAAACAGTTGCTTACGTTGTTCAGGTTTTGGAAAACTCCAACTTAATTATCAAGGTTGAAACTTATATTAAAGTCATAACAAAATTAAATTATAATATAAAACCCAAAATAAAAATAATGAGAAGGCCTTATAACATAATTAAAATCCCAAATTATCTAATTACTAGAAATTAAACGTCTTTACGAAAAGAACACTTGATGGCCTCCACGAGTCCGCCTCGGCTCCCTGATCCACGATCTAACGATTACCTGCAAGATTTAGCAGAGGGGTGAGTCACCAAGACTCAGTGTGTAAATCCCCTTATGTCACACATACAGCTTCAAGCCCACAATTGCATTTTGGGCCTCAGCCCACTCAGAATATCATACATAATCATGAATGCAAAATGTGTCCCAATCCAACCTAGTCTTTCCATCCTCTACACACCACCTGTACCAGCCCATCACACCGTGGGGATTTCTACAATCAACCCTCCATCCGCTACACACCTCATACGTGGCGTTAGGCCACTCGTGGTTCTAGACCACCGTGATACTAGATCACCGCGACAAAGTCACTAACAACATACGTGGGGCCAACCCACCGTGGTAACAACCACCGTGACAATCCTTGATGAATATACGTGGGGCCAACCCACTGTGGTAACAACCACTAGGACGAGTCACTAATCATATATAATCGTGGTATTAAACCACCGTGGCACCAAGCCACCGAGACATGGTCACTATTATCAAATATGTATCCGTGGGGCTAACCCATCGTGGTAATAACCACCGTGACAGTCTCAAATTCTTCCCCTTTCACATCATTTCCCAACCCATGCAGAACATACAATTATATGAATGCACATGCTATCTTTACAGTGACAGGTTACAATGTTTATTTCTTATCCATCAAGAGTTTAATAAAATCACATACCTATATTCCCAGCTTTACCCCCAAGGGTATTACGACTGCTTCTCAGTCATTCTGGCTTTTCAGCCCACACAATAATAGTACAAGTAAATAAATAAGTAGTGTGAAGTTTACACACCTGATAACACGCAATACAACGCTTTCTATGTCGACACTATCGTTAACCAGAACTACTACTATTTGTCTACTATTCTGCTCAGAAGTCGGCTGACAACTCGGTGGCCAATCTCGAACAGCAGACACCGCGCGCTTCTTGAACTTAGGGGCTAGGACTACGGGCCCAACCCCTTCCTTCGCTTGGCTGGCATTTGATTCCATGAAAGGATCTTGGTCAGAAGATACTATATTGAAACATCGGTTGTTTAACAATACAATGGGTTAAGGCAGCGAATAACGAAAAGAGGAAACCGATTGAATAATTGAAGAGAAACCCTTACCTTGAGATCCCGAAATTAGAGATAGGGTTTAGAGATTGACTGATTCCCGGACTTGGGATTCACATGATTCGGTTAGCTTTAATCGACCGAACACAAAAGTCCCTTAAGACCTTTCAATCGCAGACCAGATGCCGAAAGAACACAAGACAAGGCCCCTCCTTGAATCGGCCAAGAAACATAGAACAAGATTAATGCCTACGACATCCAAAAGAGAGAAAAGAGAATTGAAAGGGAAAGAGAGTATTTACCACGACCATTAGAATCCGACTGAGATGGTTAAGGAACGGAATGACGGCAATCCACTAAACCAAGAACGAAAGAAGAGGATGAGCACTCAAGGAAGATTCGGCCAAAATGAAATATAGAAGGAATAAGAATCAATGGATGCTTCGGCTTGAAGAAGAAACTCGTGGCAAAATGGTGATGAAAGGGTGAGGGATAAGTTTCGGCAAATGAAGAACAAGAAGAAAGGCTAAAGAGATTCGGCTAAGCAAGATGAAATCAAAGAGATGGATGGTAGTAATGGAGGATTCGGTCAAGAAGAAGAAGTGAAGAATGAGATTTTGGCTTTTAGTGGAAAGGTGGATAGATGAGGAAATGAGGGATTGCCAAAATGGTAAGAGTCTCAAAGATGGTTTCGGTCAAGAGAAGAAGGAGTGGAGAAAACCTTGTGTGATAGAAAAGAGAAATGCTAAGGGGAAGAAGGTGTAGCTAAGTGATTCGGCAACTATCAAGAAGCAAAAATTCGGCACCTACAACTCTAAAGTCGAAATTGCACTATTAGAGAACTAAAATGCCTTATGACCTTAATTGAAATTCGGCACACCCCAAACAAGCTAGAACCGATTCCTTCACCCCCCACAAGCATTCAAAATTTGGACACTACCTTCACCTCCCTCAATCCCATATTTTTCTCTTTAATTCACTCCTGATCTCTCATTCAAAAAGGTTTGAATAATTCAAACTCCTACTTTTCCTCATGGCCACACATTTGAATTATTTGACTCAGTCAACACTCCACCCTGAAGTGTCCTAGCCGAACTTTACCTCTTCCCTTCTAGACGCCAAAAACAAATTCCAAAATAAGAACTATGCGACTTGAACCTGCTCCCTCACTGCTCCCTTGTGGCGTCACCTTTCAGCACTCTATGTGGCGCCACCTTGCCACTTTCCCACTGACTTTCTTGTGTCTTCCAACACAAGCAATATCCCTTAAGTCCTGACCCAGCTAGCTCTCCACTAAAGTACCCAAAAAGAGAATTTTTGGCCAAGGCTTCGGCTTAACCCCGAGCCTTTCTTGGACCCCCAAACACCCTAAACTAACACATTAAGCATAGCATACACATAGAAACATATTAAATGCAAAGCCCCTAATTCAAGATGTTACAGTTCTACCCTCCTTAGAGAAATTTCGACCTCGAAATTACCTGGTCAGAAGAGATGAGGGTATTGTTGTCGCATTGCATCCTCTGGTTCCCACGTAGCTTCCTCTGAACTGTGGTTTCGCCATAAAACCTTAACCAATGGAACCGTCTTCCTTCGCAATACCTTAACATCACGTTCCAAGATCCGCACTGGTTCTTCTTCAAAAGATAGATCAGGCCGTACTTCGACTTCTTCCACTGGCACAACATGAGATGGATCCGAACGGTAGCGTCTTAACATCGAAACATGAAACACATCATGGATCTGACTTAACTCTGAGGGTAGCTTAAGCTGATAGGCTACAGGTCCCACACGCTTCAACACACGATAAGGCCCGATGAACCTGGGGCTTAGCTTACCCTTCCGTCCAGACCTTAACACTTTCTTCCATGGTGAAACCTTTAAGAAAACTCGATCACCAACTGCAAATTCTATGTCCTTACGCTTCAGATCGGTATAAGACTTCTGTCTGTCCGAAGCTTCCTTCAATCGAGTTTGAATTAACCTAACCTTGTTTTCCGTTTCAGAAACCAATTCTAGACCCACCAACTGACGCTTACCCAACTCTGTCCAACAAGTAGGAGTGCGACACTTCCGACCAGGTGCCATTTGAATACTAGATTGGTAGCTATTGTTGTACGTAAATTCTGCTAACGGTAGAAACTCCTCCCATCTACCTCTGAAGTCTATGACACAGCCTCTCAACATATCTTCCAAGATCTGAATTACCCTTTTAGACTGTCCATCGGACTGTGGATGAAATGCTGTACTGAAATCTAACTTTGTACCCAACGCTTGATGCAATGCCTTCCAAAATCTCGACGTAAACCTAGGGTCTTTGTCTGAGATGATAGACACTGCTACCCCATGCAACCTCACGATCTCTGCTATATACAACTTAGCCAATTTCTGCAGAGAGTAGTCGACCCAAACTGGTATGAAATGGGCGGACTTCGTCAATCAATCAACGATTACCCATACTGAATCCTTCTTAGTAGGCGTAAGGGGTAGCCCACTAACAAAGTCCATCGTGATCCTTTCCCACTTTCACTGCGGAATCTTTACCAGCTGCAACAACCCCAAAGGCAACTGATGTTCTGCTTTTACTTGTTGACACGTCAAGCACTTACTCATTAATTCGATTACTTCTTGCTTTAGACCCGGCCACCAAAACTGTTCTCGCAAATCCCGGTACATCTTACTTCCTCTAGGATGCATAGCATATGGGCTGCTATGCACTTCCTGCAAAATCTTACGCCTCAACTCAGAATCCTTTGGCATGCAAGTCTTCCCTCGAAAACATAATACCCCATCACCATTCAAATTGAAATCCATTTTCTCATCATCTGTTCCCAACTGAAACTTCGGCTTTAACAACTCATCAGCCCACTGCTTCTCTTTAATCTGACTAACCCAAGAAGGCTTCACTTGAAGTTCAGCTAATAGACTTCCATCATCGTATAAACTGAGATGAGCAAACATTGCTCTCAAGTCAGAGATCACCCCAGACTTAATGCATCCGCCACTACGTTAGCTTTACCCGGATGGTATTCGATTGAGCAGTCGTAATCTTTTAACAACTCGATCCACCTTCGCTGCCTTAAATTTAACTCCTTCTGGGTAAGGAGATATTTTAGGCTTTTGTGATCTGTATAAATAATGGACTTCTCCTCATACAGATAATGCCTCCAACTTTTCAAAGCAAACACTACTACTGCCAATTCCAAATCATGCGTGGGATAATTCAACTCATGCAGTCTTAACTGCCGAGACGCATATGCTACCACTTTCCCATCCTGCATCAGCACACATCCTAAGCCAGTGTGCGACGCATCACAATAAACCGCAAACTCTTTCCCAGCCTCAGGCTGTATCAACACTGGAGCCTCCGTCAAAATCCTTTTCAGCCTTTCAAAACTCTCCTATTGCTTATCAGACCAAACAAACGGAACCCCTTTCCGCAACAACTTGGTTAATGGTGCCGCAATTAAAGAGAACCCTTCAACAAACCTTCTATAATACCCGGCCAGACTAAGAAAACTTCTGATTTCTGCCACAGACTTAGGTGGCTTCCACTCCAACACAACCTCAATTTTTCGGGGATCAACCCTAATCCCCTCAGCAGACACTACATGGCCCAAAAAGGTAACTTCTCTTAGCCAGAATTCACACTTACTGAATTTGGGGAACAACTGCTTCTCCCTCAGGATTTGTGAAACCACTCGAAGATGTGAATCATGCTCCTCCTCTGACTTTGAATAAACCAGGATATCGTCTATAAATACCACGACGAATCGATCCAGATAGGGTTGGAAAACCCAGTTCATCATGTCCATAAACGCTGCTGGTGCATTGGTCAACCCGAACGGCACTACCAGGAATTCGTAGTGACCATAGCGAGTACGAAACGCCATCTTATGAATATCCGCCTCCTTGACTTTAAGCTGATGATATCCCGATCTTAGATCTATCTTTGAAAAGACAAAAGCTCCCTTGAGCTGATCGAACAGATCATCAATCCTCGGCAACGGCTACTTATTCTTGATAGTCAACTTATTCAACTGACGGTAGTCAATGTACATACGCATTGATCCGTCCTTCTTCTTAACGAAGAGCACTGGCGCTCCCCAAGGTGATACACTTGGTCAGATAAAACCTCGATCTAGCAGTTCTTGAATCTGGGCTTTCAACTCTTTCAACTCCTTTGGCGCCATCCTATATGGTGCGATGGACACAGACGCTATTCCCGGTAGAAGATCAATACCAAACTCTACCTCGCGATCTGGAGGTAAACCTGGAAGCTCTTCTGGAAAAACATTAGAAATTCCTTCACTGTTCGAACATCCTCCACAGTTGATCCCTTGGCCTCCAAAGCACAAACATAAGCTATACATGCCTCACATCCTTTCCTCACCATTCTCTCCGCCTTTAGAGCAGACACTACATTAGATAGGTAGTTCCTCCTCTCACCTATTACCACCACCTCTTCACCCTCGAGAGTTCTTATCACCATGCGCTTGGCTGCACAATCCAAATTTGCTTGATACTTCACTAGCCAGTTCATGCCCAAGATTAAATCAAACTCCTCGAATGGCAATTCCACCAAATCAGCCGGAAACACTACCCCTTGAACTTCTAACAGCACCTTCCTAAAAAGTTTATTCACTATCACCGATTGTCCTAAAGGGCAAAGTACAGTCATCTCCCTAGAGGTAATCTTAAAGTCTAAGTTCAGAGTTCCCGATATAGTACTAGCAACATAAGAGTGTGCTGATCCAATATCAATCAAAGCAATATATGGCAACCCATAAATAAGAAACGTACCGGTTATGACGTCCGGTGCATCACCCTCCTCTCGGTGCCTAGCCGTATAGACCAACCCAGGCTGCCTCGCATCTGTGCTCCCTGCACCTTTGCCCGGTGCTACACGCCCTCGGCCAAAGTTACTTCCTCCCCTAGCAGGACCACGACCTCTCTATTGTTGTTGACCACCTCTACCCGGTTGAACATAACCTTGTCCTGCTAGTCGCATTCTGCCCAACTTCTGAGGACAATCTCTTACTCGATGATCAGTAGATCCACATATATAACATCCTCTATTACCCATCCAACACTCACCTGAATGAAATCTACCACATCCAGCACACCTCTGAGCCTCACTATCAACAACAGGCCTCGCCACACGACTCAACCCATCCAACCTAGGTCTTTTCTGAAAACACCCAGCTGATCCCAATGATCCAAAATTCTTTTTATTTCTACCTCTATCCCTATCCTGATTCTGTTTCTCGGACCGCTTCACTTCTTCGGCTATCTTAGCCTTCTCCACTAAAACAATAAATTCCCTTTCTCGTTGTGGAGCTATCAACACTCGCAAATCATCCCTCAGACCATTCTCAAACCGAACACAACGCTCATGATCTGTGGCCACCATACCCCGGGCATAACGACTAAGACGTAAGAATTCCGCCTCATACTCAGCCACTAATCTATTTCCCTGAACCAAATTCAGAAATGCCCTACACTGCACATCCACATAACTCGATCCAATGTACTTTCCTTGGAATGCTGCCTTGAAGAAATCCTAGGTAATGCGATCAGCCACTGTACCATCCCTGACCGTAAGCCACCACTGATACACTTCGTCCCGCAGAAGAGACACCATTGCTTTCAACTTTTCCTCCTCCGTAAAATCCAGATCATCCATTATACGCTCCACTGCCTCTAGCCAATACTTTACTGCATTAGGAGCGACGCCAGATATACCCCTAAACGTTTCCGCTCCATTGGCTCGAAGTCGTTTTGACACAGATTTTCGAGCCCCTGTACCCCAGCCTGCTCCAGCAACTCTTTCCAATACACGAAATATTGCTTGAGACATAGCGTCGTCTACGCCCGTTTGGTCCTGATATTCCGCTTCCGCAGCTGGCGTTGCTGGTACATCACTTTCCGACCCATTACCAGATTCCAACGATTCAGATCCAGCACTCTGGCCTCTACCACGGCCACGCACAATGCGTCAATGCCCCCTAGTACTCATGACTATTGTTGCGACTTAATTTGATTAAGAGTTTTATGAGCTAGTATTTCTTTCACTGTTTAATACCGAGCAGTTTTATGAGAAATAACTTTAGAGAGTAGTTTTCGCAAAACACATCTCAACCTAGAGGTTTCAGTCTCTAAAGTTTAGATCTCCTAGAGCTAAAAAACATATTCATTCATGATAACAATCATTTCATGCATACATCACCAAATAATTAGAACACTTACCTGCGTGGATCGGGTGCTGGTAGACTCGAATGCCATGTTCCAATCAAACATTTCCTCCAAAATCATTTAAATCAATTTTGTAAAACTGTATTGAACCCATTTCACAGCCCAAGTTTTGCAACCGGGCTCTGATACCAAAATTATAACACCCCAAACCCGGTCTAAACGTTACGACCAGATTTGGTATGTTACAAGGAAAAGTTGTAAAAGGAAAAGGTTTTGAATATTTGAAATATCGTAAGTTTGAAAATTTTATCTAGGGTGATGTTTTGAAAACAATGATTTGCAGTTTTAAGAAAAATTTCTGAATCTAGCTAAACAATAATTTGTTATTTCTGGTGGCATTTGAGAGAAAACGGTTGCTTACGTTGTTCAGGTTTTGGAAAACTCCAACTTAATTATCAAGGTTGAAACTTATATTAAAGTCATAACAAAATTAAATTATACTATAAAACCCGAAATAAAAATAATAAGAAGGCCTTATTACATAATTAAAATCCCAAATTATCTAATTACTAGAAATTAAACGTCTTTACGAAAAGAACACTTGATGGCCTCCACGAGTCCGCCTCGGCTCCCTGATCCACGATCTAACGATTACCTGCAAGATTTAGCAGAGGGGTGAGTCACCAAGACTCAGTGTGTAAATCCCCTTATGTCGCACATACAGCTTCAAGCCCACAATCGCATTTTGGGCCTCATCCCACTCAGAATATCATACATAATCATGAATGCAAAATGTGTCCCAATCCAACCAAGTTTTTCCATCCTCTACACACCACCCGTACCAGCCCATCACACCGTGAGGATTTCTACAATCAACCCTCCATCCGCTACACACCTCATACGTGGCGTTAGGCCACTCGTGGTTCTAGACCACCGTGATACTAGATCACCGTGACAAAGTCACTAACAACATACGTGGGGCCAACCCACCGTGGTAACAACCATCGTGACAATCCTTGATGAATATACGTGGGGCCAACCCACTGTGGTAACAACCACTAGGACAAGTCACTAATCATATATAATCATGGTATTAAACCACCGTGGCACCAAGCCAACGAGACATGGTCACTATTATCAAATATGTATCCGTGGGGCTAACCCACCGTGGTAATAACCACCGTGACAGTCTCAAATACCTCCCCTTTCACATCATTTCCCAACCCATGCAGAACATACAATTATATGAATGCACATGCTATCTTTACAGTGACAGGTTACAAAGTTTATTTCTTATCCATCAAGAGGCTAATAAAATCACATACCTGTATTCCCAGCTTTACCCTCAAGGGTATTACGACTGCTTCTCAGTCATTTCGGCTTTTCAGCCCACACAATAATAGTACAAGTAAATAAATAAGTAGTGTGAAGTTTACACACCTGATAACACGCAATACAACGCTTTCTATGTCGACACTATCGTTAACCGGAACTACTGCTATTTGTCTACTATTCTGCTCAGAAGCCGGCCCGCAACCTGGTGGCCAATCTCGAACAGCAGACACCGCGCACTTCTTGAACTTAGGGGCTGGGACTACGGGTCCAACACCTTCCTTCGCTTGGCTGGCATTTGATTCCGTAAAAGGATCTTGGTCAGAAGATACTATATTGAAACATCGGTTGTTTAACAATACAATGGGTTAAGGCAGTGAATAACGAAAAGGGGAAACTGATCGAATAATTGAAGAGAAACCCTTACCTTGAGATCCTAAAATTAGAGATAGGGTTCAGAGATTGACTGATTCCCGGACTTGGGATTCACATGATTCGGTTAGCTTTAATCGACCGAACCCAAAAGTCCCTTAAGACCCTTCAATCGTAGACCAAATGTCGAAAGAACACAAGACAAGGCCCCTCCTTAAATCGGCCAAGAAACTTAGAACAAGATTAATGCCTACGGCATCCAAAAGAGAGAAAAGAGAATTGAAAGGGAAAGAGAGTACTTACCACGATCAATTAGAATCCGACTGAGATGCTTAAAGAACGGAATGACGGCAATCCACTAAACCAAGAAAGAAAGAAGAGGATGAGCACTCAAGGAAGATTCAGCCAAAATGAAATATAGAAGGAATAAGAATTAATGCATGCTTCGGCTTGAAGAAGAAACCCGTGGCAAAATAGTGATGAAAGGGTAAGGGATAAATTTCGGCAAATGAAGAACAAGAAGAAAGGCTAAAGAGATTTGGCTAAACAAGATGAAATCAAAGAGATGGATGGTAGTAATGGAGGATTCAATCAAGAAGAAGAAGTGAAGAATGAGATTTCGGCTTTTAGTGGAAAGGTGGATAGATGAGGAAATGAGAGATTGCTGAAATGGTAAGAGTCTCAAAGATGGTTTCGGTCAAGAGAAGAAAGAGTGGAGAAAACCTTGTTTGATAGAAAAAAGAAATGCTAAGGGGAATAAGGTGTAGCTAAGTGATTCTGCAACTACCAAGAAGCAAAAATTCGGCACCTACAACTGAAAGCCAAAATTACACTATTAAAGAACTAAAATGCCTTATGACCTTAATTGAAATTCGGCACACCCCAAACAAGCTAGAACCAATTCCTTCACCCCCTCAAGCATTCAAAATTCGGCCACTACCTTCACCACCCTAGGTTTGAATAATTCAAACTCCTACTTTTCCTCATGGCCACACATTTGAATTATTTGACTCAATCAACACTCCACCCTGAAGTGTCCTAGCCGAACTTTACCTCCTCCCTTCCAGACGTCAAAAACAAATTCCAAAATGAGAACTATGTGACTTGAACCTGCTTCCTCATTGCTCCCTTGTGGTGTCACCTTTCAGCACTCTATGTGGCACCACCTTGCCACTTTCCCACTGACTTTTTTGTGTCTTCCAACACAAGCAATATCCCTTAAGTCCTGACCCAGCTAGCTCTCCACTAAAGTACCCAAAAAGAGAACTTTTGGCCAAGGCTTCGACTTAACCCCGAGCCTTTCTTGGACCCCCAAACACCCTAAACTAACACATTGAGCATAGCATACACACAGAAACATATTAAATGCAAAGCCCCTAATTCAGGATGTTACATCTTCAGTCGGGAACTAGATTCGACGTATTGTGATACACAATAATCCTGGGGCACACATGTCACTCATAGACCCTGATGTAGCGCATGTACCTGAGTTCCCAGAGTACCTTGAAATACTACATGTTCACTGGCTGGCTATAGATTCCGATCCTGAGGAGTTGTTCGTGGGCCAGTGATTCGAAAGTAAGGAAAAGTGTGTATTTGTCATTAAGCGATATAACATGAATATATTAGTGGACTACAAAGTTGTCGTGTTTAAACTGACATTATGTATTGGGGAGTGTTAGAGGTTGGCGAAAGGCTATAATTGGTGAGTACGAGCCACATTTATCTAGAAGTCGCAGATGTGAGAGATACAAAAATTTGTTGGGCCTCACACATGCACTTCAACACGCATGACAGAAGATCATAAAAAACTTGATTCCAAAACTATTTGTACGTGCATCATGCCAATGATGAAGGATATGTCAACTATTAAAGTTTCGGTACTGATTGCCAAAATGTAGGCACGATTCTAGTATCGAGTATCATGCCGGAAGACATGGATAGCTAAACAGATGGCAATGGAGCAATTGTACAGAGATTTCGATGAGTCATACAATGAGTTATAGGGACGGATAGCTAATATGCAGGTGTACATGCTGGGGACTATTATTGAGTTGCAGACATGACCTTATTACAGCCCGGATGACCAACTACAACCAAAAAAAAAAAATTTCCAACGGATGTTCTAGACGTTTGATCCATGCGTGAGTGCACTTCCTCTCTACAAGCCGTTTGTGTAAGTAGATGGGACCTGGCTATATGACAAATATACACAGATCCTACTTCTTGCGGTTGCTTAAGATAGGAATACGATCGTGTTCCCGATAGTGTTTGCCATCGTAGATAATGAGAACATGGAATCGTGGGAATTCTTCCGTATGAACCTGCGAAGGTATGTTATTAGTAACAATAATATTTGCATCATCTCTGATAAAGGGAAAGGATTAATTGTCGCCATTAAGCGTTTCGGTGCGCCATGGAGATCTATTTACAGCATCCAGCACATCGCGGCTAATTTCCACCGAGATTATAAGACTGCAAACTGGCAGAGACAAGTTGTGAGAATGGGTAAAGGATAACCTTATCTTTTCAATATATAACATAATGTTTTAGGGCTATACTGTAACTTATTTTTTCTTAATACATACACAGCGTACGAGCTAGAGCCACACATTTTCTGGCAAATGATGACTAGACTTGAGAGTGACATGGAGGGTCAAACGAACACACCTTTTCGACAATGGTTGGGTACCATGGAGCCGTGGCAATGGGATCAAAGTTTCAATGAGGACTTTTGCTATGGTCATATGACCACTAACTTGGCGAAAAGGGTTAACTCCGTGTTGATGAAAACACGACATCTTCCGATTTCATCTGTCTTCTCGGCTACGTTCTACAGGTTGGCTAATTTGATGCCAAGAATAGGGCAGCAACCAGTCAACCAAATGGAGGTGGGACACGTGTTTGTCGAAGATGTCAGGGATGCAATGGTTGCAAACCGTCGGATGGCAAGGTCGATAAATGTAGAAGTATATTCACGACGTAATGAAACATTTTAAGTTATAGAGACCATCAGTCATTGACCCGGCATACCACCTTGGTCCTAAGGAGTTGATCTCTGAAATAAACAGTGCGATTGTAGGAGGTTCCAGACACTTCATTATCCATGTGCACATGTCATGGCAACTTGTGCTACAGTCTCGCTCAATGTTGAACAATTTATCAATAGGAAAGTCCAAGGCTAGGACTAGATACAAGACATTACCATGCTTGAACTCACTTCAACATACACTTACGGGCTGTAAAATTTCATTCTGATTAAAAAATTCTCTTTCTTAGTCTAAACAAACATTTCATGGGCCTACGAGGCTTTAAGCACCTATCAGAAAACTTTCAAAACTTAATTGAAAACTCATCTTTGAAGCAGGGTTCATATGCCCATGTAACTTGGACCACACCCGTGTGCCATTAAACACGCCCATGTCTACAAACCGTGGGGAGTTACTGACTATATTCACACGGCCTTGACACGCCCGTGTCTTTCAACCGTGGGAAGTTACTGACTATATTCACACGGCTTGGGCACACGCCCATGTCCAACCCGTGTGTCTTACATGGCTCGTGCACACGGCCCTGGGATTTACCCGTGGTCTATTCTGACTAATAGTAATAAGGTGCAGGGTACGCACGGCCTAGACACACGCCCGTGTGTCTAACCGTACGGGCACTTAAAGGCTATTTACTAAGCCATTTGCCACCCTGAAATCAAGATCAACTCAACTCAAATCAATACAATTCATGAGCTATAAAACATGCTTCATTGGATTTAACAACATACATACTTAGTCAATATTGGCCAATCACTTAGCCATATACAAAAGAATAATAGTTTAATAGCCTATACAATGGCCCATTTTAAAACATGTTCTCAAAAATGAACGCTTCCTATACATGCCATACTTAGTAAAATAACTTGGCTATACCAAAATAGAGATAGATAGTGTGCTACGAGCTCCGACTCCAACGATCCACAAGTTAGCTTGGTGGGACTACATAGAAAGAAAGAATTAAAGACGTAAGCATTTAGCTTAGTAAGTTTGCATGTAAAGTACATAACGATATACTTGCTTAATATAAACCATTTGTCATAACAATGTTATCATAAATTTCAGCTGTAAAGCTTACTTACTCAGACATGATTCTTACTTGTCTCATGATACTTAATATTCTCATACTTATAAGGTAAACAAGGTATCTGTAACACTTGATCACATTGATCAGCATACTTTAATATAATAATGATGATCTCTAATTCTTCATTCATAACATAATAATACTCAATTTCAACTTGATGATAGATTTACTTTCTGAGCTTTCTTGTTATCTCATTTTAACTTTACTTGTTTGCCCGATGAACTTCTGCGAATAACCGAGGATACTAAATCTTTTGCCATGCACTTGATGACAAATCCATATCCTAGATACGGTCTTACATGGAATATCTCTTCTTGAATCAATGCCAAGCTTACCTTGGACTTAAATGATAACTTGCTTGATAACTTGATCAATGCCAAGCTTGCTTCCTTGGACTTATATGATAACTTGCTTGATAACTTATCAATACCAAGCTTGCTTCCTTGGACTTACATGATAACTTGCTTGAATGCCGATGCCATATTCCAAACATGGTCTTACACGGGCTTTCTCACTTCATGTGGTAGATCGAGTATCCTGGTAATTCATCTTCAATCGGGACTTTCTCATGCTTAATCTTATCGATTTCTTTGTTTAACATAGCATTAAACATTCCATGATAATAGTGTACATTATACTAAGCAATTAAATGATAAAAATTATAAAGCTTAGAAATCATACAAACTTACCTCAATATACAAAATGTATGTAGATATGCAATTTAGTCCTCGACTTTGTTCTTGCCTCGGTTTCGATCCGGACTTTGTTTTTCTTGATCTATAATCATAAATAGATCATTTAATATTCATATTGACTAAATTGACTCATTACTCGTACTTTAGCAAAATTACTATTTTGCCCCTATACTTTCTCATATTTGCACTTTTGCCCCTAAGCTCGTAAAATGATTTTCATACAACTTTCTTAAACTACATGCTTAGTTGATTAATAATCTCAACTATAGCAATCATCAATTCTTACTATTTTTAGTATTTATGACCAATTTTTATAGGTATTACAAATTGGTCCATACTATCATTTTTCATGAAATTTACTTAGAAAAAGATGTTTATCTAACATCAAACTCTCATAAACTTCCATAAAACATCATTTAACAAGCATATCATTCATGGGTAGATTTTTGAACATGCAGCTTAGCTCATCTTATAGCTAAAAATAGCTAATTCATAATACGAGAATTTCAAAAATAGGAAGAATATAAAAAACGGGCTAAAATGAACTTACTAGCAAGCTTGAAAAAGAAATGAATAACCCTAGCTATGGAGTCTTCAAATTTCCGACATAAGGGGGAAGAAGATGAATAGATTTTTATCATCTTTTCCTATTTTAATCATTTATTAGACAAATGACTAAAATGCCTTTCACCTTAAAAATTTCTATTTTACCCATTCATGACCAATTTTATCCAAAAATTAACTTTTGGGAAAATTGCTATTTAAGGACTTCTAATTATTATTCTAAAGCTATTTCATACCAAAAAGCTTCTAGAAACTCATATTTTGCAACTTTTGCAATTTAGTCCTTTTGGACCAATTGACCTCAACTTAATAAAATTGCTTCATAAAACTTTCACACTAACATGCAAACATGGCATAAACTTTAAAAACTCATAAATTCACCTCGGGTTCATGGCCTCGCACCACTATCCTGACTAGGCCCTAAATCGGGCTGTTACAATTCTCCCCCTTAGGGATTTTTGTCCTCGAAAATCTTACTAGCAAAAAGGTTTGGATACTGATTTCTCATAATCTCTTCTGGTTCCCATGTAGCTTCTTCTATTCCGTGTCTTTGCCACAATACTTTCACTAAGGCAATACTTTTATTTCTCAGTTGCTTGACTTCCTGAGCTAAAATTTTGACTGGTTCTTCACCATAAGTCATGTCGGAATGAATCTCTATCTCTGATGGGGTAATTACATGTGAAGAGTCTGATCTGTAGTGTCGCAACATTGACACGTGAAACACATCATGTATCTTCTCTAATTCTGATGGCAAAGCCAAACGGTAAGCTACCGGCCCAACTCTCTCAGTAATCTCATAAGGTCCAATGAAACATGGACTTAACTTGCCTTTTCGGCCAAATCTGAGAACTTTTCTCCATGGCGGCACTTTCAAGAAGACTTTATCCCCGACTTGGTACTCTATCTCTTTTCTCTTTAAGTCCGAATAGGATTTCTATCTATCTGATGCAGATTTTAAACATTCTCGTATCACTTTCACTTTCTCTTCAGCTTCTCTAACCAAATCAACCCCGTGCATTCGGTTTTCCTTAAGTTCAGTCCAAAACAAAGGTGTTCTGTAGTTTCGTCCATATAGAGCTTCATAAGGCGCCATCTTTAAGCTCGATTGAAAACTATTATTATAGGCAAATTTTATCAATGGGAGAAACTTTTCCCAACTGCCTTGAAATTATATAATACAACATCTGAGCATATCCTCGAGTACTTGAATTAACCTCTCTGACTGTAACACCCTGATTTTAGGGGTTATGCATCTAGTGCATATCTCAGGTGTTGGTAGGCTTCTTGTGTGCTTAGGCAAGTTTTTAGGGGGTTTGGAGAACCCTGGAAGATAGGGAAGACTTTAAGAAATTTTTGGTTTTCAGTGGTTAGGAGGGAGCTTGGCTTTTGGGGGTCTTAAGAGAATTAATTGGAGGTTTTTAGCACAAGTTGGGCGTTGGTAGAGTGGCAAGGAGGCGCCACTCTAGAGCTTAGAAGGTGACGCCTCAAGGTGCTTTGGGGGTCTCAGGTTCGAGCTGCTAAGGCAGCAATTCTGGCCTTTATTTTGGCGTCATGAAGGGAGGAGTTGGACGGCTAGAGGGCTCTTCAAAGGATGAGGTAAGACTTGGTCTTCCATTTAAAAATTTGGCTAGGAAGGAAGGATTAAAGTTTGACTCATTCAAACTTTTTGAATGGGTGATTGGGAGGTGATTTAGGAGAAAATCGTGGGATGTTGAGAGGGGTTGAGTTGGTGGCCGGTTTTGGGAAGCTAGGGAAGGGTATTTTTGGTTTTATTAAGGGTGTTAGGTAGCTAGTAGTATAAGTAGGGAGGTGTTCACCCTTTTGGCCCCTTTTTCCCCATTTGTTCCCTTTGCCGAAAGTGGTTCTCCATTCTTTTTAGGTGCCAAATTCCTTTGAGTTTCCCCTAGTCTTGTGCCGAAAATGAGTCAAAGAAAACCCTCTTCTTTTATTTCTTTGTAGCCAAAACCGAAAACCCCAAGTAACCTTCACCTTGCCGAAAGTTGCATTTGTGTCTCCTAAAGTGTTGTAGCCGAATGCTTTTGAGCCTCAAGCTTTTACTTCTTTTGATTCTTGGCCGAACCATATACTCACTATCTCTCTCTTTTCTTTCCCATTTGTGCTAAGCCGAAACTAATAACCCTCTTCGTTTCATACTTTCTTTCTTCCTTTCTTGAAACCTTGGTGCCGAAACTTACTTGATTATCCTAGCTGAATTTCCCCTACTCTTGTGTGCCGAATTTCCCTTTTAGTTTGCACTTTGGCCGAATAGTAAGTGTGGTGTGGATCGCTTTTGGGTTTTGTTTTCAAGCGTTGAAGAAGGTAAATAGGTAAGGCCGAATGCTTTTGGACTATCCTCTGTTCTCTGTCGACATCTTCAAGGGTAAGAGTTGGTTTTGGCTTTTGTTTGGGAAGATGTTAATCTCTTATTTTGGTAACCGATCTTTTATTAGGGCCTTTGGATTTTGGTGGCGATCAAGTGAAGCAGTCACCTTTGTTGGCCGTTTGGTAAGTGGTGGTAAGAAGTTAGATGTTGGTTTATTCTTTTAGTCATAGCCTTGTGAGACTGATTATTTGTGTTTTAGAGGAAAGCCGATTGTCAGAAGAACCACCGTTTGGTTCGGGGTTTGGTAGGGAACCAACCCATTTGCAAGGAGCGAGGGTTATCGGGGTTATCAAGGGTCTTAGTTGGTTCTTCAGTTAAGGCTTGCAGGTGTGTACATGCACACTCTTTTCTATTGATAAATGTGTTTCTTTATGATGTGGGTTGTTTGAACCTATGAAAAGGTGGATTAAATACCATTAAGGTATAAGGCAAGGGGGTCAGGTAAGTCCCTGTTATGATGCTTTTGGTAAGCATGATGTATCTGGTATATGCTATATTGATTGGTTGATGATAAATCTTATGTATGTTGTAAACAAGCATGTTGGTATGTGTCTGTTAAAAATGCATATCATTGATGATTGATGTGGGTTGTACGAGTGGAGGGGGCAGTGATATTCGTGCCGACGGGCACCAGTGTTTTGGTAACACAACTTGTGACTTTGGGTCACCAGAGGTTTGGCACCTCCAGAGGTTTGGCACCTCAGCGTCTCGTCCCCGTGGTTTCGCACCACAGTGGGTTGGCCCCACAAGGCGGTATTGAGGGATTGACGCCAGTGATTTGGTATCACACGATGGGTTGGCCCCATCATTTGATTCGTGACTTCGGTCACCAGTGATTTGGTATCACATTCGTGTCTTTGGGACACCAGTGGTTTGGCACCACATTGACGGATATCGTGTCTTTGGGACACCAGTGGTTTGGCACCACATTGATGATTATTGTGACTTTGGGTCACCAGTGGTTTGGCACCACTAGTGGTTTGGTACCACACGGGGTAGAGAATGGTGTTATGGATGGTTAGGTTGGGTGCATAATAATTGGATGCATGATGATCATGTTTATGTTTACATATGATATTTTACTGATCCGGGAAAAAGGGTTGCACACTGAGTCTTGGTGACTCACCTTTTCCCTTAAACTTTTTCAGGTGTTGCATAAAGCTGGACCGGGATCGGAGAGGACAAGGTGGCCCATGCCGAAGATGATGATTAATTATATTATGCTTGATTTTGATACAAGTATTTCATTTTAAGTATTGGGTTGTAATAAAAGGCCATTTTATCATTTTGGTATTACTTTAACTATGGTTGAATTAATTTAAATTGCTATGTGATAAAATGATTTATGGGTGCGACCTGTTTATTCAAATTAGTTTATATACTAAAGTTTTAAAAAGGAATAAGTTTTTAATAGCACAGTTTTACTCATAAGCTTAAGTGGTTATGTTTTCCAAAAATTCAACAAACTACAATGTTTTATACTAAGTTAGAAAGATTTTCAACCGTTTTCCCCAGTGACATAACCAGATTCGGTCGTAGTGAATGGGCCGGGTTTGGGGATGTTACACTGACTGACCGTCAGTTTGAGGGTGAAAAGCTGTGCTAAAACTCAATCTTGTACCCAAAGCTTCTTGCAGCTTCTTCCAAAATCTAGATGTGAATCTCGGATATCTATCCAATATAATCGATAAAGGAACCCCGTGAAAAGCCTTACTATTTCTGAAACATACAAGCTCGCCAACTTGTCGAGTGAGAAATCCACTCGTACAGGTATAAAATGGGTTGACTTCATGAGTCTATCAACTACAACCCAAATAGCATCCTTCTTGCTTGGCGACAACGGTAACCCCGTCACAAAATCCATGGTGATCCGGTCCCATTTCCACTCGGGAACCAAGATAGGCTGAAGCAAACCTAAAGGTACTTGATGTTCAGCCTTTACTTGCTGACAAATCATTCACTTGGAAACAAACTCTGAAATATCTTTTTTCATTTTCGGCTACCAATACTGTTGCTTCAAGTCATTATACATCTTAGTACTTCCCGGATGTACAGACAAACATCCGTTATGTGCTTCATACAAAATTCTTTGAATAAGCTCCTCTTTTCTCAGTACACAAATTCTATCTCCAAACATCAAGTATCCATTAAAATTAATTCAGAAGTCGGATTCAACATTTGACTCGCATTGAGCACTCTTGACTCGCAATTCATTATCTTCTTTCTAAGCCTCAAAGATCTCTTGAAGAAACATTGGTCTAGCTCTCAACTCAGCTAGAATAGAACCATCATCAGATAGAATTATCCGTGAATTCATTGCCCTTAATGCAAAAAGGGACTTCCTGCTCAAAGCATCGGCGACCACATTCGCTTTTCCTGGATGGTAGTCAATAACCAACTCATAGTCTTTTATCAACTCTAACCATCTCCGTTGCCTTAAATTCAATTCTTTCTGCATCATCAAGTACTTCAGACTTTTGTGATCAGTAGAAATCCGACATCTTTCACCATATAAATGATGTCTCTAAATCTTTAAAACAAAGACTATAGAAGCTAATTCTAGATCATGTGTCGGATAATTCTTCTCATGAGGCTTCAACTATCTGGAGGCATAAGCAATCACCTTGCCTTCTTGCATGAGTACACAGCCTTATCCATTTAAGGATGCATCGCTGTAAATTATAAATTCCTTCCCTGCCTCGGGTTGTACTAAAACTGGAGCTTCTGTCAACATTGCTTTCAACTTCTCGAAACTTTGTTGGCATCTTTCTATCCACTAAAATTTCGCATTTTTCTGTAACAATTTAGTCACCGGGGTTGCAATCATAGAAAACCCCTTAACAAATCGTCTGTAATAGCCGGCTAGGCCTAGAAAACTTCTAATCTCAGTGATGTTCTTAGGTGGCTTCCAATCCATTATAGTTGAGATTTTACTTGGATCTACTCGGACTCCATCTCTTGAGATAATATGTCCAAGAAATCCTACTTCCTTGAGCCAAAATTCGCTTTTACTGAACTTGGCATACAACTGATTTTCTCGAAGAGTCTGCAAAACTGTTCGTAGATGCTCAACATGCTCATTCTCGTCTCGAGAATAAATCAGTATGTTGTCAATGAAAATGACTACGAACTTATCGAGGTATGGTCTAAAGATGCGGTTCATTAAATCCATGAATACCGTGGGAGCATTGGTTAACCCAAAGGGCATGACTAAAAATTCGTAATGCCCATACCTCGTTTGAAAGGCGATCTTGGATACATCTGAATCTTTCACTCTCAACTGGTAGTACCCTGACCTCAAGTCTATTTTGGAGAATACAGTGGCTCCTTTCAATTGATCAGACAAATCGTTGATTCTAGGCAATAAGTACTTGTTCTTTACTGTCACTTTATTAAGCTGACGGTAATCTATGCACAATCTCATAGTGCCATCTTTCTTTTTCACAAATAAAATTGGAGCACCCCATGGTGAGCAACTTGATCTTGCAAAGCCTTTGTCTGTTAACTCTTGCAACTGTGACTTCAATTCTTTCAACTCTGTTGGAGCCATTCTGTAAGGAGTAATAGATATCGGTACAGTACCGGGAGTTAGTTCAATGCTAAACTCAACCTCTCTAACTGGTGGTAGTCCTGGTAATTCCTCGAGAAAAACATCCACGTACTCACATACTATCGGTACTGGCTCAATCTTCAACTCTGTTTCTTTATCATTCATCACAAAGGCCAGATATGCTTCATACCCTTTTCTTAAATATCTCTGTGCCGTCATATGAGAAATCATTTCTAGCGATCTACCTTGTTCATCTGATTCTACATGAAGAGTAACCCCATTCTCACATCTCATCTCAATGTATTTCTTCCCACAATTAACTATTACATCATGAGTAGTCAACCAGTCCATACCAAGAATGAGGTCGAACTCATCAAATGGTAGCAACATAAGATTTACTTTAAAACAATGACCTCTAATCATTAATGGACAATCTTTACAAACTTTATCAACTAACACACTCTTGCCTAAAGGATTAGACACCTTAATCATAAATTCTGTAGAATCTATAGGCATGCTCAAACCGGATACTAATTTCATGCAAAGGTAAGAGTGTGTAGATCCGGGATCTATTAAAGCAATAACTTTGATATCAAAAAGAGAAAAGGTACCCGTAATAACATCATGGGAAGATGCCTCTTCACGAGCGCGAATGGCATATGTCCTTGCAGGTGCTCTACCCTCGGGTCTCACGGCCTGCTCTCGGGAGTTACCTCTTCCACTTGCCCCACTTCCAGGTCTCTCTGCGGTCTTCCTCGGGCCATACTCCCGGATCTCGGGTTCTGAGCTCTTTCTTCTTTCATCATCTCTGGACAATCTTTTATATAGTGATCTTGGGAACCACATCTAAAACATGCATTTTCATGTGCCCGGCATTCTCCAAGATGATGTTTGCTACAATGTGGGCATTTGGGTCTGTGAAACCGAACATTCCCTACACTTGCAACTGAAGTAATCTGTGCTCTGTTCCCCGAATACTGTTTACTCTTGTCTTTCCTTGAAAACCCAGTGGAAGTACCCGATCGAGTAGGGAAATCTCTGGACTTCTTGGATGAAGATTGGAATGACTTATTCCATTGTCTCTTTCTAGCGTCACGTGACTCCATTTCAAACTTTTTCTTCTCTTTTACTAATTCTTCGGCTTTACAAGCCCTCTCTACTAGCACAACAAATTCCTTTAGTTCTAGGACAGTAACAAACAATTTGATATCCTCAATTAACCCGTCTTCAAATGTAACACCCCAAACTCGACCCAAACATTACAACCGGATCTGGTATGTCACTAAGAAAAATTTTGGAAAACATGTCATATTTTCAGAAGAGCCCAAATATATTCTATATAGAATATGCCTTTGTAAAATAAAACCCAAACTTAATTACATGCCTTAGTTTAATTAAAATAAAAATTTAAATAACTAAAAGTAATAAAAGCCCATAATAAAACAAAATATAAACTAGTGGCCCATGGCCTTATTACAACGAGATTTTAAAATACATTAATTAAAAATATAAAATAATAACTTGAGTCTTTTTGCTAAATCCACATATTCTACTACATGGCCACCTTGCGTTCCTCTCCAGCCCGGTCCGAAGCACTAGGTATCACCTGAAATGTTAATTAAAAGGGTGAGTCGCGAGACTCAGTGTGCAACCCTCATGCACCACTAGATTTTTGGGCCTTAAGCCCATTAAACAAAATAAACAGTTTAATACTCATAACAAACATTAATAACAAATAATATGCAAGGCCCAACCCGTTTGCCTAGGTTTCCATCCACTACACGCCCCCGTACCAACCGCTCACACCATTGGGGATTTCTACAATCGCCTCACACCGCTACACACCATGATGGCAGTCTTGCTGCTCATCCACGTATGATGGCTGAAGCCCTTATAACATATAATGGCCGAAGCCCGTATAATAGTTCACGGCATTAGCCGCTACATCAGATCACGGTAAAAACCGCTACACATATAACGTATAACTTCCTCCTTTCATCAACCCAACCCATGCAATCACATACAAGCATTTTACTTATAACATTTAAACAAATTATTTACTAACCTGGGATCTGCTTTTACCCTCATTGGGCTTTCATCAATAAACCGAGATGTTGGCAATTATCAAAACATATATAAATCTTATGATCATGCATTTTATGATTAGATCTAAATGGTGGGGAAGTATTACACACCTGTTATCGCGAAAATCTATTATCCTTAACGTAGAGCCTTATTTGTCGAGTCCCGAAAATCTCTAAGAAACGTCACCTCCCTACCTTCGACTTTTCCACCAAATCGGCTTTTATGGAACAGATTCGACTTCTAAGGATAAAGAGTATAATCGACAGGGCCTTGGAAATAATGATTTGGATTAGGAGCTTGATAAAAATAAAGGAATCATAGAAAAAGGACAAATCCCGAAACTCACCGGATTAAAGAAGAGTATACGGCTTACGGTGCACCTTCGGAAAACAGAGATCTCACTTGTAGATTCGACTTTGAGAAGAGAAGAGGGGAAAGTAAACTGTGTTTGGAGAGTTGCGGCAAAAAAAAAAAGGCTTTGAGAGAAAAGAAGAAGAGAAATTCGGCTAGGTGAGGAAGAAGAGAGAAAAATTGAAAGAAAGGATGATCACTTGGCTTAAATAGATTTCGACAATACACTCCCCCTTCTAGAGTTGGATTTTCGGCCAACTCTGCTGTCATCTAATAGCTTTTATCTTTCTTGTTATCTTAATCCTTTATTTCCTCAAAAATAGGCCTTATCTTTCTCTTCCTTTATCTTCCTATTTATCAAGAAAATAAAAGAATTAAAATCCCTATTTTGTAGCTAGTGTGCCGTCCACTCCTAGGGCTCCTAAGTGCCGAATTTTTGACCCAAAACTTGGGCTCTCAGTAGCCCTCACTCCTCCCCCCTTATGATGCCACCTTATGCCCACTTAAAGCTCCTCAAATCTTTGGGTCACAAGCCCAACTTGTCACTTAATTAACTATCTACTTAAATTATGAGCTAACACCATTTATTAGCCACCTAACCCAAATTTTTAAAGCCCAAAATATCACTTAAATTACCCAGAACATTAATTTAAACCCTAATCCAAATATTTAATCAGGGCCTCAATTCAACCTCAAATTCTTAAGTTACAAATTAATCAAGTTCCACATATAAATGCACAGGCCTATATTTAGGATATTACAGTTCTACCCCCTTAAAATAAATTTCGTCCTCGAAATTTACTTGATCAAAAGAGATGGGGATACTGTTGTCGTATAACATCCTCTGGCTCCCACATCGCCTCTTCAGCGCCGTGATTTCGCCATAAAACTTTAACCAATGGAACGGACTTCCTTCTTAACACTTTCACATCTCGATCCAAGATTTGTACTGGTTCTTCCTCAAAAGACAAATCCGGCCTTACTTCAATTTCTTCCACTGGCACTATATGCGATGGATCATATCGATAACGTCTCAGCATCGAAACATGGAACACGCCATGTATTTGCTCCAACTCTGATGGCAACTCCAAACGATAAGCCACCGGCCCCACACGTTCTAACACCCTATAAGGCCCAATAAACCGAGGACTTAGCTTACCCTTTCGTCCAAACCTCATTACTTTCTTCCACGGTGATACCTTCAAGAAGACTTGGTCTCCTACTGCGAATTCCACATCCTTCCGCTTTAGATCCGCATAAGATT
The DNA here is from genome assembly GCA_005393395.2 of Gossypium australe. Classification (NCBI taxonomy): domain Eukaryota; kingdom Viridiplantae; phylum Streptophyta; class Magnoliopsida; order Malvales; family Malvaceae; genus Gossypium; species Gossypium australe. The sequence goes on from CM016615.1 coordinate 69,928,608, forward strand.
TCTGCCGATCAGACGCTTCCTTCAATCGAGCCCGTATTAACTTAACTTTTTCCTCCGTTTCCGGAACTAGTTCCGGACCCAATATCTGACGTTCACCCAACTCCGTCCAACAAGTTGGAGTACGACATCTCCTTCCATATAATGCTTCATACGGCGCCATTTGAGTACTATCTTGGTAGCTATTATTGTACGTGAATTCTGCCAAGGGTAAATACTCCTCCCAACTACCCCTAAAATCGATGATGCAACCTCTTAGCATATCCTCCAAGATCTGGATTACCCTCTCAGACTGACCATCGGACTGTGGGTGAAAAGCGGTACTGAAGTTTAGCCTTGTTCCCATTGCTTGATGAAGAGCCTTCCAAAATCGTGACGTGAACCTAAGGTCCCTATCCGATATGATCGACACCGGTACACGATGTAATCTTACGACTTCAGCCACGTACAACTTAGCTAACTTTTGCAAAGAGTAAACGACCCGAATTGGTATGAAGTGAGCAGACTTCGTCAGTCGATCCACAATTACCCAAATTGAATCTTTCTTGGTGGGTGTAAGGGGTAACCCACTAACAAAATCCATTGTGATTCTCTCCCATTTCCATTAGGGAATCTTTATCGACTGCAACAATCCCGAAGGCAACTGGTGTTCAGCTTTGACTTGCTGACACGTTAAACACTTCCCCACATACTCCGTAACTTCTTGCTTCAAACCCGACCACCAGAACTGGTCTCGCAAATCCCGATACATCTTAACTCCTCCAGGATGCATAGCATAGGGGCTACTATGCGATTCCCGAAGAATCATCTGCCTTAGCTCCTCATCTTTTGGCATACAAACCTTCCCACGGAAACACAAAACTCCATCATTGTTCAGACTATAGTCTTTTACTTCACCCACCTGCACTTTTCGGATTCGAGTACTTAAGACATCATCCAAAAGTTGTTTCTCCTTGATTAGACTTGTCCACATAGGTCTTACTTGTAGCTCAGCCACCAACCTACCATCCTCATACAAACTAAGATGAGCGAACATTACCCTTAGGTCTGCTATCACCTTCCTACTCAACGCATCTGCCACCACATTGGCCTTGCCGGGATGGTATTCAATCGAGCAATCATAGTCCTTCAAGAGCTCGATCCACCTATGTTGCCGTAAATTTAACTCCTTCTGAGTAAGGAGATACTTCAAACTTTTATGGTCGGTGTAAATTACCGACTTTTCCCCGTACAGGTAGTGCCTCCAAATCTTAAGAGCAAACACTACCGCCGCCAATTCCAAATCATGTGTAGGGTAGTTCAACTCATGCGGTCTCAACTGTCGAGATGCGTATGCCACAACTTTCCCATCTTGCATCAGCACACATCCTAACCCTGTGTGTGACGCATCACAATAGACAGTAAATTATTTTCTCGCCTCTGGCTGAATTAACACCGGTGCTTCCGTCAGAATTCTCTTCAGCCTCTCAAAGCTCTCCTGTTGTTTGTCAGTCCACACAAAAGATACTTCTTTCCTCAACAACTTAGTTAATGGTGCCGCTATTGAAGAGAACCCCTCAACGAACCTTCGATAATATCCTGCTAATCCTAAGAAACTTCAAATTTCTGTCATAGACTTTGGCGATTTCCAATTTAACACAGCTTCGATTTTTCGAGGGTCTACCCTAATCCCCTCTGCGAAAATCACATGCCCTAGAAAAGTCACCTCCTTTAGCCAGAACTCACACTTACTGAACTTTACGTACAGCTGCTTTTCCCTCAGAATTTGCAACACCACTCGAAGTTGTGCATCATGCTCCTCCTCAGTCTTGGAATAAACCAATATATCGTCGATAAATACTACGATGAACCGATCAAGGTATGGCTGAAACACCCAGTTCATCATATCCATAAATGCTGCTGGCGCGTTCGTCAAATCAAACGGCATTACCAAAAACTCATAATGACCGTATTAAGTTTGAAACGCCGTCTTATGAATATCTCCTTCTTTAACCCTTAATTGATGATATCCCGACCTTAAACCAATCTTAGAAAAGACCGAAGCTCCTTTGAGCTGGTCGAACAAATCGTCGATTCTCGATAATGGGTACTTATTCTTAATCGTCAACTTATTTAGTTGACGATAGTCCATGCACATACGCATGGATCCGTCCTTCTTCTTCACGAATAGGACCGGCGCTCCCCATGGAGACACACTCGGTCGGATGAATTCTCGATCCAATAGCTCCTGAATCTGAGCTTTGAGCTCCACCAGCTCCTTTGGCGCCATTCGATAAGGGGCAATAGATACCGGAGCCGTACCCCGGAGTAGTTCTATTCCAAACTCCACCTCGCGATCCGGGGGTAATCCTGGCAACTCCTCCGGAAAGACGTCTGCGAAATCCTTGACTATTCGAACCTCATCGACAGTCACCTCTTTAGCATCCAAAGCATTAATAAAAGATAAAAAGGTATTACATCCCTTTCCGAATCATCTTAACAGCTTTCAAGGCCGACACTGCGTTGGACAAATAGTTCCTTCTTTCTCCTAACACAACCACCTCCCCGCCTTCCGGGGTACTTAACATCATGCGCTTAGTCCCACAATCCAACTTAGCACGATGCTTTGACAACCAATCCATTCCTAGGATAAGATCGAACTCTCTGAATGGCAATTCCATTAAGTCTGTCGGAAACACTACCCCTTGAGTCTCTAAAGGTGCATCCTTAAACAGCTTGTCTACTACCCTAGATTATCCTAGGGGACTAACTACAGTCATCTTCCTAGTAGTTGTTTCAGGATCTATACTTAAGGTCTCAGATATCGAACATGCAACATAGGAGTGGGTTGACCCAATGTCAATCAAAGCAAGAAAAGGGCTGTCAGCTATAAGAAACGTACCGGTTATGACATCCGATGCGTCACCATCCTCCTATCGATGAACTGCATAAACTAGACCCGGCTGCCTTGCATCTACATTACCGGCACCTCTACCAAGTGCTCCACGACCACGACCAACCCTATTTCCTCCTCTACCTGCACCGCGACCCCTTGGTCCAGGCTGATCACCTCTCCTCACTTGATCAGCACCTCGGCCCGCTGGCTACCCCCGATCAATCTGAGGACAGTCCTTAATCAGATGTTCTGTGGACCCACATTTAAAGCATCCACCTGTCTTTATTCTGCACTCCTCATAATACGTCCTCCCACATGTAGAACATGCTTGATTTTGACTTGTCGGAGCACGAACTGGCCCATCAGCCCTAGGCCTCTTCTAAAAATTCCCTGATGCTCTTGATGGCCCAAAACTCCTCTTATTCTTACCCCGATCCTTATCCCTTTCTTGTCTCTCAACTCGTTTCACTTCCTCAGCTATTTAAACCTTATCTACCAAAACAGTAAAAACCCTTTCTCGTTGCGGTGCTATCAAAACCCTTAACTCATTTCTCAGCCCATCCTCGAACCGAACACAACGTTCATACTCCGTTGCTACCATCCCTCGAGTGTAACGGCTCAAGCACAGAAACTCGGCCTCATATTCGGCCACAGACTTACTTCCCTGTACCAAGTTCAGGAATGCTTTCCTTTGGGCATCTATATAGCTAGCCCCAACATACTTTCCCTGAAATGACTCCCTAAAGAAGTCCCAGTCAATCCGATCTACGGTAGCACTTTCTTTCACCGTGAGCCACCACTGATAGGCCTCATCTCGGAGGAGAGACACGACCCCTTTCAACTTTTCCTCTACCGTGAAGTCTAAGTCATCTATTATGCGCTCAGTCACTTCTATCCAGTACTCAGCTGTGTTAGGGGCTACCCCAGAAACTCCCCTAAACACTTCTGCCCCATTGGCCTTAAGCCGCTCTGACACAGATTTTCGGGCTCCTATGCCCATGCCTACTCCAGCAACTCTCTCCAGGACTCGCAATATAGCCTGGGATACAGCATCATCTCCGGTCGCCTGATCCCGTAACTCTCCCTCCACAGCTGGAGGATCCGGCCGTTCGTTACCTGACCCATGGCCAGGCCCTACTGGCTCAGACAAGGTCATCCTACCCCTACCGCGTCCACGTGGTGGACGTCCTCGACCCCTTGTACTCATTCTTCCGATTTGCGTTTATCTGATTAAGAATTTTATGAATAGTTATTTCTTTCCACTGATTTATCGCGAACAGTCTTATGATGAATAGTTTTAAGAAGTAGTTCTTTCGAATCCATACACAATACAGTTTCAAATTCATTCATTCAATCATCAATATTTATGAACTCGCGTTCATTACAGAGAAGTAGTGATGTTTTTGCTGTCATTGTTTTCACTACCCAGGGGTATTTTCGTAATTTTATCCTACAGGGGTATTTTCGTAATTTTTCAAAATAAGGTCCTTGGTGATTTTGTGAAGTAAGGGTATTTTGGTAATTTTTCAATTCTAGGGGTATTTCGATAATTTTGTACTCTGAGGGTATTTTTGGAAATTTTGAAATTCGAGGGTATTTCGATAATTTTGAAATCCAGGGGTATTTTGGTAATTTTACAAACTAGGGGTATTTTGGTTATTTTGCAAAACAAGGATAGTTTGGTAATTTTTTTTTCAAACTTTGATGTTGTTTGTTTTTTTTTTTCAAACAGGGGTACTTTTGGAAAAAAATCTAGTTTCATAGTCCGGGTCATTCTTGTAAACGTGAGATTTTCGGTAAATTTTCAAAACATCGGTTATTTTATAAAATCATGGTTAGTTGGAAGTTTTCACAAATCAAATGCATTTCGAAATTTTTCTACAAAACCTTGGGATTTTTTTTTTCAAAAATAGGGTGGTTGGTCCCTTTCGAGTTTTAATCATAGGGTTTAGCCCATCAACCAGTCCTCGTAACTAGGGTGAATAGTCACTACGCACCAGGTAGGATTCTAGTGAAGAGGAGGTGAGTCGCTAGGACTGCTTAAGTACCAAGCTCTCCCTGAATCCACTCCTAGACATGCGTATGCCCATTGCCACACCCTAACTTGGCTAAGGTGAACAGTCACTACGCACCAGGTAGGATTCCAGCGAAGAGGAGGTGAGTCACTAGGACTGCTTAAATACCAGGCTCTTCCGGATCCTTCCTAGACATGCGTATGACGGTTACCACACCCTAGCCTTGCGGCTCGTTAACGGGTTTGTTCAGTGCAATTAAGTTTTATGAAATTTTAAGAAGTAGTTTGTACTAAGCCTAGAGTCCATCAAGTTCTAATTCTAACTAATCTACGTCCCACTAGGCCCATTAAGCCCACATATATAAAGATCACACAATGGTTCAGAGTACTTACCTGGCGGACTTGGGCCGGAGACGCAGGTGCCATGCCGAGCTAATAGATCTGTTATTACTTAAAGACAGTCATATTTTTAAAGCCTATTTTAGAAAACATTTTGAGCCCAAACACCCCAGAGCCGAGTTTTGAACTGGGCTCTGATACCAATTTGTAACACCCCAAACTCGGCCCAAACACTACAACCGGATCTGGTATGTCACTAAGAAAAATGTAACACCCCAAACCCGGTCAACACAGCACGACCGAATCTGGTATGTTACGGGGTGAAAACATTCTGAAAACATAAGTTTGTCGGATAATTTTTCTAAAGAAGACTCTTTTGTTGCTTTAGGGTTTAGAAAACTCAGTAATACATGATGTTGAGGTTGTTTGGTAGTTGTTGTAATACTTGGAAAACTCGTGATTGAAAACCCATTTGTAATTACCGATTTTAAAAACATTGGATACTTATTAAAAACTGCATGCGATGAGTACAATCAGGTTTAAAACCATTTGTCTTTAAAGTGGTTTGAAATTTAGAGTTATAAAACATCCAAGTTACCTTATTATTTTGTGAACTTTGTTACCCGATGGTAACGTTTGAAAACCCGAAGAGATATAGTTTTGAAAACATTGCCTTTTACCGGTTAATTTAACAAGTCACTATATTCAGCATGTGTATAATATAAGCAAAATAAAAGCAAATTATAAAACCCAAAATAATAAAATTTAGTGGCCTTATTACAAAAACCCAAAACCAAATTTAAAGAAAATTAAATAAACCGAAAGTGTAGTTTAAAGTTGAAACCCAAAATGTAGATGCATGGCCACCTCGAGTCCTCCCCGGCTCCATATCCGCGATCTATGCCTCATCTGCAAAATATAAGGGAAGAGGTGAGTCACCGAGACTCAGTGTATAAATCCCCAACCCAATGGTTCAAGCACTTACACAGATCATCAGTAAAACATGCAAATCATGCAACCCATAACCTAACCATCCGATCTCCTTTATCTACCCCGTGTGGTCAAAACCACTGGTGGTCAAAACCACTGGTGACCGAAGTCACAAATATATCGGTGTGGTCAAAACCACTGGTGACCGTAGTCACAAATCACGTGATGGGGCCAACCCATCGTGTGGTCAAAACCACTGATGACAATCCCGTAATAATCATGTGGGGCCAACCCACTGTGGTACCAAACCACTGGGACGAGTCACAATACCCATATGTGGTCAAAACCACTGGTGACCGTAGTCACAAATCTCATAAGTGTGGTAAAAACCACTGGTGGTCAAAACCACTGGGACTAGTCACAAATAATAATAGTGTGGTCAAAACCACTGGTGGTCAAAACCACTGGGACTAGTCACAAATAATAATAGTGTGGTCAAAACCATTGGTGATCGTAGTCACAAATCAAATGATGGGGCCAACCCATCTTGTGGTCAAAACCACTGGTGACAGTCCAAATAAATCATCCCCCTCCTCTCATCAATCCCCATCATCTTGTCCATATCATACGTGTCATAATATCATGAAATCATGCAATAACGCCTAGCATAGCATTTAACAAAACATGATGATGTATATCAAAAATCACATAACAGGGGACTTACCCGGTTTCCAAGTTCAGCCCCACAAGGCAAAGTCACTAAAGCCAATGGTTATAACAGTAACATAATAAGCATTATTATACTAATAAAGTGTGTAAGCGTTACACACCTGGCTATTCGTAAATCTAAGTGAATCCCGAAACTACGTAACTAACGAGATCCCGAACGTTGCTCCTCTCTACAATCGGTTTTAATACAACACTAAGAATCCAAAGGCCATTCGGCCATAACATGAATCCCGAAACCAAATAAGTTTGTCACCCCTTACCTTGATGACTGCTTTGGCCTTTAAACACCACAGATCGGCATCCCCTATTGGTGTTAAGGGTTTCGGCTACCACATGGGACAAGAATAAGTTAAGATCTTGATTACCATGATTGAATAAATATCAAAAGAAAGACAGAAGAGGTTCGGCATTACTCAAATCGGTCAAGAAGAAAAGAAGAGATCCTTTACCAAAAGATTCGGCTATGTCCCCAAAAGCAAACTTGATTTCGGCACGTAAGATGATGAAGAGAAATCGCAAGAAGAGAGATTTATGAGCCAAGTATTCGGCCAAGGTACTTGATGAAACCGAAATAGAAACAACAAGCTTTTTGCTTTTGAAATAAAATAGAAAAGATGGGAAAGATGGAATCAAGATTCGGGTTGAGTAGTGGTTTGATTCGGGAAAGATGGTGAAGAGAACAGAAGTGGAAGGAGGTAGATTCGGTAATGGGTTTGAGAGAAGAGAAAGAACAGAATAGAAAGAAAAACGGAGGAAAAGATGTGAGGATAGGTTTCGGCTTTGAACAAAATAGAAAGAAGAAAAGCACAAGAGATGAATTCGGCAATAGGCTAACCCAAGTGAACCGAAAAGAAAAGAAGAAAATGGCTATTGAAGTTTCGGCTATACAACAAATAATGCACAAGTCATTCGGCCCAACACAAGAGCTGCCGAAAAAGGAAGAAAGAAATTTCGGCTAAACACTCCTCCCCAAAAGTCCACAATTCGGCCAACAATTCAAATGAGTTTGAAATAATTCAAACTCCTAGATTTCCTCCCTTCCATCAGTTTAAATTCGTTTGAACGGGTCAAACTCCACAAATTTCTCCTCTCCATCCATTCAAGAGAGTCCCACCTGAGCACTCCTCTCCTTGCTTGTGGCTTGAAAACGAATAAGCAGGAGTGCAATTCCTGCTGCTCGAACACAGGCACTCCCTCCCTGCATGTGGCGTCATCTCCCTGGTGCTTAAGTGGCGCCTCCTTGCCACTTTTCCACTTGAGTCTTTGAGCCACAAACCTCCAATAAATTCTTTTAACCCCTACTTTATGTAGCTCCTTCCTTTTAAGTACTAAAATGAAATTTTTAGCCCTAACTCAGGCCTAATCCAGGGTTATAACTAGACTCCAGAACATGATAAATGAACATTATAGACAATTCATCACATGCAACACAAGCAAAATGCAGAACCCCGATTTAAGGATGTTACAAAAAATTTTGGAAAACATGTCATATTTTCAGAAAAGCCCAAATATATTTTATATAGAATATGCCTTTGTAAAATAAAACCAAAACTTAATTACATGCCTTAGTTTAATTAAAATAAAAATTTAAATAACTAAAAGTAATAAAAGCCCATAATAAAACAAAATATAAACTAGTGGCCCATGGCCTTATTACAATGAGATTTTAAAATCCATTAATTAAAAATATAAAATAATAACTTGAGTCTTTTTGCTAAATCCACATATTCTGCTGCATGGCCACCTTGCGTTCCTCTCCAGCCCGGTCCGAAGCACTAGGTATCACCTGAAATGTTAATTAAAAGGGTGAGTCGCGAGACTCAGTGTGCAACCCTCATGCACCACTAGATTTTTGGGCCTTAAGCCCATTAAACAAAATAAACAGTTTAATACTCATAACAAAAATTAATAATAAATAATATGCAAGGCCCAACCTGTTTGCCTAGGTTTCCATCCGCTACACGCCCCCGTACCAACCGTTCACACCATTGGGGATTTCTACAATCGCCCCACACCGCTACACACCATGATGGCAGTCTTGCTGCTCATCCACGTATGATGGCCGAAGCCCGTATAATAGTTCACGGCATTAGCCGCTACATCAGATCACGGTAAAAACCGCTACACATATAACGTATAACTTCCTCCTTTCATCAACCCAACCCATGCAATCACATACAAGCATTTTACTTATAACATTTAAACAGATTATTTACTAACCTGGGATCCGCTTTTACCCCCCTTGGGCTTTCATCAATAAACCGAGATGTTGGCAATTATCAAAACATATATAAATCTTATGATCATGCATTTTATGATTAGATCTAGATGGTGGGGAAGTATTACACACTTGTTATCGCGAAAATCTATTATCCTTAACGTAGAGCCTTATTTGTCGGATCCCGAAAATCCCTAAGAAATGTCACCTCCCTACCTTCGGCTTTTCCACCAAATCGGCTTTAATGGAACAGATTCGGCTTCTAGGGATAAAGAGTATAATCGACAGGGCCTTGGAAATAATGATTTGGATTAGGAGCTTGATAAAAATAAAGGAATCACAGAAAAATGAGAAATCCTAAAACTCACCGGATTAAAGAGGACTATACGGCTTACGGTGCACCTTCGGGAAACAGAGATCTCACTTGTAGATTCGACTTTGAGAAGAGAAGAGGGGAAAGTAAATTGTGTTTGGAGAGTTGCGGCAAAGAAAAGGTTTTGAGAGAAAAGAAGAAGAGAAATTTGGCTAGGTGAGGAAGAAGAGAGAAAAATTGAAAGAAAGGATGATCACTTGGCTTATATAGATTTCGGCAATACACTCCCCCTCCCAGAGTTGGATTTTCGGCCAACTCTGCTGTCATCTGATAGCTTTTATCTTTCTTGTTATCTTCATCCCTTGTCTCCTAGCCCTTATCTTTCTCTTCCTTTATCTTCCTATTTATCAAGAAAATAAAAGAATTAAAATCCCTATTTTGTAGCTAGTGTGTCGTCCACTCCTAGGGCTCCTAAGTGCTGAATTTTTGACCCAAAACTTGGGCTCTCAGTAGCCCTCACTTGGCCCAAACTCCTCCCCCCTTATGACGCCACCTTATGCCCACTTAAAGCTCCTCAAATCTTTGGGCCACAAGCCCAGCTTGTCACTTAATTAACTATCTACTTAAATTATGAGGTAACACCATTTATTAGCCACCTAACCCAAATTTTTAAAGCCCAAAATATCACTTAAATTACCCAGAACATTAATTTAAACCCCAATCCAAATATTTAATTAGGGCCTCAATTCAACCTCAAATTCTTAAATTACAAATTAATCAAGTACCACATATAAATGTACAGGCCTATATTTAGGATATTACATCAAATCTTTTACTCATGATGGCCTCAGTGGATACACATTCACTAGCATACTTGCTGAGTCGTACAAACTCACGCTCATAATCAGTCACTGACACCTTGCCTTACTTCAGTTCTAGGAATTCCTTCCTCTTGTGGTCTATATACCTTTGGCTGATATACTTTTTCTTGAACTCTTATTGGAAGAATTCCTATGTGACCCTTTCCCTCGGTACTACCGACACAAAGGTGTTCCACCATTGATAAGCAGAATCCCTTAAAAGAGAGACTACACACTTCATGCATTCATCAGACGTGCTTGACAATTCATTAAATACCCTGGTGGTATTTTCTAACCAGAATTCTACCTTCTCTGGATCATCATCTTTTCTAGCCCAGAATTCTTCTGCCCCATGTTTCCTGATCCTATCAATTGGAGGTTTATCTTCTCTTACCACCTCTACTACTTGAGGGGCTACTGGAGCAGGTTGTGGAATAGGTGGGGGTTGAGGGGTTGTGCATTCGGGTTCGTACGAACGAACTCCATATACAATGTATTCATCATGTGAAGGAAGGCTTCTCTAGCCTCTTCTCCTCCTCATTGACTCACCGTAGTGGGTTTATTCTTATTCTCATACGACATCGTCCCTTCAGCGGGAGCTGGTGCGTTACTTTCTACTTCATCCGCCACAGCTCTGTCGGGATCCATTTACTATATGTATAAACATAATTTAAGTTGTCAGGAGTCATCACACTATCAATAATAAAACATTCTTACGTATGGCATGTATAGCTAGACTCGTGCTCGTGCTACATTAGTCCTAGAACCGACTAAACCGTAGCTCTGATACCACTAAATGTAACACCCCATACCCGAGTCCAAGGCTAGGACTGGATACAAGACATTACCATGCTTGAACTCACTTAAACATACACTTACAGGCTGTAAAATTTCATTTTGATTAAAAACTTCCCTTTCTTAGTCTAAACAAACATTTCATAGGCCTACAAGGCATTAAGCACCTATCAAAAAACTTTCGAAACTTAATCGAAAACTCATCTTTGAAGCAGGGTTCACACGCCCATATGACTTGGAACACGCCCGTGTGCTCTTGGACACGCCCATGTCTACAAACCGTGGGGATTTACTGATATTCACACAGCCTTGACACGCCCGTATCTTTCAACCGTGGGAAGTTACTGACTATATTCACATGGCTTGGGCACACGCCCATGTCCAACCCGTGTGTCTTACACGGCTCGTGCACACGACCGTGGGATTTACCCGTGGTCTATTCTGACTAATAGTAATAAGGTGCAGGGTACGCACGGCCTAGGCACACGCCCGTGTGTCTAACCGTGTGGGCACTTAAAGGCTATTTACTAAGCCATTTGCCACCCTGAAATCAAGATCAACTCAACTCAAATCAATACAATTAATGAACTATACAACACACTTCATTGGATTTAACAACATACATACTTAGTCAATATTGGCCAATCACTTAGCCATATACAAAAGAATAATAGTTTAATAGCCTATACAATGGCCCATTTTAAAACATGTTCTCAAAAATGAATGCTTCCTATACATGCCATACTTAGTAAAATAACTTGGCTATACCAAAATAGAGATAGATAGTGTGCTACGAGCTCCGACTCTAATGATCCACAAGTTAGCTTGGCGGGACTACATAAAAAGAAAGAATTAAAGACGTAAGCATTTAGCTTAGTAAGTTTGCATGTAAAGTACATAACGATATACTTGCTTAATATAAACCATTTGTCATAACAATGTTATCATAAATTTCAGCTGTAAAGCTTACTTACTCAGACATGATTCTTACTTGTCTCATGATACTTAATATTCTCATACTTATAAGGTAAACAAGGTATCTGTAACACTTGATCACATTGATCAGCATACTTTAATATAATAATGATGATCTCTAATTCTTCATTCATAACATAATAATACTCAATTTCAACTTGATGATAGATTTACTTTCTGAGCTTTCTTGTTATCTCATTTTAACTTTACTTGTTTGCCCGATGAACTTCTGTGAATAACCGAGGATACTAAATCTCTTGCCATGCACTTGATGCCAAAGCTATCTCCTAGATACGGTCTTACATGGAATATCTCTTCTTGAATCAATGCCAAGCTTACCTTGGACTTAAATGATAACTTGCTTGATAACTTGATCAATGCCAAACTTGCTTCCTTGGACTTATATGATAACTTGCTTGATAACTTGATCAATGCCAAGCTTGCTTCCTTGGACTTACATGATAACTTGCTTGAATGCTGATGCCATATTCCAAACATGGTCTTACACGGGCTTTCTCATTCATGTGGTAGATCGAGTATCCTAGTAATTCATCTTCAATCGGGACTTTCTCATGCTTAATCTTATCGGTTTCTTTGTTTAACATAGCATTAAACATTCCATGATAATAGTGTACATTATACTAAGCAATTAAATGATAAAAATTATAAAGCTTAGAAATCATACAAACTTACCTCAATATACAAAATGTATGTAGATATGCAATTTAGTCCTCAACTTTTTTCTTGCCTCAGTTTCGATCCGGGCTTTGTTTTTCTTGATCTATAATCATAAATAGATCATTTAATATTCATATTGACTAAATTGACTCATTACTCATACTTTGGAAAAATTACTATTTTGCCCCTATACGTTCTTATATTTGCACTTTTGCCCCTAAGATCGTAAAATGATTTTCATACAACTTTCTTAAACTACTTGCTTAGCTGATTAATAATCTCAACTATAGCAATCATCAATTCTTACTATTTCTAGTATGTATGACCAATTTTTATAACTATTACAAGTTGGTTCATACTATTATTTTTCATGAAACTTACTTAGAAAAAGATGTTTATCTAACATCAAACTCTCATAAACTTCCATAAAATATCATTTAACAAGCATATCATTCATGGATAGATTTTTGAACATGCATCTTAGCTCATCTTGTAGCTAAAAATAGCTAATTCATAATATGAGAATTTCAAAAATATGAAGAATATCAAAATACGGGCTAAAATGAACTTACTAGCAAGCTTGAAAAAAAAATGAAGAACCCTAGCTATGGAGTCTTCAATTTTTTGGCACAAGGGGGAAGAAGATAAATAGATTTTTATCATCTTTTTCCTATTTTAATCATTTATTAGACAAATGACTAAAATGCCCTTCACCTTAAAAATTTCTATTTTACCCATTCATGACCAATTTTGTCCAAAAATTAAATTTTGGGAAAATTGCTATTTAAGGACTTCTAATTATTATTCTAAAGCTATTTCATACCAAAAAGCTTCTAGAAACTCATATTTTGCAACTTTTGCAATTTAGTCCTTTTGGACCTATTGACCTCAACTTAATAAAATTGCTTCATAAAACTTTCACACTAACATGCAAACATGGCATAAAATTTAAAAACTCATAAATTCACCTCGGGTTCGTGGCCTCGCACCACTATTCCGACTAGGCCCTAATTCGGGCTACTACAAGAACGAGTTCCCAATCCTGCCTGATTTGTCTACATAGAAGGTGTCTCCGATGACTTTTGAACTTTTCCAAGACAAATAACTGCATAGGAATTCGAAAGGTCGTCCGCAATCATCCAAAATCCATAATGAAATGGACATTAGAGAGAAATCCAACGGGAAGCTGTGTGGCGTATGTAGATTAGCTAGTCATAATCGGAGTAAATGTCCGCACTGAAACTACCATATTGGACAATCGTCGCGATCGGGTAGGAATTGAAATGTTGATCAACCCCTATTAGTCGGAGTAAATGCCTGTATTAATTGCATTCACTACATTTAGAGAGGATTTGATCTAAAATTTGTCTAAATTTGATGCAATTAATCTAATTTGAATTACAAAGTTTGTAACAGCTCTTTCTCAGTGAAATCGGAACAGTGGTTTCGGGACCACAAACATGAGTCAGAAAGAAAATTTATTTTAATAATATTGCATGGTCTGCATCATGATAGGAAAGAAGTTTGAAAATTTTGATAAGAAAATTTTATCGATTACATGTTTAATTATAGAAAGGACCAAATTGCATAAAATGCAAAAGTTAAGTTCTAGTAGCTATAAGTATCAAATAGCTATGGAATTAAAAACTTGAGGTCCTTATATGGTAATTAGACCATTAAGAAAAGTTAGTAGATATTTTTGATAATTCATCCATGAAAAATTAGAAAAAGAAAAGGACTAAATTGGAAATTAAAATAAATAAAAGCTGATAAATAAATAAATATCTAATATTATCATTTTATATCATCTTCTTCCCCAAATTCTACGGAAACCCTAGGAAAGAGAAAGAAAATCAAGCAAGCCTAATTGGGTAAGTAATCTTGTCCCGTTTTTAGTAATTTTATATTTTTTGAGATCGGAATAACCTAATCTAGCTATTTTGGGGATCAATTTGTAAAGTTATCGAAGTATTAAAATTTTTCCATGGATGAATATGCTGAAATTTTGAAATTTATGGTAGAAAATGAAAGGTTTTTGATAGATAAACAACTTTTGCAAAGTGAATTTTCATGAAATTGTGATTCAGGGGCTAAATTGTAAAGAAGTAAAATTCATGGAAAATTTTTGATTTTTATGAAATATATGTACTGTAAATATTATATGTAAAAATCGGTTAGGCTTGGAATAAGGATTAAATTGCACGAATTTCATTTTCCGAGCCTAAGGATGAAATCGTCATTTGTGGAAAGTATAGGGGAAAAATGGTAATTTTGCCTAAGGTGTGAATTGAATTAAATTGAGTATGCAATGGATTAAATTGATGTTAAATTCATTTAAATAGATCCGGATAGACCTAGTACGGAGTTGGATCGAGGAAAACAAAAAGTATCGGATTAGTAGATCCTTGTATACGGACGCTTATTGAGGTAAGTTCGTGTAACTAGATTATGTATATTAATATGTTTCGAATTGAATGTTGAATATGTGTGAATTGCATAAATGTTTAATGTACAAAATTTATTTATATGCCTGATATTGCTAGATAAGTATAAGTCTTGTTTGAATAGATGGAAATTCGATGGATATAGGATTTCCCGATTGGTTGTGTTCTTGCATATGTTGCAGACACACCATAACTTGAAAGAGCATCCTGTTATAAGCCCTCTCGAGCTTCCCATTATATGGTTCCTGCGAGCATCCTGATCGGTAGTGATCCTGCATGTATTGCAGACTACCGCAGCTGTAACACCCCTTACCCGTATTCAACGCCGGAACAGGGTACGAGGCATTACTAATCTTACACGCAGTCAATCATGCAATTTAGAAACTTGACTTTTCTCTCAAATTTAGAACTTTTACTAACACCTCCTAAACAAGCCTACAAGGCCAAATTCAGGGTTTAGGAATGGTTCGGGATCAAATCGAGCTCCTTCAAAGCATTCTGGAAGTCCTTAGAAAATTTTCCCTAAACAGTCCACACGCCCGTGTGGAGGAAGAGACATGCCTGTGTCACGTATCACACACCCGTGTGGAATTATTTCTCAATTCGAACCTACAGAGGTTTTCACATGGCCGGACACACACCCATGTCCCTGGCCCGTGTCCCTCACACGGCCTCGACACGCCCGTGTGCTTTACCCGTGGTCGACACTGACTTATTTCACACGGCCTGTCACACGCCCATGTCCTTCGACCATGTGGCGAATTAAATTCCCAATTTCAGGTGCAGACTTCACACGGCCTGGGCACACGCCCATGTCCATGGCCGTGCCTTCCACACGGTTGAGACACACGGTCGTGTCTCTGCCCATGTGTTTACTACTAAGTATATTGACTTGTAAACGTAGCATGCAAGGGGACACACAGCCAATTAACACGCCCATAGTGCTGACCGTGTGTCACACACGGCCTAGACACATGTCTGTGTGTCTACCCGTACGGACAAGTACATGGCTATTTTCCAAGCCCTTTCGCCACCCTCACTTGTACACATTCACTTAACAACACATATCATCATTTGTAATACTTAATCATCACATTTAACCCATGTTAACTATACTAGATTCACATTCATAAGATAACACTAACACATACGTGAATATATAATCGACATAAGCCATCACTCAAGGCTAATTGGACCATAAACCAATTTAAGCCAACACATTTGGCTGCATTAATAATGACTTAACTAATTAATAGACAAGACCCCTATAAATGCCATATCTCAAGAAAGCTTGAAATCTTGTACCCAAAGTGACCGATTGATAGTGTGAAAGCATCTCCTGCGATCTCCAAACCCGAGCTAGCTAACCTATAAGAGATAGGAAAGGAAGAGGTGTAACAGTCCGGTTTAGACCCTAGTCGGAATAGTGGTTTTGGGACTACAAATCCGAGTCAGAAAAATATTTTAATATTATTTTATGTGTCTATTGCATGTGATTAAGCATGTGTTAAAGTTCCGTGAATTAATTTGTCCGTTTGTGTGCTTAATTTGAGAAAAGGATTAAATCGCATAAAAGGTAAAAGTGACATGATATTTATTAATGTATTGAATTGACATGGCTTAATAAAGGTAAAGTCCTTAAGTGGATATTAGACCACTAAACATTATAGTGGATGGTTATGGACATGTATTATGTAGTTTTCTTATTAATTCATTAAGGGTAAAAAGGGAAATTAATAATTATGTTTAATTTAATGAAACAAAAGTATGAAATTAACCATTGTCATCATCTTTATGCCGAAAATAGAAAAGAAAAAGGAAAAAGAAAAGCTTTGAACATTCGGCTAGCTATAATCTTGATTCAAGGTTAGTTTTTGTTCAGTTTTTGATAATTTCTACGTTTTTGTAATCATTGCTTAGTGTACTTCAAAACACATGCTTCAATTTTGTGAATTGATGATGAATTTGAAATGTGCCATGGATGAATTCATGAGCTTTGTGAAGTTTGGTGATGTAACACCCCAAACCCGGCCCAAACACTACAACCGGATCTGGTATGTCACTAAAAAGATTTCGTAAAAGATGTCGCGATTTCGGGAAATATTCCTTCAAAAATTAAAGTATTTAATTTTTTTTTTTGTTGGGGGAAAACTTAATGCTTGGTAAATTTAAATAAAATATAAATTTAGTTTGTTGATTTGAGAATAGAAACCAAAATCTTAATACATGCCTTAGTTCAATTGAAGTTTAAGAGACAATAATAAAAACCCAAAATAAAAGCCCAAAACAAAGTATAATAGTCTAGTGGCCCATGGCCTTATTAGAAGGAAATCTAAACCCATTAATTAAAAGAACATAAAGTATTAAACTAAGTCTTTATGCTGAATTCTCAATGCTCTATCGCATGGCCACTTTGCTCTCTCCTCCAGCCCGGTCCAATGTACTAAGTGTCACCTGGGAGGGTTAAAATAATAGGGTGAGTTGCGAGACTCAGTGTGCAACCCTCATGCACCATTAAATTTGGGCCTTAGCTCCACAGATCAAAATATAAAACTTAATATAAAAGTTAACATGCAAAGCCCAACCCAAATCCTAAGTTTCCATCTGCTGCACACCCCCTTACCTCCTAGTCACACCATTGGGGATTTCTACAATCAACCCACACCGCTACATACCATTGATGGCAGTCATGCTGCTCATCGTCAGAGTTGTGACAGAGTCACCAGGCTGAAATGGCATAAGCCACCAGAACGGATCACTTCCCCTTTTCATTAATTTCCCAACCCCAAGCATATATATAGCAATCGACATATATCACATATCATTTAACAGAATCAATCACTGATGGGTGGCAGAAATCACTAACCTCATATTTAGCTTTTACCCTTTTTGGGTTTCCAAATGATATGCCAGAATTTCGGCATTTAACACAGTATAACAGATTTATTACATACATATTTTTAGCAAACAAATCTAGATGGTGTGGAAAGTTACACACCTGATTAGTGTCGATACTCTTGCTTAACCGATCTACAACTTGCTCAAAAAGCTGGAAAGATATGAAAAATAGGCCTTCTCCTATAATCGCCATGGTTAGTGTTTTATCCATTTTTACATACTAAAATCAATAGACTTTCTTACCTTGAAATCCCGGAAATACCTTGAATCGAGTACTACTGAACTTATGACTTAGAGATCTACACGATTGACTCCTCTATTGTTTTCTTCAGATTTCGACACAAGTAGACTCCATTAAAGAAGATTCGGCAACTTCAGGAGGTGAGATCTTAGTGATTTCAGCTTTTTATGAAAATCCCTGAGGGATGAACTGATACGGTTTCGGCTAGAAAGAAAAGAGAAAAGAGAACAAGGAGAGGCTTGAAGATTCGGCTAACTGAAGAAGAAGAGAAGAGAGGAAGAATGGAGTAGAAATTTTGGCAGAGAAAAGAGAAAAGATGAGAGCTTTTGCAGTAAATTTCGGCATCCCCCCCTTTATATAGAAAACCGATTCCTCCCCTTAGCAGAGATACTCTCCAACATATGATAGCTCCTATCCTTTTCCCTTATCTTAATCTGTTATCTCCTCAAAAATAGCCTTAATTATCACCAACTCCTCTATCCATTATCTGCTTATTATCCTCATAATTTAAACATAATAAAATTCCTAAAAATTAGCCTTGTGCCTTCCCCTCCTAGTCCCCTTTTAAGTGCCAAATTTGGCCCTTTAACTTGGGCTTCAAGCAATGAAAAATTGGGCCCTTCTCAAGCACTGGTGACGCCACTTATAGCTCCCCCTTACTGTGCCCCTAGTTGCTGGGCCACAAGCCCAATATGTCAATTAAACTACTAAAACTTTAATTTAAGCCCCTAGAGTGTCTAAACAAAATATTTAATCAAAACCTCAGCCCAAACCTGAGCCCCATTTGCACCTCAAATCCTTAAATTGATATTTTAAGCATGCACTACACAAAATGCACAAGCCCATAAATTCAGGATGTTACAGGTGATGAAATATGAAAGATATGTGTTTAATTAACATAGTTTGTCTTGAGTTTTTGGTGATTTTGAGTATTTTGGATTAAATTGAGAAAATAAGATTTTCGGGGACTAAAATGTGAAATAAATGAAAAATATGGGTTGCTAGGGAACTATTGAGAATTCGGCTAAGCATGGGTGTATTGAGATTTTGTGTATTTTGTGATTTTGTGAAATAAGGACTAAAATGTCAAAATGTGAAAATAGTGAATAAATGAGTTAAATTTGAATATGTATAGATCAAGAACCGAAGAAAACGGACTTGGATTGTGGGAAATCGAAAGTAATTGAGTAGCTGAGTTCGTTTCTTTTATCCGAATCCAAGGTAAGTCTATATACAAATAAATGTATTTGTATTGGTTTATGTATATTCATATGAAACTACATTGTGATGAATGTGTATGAAATGATGAATATATAAAATCTGAGAAAGTATTGATAATGTATCAGTGTTCGAGAAGCCCCGTACGAACCTAGGAATAGGTAGGATTACATATGTCATTACATAGGTTTCTGATATGTGATATCATGTAAGACCACGTCTGGGACGTTGGCATTGATTTGTGATATCGTGTAAGACCACGTCTAGGATGTTGGCATCGATATGAGATTTACGTGTAAGACCATGTCTGGGACATTGGCATCATATTGATTAGTGTAAGACCTTGTCTGGGACATTGGCATCACCAAAATTGAGCTGAAGCCGGGATTGAATCTGATGCTGAATCAAACTTATCTTGACCTAATCTGCGCACAGGAAACAAACCGTACGCTGAGTATTGGAATTACTCAGTGGTATTATCATAATTCAATTTATAGCAACAATCAAATATCATAAACATACTTAGATGAATAAATAACACATCATACATATAATTTTTATACTAAGTTATTATATTTCCAATGTGTCATTTTCAATATTTGAATTAATATCTCATCCATAGAATTCCAACTGTTCATGAACCTTTGGTTCCTCTCTCAATCACATTAATATTCAATTCACATTTCAATAGGAACCATTCATGAACCTTTGATTCATGCCTTCAATCACATAACATAATTTTATTCCTTATTTCATTTCACAATATCTCTTTCACTATTCATTCAATGATCCAAACAATCAAATTCAGATGATTTTCTCATTTCACGTAATTACCCCTATTAACATGACTCGGACTTTGGCGAATATACGGATCCAACCAAACACACGATACTGGCACCCAGTGCCTCATCGGATAGTTTTAAGTAATATAGTGACACCTAGTGTCTCATCGGCCTAGCCGAAGTAAAGTGGTACCCAATACCTTATTGAATCTATCCGAAGTAAATAATATGACACCCAATGTCTCATCAACTTAAGGTCGAAGAATCCCTGAACTCTTCCAATCCAATGGCATGCCAACTATATCCGACTTAGCCCTACTAGTTAAAAGGGTTTCTGAACCTCAATTCAAATTCACTACTCAATTTCATCTTCCATACACATACATTGAAATTAAACATGTAATAATAAATAACTTGAATTATGATAATACAAACCGATATTTTCTCGAGCTACTCCTTGATCACTTTTTCCTTCCCCTTCGTATTAGACGTCTCAGTTTCCTTGTTTACTACAAAAATTAACATAATTATAATTAATTAATAACACACATATTTTATATAAAATGATAACTTTTCATGCAACTTTTACCTAAATCCTAAATTTGTCCTAACCATTTTCATCTTCTTCCTTTTTACAATGCATATCCTTTCCTTATTCAATTTCCTCCAAAACTTCAATATAACCATAATTTCAAGTTTCTTTCAATTTAGCTCATAAAACTCAAAACTTATAGCCTAGTTTACAATTTAGTCCTCCAATCAAATCTAATCACAAATTCTATCAAATTAATCCCTAATTCCATTATTTGTTCAACATAAACCCTACTAAAAATTCTATCATTTTTTCAAAATTTCCACCTAAATTCAAGGATATTTTACTCTAAGACTTCAAAAACATTAAAATCACATGAAAAGGACTTAATTAAACTTACCAAATAATCTCCAAGCATCAAAATCCTAGTTTTTCCTCTTTTTCTTTTCTTTCCTTTCTTTCTTCCACAATTTCCGTTTGTCTCTCTTTTCTATTCCTTTTTCTTTCTTTCTTTATTTGTTTTATTAAATATAAAATATCTATATAATAAGCAATATATAAATTACATGTGTATTAATACATATAGATACACATGTATAAATCATCACCACACATTTGGCACTATCATATTTATTTAACAAAAATAATATAATAAACATAATAAATAAATACTAATAATAATAATCTTTTACTTAACTTATAAGTAAATATATATATATATATATACATTTGTACTAATATTTTAGTTACACTTGTATTTATTCTTTAACTTACACATGTCACTAATTTGGTTTAATTACTAATTTAGTCTTTTAATCTTTCTCTATTCTATAATTAAACTTTTATGCTCTATTCAATTTAGTCCTATCTAATAATTACTTCTAATTAAACTAAATTCACTTATCAAAAATCTAATTCAACACATACTAACTTCGTAAATATTTTTAATAAATATTTATGGACTCATTTTCCTAAGACGGAGGCCCTAAACTCACTTTTCCGGTGCCCGTGGAATTTGGGTTATTACATTTCTCCCCTCCTTAATAAATTTCGTCCTCGAAATTTACCTGAGAGTAGATGGGGGTACTGTGCTCTTATAGTTTCTTCAGGTTCCCATGTTGCTTCTTCCACACTGTGACTTCTCCATAACACTTTTACTAGAGGAACCTTTTTATTTCTTAATTCTTTTATTCCTCATGCTAGAATCTCAACTGGTTCTTCTTCATAAGACAAATCCGGTCAAATCTCAATATTTTCAGTAGAGATAACATGAGAAGGATATGATCTATATCTTCGAAGCATCGAAACATGAAAAACATCGTGAATCTTCTGTAATTCTGAAGGTAAAGCCAAACGATAAGCTACTGGTCTAATTCGCTCTACTATTTCATATGGCCCGATATAACGAGGACTTAACTTTCTTTTCTGGCCAAATCTCAATACTTTCTTCCAAGGAGAGATCTTAAGAAATACTTTGTCACCAACTGAATATTCAATATCTCGTCGTTTCAAATTAGCATAAGACTTCTATCTATCAAAGGCTACTTTTAATTTCTCTTGTATCTTTTTGACTATTTCTTTTGTTTCTTGGATCAACTCAGGCTCGATTATTTTTCTTTCATTTAATTCGGTCCAACACATAGGTGATCTACATCTCCTCCCATACAATGCTTCATACGGAGCCATCTGAATACTTAATTGAAAACTATTATTATACACAAATTCAGCTAAGGGTAGATAGCGTTCCCAACCTGATTCAAAATCAATAATACAAGCCCGAAGCATATCTTCTAATATTTGAATTACTCATTCAGACTGTCCGTCAGTTTGCGGATGAAATGCAGTACTGAAATTAAGCCTGGTACCTAGAGAATCATGTAATTGCCTCCAAAATCTCGATGTAAATAGTGGATCCCGGTCTGAAATAATAGATACAGGAATACCATGCAGTCTCACTATTTCCCGAATATAGATCTCAGCCAGCTTCTGTAAAGACCAATCGATTCTGGCTGCTATAAAGTGAGCAGACTTAGTAAGCTGATCAACTATCACCCAAATGGCATTCTTTTTGCTTGCTGATGACGGTAATCCCGTAACAAAATCCATTGTGATTCGATCCCATTTCCATTCTGGAATATTAATAGGCTGAAGTAAACCTATTGGTACCTGATGTTCCGCTTTTACCCCCTGACATGTCAAACATTTACCAACATACTCAACTATATCTCTTTTCATTCCAGGCTACCAGTATAGTTCTCGTAAATCTTGATACATCTTTGTACCTCCGGGGTGCAAAGCAAATGGTCTATCATGAGCTTCTAGAAGAATCAACTCTTTAAGTTCCGAAGTAACTGGAATATAAATTCGATTACGGAATCTCAAACAACCTTGATCATCAATACTGAAATTTTCTACTGGGCCACTCAATACCATCTCTCTCTTTTTCAACAACCTATCACCTTTCAACTGTGCTGATTTGATCTGATCAAACATTACCGGTTTAATTCTCAACTCAGGCAAAAGACTCCCATCATCACTGATACAGAGCCGTGCAAACATTGCTCTTAATTCTATTGCAGCTTTTCTACTTAGTGCATCAGCTACTACATTTGCCTTTCCCGGATGATAATCTATGACACAATCATAATCTTTCAGAAGCTCTATCCACCGTCTTTGTCTCAAATTCAACTCCTTTTATGACAGAAGGTATTTGAGACTTTTATGATCGGTATATATATAACATTTTTCACCAAAAAGATAATGCCTCCAAATCTTTAATGCAAAAATTATAGCGGCTAGCTCCAAGTCATGAGTCAGATAATTACACTCATGTGGTTTCAACTATCGAGATACATAGGCTATTACCTTCTCGTGTTGCATCAGGATACAACCCAGACCATTCAAAGAAGCATCACTGTATAATACAAAATCCTTACCCGATTCTTGTAACGTCAGAACTGGTGCCTCGGTTAACATTTGCTTCAACGTGTCAAAGCTCTTCTGACACTGATCATCCCAAATAAAAGGAACATTCTTCTATAGTAACTTAGTCATCGGCAAAGCTATCTTCAAAAATCCATTCACAAATCTTCTGTAATACCCGGCTAAACCAAGAAAACTGCGTACCTTAGATACATTCTTTGGTGCTTTCCATTGAACAATTTCTTTAATTTTTTTCGGATCAACTCTAATTCCATCT
The DNA here is from genome assembly GCA_005393395.2 of Gossypium australe. Taxonomy (NCBI): domain Eukaryota; kingdom Viridiplantae; phylum Streptophyta; class Magnoliopsida; order Malvales; family Malvaceae; genus Gossypium; species Gossypium australe. The sequence continues at coordinate 69,952,645 of CM016615.1, forward strand.
GCTGATACCATATGTCCCAAAAATACAACTATGGTAACCAGAACTCATAATTACTAAGCTTTCCATACAACTGCTTCTTCCGTAGTATCTGTAGTACAATTCTGAGATGTTGATCATGTTCTGACTCTGATTTAGAATAGACCAGTATATCATTAATGAAAACTACCACAAACTGATCCAAATATGGCTGAAAAATACGATTCATCAAATCCATGAAAGTAGCTGGGGCGTTAGTCAACCCGAATGGCATTACTAAAAAATCATAGTGACCATACCTCATACGGAAAGCTGTCTTTGGTACATCACATTCTTTTACTTTCAACTGATAGTAACCTGACCTTAAGTCAATCTTCGAAAACACAGAAGCTCCTCTCAACTGATCAAATAAATCATCAATGTGGGGAAGTGGATACTTATTTTTTATTGTCACCTTGTTTAACTGTCTATAATCAATACAAAGTCACATCGAGCCATCTTTCTTTTTAACAAATAGCACTGGAGCTCCCCACGGTGAAATACTCGGTCTAATAAATCCACTGTTTAACAAATCTTGTAACTGTATCTTTAACTCTTTCAGTTCAATGGGCGACATACGGTATGGAGGCATAGAAATTGGACTCGTGCCTGGATACACTTCAATAGAAAATTCAACTTCTCTATCTGGCGGCAAGCTTGGTAGCTCTTCAGGAAATACGTCTGGAAACTTGCAAACTGTTCTAATTTTACTGCATTGGCTACTAACTGAATTTGAATTAATAACATAAGCTAAGTATGCTGTAAAACCCTGCTGTTCCGAATCTTCTTTATCTCAATATTGTTACCATCATTAGTCTAAATACTGAACTTCTTCTTATAGCAGTCCAAAATCACACCATGTTCAAACAACCAATCCATACTCAATATTATATCAAAATATCCAAATGGCATAATCAACAAATCAACTCAAAAAGCTTCATTCCGAATTTTCAACGGACATCTCGGACATACTTGATTTACTATTACTGTTTGCCCTAACGGACTTGACACTTCTATTGTTACACTAGACATTTCAAATTCAAATTTCCCCAATTCAACCAACTTCAAATTTATATAAGAATGTGAAGATCCAGGGTCAATCAAAGCATAAACAGGCTCAGAATATAATAAAAATATATATGTTACAACATCATGTGCATCACCATCTTCCCGGGTTCTGACTACATAAGCTCTGGCTGGCACTCTAGCTTCAGACTGCTGGGTCACTATGTCACTCCCTCTTCTCGTACCTCCTCCTCTAGATACTGGTCCACCTCTGGTCGATCCCCTACCTCTAGCTGTAGACACCGATCTCTGTGATATCACAGGTGTACACTATTAGTCTTCAGACAGTCTCTGATGAAACGATCTTTAGAACCACATCGAAAACAGCCTCTAGCTAATTTCCAGCATTCCCTTCTATGTTTTTTCCCACAGTGCTGATAATCTGGAATTTCTATTTCCTGAGATAGACCTCTTACACTACCGGTGCGCACTGTAGTTTGTTTTTCCCAATTTTTGTCTCTTCTATCTGTTCGAAAACTAGATCTCCATCCACCTCTAGAATCTCGAGATCTTTTAGATGGAGGATTCGAACTCATAGTTCCCGTACGTTTCCCAACTGATTTAAAAGTTTCAGACTTTTTGTCTAGTCCCAAGACTTGCTCTACCATCTTGGCCCGCTCGATCAAATCAACAAATTCAGTGATTCACTGGGACACTAATTGCAGTTTTATTTCATCTCTTAATCCCCGTAAGAATCTTTTATAGCTATCGACTTCAGTTGGTACGAACTCTGATGCATATCTACCAAGTCTTGAGAACTCACGTTCATAGTCCACTACTGTCATTTCACCTTGTTTTAGCGTCAAAAATTCTTATTTCTTGTCTTCTATATACATTTCCCCAATATACTTCTTTTGAAATTCTTTTTGGAATAGATCCCATGTTACCTAATCAGTCGGTAAATGTCGGATTACAAATTCCCACCATAGATATGCCTCACCCTGTAATAAAGATACAGCACATAACAGACTTTCTCGTGACGTACATTCTAACTACTGTAAAATTCTTTTTGTTGCCTCCATCCAGTTTTCAGCTATGGACGGATCAACTCCTTTCAAACCTGAAAATTCTGTGGCACCGTATTTTCTTAGTTCCTTAATAGGGGCCTGTCTAGGAACAAGTACAGACGTGGTAGTAGGTATAGACTCCACTACTCGCTGGAGAGCATCAGTTAAAACCCTTATTACATCATAATCATTTCTACCTTTTTCATCTCTCTCCCTAATGTTCTCTCTTTCTACATTGGGAGGTTGATTTCTGATCGGATTTACACTGGGTGTAGCTGACTCGGTTTCATCTAAATCATATGATTCTTCATCCCCAATGAACATTTCTTCATTTATATCATCAAGGTGTTCATCAGACATCTCTAATCTGTAAAACAAAAACAACTAAATAGATCAGCATCTAAAATCCCGACTCAGTTTTAACTTGACATGTGGCATGTACTTCTAGACTTACTTTCAAGCTCAATTTAGTCTGAGAATCGACTAAACCACTAAAATGTAAACCCTAAACTGTCTTTGGAACAGGGTTACGAGGTATTACCAGAGTTAAACACTAATAAACAAGTAACTTGAGACAAAATTTCGTGTTTCAAGTTAAAACTTTTCAAATTTCATCTTTAAGTCCCTAATATGGACCTACAAGACCAAAATATGATTAAAAAGTGATTTGGGACAAAACCAGGAACTTTGGAAACTTTTTCTTGAAAATAGGGGCACATGCCCGTATGGTTTGAGACATGCCCGTGTGGTCTGCCCGTGGGGATCACATGGCCGTGGGGCCAGCCCGTGGGCAATTCTGACTTGCTACACACGGCTGTGGGACTAGCCTGTGGGCAATTCTGACTTTGCCACACGGCCTGGGCACACGCCCATGTGACTTGGCCGTGTGAAAACTGCATTTTTCACCATTTTTAGGTTATTTTTACATACTAAATACACCTAGTTCATACACAATCATTTACTTATAAATCTTGATTATATAACATTCATCATACCCAAAAACTTCTTAAAGATTTTATACCACATTTACAACCAAAATATAAAATATTTACAAATGACAAACACTAACCCTAGTACATGCCACATTTACCAAAAGATTGAAGCATCACCAAAATTGAGCTGAAGCCGGGATTGAATCTGATGCTGAATCAAACTTATCTTGACCTAATCTACGCACGAAAAACAAACTGTACGCTGAGTATTGGAATTACTCAGTGGTATTATCATAATTCAATTTATAGCAACAATCAAATATCATAAACATACTTAGATGAATAAATAACACATCATACATATAATTTTTATACTAAGTTATTATATTTCCAATGTGACATTTTCAGTATTTGAATTAATATCTCATCTATAGAATCCCTGTAACAAACCGATTTTGACCCTAATCAGAACGGTGGTTTCGGGACCACGAATCCGAGTCCAAGAAATATTTTTAACATTATATTTTGAGTCTATTATATGTGAATTAATGTGTGTGAAAGTTTCGTAGAAAATTTTTATCGTTTGAGTGCTTAATTTGATAAAAAGGACCTAATCGCGTAAAGTGAAAAAGTGGCAGACTAAAGTGAAATGTGCTTAGTTGATCATGGCTTTATAATATGAAGTATATAATGGGTAAATAACCCATTTTAGATGTTAGTGGCCGGCCATGGACAAGTTTGTCCTTAAGTTAAAATGTTTAGTTATTTTTAATTATAAGGTTAGTTTAGTAATTTGGTATTTATTTATTATATGTTAAAATAACCAAGAAAAGAAAGCCATCATCTTTTCACTCATCCATGGCCGAATGTGGAGGAAGAAATAAGCTTTAGGTTCTTTGAAATTTCGACACTTTGAAGCTAAAATTCAAGGTGAGTTTTTAGTTAGTTTTCGATAAATTTTACGTTTTTGAGATCGTTGCTTCGAACTGTAGTTGACCCATGTTAGAATTTTTGAAAATGAGCATGTATGAGGTTCGGCCATTGCTAGGTTTTTGTGATTTTTGGTGTTTTATGATTTTAGGTAAATGATATGTTAAAGATTAGTATATATTTGCATTGGAAATTTTAGTAAATTTGAGTATTTTGGGTTAATTTGTAAAAATAAAAATTTGAGAGGGCTTAAATGCAAAATAGATGAAAGAAATGGACTTATATAGTCCTTATACATATTCGGCCCTTGAGTGTTGTATTGAAATTTTGTGTAATTTGAGTTTTATGCAAATAGGACTAAATTGTAAAAATGTGAAAACCTAGGGGTAAAATGGTAATTTGCCTATTTATGTGCTTAGGGACTAAATTGAAATGAAATGTACTTGAATGAGCTCAATTTTAATGTATTTAGATCAAGAACAAAGAAAAACGGATTTGGATCGGGGAAAGACGAAGGTTATTGAATAGCCGGTCTACGCGGTCCGTCGACTGTCGAGGTAAGTTCCTAAGCTGGATTATATTAAAGAACGTATTATGAATGTATTTAATGAAAATTTTTGATAAATTTGGGTATATTTTCATGTGATAGCCGAATGTAAAAATATTACATTGAATTGGATACGTTTTGTTATACAATGTTATAATAGTTTTAATTGTGAAAAGTGAATAAGCTTAGTTGAATTGGAAATGTGATAGAATTATGAAATTTAAGTGATAAGTGGTTATGATACTATTGAAATGTTCATTGAAATGTGGAAAATGTTGATATTTCGGGCTTTGAGCCTAGCAGGCCTAGTGCCGGTGACTTATTTCGGGCTCTGAGCCTAGCAGGCCTTGTGCCGGTGACATATTCGGGCCTATCGCCTAGCAGGCCTCGTGCCGGTGACACCTTCGGGCTTATTGCCTAGCAGGCTTAATGCCGGTGTTTTAAGTTACAGATTTTGAGTTACAAGGCCTGGGGCCAGTATGTGAAGTTCAGTTAAAAAGCTTAGAAGGTTCTATACCGGTGAATTTCTTGTTTGTACTTTATTTACGTAGTCAAGGCCTTTAAGCAATAAAGGTAAATTTATGTTTTGGAAATGAACTTGTTATTTCGGCCACAAGGTATGCATTTTATATGTTAATACTAAGTATACATGTGCTATGGTTGTGATGTTATAAATGCGAAATTTGTATATATTATGTCAAGTGGTTAATAGACATGCGAAATTGAGTGTGATTAAAATGTTCATGCAAGTAAAGTTATATTATTAAGTTATGTGAAGTGATGATGCCCTGTTATAAGTATTTGCAAATAAAGTATAAATGTTGATATCACGGATAGTTTATACTAGGTTTGGTTGGTTAAGAATTATAATAATGCTTGAGACTTGCTAAGCTAATAAGCTTACTCCGTTTTTGTTTAATTGTTCTGTTTGTTAGATTCTGGTCAAGCTACAGGTTCAGAGGATCATCGTTGAAGTCCACCACACTATCAACTCTTTTGGTACTCCTTTAGTTTGCTTTATTTTAGATAAAGGCATGTATAGGAGAGAATACGTCCTTGTTTGAGTAGAAACCTTATTATTATATGTATTATAGCCATACGAATATGGCTTATGTTCTATATTTGTTAATGTGGAGACTTATGGTTTAATGATCTAGTGATGCATATGAGTATATTATTATGATGCATGGATATTAGGAATTGTGTGTGGGTATATTCGGTTATAATCTAGGTGCATATCGTATATATATATATATAGATATATATAGGTTGGTCATGGCATATATGTGTGATGTGTTTAGTTGTGTAATATTGATTATTAAATATGCATGTTTTGCTTGAATGTGATATATATATAAAAAAAAGATCAATCTCATGAGTTATGTATTCGGCAATACATGGTATTAAGTAGAAAATGTACTTGGATGTTATATTTGGTTTTGGATTGCATTTGTACATGACTAATAAACATTATATGCTTGGTTCGAATATGTCTTTTCTAATAACTTAAGTATACATTTTGTTTTTATGGACTATATTAAGACGATTTTAAATTGTTAGATCAAAGTATCACTTAATCATGTATATGAATGATTAAATGTCATGATTTCGTCTGATTTATTAAAGAAAATGTGATTATGCGTAAGATAGGTGTTACATGAAGTGAGTACACTATTAGTTGTTTTGTGCTTTCAAATGGTTTAAATTAAAATGGTCATATGCGCATGGTCTTGTAAATAGAAAAGAAGTAGGTTTAGCCTTTATTAATTGTGCCAAGTTTATTGTTCATAATGACCATTTCCAATACCGCATATGATGTTGGATATTAAACTTTGTGAAATGTTTTGTTTGGTCTATTAAGTTCATGTGTATATATTTATGAGAATAAGTGATTAATAGTTATTAAATATTCGAATGTCATTATAATGATAAGCTCATGATTTATGTATGTATTTTTAAGGCATTTTGTGTGACTTTAAGACATGTGTATTGACTTGAAAATATGGTATAGGTTTGAAATGAATTCGATTGAACTTTGAGATATGATTAGTATATTTGGTGTGATTAATAATTTAAGACTAATATTTAATTAGCAAAATGTTATATCTATATATGTAATTGTGAATAGGTTCTATGTGATTATGTGAATGTACGAAAGCTGTATTTTCTTTGAAAATGCCTCGTAACCCTAATCCGGCGACGGATATGGGTTAGGGGTGTTACAATCCCAACTGTTCATGAACCTTTGGTTCCTCTCTCAATCACACATTAATATTCAATTCACATTTCAATAGGAACCATTCATGAACCTTTGATTATAACATCTTGAAATTTAGAATTTTATGTGTTGCATTATACCATGTGATAGGTTAGTTAAAAATATTAATTGTGTATGTTTTAAGGTCCTAAGAAGGCTCAGGGTTGAGTTGGGCCTTAATAAAATTTTTGTGTTTAAGCACTTTAAGGAGAGAAGGTAAGTGGCATCAAGGCTTAAGGAAAAAAGTGTGCATTTTGCTAGCACAAGTGAAGCTAGTAGAGGAGTGGTGTGGCATTGCATGTATGGGCTTGAGCGGTGGAGTTTGAATCCCACTTAGTGCAAATTTTGGGATTTATTTTTGTGTTCCTTCCCTAAGTATCGGTCATGATAGTATTTTTGGTAAGGGAGAATTTTTAATTATGGAAAGATGGCTAAGGAAATATGGTAAGGAGGAGTGTATGGAAAGGAGTAAAAGAAATGAGCAAGAAGGGGGATATGTTGGTCGGTTTTGGGGAAGATGTTTTGGAAAGATTTTATTTGGTCAATGTTCATCTTTTGGTAAAGATGAGACACGGTTTGGGAGGGGGTTTTGGGTAGCTGAAATTTTCATTAGTCATTTGGCAAATTTAGTGCTTGTAAGGCCTACTTTCTTTTAACATATTGGTGTTTTCTCTTCCCAACTCTCTTCCTTTGTTTTGGCCAAAATTCTCATTGCATTTTTGTTCATCTTGTTCCCTTGTTGTGCTGAAACTTTCAATCCATCTATACTCATTCTTGCCTTGTTGCCGAAACACCCATCTCATATTGATCATCTTGACCATTTTGATCATTTTAATTTTGTGTCAACCGAAACTCCCTAACTGTAACACCCCAAACCCGGTCAATACGCCACGACCGAATCTGGTATGTCACTGAGGAAAATATTTTGAAGAAAACGAGTTAACAATTAAATTTTTATGAAAAACCCTTTGAAATTCTATATTTGTAGAAATCAAATGTATAATAAGTTAAAACTAATAATTTACTTTGAAATTACGTAAAACTTTAAAATAATTGAATAAGTCATAGGTTAGAAAACATTTATATCATTTTAAGAAAACTCAAATTATTACTTTGAAAACCATTTACATTTGATAGTAGTAACTAAATATTTGTAAATCATTTAAAATTATCGAAAACACTTAAGTTGTTGAAATTGTCAATTAATTTATGTTACCCGATTGTAACGTTTTAAATAAAACATCGCGTTGTGTAGTTTAGAAAACTTTGTGCTCAATTTATTATAATAATCAAGAAATTTTATAAACCACATTTAAAGCAAATCCAAAACATATAAATAGTCCAAAATCATAATTTAAAGAGGCCTTATTACAAACCCATAAAAATATAAAACCAAATTTAAATAAAGTAAAATTCTCAAACCAAAGTTTACGTAGAACTGAAATTTAATGCATGGCCTCCTAGAGTTCATCCGGCTCCTCATCCGCAATCTCACGAATCACCTGAAATGATAAGGGAGAAGGTGAGTCACCAAGACTCAGTGCATATTCCCTCTCCCGGGTAATTACCACATACTTACACAGGTTATAACAAAGCAATATATATGTATAATGCACCCAACCTAGCCATCCATAACTCCTTTTCTACCCCGTGTGGTACCAAACCACTGGTGGTGCCAAACCACTGGTGTCCAAAGACACAAATGTGATACCAAATCACTGGTGACCGAAGTCACGAATAATCCATCTATGGGGCCAACCCTCGTGTGATACCAAATCACTGGCAGACGATCCCATATCTCAAAAGTAGGGCCAACCCACGGTGGTATTAACCACAGGGACGAGTCGCTATGAGGTGCCAAACCTCTGGTGTCCGAAGACATGAATGTGATACCAAATCACTGGTGGTGCCAAACCACTGGTGGTGCCAAACCACTGGTGACCGAAGTCACAAATCATCAAGTTGTGGGGCCAACCCACGTGTGATACCAAATCACTGGCGTCGATCCCATATCTCAAAAGTGGGGCCAACCCACGGTGGTGTAAAACCACAGGGACAAGACGCTATGAGGTACCAAACCTCTGGTGTCCGAAGACACGAATGTGATACCAAATCACTGGAGATACCAAATCTCTGGTGTCCGAAGACACAAATGTGATACCAAATCACTGGTGACCGAAGTCACAATCTTCCCCCTCCTCTCATTTTGCCCATACCAATGCAATATATATACAAATCATGTCAATATACTTTGATATGAATCATATAACAAAATCTCATAAATCGTAGATCATGATTTCAATCCTCATGTATTAACAACATATCGAAACAGACTTACCCGAATCCTCATTCATACCATCATGGTATCATATCAAAATCTCATCATTTCGGCTTTAACAACATGAAAAGTTATTTAACACACATATATACAAATATGAACTAAGTTATAAAATGTGTAAGATACACACCTTTCACCAACGCAAGAATTATCTTCCAAAGATCCGATCTATCGCACTAGATCACTTTGTCCTACAATCGGCCAATACTAAAATTATTAACAAAGGCCATTCGGCCAAACCACAATTCTTTAATCCCAAAAACTTTAGTCTTTTCAAAAGAATAACGAATCGACAAGAATCCTTACCCCTTGACTTACCAACCTTTAATTGCTAGAGATAGTGCTTAAATCAAATGCTTCCAAAGTCCCAAAGAGCCTATCTTTCAAAACCGATTGAATAAAAACCAAAGAGAATCTACCCTTGAATATTCGGCCAAAACAAAGACTTAAAGAGAGTGGGAAGTTTCGGCAATATGGTTATGAAAGAAGAAATATATGTGTATAAAAGTGAGAAAGTATGTGAGTAGAAAAGAGAATGAAAGAGAGAGAGAGAGTGTTCGATTTTAGTAACAATGGAGAAAAGAAAAGGGAGTTTGGAGAAGAAAGAAATTCGGCCAAGAGAGAATTAAAGAAAATGTGATTATGAACCAATCTCAAGAGAAGAAAAGAGAGAAATATGGGAGAGAGGTTCGGCCAAACACTTCTTTGCCAAAAAGAAAGTGCACAAAAATGCACAAAGTTCAATTGTAGTTTCGGTTTCAAAAGAGCAAATGAAAGAAAGAAAATGGTATTTGGTTCAAACAAAATAAGGCTAAAACCAAAGGCAAAATTGCACCAAAATGCACAATAGACATTCGGCCAAGGTGGGAGTTTTTGGAGAGAAAGCAAAACAATACCAAAAGATGTACAAATGCAAAAGTTGGCTAACTATACCCCCCAAACCACCTAACAACATTCGGCCACCCCCTAGACACCCATGCCGTCCACATACATGCACTAAAGGCCTAGGATTACTTTCCAAAACATCCTCCATATTCCATGCCTTTGTCCCCTCATCATACCAAAACCTTAAGAATCTTATCCCCAATATCAAGCTTTCCTTAAACATATATTCAACTTACCAAAATAAATAGTCCAACCTATCATGAATAAGGTTTGACCGACCATCAATGCTAGAACACAAAAATAAAGTCTTCAAAATGCTAATCATGTTACTCGAACCTCTAACCTCAAGCCACCTTTCAAGCTCCTTAACCAACTTGCCACTTACTCCTCTTATGCTTTAATTGAACACTTAAATTAACTTAAGTGTCAAGCTCACCTAATTCACTTCATTAAATGAACCATACTAAAAATTATTCTAACTTCCTTAATAAAATCAAGCCTTCACAAGACTATGCTAAACACACAAAAATTCATACCCGAGCTAACACAAATAACTAGATGACATACAAATTTTTCCTAAAGCCCATGGCCCAATCGGCCCAATCCTACTAGGCCCAATTTCGGGATATTACAATTCTACCCTCCTTAAAGAAATTTCGTCCACGAAATTACTTACTAACGATCAATCGTACAGTCTAACTCACCGCACTACGCTCTAGCTGCGCACTCTGATCTTAATAACACTACTATACTACTAACGACATATGAATACGTCAACCCACATCAATCAAAGCAGTATATGGAAATCCAATGATCAAGAACATACTGGTGATGACGTCCAATGCGTCGCCCTCCTCTCGTCGTCTCGCAGCATACACCAATCCAGGCTGTCTTGCCTCAGTGTTGCCTGCACCTCTGCCCGATGCTCCGCGACCTCGACCAGAACCATTACCTCCTCTACCGTTATCATGACCTCTCTGCGGTGACGGTGTCTCCTTTCTGAACTGAGCACGATCTTAACCTTCAGATTGATTCCTGGCTTGCTTACGTGGACAGTCCCTCACACGATGATCCAGCGAGCCACACTCGAAACATCCTTTTCCTCCGGTCCAACATTCGCCCCAATGAAACTTCCCACATCGATTACACCGTGCTGGTCCCTGATTAGCAGTAACAGGCCTTCCAGACTGATTCGACCCATTCTGCCTAACCCTTTTTTGAGAATCTTCATCTGACCCAGATGATCCAGAACCTCTCTTATGCTTATTCCGGTCGTAACTATGTCTTCCAGATTCCTTTATTCCTTCGGCTATCTTAGCCTTTTCAACCAAAGCAGCAAACTCTCGCTCCTGATGTGGAGCAATCAACAATCTCAGCTCGTCCTTCAAACCATCCTCGAATCGGACACATCGCTCATGCTCCGAAGCCACAATACCTCCAGTATACCGGCTCAATCTTAAGAACTCAACCTCATACTCTGATACGGATTTACTTCCTTAGACCAAATTCAGAAATGCCTTACGCTGCGCATCAACGTAACTAGACCCAATATATTTCTTCTGATACGCTGCCTTAAAGAAGTCCCAAGTAAGATCCTCCGCCGCAGCACCATTCCGAACCGTAAGCCACCACTGATATGACTCATCCCGAAGAAGCGATACTATCCCTTTCAGCTTCTCCTCAGCATTCAGATCCAGGTCATCCATGATTCGCTCCGTCGCCTCTAGCCAATATTCAGCCGAACAGGGAGCTACACCCGAAACACCTCTAAATACCTCGGCTCCGTTGGCTCAGAGTCGCTCAGGAACAGACTTTCGAGCTCCCGCGCCTCCACCTACTCCAGCTACCCTCTTAAGAACTCGCAGCATCGCCTGAGACACCGCGTCATCCCCCGTTTGATCCTGATGCTCAACTCCAACCGCTGGTGGTGGAACTGGTGGTACCTTATTCTCAGATCCTTGACCCGACCTCACTGGCTCAAACACAGCCATCCTACCACGACCACGTCCACGAGTAACACGACCTCGACCACGAGTACTCATGTCTAACGTCTCGTTTAATCTAAGTTAAAAGTTTTATGCATTAGTCATTATTCCACTTTCTTTAAAGCACAGTTTTATGAAAAGTTTAATAAGAGGTTGTTTCGCGAGTACATAAAACCTATAGTTTTAGGTCTCTAGAGTAGTTCCTACTACTACACAGTCATGCCAACATCATCATATCAAATCATCAAAATCAACAGTTTTGATGTACTTACCAGGGCGGATTAATACCGGAGACTCGGGGCCATGCCTTTCCAACCATAAAATTTTCAACAAAACATTTTAAAACTATACTTTAAATCATTTTGGGCCTCAGACCCATAGCCGAGCTTTTGAACTTAGCTCTGATACCAATTTGTAACACCCCAAACCCGGTCAATACGCTACGACCGAATCTGGTATGTCACTGAGGAAAATATTTTGAAGAAAACGAGTTAACGATTAAATTTTTATGAAAAACCTTTTGAAATTCTATATTTGTAGAAATCAAATGTATAATAAGTTAAAACTAATAATTTACTTTGAAATTACGTAAAACTTTAAAATAATTGAATAAGTCATAGGTTAGAAAACATTTATATCATTTTAAGAAAAATCAAATTATTACTTTGAAAACCATTTACATTTGATAGTAGTAACTAAATATTTGTAAATCATTTAAAATTATCGAAAACACTTAAGTTGTTGAAATTGTCAATTAATTTATGTTACCCGATTGTAACGTTTTAAAAAAAAACATCGCGTTGTGTAGTTTAGAAAACTTTGTGCTCAATTTATTATAATAATCAAGAAATTTTATAAACCACATTTAAAGCAAATCCAAAACATATAAATAGTCCAAAATCATAATTTAAAGAGGCCTTATTACAAACCCATAAAAATATAAAACCAAATTTAAATAAAGTAAAATTCTCAAACCAAAGTTTACGTAGAACCGAAATTTATTGCATGGCCTCCTCGAGTTCATCCGGCTCCTCATCCGCAATCTCACGAATCACCTGAAATGATAAGGGAGAAGGTGAGTCACCAAGACTCAGTGCATATTCCCTCTTCCGGGTAATTACCACATACTTACACAGGTTATAACAAAGCAATATATATGTATAATGCACCCAACCTAGCCATCCATAACTCCTTTTCTACCCCGTGTGGTACCAAACCACTGGTGGTGCCAAACCACTAGTGTCCAAAGACACAAATGTGATACCAAATCACTGGTGACCGAAGTCACGAATAATCCATCTGTGGGGCCAACCCTCGTGTGATACCAAATCACTGGCAGACGATCCCATATCTCAAAAGTGGGGCCAACCCACGGTGGTATTAACCACAGGGACGAGTCGCTATGAGGTGCCAAACCTCTGGTGTCCGAAGACACGAATGTGATACCAAATCACTGGTGGTGCCAAACCACTGGTGGTGCCAAACCACTGGTGACCGAAGTCACAAATCATCAAGTTGTGGGGCCAACCCACGTGTGATACCAAATCACTGGCGTCGATCCCATATCTCAAAAGTGGGGCCAACCCACGGTGGTGTAAAACCACAGGGACAAGACGCTATGAGGTACCAAACCTCTGGTGTCCGAAGACACGAATGTGATACCAAATCACTGGAGATACCAAATCTCTGGTGTCCGAAGACACAAATGTGATACCAAATCACTGGTGACCGAAGTCACAATCTTCCCCCTCCTCTCATGTTGCCCATACCAATGCAATATATAAACAAATCATGTCAATATACTTTCACCAACGCAAGAATTATCTTCCAAAGATCCGATCTATCTCACTAGATCACTTTGTCCTACAATCGGCCAATACTAAAATTATTAACAAAGGCCACTCGGCCAAACCACAATACTTTAATCCCAAAAACTTTAGTCTTTTCAAAAGAATAACGAATCGACAAGAATCCTTACCCCTTGACTTACCAACCTTTGATTGCTAGAGATAGTGCTTAAATCAAATGCTTCCAAAGTCCCAAAGAGCCTATCTTTCAAAACCGATTGAATAAAAACCAAAGAGAATCTACCCTTGAATATTCGGCCAAAACAAAGACTTAAAGAGAGTGGGAAGTTTCGGCAATATGGTTATGAAAGAAGAAAGATATGTGTATAAAAGTGAGAAAGTATGTGAGTAGAAAAGAGAATGAAAGAGAGAGAGAGAGTGTTCGATTTTAGTAACAATGGAGAAAAGAAAAGGGAGTTTGGAGAAGAAAAAAATTCGGCCAAGAGAGAATTAAAGAAAATGTGATTATGAACCAATCTCAAGAGAAGAAAAGAGAGAAATATGGGAGAGAGGTTCGGCCAACACTTCTTTGCCAAAAAGAAAGTGCACAAAAATGCACAAAGTTCAATTGTAGTTTCGGTTTCAAAAGAGCAAAGGAAAGAAAGAAAATGGTATTTGGTTCAAACAAAATAAGGCTAAAACCAAAGGCAAAATTGCACCAAAATGCACAATAGACATTCGGCCAAGGTGGGAGTTTTTGGAGAGAAAGCAAAACAATACCAAAAGATGTACAAATGCAAAAGTTGGCTAACTATACCCCCCAAACCACCTAACAACATTCGGCCACCCCCTAGACATCCATGCCGTCCACATACATGCACTAAAGGCCTAGGATTACTTTCCAAAACATCCTCCATATACCATGCCTTTGTCCCCTCATCATACCAAAACCTTAAGAATCTTATCCCCAATATCAAGCTTTCCTTAAACATATATTCAACTTACCAAAATAAATAGTCCAACCTATCATGAATAAGGTTTGACCGACCATCAATGCTAGAACACAAAAATAAAGTCTTCAAAATGCTAATCATGTTACTCGAACCTCTAACCTCAAGCCACCTTTCAAGCTCCTTAACCAACTTGCCACTTACTCCTCTTATGCTTTAATTGAACACTTAAATTAACTTAAGTGTCAAGCTCACCTAATTCACTTCATTAAATGAACCATACTAAAAATTATTCTAACTTCCTTAATAAAATCAAGCCTTCACAAGACTATGCTAAACACACAAAAATTCATACCCGAGCTAACACAAATAACTAGATGACATACAAATTTTTCCTAAAGCCCATGGCCCAATCGGCCCAATCCTACTAGGCCCAATTTCGGGATATTACACTAACACTTCTTTTCTATCTCTTTTTCTCCTTTTCTCTTCACTAGCTGAACATATTAACACCTAATCTCTTCTTCTTCATTTCTTTTTCTTTTGTGTTGGGCACTCCCTTCTTGACCGAATTGGTAAGTGATTTCATTCCCCTCTTTTCATCTTTATTTTCTTTTCTTCCTAGCCGAATATATGTGTCCATCACTAATTGGTATTTCACTTTGTTTCTTTATCAAAATATATCTCTCCTACTCTCTTATATCTTGTTCTTTTTCTAGTATAGTGTTATAGAGGAAAGTCCATTCTCATAATGTAACATCCGGAATTTGGGCCTAGTAGGATTGAGCCCAATGGGCCTTGAGCGTAGTAGCGTTTAAAATTTTTAGAGAACAAGAGATCGGCTTTACTGCAAGTTGGACCTATTGGATAAGGGATTTTGGAATGTTAGAGGGCTTCTATGAAGTACCGGGATCAAACTTTGGCTTTAAGGAAATTTTGTGTTTCTTTTTAAATGGACTTTAGAATTTGGATATAGATTTAAAATTAGTTGTGCATGGTTTAAGATACAAATGGGCTTGTGGGCCAGTGGCAAAGTGGGGCCACTTAAAAGCAGGGAAGTGGCGTCAACTGAGGAGGCCCAAATTCAAGTTGCATAAAGCCCAACTATTTTAATTAAAATTGGCATTAGGGTTTTATTCTCCCATTCTCTTCTTTATTTTCTGCATTTAGGGTTTTCATCTTCTCTCTTTTCCTCCTTTTCTGAATAAAAGCCGAAAACTCCCTTAAGCATTCTTTCTTTTCTCATTTGTCTGCCATAGCCGAATCTGCCCTAGCCTTGCTGAAATTCTTCTTTTTCCTATACCGTTCCTATCACTTCTTTACGTTTGATATTACTCTTTTCTCTCAATCATCTCCTTCTCAAAAGCTGAAACTTTATAGATCTCTTGAGATCATCTTTTCTTTTTGACCTTCTCAAAAATCGAAACTTTATAAATCTCTTGAGATCATCTTTTCTTTTTTATCTTCTCAAAAGCCGAAATCTTCTAGGAGTTACTGAATTCTCTGTAAAGGTAGTGCCGATTTCTTCTGATCTATTCTTTTTCTCTTTCAGTTTTTAGAAGACAAAGCCGAAAGGCTAATGGATTGTTGGTTTCTTGTGTTTACGTGTTGGGCGACATTCGGGAATTGAAGTAGATCGCTTAGAACTAAAAGCCGAAACCGTTAGTCTCTGAACCTCATATCTCTCTTTTTGGGATTTCAAGGTAAGGGGTTCTCTTTAGATTCTCTTTAGATTCGCTATCGTAATTGTGATCTTAACCATACGTTGTGATGGTAGCAACTGATAAGGTCTTTTGATGAAATCAAATGTCGATCAGGCGAAGGAGGGGATTGGATCTGTAAACCCAATCCCTAAGTTTAAGAAACGAGCAGTGTCAGCAGTTCGGGATTGGCCACCGAGTTGTGGACCGGCGTCAGAACAAAATCTTAGACAGTTAGCAGTCGTATCGGCTTTTGATAGTGTCGACATAGAGGGTCTCGTCTTGACTGTAACCAGGTGTGTAGATCTCTAACACACTAATTAATCTGTACTAAATATATGTTATGGGCTAAAAGCCGGAAAAAGGCTGTATAATTAATCTGTACTAAATATATGTTATGGGCTAAAAGCCGGAAAAAGGCTGTATAGTAATCTGTACTAAATATATGTTATGGGCTAAAAGCCGAAAAAAGGCTGTATAGACAGTCGGATTACCCAAAAAGGGTAGGCAAGGGATGCCAGGTACGTAATCATAGAAACTTCTCCATGTGTATCGATGTATGTGATAGACTGTGAACTTTTAGGTAGTATATTGTTTTTATTCTGCATGTATGTATGCATGGGATGGGGTTGATATGATAAAGGGGAAGTGATAAGGTCACGTAGTGATTGGTGGCCCTGCCACAAATGATTTATAAGGTCACTTGGTGATCGGTGGTTAAACCACGAATTATAAAGTTAGGTCACAATAATGATCGATGGCTAAGCCACGTTAAATTTATTCCTGACTGTCAGGAATAGGTAGCATGGCTGTCGATATAGTGTGTAGCGGTTGGTGGGTTGATTGTAGAAATCCCCGAGGTGTGTTGGTTGGTACGAGCTGGTGTGTAGGGGATGGATTTTTAGGTTGGGTGGGGCCATGTTGCATGTAAATATTTTGTTGCCATTATGGATAGGCTAAGGCCCATAATGTGTTTGTGGGCCCAAGCCTTTAATGTGTTTTCGGGATTTGCACACTGAGTCTTGGTGGCTCACCGTTTTATTTTCCTGACTTTTCAGATGAGCAGTAGATCATGGACATGGGAGCCGAGGCGGACTCGAGGGGCCATCAAGTCGTTATTTCTATAAATTATTTTCGGTTTTTTTCCTTTAAGTTTTAATTTTTTTGGGAACGTTTATGTGATAAGGCCCCCATAGTTTAGGTTATCGATTTATAATTGCTAATGATTACATTTTTCTAGATTTATGATCAAGGACTTACTTAAAAGAAGGAATAAAATGGGATTTTCAAACAAGTTTTAAATAAGGGAAAAAAAACTACAAAGGTTTATCTCAAATAACTCTTATTTGACGAATATCTATTTAAACAAGTCGAGATTTCAAATCCCTTCAAAGCAAAGTATTTAACATTTAACCCGTAACATACCAGATCTAGTCGTAGCGTTTGTGTAACACCCCAAACCCGGTCAATACGCCATGACCGAATCTGGTATGTCACTGAGGAAAAAGTTTTGAAAAGAAACGAATTAAGAATTAAATTTTAGTGAAAAACTCTTTTAAAATTCTATATTTGTAGAAAACAGATGTATAATAAGTTTAAACTGATAATTTACTTTGAAATTTCATAAATAAAACTTTAAAGCTTAGTTGATAATTCATAGGTTAGAAAACATTTGTATCATTTAAGACAAACTCGAATTATTACTATGAAAACATTTGCATTTGAATGTGGAAACTTAATATTTGGAAATCATTTAAATTGTAGAAAACACTAAATTTACATTTTACTATCAAACTATTTTTAGTACCCGATGGTAAGATTTTGAAACCATTGCGTTTTTTTTTAATAATTTTAGAAAACTTTGGGCTCAATTATTAAATTAACCAAATAATTTATAAGCCATATTTAAAACATATTCAAAGCATATAAATAATCCAAAACATAATTAAAGAGGCCTTATTACAAACCCAAAATAAAACAAAAACCAAATCAAAATAATTTAAAGTACCCCAATTCGAAGTTCATGTAAAATCAAATTTTATTGCATGGCCTCCTCGAGTTCATCCGGCTCCTCATCCGCGATCTCACGAATCACCTGAAAAGATAAGGGAGAAGGTGCATAAATCCTTCCCCCGGTTAATGCAACATTCTTACACAATTTATAATCAAGCAACATACATATAATGCACCCAACCTAGCCATCCATAACTCCTTTCCTACCCCGTGTGGTACCAAACCACTGGTGACCCAAAGTCACGATATCCAATAATGTGATACCAAATCACTGGTGACCCAAAGTCACGAATAATCAAGTTGTGGGGCCAACCCACGTGTGATACCAAATCACTGGCGACAATCCCATATATCAAAAGTGGGGCCAACCCACGGTGGTGTTAAACCATAGGGACGAGTCGCTATGAGGTGCCAAACCTCTGGTGTCCCAAAGACACAAACGTGATACCAAATCACTGGTGACCAAAGTCACGAATCATCAAGTTGTGGGGCCAACCCACGTGTGATACCAAATCACTGGCGACAATCCCATATCTCAAAAGTGGGGCCAACCCACGGTGGTGTTAAACCACAGGGACGAGTCGCTATGAGGTGCCAAACCTCTGGTGTCCCAAAGACACAAATGTGATACCAAATCACTGGAGGTGCCAAACCTCTGGTGTCCAAAGACACGGATATCAAATCCTTCCCCCTCCACTCATGTTCCCAAACCGATGTATTAAGAGTATCAATCATGCCATCATACTTGATATGATCATATAACATATTTAAATAATAGATCATGATATCAATCAACATATATTAACATCATATTGAAACAGACTTACCCGAATCCTTGCACATACCCATCAAGGTATTTTATCAAAATCTCATAGATTCCCACTTTAATAACATGATTAGACAATATATATGTATATAACCGAATTATAAAGTGTGTAAGATACACACCTGTCACTACCGCAAGTACTAAAATCTGAAGACCCGATCTACCGCACTAGATCACCTTGTCCTATATTCGGCCAAAACACAAAACTTTAAGCAACACTAATCGGCTAATAACACCTTAATCCCAATAGCTTTAGTCTTTTCAAAAGAATGATGAATCGACAAGAATCCTTACCCCTTGACTTACCAACCTTTGATCGCTAGAGAAGTAAGGCTTAGATCGATTGCTTCCAAAGTCTCGAGGAGCCTAAAAGAAATCGGTTTCTAAGAATGATTAGAACCCTGCAACAAGTACCCAAAATTTGGCCTTTGCCCTCAAGAGAAACAACATAGAAACAAGAAAAAGAATAAGGAAAAACGGCCATGACACATACCTATCTTCCAAAATCGATTGAAGAAAACCAAAAGAATTCCTACCCTTGATGATATTCGGCCAAGGCAACCCAAATAGGATATGAGAAGTTTCAGCTATGGTTTTACAATAAAGAAAACAATTGATATTCGGCTCGAAAGAGATGAAGAATTAGTATGGCAAAGAAAAATGAAAAGAGAAGAAGGATGATTCGGCTTCAGCAACCAATGAAAGAAAAATCAAGAGGAATGGGGAAGAAAGAGATTCGGCCAAGAAGAAAGTAAAAGAAATGTTGTGATTTTGAACAATATTCAAAAGAAAGAAAAGAGAGAAAAAGGGATTAAGAGATTCGGCCAACACCTATTTTACCAAAGAAGAAAAGTGTACAAAATTGCACCTAAAGATCAAGGTACATTCGGCTAAAGAGAATAGCTTTGGAGAGGAAAGAAATAATACCAAATGGTGCACAAAAGAGAAGAATTGGTAAGGTTTAAAGGAGTTTCGGTTTTGAAACAAAGCAAAGGTTGAATGCCTACCAAGCTAGCCGAAAATGACTACTAACCAAAGAGAAATTTGGCACTAACTAGCTACCAACCAAACCAAAAATTCGGCCACTCTCCCCCTAGCCACACATGCCGTCCACATACATGGACTTCCAAGTCAAATCTTTCCACACAATTCTTTCCATAACAAGACACCCTACATCATGCCTTATGTTCTCCCATTAGCCTTAAAACCATTGATTTCTTTCCCAAACATCAAACTTACCTTAAACTAATATTCAACTTGCCATAAAGAAAAATTGAAAGTCCAACCTACCATATGTAAAGCTTGACCGTCCATTAATGCTAGGATACAAAAATAAAGTCTTCAAAATGCTAATCATGCTACTCGAACCTCTATCCTCAAGCTACTCTTCATGCATCCTAACCACCTTGCCACTAACTCCACATGTGCTTAATTTAACACTTAAATTAACTTAAGTGTCAAGTTCACTTAATCCACTTCACTAAATTTTTAATACTAAAAATTATTCTAGCTTAGCTAATAATTCCAAGCCTTCACTAGACTATACTAACCCATGAATTATGCACGAACGCATAACCCCTAAATCTAGGATATTACAATTCTACCCTCCTAAAAAAATAATTTCGTCCTCGAAATTACTTACTAGCGATCAATCGTACAGTCTAACTCACCACACTACGCTCTTGCTGCGCACTATGATCTTAATAAAACTAACATACTACTAACAACATTTGAATATGTCGAACCCACATCAATCAAAGCAGTATATGGAAATCCAATGATCAAGAACATACTGGTTATGACGTCCGATGCGTCGCCCTCCTCTCGACGTCTTGCAGCATACACCAACCCAGGCTGTCTTGCCTCAGTGTTACTTGCACCTCTGCCCGATGCTTCGCGGCCTCGACCAGAACCATTACCTCCTCTACCATTACCACGACCTCTCTGCGATGACGGTCCCTCCTTTCTGAATTGAGCACGACCTTGACCCTCAGACTGATTCCTGGCTAGCTTATGTGGACAGTCCCTCACACGATGATCCAGCGAGCCACACTCAAAACATCCTTTCCCTCCGGTCCAACATTCGCCCCAATGAAATTTCCCACATTGGTTACACTGTGCTGGTCCCTGATTAGCAGTAACAGGCCTCACAAACTGATTCGGCCCATTCTGCCTAACCTTTTTTGAGAATCTTCAGCCGACCCAGATGATTCAAAACCTCTCTTATGCTTATTCCTGTCATAACTCTGCCTTGCAGATTCCTTTATTCCTTCAGCAATCTTAGTCTTTTCGACCAACGCAGCAAACTCTCACTCCTGATGTGGAGCAATCAGCAACCTCAGCTCATCTCTTAAACCAACCTTGAACTGAACACATCGCTCGTGGTCCGAAGCCACAATACCTCCAGCATATCGGCTCAATCTTAAGAACTCTGCCTTATATTCTGATACGGACTTACTCCCCTGAACCAAACTCAAAAATGCCTTACGCTGTGCATCAACGTAACCAGGCCCAATATATTTCTTCTGATACGCTGCCTTAAAATAGTCCCAAGTGAGATCCTCCGCTGCAGCACTATTCCTCACCGTGAGCCACCACTGATATGACTCATTCTGAAGAAGCGACACTATCCCTTTCAGCTTTTCCTCAGCATTCAGATCCAGATCATCCATGATTCGCTCCGTCGCCTCTAACCAATATTCAGCCGAACTAGGAGCTACACCCGAAACACCTCGAAATACCTCGGCTCCATTGGCTCGGAGTCGCTCAGGTACAGATTTCTGAGCTCCCGCGCCTCCACCTACTCCAGCTACTCTCTCAAGAACTCGTAGCATCGCCTGAGACACCGCGTCATCCCCCGTTTGATCCTGATGCTCAACTCCAACCGCTGGTGGTGGTGGTGGTGGGGGTACCTCATTCTCCGATCCTTGACCAGACCTCACTGGCTCAGACACAGCCATCCTACCCCTACCGCATCACGCATAACACGACCCCGACCTCGAGTACTCATATCTAAAGTCTCGACTTATCTGGATTAAAAGTTTTATGCTTAAGACATCATTCCACTTTCTTTAGAACACAGTTTTATGAATAATTCTTATTAAAGAGTTTTGTTTTCGCGATTAGATCCAACCTATGGTTTTGAGTCTCTAGAGTAGTTCCTACTACTATACAATCATACCATCATCATCATCATCTAAATCAACAGTTTGAGATACTTACCCGAGTGGATTGATGCCGGAGACTCGGTGCCATGCTTTTCCAACCTTATAATTTTAAACAATAACATTTTAAAACTATACTTTAAAACATTTTGGGCCTCGGGCCCACAGCCGAGCTTTTGAACTTAGCTCTGATACCAATTTGTAACACCCCAAATCCGATCAATACGCCATGACCGAATCTGGTATGTCACTGAGGAAAAAGTTTTGAAAAGAATCGAATTAAGAATTAAATTTTAGTGAAAAAATCTTTTAAAATTCTATATTTGTAGAAAACAGATGTATAATAAGTTTAAACTGATAATTTACTATGAAATTTCATAAATAAAACTTTAAAGCTTAGTTGATAATTCATAGGTTAGAAAACATTTGTATCATTTAAGAAAAACTCGAATTATTACTATGAAAACATTTGCATTTGAATGTGGAAACTTAATATTTGGAAATCATTTAAATTGTAGAAAACACTAAATTTACATTTTACTATCAAACTATTTTTAGTACCCGATGGTAAGATTTTGAAACCATTGCGTTTTTTTAATAATTTTAGAAAACTTTGGGCTCAATTATTAAATTAACCAAATAATTTATAAGCCATATTTAAACCATATTCAAAGCATATAAATAATCCAAAACATAATTAAAGAGGCCTTATTACAAACCCAAAATAAAACAAAAACCAAATTAAAATAATTTAAAGTACCCCAATTCGAAGTTCATGTAAAATCAAATTTTATTGCATGGCCTCCTCGAGTTCATCCGGCTCCTCATCCGCGATCTCACGAATCACCTGAAAAGATAAGGGAGAAGGTGAGTCACCAAGACTCAGTGCATAAATCCTTCCCCCGGTTAATACAACATTCTTACACAATTTATAATCAAGCAACATACATATAATGCACCCAACCTAGCCATCCATAACTCCTTTCCTACCCCGTGTGGTACCAAACCACTGGTGACCCAAAGTCACGATATCCAATAATGTGATACCAAATCACTGGTGACCCAAAGTCACGAATAATCAAGTTGTGGGGCCAACCCACGTGTGATACCAAATCACTGGCGACAATCCCATATCTCAAAAGTGGGGCCAACCCACGGTGGTGTTAAACCACAGGGACGAGTCGCTATGAGGTGCCAAACCTCTGGTGTCCCAAAGACACAAATGTGACACCAAATCACTGGTGACCAAAGTCACGAATCATCAAGTTGTGGGGCCAACCCACGTGTGATACCAAATCACTGGCGACAATCCGATATCTCAAAAGTGGGGCCAACCCACGGTGGTGTTAAACCACAAGGACGAGTCGCTATGAGGTGCCAAACCTCTGGTGTCCCAAAGACACAAATGTGATACCAAATCACTGGAGGTGCCAAACCTCTGGTATCCAAAGACACGGATATCAAATCCTTCCCCCTCCACTCATGTTCCCAAACCGATGCATTAAGAGTATCAATCATGCCATCATACTTGATATGATCATATAACATATTTAAATAATAGATCATGATATCAATCAACATATATTAACATCATATTGAAACGGACTTACCCGAATCCTTGCACATACCCATCAAGGTATTTTATTAAAATCTCATAGATTCCCACTTTAATAACATGATTAGACAATATATATATGTATATAACCGAATTATAAAGTGTGTAAGATACACACCTGTCACTACAGCAAGTACTAAAATTTGAAGACCCGATCTACCGTACTAGATCACCTTGTCCTATATTCGGCCAAAACACAAAACTTTAAGCAACACTAATCGGCTAATAACACCTTAATCCCAATAGCTTTAGTCTTTTCAAAAGAATGATGAATCGACAAGAATCCTTACCCCTTGACTTACCAACCTTTGATCGCTAGAGAAGTAAGGCTTAGATCGATTGCTTCCAAAGTCCCGAGGAGCCTAAAAGAAATCAGTTTCTAAGAATGATAAGAACCTTGCAACAAGTGCCCGAAATTTGGCCTTTGCCCTCAAGGGAAACAACATAGAAACAAGAAAAAGAATAAGGAAAAACGGCCATAACACATACCTATCTTCCAAAATCGATTGAAGAAAACCAAAAGAATTCCTACCCTTGATGATATTCGGCCAAGGCAACCCAAATAGGATATGAGAAGTTTTGGCTATGGTTTTAGAATAAAGAAAACAATTGATATTCGGCTCGAAAGAGATGAAGAATTAGTATGGCAAAGAAAAATGAAAAGAGAAGAAGGATGATTCGGCTTTAGCAACCAATGAAATAAAAATCAAGAGGAATGGGGAAGAAAGAGATTTGGCCAAGAAGAAAGTAAAAGAAATGTTGTGATTTTGAACAATATTCAAAAGAAAGAAAAGAGAGAAAAAGGGATTAAGAGATTCGGCCAACACCTATTTTACCAAAGAAGAAAAGTGTACAAAATTGCACCTAAAGATCAAGGTACATTCGGCTAAAGAGAATAGCTTTGGAGAGGAAAGAAATAAAATACCAAATGGTGCACAAAAGAGAAGAATTGGTAAGGTTCAAAGGAGTTTCGGTTTTGACACAAAGCAAAGGTTGAATGCCTACCAAGCTAGCCGAAAATGACTACTAACCAAAGAGAAATTTGGCACTAACTAGCTACCAACCAAACCAAAAATTCGGCCACTCTCCCCCTAGCCACACATGCCGTCCACATACATGGACTTCCAAGTCAAATCTTTCCACACAATTCTTTCCATAACAAGACACCCTACATCATGCCTTATGTTCTCCCATTAGCCTTAAAACCATTGATTTCTTTCCCAAACATCAAACTTACCTTAAACTAATATTCAACTTGCCATAAAGAAAAATTGAAAGTCCAACCTACCATATGTAAAGCTTGACCGTCCATTAATGCTAGGATACAAAAATAAAGTCTTCAAAATGCTAATCATGCTACTCGAACCTCTATCCTCAAGCTACTCTTCATGCATCCTAACCACCTTGCCACTAACTCCACATGTGCTTAATTTAACACTTAAATTAACTTAAGTGTCAAGTTCACTTAATCCACTTCACTAAATTTTTAATACTAAAAATTATTCTAGCTTAGCTAATAATTCCAAGCCTTCACTAGACTATACTAACTCATGAATTATGCACGAACGCATAACCCCTAAATCTAGGATATTACAATTCTACCCTCCTAAAAAAATAATTTCGTCCTCGAAATTACTTACTAGCGATCAATCGTACAGTCTAACTCACCACACTACACTCTTGCTGCGCACTATGATCTTAATAAAACTAACATACTACTAACAACATTTGAATACGTCGAACCCACGTCAATCAAAGCAGTATATGGAAATCCAATGATCAAGAACATACTGGTTATGACGTCCGATGCGTCGCCCTCCTCTCGACGTCTTGCAGCATACACCAACCCAGGCTGTCTTACCTCAGTGTTACTTGCACCTCTGCCCGATGCTTCGCGGCCTCGACCAGAACCATTACCTCCTCTACCCTTACCACGACCTCTCTGCGGTGACGGTCCCTCCTTTCTGAACTGAGCACGACCTTGACCCTCAGACTGATTCCTGGCTAGCTTATGTGGACAGTCCCTCACACGATGATCCAGCGAGCCACACTCAAAACATTCTTTCCCTCCGGTCCAACATTCGCCCCAATGAAATTTCCCACATCGGTTACACTGTGCTGGTCCCTGATTCTCAGTAACAGGCCTCACAGACTGATTCGGCCCATTCTGCCTAACCCTTTTTTGAGAATCTTCGGCCGACCCAGATGATTCAAAACCTCTCTTATGCTTATTCCTGTCGTAACTCTGCCTTGCAGATTCCTTTATTCCTTCAGCAATCTTAGTCTTTTCAACCAACGCAGCAAACTCTTACTCCTGATGTGGAGCAATCAGCAACCTCAGCTCATCTCTTAAACCAACCTCGAACCGAACACATCGCTCGTGCTCCGAAGCCACAATACCTCCAGCATATCGGCTCAATCTTAAGAACTCTGCCTTATATTCTGATACGGACTTACTCCCCTGAACCAAACTCAAAAATGCCTTACGCTGTGCATCAACGTAACCAGGCCCAATATATTTCTTCTGATACGCTGCCTTAAAATAGTCCCAAGTGAGATCCTCCGCTGCAGCACTATTCCTCACCGTGAGCCACCACTGATATGACTCATTCCGAAGAAGCGACACTATCCCTTTCAGCTTTTCCTCAGCACTCAGATCCAGATCATCCATGATTCGTTCCGTCGCCTCTAACCAATATTCAGCCGAACTAGGAGCTACACCCGAAACACCTCGAAATACCTCGGCTCCATTGGCTCGGAGTCGCTCAGGTACAGATTTCTGAGCTCCCGCGCCTCCACCTACTCCAGCTACTCTCTCAAGAACTCGCAGCATCGCCTGAGACACCGCGTCATCCCCGGTTTGATCCTGATGCTCAACTCCAACCGCTGATGGTGGTGGTGGTGGGGGTACCTCATTCTCCGATCCTTGACCAGACCTCACTGGCTCAGACACAGCCATCCTACCCCTACCGCGTCCACGCATAACACGACCCCTACCTCGAGTACTCATATCTAAAGTCTCGACTTATCTGGATTAAAAGTTTTATGCTTAAGACATCATTCCACTTTCTTTAAAACACAGTTTTATGAATAATTCTTATTAAAGAGTTTTGTTTTCGCGATTACATCCAACCTATGGTTTTGAGTCTCTAGAGTAGTTCCTACTACTATACAATCATACCATCATCATCATCATCAAAATCAACAGTTTGAGATACTTACCCGGGCGGATTGATGCCGGAGACTCGGTGCCATGCTTTTCCAACCATATAATTTTAAACAATAACATTTTAAAACTATACTTTAAAACATTTTGGGCCTCGGGCCCACAGCTGAGCTTTTGAACTTAGCTCTGATACCAATTTGTAACACCCCAAATCCGATCAATACGCCATGACCGAATCTGGTATGTCACTGAGGAAAAAGTTTTGAAAAGAATCGAATTAAGAATTAAATTTTAGTGAAAAACTCTTTTAAAATTCTATATTTGTAGAAAACAGATGTATAATAAGTTTAAACTGATAATTTACTTTGAAATTTCATAAATAAAACTTTAAAGCTTAGTTGATAATTCATAGGTTAGAAAATATTTGTATCATTTAAGAAAAACTCGAATTATTACTATGAAAACATTTGCATTTGAATGTGGAAACTTAATATTTGGAAATCATTTAAATTGTAGAAAACACTAAATTTACATTTTACTATCAAACTATTTTTAGTACCCGATGGTAAGATTTTGAAACCATTGCGTTTTTTTTAATAATTTTAGAAAACTTTGGGCTCAATTATTAAATTAACCAAATAATTTATAAGCCATATTTAAACCATATTCAAAGCATATAAATAATCCAAAACATAATTAAAGAGGCCTTATTACAAACCCAAAATAAAACAAAAACCAAATTAAAATAATTTAAAGTACCCCAATTCGAAGTTCATGTAAAATCAAATTTTATTGCATGGCCTCCTCGAGTTCATCCGGCTCCTCATCCGTGATCTCACGAATCACCTGAAAAGATAAGGGAGAAGGTGAGTCACCAAAGACTCAGTGCATAAATCCTTCCCCCGGTTAATGCAACATTCTTACACAATTTATAATCAAGCAACATACATATAATGCACCCAACCTAGCCATCCATAACTCCTTTCCTACCCCGTGTGGTACCAAACCACTGGTGACCCAAAGTCACGATATCCAATAATGTGATACCAAATCACTGGTGACCCAAAGTCACGAATAATCAAGTTGTGGGGCCAACCCACGTGTGATACCAAATCACTGGCGACAATCCCATATCTCAAAAGTGGGGCCAACCCACGGTGGTGTTAAACCACAGGGACGAGTCGCTATGAGGTGCCAAACCTCTGGTGTCCCAAAGACACAAATGTGATACCAAATCACTGGTGCCAAAGTCACGAATCATCAAGTTGTGGGGCCAACCCACGTGTGATACCAAATCACTGGCGACAATCCCATATCTCAAAAGTGGGGCCAACCCACGGTGGTGTTAAACCACAAGGAGGAGTCGCTATGAGGTGCCAAACCTCTGGTGTCCCAAAGACACAAATGTGATACCAAATCACTGGAGGTGCCAAACCTCTGGTGTCCAAAGACACGGATATCAAATCCTTCCCCCTCCACTCATGTTCCCAAACCGATGTATTAAGAGTATCAATCATGCCATCATACTTGATATGATCATATAACATATTTAAATAATAGATCATGATATCAATCAACATATATTAACATCATATTGAAACGGACTTACCCGAATCCTTGCACATACCCATCAAGGTATTTTATCAAAATCTCATAGATTCCCACTTTAATAACATGATTAGACAATATATATATATGTATATAACTGAATTATAAAGTGTGTAGGATACACACCTGTCACTACCGCAAGTACTAAAATCTGAAGACCCGATCTACCGCACTAGATCACCTTGTCCTATATTCGGCCAAAACACAAAACTTTAAGCAACACTAATTGGCTAATAACACCTTAATCCCAATAGCTTTAGTCTTTTCAAAAGAATGATGAATCGACAAGAATCCTTACCCCTTGACTTACCAACCTTTGATCGCTAGAGAAGTAAGGCTTAGATCGATTGCTTCCAAAGTCCCGAGGAGCCTAAAAGAAATTAGTTTCTAAGAATGATTAGAACCTTGCAACAAGTGCCCGAAATTTGGCCTTTGCCCTCAAGAGAAACAACATAGAAACAAGAAAAAGAATAAGGAACAACGGCCATAACACATACCTATCTTCCAAAATTGATTGAAGAAAACCAAAAGAATTCCTACCCTTGATGATATTCGGCCAAGGCAACCCAAATAGGATATGAGAAGTTTCGGCTATGGTTTTAGAATAAAGAAAACAATTGATATTCGGCTCGAAAGAGATGAAGAATTAGTATGGCAAAGAAAAATGAAAAGAGAAGAAGGATGATTCGGCTTTAGCAACCAATGAAAGAAAAATCGAGAGGAATGGGGAAGAAAGAGATTTGGCCAAGAAGAAAGTAAAAGAAATGTTGTGATTTTGAACAATATTCAAAAGAAAGAAAAGAGAGAAAAAGGGATTAAGAGATTCGGCCAACACCTATTTTACCAAAGAAGAAAAGTGTACAAAATTGCACCTAAAGATCAAGGTACATTCGGCTAAAGAGAATAGCTTTGGAGAGGAAAGAAATAAAATACCAAATGGTGCACAAAAGAGAAGAATTGGTAAGGTTCAAAGGAGTTTCGGTTTTGACACAAAGCAAAGGTTGAATGCCTACCAAGCTAGCCGAAAATGACTACTAACCAAAGAGAAATTTGGCACTAACTAGCTACCAACCAAACCAAAAATTCGGCCACTCTCCCCCTAGCCACACATGCCGTCCACATACATGGACTTCCAAGTCAAATCTTTCCACACAATTCTTTCCATAACAAGACACCCTACATCATGCCTTATGTTCTCCCATTAGCCTTAAAACCATTGATTTCTTTCCCAAACATCAAACTTACCTTAAACTAATATTCAACTTGCCATAAAGAAAAATTGAAAGTCCTACCTACCATATGTAAAGCTTGACCGTCCATTAATGCTAGGATACAAAAATAAAGTCTTCAAAATGCTAATCATGCTACTCGAACCTCTATCCTCAAGCTACTCTTCATGCATCCTAACCACCTTGCCACTAATTCCATATGTGCTTAATTTAACACTTAAATTAACTTAAGTGTCAAGTTCACTTAATCCACTTCACTAAATTTTTAATACTAAAAATTATTCTAGCTTAGCTAATAATTCCAAGCCTTCACTAGACTATACTAACTCATGAATTATGCACGAATGCATAACCCCTAAATCTAGGATATTACAGTTGGGGCCGAGTTTGGGGTGTTACATTTTGGTATCAAAGCCTAGGTTCAAAAACTCGGCTGTGGGTATGAGGTCTAAAAATATTTTCAAAAGTTGGTTTGGAAAATGGTTTAGAAAAATATATATCTGTTTTCTGGAAGTATGGCACCCGAGTCTCCGGCACCAATCCACACTGTAAGTTTCCGGATACTTTACTTTGTTATATGCTGTATTTCTGGTATCTATTCTGTCTGCTTGGTTTGGATGTGATGTTCAGATATAGAGTTGGTTGCATATGAAATATTTGTCTGCTTTCATGGCTAGGTGTTTTTGAGTATGTGTAGGAGTTATAAATTCTAGTTAAAAGTATATAGTGTTATTAATATCAGAGTGCGCAGTAAGAGCGTAGTGTGGTAGGTTGGGATGTGTGACTGTTAGTTAGTTGGAAATTTCGAGGATGAAATTTCTTTAAGGAGGGTAGATTTGTAACATCCCGAATTTGGGCCTAGTAGGATTGAGCCCAATGGGCCTTGAGTGTAGTAGCGTTTAAAATTTTTGGAGAACAAGAGATCGGCTTTACTGCAAGTTGGACCTATTGGATAAGTGATTTTGGAATGTTAGAGGGCTTTTATGAAGTCCCGGGATCAAACTTTGGCTTTAAGGAAATTTTAGTTTTCTTTTTAAATGGACTTTAGAATTTGGATATAGATTTAAAATTAGTTGTGCATGGTTTAAGATACAAATGGGCTTGTGGCCCAGTGGCAAAGTGGCGTCAACTGAGGAGGCCCAAATTCAAGTTGCATAAAGCCCAACTATTTTAATTAAAATTGGCATTAGGGTTTTATTCTCCCATTCTCTTCTTTATTTTCTGCATTTAGGGTTTTCATCTTCTCTCTTTTCCTCCTTTTCTGAATAAAAGCCGAAAACTCCCTTAAGCATTCTTTCTTTTCTCATTTGTCTGCCATAGCCGAATCTGCCCTAGCATTGCCGAAATTCTTCTTTTTCCTATACCATTCCTATCACTTCTTTACGTTTGATATTACTTTTTTCTCTCAATCATCTCCTTCTCAAAAGCTGAAACTTTATAGATCTCTTGAGATCACCATTTCTTTTTGACCTTCTCAAAAGCCGACACTTCATAGATCTCTTGAGATCATCTTTTCTTTTTGACCTTCTCAAAAGCCGAAACTTTATAGATCTCTTGAGATCATCTTTTCTTTTTGATCTTCTCAAAAGCCGAAATCTTCTAGGAGTTGTCGAATTCTCTGTAAAGGTAGTGCCGATTTCTTCTGATCTATTCTTTTTCTCTTTCGTTTTTAGAAGACAAAGTTGAAAGGCTAATGGACTGTTGGTTTCTTGTGTTTACGTGTTGGGCGACATTCGGGAATTGAAGTAGATCGCTTAGATCTAAAAGTCGGAACCGTTAGTCTCTAAACCTCATATCTCTCTTTTTGGGATTTCAAGGTAAGGGGTTCTCTTTAGATTCTCTTTAGATTCGCTATTGTAATTGTGATCTTAACCCTATAATATGGATTAACAACCATACGTTGTGATGGTAGCAACTGATAAGGTCTTTTGATGGAATCAAATGTCGATCAGGCGAAGGAGGGGATTGGATCTGTAAACCCAATCCCTAAGTTTAAGAGACGAGCAGTGTCAGCAGTTCAGGATTGGCCACCGAGTTGTGGACCGGCGTCAGAACAAAATCTTAGACAGTTAACAGTCGTATCGGCTTCTGATAGTGTCGACATAGAGGGTCTCGTCTTGACTGTAATCAGGTGTGTAGATCTCTAACACACTAATTAATCTATACTAAATATATGTTATGGGCTAAAAGCCGGAAAAAGGCTGTATAATTAATCTGTACTAAATATATGTTATGGGTTAAAAGCCGGAAAAAGGCTGTATAGTAATCTGTACTAAATATATGTTATGGGCTAAAAGCCGGAAAAAGGCTGTATAGTATATTGTTTTGATTCTGCATATATGCATGCATGGGATGGGGTTGATATGATAAAGGGGAAGTGATAAGGTCACGTAATGATCGGTGGCCCTGCCACAAATGATTTATAAGGTCACTTGGTGATCGGTGGTTAAACCACGAATTATAAAGTTAGGTCACAATAGTGATCGGTGGCTAAGCCACGTTAAATTTATTCCTGACTGTCAGGAATATGCAGCATGGCTGTCGATATAGTGTGTAGCAGTTGGTGGGTTGATTGTAGAAATCCCCGAGGTGTGTTGGTTGGTACGGGCTGGTGTGTAGAGGATGGATTTTTAGGTTGGGTTGGGCCATGTTGCATGTAAATATTTTGTTGCCATTGTGGATGGGCTAAGGCCCATAATGTGTTTGTGGGCCCAAGCCTTTAATGTGTTTTCGGGATTTGCACACTGAGTCTTGGTGACTCGCCCTTTTATTTTCCTGACTTTTCAGATGAGCAGTGGATCGTGGACATGGGAGCCGAGGCGGACTCGAGGGGCCATCATGTCGTTATTTTCATAAATTATTTTCAGTTTTTTTTTCCTTTAAGTTTTAATTTTTTTGGGAACATTTATGTGATAAGGCCCCCATAGTTTAGGTTATCGATTTATAATTGTTAATGTTTACATTTTTATAGATTTATGATCAAGGACATACTTAAAAGAAGGAATAAAATGGGATTTTCAAAAAAGTTTTAAATAAGGGAAAAAAACTACAAAGGTTTATCTCAAATAACTCTTATTTGACGAATATCTATTTAAACAAGTCGAGATTTCAAATCCCTTCAAAGCAAAGTTTTTAACATTTAACCCGTAACATACCAGATCTGGTCGTAGCGTTTGGGCCGGGTTTGGGGTGTTACACATAATCTTGTCTCATCCGTAGCCATAAGTCAATCGATAGAAATCGGATTCATCATCGTTTAGGTAAGGAGTTTATTTTTGGATCTTTCAATATATCTTTACTCGTTTATGATGCAAATCAGACCGAAGTTTTGACTAAACGAATATTATAGGGATTTATCGTTCGTTCTTATTCAATCGTTGATCTTTCGGAAATAGAGGTAAGCCGAATCTTATCCCTAAACGACTACTTTCTTTCATAGTAGTAGTTTCTAACCGAGATTTTCCTATGGAGGCAAGTGGAACCGTTTCGAAAGGAAAAGCGATCGGAGAACTCAAAAGGAGTGGATTTGCGATTCCTACTCCTAAATTCGAGCGTAGAGCGATATCGGCAGTTCGAGATTTTCCATCGGGTTGTGGACCATCATCCGGTGAGAATAGGCAAATCGTGATCGTTCAAGATATCGAGAGTGCCGACGATCAAGAGGGTTTAATACTTTCCGTAATCAGGTGTGTAATCTCACACCGTTATTCTGTAAATCCATGATTCGGTAACAAGTTGTTATACGACTAAAAATCGTAAAGTTGGCATAAAACAAGAAATTTGCTTAAAGCATTTTATTTTGAAGATTTGTCGAAATCGATGTTATAATTGATAAAATTACGGAAATGCCCCTATGGGCCGAATTACGAAAATGCACCTATGGGCTGAATTACGAAAATGCTCCTATGGGCCAAATTTCTAAAATGCCTTATGGGTAGAATTACAAGGTTTTATAATGGGTCGATTCACCGTAATAAATTATTGGATTATTGATTATTGTACATATATGTAAATATTATGTTTAATTATGTATGTTGCATGTTACATATTGCATGGGTTGGAAAAAAATGTTGAAGAGAAGTGTAGCCTGGTGGCATTACCACAATAAAATGTTATTAAAATGTTTACGTATGATATCGGTGGCTTGGCCACAATAAAATATTATAAATGGCAACTTGCCTGCGAATTGGTGTGATTGGCGGGGTGGGTTGACTTGATCCCCACAAGTGTGATTGGCTGGTACGGGGGTGTGATTGGATGGATGGGTTGGGTTGCATACATTGCACATATATATATGTTCTGTTATGTAAATGGGCTTTGGCCCAAGATTATGCTTTATGGGCTCAGGCCCAAGTTTTTGCTAAATGGATTCAGGCCTAATGGATGACGGTAAAGGGATTATACACTGAGTTCTAGTAACTCACCCCTTTTCCTTAACCCTTGTAGGTAATGCTCAGTGATGTGGACTTGGGCCATGGATGACTCGGTAGAGGCCATACTTCAGAAATGGTGTTTTATTTTGAACTTTAGATTTCTATTTTCATTCACTTTACTATTTTGGGTTTTTATGTTGTAATAAGGCCTCTGCAATATTTTATTTTTGCTTTATGTTTGACGTACTTTTATTTTGCTTGAAATGTTTTAAATGGGAATTTTTCTAAAAACTTAAATAAAGATCTTCCAAAATAGATTAACAAATGGATTTCATAACAAACTTTTGCGAGTATTTTCACTCGGAAATTTTCTCTCGAATTATCAACTATATTTTCAAAAGTCACGGTTTATAAGATCTCTTGTTCAAATTATCGATTTATCAATCAATCTTCGAGGTTAGTAGTATTTTATCAAATATTTCAAATCAAACTTGTTTTCTTGATTATAACAAATCAATACCTATTTTAGTACGAATAAAAAGGATTTAACATGTTTTTATCATATGACATGTCAAATCCGGTCATAACGCATGGGCCGGGTTTGGGGTGTTACATTGATTCATGCCTTCAATCACATAACATAATTTTATTTCTTATTTCATTTCACAATATCTCTTTCACTATTCATTCAATGATTCAAACAATCAAATTCAGATAATTTTCTCATTTCACGTAATTACCCCTATTAACATAACTCGGACTTTGGCGGATACATGGATCCAACCAAACACACCATACTGGCACCCAGTGCCTCGTCGGATAGTTCGAAGTAATATAGTGACACCCAGTGTCTCATCGGCCTAGCCGAAGTAAAGTGGTACCCAGTACCTTATTGAATCTATCCGAAGTAAATAATATGACACCCAGTGTCTCATCGACTTAAGGTCGAAGAATCCCTGAACTCTTCCAATCCTATGGCATGCCTACTATATCTGACTTAGGCCGACTAGTTAATAGGGTTTCTGAACCTCAATTCAAATTCACTACCCAATTTCATCTTAAATTCACTACAATTATACTATTTAATTTCACACATACATATATATATTCATCAATAAAATCCAAATCACATTCAATTTAAATATCAAAACTTACCTCAATTTCATTTTCCATACACATGCATTGAAATTAAACATGTAATATAAATAACTTGAATTATGATAATACAAACCGATATTTTCTTGAGCTACTCCTCGACCACTTTTTCCTTCCCCTTCGTATTAGACGTCTCAGTTTCCTTGTTTGCTACGAAAATTAACATAATTATAATTAATTAATATCACACATATGTTATATAAAATGATAACTTTTCATGCAACTTTTACCTAAATCCCAAATTTGTCCTAACCATTTTCATCTTCTTCCTTTTTACAATTCATATCCTTTCCTTATTCAATTTCCATCAAAACTTCAATATAACCATAATTTCAAGTTTCTTTCAATTTAGCTCATAAAACTCAAAACTTATAGCCTAGTTTACAATTTAGTCCCCTAATCAATTCTAATCACAAATTCTATCAAATTAATCCCTAATTCCATTATTTGTTCAACATAAACCCTACTAAAAATTCTATCATTTTTCAAAATTTCCACATAAATTCAAGATATTTTACTCTAAGACTTCAAAAACATTAAATCACATGAAAATGACTTAATTAAACTTACCAAATAATCTCCAAGCATCAAAATCCTAGTTTTTCCCCTTTTTCTTTTCTTTCCTTTCTTTCTTCCCCAATTTTCGTTTGTCTCTCTTTTCTATTTCTTTTTCTTTCTTTTTTTATTTGTTTTATTAAATATAAAATATCTATATAATAACCAATATATAAATTACATGTGTATTAATACATATAGATACACATGTATAAATCATCACCACACATTTGGCACTATCATATTTATTTAACAAAAATAATATAATAAACATAATAAATAAATACTAATATAATAATCTTTTACTTAACTTATAAGTATATATATATATAATATACATTTGTACTAATATTTTAGTTACACTTGTATTTATTCTCTAACTTACACATGTCACTAATTTGGTTTAATTACTAATTTAGTCTTTTAATCTTTCTCTATTCTATAATTAAACTTTTATGCTCTATTCAATTTAGTCCTTTCTAATAATTACTTTTAAATAAACTAAATTCACTTATCAAAAATCTAATTCAACCCATACTAACTTCGTAAATATTTTTAATAAATATTTACGGACTCATTTTCCTAAGACGGAGGCCCTAAACTCACTTTTTCGGTGCCCGTGGTATTTGGGTTATTACAAAGTGTGTATATGAACTCACCTAGATGAGATATGTGAATAGATTTGATGAGGTAAAATGTGATATATGTGTGAATGAGCTGTGATCTAAAGTAATACAAGGTGATAAATATGTTGGTAGGAAAATGGCTAAATAAATGAGCCAAGAAGAATTATGAATGTGCAAATGAGCTAGTAGTAATCTCATATTTGATATGAATAATGAATGCCTATATGTTAAGTTTATTTGTATATGGCTTACTCAGCTTTTTGAAAGCTTACTTTGTGTGTGTTTGCATTGTTTTATAGATCATCAAAGGTACTAAGGGCTCGGGAATCGTCAAGGATTGTCATCTCACTACTCAAATCACATTTTGGTACCTTTTGAAAATGTATAGATATTAAAGTATGGCATGTATAGGCTAATTGTTTTGGAGTATGTTTGAGATATGTATATAGCTATGTGATATGGCTAGATAAATGGTTGCGTTATGAATGTGTAGCCATGTCTTATGGTGCTTAGTTTTGATATGGTTTGATGGCAAATGAAATGGTCATATTAATGGTAAGCTTATGGATGCATAGTTAGCATATTATTGATGGTAAGTTGTGGATGAGTTTTATTTAGAAATTTTTGTGATTGTTAAGCTCATAAGTAGTTAGAAATTATGAACATTTTGGTATGTTTTAGTTGCCTATGATGCTTGGATTGATGTTTAATTGTGCTTGTAGGGATGACCCAAGTGTGGGTGGCATTTTGGCCTTGAAAATAGCCTATAATTGCCCAGACGGTTGAGCACACGGGCGTGTGGCTCGACCGTGTCTTTCCAGGTTGCAATTTAAAACAAGTTAGACTCGACCACGGCTAAGACACATGGGCGTGTGACTGGCCGTGTGGATCAAGTCAGTAGCGACCACGGGCTGGACACACGAGCGTGTGACTGGTCGTGTGGTGCAAGTCAGTGTCGACCACGGGTGAGGCACACGGGCGTGTCTCAGGCCGTGTGGACAAGTCAGTATGTATGCCCTGTTTTGACATGACTTAGACACAATGGCGTGTCTGAGGCCGTGTGAGGTACACAGCCTGCCCACACGGGCGTATGACCTCTGTAACTTTGAAAAATTTTTAAATTTCTAAGAATTTCCATATGTGTTCGGTTTAGCCCCGGCCCTATTCTAAAGCATGTTTAAGGTCTCGAAGACCTATTTAAGGGGCACTCTGATGTGATTTGCCGAATTATGTTTTGAAATGTCTGTAAAAGTTTCTGATTGTCTGGTAATGCCTCTTAACCCTAGACCAGCGACGGTTATGGGTTAGAGGTGTTACAAGAGGAGTAAGCAATAACGCTTAGTAAGTTCATATGCAAATAATAATCAACTATTGACATTCGTTTATTTTACTCAACCACAAAGGTATTATAATAAGATTTGCATTCAAGCTCACGGTTACCCACTCAATCGTTCATAATGCTTACTCATTCTAAACCTTCACACATCACAAACACATATCATAAAACATTTTCACCTTGCACTTATACCCTGCATTATCACCACAAAGTTACATGTTATGAATTTCGCTTAGTCAAGTTTCTCGATAACACCTCAGAATAATAATAAATACTCAGTGGTTTCCCACACGGCCCTCCATTTAATAATTAACAAGGTGGTATCGAACACACAACCCACCATTAATACTAAGCACGATAGTATTACACACAACCCATCATTAGCAAATAATAAGGTGGTATAGCACACACAACCCACCATTAATACTAAACACGATGGTATCGCACACAACCCATCGTTAGGAAATAATAAGGTGGTATCGCACACAGCCCACCATTGATAATAGATACGATGGTATCACACACAGTCCATCGCTAACAAATAATAAGGTGTTATCGCACACAACCCACCATTGATAATAGATACGATGGTATCGCACACAGCCCATCGCTAACAATTAATAAGGTGGTATCGCACACAGCCCACCATTAATCTCATATTCACGGATACTTATTCGCACCCATTTTCTTATCTCGAATATTCATCTAAGGATTTCCTCACTCTCTATCATTTTCAATAGATCTCTACAATAATTATACGCATTCACTCAATACATTAATGAGTAAAACATACGCAATAAGGAATGGATCATTTACACATAAACTTGCTATGGATTCATCATTTACCGAATTCACTTCATATGAGTTATGAGTACATACCTGTACCATTCATGACATATCCACATATCTTCTCATTTTCAACATACCTATTGAATCGCTCAAATTTCTAAAAGGTACTCTTGAGTCTCATACATACGATATCGCATCAATGCCATATCCCCGATATGGTCTTACATGAAATATCATATTGACGCCATGTTCCTAACATGTTATTATACGAAATCTCATACTGAGGCCATATTCCAAATATGGTCTTACACGAAATCTTAATAACCTCAGTATCATGGTATTTGCTTTCTATCCATTTTTAAAGTTCAATCGAAGATTCTCATCCCATGACATCTCGTCAAAATCATAAATAGTATATTTCATAAAGACAATGTACAATCCATAT
Source organism: Gossypium australe (assembly GCA_005393395.2). NCBI lineage: Eukaryota > Viridiplantae > Streptophyta > Magnoliopsida > Malvales > Malvaceae > Gossypium > Gossypium australe. The sequence continues at coordinate 69,991,943 of CM016615.1, forward strand.
AATATTGAAATGTCAAATACCTCACATAAGGTTGCACTATTTGCACACAAACTTACCTCGATACAAAAAAGGGTAGAAAGGGACCTATTCGTCAATTTCTCTATTTTTCGGTGTTATAGGTTCGAATCTCATTTTCCTTTGATCTATAACAATAAAATTTACTCATTCAATCACCACAATAATGAATACATTTTAAATTTCTACTTTGGAAAAATTACCATTTTGCCCTTAGACTTTGGCAAAATTACGATTTTGCCTCTAGGCTCGTATATCGATTTTCATCAAATTTCCTTAATAATCAAGTCTAGCCGGTTCATATTCCCTCTTATAGCAACTCAAGATTTCAACGATTACACACATTTACCACCCATTTTACAACCTTTACAAAGAGGTCTTTTTAGGTGTTTTCATGGAAACATCTTTCACAAAAGTTGTATATTTAACAACTAAGACTTATTTTCTTCCATAAAATTTTAGAAAACAACATAAATGCTCTCATGGAAAAACCCTAGACTCTTGACCATTTTGCAAAATAGTCCCTTCATTTGCTAGCTTAAGCTTTAGGGATTTCAAAAGTACAAAAATTATCAAAAATAACCATCAAGAGCACTTACTAGCAAGGATTGAAGATTGCTGAAATTTCCAAGCTCCCATAGCCCTTTCTTAAGTGTAAAAATCGGTGGAAGAAGGAAAGAGATGAAAAGATGATAGCATTTTCTTTATTTCATTTTATTTATCAATTAAGTCAACAAAACCTCACCTAACATTGACCATGTCTCTAATTTGTCCCCTATGGCTGGCCATCACTTCCCAAATGGCCTATTTGCTCTTTAAGGACCTCTACTTTAATATTCTATGGCTATTTGGTACCTCTAGCAAATAAAATAGAACTTTCGCACTTTATGCGATTTAGTCATTTTTCACAATTTAGCTTGAAATCACTAAAATTAACCCTCCAAAATTTTCATGAAGTCACATAATCATGATATAACACTTAAAATAATATTAAAATACTTTTCTCTAACCTCGAATTAGTGGTCTCGAGACCACTATTCTGACTAGCCCCTAAATCGGGCTGTTACAATTTTCCCCCTTAGGGATTTTCATCCCCAAAAATCTTACCAGAAGAAGTTGCTTTCAACTTTCAGGAAATGTTTTCACCAACTTTTCAGAATCACAAATCGATTTACCCTCGTATATCTCTTGCTAATGACCTTTAAACTTTAGTATACAATGTTGAAGCACATCTTTAAAATCTAAGTTACTCTCTTTCTGGGACACATACTCAGTAATCTGTCAAATATGAACTCTATACATGCTAAAATGATCCTATAGATCTTTGTCGAACAATTTACTACAATCCGAATGACATCCTCTTTTTTGGGAATCATGACAATCCAAATTCAAAATCTATAGTATTTTCATCTCATTTTCTCCCTAGAACCTTCACCAACTACAATAATCCTGAATACTCTTAAAATTCAGCTTTTGCCAGTCGACAAACCTCTAAACATAAACTCAAACATATCATGATGTAAACTCAATCACCAGAACATTTACTCATGTAACTACACATTTTATTATTCTTGGATGAACAGACATGCTACTATTGAGCCTTGTACCAAAACTTCTGCATAAGTTCTGGATTCATCAATATGCAAATTCTATTTCGAGATAGAAATAATAACAAGAATCATAACCAACCTGAATTTTAACATCAGAAGTAAACTCATTCTGAACTCATTTAGATTACCATTCACTCTCACACTTCTGAACTGCTCTGTTTTGCAATAAAAAACTCACTTTAGCATTTAACATCGCTAAAATTAGGATATTATCAACAAAGGTCATTCGAGTAACCAACCCACATCAATTAAACGAAGGTTTTCCATCCAGATATCTTTGCTACATCTACTTCTCTAAAGGTAATTCAATAATTACACATACTCTTGCAATAGCTCAAACCATAATCACTATCTTACATTCAAATCTTTCTACCACATTAGATACTTTAATTCATCAAGATTCAAAAGGCACATGACATTTTCCATATATCATACTATATCATGGAATTCACAACACAGACATAAGAGTAATTATCTCTAATTTACCAGTCGAACAATTCTTTTTTATGTAACTTTAACCATCTAAAGATGCAAACTATGTAACTTTAACCATCTAAAGATGCAAACTATCTCTTTACATTCTGGTATTAAGACATATTCCAATTTTTTCAATAGCACATCGCTAAAAATCATAAATTCCTTTCTCAATTCAAACTGAACTTTCTTCATACTGAGGATGTGATAGCCCGAAATAGGGCCTAATCGGAACAGCGGCTGTGAAACCACAAATTTGAGATATAAAAGTTTATTACACTTAATTAATATGATTTATCGAGTGATAAATACATGTGTTAGAGTATCGATAAGAAATTTTATTGATTGCATGCTTAAATTGCTTATTAGGACTTGTTTGCAAAAGTTGCTAAATAGGGGTTCTAATTCATAGAGTACTTGATTGTAATGGGGGTTTGAAGTAGGAGTCCTTAAATGGTAATTAGACCATTATATTTCCATGGACAAAAGTGGACATACATAGATAAAAATAACTAAAGTTTTAATGAAGGGCATTTTAGCCATATGGTATTAAACAGAAATTAAAAGAGAAAAAGATGGTAAAATATGTCCATCTTCTTCATTAGGACAAAATTTCAAGGGTTCTCCATAGCCAGGGTTTGTTTCAAGCTTTCAAGCTCCATAGTAAGTGATTCCAAGCCCGTTTTTAATGTTTTTTTACGTTTTTGGAGTCCTGGTAACTTGATTTAGCTTATACTAGCAATAATTTAACCTAGGGTTCATATTTGGAAAAATACCCATAGGTGAAATGTGTTTATTTTGATGTTTTATGATAGAATATGAGGTTTTAAATTATGTTAAACAACTTTTTCTAAGCAATTTTAAGTGAAAACGAGTAAAATGGCTTAATCGGTAAAAAAACCTAATGTTCATAAGTACATGTTAGAGTGAGAATTTGATGTTGTCATAGAAGGGGAAAATGATCACCGTGTCATAAAACATAAGAATAAGGGATAAAGTTTAATTTCTGAGATTTGGGGCAAAAGTGTAAATATATGAAACTTTAGGGGCAAAAATGTAATTTTGCCAAAATATTGTGTATGAATTGCATTTGAATGGAATGTTGATAAATGTATTAAATTATGCTAATATAGATCAAGAAAGAAGGAATAGTGAAGGTGATCGGGGAAAAGAGAAGGTTATCGACTAATTTACGAAAATAGTCGTTTTGCATCCAAGGTAAGTTATGTGTAAATAATAGCAATATATTTTTATAAATTGTGAATTATATTTGTTATGTGAATTAATATTGAATGTGGAAGGAAAATTGTTCATGAATTATTCAAGTGATAAAGTGTTTAAAATATGTGTTAAGAGTAAATTACCAGTTGAACTTAGGAATAGAAGTGGATACAAGTGATATATCACTAGAGACCAGTGTTACAGTGTTATAGTGTTACAGTGAGTCCCGGGTGCTGGGTGATCTAGCATGTGTTGTAGACAACTAACATCTTGTGTGAGCAGGCCCGTGGACATTTCTAGTGTTATTGATCAGTGGTAGCTTCGGCTACATTACAGTGGTAGCTTCTGCTACATATCAGTGGTAGCTTCGGCTACATATCAGTGTGGCACTTATGTGCTAATTCTCTACATATCCATGTATATTCCGAGTGTTCAACGGTATTAATAGTAAATTAAAGTGAATATGAGATGAAGTGTGTATGCAGGTATAATTGAAAGAATTAGCATACGTGATAATGATTAAGTACTTAAATGTAAGTGCAAGTGAACTAGTAAGATTGTACATGTGTAAGTGATTAAATTTGCTAAGAAGGATATTAATTAATTGTATGTGAAAATGTTAATTATTGAATGAGTGCTTACTGTTTACATGTAACTTACTAAGCCATTAGTAGCTTACTCGTTCTTTTCCTTTCCTTTGTTTTATAGTGTGTTGAACTTACTTGGATTGGAGATCGTCGGAGCCTCGTATCACACTATCAAGCCTTTACTTTGGTATATAAATGCTTTTGAAATGTTTTAAGTTATGGCATGTATAGGGATCGAATTATTTTGTATGGATACCTAAGTAATGTTTACTACAAAGAAAGTATGAAAAAGTAAAAATTTGCAATGAAACAGTTTTTGGATAACAGCAGTAACGTGACTTTTAAAAATCACCAAAAATAAGAGAAATGGAATTAAAAAGTTAATAAGATATATAATTAAATCTTATTGTGTCTAATTTCATATGAAAGAAACAATGTAAGCAAAAGAATTCTATATTCTGTTATATTCAAATTTTAGTGAGGCAGGGTCAGAATGGTATTTGAAGTCCCCTATTTAGACTTTAGAAAAACATTTAAAATTGTAAAAAAATAATTATGAGTTATAATTTATATTTCTAGATTCCTTAGTGAGTCTAATTTTAGTATAAATAAGTATAAACAATATATAAAAATTGTACAATGAGAAAATTGATTTTTAGTAAAGAGTGGTCAGAACAGTTGGACTGTGAAACAGGGGAGAATTTAATGAATAAACTGTACTAATTGGCCAAACCAAAAATTCATAAAATTTTATAGTGAGAAGATATACGAGTCTAGTTTTAGGGAAAATTTACGGATCTAAATTTTGAGTTTTGTAACTCGAGTTATAATTAAATTAATTACTATTGCGCAGATGGATAGATTTATTGTGAATGATGAAATAAATTATTTATTTTATATACCCGAAGTAGTAAGGTAAGTTAAATAACGCCTCGTGCTCGACTCTGAAAACGGTCTCGAGTGTGTGGTGTTACATTTATTGGTATCAGAGCTACAGTTTAGTCGATTCTCAGACAAACGTAGTGAGTGTAATAGATCACTTATACATGCCATAATTGAATATTAATAGTTGACGACTCCTACATCTTAAAATGTTTAAAAAATGGTTCTGAAGCATATCTTGCTTATGTGTTAATACAAAAGTGTCTGGAATAAAGATCGAATCAGTGCCGATGGTATGTGAATATTTAGATGTGTTTCCGGAAGAGTTGCCAGGTTTGCCTCCGGTTAGAGAAGTGGAATTTGGTATTGAAGTAATGCCTGATACTGCTCCAATATCGATTGCTCCCTATAGAATGGCACCAACTGAACTGAAAGAATTAAAAGTACAATTACAAGAGTTGACTGATAAAGGATTTGCGAGACCAAGTTACTCCCCGTGGGGTGCTCCCGTGCTATTTGTGAAGAAAAAGGATGGGACATTGAGATTATGTACTGATTATCGTCAACTTAACAAAGTGACAGTGAAAAATAAGTATCCATTGCCTCGAATAGATGATTTGTTTGATCAGTTAAAGGATTCCATTCTATTTTCCAAAATTGATTCAAGATCCGGATATTACTAATTGAGGGTTAAAGAGTCAGATGTGCCAAAGACTGCTTTCAGAACCAGGTATAGGCATTATGAGTTTCTGGTTATCCCGTTTGGGTTAACTAATGCACCTGCAGTATTCATGGATTTGATGACCCAGATATTCAAACCGTACTTAGACAGATTTGTGGTAGTATTCATTGATGATATTTTGGTTTATTCTCGAGATGAAGAAGAACACGCAGAACATTTAAGAATTGTGTTGCAAATTCTGCGTGAGAAGCGGTTATATGCTAAATTCAGTAAATGTGAATTTTGGCTTCGAGAAGTGGGTTTTCTTGGACATATTGTATCCGCCGAAGGCATCAGGGTAGATCCAAGTAAAATCTCAGCTGTTGTCAATTGGAGTCCACCGAAGAATGTATCTGAAGTTAGAAGTTTCTTGGGTTTAGCTGGTTATTATCGGAGATTTGTATAGGAATTCTCTATGATAGCTTCTCCAATGACTCGATTATTGCAGAAAGATGTGAAGTTTGAGTGGACTGATGAATGTCAGTAGAGTTTCAACCGATTGAAAGATCTAGTAACGAAAGCACCTATATTAGTGCAGCCTGAACCGGGTAAGGAATTTGTTATTTACAGTGATGCCTCATTAAATGGTTTAGGTTGTGTCTTGATGCAAGAAGGTAAAGTAATAGCATATGCTTCAAGACAACTTAAACCACATGAAAGAAATTACCCAGTACATGATCTTGAATTAGTTGCTATTGTATTTGCGCTGAAGATATGGCGGCATTACTTGTACGATGAGAAATGTCATATTTATACTGATCATAAAAGCTTGAAATATTTGATGACATAGAAAGATTTGAATTTGAGACAGCGTAGGTGGCTTGAACTGATAAAGGACTATGATTTGGTTATTGATTACCATCCAGGTAAGGCTAATGTTGTAGCTGATGCTTTGAGTCAGAAATCTCTGTTTGCTTTATGAGCTATGAATACCTGGTTGTCACTAACTGATGATGGTTCAATTATAGCTGAATTGAAAGCTAAACCGACATTTCTACAGCAAATATGTGAATCTCAGAAGAATGATGAGAAATTACAGGATAAACATGTACAATGTAAGTCAGATAATGATTCAGAATTTCAAATTGAGACTGATGGTTGTTTATTATTCAGAGGCAAAGTTTGTGTACCGAAAAATTCAGAGCTTGTACAAAAGATTTTACACGAGGCACACTGTGGTATTATGTCCGTACATCCGGGAAGTAATAAAATATATAATGATTTGAAGAAGATGTACTGGTGGCCAAGTATGAAACGTGATATTTCTGAGTTTGTATCAAAATGTCTGATATGTCAATAGGTCAAAGCAAAACATCAGGTGCCTTCGGGATTACTCCAGCCAATTACTATACCGGAATGAAAATGGGAAAGAATTACGATGGATTTTGAGTCGGGATTACCATTGTTACAGAAAAAGAAGACTCAATTTGGGTGATAGTTGATCGATTGACTAAGTCAACTCATTCCATTCCTGTGTGAATGAATTTTTCACTTGACAAGTTAGTCGAATTGTATATTGCTGAAATAGTCTGATTACATGGTGTGCCTATGTCTATTATATCTGATCGAGATCCACGGTTTACTTCAAGGTTTTGGAAGAAGTTACAAGAGGCATTAGGTACTAAATTAAATTTTAGTACAGCATTCCATCCCCAAACCGATGGATAGTCTGAAAGAGTAATTCAAGTACTCGAAGACGTGTTGAGATGTTGTGTATTGGAATTTGAAGGTAATTGGTAAAGATATCTACCTTTGGTGGAATTTGCATATAATAATAGTTATCAATCGAGCATAAAAATGGCACCTTATGAAGCGTTGTATGGACGAAAGTGTCGGACTCCATTATACTGGACTAAACTTAAAGAAAATCGGTTGCATGGAGTTGATTTGGTAAAAGAAACCAAAGAAAAAGTGAAGATAATCAGTGATTGTTTGAAAGCTGCATCGGATCGAAAGAAGTCGTATGCGAACTTGAAAAGAAAAGAGATTGAATTTCAAGTGGGTGATAAAGTATTTTTTGAAAGTGTCTCCATGGAAGAAAATTTTGAGATTTGGCCGTAAAGGTAAATTAAGTCCAAGATTTATTGGTCCCTATGAAGTGATAGAAAGAATCGATCCAGTGGCTTATCGATTGTCTTTACCATCAGAATTAGAAAGAATTCATAATGTGTTTCATGTTTCTATGGTGATGCGATATCGATCGGACCCATCGCATGTGATTTCACCAACTAAAGTGGAAATTCGATCGGATATGACATACGAAGAAGAGCCGATTCGAATCTTAGCACGAGAAGTGAAACAGTTGAGAAACAAAGAAATTGCTTTAGTGAAAGTGTTATGGCAATGACATGGAGTGGAAGAGGCAACATGGGAAACTGAGGAGGCTATGAGGAAACAGTATCCCAACTTATTCACTGGTAAGATTTTCGGGGACGAAAATCCTTAAAGGGGGAGAATTGTGATAGCACGAAATAGGGCCTAATTGGAACAGTGGCTGCGAAACCACAAATCTGAGATATAAAAGTTTATTACGATTAATTATTATGATTTACCGAGTGACTAAATACATGTGTTAGAGTATCGATAAGAAATTTTATTGATTGTATGCTTAAACTGCCTATTAGGACTTGTTTGCAAAAGTTGCTAAATAGGGGTTCTAATTCATAGAGTACTTGATTGTAATGGGGGTTTGAAGTAGGAGTCCTTAAATGGTAATTAGACCATTATATTTCCATGGACAAAAGTGGACATACATAGATAAAAATAACTAAAGTTTTAATGAAGGGCATTTTAGCCATTTGGTATTAAAAAGAAATTAAAAGAGAAAAAGATGGCAAAATATGTCCATCTTCTTCATTAGGACAAAATTTCAAGGGTTCTCCATAGCTAGGGTTTGTTTCAAGCTTTCAAGCTCCATAGTAAGTGATTCCAAGCCCGTTTTTAATGTTTTTTTACATTTTTGGAGTCCTGGTAACTTGATTTAGCTTATACTAGCAATAATTTAACCTAGGGTTCATATTTGGAAAAATACCCATAGGTGAAATGTGTTTATTTTGATGTTTTATGATAGAATGTGAGGTTTTAAATTATGTTAAACAACTTTTGCTAAGCGATTTTAAGTGAACGAGTAAAACGGGTTAATTAGTAAAAAAACCTAATGTTCATAAGTACATGTTAGAGTGAGAATTTGATGTTGTCATAGAAGGGGAAAATGATCACCATGTCATAAAACATAAGAATAAGGGATAAAGTTTAATTTCCGAGATTTGGGGCAAAAGTGTAAATATATGAAACTTTAGGGGCAAAAATGTAATTTTGCCAAAATATTGTGTATGAATTGCATTTGAATGGAATGTTGATAAATGTATTAAATTGTGCTAATATAGATCAAGAAAGAAGGAATAGTGAAGGTGATCGGGGAAAAGAGAAAGTTATCGACTAATTTACGAAAATAGTCGTTTTGCATCCGAGGTAAGTTATGTGTAAATAATAGCAATATATTTTTATAAATTGTGAATTATATTTGTTATGTGAATTAATATTGAATGTTGAAGGAAAATTGTTCATGAATTATTCAAGTGATAAAGTGTTTAAAATAAGTGTTAAGAGTAAATTCCCGGTTGAACTTAGGAATAGAAGTGGATACAAGTGATATATCACTAGAGACCAATGTTACAGTGTTACAGTGAGTCCCGGGTGCTGGGTGATCTAGCATGTGTTGTAGACACCTAACATCTTGTGTGAGCAGGCCCGTGGACATTTCCAGTGTTATTGATCAGTGGTAGCTTCGGCTACATTACAGTGGTAGCTTCTGCTACATATCAGTGGCAGCTTCAGCTACATATCAGTGTGGCACTTATGTGCTAATTCTCTACGTATCCGTGTATATTTCAAGTGTTCAACGAGATTAATAATAAATTAAAGTGAATATGAGATGAAGTGTGTATGCAGGTATAATTGATAGAATGAGCATACGTGATAATGATTAAGTACTTAAATGTATGTGCAAGTGAACTAGTAAGATTGTACATGTGTAAGTGATTAAATTTGCTAAGAAGGATATTAATTAATTGTATGTGAAAATGTTAATTATTGAATTAGTGCTTATTGTTTACATGTAACTTACTAAGCTATTAGTAGCTTACTCGTTCTTTTCCTTTCCTTTGTTTTATAGTGTGTTGAACTTACTTGGATTGGAGATCGTCGGAGCCTCATATCACACTATCAAGCCTTTACTTTGGCATATAAATGCTTTTGAAATGTTTTAAGTTATGGCATGTATAGGGATCGAATTATTTTGTATGGATACCTAAGTAATGTTTACTATAAAGAAAGTATGAAAAAGTAAAAATTTGCAATGAAACAGTTTTTGGACAACAGCAGTAACATGAATTTGAAAAATCACCAAAAATAGGAGAAATGGAATTAAAAAGTTAATAAGATATAGAATTAAATCTTATTGTGTCTAATTTCATATGAAAGAAACAATGTAGTTTAAAGAATTCTATATTCTGTGATATTTGAGTTTCAGTGAGATAGGGTCAGAATAGTATTTGAAGTCCCCTGTTTAGACTCTAGAAAAACATTTAAAATTGTAAACAAATAATTATGAGTTATAATTTATATTTCTAGATTCCTTAGTGAGTCTACTTTTATTATAAATAAGTATAAAAAATATCTAAAAATTGTACAATGAGAAAATTGATTTTTAGTGAAGAGTGGTCAGAACCATTAGACTGTGAAACAGAGGAGAATTTAATGAATAAACTGTACTAATTGGCCAAACCAAAAATTCATAAAATTTTATGGTGAGAAGATATATGAGTCTAGTTTCATGGAAAATTTACGGATCTAAATTTTGAGTTTTGTAACTTGAGTTATAATTAAATTAATGACTATTGCACAGATGGACAGATTTATTGTGAATGATGAAATAAATTATTTTTTTATATACCCGAAGTAGTAAGATAAGTTAAATAACGCCTCGTGCTCGAATCCAGCAACGGTCTCGAGTGTGTGGTGTTACAGAGGATGCAGTTCGAACACACAGTCTCTTTAAAATTCTCTTATTACGCTAACACAAAAACCTTTACTATCACCTTAGCTCAGGGTAACAGCGATATCTCAATTGAATGCATTGACTTTAATTGACTTACCTAGAAGATCCATCGTACAACTTGAAACTTGTGATTTCACTACTTATACCTTTGTCAATATTAACTTCTCGTATGAAAATTAGAGGTACCCAAATACTAGAATCATCACTTTTATATGATCGAACTAAAAGCATAACCATAGTAAACATAGCTATTAGATGCTGATGAACACACTTTAAAGATAAACCATGATCAGCAGAAACATAAAAACAGCCTCACATAAAATTTTTACCACCGACTTCACTCCAACATACCAGAGTAGAATTTCGAAGAGATAAAGAAATGCCGATCACAAACCAACCAGATCGACAACAATCTCGTCAAAGTTTACAGTTAGCTAACATTCTCACATGATCATAATTTCATAAAAATGAACAACCACGTAACCCCTGAAGGGGAATAAATATCTATAAAAAATACTCAAAAAGATCATTACAATCTATTCAACCATGATTGTCATCCTTAAACACTCTTATAGTTCGAATATTGTTTCACTGACTATTTCCATCATCATAATCCTTTTATTATTTCATTTACTAATGAACATCAATTCGGGAAGATTTCGGTAAATATATACTTTAGACTTCATACTCAATTGAGTCGAATAGCCGAGACTGACTTTTTCTTTATTCGTGACATTGTATCATCAGTGTAATCTTTAAAACATTCTGGTATTCTTCCCAAAATTGTTTCCACTTTCCAAACTATTCTCATCTTTGTATGCATTACTAATTGTTTCATCACTGAACTCTTTAGTTTCACTCTTGTGAACTTATTCAACTCGATTCTCATAAAAATTTCATTACTAATCAACACTGATAAGGGGGTGAGGTCGCAAAGCCTCTAACTTGACTCTCATGACTACACACATATGACTTAGCATTCATCATTAATGAAATATCATCGTAATCACACAACTCACTACAAGAAATTTTTCACACTTTTTCATGTTACAAGTGATTTCTATCACCCATAATTTCAGACAATGAATTTACTTACTCAAGCTCCACATTAATATCTGTTTAAATGCCCAACGTTTAACTCCAGTTTCACTTACTATCACTTGTCAAATTAGAGAACGTCTTACGGGTTTGAGTACGCCGTTTACTTGATGCCACAGTCTAACTATGGTCTTACTCATACCACCATATCATGGTCCAGCTATATTCTTACATGTCATCACGATGCCATAGCCCCGCTATGGTCTTACACGAAGTTTCATATCGATGCCGATTGTAACACCCTGAATTTGGGCCTAGTAGAATTGGGCCTATTGGGCCTTGGGCATGGGAGCGTTTAAAATTTTTTGAGAATAAGAGAACGACACTAATGCAAGTTGGACCTATTAGGTAAGTGATTTTAGAAGGTTAGAGGGCTTCCATGAAGTCTCAGGTTCAACCCTGGGCTTTAGGAAAAATTTTGGTTTTAGATGAATAAAACCCTGGGAGTAAGTAAGTAGGCTTTAAGAATAAATTGTGGAAAAATGACACAAGGAAGTGAGTGGTCAAGTGGCAAGGCGTCATTAAGATTGCTAGGGAGCATGGGTTCAAGTCTTGGCGCTTGCAATTCATTTTGATTTCCTTTTAAATGAACTTAGACTTTGGCCTATAGGCTTATATTTAGTTGTGCTTGTTTTGTTACACAAGGAGCTAGTTGGTAAGGTGGCTAGCGGCGTGGATTAAGTTACAGGGGAGCCTAAGTTTGAAACCCCTTGCATGCGAAAGGTGACTATTTTGCTAATTTGGGACGATTTTGGAGGATTGATGGAGGGATCCCATATCGGGAAGCTAGCATGAGAGTAGGTGAGAAGCTGGCTTTAAATAGAGTGATCTATGAGAAGAGTAAGCATACCTTGGTTGGCGTTTGGGCATAGGACTATTCGGAGCGCGGATTAACTCCAGATTCCTATCAGGTGTGTATTTCGCACTACTCTAGCTGTAGAGCGGCAAATGCCGAAATGCCGGTCATACGGCGATGGTAGCCACACGAGCGTGCGAGCGCAAGTGTGGGAGCTTTGACGCGATAGTTGAGACCATCATGAGTGTTCTTGTGGGTTTAGGCTGTTTGGGCCACGATGGGCCGAAAGGGGCCATGTGGGGGCAATGGGCCCGTGGGCCCAATCGGAGAAGTTGTATGATTGTGTAGTAAATATTGGACTAGACTATGTGAATATCATATCTGTGGCTAGATTTGGGCTAAATGGGCCACACGAACATATGGGCCCATTTGGGCTGAGAATGGGCCCTAGGCCCATTTGCATCATTATCTCTGTTTAGAATACTTTTGTTTAACTGGGCAAATTGCAATTTGATCGCTTTAGTGAAGGTGACGGCACTCGTGATTATTCAGTACTCTACGTGATAAGGTGTGTATCCGTATACACTGTTTTGATTGATGATCGGTTGAAAAGCCGAAGGTGCGTATATTGTACTATCTTGACTGTTGTTCGGCATATGCCAAAAAGCTGAAATACCAGCAAACGATGCCAAATGAGCGTGTGATTGCGCGTGTGGTGAACCGAGCTCACGGAGTGTGAGCGTGTGATGGGAAAGGCCACCATGAGCGAATTCATGGGCTTGGGCCGTAGTGGGCCACTTGGGCTGGAATGGGCCTCAAGGGGCCTGATGGGTCGTAGGTCCCGTGAATGCAAGTTAGACTGTCAAATGGGAAATAGGGAGGCTGGTCATGACACGCACATGGCATGGGCAATTCTGGGCTACGATGGGTCGAGAGGGCCCAATGGGCTCGTAGGCCCAATGGGTTAAATCTCACTATTAAATGGGAAATAGATAGGTTTATCATGTCGCGCACATGACTTAGGTGTTTTGGGCCGCGTAAGGCCGAAGGGGGCCGTGTGGGCCCAATGGGCTTGTGGGCCCACACAGATGAAATGTCCGTGATGTGATAAGTTATTGATTTGGGCTGTGCCGTTGCATAGTCATGGTTGTTTCTAGGCTAATGGGCCACACGAGTGTGTGGGCCCACTTGGGCAGGGTAATGGCCTTAGGCCTATTTTCACCGTTAAGTCAATTTAGATTTCCTAAGTCGCTCGAGGCGACTGTGGACCTTCTGTTGGGTCGTTAATACCTCGATTTACGAAATTACCGAAAGACCCCTCAATTGTGAAATTATCGAATTACCCTAAGATTGCAAAATTACTAAAATACCCCTGATTTGTGAAATTACCGAAATACCCTCGGATTGCAAAGTTACTAAAATACCCCTGATTTGTGAAATTACCGAAAGACCCGTGATTTATGAAATTACTGAAATACCCTCGATTTGTAAAATTACTAAAATACCCTCGATTTGTAAAATTACTGAAATACCCTCGGTTTGTAAATTACTTAAATACCCTCGATTTATAAAATTACTAAAATACCCTTAGTTTATGAAATTACTAAAATGCCCTCGATTTGCAAAATTACTGAAATACCCTTGGTTTGTAAAATTATTGAAATACCCTCAGTTTGTAAAATTACTAAAATACCCTCGATTTGTAAAATTACTAAAATATCCTCAGTTTGTAAAATTACTAAAATGCCCTCGGTTTGTAAAATTACTAAGATACCATCGGTTTGTAAAGTTACTGAAATACCCCTGACTTGTGAAATTACCGAAAGACCCTTGATTTATGAAATTACTGAAATACCCTTGGTTTACAAATTACTGAAATACCTCGATTTGCAAAATTACCGAAATACCTTGATTTGTGAAATTACTGAAATACCCCTATAGGGTAGAATTACCAAAATACCCCTAAGGGGTAGGATTACCGACATACCCTTATAGGGTAAAATGACTGATTTGCCCTTGTGGGCAAATCACTGACTTGTGCTATGATTTGACCGATTTGACTCTGATCGTATGACTGTGCTTTAACTGACTTGATTGTGGGCGTGTGTCAATATGCTGTTAATATGTGTTGAAATGATTGTTACTAAGCATGGCCATTTTGCATAACGTGTAATGATTGAGCATGACATACACGACATATTGCATGGGGTTGGGACTTGTGTTGGAGGAAGTACTGTACTAGTGGCTCTGCCACGTTTTACTGCTCTAGTGGCTTTGCCACGTGTACTGATTTTAGTGGCCTGGCCACGTTCACTGTTATTAGCAGCTCTGCTGCGTTAGTACTATGTACTAGTGGCTCTGGCACGTTTTACTGTTATAGTGGCATCACCACGTAATCTGATTTTAGTGGCTCAGCCACTATACTGTTATTAGTAGCTAGGCTGCGTTATTAGTGTGCTAGCTGGGTGGGTCGACTTGGTCCCCACATGGTGTGTTGGTTGGTACGGGAGGTGTGTTGGCTGGACTGGGTTGGGATGCATCCTCATACTGTTGCATATCTGTTTATGAGATTTGTCACAGTACTGGGCTTAGGCCACTTGTTCTAATATTCGTTTGGGCTAGGCCCAATTAATTCTATTATGGGCTGTGACCCAAATGATATTGTAGTGGGCTTTGACCCACGTATGCTCTGAACTGGACTGTACTGTTATTGTTAAAGGGCTTTAGCCTAGACTGTTTCTATTTCTATTTCTGTATACTGACTGTTACTCTAGTAAGGGGATAACACACTGAGTTTTAATAAACTCACCCCGTTTTTAACTGTGCAAGTAATCCTCAGTTTTAGACGGATCGGAGCTGCGAGGGACTCGGGGAAGACCACACACTGTTTATGCTTGATGTTTTGATTATTTACTTTTAAATTTTTTTGACTTGGGTTGTAATAAGGCCTCTCTACTTTTAACTTATTGTTTGTGATTATTTTGATTTTTTTAACTGCTAAAAGTGGAATACAATTTCCAAAACGATAATTATCTTCAAAACACTACGTTTCCGCAGCGTTTTCAAAATACGTTTGCAACTCAATTTTTAAACATAACATTTTCATAAATTGTTTATTTTAAATATGCTTCCGCAACAGATAATGTTTTAAAAGTAATTACGTTTTCAAGTGGATAGCATTAGCTTAAGTGTTTTGAGTTTTAACAAAGAGGCTTTAACTCTCAATCAAGTTTTAACAACAAGAAATATGGTTTTGAAAAACACTTCCATGTGACACGCCAGATTCGGGCCTAACTTCTAGGCCAGGTTTGGGGTGTTACACCGATGCCATATCCCAGATATGATCTTACAGGAGATCGTATGTCAATGCCATGTCCTAGACATGGTCTTGCACGAAATCACTATTCGATACCGATGCCATATCCCAGATATGGTCTTACACGAAATCATGTATCGAAACCAATGCCATGTCCCAGACATGGTCTTACATGGAAACACATGTACTGCCATGGTCCAACCATGGTCTTATCCGTCAATTCATTATTGAACGATCGTACTCATCTCCTGCGTTCTACTTAATTTGACTTTCTAGTTCAACTTCCATACTATTATAATATTTGTGGTATTCATAACAGAGTCATAAAACAAAACATTATATATCCTCTAATTTAACAATCAAACATGAGATTCAACTATGTAAACATACTGATTATACATTATTCAAACAAGTATACATGAACTCATATTCCGTTCATTGGGTAAGTTTGCTCATCGTATTCACTTAATCAAACATGCTAGGCACATAGCATCGTAAACATATCAAACCAACACGGATGAGCTTATCACCATATAACTTTCATTTCACTCCATGCTTTAACATTTCTCAACTTATGATTATCTCATTCCATACCTTATTACATTCATGTCATAAACCTCTATTCATACCTTTCTGAATTTCAACACATCATAAGCACACTTCAATCATTTCAATATCACTTTGAGCATTATCGAAAATAGCTCGGTTGGGAATCATCTCTGTCTTAACAAAACAACTTCGTTAGAGCCGGGAGATATCACACTATCATGAGTAGTAATATGGCAAGTATAGCTAGACTCTCATATGCTAGGTTAGTCTGAGAATCGACTAAACCATAACTCTGATACCACTAAATGTAACACCCCTTACCCGTATTCTACGCCGGAACAGGGTATGAGGCATTACTAAGCTTACACGCAGTCAATCATGCAATTTAGAAACTGACTTTTCTCTCAAATTTAAAACTTTTACTAACATCTCCTAAACAATCCTACGAGGCCAAATTCACGGTTTAGGAAAGGTTTGGGATCACATCGAGCTCCTTCAAAGCATTTTGGAAGTCCTTAGAAAATTTTCCCAAAACAGTCCACACGTCCGTGTGAAGGAAGGGGCACGCCCGTGTTCCACATCCGTGTGGAATTATTTCTTAATTCGAACCTATAGGGGTCTTCACACGGCCGGACACACACTCGTGCCCCTAGCCTGTGTCCCTCACACGACTTTGACATGCCCGTGTACTTTACCCGTGGTCGACACTGACTTATTTCACACGGCCTGTCACACGCCCATGTTCTTCGACCGTGTGGTGAATTAAATTCCCAATTTCAGGGGCAGACTTCACACGGCCTAGGCAAACGCCCATGTCCATGGCTGTGCCTTCCACACGGATAAGACACACGATCGTGTCTCTACCCGTGTGTTTACTACTAAGTATACTGACTTGTAAACCTAGCATGCAAGGGGACACACAGTCAATCAACACGCCAATGGGGCTGACCGTGTGTCACACATGGCCTAGACACACGCCCGTGTGTCTACCCGCGCGGACAAGTATAGGGCTATTTTCCAAGCCCTTTTGCCTCACTTGCACACATTCACTTAACAACACATATCATCATTTGTAATACTTAATCATCACATTTAACCCATGTTAACTATACTAGATTCACATTCATAAGATAACACTAACACATACGTGAATATATAATCGACATAAGCCATCACTCAAGGCTATAATCAAATCAGACCATAAACCAATTTAGGCCAACACATTTGGCTGCATTAATAATGACTTAACTACTTAATAGAAAAGATCCCTATACATGCCATATCTCAAGAAAGATTGAAATCTTGTACCCAAAGTGACCGATTGATAGTGTGAAAGCATCTCCGGCGATCTCCAAACCCGAGCTAGCTAAGTTAACCTATAAGAGATAGGAAAGGAAGAGGAGTAAGCAATGACACTTAGTAAGTTCATATGCAAATAATAATAAACTATTGACATTCATTTATTTTACTCAACCAGAAAGGTATTATAATAAGATTTGCATTCAAGCTCATGGTTACCCACTCAATCGTTCATAATGCTTACTCATTCTAAACCTTCACACATCACAAACACATATCATAAAACATTTTTCACTTTAGACTTATACCCTGCATTATCACCACAAAGTTACATGTTATGAATTTAGCTTAGTTAAGTTTCTCGATAACACCTCGGGGAATAATAATAAATACTCGGTGGCTTCACACACAGCCCACCATTTAATAATTAACAAGGTGGTATCGCACACACAACCCACCATTAATACTAAACACGATGGTATCGCACACAGCCCATCGTTAGCAGATAATAAGGTGGTATCGCACACACAACCCACCATTAATACTAAACACGATGGTATCGCACACAGCCCATCATTAGCAAATAATAAGGTGGTATCGCACACAACCCACCATTGATAATTGATACGATGGTATCGCACACATCCTATCACTAACAATTAATAAGGTGGTATCGCACACAGCCCACCATTAATCTCATATTCACGGATACTTATTTGCTTCCATTTTCCTTTTTCGAATATTCTTCTGAGGATTTCCTCACTCTCTATCATTTTCAATAGATCTCTACAATATATATTAATGAGTAACACATATGCAATAAGGAATGCATCATTTACATATAAACTTGCTATGGATTCATCATATACCGAATTCACTTCATATGAGTTCTGAGTACATACCTGTACCATTCATGACATATCCACATACCTTCTCATTTTTAACATACCTATTGAATCGCTCAAATTTCTAAAAGGTACTCTTGAGTCTCATACATACTATATCGCATCAACGCCATATCACCGATATGGTCTTACATGAAATATCATATCGACGCCATGTTCCTAACATGGTATTATACGAAATCTCGTACTGAGGCCATATTCCAAATATGGTCTTACACGGAATTTTAATAACCTTAGTATCATGGTATTTGCTTTCTATCCATTCTTAAAGTTCAATCGAAGATTCTCATCCCATGACATCTCGTCAAAATCGTAAATAATATATTTCATAAAGACAATGTACAATTCATACAATATTGAATTATCAAATACCTCACATAAGGTTGCACTATTTGCACACAAACTTACCTCGATACTAAAAAGGGTAGAAAGGGACCTATTCGTCAATTTCTCTCTTTTCCCCTGTTCTAGGTCCGAATCCCGTTTTCCTTTGATCTATAACAATAAAATTTACTCATTCAATCACCACACTAATCAATACATTTTAAATTTCTACTTTGGAAAAATTACCATTTTGCCCTTAAACTTTGGCAAAATTACGATTTTGCCCCTAGGCTCGTATATCGATTTTCATCAAATTTCCTTAATAATCAAGCCTAGTCGATTCCTATTCCCTCTTATAGCAACTCAAAATTTCAACTATTACACACATTTACCACCCATTCTACAACCTTTACAAAGAGGTCCTTTTAGGTGTTTTCATGGAAACACCTTTCACAAAAGTTGTATATTTAACAACTAAGACTTATTTTCTTCCATAAAATTTCAGCAAACAACATAAATGCTCTCATGGAAAAACCTTAGACTCTTGACCATTTTGTAAAATAGTCCCCTCATTAGCTAGCTTAAGCTTTAAGGATTCCAAAAGTACAAAAATTATCAAAAATAACCATCAAGAGCACTTACTATCAATGATTGAAGATTGCTGAAATTTCCAAGCTCCCATAGCCCTTTCTTGAGTGTAAAAATCGGTGAAAGAAGGAAAGAGATGAAAAGATGATAGCTTTTTCTTTATTTCATTTTATTTATCAATTAAGTCACCAAAACCTCACCTAACATTGACCATGTCTCTAGTTTGTCCCCTATGGCCAACCATCACTTTCCAAATGGCCTATTTGCTCTTTAAAGACCTCCAATTTAATATTTTATGGCTATTTGGCACCTCTAGCAAATAAAATAGAATTTTCGCACTTTATGCAATTTAGTCATTTTTCACAATTTAGCTTGAAATCACTAAAATTAACCCTCCAAAATTTTCATGAAGTCACATAATCATGATGTAACACATAAAATAATATTAAAATACTTTTCTCAGACCTCAGATTAGTGGTCCCGAGACCACTGTTTCTACTAGCCCCTAAATCGGGCTGTTAAGCAGCTCTTTGTGATCGTCCTGTTATATGATTGGTTGTGATCCTGCATATATTGCAGACACAAACGCAGCTCTTTATGAGTGTCCTGATACGGGCTCTTTTTGAGCTTCCTGATATGGCTCGCTTGAACTTCCTGTTATATAGCTACCCGAAGCTCCTTGATAATAGCTCTTCGAAGTTACATGTTAAGCTCAATGAGCTTCCTGTTCTATGTAACACCCCTTACCCATATTCAACGTCGGAATCAAGTACGATGCATTACCAGACTCATCTTGCTTGAACGTACAACTTTGAATTATAAAATTTCATTCTTATTATGGGCCTTCGAGGCCTTAAACATGCAAACGGAGGGTCTCGGAATCAAACTGGGAACTTTTGTAGACTTAGAAAAATTTTGCCTTAGCAAGGCCACACACCAGTGTGAAATGGGACATGCCCGTGTGGGCAGGCCGTGTGGTCACAAACACCCATGTCCCTAGCCCATGTGGAATTTATTTTTCCTTTTAAATCTACAGGGGTTTTCTCACGGCCGGACAGATGCCCGTGTCTTTGGCCCGTGTCCTTCACACGGCCTAGACATGCCCGTGTCCTCACCTGTGTGTGAAAATCTGGGTATTCTGATTATGACGTCAGCAACCTTATAAGGGGCACACAGCCTAGACACACGCCCGTGTGTCTAGCTCGTGGTCGACACTGACTTGCAACATTAACATGCATGGGACACACGACCCAACCACATGCTCATGGGACTGACCGTGTGTCACACACAGCCTAGACACACGCCCATGTGCCTACCCGTGTGGACAAGGACAAGGCTATTTGCCAAACTCTTTTTATCACCCTAACTCGTACAGCATAACTCCCATTCAACCATTACCAAGTAACCTAGTCATGCATCATACATATTCATGAATAACCTCATCTTTTCATAAATAAGTAATAATGAGCCATCAACTATGGCTATTTGCGAAAGAGTTCATCTTTAAAAAAGCCAACACACTTGGCCAAAACAGCAAGACGTTTCCCTAACTCTAGCCCCTATACATGCCATACTCAAAATGCTAAGTCTAGATATACCGAGATGAGCTGATAGTGTGGGTGATCTTTCGATTATCTTCGTATCTCGAATTGGCTCTTTGACACTATAAAACAAGGGAAAAGAAAGGGAGTAAGCTTTAAGCTTAGTAAGTTTACATGTAAACAATAAGCATCATAACATATGCTAATCCACCAATAACATTACATACTAAGCAAGAACAATGCACATTTCCATAATCATGCTTACTCATTTCATCTCTTACCATATTCCAACCATATATCAATTATATTGCTCACAATTACTTGTACACATTCCCTGCACTCATCACCACAAAGTAACATGAAACATTTACTTAAACAATTTCTCGATGAACCCCTCGAAATAATACTAAGTACCGGTGATTTCGCACACAGCCCACCATTAATCTATGATAGGGCAGTATCGCACCTAGCCCACCAAATAATAATATAAACGATGGTATCGCACACAGCCCATCGTGAATAAGTAACAAGGTGGTATCGCACACAGCCCACCAAGTAATTATTACGGATATTTTTCCATACTCACATATTTATTCCGATGTTCATACGAGAATTAATCACTATCTACCAATATCAATCAATCTCACTCATAATTGATCTCATTCATACAATGCATCAATAAGTAATAACATATGTATTAAAGATGTATCGTTTACACATAAACTTACCTCGGTTTAGTCTGTAACCTTGCCTTTTCCTCGGTCAAGGTTGTTTCCGCGCTCTTCTTGATCTATAATAATAAAATTTACTCATTCAATCACTTTAACTCATGATACATCAAAATTTACACTTAGGCAAAAATGACTATTTTCCCCTTATACTTTGGCAAAATTACGATTTTGCCCCTAGGCTCGTAAATCATTTTTCATCATATTTCCTTATTAAACAAGCCTAGCTAAATATTTATTTCTCTTACAAAAACTCACAAAACCAATTATTTCAT
Source organism: Gossypium australe (assembly GCA_005393395.2). Classification (NCBI taxonomy): domain Eukaryota; kingdom Viridiplantae; phylum Streptophyta; class Magnoliopsida; order Malvales; family Malvaceae; genus Gossypium; species Gossypium australe. Next base: position 70,013,931 of record CM016615.1, read on the forward strand.
GCATTTATTACACAATTACAACCTTTACAAATAAGTCCAATTTCGGTGTTTTCATGATAACACCTTTCATAAAAGTTGTTCCTTAACCCACTAGCATTCATTTTCTTCCATAAAAACTCAGTAAACAACATGAACACTCTCATGGCAAGTCCCTAAACTTTCAACCATTTAGCAAAATAGTCCCCTCATTAGCTAGCTTAAGCTTTGGGGGTTCCAAAAGTACAAAAATTATCAAAAAAAGACCTCTAAAATTACTTACTTGCAAGAGAATAGCTTGGCTGAAAGTTTGAACTCCAAAGTCCTCTATTTTCTCTTCAATTTTCAGTGGATAAGAAGTTTAAATAGTGAAAGATGATATATCTTTTATTTATCTTATTTTATTCATTTTTTTATCACCTAATTTCACCAAAATTTGACCAAAATTTAATGTTCTTGTCTCCTTGTCACCCTTAAAAGCCTAATTTCACTTTAAGGACCCCCAATTTAATATTCTATAGCTATTAGACACTTCTACCTTGTATAATAGAACTTTCGCACTTTATGCGATTTAGTCTTTTTTCATAATTAAGCATGAAATCACCAAAATTAATGCACCAAAATGTTCATATATCCTTATAAACATGCTATAACACAAAAAATAATATCAAAATAATTTTCTTCAACCTCGGATTAGCTGTCTTGAAACCACTGTTCCGACTAGCCCCAAAATCATGCTGTTACATTCTAAACTCGTATGAGTTTTCTGTTATAGCCCAGATGAGCTTCCTGTTACATGGCTCATATGAGCATCCTATTATATGGCTCGATAGAGTGCTTCCTGATTATGTGCCCTAATTGGTACCCCTAATATGAGTTGATGGTTTACAGTGTTGTACACTTCAAGTGTACTACATGTGTATCCATCGATATTTTAAATAAATTCAACGGGCAAAGTTCTGTCATGGCTAATCTGAACTTGAGATGATTTATCATAGAAATGTATATGTTATATGGAAATATTATAAGAAAAGTATATGTGTATGAAAGTTATTACATGATGAGCTCATCTTTATTACTTGAAAAGTATTTAGAGTTTCATGACTAACTTGCTTGATTAAGTGTATGTGATTAGGCAATTGGTCAATTTGTTGGGATGCATGTTATTTACATGATTACTTAAATTGAATATAAATGGTAAGTTAAATTCCTGTTATGCAAACTTACTAAGCATTAAATGCTTACTTTGTTTTATTTTCCTCTGTTTTATAGTGCTCGAAAGCTCGTGAAAGTTGGAATCGGTCGGAGCACCATCACACTATCCTTTAGCTCGTTTTGGTATAAATAATAACTTATTTTGGTATAATGGCATATATAGACTAACTTGGTCAGTGTTGGCATTTAAATGGTTGATTGTAATATAGCCATTGGAATGGCTAGTGATGATATGCTTAGTGAACATATATATATATATATATATATATATGTGTGTGTGAGGTTATAATATGGTTAATATATGTGTGCTTGATATGGTTAGATTCAATTATGGTAAACATATGTGTTTTACAAAAGGTGAATTTGAATAAATGTAATGATATATCATGTATAGTGTTACTGTTGGCTTGGTTTTAATGTCTTGAATTGGTTGGTTTATGTATGCAAGTATTAATGTAGGTTCACGATAAAATTTGGGTGAGAAATAAGGCTTAGAAATAGCCTTATTTTGTCCACACGGGTAGACACACAGGCGTGTGTCTCAACCGTGTGTGACATATGGTCATACGCACGGGCGTGTGGTTTAGCCGTGTGCCCCCTGCATCTTAAGAATTGAGAAACAAAATGCTCAGAATTTGTCACACGAGCAGAGACACGGGCGTGTGTCTCAACCGTGTGAAACACATGGCCCAATACACGGGCATGTGCCTTGGCCGTGTAAATCCTATACCTATTTTTGAAAATTAAATTGTCCACATGGCCTAGCACACGGACGTGTCGCTGGCCATGTGACCCAAGTCAGTAGCTATCCTAATTTGAACACAGGCTGGGACACAACCGTGTGTCTCACATCGATTGCCCACACGGCCTAAGACACGGGCGTGTCACTTGGGCGTGTGTCCCCTGCACCTAAGAAAAGTTTTGAAATATCGCAAAAAAATTTTTGAGTTTCCAATTTAGTCCCGATTTGATTCTAACGTATATTTTGGGCATTGAGAACCCAATTAAGGGACGATATGATTGATTTTGAATATGAATAGTAAATGACATAAATTTTCTTTAATTGATCTGTAAACTCCGGTAATGTTCCGTGACCCTGTTCCGGGGACGGATAGGGTTAGGGGTGTTATAAAGTTAGTCTAAAATTTGCTGCGTTTATATTTTTGTAGAATTAAATAAGGTATTTTTATGTAAATAATATAAAAAAAATAAAATTAATAACTGAAATGGCATGCCCATAAGATTAATAATTGAAATTTTCCATTTTGAGTTTAAACAAACCTTAAATGTGGCTAATTGCCTTGTAAGCCCTCCTTATTTATTATTTTCTTTTTATTCCCTTTCAACTTGCATTTTATGTTAATGTAAATTTTATGAGAATAGTTTATTAAATAAAAAAATAAAATTCTAAAATTTCTTGAGAATAGTTTATGTGAATTTGTATTATTTAGGCAAAAAAGTCATTAAATAAATACAAACTTGACTATTGAAATTACAAAAACCCCTAAAATTGATGGTTTGATGGTGTGGTCCTAAGGGTATAGTTTTGTGGAGGTCGACATTCATGTTGCGGGTGATTGCAATGATCAACGTTCTCTTCACCCGCACATTGGATTACTGCTGTGGATACGAGCCGGGAGGAGTGGAGTACTGAAGTGGTAGTGGGCTGAAGATATCAAACTCTGAATGATATCCGTGGCCTGACGAGCCCGAGAAATAATCATCGCCCCCCAAGTCTGGATGAAAAGAAATATCTCAGACTGTAGCTCCGGCTCTGGCTCGGGTGCAGGAGGCAGATGTGGAAGGGGATGGGAGGGTTGCCCAAGTTGTGTCATGTGCAGGGGGACTACCATCGACCGCCCACCAAACAAAAATGGTTTCCCTATCTCAGAATACCGCTATATGTACTCTAACGAGGGTTGCAGATCCAAAGCATGATCCATCTGAGGTACCCGCCCCAACCGATTGTTCCACATTGCAATATATTCTTCATGCACTTTTGCCCAATCATTTTCATGTTTCCCCCTCTTGTTACTCCCGTGGGTGTCCCCTAACTGTACTGGCAGTGTTGGGATATACTGTATACAACCGAACTACTAGAGTACTCGATCACTATGACACCACTCCACTGTCTTGAAATTGATAATGGGTACGTTAATGCACTATAGGTTTGAGTTGACGTGGGCAGATGAGGGAATAACTGCCATAATTTCTGGGACAGAATACGACATCCAAATGAACTACACAGTTAATGACATGGTTATATTAACGCGGGTCGAATGAGATAAAATAATAAAATGTCATGAATATTGGAAAAACTTACACCCTCTCTAGCATGATTCTCAATCATCAGATGATATTGGAACCATATATGACCTCCCGATACCCAGATTAGTGATCCATCTACGAAAACAAATTGTTAGAATAATATCATTCGAAAAAAAAGGTAACTAATTGTTATAATGAGTAAAAATTCATCACCTATTCACGAGTGGAAATACATATGATTGGTGACTAATCATGTCAAGAATGGCATCCAGTAAAACACCCAACACTACAGCAATATGAGGCATCCGCCTATGTCCATCGCAAAAGGATTTGTCGTCCAACAAAGTTTGCAATACAACATAGCTAACACTGCGGACCCCCAACTGTACGAACGAATGTTATTCAAATCAGATAATAGAGGCAAATACATCAAGTGGACCTTGTTGCCGTTTACATCTGACATGAGTACACCCCCTATAATGTGCATAATGTAAGCTCAGACGGCGTGCATCATCTCCCATTCACTGGCAGTACTCTTTAAATGCTCGAAATTGGCCTTTAGCCATGCAAACCTTAAACCTGTAAATTTTCTCTAACTGGACAAGCGTCCAAGTAAGTTATAGCAAAAGGCGCCAGCCTAGAGATCGAACTTACGCCCGTGACCACATTCTTGTCGATAGGGAGCCCGAGCTGCAGTGCAACATATTGTAGAATGATGGTGCACTCCCCACACAGTAAATGAAATGTGTGGGTCTCCGGATGCCATCGCTCGACCAAAGCGGATATTGAGTCGTATCGCAGATCAAAGGTCCGGATCAATGTCGCTGATCCGAATCCGTCTAACTCTAAGTATGGCATTAAGCGTTCATCTGGCAGAAAGCCTACACTATTAACACAAGCTCTCAATGCGCGGTACGGGCCCTGACATTACTAAATTAGCAAAATAGTTAATAGAATCTAATTTAATTCCATAAATGACTCGAGTAACAAATAACAATTTTATTGCCATCTCATTAATAGTACTTGATATGTGATCATCATTATTAATTAAAGAAACCATTTGTTGTAGATCTACAATTTAAAAAAAAAGGAATTCATTTAGTTTGTTGCAAAAAACACAGTAAATAATTTGGAATTTGAGAAACAAAAAACACAGTAAAAAACACAATAATAATATAATTAAAATTATGTTAGTTTACAATGTCTCATATTTTACCTACATAAAAAAATTATGTTAGTTTATAATAATAATATAATTAAAATAAACATAAACTATCTAAACATAAAAAAACATACGAATTGACAAAAAATAAAATAGAAACATACCTGTTTAGTTTCTTTCAAACAACCTATAAAATTATATAAAAACAAATTTAATCAAAATTTCAATAAATCAATAAAAATTTTCAAATAAATCAATAAAAAATAAAATTATATTATAACAAATCACAATACACAGTAAACTAAACAAATAATTTTTAACCTAATTATAAATTACTAACAAAATAACTTTAAGCTAATTTAAAAAACACAAAATATTTTACATTTATAACAAGTCCCAATAAACACTAAACTAAACGCAAACAATTTATAACCTAATCATAAATTACTAACAAAATAACTTTAAAATAATTAAAAAATTTACATTAATAAAAAATCACAATAAACATTAAACTAAACACACACAAACAATTTATAACCTGACCATAAATTACTAACAAAATGACTTTAAAATAATTTAAAAAATATAAAAAATTTTACATTAATAAAAATCACAAAACACTAAACTAAACACAAATAATTTATAATTTAATCGTAAATTATTAACAAATAACTATAAAATAAAAAAAAATTACATTAATAAAAACAAAACAAACAAATAAAATTATTAATCATATTAAACAAATAACAAATCAAAACACTAAACTAAATACAAAAAAATAACTAATCTTTTAAATAACTAATCCCTTTAAATTAAAAAAATATATTAATTACTAAAATAATACATACCTTTTTTCTTTCTTTTTTTTCTTCTCCTTCCTCTTCTTTCTTTCCCCTTTTTTTTTCTCACTACTGACCCTTCTTCTACAAGGGGGACCATGCTTATAAGGTCCCCATCCTTCTTCTTTTTTCCTTTTGAAGGGACTAATCATTGCAAAATACAGTGTCCGGGCTAGGCGCGACGGAGGGGATTGGTGATTGGCACCAATGCCACATGTCAAGGAGATGTGAATAGTGTCGCCAGTCTAAAATGAGTCACTTGGGCAGGCCAATCACAGGTCAAAAGTTGACCCATATTTTGACCGTATAAAAGTAGTGCCGCCTATATAAATGGCACCACTAATAAAATAATATTTTTTTAAAAAAAATGGTAGTACCACCTATAAAAAAGATACCATCCCTAAACATACCATTTTGGTATTTAATTATATTCACGTACCATTTTAGTTTTTTTTTTATAATATGTAGTTAAAAAAGCCGACGTTGGAGAATGTCTAATCAATCGATAAAGTCTTTTGGGTGTAATTGAACTTTAAAATCCAAAATATTTGCTTTAAAGTCAAGAAGAAACTCTCCCAATAGATTAATCATATTTCACCATTTAAAAAAAGGCTAGTCGGGTTAGTCTCTTCCTCTTCCTACTCATTTTATAAACCATGACGTTGAATTTCATGGTGTGCAACTGGCAGGCTTAGTACACGTTTACAAAAATATAACAAAATTTAAAGTCTATTTACCCCAATCATAAACCGTTTTCTTTCATCATCAATGGTTGAATTGAGTGTAAGAAATTAATTGATTTTCTTATCAAAAGATTTTTAGATTTTTTTTATCCTCAAACCACTAAATATCGATATTGGAATATCCCGTAGTAATAAATACGCACGTGACTTAAGATAAAGTAATATTGTTTGTTCTATCTATATAAGATAAAAAAACCTCCACCTCGAAACTTCTAATCGAGATATGAATACACTACACTGATTGCATAAAAAAATGGGTTTTGCACCAATATAAATAAAGCCCGAAAAAAGGTTTTATAAGATTAAATAGGTTTGTTGAGCGCCTCTTAGATATGTCATAATAGATCCGAACATTTATCCCGGATCAATTTATAGATCATAGTTGCTCTAGTGAATAACTAAAGAAAAATAATTAGATAAAAAATTAGATAGATAAATGAGAGATAGAAGAGAAAGAAACTAATCATAAGCGTCAATTATAAATAAGATATTTGATAAAATCTTAATTTTGCTTGTGAAATAAAAAAAAAATTCAACTATCGCGCACCAAATAAATATTTTAATTATTATACTATTTTTAGATAAAATATTTGTTATATTATCAGTGAAGTTTTTAAACTCCACAAGCAGGTCAGGGGTTGACAAATGTCCTATAAAAATATAGTAAATTATTAAAAATATTTTTTTAAAAAGAAACACGTGTTCAATTTTCTAAAGCTACTTGTAGAATAAAAAAAGTATTGTGTCAAAAACACACTTATTTTAAGTTAAGAATGAAGATAAATATAAAGCTAAAGAAGTTTATAAATTATTTAAGTACTTATAGAAATTTTTTTTTTTTGCATGTACATGTATTAATTAAATAAATAAACTATACTCAATATCATTAAACTATTAGTTACTTTTAATTTTGATCATTCAATTTTAAAAAGTTACAAAATAGTCATTAAATTATTTAAATTTTTTATTTGGGTAAACTACCAAAATAGTCACTTTTGTTTGCCTCAAATTACATTTTAGTCACTTATGTTTAAAATGTTACGTTCTAGTCACTTTTGTTTTCGCATTGTAACATTTTAGTCACTGAGCCATTAATTGTCATTAACGATGTAATGGTAAGCTGACGTGGTACGTTAAATCATCATTTCAAATGGAAATTTTAGATTAAATTATATAATTGGTCCCTATATTTTTTTCGTTTTGAGCAATTTATTTTTTTATATTTTTTTAACTTTCCTTTTTTTTTCTTTATTCTTCATTCTCTTTTGCTTTTCCTTCTGTTTTCCTACCTTCTCTATTTCTCTAAACGTAGTTTTTCTATGTTTTCTATTTGTTAAAACTAATCCCTATACTTTTATTTTTTGAACAATTTGTGAAAAATATAACGTCGGTAATTACAAATATATCGCAAAGAAGAGAAAAAAAATAAAGAACACACAGATTTTACGTGGAAACCCTTTCGGGAAAAAATCACGGGCAGAGGAGAAGAAAATTCACTATGTCGAATTCGAATCAATTACAAGAGGAATAGACTATGTCTATTTATAGGCTTGTAAAGCCATATTCTAATAGGAGTGTAGTAAGATTGAAACTCCTTATTCTAATCAATATCAAATAGATGGAGTTTAATAAGGTTTAAAAAACCTTATTTAAAATAAAATAAAAGAAGTGTAGTTCTATAGGGATTCTTCTTTTATTTTATTTTACCATTGTATTTTATTTAAATAAGGATTCGGGTCACTTAATTCTAACAATCTCCACCTTGACACGAATTCTCAATAAAAAAGTTCTTCATCGCGAACTCTTAACGAACAAGTTCTCCACCTCTTCCATAAAACCCCTTAAGGGTTTAACTTCAACAATGAACACCAACCAAGTCTAAGCAATGCTCAAGCTTGGTTATAGGAAGTGACTTAGTCATCATATCTGCAGGATTTTCATGAGTACTAATTTTGCTCACAACAATATCACCAGAGCAATAATATTACGAACAAAATGATACTGAACATCAATGTGTTTTGTTCTCTCATGAAACATTTGATTTTTTGTAAGGAAAATGGCACTCTGACTGTCACAAAATACTGTGCTGATTTGAAGGTCTTCATTGAGCTCACTAAAGAGTCCCTTCCACCAAATAGCTTCTTTACAAGCCTCAGTAATCGCCATGTACTCATCTTCAGTGGTAGACAAAGCAACTGTAGTTTGCAAAGTAGCTTTCCAACTGATTGCACAACCTCCGATTGTAAAGACATAACCAGTGAGAGATCTTCTTCTATCAAGGTCTCCAGCAAAATCAGCATCAACATACCCAATGAATCCATCTCTAGTTCTTCCAAACTGTAAGCAAACATCAGTAGTACCTCGTAAGTATCTTAAAATCCACTGAACTGCTTTCCAATGTTCTTTGCCAGGATTCACCATGTATCTGCTAACTGCACTAATTGCATATGATAAATCTGGACGTGAACAAACCATAGCATACATGAGAGATCCCACTGCACTAGAGTATGGAACATGTGACATGTACTCAATCTCATCATCTGATTGTGGAGACAAAGCCGATGAAAGTCTGAAATGGGCTGCTAAAGGTGTACTAACAGGCTTAGCAGTCTGCATATTGAACCTGCAAAGAACTTTCTCAATGTACCCCTTCTGACTTAGGTACAATTTACTTGCTTTTTTATCTCTGAGAATCTCCATACCAAGTATCTTCTTTGCTGGTCTCAAATCTTTCATCTCAAATTCTTCACTTAGTTGGGCTTTGACCTTTCTTATCTCTCCTTTATCTTTTGCTGCTATCAACATGTCATCAACATAAAGAAGTAGATACACAAAAGAACCATCACTATTTTTCTTAAAGTAAACACAGCTGTCAAAACTACTTCTTTTAAAATCATGAGAAGTCATAAAGGAATCAAACCTCTTGTACCATTGTCTTGGTGACTGTTTCAAACCGTAAAGGGACTTTTTCAGCAAGCAAACATAGTCCTCTTTTTCTGAGATTGGAAAACCCCTCTGGTTGTTGCATGTAAATATCTTCTTCAAGTTCTCCATGCAAAAATGCAGTTTTTACATCTAACTGCTCAAGTTCCAAATCATGCATGGCCACAATACCGAGCAAAGCTCGAATTGAACTATGCTTTACAACTAGGGAGAACACATCTGTGAAGTCAACTCCTGGAATTTGACTGTAACCTTTTGCAACAAGCCTTGCTTTATATCTGGGTTCTTCAACTCCTAGAGTCCCTTCTTTCTTTTTAAATACCCATTTACAGTGAACAACCTTTTTACCTTTAAGAAGTTTCATAAGATCCCATGTTCTATTTTTATGGAGTGATTCCATCTCCTCTTGCATAGCAAACATCCACTTTTTTTAGTCTTCATAGCTAACCGCCTCAAAGTAATTAGACGGCTCTTGGTTTGCATCTATATCTTCAGCCACATTTAAAGTATAAGCAACTAGATCAGCCTCGGCATACTTTTTTGGAGGTTTAATTTCTCTTCTAGTTCTGTTTTTGGTGATAGAGTATTGTGGTGAAGAAGCAACTCTATTCTCAATTTTTGTACTAGCTTAAGGAGTCGACTCTGTATTAATCTAATGCTCCATCTGCTTTTGATTTTCTTTATTGGAAGAGTCTTTAAGAGATTAGGTAGCATAGCAGTTTCATCAAAAACAACATCTCTGATAATCACAACTTTTCTATTTTCAGGACACCATAACTTATACCCTTTTACACCAGCTTTATAACCAAGAAAAACATGCAGTAGAGGCTGCTCCGGCCCAAAACGACTTTGGTAAATTGGCATTTGACAACATACATCGAACCTTCTCCATGATCGTTCTGTTCATTCGTTCTGCAATGCTGTTTTGCTGTAGAGTATGACGAACTGTCAAGTGTCTCACGATCCCTTCTGACTTGCACAGTTTATTGAACTCATCAGAACAAAACTCTAAGCTATTGTCAATGCGGAGGTATTTTATTTGTGTTCCCGTCTGTTTTTCAATCATAGTTTTCCAAGACTTAAATACGGAAAACACATCGCTTTTCTACTTTAGGAAGAATGCCCAAACTTTTCTGAAAAAATTATCAATAAAAGTTAGCACATAATTAGCTCCACCTCTCGAAGGCACTCTTGATGGCCCCCACAGATCAGAATAAATATACTCCAACGTTCCCTTCGTGTTATGGATTCCTCTAGTGAATCAAACTCTCTTTTGCTTCTCAAAAACGCAGTGCTCACAGAACTTCAGTTTGCAAATTCCTTGCCCATCAAGAAGTCCTCTTTTGCTCAATTCTGCCATGTCATTCTCACTTATATGCCCTAGGCGCATATGCCAAAGTTTAGTAATATCATCATCTAACAAGGAAGAGGAAGCGACAGCTGTATCACCAATAATAGTAGAACCCTGCAAAACATATAACTTGGCAGTCTTTCTCTGCCCTTTCATCACAACGAGGGAACCTTTGAAAATCTTTAAAATCCCACCTTCAGCTATGTATTTGTACCCTTTTGAATCAAGAGTACTTAACGAAATTAAATTTCTTTTCAATTCTGGAACATGTCGTACATCACTAAGTATTCTGACAACTCCATCAAACATCTTAACTTTAATTGTTCCAACACCTGCAATTTTACACGAAGCATTATTTCCTATCAAAACAACACCTTCAGTTACTATTTCGTAATTTGTGAACCAATCCCGATTGGGACACATGTGGAAGGTGCAACCCGAATCAAGTATCCACTTCTTGCTCACTTTGGCATTATTGACAGAAGTGACTAGAAGTTCACCATCACTGTAGTCTTCTACAACATCAGCTTCACCGGAATTTTCTGGTTATTTTCCCTTTTGATTCGCAGCCTCCCTTTTAATCTTGTTTTGTAGCTTATAGCACTCAGATTTAATGTGCCCTTTCTTCTTGCAGAAGTTACAAGTTTTACCTCTGTTTGAAGACTTCGATCTACCCTTAGATTTACCGCGTGGATTCCTATCCTGTGTCCTTCCACGATCATCATCAGCATTCCGATCTGTCTCCCACGAACAATGAGACCCTCTCCCTGAGAGTTAGTTTTAACCACAAGATGCTTCATCTTATCATACGAGGTCAAAGAATCATAAACCTCATCAACTGTGAGAGACTCGCAGCTATATAAAATCGTGTCTCTAAAGGTTGAATAAGACGGGGGCAACGAACAAAGTAGAATCAACCCTAGATCTTCCTTATCATACTGAACCTCCATGGCCTCCAAGTTTGAGAGAATTTCTTTAAACACTGTTAAGTGTTCGTGCACAGACGCGCCTTCCTCCAAACGATGAGCATAAAGACGTTGCCTCATATGCAACTTGCTGGTTAGAGTTTTCGACATACATATTTGTTCTAGTCTCTTCCATAATGCCGCGACAGTCTTCTCCTTCATCACATCTTGCAAAATTTCGTTAAACAAATGCAGATGTAATTGTGTTAACGCCTTTCGATCCTTGTGTTTCTTCTCTTCCTCCGTCAATGTCGAAGGCATTTTATCTACCCCTAGTAGGGCTTCCTCTAAATCCATTTGTGCAAGAACTGCCTGCATCTTTATCTGCCACAATGCGAATCTGGTGTTGCGATCCAACAGCGGAATTTCATACTTCAAAGAAGCCATTACCGTGATTGAGATGAAAAAAAAAACCCAAAAGCTCTGATACCAATTTGTGAAAAATATAACGTCGGTAATTACAAATATATTGCAAAGAAGAGAAAAAAATAAAGAACACACAGATTTTACGTGGAAACCCTTTCGGGAAAAAACCACGGGTAGAGGAGAAGAAAATTCACTATGTCGAATTCGAATCAATTACAAAAGATATAGACAATGTCTATTTATAGGCTTGTAAAGCCATATTCTAATAGGAGTGTAGTAAGATTGAAACGCCTTATTCTAATCAATATCAAATAGATGGAGTTTAATAAGGTTTAAAAAACCTTATTTAAAATAAAATAAAAGAAGTGTAGTTCTATAGGGATTCTTCTTTTATTTTATTTTACCATTGTATTTTATTTAAATAAGGATTCGGGTCACTTAATTCTAACACAATTTAATTTTTTTCTTTTTATTTATATGATATGTATATAAACACTTAATGACAATGAGTTTTAACATCATTTTCTTCTTCATTGTTGTTTTTCCATAGATACTAATATCCACCCTCACTGTAAGACTACTTTGAAAGCACCCATTATAACAATTTGCCAACTTCAAAATCAAAGCAAACTGACTAAGAGAAATTGTTTTGCATAAACTAGAAAAAGAAAACATAAAAAGCAAACCATATGACAATAGCAAAACCAACAGAAACAATAGTGAAAAAGGATGGATTGGAGAAATGTGAATGACACATTTAAACCCCTCATCAAAATTAGCAACCATGGTTGGGACACTCCCTAACGAAATACCCAGAGCCTCAACAGTTGTAATAAGCACCGCCGCCGCCGCCACCCTACCCACAGTCTTGTGCTAAATGGCCCATTTCACCACACTTATAACATCTACCACCATGCCACCTCTACCATAACTGCCTCTCATTCCCCCTCCACCAAAACTATCGGATCCACTGCCACAACCGCCACCACCATCGTCGCTGTATTCGAATCTAGAGGAGCTGCAAACAATGTTGTCGTTGGGGCCAGTAACCTCAACAACCTTGGGACAACCTTCAGAAGACTCGACAACGTACTTGACCTCTTCACCGTCAGCAAGGCTACAGAAACCCTTGGAACGGGTGTTTTAATAAATGGAAAACATAGAAAAACTACATTAAAAGAAATGAAGAAGGGAGGAAAATAGAGAAAGAAGAAGAAGAGAATGAAAAATAAAGAAAAAAAAAGAAGTTAAAAGAACATAAAAGAAAAAAATTAAATTACCCAAAATGAAAATATAGGGACCAACTATATATTGAATCTTGAGTAATTTGTTCAAATTTAAAAGTCTGTTTAAAAGTCTGTTTAAAAAGTAGAAGGATTCAATATATATATATATATAAATAATAGGTTTAAACAAAAAAATAATGTCCATTTTTAAAACGGGTCAGGTCTCAGGTAAGATCTTTTTGTCTTAGCCTAGCCTAGAGGTGTTCATGGGCTGGGCGGCCCGGCCCGGCTTGAAGGCCCGATCGAAATTTGGGAGGGTTTGGGCAAAAATATAAGCCCAAAAAATGGGCTTGGACAAAAAATAAGGCCCGTTTAAAAAATGGGTTGAGCCTCAGGTAAGGTATTTTTGGCCCGGGCCTGACTGGCCCGATCCGAATTCACTAAATGACAAAAAAAATCTGCTATTTTTTTTTTATTTTTGAATGTTATTTCTTGTTGTTTTCTCCCTGTTTTGCTACCATATTACTATTATGTTGCTACTATTTTGTTGTTATTGATTGAATATTGTATAAAACTTATTTTATTATTAATTTTGTTATTATTTTAAAGGCCTTTGTTAATTTTATTATTATTTTAGAGGTATTTGCTTGTTAAGTTACATCTATCTTAGTGTTATTTAAGTTTACATATTTTTTTAAATTTATTTTCAATTTGCTGGGAAATATTTATTTTGATTTTTTAGTATTTTGATGTATTATATATATTTAAAAATTATATAAAATAATATAAAAATTTAATACGGACGGGCTAGACCGGGCCCGGGTTTTAGCATTTTTATATGGGTCGGGCTTGGAAAAAAATTTAGGCCCATTGTTTTGGCCCTGCCCGAGCCAAGCCCGATGAATGGGCCTAAATTTTTAGTTGAGCCCGACCCGGGCCGACCCATGAACACCTCTAGTCTAGCCTGACTCAACCCGAATTTGTCTAAAAATTTTTTCCACTGTTGTTTTATTGTTATGTTGTTATTATATTACTACTATTTTTTTTTTGGTTTTTATTTTGATATTATATAACTCTTATTTTATTGTTATTTTTATTACTATTTTAGAGGCATTTATTTACTAAGTTGCAACTATATTAATGTTATTTAATTATAAAAACTTGTTAATATATTTTTAATTTGCTGAAAATTATTTATTTTAATATTTTTAGTGTATTTAATGTATTATATTTTTTAAATTTATTTTTATATAAAAAACAATATAAAAATTTAATACAAGCAAACCAGACCATTTTACCAATAAAGGCCCATTTCCAACTTTATTTACGGAAATGGGCCACTTTTTTCATTATTTACCGGAATGGGCCGAAAACTCCAAAACGAGTCGATGTAGAAGCATTTTAGGGGGGAAATTCCAGCAAAACGCGTCCCTGAGGGAGCGATTTTGCTATGTCATCACAAAACGCTTTGACGTGGCAAAACCACTCCCTCAGGGTAGCGTTTTAGCCTGTGTTTTTCTAGGATTAGGGCTATTTGCATGTCTAGTGCCTAGGGTTTATGGGTTTAGGGTTGTAGTGTTAGTGTTTTGTTAAAAAAATAATTTAGGGATTTATTTATTTAGGGTTTAAGAATTTCGAAAAATAAATCAATGTTTAAAGTTTTTAAAAAATTAATTAAATTAGGTTTTAGGGGTTTGAAATAATAAATTAAATTAGGGTTTAATTTTTTAAATAATTTTTGTGCTTAGCTTTTAAGGTTTTTGTAAAAGGGTTTAGGTTAAAGAGGCGTTTGCAATAAAGCCGGGGGAGTCAGGTGATGACTGGGATTTTTTTCTTTCTAGGTTAAGGAGGTATGTCTGCCTCCAACCTAATATCTGCGTTATATCGGATGGGGGTAATGGAATACTAGCCGCAATTGAGCGACAGGGAAGCCTATGAGATCACACACACCATCGGTATTGTCTAAGGCACTTTGCGTCCAACTACTACGGGCAATATCGGTCTACCGCTGAACGACGACAAGTGACCAACATGGGTATTTAATCTCTATTAATATAATTTCGTTTGTAATATTCAATTTATTTTGAATGGAAGAGTGGTATGTAATTTTCGCTATCAACTTATATTGAAAGGGTACGAGATCAGTAATGAACATTTTCATGAGATGTTGGCGATTTTACGGTCAGTTAACGATCAAGGCGCATACTACATCTGTAAGATACATTTCGATTAGTGGGCACAAGCATACGACGGTGGCCTACAATATGGTCATATGACCTTAAACCTAGCTGAATGCATAAATTCTATTCTAAAAAGAACGCGTCATTTGTCGATAACCTTGGTTGTGCAAGAGACATATTTCTGTTTGGCGGTACTATTTCTAAAGCGAGCAGCGAGTTATGAAAGCCAAATGCAGGGAGGCCTTGTATGGTGCCGGAAGGTATTGCAAGAAATTAACAAGGCGAAGGCGCAAACCAACACCATGCACATAGTGTGTCACAATCGCGACAACCTATGGTTTCGTGTGACGGAGTTCAACAAACCGAGCCAAGGTATTACCGGCAGACAATATCATGTACACCTGAGAAATAGGACTTGCGTTTGTGGAACTTTTGACGCACTTCGTTATCCATGTGCTCATGTAATTGCAGCTTGTTATAATCTCCTTTTGGATCTCATGAGCTATGTCGACGAAGTGTACAAAATAGAATACATGTACAATGTGTGGAGACACGTATTCCCACCAGTCCTAGATGAACGTAAGTGGCCATCTGTATCGCTTGCTCCGTTTAAGTTGTTATCAGATAGAGAATTGCGTCACAAACCAAAAGGTCGACCTTACTTGAGTAGAATACGTGATAATATAGATATCCGGGAAAGAACGAACCAACAGAAGTTGTGCGGATGGTGTAGGAAACCAAGTCATACAATTTGAACATGTCCAAATCGAAATAGTTGATAATTGCTTAAATGAAACTATGTTGCATTATTTCTATTGCCTTATTCAAAAGAACTTCTATTTTATTAAATAGGACAAAATATAAAAATAATTTACTATTAAAATATTCAAAATAACTTTTATTTTATTAAATGAAACAATATAAAAACAATTTGTACAAATATATTAAAAAAATCAATGTATGTGCCAGTCAGAATCAATGCCACATGGGGATGGTTGACGGTTACTCACTGGATTCCTTCTTAGTTCAGCTTCCGGAGGGGGTTGTGGTTGCTTCAGCGGGGTTTGTGGTTGCTCCGGCGGGGGTTGTGGGTGTTAGGAGGATGACCCACCTTGATAGAATAAAGAATGTGGAGATGTTTGCATCATCGATGGTGGAGGTGTTTGGATCTCATAAGGAGATGGGGATTAGAAATGAGATAAGCTCCCCGATTGTGCCTCGTGCGATCCCTTCTACAACGATGACCTATATATCGTCAGTTGAGTCGAAGTCATCGAGAAAGGAGATGCACAGAGTCATGCATTCCAACCTAGTATAGGATTGGGAAAAGGAAACATATAAGGGTTAGGATATATATAAGGGCTAGGATACGCACCTAGCATAATCTAAAGAGGTTGTGGTGTGGGTGCCGTCGCTTGAGGTGTTGGGCCCGTTGATTGTGTGGGCGCTGTTGATGGGCCCGTGCCTTTATCCCTTCTCATTGGATTTAAAGGGCCCCGTCGTTCCTTTTTGACACGGTTTTGTCGACGCCTCTGCTATTCCAAGAGCAAATATGGCTTGCCATGGATCCTAAGTCGTGGCATGTAATTCGATGCGCACGCTAACTCTAGAACGATGATCGATTCGCGAGTAGGTATATGATCATATCGATTTTCCCAAATTTTGATATATTCTGATAAGAATACCGATCAATTCATATTCGATTACCATAAGTCAATTTTGTGCTCATCATCAAGCACCTTAGGTGTCACGGGGAATCAGTTGTTGGAATCCAAATTGCCGCAACACTCTATCTGTATGGTGCATCTTGATATTAGCATAGTTGACCAATGAGACCTTAACATGCCAAATGTTCAGATTTTGAAAGAATTCATCCGGAATTACTACTCGAATTGCCAGATCCTCGTATGGTGTCCATTGAAACTATATGAACGTGATAAAATATTAATTATATACATAATACTAAATACTAAATATGAAACAACTATGTTATGTGTGTATATATATATATATATATATATATTATTAATACTTACATGTGCTTCCGACAGTTGGTCTAATAAAAGACATATATCTTCAAGAGTGGTAGGTATTCCAATATAACTCGTCGAATGGTTCCACCTAATTAAATAAATTTTTAGTATAAAATTATATTTTAAATCTATGTAATAATTGTAAAATCTAATATAGGTATTCCAACATAACTCGTCGAATGGTTCCACCTAATTAAATAAATTTTTAGCATAAAATTATATTTTAAATCTATGTAATAATTGTAAAATCTAATATAAATTTTACCTCGTTGTGAGTGGGAATGTATATGGGTGGTTCACTTGAGGACGTAAAAATAGAAAGTGAAATTGAGCCCGTGATTGTAATAGTGATAGGCAACCTCCGATTTTGGCTTTATTTGGTGGCATCACCCCGCATATCTCCCGATACAATGTTGCCAACACGACAGACCACCAACTAAGTTCGCTAGCTGCTTTAAAGTCAATGAGTTTCAGCAACCACCTCAGATGTACGAGATTTCGTGACAAGTCCGGCATCAGATAACTTCCACTGATCTCAAGGATGTATGCCCAAGCATATCGTATTTTTTCTATTTCAATCGAATCATTCCATGGCTTCGGGAATGTGTCTCATAACCAGTCCATCTAGATCCGACCTCCATAAATATTATCTGGAATTGCACCCAAAAGATTGTAGCATATGACTCTCCAATCAACAGATTGAATGGACCCGGTGAGTACAGACCCATCCACCGACAATCCCAATTGTAACTACACGTCCTCTGAAGTGATGGTACACTCTCTGCATGAAGATGGAATGTATGCGTTTCGAGTCTCCACCTCTCTATGAACGCGCTGATGAGTTTTGGGTCCAACTTGCACCCCCGGCCTATATTGACAACGTGCCAAAAACCTATTTCCCTCAAGTAATTTTATATCAACGGTGATGGAGGACTAGACATATTACGAATATAACATTGTAAAACCCTATCTACAAGCTGTTATAAAAAGTTATAAAATAAAAATTAATTAAAATTACATAAATAAAAAAATATTAAATAATATTTAAAAATTGAAATTAACCCTTACCATTTTCATTTGCTCGATGGAGATATGTTTATGATTAAGACGAATTAATTCCCTGGTCATTGCTAACACGATCAAATATTTTTGAAATTATAAAATAATAATACTAATTTAAAAAAAATTAAAGGAAATAATTAATTAAAGAGAGCTTTGAGAAATTTACGGAGAAATTTGAAAGCTTTTTTGAGAAATTTGGAAGAAATGTTGTGTGAAAAAAATAGGAGAGGTTTTATAGTTTTTTTTATCGTTGGACCCCCCAATGGTCAAAATTTTAAATGACCATTGGTAAAAGACGGGCTAAAACGCATCCCTGAGGAAGCAATTTTGCCACGTCAGTAAAGCGCGTCCACGTCAGCGCATTTTGTGCTGACATGACAAAATCATTTCCTCAGGGATGCGTTTTGCTGGAATTTCCCCTAAAACGCTCCTACGTGGACGCGTTTTGAAGTTTTCAGTCCATTCTGGTAAATGATGAAAAAAGTGGTCCATTCCGTAAATAAAGTTGAAAATGAACCTTTATTGGTAAAATGATAAGCAAACCAAACATGACTCCAATTCAACATTTTTTATTTAGACCGAATTTAGATAGAATTTTAGACTTATTTTTTGAATTAAACCTAAACCTAAAAAATACATATTAAAATTTGCATCAGCCCGACCCGGCTCATGAGATATATACCATACATTACTAAACATAAATTTCCAAAACTCATTTTGTTTAAGAAAAATAAGCCAACTTTTGCATTGTCATTATTTAATAAAAGACTTAATTCGTTAATTATAAAAATTAATATTAAATTCAGAATGAATATGATTTTTTGTTGGGTGATTTTTAGTACCAACTAGATTAAACTCAAGTCAAAAATAAAAATAAAAAATCAAACATTCATTTCTTTAACATGGCAAAATGGGTACTCCCAATTCTGCTTATTACTGCCAAAATTTGCAGCAACCATATATGCAGATACCGTGGCTGGATCACAGTTACAGATTGGAATACCATTTAAATCTCTTAAAAGTGCCTACTGAAAACAAAGTTCCTTGGCAGTATCATCAGCTTTCAGCTTATTGAAAACAGGGTTTCATTTTATTTTTATCCAGTTTATGAGAAAGCTTATCACAAATTGCCCTGGAAATATGTACCCTGCTATGGTACTATCCACTTGTTGCTAAGCCTATAAACTATACGTCCCTTGTTTGAATCATAATGATTCAATTCAACTCTAACTCAATCTCCAGCCTATACATATACGAAATTCTTACATATCTTCAAAGAAAGGTAACCTAGAATTAGATCTTTATTGTCTAAAACAACTCGAAACATACCATTGGGAAGTGACTCGGTGATTAAACCTTCATGTGTCACGAAAAACATGAAGATGTTTTTAGCTGGATTCTGAATCCTTGTCAGGTGATTCTTCTTCCATGTATCGGTCCAAATTCGGACATGCGTAGCCATTGTACTGTTGAATGACCAAGACTGATGCTGTCACTGAGAAATCTGGTGCAATCAGCAAACTACCAACAGCTCCTAGTTCAGGGCATTCACTTCTCCTCCTTAAAGCTAAGGCCAGTTCACCTTCAGGCATTCGCCCCACGAGGAAAAGATTGGAGCGGTCTGCCCCACGGATTGCAGCAATGATTTCGGTGACATTTCGGACAGCTTTTTCTTCGTATCTAACGGAATCATCCTTTTGTAGATTCCTAAACCGAGATAGAAATTCTTCAGCTGATGACTTTGTTTCGATGCCAGCGTTTTCTTGCATATTAATTGTAGAAATTTCTCCAATGGTCTCCGGTTCCACTACAAAGCGAATGATGTTTAAACTGATACCAGGGTGTTCGGCCATTCGAGCTCCGTAAGCAAGTGCTTCGCAATCATCGGGACCCCCGAAGAAGAGCACTGTTATCAAGTAAGAAACATTGCTTGCAGATACATGGGTGGTTCCACCGAGGCCACGATCAACTAGAATTCCAACAGAACAAGGTGCATGTTCAAGGACCCTCCGGTTCACCCACCTGAAGTCTGTCCGAGCAGTTTCAAAAGAGCCATCTACTCGCTGGTGCTTATGGAATGGAAGGATTATGATTGCAGCTCTCTTGCTCTCAGCAGTTGAACATATATCCTCATGCATGTCAGCCATTGAAGAGATTGAAGTCATTGATCGGACAGTTACTTGACTCAGTTGTTGGAAAGCCTCGAATGCCACAACCACATGGTCAGAATCTGAACGCCGACCCTTACTCCAGAAGGGAAGCCCATTTTTCCTTGCCTTGTGTACCATTAGTATAGCCGATGATCTCTCCGACAACTCCATGAGATGCAGAGCATACACGGACAGTCCTTCACGCTTCGCAACTCCTCGTGAAGCCTCAAAGAGATTGATCATTGATGATATATTTCTTGCACTGTGAAAACAGGCCAATATTCTTAGTTGAGCATCTGAATTTTTTCTTTCAATGGTCCTATATTTGTAGTCTGTTTTTTGCCTCGCAGGCTTATATACTGCCATAACAACTGGTGTGGTAATGAATGTAGTGAAGAGAGCCATTAAAACCATAATAGCAAATGTTTGATCATTCAAAACCTGAAAGTTCAAACAACAAAAAATGCATCATTTATTTCATAAAAAGAACATAATGAACAATGACCTTAATGATGACCACTAAAGAAAGAAAACTCAATTCACCTTTCTATCCTTCCCAATGTTGAGAACAATCAGTTCCACCAACCCTTTTGTGTTCATAAGGAACCCGAGTGCGAGAGCTCCACGAAGAGGCACTTTGCAACAAAGGGACACCACAACAGTCCCAATGATCTTCCCGAAACACGCTGTAAAAATCACCAAAGCCAGAAGACCCCAGGATTGGAGCCCTTGAATTGTTGCAATATTTGTCTTCAGTCCACTTGACACAAAGTACAATGGCAAGAACAGACCAGATACAAGATCCTCGACTTTTTCCACAAGAGCATGGGCAAATGGCCCTTCCTTTGGAAAAAGAACTCCAACCACAAAAGCGCCAAACATGGCATGAATTCCAATGGCATCAGTTACGAACCCAGCTGCAAGAACAACAGCTAATGTAGCACATATGTATATCTCTTCTACCGGTTCGCCTTCATGGCATCGACGAGCCATCCATTTGAAAATTGGTGGTACAATGAGAGCCAAACAAATGACAAAAACACAACCAGACAAGAAGACCCAAAGTGATACAACAGGAGAAGTGTTGGATCCAGATAGGGCAACAGCAAGAGCAAGTAGAATCCAAGCAGCTACATCATTAACAGCTGCAGCTGACATGGCCATTCTTCCAACATCTGTGGTTAAAAGCTTCAACTCTGCTAGAATGCGAGCTAAGACAGGAAAGGCAGTGATAGAAAGAGCAACACCCATGAATATAAGAAAAGCCGAAGCATTTACACCTTTCGATATAGTTGCTCTGAGTAAAAATGACGAACCGATTCCTAATGCAAAAGGAAGCCCTATACCAGCAAGGGCAATTGCAAGGGCGGTTTTCCCAGTTTGCCGCAGGGCTTTGGGATCTATCTCCAGGCCAGCAAGGAATAAAAAGAAAATGAGACCAAGGTTTGCTAAGGTATCCAATACAGTGAGACTCTTGGGAGGAAATATAGCTTCTAAGTAGCTCTTGCTTCTACCCAGAACAGATGGCCCAAGCAAAATTCCTCCCTGACACATGAGCAAAAAAATATAAATGATGTCACTATCAAATTAACCATAAATTCTAATGAATGAAAACATGTTTATCCGATCGACACATCCACTGGGAAGCCAAAAAAAAAAAAAAAATGAAGCCTTTCTCAGATCAACTAGTTCCTACCGCATGACATGTATATAGCTGTTCTAAACTTCGCATAAGCTTGTTGGTCGCTTGACCATCTTTCAATTGACAAGAATATCTTAATTCAAAGTGAACAAGGAGGAGAAGGGAGAAGAACTAAAGCAACAGAACCTCATACTTTCTCCATTGTTCTACATCAGTTAGCAGGTATGCTAATAACCATACATAAATAACACTAAGATGGGAACTAATAAATGAATATTGCAGAAGTATGAACATTGAAGAAAGAAAGGGACTCACGATGATCTCTGCAACCACACGTGGCTGCCGTATCGGCCTTAAAAGAACAGCGAGACCCCTTGTGAGTACAACCACCAAACATATCTGCAGAATGGCAAGAGGAAGTGCATAATCAAGGGGGTTATCACCCTGGAAGAAACCATTCGATGTAGCCTTCATCTTCGATGGACATTTCTGTCCTACACTAGTATTAGAAGCCATATTCCACTAAGACAACACCAACACAGACCAACACTTCACGCTTCAGTTCCTGCAATGACAGATAGCTTGTCAAACTTCAAAATCTTATAAAATAACCTACACATCCACTGAGACTGTCCAAATAAGAGATGGTAAGCTGGTAACAATACAAAAACTCCCCCTTCTCTCCTTAAAGAACGGTCAGCTTTTGTTATTCTCTTTTATCCATTGAAGTTGCAAGAAGTGAGGTCAGCACTAAATTCTCTTTCTCATATTTTAAGGTTACTACCTGAGCTTTAGTAGCTGCTTTATAACAAGAATATCCTCCTTATGGAGCTTATAGAAATCACACTACAACTTTAAATCATATCAAAAGGCTTAATATGGATTTTAGTTGATGCATGCGTCCACAAAGCCACCATATAAAATAAACTACTAAGACAAACAACTCAACATCAAACAGTGTAGGATCAAAATATCGCTGGCCCACCAGATGCCCATAACAGAGATGACTCTCCGCAACAACTTCATTTATTATCAAATTCAATTGTTTAATGTCAACCCACTACATGCAAATTAAAATACATTTGAATTCTCTGGGGAAAGTCATATTTTTGCCTCGAAAAGCTGTAAATGAAAAAGAATAGATATGAAACCACTGATTTTAAGGGGTTACTAAAAGTGCAGGCAGGACCCGAAAAAGTAACTAAAGACCAAAAAGCAATAGAAGGGAATCCATTTACCCCAAAATTCAATCGCCATTTTCCATGAAAACAGAGAAACAGAACAGAGTCCCCCCCCCCCGCCCCCGAAAAAAAAGTTGGGGAAAATCAAGAAAAAGAAGAAGAAGAAGAAGAAACCATAGCAAAAAAAAAAAAAAAAAAAAAAAAAAAAAAAAAAGGGAAATACCTGTTTATCATAAAGGAATAAAAAAGTATCGAACTTTGGGCTTCAACTTCTTCAATGAAATCGGAGGTTTCCAGAGAATGGTTTCTATATATTTATTTTTGCTTCCAAGTGGGGAAAAATGATGACGATATTTGAGATTTAGACGAACTCCTTTTAAAGAAGAAAAAAAAAATCGAATCTTCTAATTTGGGATCAGTCATTCGCATACGAATTTGTATGGAATACTACGAAGCAAAATTGTTGACTTTGAGAGAATAAATTGAACTTTTTTTAATATGTCCTTGTATTTTTTATATTTGAAATTAGTCTTCCTTATTTTTATTTTAAGGAATTCAATCTCTTTATTTTTTAAATTTAAAAATATAAATTTAATTGTGAATAAATTTAATTTTTTTAATTCAAGTTTATAACAGTGAATTCAGAAGTTCTTCGGTGAGAGTTGGAATTAAATTATAATATTTTAGAAAGTTAAAATATAATTTTAAAAAATTAAATATATTTTTTAATTTTTTGAGAGGTCAATAAATAATTTTATCATATATTAACTTAAATTTTTATTATTTAAAAAAAATTAAACGGAATATTTTTCTTTTTTGGAGGCAAGGCTCTTGATTGCCCCCTTTTAAATTTGCATTTGAACAACACCATTATTCTTTTGTTAGTCAGTTATTAAGTGAGTTTTTTTTTTAAATATTACATTAATGAATTTAATTGAAGAATTTTAATAGTGTTAACAATTGGACTTAATTTTAAAATATGAAAAGTAAAGGGACTAAATTTCTAAAAGTAAAAGGATAAGGACTAAATTATAAAATCATGAAGCATATATGGACCTAGAGCATATTTTAACCTTTTTAAATATATACAGCTGCCTTTAGTTAGACGTAGACGTATCAGGTTCCTTGAGGTTGGCTGGATTTTTCTAATTACTATGTTTACATTTTCCTGTTTTTGGAATATGGATTAAAACTTGAATTTTAATTTTCTAATTATTTTTTTATGTTTTAATTTTTAAATTCCACCGCCATACTAAATATTTTCTCTAAATATAATTGAAGAGGTATAATAATTTTCTAATTGTGCTTGTGGATTTTATTTTCTGGGAATAATTATCATTGAAATTTTATAATAAATTTTCATTTATATAGTAAACAAATCTCTCGTGAGTCATGATTCCTTTCAATTTTAATATTAAATAAACTATTTGATTAAAAAATAATTTAATTTTATTAATTTTAAAAGTGAGTAATTAAGAATAATTTATTATAATAATTAATAATTTTCATCAATTGTATATAATTTAAAAATTAAACTTAATGTTTATAAAATGTGTAAATTTTAAGAATTAAATTTATTATTTTATTAATAAAATTATTTAAAATTGATAAATTGTAGTTCATTATTCTTAAATGCTAACTTTAGCTAATTTTTTATCCATTTATTTTTGGATAATAAAGGAGGTGGTTCAGATTTGCATAGACCATAAGGATTATTAATAGCAAGATTAGCCATGAAATCTGCAAAACAGCTAGCTTCTCGAAAAGAAAAATATGGCAAATGATTTTTCTAAAAGTCGATTTTATTCATAAATGTAGTCACCATATTTCGTTGGAGTATTAGTCATTATTTATTATTTATTTAATGATGATATTATATTTTGCTAATAAAAATTCACAAAGTGCCATATATTATTATCTGAAAATAAAGATATCATAATTTGATTTTGATGAGCACAATATGCTTAATGGGTCAACTTGTATTTATTTATCTTCGATAAAAAAACATTAATTTTTTTATTGGCTTTTATGTTTGTTGGCTTCTTTAAAAGGTTTATGTTTATCATGAATGTAATTACATGTAGGGTTTCATGAGAATGTAGTGTTGGTATGATAGAATGAAAATAATATTTCTTTGTGTGTCATTTTCCTTAGATTAGAAATATGACGTGTGGTCTGTCTTTCCCATGCAAGGCACATCAGTGTCTAAATTTGAACCAATTTTCAAGGCTAGTGCATTATAATGCTTATTTTGATTTTTTTTTTTAATGTGTATTTACTATTCAATTTCATTTTTGTTGGACTCACATTATTCGTATTTCAAAAATATAAAAAATTGCTTTTAAACATTTTAAAAATAAGTAAATAAACAAACATTTTTGAATTATGATGAAAAGTAAAATCTTTGGGTTTTTTACTTAAATAATTTTTTTAAAAAATAATTAAATATTGAAATAAGTTGTTAGCTGGATTATATACGAAAATGGTATGTTTTGCTGGGTCGCGCCTATTTGACAAGCGCAACCACTTTTTTTATATTAAAATATTTTTTTGTTTTTTCAAATTATTATTTTATTGGTGGCGCCTTTCTCATAGGCGCCACAACTTGTACTTTTTTTCCGGATCAGTATATGACCCGTGTAGAGAAAAGAAAATGGTATGGGGGTAGGTGGAGCCTATCTGATAGGCGCGACTGGTGCTTAATTTTTCCCCTATATATACTCCCCCGAAAATCAAATGAGCAGAAGACACAAAATTTAGCAGAACAAAAGTAAGAAGATAGGGAAAAGAAAGAAAGAAAGGAAAACAAAAAGAATGATAAGGTATTTTAGTTTATTTCTTTTTAAATAGAATGTAGAGTTCTGTTAGCAATTTTATTAGTTGAAAGTTATTTTGTTAGGTTATTAATTTTGTTAGCTTCTGAATGAAAAATTTTGCATTAAAAATTTTATGTAACATTTTTGCTATTCGAAACTGTTTTGAGAATTTTGAATTTTTTATAACAGATCTAGTATTGAAGATGGAGAATCAGTTTTTCGTATGCGTTTATTTCGATGGAGAAATTTTGATAACCATGGGATGTATATTTGAATGTCGCAAACAAGTAGTAATGAAATTTAATAGAAATATCATGTTTGATGAAATGAAGGAAAAAAAATTAGTGAAAAAATTTATAGACGTTGTGGGAGAAGGATCTCGAAACTTTTCTACAAGTTTCCAGTTTCGACGGATCCCATAAAATTCACTGAAATGGAATTTGTAGACAATGAAGATGTGGAGACGATGATCGCACTTTATTGTTGGACTCGGAGCAACCAAAATGCATCGATTCAGTTATTTGCTAAGTTAGCTGGTGTGGAGCTAACTGAAGATCCCACTCTACTAGGTGAAGAAGATGGAGCTTAAGAGCCATGTATGGTGGTTCCGGTATCGTACGTTGATAGTCAATCAACTATACACGGGATCGACATTGATCTTAATGTTGCACCCGAGACTGATGTGGTTGGTGATGATGTATACCATAGTAGCGATCCTTCTGATCACGAAGTCGATAGTGATAGTGATCCCGACGTGGACGAGGTCCTGGATGATATTGACGACAAAAGCGTGAATGATGATGGAAACGTTAATGCGTTTTCAGTCGAGAACCAGATTCGCCGTATTGTAATACACAATAACTGATACGATCACGCCCCGGAGTGCACCTAGCTCGAGCAAGGATCCATTGGAGCTGCCCCAAGGCCCTATCACACGAGCTCGAGCAAGGATCCATTGGAGTTGCCCCAAGGCCCTATCACAACGAGCTCGAGCAATGATCCATTGGAGTTGCCCCAAGGCCCTATCACACGAGCTTGAGACAAGCTATTTAAGGAGGCCATTTCGGCCTTAATCAATCAAGTATGGGGTGAAACGTTAGCCGGACATATTGAGAGAGCTTGGACCAGTTCAACAATGACTCCTTGCAACCTCTTGCAAGTCGACCTCAACTCACATTTAGCCCCACGAGCTTAGCTCAGCTCATTTCAGCTTGATTGAGCTCATCCTTATTTCTTTCTAGCTCATTTGCTTATTTACTGGAATAAACTAAGTGTCTACTATTAGATAGTTAAGTTTGTTTCAGCTCATTAATACATTTCTTAGCTCATTACAGCTCATTATATGTGTTTAATATGTTTTGTGTTAGCCGAATTAATGTGTCATGTTTTATGTCAATATTTAATTTGTCTCAGCTTAATTATGTGTTATTAATGTGTCTAAGTAAAGCATGGATTTATTTTATCATAATTCAGCCGAATTAAACTTGTCATGAATCAATTTAATGTGTTCATTGGATTTATGTGCAGCCAAATGCATGAAAGAGATTTAATGCAAGGTGCATGACTGGCCGGCTACAATGTAGTGAGAGATACATGCAAGGACGGCTTCAATGCATGGTGTGCTGATTATTTGGCTTCTCCAATCATCTTTTCGGCCAAAGGCTAGTTGCACATTTAAGCTCCCAAGTTGGCCGATTAGCTCTCCCAAGCTGCTTGATTGCTTTCACACCAACCGAATTAATCCATTCACACAAGAAAGTTGTTTGGTTTTGTGCATTCACACATGGATGGCCCTTCAAGTTCCGTGTTCACATTTCTAATGCCTATTGCACTCACCTAGCTGGCAATTTAATTCATCCATCCATTCAGCTGATCAAGGCAAAGCAATTAAGCTCATTTAAGCTCATGACCAAACCTAGACATGCCAAATCAACTTCCAAATTCTTCCAAGTTCATTCAGCTGAATATCCTTCATCTAGAAGCTGTCTAGTGGCGTCCCAAAGGCTGACTACAGACATAGAATTTTTATGGTTTTGTTCTAGAACTTTTTTAGCTTATTTAAAGCTGAAATACTTATTCATTTAAACTCGAAATATGAGCATGTGAGCACATTAGAGAGAAGAAAAAGCATTTTAATGAGTGCAAACACGATTGTGAGTGTCATCTATTATTTCTTTCCGAGTGAACGTGAGGTTTTGTGGTGAGGTTTTTCTTTTTCTATGTCTAGAAGTTCCGAACGAAATATGGCAGAAAGACTCGAACGACAACCCCTTAAAAATGTAGCGCCGGAGGAGGAGGAGTATCGGATTTAACTCTTCAAGCTCTATTGCGTGAAGTGGAGCGCCTATTCGATCAAAAACTCGAGCCTATCCAAGAAAGGCTAGATCAAGTTGAGGAGAGGGCCCAACGGGAGAGGATGCCCCAAAGTTCCCAACGAAATCAAGGCCGACAACGAATCAACAAGGACTAGTTGTATGGCCTTAGTGATGCCGAGAGTGACTAAGGGTCCAACCTAAGTGATCGGCGGAGGGGACCAAGAAATCGTGGCCAAAGAGAACGTGGGCGGATTGAGGATGACCTTAAAAATATCAAACTTTCAATTCCACCATTTCAAGGCCGATCGAATCTAGAGGCTTATCTCAAGTGGGAGAAAAAGATAGATTTGGTGTTTGAGTGCCACAATTACTCCGAAGCCAAAAAGGTTAAGTTGGCCGCAATAGAGTTTTCGGATTACGCGATGATATGGTGGGATCAATTAACCATGAATTGTAGAAGGAACGAAGAATGACCAATAAGCACATGGCTGAAATAAAATCAGTGATGTACCGGAGGTTCATACCATCATATTACCACCGCGAGCTCTATCAAAAGCTCCAAAGCCTTACCCAAGGATCGAAGAGCGTGGAGGATTACTACAAAGAAATGGAGATCGTGATGATACGAGCGGATGTGCAAGAAGATGGCGAGGCAACCATGGCGCGCTTTCTAGCTGGTCTCAATCGAGATATTGCCAATATTGTAGAGTTGCAACATTACGTAGAAGTGGTGGACATGGTGCACATGGCCATCCAGGTGGAGAAGCAATTGAAGCGTAAAGGCACTGTCCGAGGCTATTTCACCGTGAATACTTCCAAATGAAGCCAAAGTTAGCAAAAACTCTCCACTGAACCGATCCAAAGAGCCAACGTTGCCAGCAAAGATCCAAATGAGGCTTTAGTTGTCTCAAGGAATAAGCTATTACTTTGCCTTCCTACATTAGGACGCAACCCATACCACTCAATGAAGCATCACTGTAAATTACAAACTCTTTGCCCGATTCTGGTTGTACCAACACTGGAGTTTCAGTCAAAAGGGCTTTCAACTGATCAAAGCTTTTTGACATTTATCGGACCATTCAAATCTCACATCTTTCTGAAGTAATTTAGTCAATGGAGTAGCTATCATTGAAAAGCCTTTTACAAACCTTCGATAATAACCAGCAAGTCCCAGAAAACTACGAACTTCGGACACATTCTTCGAAGGTTTCCATTCCAGAATAGCAGAAATTTTACTCAGATCAACTCGTATTCATGAGGCCGATACAATATATCCCAGAAAACCAACTTCACGTAACCAGAATTCACATTTGCTAAATTTCGCATACAATTACCTTTCTCGCAGAATTTGCAACACGATTCTCAGATGTTCAATATGCTCATTTTCATTACGCGAATAGATCAAAATGTCGTCAATGAATACAACAACAAATCGATCTAGGTACGGTCTGAAAATTCTGTTCATCAAATCCATAAAAATAGCAGGAGCATTCGTTAGTTCGAAAGGCATAACCAAAAACTCATAATGCCCGTACCTCGTTTTGAAAGCAGTTTTCGGAATGTCTGAATCTTTTACTCTCAACTGGTAGTATCTCGATCTCAGATCTATCTTTGAGAACACAGTAGCTTCTTTAAGCTGATCAAACAAATCATCAATTATGGGTAGAGGATATTTGTTCTTTATTGTCACTTTGTTCAACTGACGATAGTAAATGCACATCCTCATCGTGCTGTCTTTCTTTTTCACAAACAGAACAAGAGCACACCAAAGTGAGAAACTCGGCCTTGCAAACCCTCTGTAGTCAACTCTTGTAACTGCACTTTAAGTCTTTCAACTCTGTTGGTGCCATTGTATACGGAGCTATTGAAATAGGAGTTGTTCCCGGTAACAAATCAATACCAAATTCAACTTCACGTATTGGAGGTAATCCCAGTAATTCTTCAGGGAACACATCAGGGAATTCATAGACAATAGACACTGAATCAACTTTCTTTTCAGACACTTTCGAATCAATCACATAAGCAAAATAAGCTTCATAACCCTTTTTCACATAACGCTGAGCTTTCAACACAGATATCACAGCAGGTAACCCAGTCAAATCATTAGACTCAATACGAACAATTTCACCATTCGGACATCTCAGATCAATAATCTTTCTCTTGCAATTCATAACAGCATCATGCAATGTCAACCAATCCATACCCAAAATTATGCCGAGCTCATCAAAAGGTAATAGCATCAGATCAGTAGGAAAACAGAAATCTCGAAACATCAACGGACAGTTCTTGCATACCTTGTCAACCAGGACACTTTTACTTAAGGGGTTCGATACTTTTATAACAAACTCGGTAGACTTTACATGCAAAGTCTTACTGGATACTAAGTTCATACATATATATGAATAAGTAGAACCAGGGTCTATCAATGCAATCACAGAAGTATCATAAAGAGTAAATGTACCCATTATAACATCTGGAGATGAAGCTTCCTCACGAGCTCGGATAGCATACACTCTGGCAGGCACTCTAGCTTTAGATCACCTCTCGATGGGACATTATCGGATCTAAAATTCTGAATAATCTCTTGCTCAACAGACTCTGGGCAATCACAGATGAAATGATCTAACGATCCACATCTGAAGCAAGCTCGATCATTCAATCTACAACTTCCAGGACGTCTTTTACCACAATGCTTACATTCAGGTCAATCAGATTAGACATTTCCAACACTAGCCATCGAAGTTGTTGGAGCTTTGGAGCTCAACTGTGATCTAGCTCGATCTCTATTCGATTGTCCCACATTAACTCTCAAACGACTTTGTTCATCTCTGAATTTCTTTGAAGCAGACTGAAATGATTTACTTGGAAATCTCTTTTTTACATCTCTAGCTTCAGACTCAGCTTTCCTTTTATCTTTCCCAAGTGCTTCAGCTTTGCACGCTCGATCAATAAGCACAACGAACTCTTTTATCCCCAGAATACCAATTAGCAATCGGATATCTTCATTTAGGCCATCTTCAAATCTCTTACACATTATCGCTTCCGTTGATACACATTCCCGAGCATACTGACTTAGCCTCACGAACTCTCGTTCGTATTCAGTGACAGACATGCGGCCTTGTTTCAATTCTAGGAATTTCTTTCGTTTTTGATCAATGAATCTCTAACTAATGTATTTCTTCCAGAACTCAATCTGAAAGAAATCCCAGGTGACCCGCTCTTTCGAAACAACAGAAATCAAAGTTTTCCACCACTGATAGGCCGCGTCTCGTAACAAAGATACAACGCACTTTATGCATTCCTCGGGACTCGGTGACATCTCATCAAATACTCGAATTGTGTTTTCTAGCCAAAATTTGGCTTTTTCAGCATCGTCATCACTAGTGGCCTTGAACTCTTCAGCCCCATATTTACAGATTTTGTCGACTGAAGGCTTATTCAACAGATTTATACCCATTACTGGAGACACAACTGATGTTTGAGGGGGATTAGATGGGGGCGGAGATTGTGAAACAGTCGGGATTTCTCACAAATTGAGTGAACCACTCACTCATCATTTGGAAGAAAGCTTGTTTAGCTTCTGCCTCTTGACCGCTTGTAGCCGGTCCCGAATCAGATGGCGCTGTCTCTTGAGCGGAAGCAAGCGCATTGTTTTCTACATTGACAGCTACGGATCTTTCAGGATCCATTACTATACGAAAATCACATTTTACACATCAGGATTCATCACACTATCACAGTTCAGATATATGGCATGTATAGCTAGACTCTTACACGCTATGTTAGTCCAAGAATTGACTAAACCATAGCTCTGATACCAATCAAATGTAACACCCCTAACCCGTATCCGTCGCTAGAATAGGGTTAAGAGACATTATCGGACAATCGAAAACTTTTACGGACATTTCATAATATAATTCATCAAACGCAATCAAAGTGTCCCTTTTATAGGTCAACGAGACCTTAATCATGCTTTAGAATAGGGTCGGGATTAAACCGAACACATATGAAATTTCTCAGAAATTTAAATTTTTTTTCTAAATTACAGAGGTCACACGTCCGTGTGGGCAGACCTTGTGCCTCCCACGGCCTCAACACGTCCGTGTGTCTAAGCCGTGTCAAAACAGGGCATACATACTGACTTGTCCACATGACCGTGGACATGCTCGTGTGCCTCACCCGCAGTCGATCCTGACTTGCACCACATGGCCAGTCACATTCCCATGTGTCTAGCCCGTGGTCGATCCTGACTTGATTTAAATTTCAACCACGAGGGACATGGTCGAGCCACACGCCCGTGTGCTCAATCGTGTGGGCAAATATAGGCAATTTTCAAAGCCAAGATGCCACCCACACTTGGGTCATCCATACAAGCATAAACAAGCATATTTCTCAATACAATTGGCAACCAAAAACACACCAAATGGTCATCATATTATCCCCTTCAATCTCATTTCTAAACATTCCAATTTGCACAATCAATTCACATGTAAAACCAAGCATAATTCATCCATAACTTCACCAAATCACTATGGCATCAATTCATCCATAAGCATACCATTCATAAGGCCATTTCATTGCCATCAAGCCATACCAAAACATGCATCATATATCATATTCACTCATGCATATTACAAACATTTATCTAGCCAGATCACATGGCTATTTACATCTCAAACATATACTAAATGACTAGCCTATACATGCCATATTTAGTTATATACACATTCAAAAGTACCAAAGTTGAGTTTGATAGTGTGGTGATGATCCTTGACGATTCTCGAGCCTTTCATAGCTTTGATGACCTATAAAACAGTGTAAACACACACACAGAGTAAGCTTTCCAAAAGCTTAGTAAGCCATATACAAATAAACTTAGTATAAAATACATATAGCCACATAAATGTAATGACATTTATATTTCTCATTTGTAAATTCAAAATATCATCCTTGGCTTATTATTTAGCCTTTACTTACTCATATTCCACAACTCATATCTCACATTTCCTCATAACTCATTCAAGCATGAATACTACATATCATCTTATCATTTCAATACATATATTCACCTTAGTGAATTCATATATACAACTTACCTTTTTGTACACATACATGGTGTACTCTTCAAACATACCTGAGTCGTTATACATTTCACGTAGCCATTCACATCTCGGATTTGCCCGTTGAACTGTTCGGAATCTAATAGGATACTCAGAATGCTCAGAATAGTCATACAATGCCAACATCCCAGACGTGGTCTTACATGTAATTAGATTTCGATGCCACTGTCCCAGACAAGGTCTTACATGAATCAAATACGATGCCAATGTCCCAGACATGATCTTATACATAAATCTCATATCAATGCCAACGTCCTAGACGTGGTCTTACACGAAATCTCGAATCAATGCCAACATCCCAGACGTGGTCTTACATGATTTCACATATCGGACACCTATGTCATGACATATGCAATCCTATCTATTCCTAGGTTCAGACGGGACTTCTCAGACACTGATAACTTGTCGATATATATACATAAACTCAAATTTCATTTACATTCCATCTTAATGGGTATTCATAACAAATCAAATTTAATATATGCACAATTAATTCAATTCGAATACATTTATTTGTATATCGACTTACCTTAGATGGAAAGAACGAAGATAAACGGCTATTCAATAACTTTCGACTTCCCTCGATCTAAGTCTGTTTTCTTCGATTCCTGATCTATACATATTCAAATTTAATCCATTTATCCAACAACTTATTTAATTAAATCCAAATACACATATTTAGTGTAACACCCGTTACCCGTAATCGAGCCGGAATAGGGTTTGAGGCATTACCTAACTGATCTTACTTAAACATCTCAAATAGGGTTATAAAAATTTTGTTTAAACCCATCTTTTGTATAAACTTGGCCTAAAAGGCCCTAAACATACTTCTGAGAAATTTGAAAACTATTTTGAGAACTTTTACGAGTTCAAGTAACTTTTTAACAAACAGGGGTCACACGCCCGTGTGGGTCTATGGACACACCCGTGTGTCTCTAAGACATGCCTGTGTCTTCCATCCGTGGTCTACACTGACCAATTCCACACGACCTATACACACGCCCGTGTGCTTCAGCCGTGGGGTACATTAAATTCCAAGTGCAAAGTGCAGACTTCTCATGGCCTAAACACACGCCTATGTGCTAACCGTGCCTCTCACATGGTCTAGACACACGCCCGTGTGTCTACCCATGTGGACAATTATCAGACTATCTACCAAGCCCTCTTCCACCCTGCATTGCATACATTCATATGCTATTTCAAACATTCTTAAATCATCAATTAAAACACATGAACTAAAGACATTTAATCATTAAAGAGATAAAGTCTTCATCCCATACACTTGGAAGAACTATTCCCAATACAATTACAATTACAACTTAAGCCATCATCTATGGCTATACACAACCAAACTCTAAGTTCTCTTAGGCCAACACAATTTGGCTACATCAATTAGAACTTAATCAACTTTAAAAGAATCCCTATACATGCCATGACTCATAAGAACTTGAAACACCATACCAAGTGTTAATTCGATAGTGTGAAAACATCTCCGGCGGCCTCTAACCCGAGCTAGTTAAAATAACCTATAAAAGATGAGAAAAGTAAAAGAGTAAGTAATAATGCTTAGTAAGTTCATCTGCTTAAGCTGACAAATATTGATATTCATTGAATATACATAACCACAAAGTATTATACCGAGTTTTTCTTATTAACACACGGTAACTTACTCATTCTATCTCTTACCACATTCTTACCATGCCACAAGTTAATTGCTCGTTTATTTAGCATGCATTCTTGCACCGATCACCCCATGATCATATAAAACAACACATCAAGCATTTTCAATGAGTCACTCATACTGCTAATCTCTCGGTGGTTTCGCACTTAGCCCACCATTGAATCTCTAATAGGGTGGTATCGCACACATCCCACCGATCGTTTACACTTATGGTGATTTCGCACTTAGCTCACCAATCATTTATAAGCGATGGTATCGCACACAGCCCATCGATTACTAATTAATCAGGTGGTAACGCACATAGCCCACCGAAAACAATATAATTGATGGTATCGCACTTAGCCCATCATTAACATCCATAAGGTGATATCGCACATAGCTCACCGCTATTTTACATTCATGGATAGTAATCCACATGTATATCTCTATTTCAATTGTTCAACTGATAACATCCTCACACATTTCTATTCTTACTTAACTTTCTACGATACTCGTTCGCATTCACACAATGCATTAATAAATCCATCTCATGCAACTAAAGGGTCCATTATATACTGAATTCATCTCAATTCAATTCCAACACACACTTGTGCTTCTCGTGGTACAACCACATACTCTCTCACTTTCAACAAACCCGTCAAATCACTCAAATTGTTAAATAACACTCTTGAGTCTCATACATATAGTGTCACATAGACATTATACCTCAATAGGGTCTTACTTGTATTAACATATCCATGCCATGACCCTGACATGGTCTTATACGAATTCTTCTACCGAAGCCATATTCCAATATGGTCTTACACGGGGCCATAATTATCATATCATGTTATATACATTTCCCATTACTCTTAGATTCAATTTTCTTAACCTCTCATTAAAAGATATTTCATACATTCATAGAGTAAATATACATTCCATACAATGTTGGAATATTAAATTAACTCATATGTAATTGCAACATTTGCACATGAACTTACCTCGATGTCGAAAGGCCCAGAAGGGACTTTTTGCCCACATTTCTCTTTTCATCCGTTCTAGGTCCGAAACTCGTTTTCTTTGATCTGGAACAATGAAATTTACTGATTTAATCACTTATAAATCATATTACACCATAATATACACTTTAGGCAAAAATGACTATTTTGCCCCTACACTTTGGCAAAATTACGATTTTTCCCCTAGGCTCGCAAATCAATTTTTATCACATTTTCTCGTTAAATAAGCCTAGCTGAACATTTAATCCTCTTACAACTATTCACAATTCCATCAATTTCATGCCTTAATGAACAAATTACAACTTTTGCATTTTAGTCCCAATTAGGTGTTTCCATTACAACACCTTTCACAAAAGTTGTTTCTCATCATCTAATCATTCATTTTCTTCCATAAAAACTTAAAAACCAGCATAATCTCTCTCATGGTAAGTTCTCTAGACTTTCAACCATGTTGCAAAATAGTCCCCTCTTTAGAAAGCTTAAGCTTTAGGGGTCTCAAAAGTACAAAAATATTCAAAAACAACCAACAAATTGACTTACTTGAGTGGAGAAAAGCTTGCTGAAATTTTTGAGTTCTTCCACCCTTATTTGCTGCCAATATTCGGTGGTGATGAAGAAAAGAAAAGATGATATCTTTCTTTTCTTTATTTTTCTCTTATTTTATTCTTTCCCCACCTAACACATCAAGTCTTTGATTAATTTAATAATCTTGTCCCCCATGGCCGGGCATCACTCCCCCAATGACCTATTTGTATATTTGGGACCTCCTATTTAAAATCCTTAGCTATTTGACATCTCCAGCAAATAAAATAAAACTTTTGCACTTTATGCGGTTTAGTCCTTTTTCACAATTTAGCTAGAAATCGCTAAAATTAAGGCACCAAAATTTTCATGCATCCTTATAAACATGTTATAACACATAACATAACATGAAAATAATTTTCTCTAACCTCAAATTAGTGATTTCGAGATCACTGTTCTGACTATCCCCTAAATCGAGCTGTTACATTTAGGGCAATTTATAAATTAGCCCTCACATTTTCACATTTGGACATTTTAGTCCCTATTTCACAAAATACATAAAATTACCATATACCCATGTTTAGCCGAATATTCATGTATCTCATACAAGTCCATACATTTCATTTATTTCACAATTTACTCCCTCAAATATTCATTTTCTCAATTTCAACCAAATTACTCAAAATCAACAAACTCCAAAGACAAAATATGCTAATCAAATAAATATTTTCCATATTTCATCATCAAATATTTCAAAGCTCATACGTTCATCAAATACACATTTCAAAATAATCATCATTTCTCAAAATTAAAACATGGGTTTAGTAGTACTCGAAGCAACGATTATGAAACATAGAAATTATCAAAAACCGATTAAAAACATACCTTGAATTGAATCAAAAGCTAGCCGAATGCCCTATCTCAATTTTCTTTCTTTTCTTTTCTTCAAATTCGGCACAAGATGATAACTATGGCTTTATTTTCATGCTTTTATTTTATTATTTAAGACATAATTATCAAATCCCCTTTTTACTCTTAATGAATCCTTAATAACTAAACATTCAAATTATGGACATACTTGTCCATCCACCATCCACTATCCTTATAAAGGGCCAAATTTCTTTTTAAGGGCTCCAAATTATAAAGACATCAACCATTTGATACTTTCACATTTAACCATCCAATTTTCATTGTAACACCCCAAACCCAGCCTAGAAGTTAGGCCCGAATCTGGCATGTCACATTGAAGTGTTTTTTGAAAACCATGTTTTCATTGAAAACCCTTTTTGTTTAAAAGCTTAAATAAAATCCCAGTTACGTTAGTTTTATTCCCAAAACATTTTTTTCAGTTGCGTAAGCTAATTTTGAAAGTAATTGATTTACAAAAAGATTAAGTCGTAAAACCATTTAAAAAATGTTGCGAAAACATAGTGTTGTATTAAAACAGTTAACATTTTGGAAAACTGTGATTTACTTCTAACAGATATAAATTAAAATAAAACCAATCTAAAATTTAAAGTGCAAAAACTTTAAAAGGCCTTTTTACAACCCAAATCAAAATATTTCAAAGTAGATAATCAAAACGGAAAACATAAGCAGTGTGTGGTCTTCTCTGAGTCCCTCGCAGCTCCGAATCGTCTAAGGCTGGGGATTACCTGCACAGTCAAAAACGGGGTGAGTTTATGAAAACTCAGTGTGTAATCCCCTTTCTAGAGTTATAATCAGTATACAGAAATAGAACCCGAAGTAGTTTGGGCCAAAGCCCTTTAATAGTAACAATACAGTACAGATCAGAGCATACGTGGGCCAAGCCCACTACAATATCATTTGGGTAACAACCCATAACAGAATCAATTGGGCCTAGCCCAAACCAATAACAGATCTCATAATAGATATGCAATAGTATGAGGATGCATCCCATCCCAAATCCAACCATGCACTCCATTTCCCTTCCAACCCTACACTTCTGTGGGGATATGAATATCAACCCACCCATCCCTACACTCCAAAGGTAGCACCAACAGCGGCACTACTCAAACGTTGTAGCAAGGCAGCTAAGCATATATATACGGCTCTAAGCCTTCAGTAGCGGTATTACAATTGGCACAAAGCAATCAGTAACTGTATTATGTTTGGCACATAGCCATCAGCGACGGTAATATAATCGACACACAGCCTTGGGTAAATATGATCGACACAGAGTCATCGATATATATGTTAGGCACATAGCCACGGGTAAATACGATTGGCACAAAGCCATAATCAAGATGGCACAGAGCAATATTTATGTTGGCACAGAGCCATATTTAGATTATGCGGCTTTAAGCCGTCCGTTAGTCCACAGTCGTCGTGCGACCCGTGCGACCTTAACAAATAAATAATGGATCCACAGTCGTCATGTGACCCGTGTGACCCTATCAGAACTTCCTCTATATTAATGTCCAAACCCCATGCAATATGCCGTGTATGTCATGCTCAATCATTACACGTGTATGCAAAATGGCCATGCTCAGTAACAGTCATTTCAACACATATTAACAGCATATCAGCCACACGCCCACAGTCAAGTCAGTTAAAACACAGTCATACGATCACAGTCAAATCAGTATTTACCCATAAGGGCAAAACAGTCATTTACCCTATAAGGGTATTTCGGTAATCCTACCCTTCAAGGGTATTTCGGTAATTCTACCCTACAGGGGTATTTCAGTAATTCTACCCTAAAGGGGTATTTTAGTAATTCTACCTTATAGGGGTATTTCAATAATTTTGCAATTTGAGGGTATTTCGGTAATTTTGCAAATCAAGGTTATTTTGGTAATTTCACAAATCGAGGTATTTTGATAATTTTATAATCGAGGGTATTTTAGTAATTTTACAAGTCGATGGTATTTTGATAATTTCGCAAATCGAGGGTATTTCGATAATTTTACAAATTAGGGGTACTTTGGTAATTTCACAAAATGAGGGTATTTTAGTAATTTTCCAAACTGAGGGTGTTTTGATAATTTTGCAAATCGAGGGTATTTCGATAATTTCACAAATTGAGGGTATTTCGATAATTTCGCAAATCGAGGGTATTTCGGTAATTTTCCAAACTAGGGTATTTTGGTAATTTCACAAATTAGGGGTATTTCGGTAATTTTACAATCCGAGGGTATTTCGGTAATTTCACAAATTAGGGGTATTTCAATAATTTTGCAATTCGAGGGTATTTCAGTAATTTTGTAAACCAATGGTATTTCGATAATTTTGAGGTATTTCAGTAATTTTGTCAACTAAGGGTATTTCGATAGTTTTGCAAATTGGGGTATTTCAGTAATTTTGTCAACCAAGGGTATTTCGGTAGTTTTGCAAATTGGGGTATTTCAGTAATTTTGTCAACCCCTCAAAAGGTCTACAGTCGCCTCGAGCGACTCAAGTATTCTAAATAGAGATAACAATGTGAATGGGCCTAGGGCCCATTCTCGACCCAAATGGACCCACACGCTCATATTGCCTATTTAGCCCAAATCTAGCCATAGATATGAGATTCATATAGACGAGTTCACTATATACTACACAATCATACAATTTATTCATATGGGCCCACTTGGCCCCTTTAGACCCATCGTGGCCCAAATAGCATCAACCCACAAGAATACTCATGGTGGCCTTAACTATCGCGTCGAAGCTCCCACACGTGCGCTCGCACGCTCGTGTGGCTACCATCGCCGTGTGACCAGCATTTCGGCATTTCTCTACAACTAGAGTAGTGCAAAATACACACCTGATAGGAATCTGGAGTTTAATTCCAACACAAACTCTGGCCGTCCCAACTTAGCAAAATAAATATCCCCTTTTTGCTTGCGATGGGATTCGACTCAGGCCCCCCTGTATCTTAATCCACGCCGCTAGCCACTTTACCAACTAGCTCATCTTTTTTCTAAAATCATGCGCAACTAAATATAAGTTCTATGGGCCAACGTCTAAGTTCACTTAAAAATAATCAAAATGAAATGCAAGCACCAAGACTTGAACCTTTGACCCCTTGCTTCCTTGTGTGGCGTCACTTCCTTGTCTCCCATGTGGCGCCATTTGCCACTAGACCACAACCCCTTTTGTGTTATTTTTCTCCACATTCTATTCTTAAAGCCTACTTACTAACTCCCAGGGTTTTATTCACCTAAAACCAAAATTTTCCTAAAGCCCAAGTTTGATCCCGAGACTTCATAGAAGCCCCCTAACCTTCCAAAATCACTCACCTAATAGGACCAACTTGCATTAGTGCTGTTCTCTTGTTCTCAAAAATTTTAAACGCTCCCCTGGTCAAGGCCCAATAAGCCCAATTCTACTAGGCCCAAATTCAAGTGTTACATCCATTTTATGCGATTAAGCCCTTTTCTCAAATTGAGCACACAAACAGACAAATTAATTCACGGGACTTTAACAACTGCTTAATCACACACAGAAGACACAGAAAATAATATTAAAATATTAATCTAACTCAGATTTGTGGTCCTAAAACCACTGTTCCGACTAGGGTCTAAACCGGACTGTTACATCAAGTGATTCAAATGCCTCGGGAAGAGGCATATTGCAAGTCAATGCCCAAGCCGAAGCACTATGGTGGTGCGCATGAATGGTGAGATCGAGTCGGAGGAAGAGACTGAAAATGACCCAAAGCCACATCCGAAAAAGATGAGGACTTGGAGCATGCTGTTGACGATGAATTACTCATCGTCAAAAGAAGTTTAAGTCTCCAAAGTGTGGAGAACGAGTAGCAACGGGAAAACATATTCCATACGAGGTGCCAAGTCCAAAGGAAAGTCTGTAGTGTAATCATCAATGGTGGAAGTTGCACAAATGTGGCGAGCATTATCATGGTGGAGAAACTAGGTTTGCTGACCACCAAGCACCCGAGCCCGTACAAACTTCAATGGCTCAATGATGGTGGTGAATTAAAGGTAACGAAACAAGTGCTTGTATCCTTCTCCATTGGAAAACATGCGAATAAAGTACTTTGTGATGTTGTGCCTATGCATGCAGGCCATTTGCTACTTGGACGCCCGTGGCAATTCGACCGAAGAGTCATCCACGATGGGTATACCAATAGGTATACATTTAAACATTTGGGCAATAACGTGACGTTAGCACCATTGACGCCGAAACAAGTCTACGATGATCAAAAGAAATTGAAAAATTCTATAGATCAAATGAGAGAAAAATAAAAGAATGAAAATGTAAAAGAAAATAAAAGTGAGAAAAAGAGAGGAAAAACAACAAAAGAAAGTGAAAAGAAAGCGAGAAAAGAAAAAGAATTTGAGAAAATGAGTGTGTTGGCAAAAACAAGTGATGTACGAAAGGCTTTGACGTTGAGACAATCCCTCCTTGTGCTCATGTACAAGGAAAACTTGTTTACTACTAACGAATTACCTGAAGACCTGCCCTCTTCTATTGTGTCTCTTTTGTAGGATTTTCAAGATGTGTTCTCGGAAGAAACTCCGAGCGGGTTGCCACCCCTTCGCAGAATCGAGCATCAAATTAATTTTGTGCCTGGAGCTGTTATTCCGAACCGACCAGCTTATAGGATGAATCCTGAAGAGACTAAGGAACTACAACGGCAAGTAAACGAGTTGATAGAGAAGGGCTACATTTGCAAAAGCCATAGTCCTTGTGCCGTGCCCGTCTTGTTGGTGCCGAAGAAAGATGGAACGTAACGAATGTGTGTGGACTGTCGAGCTGTGAACAAGATTACCATTAAATACTAGCATCCGATACCTCGCTTAGACAACATGCTAGACGAACTAAGTGGTGCCAAATTATTTTCGAAGATCGATTTGAAGAGTGGTTACCATCAGATTCGCATGCGAGAAGGCGACAAATGGAAGATGACCTTCAAAACTAAGCACGGTTTGTGTGAGTGGTTGGTCATGCTGTTTGGCCTAACCAACACTCCTAGTACCTTTATGAGGTTAATGAACCATGTCTTAAGATCATTCATTGGTAAGTTTTGTGTTGTATATTTTGATGACATTCTCATATATAGCAAATCATTGGAAGAGCATATATTACACCTCAAGTCTGTTTTGGAGGTTCTTCGAAAAGAGTCCCTTTATGCTAACCTTAAAAAGTGTACGTTTTCTAGGTTAGTTTTCTAGGTTTTGTGGTCAGCTCGGAAGGTCTAGAAGTGGACTAAGAGAAGATAAAAGCTATTCAAGAGTGGCTGAGACCTATGAGTATCAGCCAAGTTCGAAGCTTCCATGGTTTGGCTAGCTTCTATAGGCGTTTCATACCCAACTTCAGCACTATAGTAGCGCCCTTAACGAGTGTAATCAAGAAGAACTCAGCTTTCTATTGGGCTGATGAGCAAGAGAAGTTTTTCATTTAGATTAAGAATTGTCTTACAAAAGCTCCTTTATTAGCATTACCTGATTTTTCTAAAACTT
Organism: Gossypium australe; assembly: GCA_005393395.2. Taxonomy (NCBI): domain Eukaryota; kingdom Viridiplantae; phylum Streptophyta; class Magnoliopsida; order Malvales; family Malvaceae; genus Gossypium; species Gossypium australe. The sequence continues at coordinate 70,057,113 of CM016615.1, forward strand.
TTGAGATTGAATGTGATGCATCAGGTGTTGGAATTGCGGCTATGCTTACTCAAGATGGAAGGCCTGTTGCGTATTTCAGCGAGAAGCTCAATGGAGCCACATTTAACTATCCTATCTATGATAAAGAAATGTACGCACTCATTCGAGTTCTCGAGACGTGGCAACACTACCTATGGCCAAAGGAGTTCGTGATTCATTCTGATCATGAAGCGTTGAAACACATCAAGGGCCAGTATAAGTTGAATAAGCGTCATGCAAAATGGGTCGAGTGCCTCGAATCCTTTCCTTATGTTATCAAGTATAAGAAAGGTAAAGATAATATTGTGGCTGACGCACTCTCAAGAAGGTATGCTTTATTATCGACTCTTGATTCTAAATTGCTTGGTTTCTCTTTATTGAAAGATTTGTATGATAATGACAATGATTTTGGTGAGATATTTGCTGCTTGTGAGAATGCTTCTGTTGAGAAGTTTTATAGGTACGAAGGCTTCCTTTTCAAGGAAGGAAAATTATGCATTCCGTAAAGTTCCATTTGGGACTTACTTGGGCACGAGGAACACAGCAGGGGCCTCATGGACATTTCGATATAGGTAAGACCTTATCAATACTCCAAGAACACTTTTATTGGCCTAGGATAAGAAGGGATGTGGAACGAGTTTGCGAGCGTTGCGTAACGTGTAAGAAGGCTAAGTCTAAGATTCAACCACACAGCCTATACACTCCACTGCCCATACCCGAAGCTCCTTTGATGGATATATCCATGGACTTTGTCCTCGGATTGCCGCAAACAAAAATGGGGAAGGACTCTATCTATGTTGTAGTTGATAGGTTCTCTAAGATGTCACATTTTATAGCATGTACAAAAACTGATGATGCCGTCCATATTGCTATTCTTTTCTTTAAGGAAACCATTCGACTACATGGAATTCCGAGAACGGTCGTGTCCAATCGTGATGCAAAGTTTTTGAGTCACTTTTGGAGATCATTGTGGGGGAAGCTCAGAACTGAGCTACATTTTTCAACCACTTGTCACCCCTAAATGGATGGACAAACGGAGCTGGTTAATCGATTTTTTTCTACATTATTGCGAGCCATCATCCACAAAAAGTTAAAGTCGTGGGAAAATGCCTACCTCATATCGAGTTTGCATATAATCGATCAGTTCATTCGGCTACTAAGTTTTCTCCTTTTAAAATTGTTTATGGTTTTAATCCGCTAACTCCTTTAAACTTAGTGCCTTTACCTAACGACCAATTCATTCATGTAGATGCAAAGAAGAAGGCCGAGTATGTCAAGGAGTTGCATCAAAAGGTTCGAGCCAATATTGAATCAAGAACCGAGAGCTATGTTCGAAAAGCAAACAAAGGTCGAAAGCGAGTTGCTTTTGAACCCGGTGATTGGGTTTGGGTTCATATGCGCAAAGAACATTTTCTAGCCCAACGAAGGTCTACATTGTTGCCTCGAGGAGACGGACCTTTCCAAGTCCTAGAATGAATCAATGAACATTCCTACCAACTTGACTTATCGGGTGAGTATAACATAAGTGCGAGTTTCAATGTTTTTGATTTATGCATATTTCGACTTTAGGACAAGTCGCTTTGAAGAGGGGGGATGATACGATCACGCCCCGGAGTGCACCTAGCTCGAGCAAAGATCCAAGGCCCTATCACACGAGCTCGAGCCAAGCTCTTTAAGGAGGCCATTTCAGCCTTAGTCAATCAAGTATGGGGTGAAAAATTGGCCGGACATATTGAGAGAGCTTGGACCAACTCAACAAGGACTCCTTGCAACCTCTTGCAAGTTGACCTCAACTCACATTCAGCCCCACGAGCTTAGCTCAGCTCATTTCAGCTCGATTGAGCTCATCCTTATTTCTTTCTAGCTCATTATTTGCTGGAATAAACTAAGTGTCTACTATTAGATAGTTAAGTTTGTTTTAGCTCATTAATACATTTCTTAGCTCATTACAGCTCATTATATGTGTTTAATATGTTTTGTGTTAGCCGAATTAATGTGTCATGTTTTATGTCAATATTTAATTTGTCTTAGCTTAATTATGTGTTATTAATGTGTCTAAGTAAAGCATGAATTTACTTTTTCATAATTCAGCCAAATTAAACTTGTCATGAATCAATTTAATGTGTTCATTGGATTTATGTGCAGCCAAATGCATGAAGGAGATTTAATGCAAGGTGCATGAATGGCCGGCTACAATGTAGGGAGAGATACATGTAAGGACGGCTTCAATGCATGGGGTGCTAATTATATGGCTTCTCCAAGCATCTTTTCAGCCAAAGGTTAGCTACACATTTAAGCTCCCAAATTGGCCGGTTAGCTCCCCCAAGCTGCTTGATTGCTTTCACACCAACCGGATTAATCCATTCACACAAGAAAGTTGTTCAGTTTTGTGTAGGCACACATGGATGGCCCTTCAAGTTCGATGTTCACATTTCTAATGCCTATTGCACTCACCTTGCTGCCGATTTAATCCATCCATCCATTCAACTGATCAAGGCAATGTAATTAAGCTCATTTAAGCTCATGGCCGAACCTAGACATGCCCAATCAACTTCCAAATTCTTCCAAGTTCATTAAGCTTAATATCTTTCATCTAGAAGCTGTCTAGTGGCGTCCCAAAGGCTGAATATAGACATGGAATTTTTATGGTTTTGTTCTAGAACTTTTTTAGCTCATTTAAAGTCGAAATACTTATTCATTGAGTCACTAATGTACCTATTCAGCTAGCCTTAGGTTTTTCCGATAAATACTTTGTTATTTGCTGTTTGTAGGGACTTTTTCCAATTGGAATGAACATTGAGTTGTTTGTGAGGTTTTCCTCTCTCAAATTTTGTTCGAGACTCAGCTTAACTTATCAGCTAATTAGTGGCGTCAACCTAATTCTTTTTTTTTTTGAACTTATCACTCTCGTAATGTGGCGTTCACCCAACCTTATACCTTTGGTTCTTACTCTACTAGGTAATGGGTCAAGGTCCCCTATCTTCCATCACCGAACCACCTTAAGTCATACATGCCCGAGTCAGCACTCTTCTTAGTGTTGGTTCATTCTTGACACTTAAATTCGATTTCCATCCCATCCAACTATCAACTATCCATTTTAATTTTTCTTTATTAGCCGAAACTAAATCCACAAACACTTAGTCAATTCAAGCCTATTCTTTATTCTTATTTTCCATACTTAGCCATTACAAGCATATTTCAAGTTTGGAATGATACTCCCTCGTTCGACGATCGGGCATCTAAAATGACTCAAATTAACACACAGAGGCGAGATTGTATCAATAATCCTTGGGCACACATGTCTCAGATAGACCCCGATGCGGCGCACGCGGCCGAGTTCCCAGAGTACCCTGAAATACTACCTGTTCACCGACTGGCCGTAGATTCTGATCTTGAGGGGTTGTTCGTGGGCTAGAGATTCGAAAGTAAGGAAGAGTGCGTATTTTCCATTAAGCGGTATAGCATGAATATATCAATTGACTACAAAGTCACTGTGTCTAAACCAACATTATATATTGGGGAGTGTTGGAGGTCGGTAGAAGGCTGCAATTGGCGAATAGGAGCTACATTTATCCAGAAGTCGCAAATGTGGGAGATACGAAAATTTGTTGGGCCTCACACATGCACTTCAACACGTATGACAAATGATAATCGAAAACTTGATTCTAAAACTATTTGTACGTGCATTATGCCAATGGTGAAAGACATTCTGACTATTAAAGTTTCGGTACTGATTGTCGAAATGCAGGCACGATTCCAGTATCGAGTATCATACCGGAAGGCATGGATAGCTAAACAAATGGTAATGGAGCAATTGCACGGAGATTTTGATGCATCGTACAATGAGTTACAGGGATGGATAACTACTATGCGGGAGTACGTGCTGGGGATTGTCATTGAGTTGCAGACACAACCTTATTACGGCCTGGATTACCAACTACAACCAGGAAAACAATTTCCAACGGATGTTCTAGATGTTTGATCCATGCGTGCGTGCATTTCCCCGTTGCAAGCCGTTTGTGCAAGTAGATGGGACATGGCTATACAGTAAATATACACAGATCCTACTTCTTGCGATTTCTCAAGACAGGAACAAGAACGTGCCCCTGATTGCGTTTACCATCGTAGATAAGGAGAACATGAAGTTGTGGGAATTCTTCCTTACAAACCTACGGAGGTATGTTATTAGTAATTATAATATTTGCATCATCTCCGATAGAAGGAAATGATTAATGGCGCCATTAGGCGTTTCGGTGTGCCATGTAGGGGTGAGTATTCGATCGAGTCAAGTCGAATCAAGTCAAAAAATTTTGAGTTAGTCGAGTTGACGAATCCTATTTTAGCAATTGAACTCAATTTGAATTTTTTTCAAATCGAGTCGAATTGTAACATCCTAGAATTTGGAAATTTATTTGTTGCATTATTTTGGTGCTAAGCTAGTTAGATTATTAATTTTGTATGTTTAGGGGATCCTGAGAAGGCTCGGGGTCTTTTGGGACCTAGTAAAAATTTTGGCATTTAGCACTTTAAGGAGATAGAGTCAGTGAGCTTAAAGCTTATGGAACTAAATGAGTTAATAACTAGCATAATGGAGCAATTGGTAAGAAGGTTAAGGCGCCACATGATGTACCTTGAGGGAAGAGGTTCAAATCCCATTGTGTGCAAATTTTGACTATTATTTTTGCACTCTTTCCTAATTTGTCGGCCAAGCTCATAAATAAGGCAAGTTGGACTTTTTAATTTTGGCAAGGTGGCTAAGGAAATAAGGAAAGGGTAATGGTAAGGTAAGGAAAAAAAAAAGGGCAAGTAAGGGGAACATGTGGCTTATTTCATGGAGATTGTTTTGGAAAGTGTGGGTGGCCAAACTTTTGACTATTAGGGGCATGAAGGTGGACGATTTTGGGGCTAAAGAGTGATAGCCGAATTTTTTCTTGGTGCTTTGGTGAGATTAAAGTGTTTTTTTTTGTCAAAAATACCTTTTTGCATCACTTGTATCTTTTTCTCAAAATTTGCTAGTCTTTGTGAGTTTTGGTTTTTTTTTCTTTCTTCTATTCTCTCCTCTTTGCCGAATCCTTCTAGCACAATTGTGCATTTTCCTCCTCTTTTGTTTGGTCAAAACCTTCATCCCTTGTTCATTTTTCTTGGATAGCCGAACAACCTATCATCCATCCAACCTCCCATCCTTTCTTTTAATCATTCCTTTAATCTTTTCTCTTCTCTAAACCAACACCACCATTAAATCACATATTCTTGTTTGATTATTCCCCATAGCCGAATTTCAACATACATTTTCCTCTATGACCGAATCTCCATCTCTTCTTTATCTTTTCTTCTCATCCATATTAGCACTCATTTCTTGATTTAATCGGTAAGTGTTCTTTTCAACTATTTATTTTCGTTCTTTTAATGCTAAATCTATATTTTGGTTTGGGATTGTCATTTTGACCGAGACCATCACTTATTCTTTCTTAAACAAGATCTTTTTCTTCTTCGTAGTGATATAGTGGAAGGTCGAAACCTTGATTCTTCCGAAGTCATCGTATAATCGCTAGAAATCGGTCCTAAAATCTTTAAGGTAAGGAGTTCTTCAAGGATTCCATAATCGTTCTGTATTCATTAAGATGGTGAAGATTAACCGATATTATTTATAGGGATTAAACCGCTCGATCTACCCAATCGTTGATCACTCAGAAATTAGTGGTAAGCCAATCTTTACCATTTTGGTAGTCCATATTTTATCGTAATATCGATCTATATAAGATCTAACCGAATGGAGGCTTATGGTGCTGGTTCGAATGGAAAGTCGAGTGGAGATCTCAAAAGGAGCGGATTAGCGATCCCTACTCCTAAATTCAAGCGAAGGGCTGTTTCAGCGATTCGGGACTTTCCACCGAGTTGTGGACCCTCATCCAGTGAGAATCGACTATTCGAGGTCGTTCACAATTTTGAGGCATCAGCGATTCGAGATTTTCCACCGGGTTGTGGACCGTCAACTGGGGAAAACCGACAAATCGTAGTTGTTCACGATCCCGAGGGTAAAATTTTAGATCGTTTGTTTTAAAGTAGATTTATTAAATCGCGTATGTTGACTAATCGAGCGTTATATAATTTTAGGTGTCGACGATTAAGAAAGTGTAGTGCTTACCGTAATCAGGTGTGTAATCTCACACCGTTATCCGTGGGTTAATGATTTATATCATATTGGTAGTAAATCGCTTGATTAAAATCGTATTAAGGTGAAATCAGAAAAATTTGGCTTAAATCTCATTATTTTGATAAAATTGACAAATTCGGTATTAACAACGTGAAAGATTACGAAAATGCCCCTAATGGGCCAAATCGATAAAATTTGCTATATGGGCCAATGTGAAAATATGATATATGGGCCGATGTGATAATATGATATATGGGCCGATGTGATAATTTGATATATGGGCCGATGTGATAATTTGATATATGGGCCGATCTGATATTTTGTTATAATGGGCCATAATTTTTGTAATAAACATCCAATTAAATTATTGTTATTATATTATGATTTGTTATGCATTATATACATGATTTGCATGGGACAGGATAATGATGAAGAGAAGTTCTGGTGGCTCCGCCACAAAATTTTGGTGGCTCTGCCACAAATCTGTATAGTGGCAATGCCACGTAAATTCTGATATTCTAGTGGCTTGACCACAAAATTATATTTGCTATAAATGGCTTAATGCCTGCGATTGGTGTGTTGGCAGGGTGGGTTGACTTGATCCCCACAGGTGTGTTGGTTGGTACGGGTGGTGTGTAGCAGATGGATTACTAGGCTTGGTTTGGGAATTTGCATTTCATATTCATGTTATATTCATTACATTATTATTATTATTTTATATGGGCTTAGGCCCCAATAATTGCTTAATGGGATTTTGGCCCAGTGGACAATGGTAAGTGGGTTACACACTGGGTTCTAGCAACTCACCTTGTTTTTCCTTACCCCTTTCAGGTAATGATCAGTGATGGAGACTTGGGCCTTGGATGACTCGGTGGAGGCTATACTACAAAACGGTTTAAATTGGAATTTGGATTTCTTTTTAGTACTTTAAATTACTTTGTTATTTTGAATTAAGGTTGTAATAAGGCATCTGGATTAAATTTTGTTTTGTTTTATGTTTGACGAATTTATAAATTGCTCTAAGTATTTCAAATTGAGATTTTTCTAAAAACTAAAATAATCGTTTTCTTAAAATGGATAAACAGAAAGGGTTTTATAATAAACTTTTATAAACATATTTCTAACTCGGAAATTTCTCTTAATTTTTATCAACACTTTTCGAAAATTATTTTCAAATTCTTCTCAAACTATTAACGATATTTTCAAAGTCACGATTTATAAGATTTTCAAATCTCAATTTTATTGAATGATCAATTAAAATTTTATTCAATAATACTTTGACAAAATTTTTTAAAGGAGTTGTTTTAATTAATCTAATTAAGAAAAAGGACTTAGTAGTATTTTCTCATGTGACATGTCAGATCTAGCCTTAACGCATGGGCCGGGTTTGGGGTGTTACACGAATCGAGTAAAAAAATTTCGAGTCAAGTCGAGTTAAATCCTATTATTTATACTCAATATTGCATTCACATGGATCGATTATTTAACTAGTAAACGAAGTATAATATTATTTAACTACATAAACAATATAATTTGCTAAATAATTACATGTAAAGAACTATTTTAGGCATGCAAAATAACTATATATAATGTTGCAAGATGATCATTGTGGCCATAATTTGAGTCAACTACATAAGCTATTACACCACACGCATAATTATATTTACATAGTGCATAATTATGCGTAAAGAACTATCTTATATACAAGATAACAAAATGATATACCAAAAGCATGATATAGGGATACATGTCACTACTACACAAAATTTGATATAACAAAATGATATGCCAAAAGTATGATATAGATGGTCATGGTGTGACGCTCCAAGACTCAAATTCAACAAAATAAATTCAAGCTTCCTACACAACAAAATCCAAAGTTTAACCAATTGTTTTGACCAAATCAAAGCAAATGCAAGGTTGAAGTTTTCATAAGTTTTAACAAAATATCTATTTCAAAAAGTTAAAATCAAACTATCTTCAAGCTTTATCTTCTTTGAACACTGTAGATAGTACCGACAATTCTGTAACAAAAATAAAAATGCATTCTTAAATTATGAAAATCTTTACTAGAAAAATAAAAATAAACATTCAATTTTGTGAGTTGAAGTTAAGTATGTTACCATCTTCATGTTCCGATAACTTTGACAATTCTAATAAATATCAAAATAGAAAAATGTTAGTTAAATTGTGAGAATATTTATAAAAATAAATAAAATAAGCAATTAACCTTTTGGATTAAAGTTAGTCCCTTACCATCATATATATTTTGAAGTTCCTCCACATACTCCTCAAGGTTGATAGGATTTTTTGACCTTCGAAGCCAATCTTGTGTGCAAACCAAAGCCTCAACCATAGAAGGAGTCAAAGAACTTCTAAAATTATCTAGAACACGCCCACTCGTGCTAAAAGCACTTTCGGATGCAACGGTTGAGATAGGAACAGATAACACATCTCGAGCCATTTCTGCAACAAATGGGAATCTTGGACTATTAACTTTCCACCACAATAACTGTAACAGTCCGAGTTTGACCCTAATCAGAACGGTGGTTTCGGGACCACGAATCCGAGTTCGAATAATAATTAAATAGTATTTTCTGTGTTAATTATATGTGAATTAGTATGTGTGAAAAATTTCATAAGAAAATTTTCTTATTTGTGTGATTAATTTAAGAAAAAGGATTAAATTGTTTAAGAGAAAAAAGTAGCCTTTATTTAAATTGGAAGGATTTAATTGACTTGTTTCTTGCATGTATGGACTTGCATGTCAAATTATCCAAAATTTGAGTAAGTGGATGGCATGATGATGGCTTTTTATTTTTAATTATTTCCTTAAGTAAGTGGGATTATATTAATAGATTATAAATGATTAAAATAAGGAAAAAAACATAAAAGAATGATGGGATATTCATCTTCCATCTTCCTTGTTCTTCATTACCGAATTTAACAAAGAAAAAGGGGGGGACTTAAGCTTTCAAAGTTCGGCTATTGCATGTCATTTTGAGGTTAGTATTTGAGTTGGTTTTTGGTAGATTTTTTACATTTTTGAGTTTGTTAGTCTAAATATTATCAAACCCATGTGAAAATTTTAGAGTTGGAGCATGTCATAGGTTCGGCCATGGATGCATATTTTGGATTTTGTTGTGTTGATGGAAGAATAAGCATATGTTTGAAATCAATATGATTTGAGTATGAAAAATTAGATGAAATGGAGTATGATGGTTTAAATTGTGAAAATAATTAGTTGAGGGTCTAAAATGCAAAATAAATAGCTTATATAGATTTATATAAGGGTGAAGGAAATTCGGCTCACAAGAAATTTAATCAAATTATATGTATTTTGTGTTTTATGCCTTGAGGACTAAATTGCAAAAGTTATAAACATTAGGCGCAAAAGGGTAATTTGCCCATTTATGTGTTTTAGGATTAAATTGAATGTAAATGTATTTGAATGAGTTATTTTAAATATGTTTAGATCAAGAACAAAAGAAAACGGATTTGGATCAGGGAAAAACGAGGATAATTGAATAGCCGGTCTTTGTTGTCAAACGATATCTGAGGTAAGTCTCTAAGCAAATAATCTTCGTAAATGAATTACGTAACTTAGTATATGCTGTAAATTAGAATCATTATAACTATATATGAGTTAGTCGAATTTGGCTAAGTGAAATATTTGCTTTGGTTAAGATATTTGAGTGATATGTGCTATTTGAATGTTCGTTCAATAAATTCGGATTGAATAGAAGACTTGATATATGAAATGAGTCAGGTAAGGCAACATAAAGTATTGCGATTCAGGCTTAGAGTCTAGCAAGCTTTGGGCTGGTGTACTTTTCGGGCTTTATGCCTAGCAGGCTTATTGCCGATGAATGATTATCAGACCTCGGGTCTAGCAGGCTTAGAGCCGGTGTATGATTCAGGCTTATGCCTAGCAGGTTTTATTATCGGTGATTTAAAATACGAGCTTATGCTTCTGAAATGATTGTGCTATGGTGGAAATTGAACAAGCTAAAGCTTATTTAAATGAATTAGATTATTCGGCCATAAGGTATGTATTGACATAAGGATATGTTATAGGAGATGCTTATTGAATAAGTAAATTGATAGAAAATGTGTTTGTGTATTCGGCATTTTGGATATAGGATAAAATGATATCAAATTGATATTATTTACTTGCAAACATGAGAGTATTAAATGAAAGTATGAGTATTTTATACATATGTATACATTCGGCCATATGGAGTTTTCATGCATATGTTTTCGATTATATGAGATTAATTGTATATATATATGTATATATATACATTCGATTGTACTTAATTAAGTTGTACATGGTATTTATTAAATTGGTTGTATTAGTAAACGTATATAATTTTGTGGTATTGATTTTGTATTAACCAAATTACCTTATAAGGATGATTATATTTGCTTAAGACTTACTAAGCTAAGAAGCTTACTTTGCGCATTTGTCATTCTGTTTTATAGATTTTGATCAAGCTACGAGCTCAGGGGATTGTCAACGAAGTCATCCACACTATCAATTTATTTTGGTACTTTTGAGTTTGAATTTTGGGATTAAAGGCATGTATAGCCTAGACTATGTTTTGAACTATGAATTTTGTCCTTGTATATATTATAGCCATGCGAAAATGGCTTACTCTTAATGTCATTTGTTTTTAATGCTCTATGTCCTTATTCATGTTATGTGTGTTTATCATGTTTGGATTATAAGTATGGTTGCCATGTGAGTTCTTAATAAGCATAAATATATATATATATATATATATATATATATATATATATATGAATTGTTATGAGGTAATCATAAGAGTCTCAAGTTGTGTTTTGGAAGTTGTTATGAGTGATTGTTGAATATGTTTTGGGTTGGCATATTCGGTCATGACGTATATATGTTCTTGTAGGATTATAATTTCGATTTTATATCTTTAATTATGAGAGTTACAATGTATATGTTTTATCTTGTGAATTGGCTTAAAAATAGAAAAGAGTGCACACTCATGTTCGGTTAGAAATGCATAATTTGTTTATATATATAAATGAGTATATGACATGTTGTATATGTTTTGTTATTGGATGGTCAATTTGGTTAGTTTAAGGTTAGATTTTATTTATGTGTATAATGTGATAGACGAATTAATAGCAGAATTGCCACATTAATTCAGTTATTTATTAGTGAAAATTTGCTATGTCTAGGTATGCATTCGGTTATATAATAGGATGATTTGGTTTGATCACATGAGTATGTTATAAGCATGGTTCGTTAGTTATATGATTAATTAGTGATTTAATAAGCATGTTTTTATATGGCTAATATTAGCTAATTTAGTAGTGCATGAATTGGGCATAATTTTATATGGTAACTTGCTAGCCGAGTAGAGCATAGAATGAATGGCAAAGTGTGTACATGACCATGCTTGAATGGTTCATTTCGATGTAGTCAAATGCGCATAAGATTTTAATGTTTAATGAAATATGCTTGATCATAATATGAAGTTGTTAATATTGTATTTGCTTGTGGATATTAAGTTGTGTATAAGCATACACTGAATTATGAAGTAAAGTGTTTAATTTATGTTAGGTATCCGAATATTATTAAGGTGATGTACATATGACTCGAGTTATATGTCTTGTAAAGCATGTATATATATTGTATAACTATGTGGCATGTTTATTCTTTTGAAAATATGATTATATACATGGTACGGATTCGGGTAAATTTTGAGGTATGATCCATATGTGTAACATGAGTATGAATGTATATTTAATATTTAATTAGCTTTATGCTTTATATATATATATGAATATGACTTGTGTGAATGTTCGAATCTGCACTTGTGATCGGTAATACTTTTTGACCCTAATCCGGCGACGGATACGGGTTAAGGGTGTTACAATAACAAATAAAATGAATATAAATTATTTTCACAATCTTCTCCCAAATATCTATCCAACTCAGATTTACTTTCCAAGCCAACACTTTGCTTTTTCTTCATATATTGTTGCATGACTAAGCCTATCTTCGATTTTACTTGATTTATTTCATTTTCACTTGAACTTAGAGCTCTAGTAGGAAAATTAATTTCAACTTCAACGTTCATGTGATGATTTCCCTCAACAATTTCAGAATATTCATCAAACAAATAATGTAATTCTCTATTGACCATCCTTATAATGTCATCTGCAATAGTAGGAAAAAGCAAGTTGACTCCAAATGCAAGAAAATCAATTTTGCGCCATGGGTTAAAGATAACTGCTAGATAAATAAGCAAGTTCATCACTTTTGAATCACCCCAGTCCTTGTACTTGTCATTCATTTTTGAAGCCATAGACATTATGTCTAAATCCCCACAATGTTTCCACCCATCGAGAAGACAATGCACATCTGTGAGTACTTCAAAAAAAAAGTATTAGAGGTGACATGTAATGATCCAGACACCTTTAATGTAAGTTCATGAAAAGGCTCAAGCACTTTTATAACTCTTCAAACATTTTCCCAATCATCACATGTGGGGACTCCATATCCAGCACTAAGGTTTAGAAAAAAGTTGTGATCATCATGAACATAAGCTTCAAACACACATTCATATTTTTCAGCCACATTTAACATCATATAAGTTGAATTTCATCTAGTAGGCACGTCTAGACATAAATGAGCCTTAGTACCTACCATTTCTTCTTCTGCCCGATGGTTGAATTTAGATAACCTTGATGGTGATGCTCTAATATATCTCACAGCTCCTCTAACTTGATCCAAAGATATAGAAGCATCCTTAACCTCTTCTTGAACAATGAGATTAATAATGTGTGTCACACATCTCATATGTATATATTTACCATTCGCAACACAAGCTTTTCGATGAACCAACTTCTTTCTTAAAATCAACAACAACATTATTAGAAGATGCGTTATCAACAGTAATTGCAAAGACCTTCTCAATCCCCCAATCCCGAAGACATTTCTCAAGGGCTTCACCAATGCTCTCACCTCTATGAGCAGAAATTGGGCAAAAGTTTATAATCCTCTTTTGTAACTTCCACTCATCATCTATCCAATGAGCTGTTAAAACCATGTAGGATACCCTTTGTAATGACGCCCAAGTGTCTGTCGTCAAACAAATTCTACTTGTCTCTTTTTGAAAATACTGCTTTAATGTATTCTTCATGGAATTAAACAAATCAAGACAACCTTTTCTAATTGTCCAATGAGATGAAAGATGAAACCTTGGGCATGCTATAGAAATAAAGAACTTAAAACCCTCCCATTCCACAAATTTGAAAGGCAATTCATCCACAATGATCATATGAATTAATGCATTTCTATTATCATCTTGATTAAACACCCAAGTTAACAAATCTACATTTTCTTGGCTAGATTTTGTAAATGCAAGTTCTACTTGCTTAAGATCAGAGGTATTACCTCAGGGTTGTTTTCTTGAGCAAGTCTTCAAATGGTTATTTAGATTGGTGGTAGAAGCCTCAGTTTCCATTGTGTAAGCGACATCGCAATAATTATAGTTTGCCCTATTCTCCCCATCTTCTGTTGAGTATTTGCTAAAATGTTGCCAACAAAGTGCCCTTGATTTGGTCTTTCTTCGAGTATTTCCCTTCTTTGTTATGCCAACAACTTTAGTAGGAGAAGTAGCTGTAGCTTCTTGTAATGCTTTTTTGCTTTGGGACTTTTGGGATGATATTCAGTCATTCATCTACAAAAATAAATATAATCAATTAAAATTACAAAATGGTCAAAGCCATAATTCCATCAAAGTTTATACTAATAGATATGCTCCACACAAATATCCATCAACAATTCAAATTAAAGAGTTCAAAATTAACTCAAAACAAAAAAATGGAGTAACTTACTTATAAAATATACTAATTTAACTTATCGAATATATTAACAAAACATATAATTGAGCAAACGTGACAAAAGTTTTAAAAAAAAAAAGAGAATAAAAGGCCAAAATTTTAAAACTCTTATTTGAAGAGTTGTGGTGAACATAAATAATAATAAAAAGAAATAAAGTTTACAATAAATAATATAAAATAAATCAATAGTCAAAGATGAAAGAAGGCATAAGTCCATAACACTTCTTTTGGGAGATTGAAGTGAGATTTCCAATCATTTCAACTAATATTTATAATGGACAGAGCTTAAAAAATTATTTAACCTGCAAATCATTCTCATCCACATGTTTAGGGATAGAATTTGAATGAACTAAAATTCCATCATGTTTGTCACATACTGTTTAAATAAATGTAATAAACATAACATTATTATGCATAAACAAGTTAAATATCTGTAATTTCTAGTTTTGGCCAATACATACTTTGTTACAATATAACAAATTAGATTTAGTTGAAGACCTGAGTGACAAGTTAGCGTAAATCATTTTTTTCTTTCATGTTCGCATATTTGATGCGCTATGTCTTCGTCTATTTTTTAAACACACTATTTGAATAATTATGATTCACATGTTGTTTAAGATCAAAAAGTGCATGCCTAACTAATACTTATTAGAAACAAATAATGCAATGAGTCACGTTCGTTTTCAACCTTAATAAACGTGAATACAACAACTCCATCCATGGCCTGGTCTTCATTTGAAATGTTGCATTAAAGTATTATATATGTTTCTTTTTGCTTTTATAAAATTAATTTATTGAAAGAGTTGATTAATTTAATTTGAATTGGTTTTTATAATATATATATATAGATATATATATTATGCATAACTTAAATGAAGCTAAACGGAATATATATGCATCAATATGTATATATGCGCATGACTTAAATAAAGTTAAACAGTATATATATGTATTAATATATATATGCTTGAGTTAAATGAAGCTAAACCTGCTAATAATGGTATACATATATGCATGACTTAAATTAAACTAAACCTGCTAATAATGGTTAATTTAATTAACCTAGAATAATGAGAAAGAATAACAGAAACCTATAAACTTTGATTAGTAAAAATAGACCCTTAAATCATACAAGGCAAGCAGGCGAGGCAATTTTCAAATGAGAATCAAAAAGAGCATTGATAAACAGACCCTTAAACTGTGATGAGTTAACTCAGTTGGGATTCCTTCTAGCATTGATAATCAAATTCAAAGGTGAAATTTCAATTTTTCTTGCAGTAAGGAGCAAGAAGAAGATTTAAAAAGAGCACAGTAATTGTTTTTAGAATGTAAAGGTAAAAACTGAAAACACCCACTCACACGCACAAAGCCAAAAAAAAAAATACAGTCTCACCTTAAACAACTGGTGGTGGTTGTGGCCTGTGGAACCGTTGTTGTGGCCTATGGAACCGTGGTCGTGGCCTCGTGGGCCAAAACAAGAAATCAAAAAAGAGTAAACAATTGGGAGAGGGGTCGTTAGGTGTGGGGAAGGAATTAAAATCTTTGAGTAAAGAAAGGAAAAATGGTGGGTGGGAATTTGGAACGACAGAAAGAAAAGAAGCTCTAAGCCTATAACTGTAAGGTTGATAAAAAAATTTTAATTTAGAAATTAAAATTTATCAAAACGACATAGTTTTGTCATTTCTTATTCGGATTTTCGGATAACTCGAATTATGTAATTCATATCCGAGTTAAACCGAAATATTTAAATTTTTTCGAGTCGATCCGAATAACTCGAATAGCCCAAACTATTTAATTCAAAATTTAAATTTTTTATCGAATTTTTTGAATCGAGTCTGATTTTGCTCACCCCTAGTGCCATGGAGATCCATTTACTACATCCGGCACACCGCGGCTAACTTCCACCAAGATTATAAGAATGAAGACTGTCGGACAAGTTGTGAGAATGGGTAAAGAATAATCTTATTCTTTCAATATATAACCTAATGTTTTTGGGCGAGACTGTAACTTATATTTTCTTAATACATACACAGTGCATGAGCTAGAGCCACACATTTTCCGGCAAAGGATGACTCGACTTGAGAGTGACATGGAAGGTCAGACGAACATATCTTTCTGACAATGGTTGGGTACCATAGAGCTGTGGCAATTGGCTCAAAGTTTTGACGAGGGCTTTCATTATGGTCAAATGACCACAAACTTGGTGGAGGGGATCAACACTTTGTTGTTGAAAACATGACATCTTTTGATTTCATCTGTCTTCTCGACTACATTCTACAGGTAGCACATGCCAAGAATGGGTCAGCAACAAGTCAACCAGATAGAGGCGGGACATGTGTTTATCGAAGATGTCAGGGATGCAATGGTTGGAAACCGTCGGATGGCGAGGTCGATGAATGTAGAAGTATATTCACGATATAATGAAATGTTTCGAGTTACAGAGACCATCAGCCGTCGACCCAGTTAACCACCTGGGTCCTATGGAGTTGATCTCCAAAATAGACGGTGCGATTGCAAGATGTTATAAACACTTCATTATCCCTGTGCACATGTCATGGCAAGTTGTGCTAAAGTCTCGCTCAATGTAGAACAATTTATCGATAAAGTGTACACCCTTGAGCGCACATTTTGGTATGGGAGAACGAGTTCCCCGTGCTTCCTGGCCTATCTACATGGAAGGTTCCTTTGACGACCTTCGAGCTTGTCCCAAACAAAGGGTTGCATAGGAACCCAAAAGGTCATCCGCAATCATCCAGAATCCATAACGAAATGGACATTAGGGAGAAATCCGACGGGAAGCTGTGTGGCATATGCAGATTAGCTTGTCATAATCGAAGTAAATGCCCGCTCCGAAACTACCATATTGGACAATCATCGCGATCGGGTAGAAATTGAGATGTTGTTCATTACATGTTGAGAGAATTGAATCTAAAATTTGTCTACAATTTGTTGTAGTTAATCTAATTTGACTTACAAAGTTAGTCTAAAGTTTATTTATTTAAATTGCAAAAAAAAAAAAACATAAAGTTGATAACTGAAATAGCGAAAAGGTCATTACATAAATACAAAGTTTACTATTTAAATTGCAAAAAAAAAAACCATAAAATTGATAAATAAAATGGAAAAAAAAAGTCATTACATAAATACAAAGTTGACTATTTAAATTGCAAA
Source organism: Gossypium australe (assembly GCA_005393395.2). NCBI lineage: Eukaryota > Viridiplantae > Streptophyta > Magnoliopsida > Malvales > Malvaceae > Gossypium > Gossypium australe. The sequence continues at coordinate 70,074,343 of CM016615.1, forward strand.
AAAAAAAACCATAAAATTGATAAATAAAATGGCAAAAAATTCATTACATAAATATGAAGTTATTTATATTACAAAACCCTCTAAAATTAATGGTTTGATGATGTGGTTCTAGGGGTATATTTTTGTGGAGCTCCACGTTCACGTTGTGAGTGGTTGCAGCGATCAACGTTCTCTTCATCCGTATGTGGGGGTGTGCGAAACATAGACGAAAAATCATATGTCTCAAACACCATCGATGAACTTGAGTTGGGAGGAGTGGAGTACGGCGGTGGATACAGGCCGGGAGGAGTGGAGTACGGCGGTGGATATGGGCCGAAATGAGCAGAGTATTGAGGTGGATACGAGTCGAGATGACTGGAGTACTGAGATGGTAGTGGGCTGAAGATATCAAACTCTAAATGATATCCATGGCCTGATGAGCCTGGGAAATAGTCATCGCCCCCCAAATCTGGATGATAAGAACTATCCCCAGAATGTAGTTCCGGCTTTGCCTCCAGCTCTGGTGCATGATACGGATCTAGAAGGGGTTGCCCAATTCGTGCCGTATGCAGGGGCACTACCATCGATTTCCCACCAAACAAAAATGATTTCCCTATCTCATAGTACCACTGTATGTACTCTAACGAGGGCTGCAGATCCAAAGCATGATCCATCTGAGGTACCCTCCCCAACCGATTGTGCTACATCATAATATATTCTTCATACACTTCTCCCCAATCATTTACATGCTTCCCCCTCCTGTTAATCCCATGGATCTCTCCTAATCGTACTGGCAGTGTCGGGATATACTGTATGCAACCAAACTACCGGAGTACTTGATTGCCATGATACCACTCCACTATTTGAAAATTAATAACGAGTGCGCTAATGCACCATAGGTTTGAGTGGAAGTGGGCAGACGAGGGAATAACTGGCATAATTTTTGGAACAGAATACAACATCCAAATGAACTGCACAATTAATAACATTGTTATATTAACGCGGGTCGAGTGAGATAAAATAATAAAATAAAGTTGATATTGGAAAAACTTACCCCCTCTCCAGCATGATTCTCAATCATCAGACGGTATATCAGAACCGTGTATGACCTCTCGATACCCGAATTAGTGCCCCATCTATGAAAACAAATTGTTAGAACAATATAATCCGAAAAAAGTCAACTAATTGTTATAACGAGTAAAAATTCATCACCTATTAATGAGTGAAAATACATATGATTGGTGACTAATGGATGCCAAGAATGGCATCTGGTAAAGTGCCCACGACTGCAGCAGTATGAGGCATCCGCCTATGTCCATTGCAGAAGGATCTGTCATCCAACTAAGTTCGCGATACAACATGGCTAACATTACGGACCCCCAACTGTATGAACGAGTGTTATGCAAATTGGATAATAGGGGTAAGTACATCAAGTGGACTGCACTGCCGTTTGCATTCGGCATGAGTACACCCCTTCTAAAGTGTACAATGTAAGCTCGAACGGCCTACATCACCTCTCATTCATTGGCAGTACTCGGCAAATACTCAAAACTGGCTTTTAGCCATGAAAACCTCAAACTGACAAATTTCCCCTCACTTGGCGAGCGTCCAAGTAAGTCATAACAAAGGGTAGCTGGCCTAGAGATCAAACTTACGCCCGTGACCGCATTCCCGTCGATGGGGAGCCCGAGCTGTAGTGCAACATCCTCTAGAGTGATGGTGCACTCCCCGCACGGCAATGAAATGTGTGGGTCTTCGGACGCCATCACTCGACTAAAGCGGAAATCAAGTCGTATCGTAGATCAAAAGTCTGGATCAATGCCGCTAATCTGAACCCGACTAACTCCAAGTATGGCATTAGGCGTTCATTTGGTAGAAACCTTAAACTATTAACACGGCTCCTCAATATGCGGTACGAGCCCTGACATTATTAAATTAGCAAAATAGTTAATACAATATAATTTAATTCCGCAAATAACATGAGTATCAAATAAAAATTTCATTACCATCTCATCAATAGTACTTGATATGTGATTATTATTAATCAAAGAACTCATTTATTGCAAATCTGCAATTAAACAAATGAATTCATTTAATTTGTTTCAAAAAATACAATAAATTATTTCAAATTTTAGAAACAAAACACGATAAATATCTCATAATTTCTCATAATTTACCTACAACAAAAAAATTTATGTTACTTTACAATAATAATATAATTAAAATAAATATAAACTATCTAAACATAAAAACATACGAATTAAAAAAAATAAAAATAGAAATAGAACTGATTAGTTTCTTTCAAACAACCTATAAAATTATATAACAACAAATTTAATCAACATTTTAATAAATCAATAAAAATTGTCAAATAGATAAAAATCAAATAAAATTACATTATATAAAAATTACATGAAAAAAATCACAAAACACTAAACTAAACACTAACAATTTATATAACCTAATCATAATTTACTAACAAAATAACTATAAAATTGTTATTTTTTAAAATACATTATTAAAAAATCACAAAATACATAACTAAACACTAACAATTTATATAACCTACTCATAAATTACTAACAAAATAACTATAAAAAATTATTTTTTATAAAATTACATTACTAAAAAAGCACAAAACCCTATACTAAACGCTAACAATTATAACCTAATCCCACCAATTATTAACAAAAAAATAAACAAAACACAAAACACTAACAATTTATAACCTAATCATAAACTACTAACAAAAACTATAAAATTATTTTTTAAAAATTTACATTACTAAAAACTCACAAAACACAACAATTTATAACAAATTACTAACAAAATATTTAACAAAATAATTACATTACTAAAAACTCACCAAATACTAAACTAAACACAACAATTTATAACATAATCCTAAATTACTAATAAAAATTCTAAAATACAAACACAACAATTTATAACATAATCCTAAATTACTAACAAATTATTTTAAAATAATTATAAAAAACAAAAAGAAATTACATTCATACAAAATATTAACCCAAACCATAAACACTAAACATAAACAATTTATATAACAATAATTAATAACAAAAAAAATTCACAACATCTTAATTAAACTCTTTAAATTATATTATGCAAAAAAAAAAAAAAACTCTTTAAATTATAAACAAAACTATTTACTAAAATAATACATTACCTTTTTTCTTTCTTTCTTTCTTCTTCTTCTCTTCTTCTTCTTCTTCTTCTTTTCTTCTTCTCTTTTCTCTCCTTTCTTTCTCTCTTCCGGTGGGTGTTTGAACTTGGGGGACCATGCTTATAAGGTCCCCCATTTACAATTTCTTTTTCACTTGTGAAGGGACTACACACTGCCAAGCAGTGTATCTGTGCAGCAGAGGGGGGTTGTGCGGCAGAGGGGCACAGGGGGTGTACAGGAGCGCAGGGGAAGCAGTGGCGCCTACCTATCAGGCGCTACTAGTTGCGCCTATCTGACAGGTGCGACCTGTTTCGGGTATTTTAACCCGTATTTTGACCCATATATATATATATATATATATATATATATAATAAAAATAAAATAAATAATAATATTTTATTTAAAGTAAAAAAAATATTTTAATATAAAAAAGTTGTTGCACCTGTCAGATAGGCGTGACCCAAAAAAATATATCATTTTCGTATACAATCCAGCTGACAACTTATTTCAATATTTAAATTTTTTTAATTATTTAGATAAAAAACCCAAAATCTTTCGTCACAAAATACAAGAGACGATTTATTGATCATCGTTAATGAAAGGATATTCTTCTTGTATTTTAGCAATTCACTTGATTTATATCAAGTTTTACTATAATACTCAAATAAATCTACTGTAAAATTTTAATTTTAATTTTTGATATTGTAATTTAATTTTAAGGTATCGATTTTGGACGTCACAATGGTGGTATTTTGCGTAACTGAATCCCAAAATTTTTCTTTGGATTTTAAACAAACAAACTTTCAAAATTTTCCTTTTTAAAGGTGATTTTATAGATGTCTAATCACACCTAGCCAAAAAGATCGGTGGCGACTCCATATTTTAAAATAAAACATTTTGTTTTTCTTTGTAACACCCCAAACCCGGCCCAAACGCTACAACCGGATTTGGTATGTCACTTAAGGGATTTTACAAAACATGTCGCATTTTGGAAAACAACTACTAGGTTTAAATATTTATACCGAAAACTTAATAATTCATTAATTTATATAAAATATAAAGTTATAAATTACCTTGGTGAATTTTAAACAAAAACTATAATTTCATACATGTCTTAACTTAATTTAAAACATAAAACTTAAAAGCCCAGTAATAAAAGCCCAACATAAAACCAAAACATAAATAATAGTCTAGTGGCCCATGGCCTTATTACAATAAAATTTAAAACCCATTAAATAAAAATATAAAATAATAAACTGGAGTCTTCTTGTTAAATCCAAGAGTTCTTTTGCATGGCCACCTTGCGCTCCTCTCCAGCCCGGTCCGATGCACTAGGTGCTACCTGAAAATGTTAAGAAATTGGTTGAGTCGCGAGACTCAGTGTGCAACCCTTATGAACCATTAGATTTGGGCCTTAGCCCCACAGAACAGAATAACAGTTTAATATATATATAACAAAAAAAAATTATGCAAGCCCAACCCAAATCCTAAGTTTCCATCTGCTACACGCCTCCCGTACCAGCCGTTCACACCACAGGGGATTTCTACAATCAACCCGCACCGCTACACGCCGTTGATGGCAGTCGTGCTGCTCATCGTCAGAGTTGTGACAGAGTCACCAGGCTGAAATGGCAAAAAGCCACCAGAAATAGAGTTTGTGATAGAGTCACCAGGCTGAAATGGCAAAAAGCCACCAGAAACAGAGTTTGTGACAGAGTCACCAGGCTAAAATGGCAAAAGCCACCAGAACAGATCACTTCCCCTTTTCATCAATTTCCCAACCCCAAGCATACAATGAAATCGTCATACAAAGCATATCGTTTTAACATGAATAATCACTGAAATAGGACAGAAGTCACTAACCTGTTGATCAGCCTTTACCCTTCAAGGGTTTTCACTTGTTATGCCGGGATTTCGGCATTTAGCAGAGTATAGCAGATTTATACATATGAATATATATTAGCAAACAGTCTAATAGTAAGAAAGGTTACACACCTGATTAATGTCGATACCCTTGCTAGACCGATCTACAACTTTGCTCAAAAAGCCGGAAAGATGTGAAAATAGGGTCTCTCCTATATTCGGCCAAGGGTTAGTAAATCCTGAATTTACACATTGAAACTAATAGATCTTCTTACCTTGAAATCTTGAAAGTAACACGATTCGAGTGCTACCGATCTATAACTCAGAGATCTATACGATTGACTCCACTAAAGTTCCCTTCAGATTTCGGTACAAGTAGGCACCACAGAAGTAATTCGGCAATCACAGGAGATGAGATCTAGGGATTTCGGCTTTTAGGAAAATCCTGGAAAAAGTATGAACAAGAGAAGGCTGATGTGTCTTTGGCTTTTAAAATAATTGAGTGAAGAGTTTCGGTTTCTGACAGGAAAAGAGAAGAAGAAAAGAAAATAAGGAAGAGACTTGAAGATTTCGGCTAGGAAGAAAAAGAATGGAAAGAGTTTCGGCTTTTGAATCAAAGTGAAGATGACGGAATTGGCTTAAAGATTTCGGCTTTTGCAGAGAATGAAGAGGAAGATGGAACTTTAGGAGTTTTCGGCTTTTACTCAGAGAAGAAGAGAAAAGAATGAGAGAAAAACCCAAATGCCGAAATTGAAGAAATATTCCCCCTATTTATAGAAATTTCAGCACTTACCTAACCTTAAAAATAAATCCTATATTTTCTCCTTTATCTTAATCTACTAGCTCATCTAAAAGAGACTTAATTATCTCTAACTCCTCCCTCCTTTATCAGCATAATATCCACATATTTTAATCATTAAAATCCCTAAATTTTAGTCTTTATCTGCTTATTATCCACATAAAATAAATTCCTAAATAATAGCCTTTATCTGCTTATTATCCACATATTTTAAACATTAAAACACCTAAATTTTAGCCTTGTTGCCATCCATTCCACCTAATCCTAATGCCCAAAATTTAGCTAACTTAAATTAAAAGAATTGGGCTCCATGAAACTTAAATTTGGGCCCCTTTCTCCCTTGTGTGGTGTCACCTCCTAAGATTGGGCCACAAGCCCACTTTGGTATTTTAAACATAGATACTACCTTTTAAACCCTATAATGCCCAAACTGATAATTTTAATCAAGGCCTCTGCCTAAGCCTGAGCCCAATTTGGACCCTTAACACTTAAATTAACACACTAAACATATCCACCCATTAAACGCATAGGCCCAAAAATTCAGAATGTTACAGTTCTACCCCCTTAAAGAAATTTCGTCCTCGAAATTTCCAACTAACTATTAATCGTACTACCCAAGTCTCACCACTATGCCTTCGCTGCGCACTCTAATTTAATAATATATAAACATTGCACGCATACAGTTTCTATACCCAAAAATATAGCATCCACACAAAACATATCCGACTTAATAGTGATTGAACAATCCCGAGCCTTATGCTCCTCAGACCCGCATCTTAAACACGTTCCTAACTTCCTCCAACATTCACCCGGATGACGCCTTCTGCAATATTCGTAAACCCGGAAGTTTGGACGTACCTTAACATACTTCACAGAACGAGACTGCAACCCTAGAAAACTACAATCTCTTTTTTTCTTACAGTCCACGCACCCAACCCAAAGTGTTTCACCGATTTCTTTAACCTCCTTCAGTACCTCCCTAACTAGCTGAGTTAGCACATCAGTCCTAACACTTCCACGGCCTCGGCCGCGGCCTCTTCTTCCTCTTCTAGCGCTCATCGTTGATTCTCGTATTATCTGAATTAGAAATTTTATGAATTATTAATTTTTTTCACTGATTAACCACGAACAGTCTTATGAATAGTAATTTTAGAGGTATTTTTTTTTGAATTCGAACCTATCTACAGTTTCAGTCTCAAGTTTACCTTCTAATTCCAGGAAGCACACACATTCAGTCATCAGACATTAGCATACAAGTACATCCACAAACCTACATTCATCATGGAGGGGTATTTTCATCATTTCACTATCCAGGGGTATTTTCGTAATTTATCCTACAGGGGTATTTTTGTAATTTTCAAAATAGAGTTCCTTGTTGATTTCATGAAATAAGGGTATTTTGGTAATTTTTATAATCCAGGGGTATTTCGATAATTCTGTAATCCGGAGGTATTTCGATAATTTTGTAATCTAGGGGTATTTCAGTAATTTTACAAATTAAGGGTATTTTGGTCATTTCACAAATTAGGGGTAATTTGGTAATTTTAAAAATTAGGGATAATTTGGTTATTTTGCAAATCAAGGGTAATTTGGTAATTTTACAAATAAGGGGTATTTTGGTCATTTCACAAATCAGGGGTAATTTGGTAATTTTACAAATCAGGGATAATTTGGTCATTTTGCAAATCAAGGGTAATTTGGTAATTTTACAAATTAGGGGTATTTTGGTAATTTTGTAAAAAAAATTGGCTGGTCTCTTTCGGGTTTTAATTATACATTTTGGCCCGTCAACAAATCCTCGTGGCTAGGGTGAACAGTCACTACGCACCAGGTAGGATTCCAGCGAAGAGGAGGTGAGTCACTAGGACTGCTTAAGTACCAGGCTCTTCCGGATCCAATCCTAGACATGCGTATGCCTAATGCCACACCCTAGTCTTGCGACTCGTTCACAGGTTTGTTTAGTGAAATTATGTCTTATGAGATTTTAGGAGTTGTTTCAGCTAGGCCTAGAGTCCATCAAGTTCTAATCTAACTAATCTACGTCCCATAGAGCCCATTAAGCCCACATACATATATATATATATATATATATATATAGATATATCACACAATGGTTCAGAATACTTACCTGGCGAACTTGGGCCGGAGACGCAGGTGCCATGCTGAGCTAACAGACCTGTATCATTTATAAATATGCATGTTTCAAAAGCCCATTTTTAGAAAATGTTTTGAGCCCAAAAACCCCCAGAGCCGAGTTTTGAACCGGGCTCTGATACCAATTTGTAACACCCCAAACCCGGCCCAAATGCTACAACCAGATCTGGTATGTCACTTAAGGGATTTTACAAAACATGTCGCATTTTGGAAAACAACTACTAGGTTTAAACATTTATACCGAAAACTTAATAATTCATTAATTCATATAAATATAAAGTTATAAATTACCTTGGTGAATTTTAAACAAAAACTATAATTTCATATATGTCTTAACTTAATTTAAAACATAAAACTTAAAAGCCCAGTAATAAAAGCCCAACATAAAACCAAAACATAAATAATAGTCTAGTGGCCCATGGCCTTATTACAATAAAATTTAAAACCCATTAAATAAAAATATAAAATAATAAACTGGAGTCTTCTTGTTAAATCCAAGAGTTCTTTTGCATGGCCACCTTGCGCTCCTCTCCAGCCCGGTCCGATGCACTAGGTGCTACCTGAAAATGTTAAGAAATTGGTTGAGTCGCGAGACTTAGTGTGCAACCCTTATGAACCATTAGATTTGGGCCTTAGCCCTACAGAACAGAATAACAGTTTAATATATATAACAAAAAAAATTATGCAAGCCCAACCCAAATCCTAAGTTTCCATCTGCTACACGCCTCCCGTACCAGCCGTTCACACCACAGGGGATTTCTACAATCAACCCGCACCGCTACACGCCGTTGATGGTAGTCGTGCTGCTCATCGTCAGAGTTGTGACAGAGTCACCAGGCTGAAATGGCAAAAAGCCACCAGAAACAGAGTTTGTGACAGAGTCACCAGGCTAAAATGGCTGAAATGGCAAAAAGCCACCAGAAACAGAGTTTGTGACAGAGTCACCAGGCTGAAATGGCAAAAGCCACCAGAACAGATCACTTCCCCTTTTCATCAATTTCCCAACCCCAAGCATACAATGAAATCGTCATACAAAGCATATCGTTTTAACATGAATAATCACTGAAATAGGATAGAAGTCACTAACCTGTTGATCAGCCTTTACCCTTTAAGGGTTTTCACTTGTTATGCCGGGATTTCGGCATTTAGCAGAGTATAGCAAATTTATACATATGAATATATATTAGCAAACAGTCTAACAGTGAGAAAGGTTACACACCTGATTAATGTCGATACCCTTGCTAGACCGATCTACAACTTTGCTCAAAAAGCCGGAAAGATGTGAAAATAGGGTCTCTCCTATATTCGGCCAAGGGTTAGTAAATCCTGAATTTACACATTGAAACTAATAGATCTTCTTACCTTGAAATCTCGAAAGTAACACGATTCGAGTGCTACCGATCTATAACTCAGAGATCTATGCGATTGACTCCACTAAAGTTCCCTTCAGATTTCGGCACAAGTAGGCACCACAGAAGTAATTCAGCAATCACAGGAGATGAGATCTAGGGATTTCGGCTTTTAGGAAAATCCTGGAAAAAAGTATGAACAAGAGAAGGTTGATGTGTCTTTGGCTTTTAAAATACTTGAGTGAAGAGTTTCGGTTTCTGACAGGAAAAGAGAAGAAGAAAAGAAAATAAGGAAGAGACTTGAAGATTTCGGCTAGGAAGAAAAAGAATGGAAAGAGTTTCGGCTTTTGAATCAAAGTGAAGATGAGGGAATTGGCTTAAAGATTTCGGCTTTTGCAGAGAATGAAGAGGAAGATGGAACTTTAGGAGTTTTCGGCTTTTACTCAGAGAAGAAGAGAAAAGAATGAGAGAAAAACCCAAATACCGAAATTGAAGAAATATTCCCCCTATTTATAGAAATTTCGGCACTTACCTAACCTTACAGATAAATCCTATATTTTCTCCTTTATCTTAATCTAATAGCTCATCTAAAAGAGACTTAATTATCTCTAACTCCTCCCTCCTTTATCAGCATATTATCCACACATTTTAATCATTAAAATCCCTAAATTTTAGCCTTTATCTGCTTATTATCCACATAAAATAAATTCCTAAATAATAGCCTTTATCTGCTTATTATCCACATATTTTAAACATTAAAACCCCTAAATTTTAACCTTGTTGCCATCCATTCCACCTAATCCTAATGCCCAAAATGTAGCTAACTTAAATTAAAAGAATTGGGCTCCATGAAACTTAAATTTGGGCCCCTTACTCCCTCGTGTGGCGTCACCTCCTAAGATTGGGCCACAAGCCCACTTTGGTATTTTAAACATAGATACTACCTTTTAAACCCTATAATGCCCAAACAGATAATTTTAATCAAGGCCTCTGCCTAAGCCTGAGCCCAATTTGGACCCCTAACACTTAAATTAACACACTAAACATATCCACCCATTAAACGTATAGGCCCAAAAATTCAGGATGTTACATTCTTACATCTAAAATTCACATATTCTTTAAGATATCGCCAAGCTGATTTTTAATCAGAATTGAAAATTAGTTATGACAACTATTTACTAATGTTATTTTAATCAAACCGATCAATTAGATTTGTTGAATTGAGAATCGATTGAGTTATCAGTCTAAAGAAAGACTTTGAATTAGTTGAGTCGAGAACCGATACAGATCGGTTGAATTGAGCTAAAAATTAATTAAACTGACTGTTGAATCAATTTTTAATTTTTTAATGATATATTTAATCAAATCATTTAAATAGATTAATTTAATGATCTAATCAATTTCACTACTAATCTAATTATGAAAAACTTGTTAGTTAGATAAGTTCTTTTTACCAAAATTATTTTTTACGTATTGTGTTTAACTAAATCAACACAATTTTTATCATGTAATTTTACCATATTAATCTCTACACAATTGATGGGACCTTAAATCGGACTTTAAAAGCTTCATTTCATTTATTAAAAAAACACTTCATTCCATTGAATATTTTTATTTTAGGAAAACGTTATTTTAGTTTAATTAAGAGTGAAATTGCAATGTTTTTCTTTTTACAAAAATTATTAGGCTTAAGAAGAATTGAAAAGAAAATACGATAGTTAAAGATTGGATTTGAGGCTCAAAAAAATCTTACTTGTTTAATAAAATATTTTCATAGCTTTTTTTCCCTAAAAGATCAAATGAATATTAAGCACTTCACTGAATAATGACACTTTACAAAATATTTTATGTTATTTTAAGGATATTTTTATATTTTTATATTTTTTATATAGAAAAAATAGAATTTAAGAGTGGCAAAATTCAAATTGCATGATGGATTCCGATTCAACCCGTTCAAAATGGAATGAATTTTTTAAAAAAAAAAGTAGATGCGGGATAGAGCGAGGTGTTTATTTTTTCTTTTGGATAGTAGGTATGAAATGTTTATAGTATTTACTTCTTTTGCCTCATTCTGCTCCACTATATGAAATTACTATTTTATTCTTATATATATAAATTATTAAAAGGGTAAAAATGTAAAAATGTAATGACAAAATTAGCCCCTAATGTGGGTGTTGGGTTACTTTGGCCCTTAAGGTTTTTTTTGGGGGGGGGGCACTTTCATACATAACATTTGTCTTTTTATCAAATTGGTTATTTTTTAACAGTCTTACTGACGTGGTCGTTAAGGGACTAATGGCGCTGATGTGGAAATTTCTTTTTCAGCCTAGGCGCCACACGTATGTGGATGCTGATGTGGCATATAAGACAAAATAATGTCACATTAGCAAATGAATTTAAACTTAAAAAAAATAAAATTTTAAAAAAATACTTAAAACCCCTAACTAACACACACGGGAGAATTAAAAGAAATTAGTAGCTCCTAAATGAAGAACCCTAAATCTCAAATCCTCTCCCTCTCCATTGCAATTCTTTAGAAATTGAAGCTTGAAATTTAGTGGGTTTGTAAAAGAATCGAACATATTGTTTGAAAAAAGTGATTGGAAGCCATCAATGGAGAAGTTGCCTTATTCGAAGTTGGTTTCATCATCATGATGGGAGTTCGTTTATAATTAAGAGAAAAGAATATGTTTTTGTAACAAGTTAATTCCGAGAGAGACATTCTGGAGTGATTTAAACCAAGGAAGAAGGTATTATGGTTGCTCATATTTTCGGGTAAGCATATATTTAGCTGATTTGTTTTGGGTTCATAAGAAATTGAGGATTATTTTTTTATTTTTTTGATTATTGTGTCGGTTGGACTAAATTGGAATTACAATTCATCGTAGCATTAGAATTAGTATTGGGGTAGTCATTGTATATTTAGCCGATTTGTTTTAGGGTTCATAAGAAATTGTGTAATTTTTTTGATTTTTTTGATTTTTTTAAAATTGGATATTGATGAAACATTTCTTTTCCATGCGTGAATATTAGAGTAGTCACTGTATATGAACTCAGTTGTGGATATTTCATTTTTCTTGAATGGCGTTACCAGAGGAGTTGACAAGTATGACATTGGAACTGCATTTGGTCATTTTGGGATAGGTGTTGAGGATGTAAGCTTAAACATTGGCCTCCATGAATTGTGTTAGGTTTTCCATTTTTAACAAAATGATTGTTCTTGTATTTTGGAAGTGTTGCGTAAATCTGAATTGGGGATGTATAAATTGTGTCATCTTACAATTTTGTATGTAGAAAGACAGATGAATTTCTCATGGAATTATGATATGTGTAAAAGAGTAATGGAGCTTTTCTACATATACAAAATTGTATATGGGCAAATTTTATTTTTTGATTATTGTGTCTACTAGACTAAATTGGGGAATTGTAGAGTTTATACAATAAAAAGTCGATTTTTTGTGTGTGAAATGTAGGTTGGTGGATGTAGATTTTTTAAGTGGTATGATGATAAGCAGTGTAACAGGGAGAATGAAGTAATACGTGAATTATGTGATAGCGAAAGAAAACTTTCAAAAGAGAATATGAGACTTAGGAAGCAAATAATGAAGTGTGGAAGTGGTGAGATGTTTGAGAGTGGCAGTAGAAACAATAATGTTGAGATGTCTAAGAGTGACAGTGTGCAAAATGTGGGCAAGGACAACCAAACAAAAGAGGTGAATTATGATGTTGTGGATAACATTGAATTAAACGCAAAGATTAAGAGCTTGAAGCAAAAATGTAAACCACTCAAGAAAGAGAAAGAGTTTTATAAGCGTCAAAACCTTTTTGGGAATAGAGTTTTTATTTTAAAAAACGAAAATGGAGTCACCACCAATCTTTTTAATTAGGTGTGACCGGATCACCTCAAAACTTAGTTATTTTAATAAAATGTTAGTTTTATTAAAATGATGATTTTCAGTCAACAAACTTCAGGAAATGGGTTTGGGAGCTAGTTACGTATGAGGAAGGATTAACACCCTCATAACGCCCAAAATTAGTACCTAGTTGATTACTTAATGTCTTGACGTCAAAAATTGAGAATCCAAAGGGAATTTAAAATGCGATCCCTTTTGCGCGATGTTATTTGATAGTATTAAAAAAGTCCCTATCTAAATTGAATTTTTAACGAGGAGATATTCTCATTTCGGGTTGATCAAGATGAAAAATCATGTCCCGTAAGTTGGGGCACAAAATCTCGAATTCTCAAAAATAAAAATGCTCACCTTTTAATTATTGCACAAATATTATATTTTTAACTTTTTTTCAAAAGAGAGAAAGGACGTTAGATTATTTTGGTTCAAGGAAAAAAACCGTACCTCGTAAGTTAGGGGCACAATTTATAAATATCGAAAATAACGAACATTGCCTCAGTTTTAATTATTCTTTATGCACTAGTGTCGAAAAATGAATAAATATATGTAGCAATATTTACAACGCATAATGATGGCAAAATTATTAACAAAATAACAACATAAATAATAAAATATAATGAGTACAATAAAAAATAAAAACTTCAATTAATAATACTATATAATAATGATACTAATAGTGAAATAATATAAAAATGTATGATAATAATATAATTACGTTCATAAAATATTGATTTTTGAGCGAATTTTAACAATATTTATATTAATTAACAACGATGATCACTTAATAATATTAATAATATCAATAATTAAAAATAAAGGACCAAAATAAAATAATCGAGAAATTTGAAGGAAAAAAAATTGAAAAAAAAAGCAAGTATAGGGCCTCAATTAAATGAACAGGGGACTAAATTAAAATTGTGACAAAACTTCAGGTATAAATAAATAAAAATAGTAAATAAAACGGTTAAATAAAAATAAAATAAAATACAAGGACCAAAAGAGCAAATAGCCCAAACCTAGTACACGTTATTCCCCAAAGGGTTGATAGTCTGTGGACTGAACTGAATATGTAACAAAATTTAAAGCATAAATCATAAAAAAACAAACAGAATATAAGGATCAAATTAAAATAAAATGGAAAAGTACGAGGACTCAGAGGGTTATTTTCCTAACCCCATGTCATTCCCTTAGGTCGACAGTGGGCAAAAGGACCGAATCCTGAGAAAATAAAATAAAAGGGGTGAAATTAAAACAAACAAAAAGGAAAATAGGATGAAATTAAAAATAGGCAAAAAAGCGGAAGGACCAAAAAGGCAATTATACCCTCCCATTTGAAAACACACGGATCTTGGATGGATCTAGATCGGGTCATTGGGTTAAGCTTGAAACAAGGTCGTTTTGGGCATCTGTAGCCAAGCCCAAAAGACGTTGTTTTAAAGGGGCTATATAAGTAAAAAAATCTTTAAAAAAAATCATTTGCAGCCCTTTAAAAAAAACTCTCTCTACTCTCTCTCAACTCCTCCTCTCCGATCAGCCATGGGATGGTGGGTCTCCACCATGGCCACCGGTCATCGGCGATGGAGACCGTCTCCTCTGGGGGCCGAAGATCACCAAAAGATCCCCTTTTGACCCTTTTGCCCCCTTAAACCAGATCTGAGGTTGAATACCTCCGAAACCCTACCAAAATTCGTAAAAATCTCAAAGAACCCTTATGTTTCTCTCCTCCGACGAAGCCATTGATGTAATAGCCCAGTTTAGACCCTAGTCGGAGCAGTGGTTTCGAGACCACAAATTCGAGGTTGGAAAAATATTTTAATATTTTTTTTGTTTGTAATATGTGATTGAGCATGTGTGAAAGTTCTGTGTGAAAATTTTATTGATTGTGTGCTTAAATTGCAAAAAGGACTTAATCGCATAAAATGTAAAAGTTGTGTGCTGATTGTTAAAGTGTTTATTTGTCATGGCTTTCTAAATGAGGAGTCCTTATGTTGTTATTAAACCATTTCATAAGTGAGTGGATGGTAAAGTACATAAATGGCCATATATTACATGAATTTTAAATGTTTTCATTAATGGTAATTTGTGAATAATGTCATTAAATTAAAACAAAACAATATTTTGTTCATCATTTTAATGGCTATTGCTGAATGTTAAAGGAGAAAAACACCATTGTTGAGCAAGCTAGGTTTTGGCCATTATCTAAGCTCAATCAAGACCAAGAAAGGAGAGATTCGAATCGAGATTGAGGCAAAGACAAAATACTCGATTGATCGGCTAGTCTCGTTATTTTGACGTCTGAGATAAGTTCGGATATAATACTAGTTGTTAAATTATATCTATGTGATGTCAATTGAATGAATGTATAATTATTGAATTAGAAATGTTAAGTATGATATTGAGAAATGTGGCACTAAGTGTGCGTAATTGAAATCGAGACAGAGTTGAATAGCACTGTGTGTGCGAAGTAATGGAAGCTTCGACTTTACTGATTGGCACTGTGTGTGCGATGTCGAATTAAGTTTGATTTTGTATCTAGGCACTAAGTGTGCGATGTTAATTAAGTTTCGGCTATGATTTAGGCACTAAGTGTGCGATTGAGTTGAAAAGATATCGAGCAGTGAATGAGATATGGTATCGAGCATCAAATAGCAAGAACATTTATTAACTAAGTGTTGGCAAAGGTATGTTTGAACCTAGGTGGATGATGATAGTTTTAATGGTTGAATGAATGGATATTTGAGCATATGGTTGAGGATGATAATGTACTTAATTGTGCATCTATCTATGTGATGATTTAATTATGTATTGATGTTGCATTATTGAGTAGTATGTATTATATTACAAACTTACTAAGCTTTAAAGCTTACTGTGTGATGTGTTTCTCTATTTTACAGTGTCAGTAAAGCTAGCTCGGATTCGGGAATCGTCAGCATCTCTATCACACTATCGGCTATCTATTTTGGTACTTTTGAAAGATGTACATATTTGGTATATGGCATGTATAGGCTAGAAGTTATGGTATGTTTTGGTAATGTTAGGCCTTGCCATGTGATATGGCTAGATAGTTGAATGCTGTTGGTTTATACTTGAAGCTATAAAAATGATGATTGTGGTAATATAGTGAGATTGGAATTGGTATATTTCATGCTTAAATGGTTGATGAGTATTGTGGTTTGATTATTAAACTTATGGTATGGATTATATGATGCTTGAATTATATGCTTTGATATAAGAAATTGGTATTTTTGAATGGACTTATTTGAGTGGAAATTGAGTATGGAAATAAATGATGTAGTAGATGATTAGTTGGTACTTGTATTGGTATGTTTTGATTGCATTTGAGGTATGAATTGGTATTGGATTGATGCTTATAAGTGATTGCAAAGTGTGGATGATAATTTGGCCTTGAAAAATGGCCTATAATTGCCTACACGGTAGAGCACACGGGCGTGTGGCTCGACCGTGTCTTTCGAGTTTGTAATTTGATTCAATTCAAACTCGACCACGGGCTGGACACACGGACGTGTGACTGGCCGTGTGGTGCAAGTCAGTGTCGACCACGAGTGAGGCACACGGGCATGTCTCAAGCCGTGTGAACAAGTCAGTATGTATGCCCTGTTTTGCCACGGCTTGGACGCACGGGCTTGCCCGAGCACATGGCCTACCCACACGGGCGTGTGACCTCTGTAACTTAGAAAAATGTTAAAATTTCAAAAATTTTCGTATGAGTTCGGTTTAGTCCCGATCCCTTTCTAACACGTGTTTAAGGTCTCGTATACCTCATTAAGGGACTATATGATTGTAAATTATGTTGTTTGAATGACTTTGTGTTGAAAATGATATGAAATGTTCGGAATTGATTAGTAATGCCTCTTAACCCTAGCCCGGCGACGGTTATGGGTTAGGGGTGTTACAATTGACGAACCCTAAGGGGGTCAGAGACCCTCTCTGTAACAACATGTTTTCAGTGAAATCGGAACAGTGGTTTTGGAACCACAAATTTGAGTTAAAAAGAAAATTTATTTTAATGTCATTGCATGGTCTACATTATGATAGGAAGGATGTATGAAAATTCTGATAAGAAAATTTTACCGATTATGTGTTTAATTATGGAAAGGACCGATTTGCATAAAATGTAAAAGTTGAATTCTAGTAGCTAGAAGGATCAAATAGCTATGGAATTCAAATTAAGAGGTCTTTTTATGGTAATTAGATCATTAAATAAAAGTTAGTAGATATTTTTGGTAATTCATCCATGGAAAATTAGAAAAAGAAAAGGATGAAATTGGAAAGTTGAAAAACTTAAAGATGATAAATAAAATAAATATCAAATAACATCATTTTATATCATCTTCTTCCCCAAAATTTCTATGGAAACCCTAGGAAAGAGAAAACAAGCTTTCTTGGCTTAATTAGGTAAGTATCATTGTTCCGCTTTTAGTAATTTTTATATTTTTGAGATCGAAATAGCTTAATCTATCTATTTTAGGGATTAATTTGTAAAGATATCAAAGTATAAAAATTTTTCCATGGATGTAAATGTTGAAATTTTGAAATTTATAGTAGAAAATGAAAGGTTGTTGATAGATAAACAACTTTTGTAAAGTGAATTTTGATGAAATTATGATTTAGGGACTAAATTGTAAAGATGTAAAAGTTATGGAAAAATTCTGAATTTTTTGAAATAAAAGTTTTGTAAATGTTATATGAAAATTTTGGTTAGACTTGGAATAAGGATTAAATTGCATGAATTTCATTTTCCGAGCTTAGGGACGAAATTGTCATTTATGAAAAGTATAGGGGCAAAATGGTAATTTTTCCTAGAATGTAAATTGAATCCAATTGAATATGAAATATAATGAATTGATGATTAAATTCATTTATATAGATCCGGAAAGACCAAATATAGAATTGGATCGAGGAAAACAAAAAGTAACGAATTAGTAGACTTTTATACACGAACAAGTGTGAGGTAAGTTCATGTAACTTAATCATGTATATTTATATTTTTCAATTGAATGTTGTATATGTGAGAATTGTATAAATTATTAATGTATGAAAATAATTACATTCCCGAAATTATTCGATAAATAATGAGTTCAATTTGAATAATGAAATGCGATAAATACAGTATTTTCCTGTACTGATTATAGTCCTGCATATGTTGCTGACATTATAGCTCAGACGAGCATCCTTTTAAAAGCCTTCTTGAGCATCTTGTTATATAGTTCCTACGAGCATCCTGATCGATAGTGATTCTGCATATGTTGCACACTATCGCGGCTCTTTGTGAGCATCATGTTACATGATTCGATCGGTTGTGATCCAGCATATAATACGGACACAAATGTAGCTCTATGTGAGCGTCCTGATATAGGCTCTTATGAGCTTCCTAACATGGCTCGTTTGAACTCCCTGTTACACTATCCAGTGCTCCCTGATAATAACTCTTCAGAGTTACCTGTTAAGCTCTATGAGCTCCCTGATTAAAACTCTTATGAGTTTCCTGTTTAGACCAGATAAGCGTCCTGTTACATGGCTCATCTGAGCATCCTGATATACATGTGGCTCGAGAATGTGATCCCTGATAATTTGCCCTATCAGGTACCCTGAATATGAATTGATGGATCACTGATTTGTATACCTTGCGTATACTACCTAAGTATCATCGTAATTTCAATGATTCAACGGATAAAACTCCTGACATGAGAAAATTTCGAGATTTAAAAGAATTATGTCTTGATTTCTTTTAAAATATCTGAAAGTTTGTAGCATGATGAGCTCATCCATGCTTATTTGATGTATATTTGAATTATGTGACTAACTTGCTTAATAAATGTTATTGGTAAGTTTAATTCCTGTTATACGAACTTATTAAGCATTAAATGCTTACTAGGTTTTCTTTTCTCTATTTTATAGTACTCGAAATCTCGCAAAGGTTGGAGATCAGTTGGAGCATCATCACACTATCCACTAGCTCGTTTTGGTATAAATAGTAAACTTATTTTGGTATAATGGCATGTATAGGTTAATTTGGCCAATTGTTGGCTTGTAAATGGTTGTTTGTAATCTAACCATTGGAATGGCTAGTGATAGTTGGTTTTGGTATATTTATAAGGTTAAATTATGATAAATACATATGTGTTTAGTATGTTATATACTAGATGATAAATTTGGCTTGGTTACAATGCTTGAATTGGTTGGTATATGATTGAAAGTATTGGTGTAGGTTGTTGGCAAATTTGGCTGAGAAATAAGGCTAGGAAATGACCTTATTTTGTCCACACAGGTAGACACACGAGCGTGTGTCTTGACCGTGTGTGACATACGGCTTGGCAAATGGGCGTGAGGTTTGGTCGTGTGTCCTCTACAGCTTAAAATTTAGAAATAGGATGCTTCGAATTAGGCACATGGGCAGAGACACGGGCGTGTGTCTCAGCCGTGTGTGACACATGGCCTAGAACACGGGAGTGTGTCTTGGCCATATGAATCCTGCACCTAATTTTTGAAAATTAAATTGACCACACGGCTTAGCACACGGGCGTGTGGCAGGCTGTGTGGCACAAGTCAGAGAGTTACACAGGTAAGGACACGGGCTGGGACACGGTCGTGTGCCTCACACTGAATGCCCACACGGCCTGAGACATAGGCATGTGACCTTTGTATATAGGAAAAATTTTGAAATTTTGCGAAAATTTTTTTGAGATCCTGATTTAGTCACGAATTGTTTCTAATATTCAAATTGAGCTTCGAGGGTCCATTGAAAGCACGGTATGATTAGTTTCGGATATGAACAGTAAATGATATGAATTATCTGTAATTGTTCTGTAAACTCTGTTAATGCTCCGTAACCCTGTTCCGGCGACTGATACGGGTTAGGGGTGTTACACTCTCAAATTGGAAGAGGACCTTTCAGCGGTGGTAAACAGGTAAAGTTCAAATCTTTATTTTATTTTTTATGTTTTTCGAAATAAAATAGAAAAAAAAAAGATAAACCTTTGCTCTTTTTTTTAACCTTGTTTCTATATTTTTTATGCTCTTTACGAAAGAAAAAAAATAGAATAAGAATCAAAATAGAAGTTTTAAAAAAACCACCTTTGTAATTTGTTTTTTTTCTTTGTAATCTCTATTCAATTTCTTCGTAAAAAAGAGAGAAAAAATTACAAATTGTTCATTGGCTTTTTATAGCCAAAAATACATCATATTATTTTTGTCTTCTTCCTTTCTGTCTCTCTGCTTCTATTTCTCTATTTTCTGCAAGTGGTGGCGGCAAGGATGATGCGGCAGTGTCAGGCCTCAGATGGCACGACTGCTGACGTGGCGAGGAGAACGGTGACTGGAGATTTTAAGGGGAGCTAGGGTTTTTGAATTTTTTTAATGTTTTAGGCTTTAGGGCTTAGGTAAATTGGTCTTTAGGGTTTTGCATTTAGTCTTGTAATGGATTGGACTTTTAATTAATGAATTATTTTTATTTGTTTATTTGGGTTATTTTTGGGCCGAATAAAAATAGGCCTTTATAATAAGAAAATGTTTATTTTGCAATGTATTGCTTATCTTATTTGTCACATTATTTAGGAATGTTATAATTTGACACATTTATATGTACTAAATGTTATGGGATTGCAAACATTTTTAATGTTTTTTTGGGCTTTGGTAGCCTTAAGGGAACCTTTTTAATGTTGTGGATTATTGTTGGATCATTAGTTGTCTGATGAACAATCTATCTATAATAGGGATGATAGTGTTACATGAAGAAAACAATTAGATTAAAACTTCCAAAAGCAAAATCTTCTAAGATGGTTTTGGGCAGTTCCATTTTGATTTTTATTGGATTAAAACCACTAGATTAAAACTGCTCTCTATAATTTAATTTTTATTGGATTTGTTCATTCCATTATGCTTTGTTTTTATTCCAGTTTCACGTATTTGAATAGCTTAACTAAAACTAGCAAGCAAGGTTGACATTAGTATAAAAATATTCCCCCACAAAAAAAAAAATCTAACACACTTGTCAATTTCATGTTCACTCTTTTCATATGTGAGGCTTCACGAATTTCATGTTAAAAAAAGCCACTATAGCAGTAATGGTATACATCTTTCAACAAATCATTTCAAAAAGCAAACAAAATATGTTATACTAACAAAATGATCCTATAGCAGTAAGATGTTAACCAACCATTTCAACAAATCATTTAAAAAAAAAACAAAATATGTTATGCTAACAAAATGATCCTATAGCAGTAAAATGTTAACCAACCATTTCAACAAATCATTTTAAAAAATAAACAAAATATGTTAACCATCTCAATTCATTTCTTCATCTTCTTTGCTGTAGTGGATTCTTGTGTACTGATAGGTTCCAATATGCCATCCTTTTTGGGCTTCTAGTTCTCATACTCGTACCAGACTGAGAATAAAAATCAAAACCCCAAATTAGATTTAAATAATTTGGAATTAACATTAAAAAAGTGTTTACGATATATATGTGATCTAGTTGTGTTAGGCTGAATGCATGGTGTTCAGTTGTTCTTTTTTTGGCTTCTAGTTCGTGTACTCATACCAGACTAAGACAAAAAAATTAGAACCCTAAATTAGATTAAAATATTTTTTAATTGACATTAAAATAGTGTATACGATATACCTGTGATCCAGTTGTACCAGGCTGAATGCATGGTGTTATGTTGTTTTTTTTTAGGCTTCTAGTTCTCGTACTCGTACCAGACTAAGAAAAAAAATCAAAACCTAAATTAGATTTTAATATTTTGGAATTGACAATTAAAAAGTTTTTACGATATACCTATATTCCCGTTGTGTTAGGTTGAATGCATGATCTTTTGTTGTGACCCTCACCACCACATTTCTTGCATCTCATAATTAGACCAGGCTTCACTTTTTTCGGTTTATTTTTTGTCTTCATTCTATTCTTCTTTGGCCTACCAGACATTGTTTTCTCAACTGGTGGAAGCACGAGCTCAATACCAAATTTAGTCCATTCATGCGACACATTTATGGGTTGCAAAGCATATTCATATACTTTGAAATATGTGTCCTTTTGGTAGCGCCTATGTAAGTAGTCATCAGGATCTTTTTCAAGATGCCATATAGCACAGCAGGCATGGGGACAAAGGATCCTAGATAATTGCCAACTTCAACAACTGTAGGTTTTATGCTCTACATTTACTACGTACTATTTTTTGCCTTTCTTAACTTCACACCCATTTTCCCCATTCCAGATCATCTTCCAATCAACACCTTCCTTCTTGCTGTCATCAAATTTCTTCTTTATTAGTGGACCATAATTATATTTCCATGAATTACATTGCTCCGTTTTAGCCACTATTCTGGTCATCATATTAACTCTAATTTCCTAAAACATGGTTATTATGCTCTTAAATCTGGACTCCATGATGCTAGAGTTAAATGCTTTACAGAGGTTATTGTCTACAATATCTGACACCGAGTGTAACCCTTGGAATGCCTTGGTCCAAGCTTTTGAATTCTTAGAAAACAACTCATTTGCAACACCTTCATCAAGCCTATACAAGTCTTCTTTATTTTGTTCCCACTCCCTCTCTGTTGTAGACTTCACAACTTTCCAAAAGTAAATTCGAATGTCTTTACTTTCTTCCTACCAGACCAGTTTGATAAGACATGCCTAGCACAATTTATATGTTCTACTTTAGGCAGAATGTCATTAATGGCTATCTTGAGACCTTACAAATTAATTTACAAAACATAAATAAATCATCAGTAATAATTAATAGTATTAGTAATAAATAAATGCAAAATAAATAGTTTACCTTTTGTTGGTCACTGATGATGGTATGCTTAAAACCATCTTTCATTCCTAAGTTTGCTGTCAATAGACTAAGAAATCATGTCCAAGAATCAATGCATTCCCCCTCAATAATAGCCCAGGGAAATGGATACATCTGATTGTTTCCATCTCTCCCAACAGCAGCCAATAGCTAACCCTTAAATGGACCTTTTAAAAAGCAACGATCCAAACCTAGTATAGATCTGCACCATTCTTTCCAACCTCTTTTCAGTGCTTCAAAACAGACATAAAACCTCTTAAAATCTGGTGGAGATTGAGGTGTGACTCTATTTACTGCCATCTTTATAGTGCTTCTAGGATTCTTTAGTCTCAACTCATCAACATAATCTTACAGCATAGCAAATTCTTGTACGAAGTTCCCTGCCAACTTATCCTTCATCATTTTCTTGGCCTTTCTACACTTTGTCATATTAACATTGACATGCATTTTTAGAAATACCCTTCTTTGTATCTCCCTTAGCTTCATTTTTGGGTGGTCCCCAATAGTGGCTTCAAAATGTTCTGCAGTAATTTTTACATTGACTATTTTGTTTCTAAAACTAACACAACATTTGTGCTCATCATGAAAACTTTTCACCTATATGTATCTGACCATGTTATTGTAACTTGCAAATATTCCTCATTTACACTTTTTTTATGTAATGCATTTAACTCTAACCCTATTTGGTTCAATCCTAATGTAACACCCCAAAATTTATAATTTCGTTATTGTGAAAATATGACACAAATATCTGTCAGCTTTAGTGGTTATGTGTTCTGGGAGTGTTTGGGAGGTCCCAAGTTCAAGCCTTCGCTTGGACAAATTTTGGTATTTTGAATGAATTAGGCCTTACTCTTGTTCAGTAAGCTTTTATTTGATTGTTGGTAAAAATATATCAGAATGGGCTTGCTGGTCTGGTGGTTAAACGGAGTGTTAGTGTGTAGAAGGTCCTGTGTTTGAGTCCCTGCACAAGCATGGGGACTAATTTTTATTTGAGGCGTGTGGCGTGGTAGAGTTCAAATTAAACTGGACTGCTAAGTAGTTGTGTTTTAGTGGGTTAATAGGGAGTGATTTTAGGAGATAATTGGGGAGAAGTTATCAAAATAAGATTTTCTTCTTATCAGTTTTCTTTTTTCTTTTTTCTCAACAAATTTTCTGACGTTAGACTTTTGTTTCTCTGTCATTTCTTCTCCCTTCTTGTTCACTTTTGGTTTTTGTTCCCCTTTGGCCGAATCTTATTTCTTCTCTTTCCCCTCTCTTTCGTTTCTGTATTTTTTACGAGTCATCTCTTTGGGTGCAACTTTTGACTTCATCTGTTTTGGTAAGTGGAATTTTCCCCCTTAGTTATTTTATTTCGAGTAGGCAATTAACAAAGGGTTTGTTTTACTCTCGTTTAGGTGTTGTTCAAAGGTTTTAAGCGGATATTCCGGTGTGTGGAGACGTCTGGTTATCGGATTCATCGCGGTAAGTTTTTGAATCGTCGTTGGTTTAGTTTCTCGATTTTTATGTTGGGGATATTTGGCTTGATTGACAAATCAAGTGATTAATTAAGGGATATATTGGTCAAATATAGATTTTTGAAGGCTCGAGTTACTTGGCACAGCAAATTGATACTAGGTGTGTACCCGAAATGCAGAAAACGAGATTTACAGAAAATCCAAAATTGCTTGCTGTCAAGAAATAAGAGAAAATGATGCGAAAAATTGTAGAGAGAGGTATTAAGGGTGTTATAAACTTGGAAATCAACATTTTGCACTAAAATAGTTTTGGACAGCAACAACAGTCTAACTTTGAAAAATCATCAAAAATAGTGGGAATTGAGTTAGACGTTGAATAAAATATGAAATTAAATTTTATTGAATCTAGTTTTTCATGGAAGAAATAGTGTAAGCAATGGAATTGTAAATCATGAGATATAATAAATTTTGTAAGACAAGGTAAGAATGATTTTGGGTTCTTCTGTTCTGACTTGGGAAAATCATCAAAAATTGTAAAAAAATAATTAAGGGCTTAAATTTATATGTTTAAATCCATAATGAGTCTATTTTCAATAGAAATAAACAGAAGCATCATCTAAATTACGTACTACGAGATAAATAATTTTTAGCAAGGAAAGGATGAAGCTGTCAAACAGTAGAATAGGGATAACTTTAAAGATTTTACTGTACTTATTTGATAAACTATAAATTTTGAAAATTTTATGGTAGAAAGGTATTTGAGTCTAGTTTCAAAAACATCAAGCGGATCTTAATTCGGAATTCTGTAGCTCAAGATATAAATAATTTATTGATAATGACTCAAGTAAACAGCTTTGAATGAACATATAACTAAATAGTGAACCTACTGTAAAAATGGATCACACGGCCAAGGCCAATTTGGGCCGAGTGGGCCACACGGGCAGATCACATGGGCATGTGGGACCATTTTTACCGAAATGTTTTTAAAGTTGCACGAGTTGCCTAAGTCAAATGTGAACCTACTGTAGGGTCAGTAAGCGCTACTTAGACCCCTAAATATGTGAAATTGACTGAATGATATCTGTACTGAGCATGTTAATATTTGAACTGAATATATGTACTGAAATTGCATAATAGTATATCATCCATTGTATGTTGCATTGCATTGGGTTGGGGGTTGTTATTCAGAGGAAGTGTACTGAAAGGCTTTAAGCCTAATTTACTGGCAGCTCAGCTGCAAACTACTGTTTTGTGCCGCATTCGGTACTACTTAGAATGTAGGGATGGGTGGGTTAATTATATCCCCACATGGAGTGTAGGGTTGGACGGAGATAGTGTGTAGAGGCTAGTTGGGTAGGATTTTGCTACTACATAACTGTTACTACTACTGATATTGTGATGGGCTAAGGCCCTACTGCATTTTTGACACTGTATTGAGATGGGCTAAGGCCCAAACAGTCACTGATACTGAAAAGGGCTTATGCCCAAAACTGTTCAACTGTGCACTATGAATACTGATTGTTTGTTTGTTTCTATGGGATTACACGCTGAGTTTACGTAAACTCACTCTTTTTGTTTAATGTGCACAGGTAATCCCCAGACTTAGACGGATCGGTGCAACGGTGGACTCAGCGGTGACCATAGTAATTTTTTGACTTCATGGTTTTCAATTTACGAGTTATGATTTATTTATTATTGATTATTTGGGTTGTAATTTAAGGACCCACTGGGACTTTGGTTTTAAATTTGGGTTTTATTTATTTATTTTACTTTATGGATTTATACCTGCTGATTGTAGGAAATTCGGTTTTAAAAAAAAAGTTGAAGTATTTTCTAAATGCATGATCACCTAGATTGATTTATTAAAGCTTCCGCAACGAGGGATGTTTCAAAACAAATATTTTAAATGAATAAAGACGACTTCCTAAGTTCTAACAAAGGTTTACTAAAGATAATAACATGGAATATTTTTATCGGAACAATGAGGTTGCAAAAACACTATCGTGTGACATTGCCAGATACGACCATAACGTCTAGGCCGGGTTTGGGGTATTACATGTAGTGGTATCAGAGCTAGGTTACAAAACTCGACTGTTGATTATGGGTTTTATACAAAAAATGGGCTTTCGAAAAATTGATTGATTTTCAAATGATTTGAAATGTTTTTATTGAGTAAGTGGTACACCGAGTCTCCGGCGCCGATCCTGTAAGTATTCTGAACTGTGATTTGTTTTAAACTAAAATTGTTATGGATAGTATATTCTAAAACTACTATAGGTAGTAAACTGTACTGAAAACACTATAGTTAGTGTATATTGAAAATTTTAAAGAAACTGAAAACTGTAATGAGACTGAAATTTATGAAAACAAACTCTAAATAACCGGTACAGCTTTACATAAAACATTTGTTAATGAACGCTGGGATTGTAACTGATTCATAAAACTATTAATATAGATAAACATGATTGGACAATGAGCGCACGAGGTATCCGCGGATGGGGTACTAGAGGCCGAGGTAGAGGCCGTAGAGGAGCTCGAGCTGAGTCCTCTTCACTGGGTAGCATACCGAATTTGGATACTAGTGAGACGCCAGTGTCGCCTGCTACTGAACTGGGTCTTAAGATTGCATAGCTAGGGACGACGCATTGTCCCAGGCTATGCTAAGGATTTTGGAAAGGGTCGCTGGGCGTAATACTAGATCTGGGGGTTGAGGTCGGTTACAAAACAACTCCGGTCTAATGGGGCTGAGCTCTTCAGGGGTGTCACTAGAGTTGCCCCTAATGTAGCCGAGTTCCTACGACTGAGCCGCTATGCCCGAGGTATGGTGGCCTCTGAGTATGAGTGATGTATTCGTTTTAAGGATGGGTTTAGAGATAATTTGAGAGTCTTGATAGCTCCACAGAGGGAGCGTGATTTTACTACACTAGTGGAGAAGGTGATGATCGCCAAGGAGGTTAAACGCGCTAAGCGCCAGAACCGAGATCACGAGAGAGGTAAGAACAAGAGGGATTTGAAGCCCTCGAGTTCTGCACAGAGGCCTAAGAAAAAGGCTAGAGCTGATAAGCTGGTTAGAGCTAGGCCCCCTGTTATTGTTACTGGACTGCAGCCATGTACTGATTGTGGTAGACGCCATCAGAGCGAGTGTTGGAGAAGGACTAGGGCATGCTTGCGGTGTGGGTCATTGCAGTACCATAGTAGGGAGTGTTTGCTGAGGGTCGATCAGATGCAAGCTCTAAATACTGGTACGGCACAACCACAAAAGGTAATGCAACAACCATTGAGGGGCCGTGGACAGGCCAGAGGTGGTAATGGTTTGGGTCATGGGCAAAGGTGCTAGACAGGCTGAGGCAAGGCAGCCAGCCCTAATTTCTGCTGCTCATCGCTGAGAGGATGGAGATGATCCAGACGTCATCACGGTTACATTCTTTATTCTTGATGTACCATATATTGCCTTGATAGACATAAGGTCTACTCACTCATACATAGCTAGTAACATATCTGGAAACTTAGGGATTTTAGTTGAAAGCACTATGAGTGAGGTTACAGTACTGAGCTCGTTAGGGCAATCTGTTAGAGTTAGAAACCTGTATTGGGACGTTCCTTTAGAGGTACAAGGGGTAATCTTCTTGGCTTGATAGAACTTCCATTTGGGGAGTTCGACCAAATTCTAGGATGGACTATTTGGTCAAGTATCGTGTTAGCTTGGACTGTGCGACTAAGAGGGTCGTACTAAGGACTAAGGAGGATAAAGAGGTAGTCATAACTGGAGAACGCCGGAATTACTTACCTAATGTGATCTCTGCACTGGTGGTAGAGAAGATGGTTCGTAAGGGATATGAGGCATTCTTGGCCTACGTAAGTGTTTCGGGTTCTGGGAATTCTATAGTTAAGGATATCAGAACGGTAAAGGATTTTCTGGACGTTTTTCCTGAAGAGCTATTGGGTTTACCTCTGAATCTTGAAATGGAGTTTGGGATTGAGTTTCTTCCTAGTACAGCTCCAGTGTCTATCTCCCCTATCGAATGGCACTGAAGGAGCTTACGAAGCTTAGGGCTCAGATTCAGGAGCTATTGGATCGTGGGTTCATTCGTCCCAGTGTGTCTCTATGGGGAGCACCTGTGCTGGTTGTAAAAAAGGAGTATGGGACGATAAGGATGTGTATAGACTATCGGCAGCTGAATAAGCTAACGATTAAAAATAAGTACCGACTTACTAGGATTGATGATTTGTTTGACAGTTCCGAGGGGCTTCTTTGTTCTCCAAGGTTGACCTGCATTCTGGATATCATCAGTTGAGGGTTAAGGGGGTTGATGAATTTAAGACGGCATTTAGGACTCGTTATGGATACTACAAGTTCCTAGGGATACCTTTTTGGACTGACAAATGCACCAGCAGCTTTCATGAACCTGATGAACCGAGTATTCTAGCCCTATTTGGATCAGTTTGTGGTGGTGTTCATCGATGACATACTGGTTTATTCGAAAACTGAGAATGAACATGATGAGCATCTTCGAGTTGTCCTTCAGACTTTAAGGGAAATGCAGCTCTATGCTAAGTTTAGCAAGTTCGAGTTTTGATTTTCATGGTAGTTGGGAGGAGTATTTGTCGTTAGCGGAGTTTGGCTATAATAATAGCTACCAATCTAGCATCCAGATGGCACCTTACGAGGCACTATATGGTCGTAAGTGTTGCATTATCTTGTATTGGACTGAGTTGGGTAAATGACGTGTTCAGGGTCCTGAGTTAGTTGCTGAGACTGAGGATAAAATTAGACTGATTTACGATCGTCTGAAAGCGGCATTTGACAGACAGAAATCCTATGTGGACCTGAAGCGACGTAGATTGAGTATTTCGTGGGGGACTTCGTATTTTTCAAGGTCTCGCCATGGAAGAAGGTTTTGAGGTTTGGTCGTAAGGGCAAGTTGAGCCCTAGATTTATTGGACCTTACAGGATTCTGAAACGAGTGGGACCGGTCACTTATCAGTTGGAGCTGCCTCTAGAGTTGGATCGAATTCATGATGTGTTTCAAGTCTCTATGTTGAGGCGTTACTGCTCTGATCCTACTTATATTGTCCTTGTTGAGGAGATTGAGGTTAAGTCAGACTTGACCTTTGAGGAGGAGCCTGTGTAGACTCTAAATCGTGATGTAAAGGTTCTGAGGAGGAAGTCTATCCCTTTGGTGAAAGTTCTATGGCGTAATCATAGCACTGAGGAGGCCACATGAGAGCCTGAGGATGCGATGCGTCAGCAGTATCCTCATCTATTCTGATAAGATAAATTTCGAGGACGAACTTTTCTTTTAGGGGGTAGAGTTGTAACGCCTCAAAATTTCTAATTTCGTTATTGTGAAAATATGACACAAATATCTGTCAACTTTAATGGTTATGTGTTCTGGGAGTGTTTGGGAAGTCCGAAGTTCAAGCCTTCGCTTGGGTAAATTTTGGTATTTTGAATGAATTAGGCCTTACTCTTGTTCAATAGGCTTTTATTTGATTGTTGGTAAAAATATATCAAAATGGGCCTGCTGGTCTGGTGGTTAAGCGGAGTGTTAGTGTGTAAGAAGTCCTGTGTTTGAGTCTCTGCGCAAGTAGGGGAACTAATTTTTGTTTGAGGCATGTGGCGTGGTGGAGTTCAAATTAAACTGGACTGTTGAGTAGTTGTGTTTTAGTGGGTTAATAGGGAGTGTTTTTAGGAGATAATTGGGGAGAAGTTATCAAAATAAGATTTTCTTCTTATCAATTTTCTATTTTCTATTTTCTTTTTTTCCAACAAATTTTCTGATGTTAGACTTTTTTTTTTCTGTCGTTTCTTCTCCCTTCTTGTTCACTTTTGGTTTTTGTTCCTCTTTGGCCAAATCTTGTTTCTTCTCTTTCCCCTCTATTTTCGTTTCTGTATTTTTTACGAGTCATCTCTTTGGGTGAAACTTTTGACTTCATCTGTTTCGGTAAGTGGAATTTTCCCCCTTAGTTATTTTATTTCAAGTAGGCAATTAACAAAGGGTTCGTTTTACTCTCGTTTAGGTGTTGTTCAAAGGTTTTAAGCGGATATTCCGGTGTGTGGAGACAACTGGTTATCGGATTCATCGCGGTAAGTTTTCGAATCGTCGTTGGTTTAGTTTCTCGAGTTTTATGCTGGGGATATTTGGCTTGATTGACAAATCAAGTGATTAATTAAGGGATATATTGGTCAAATATAGGTTTTTGAAGGCTCGAGTTACTTGGCACAGCAAATTGATACTAGGTGAGTACCCGAAATGCAGAAAACGAGATTTAGAGAAAATCCAAAATTGCTTGCTGTCGAGAAATGAGAGAAAATGATGCGAAAAATTGTAGAGAGAGGTATTAAGGGTGTTATAAACTTGGAAATCAACATTTTGCACTAAAATAGTTTTGGACAGCAACAATAGTCTAACTTTGAAAAATCATCAAAAATAGTGGGAATTGAATAAAATATGAAATTAAATTTTATTGAATCTAGTTTTTCATGGAAGAAATAGTGTAAGCAATGGAATTGTAAATCATGAGATATAATAAATTTTGTAAGACAAGGTCAGAATGATTTTGGGTTCTTCTGTTCTGACTTGGGAAAATCATCAAAAATTGTAAAAAAATAATTAAGGGCTTAAATTTATATGTTTAAATCCATAATGAGTCTATTTTCAATAGAAACAAACAGAAACATCATCTAAATTATGTACTAAGAGATAAATAATTTTTAGTAAGAAAAGGATGAAGCTGTCAAACAGCAAAATAGGAATAACTTTAAAGGTTTTACTGTACTTATTTGATAAACTATAAATTCTAAAAATTTTATAATAGAAAGTTATTTGAGTCTTATTTCAAAAACATTAAGCGGATCTTAATTTGGAATTCTATAGCTCAAGATATAAACAATTTAGTGATAATGATTCAAGTAGAAAGCTTTCAATGAACATATAAGTAAATAGTGAAAACATATATGAGTATTGAGCTAGCATGAGTTACTTTAAAAATGGATCACACGGCCAAGGCCAATTTGGGCCGAGTGGGCCACATGGGCAGATCAGATGGGCATGTGGGCCCATTTTTACCGAAATGTTTTTAAGGTTGCACGGGTCGCCTAAGTCGACTATGAACCTACTGTAGGGTCAGTAAGCGCTACTTAGATCCCTAAATGTGTGAAATTGACTGAATGATATCTGTACTGAGCATGTTAATATCTGAACTGAATATATGTACTGAAATTGCATAATAGCATATCATCTATTGTCTGTTGCATTGTATTGGGTTGGGGGTTGTTATTCGGAGGAAGTGTACTGAAAGGCTTTAAGCCTAATTTACTGGCAACTCAGCTGCAAACTACTGTTCTGTGCCACATTCGGTACTACTTGAAGTGTAGGGATGGGTGGGTTAATTATATCCTCACACGGAGTGTAGGGTTGGACGGAGATGGTGTGTAGAGGCTGGTTGGGTAGGATTTTGCTACTACATAACTGTTACTGCTACTAATACTGTGATGGGCTAAAGCCCTACTGCATTTTTGACACTGTACTGAGATGGGCTAAGGCCCAAACTGTCACTGTTACTGAAAAGGGCTTAAGCGCAAAACTGTTCAACTGTGCACTGTTAATATTGATTGTTTGATTGTTTGATTGTTTCTACGGGATTACACACTGAGTTTTACGTAAACTCACCCTTTTTGTTTAATGTGCATAGGTAATCCCTAGACTTAGACGGATCGGTGCAACAGTGGACTCAACGGTGACCAAAGTAATTTTTGGACTTCATGGTTTTCAATTTACGAGTTATGATTTGTTTATTATTGATTATTTGGGTTGTAATTTAAGGACCCTCTAGGACTTTAGTTTTAAATTTGGGTTTTATTTCTTTATTTTACTTTATGGATTTATACCTGCTGGTCGTAGGAAATTCGATTTTCAAAATAAAAGGTAAAGTATTTTCTAAATGCATGATCACCTATATTGATTTATTAAAGCTTCCGCAAAAGGGATGTTCCAAAACAAATATTTTAAATGAATAAAGATGACTTCCTAAGGTCTAACAAAGGTTTACTAAAGATAATAACATGGAATGTTTTCATCGTAACAATGAGGTTGCAAAAACACTATCGTGTGACATTGCCAGATACGGCCATAACGTCTAGGCCGGGTTTGAGGTGTTATACCTGATTATCTTAAGTTCCCTTCTACAACATATTGAGTACTTACGAATTGTGGATTTGAATTGCTCACCATCTTTAAACAACATCCCAGTACAAAAGTGTGGACTTGCTAAGTTTGGATTGTATGTAGGGAACCTACTTCTTCTTCTACAAATATTAGTATTGTCATCATCTTCTGACCCAAGTATGCTCCCATGATCATCACTATCAAAATATTTAGTCTTATTTCCATCTTTTTCCTTACCAACACTATCATTTAGTCCTTCACCATCAACTTCTTCAAGGACCTTAGCCTTAAACTGCTCTTCAAAGCTTTCACTTTTAGTCTCATCAAGTATTGTTTCCTTACATTTCCCACTGGTTTTCCCCTCTACTTCCCTCACCTTTTGCCTAGCTTCTTGAAGCTCCTCATCATCATCACCATCTAATAAGTACATAACCTTCATCAAATAAGTATTCTCATCCTTTGAATCACTGTCACTTTCATCCCTATCCCCCTCCTCACCACCTCCATCACTCTCACCACCTTTACTACCAGGAACCTCACCACCCTCACCCTCGCCACCTTTACTGCCAACAATCTCACCACCCTCACCACCTTCATTACCATTACCACCAAATTGCAAACATGCTACAACTAACATTGATTCATCATCGACAAAAACAATAGTGCCAATCTCATTCTCTACATATAACTCTATCTCCTTGAGCTTAACCCAGTAGTTTATCATGTCAATAATGTTATTGTTATTCCACACAACCTTAAGGTTATCCTGCAAAGTCCTACTGCCAGGTACATGGAAATAAATTACTTGCACTATATTAAACCCTAACCCATCTTTAACTATTTTACACAACTCAAAATACGATATCGCATCAAGATTCTCTTTAAGCCTCACCATCTCACCACCTAAATACCTAACATGGAGATCACGTATAAATTTACCCCCAACATGCAAGTTGATGTAGTATTCCTCCTTTACAGACATATGTAGTTTAAAGAATAAAAAAACATAAACATAATGACAAACAATGTGCAATAAAAAAAGAATATACAAACAAATTATTAAATAATATAAATCATAAACAATTCATATAAAGTTAAATGATTTAATAATTATATATATGCCATAACAACACAACAATAAAACATGAATGGACCACTTCTATTCCTCGTGCAGTGAAAAATCTAAAATTATTACCCCCACCAAAGTTATCAGCAACAACAAACAGAAACAACAACCAGTAGACATATTAAACATAAAGCTTCTTATTCGAAAAAGTCATGTTGAAGGCTACATATTGGAGGTTATGGTTTATAACAGTGCTCTTGAACTTAGAGTTACAAACGATGTGATGGCTGTCGATTCCACCAATATAATCCTACGCCTAATTTGCAAATTTAAGCAATATAGGGAGTAGGGTCGATCCCACAGAGACTGGGTTTACTAAAAATTATTTCTATCTCAACCAGATTTATGTCTGGGCAGTTGTCGTGCCCGTGAAGTTGGGGGTGAATAAAATATGAAACCTGAAATAAACAGAGGAAAAAAAATGTAAAAAGTAAAAGATGAAATAAAAAACAATGAAGTAATATGAAGAAAAATCAATTAAATTTAGCTCATCCTTAAGCACGGGTTTTTTCCGTCTTCGAACCGATCCTCGAAATTAGATGAACTCCTCTTTTCCAATAAGCTAGTTATAGCTACCAAGGACGCATCAGTCACCAACTCTTCCTTGTGTAAATTAGTTATGGAACGTCCTATAACTAACTCTTACAAATCAAACAACCTACGAAACGTTCGTGATTTAGAACTCTGACAGCTTTGCGTTCTAGAAGAGCCTAGCTCGAACCAATGCTCTCAAGTCCGTGGGACATTTAAATCAGGTTACTACTTCCCTTGACGGAACCAAATAGCAATCCCCACTTAGCACGCCAATGTGTTCACAGAAAACCGATTAGACAATCGATCCTTTCGGAATCCCAACTGTACGTCTAACCACAATAACTCAAACGATGTCTTTTTTTGCTTAGTGTTGATTTGACTTTGTGAGTTGACGGAGTCATACTCTTAATACGGAGAAATAATAAATATTGGAAAATAGGGGTTAAATAGCTCGGGTTCGTAACTCATGGGTCTTTGACGGGGTTAATACCGGCTTAAAGCTGAAAGGGGTTTAGTGTGGCATGATTTTAATCATGCTTGAAGGTTGTGGAATATGATTTGGCTTTTGTAAAGGATGATGGAATTTGGGAAGGGAAAGGGTACTTGGAAGGCAATTGAACCAATTTTGGAAAAGAAACAAAAATTGGAAACAAAGCTACAAAATACTTGACGCCAACTTGAAAAGAAAAAAAGCAATTCCACTCCAAATTGAAGTAGAAAAAGACAAAGAAAGAGAGCAATTTAATTCCAAATAGAAATAGGAAAAGAAGTATTTTATTGATGATTTTCTAATAACAAAAAGACCCTATTTATATAAATAGAGTTTACTAAAAATAGGCTAAATTAATTTAATATAAAATCTTAAATAATTAAAAATAAAAATAAATAAAAATAAAATAAACTAAAATAGGATTTTCTATTTTTGGCTTTTTACAAAGTCAAATTATTTGATATATCCTTGGCTTCCTCCATCTTTTTGATTTGGCCCCATTTTTATGATTTTCTTTCAATTTAGCCCTTTTCAACTTACTTTTGATCAATTGCATCCCTGATAAGAATTAAATCATAAAAATACTAATTTAGCAGGGATTAATTCAGAAATAAATCGAATTAAACACAAGAAATCATGCAAATTAACATGTTATCAAATCCCCCTACTTAACTCATGCTTGCCCTCAAGCATGCTGTTCTTTCAAACATTAGAATTGATTCTACAATTTATTAAAAATCGAGCCTCTTTTCTGCATCCATACTCAATGTAAACAATATAGGAATAAATAAATAAATAAATAAATGCTCAGAACATATAGTTTAATCAACAAGTGTCATAAAATTTGAAATATGCGAACTAGATAATTTCATTCAATTGAGTTTGAATCCAATAAATTGCAAGGCATTATTAATTAACTATGCTTTAGAAAAAAAATTTTAGACATGGTCAAACCTTTTTACGCGAACTAGGATGACAACGCAAGCACCCTATCCCGGCTACTCAGTTCAAACAGTCTTTATTATTGGGCTCTGTTAACGGAATGTTATTAAGTTATCGACTTGTCACTCGAACCTTTTTACGCGAGCTAGGATGACAACCCAAGCACCCTATCCCGGTTACTCAGTTCAAACACGTTTTCGAAACTTTAACTCATAACTTGAGCCTTTATTTATTTATTAATTTAATTTTTTAATTCATTTATTCATGCATAAGCAAATATTTTTTCCAAACAGTCAAAAAAATCTAGCTACATATATCAAATTTAAAACACATATGTCGACTAGTCTATATACTTGAACATTTAAATTCAAAAATTTGCCTATTTGTCCAAACTAACTAAGTAAGAGATTAAAGGCTCAATGTCAAATAAACTATCGAATGAATTCAACATAAGAATGAACACATGCAAAAGAGAAACATGCAGCCAAAATCAATCAACCATCCATGCATACTAAGCCAAAATCAACCATCCATGCATACTACCATTTTCACCCCCACTTAATCTATGTTTGTCCTCAAGCATGTGTCATATAAAAGAAAAGAAAAAAAAACAACAGCTCAAATAACAAGTAAAAATGAAAGGTTCAGAGTACTCCCTATGTATCCTCAATGATTTTGTCGGTGTTGGGGATACTGTCTTTGCAGGATATTAAGGATTGTGGAGACTTGATTTTCCATTGTTCCAAGTCTTTCCTCGATTCAGCCTAAACGTGCCTCCACAGATAGAGGTTGTTCCTCTTGCTCTCTAGTATTGATGTGTGGACGTTGGCGAAAAACCATATTTTTGCGAGTAGTCTGTGTACCTGGAGGAACAAAATAACACGAAGTAGGGGTGCCGGCAAGCAATCCTATAGAATCCAAACAATATTTATCTAGGCTGTCCATACTGTATGCACATGTGAAGGTTGAGAAATCAATTTCAGATTGAAAAAGTCGATAGGTTAAATTCGAAACATATGACCCAAGTATTAGTGGACGCAAAACGGCATGAAAATTTCGTGCAAACCAATATCCTAAATTAACTTTAAAACCCGAATGCATGCACCACAAAAAGAACAGTTCAGTCTTAGTCATAATAGATGATGAGTCATTTCTACCTGAAAAACTAAATGCCAAAAATCTATGTATATATCTCAAAGCAGGTTCATGCACCAATAAGTCTTTTGTGGTCTTCGGATTATAAAGATGATTAGAATTAGTTAAAACATGATAAACATGTTGAGCATCAAAGTTGCTCAGAATATCTAACAGAGCAGAATGATAGGAATCAGATTGAATATCATCAGGGTCGATGAAACCCATGGCAATTTTAAATTCAGAAATTGACATTCGAAAGTCCCTCCAAAGCAAATGAAAACATACAATGTTCTGTGTTTCAACAGTTCACAATGCATTTATATCGAAGCTAAATGTGGTGTAGAATTCATATACCAATTCATAATATGCATTACAGGAAATATTAGCAAATAAATTCCAACCAATAGCATCAAAATAATTAAGCACAACACGAATATCTAAAAGATCAAGAGTGGGAAAATCGATTTGCTTACAAACCGGGAATGGGAGTTGTCGGATGGCGTCGTATCGTGCTCGATGCTCCGATGTCGAAAAGTCTAGAAATCCTCGCAAACGACTTTCTATAGGAATAGTATTTGCACGACTATGTCTGTTGCGTTGACTGTCTCGGGATGGTCGAACACATTCGTTAGGCGAGTCGAGTGGGCTTACACCTTCAGCAGTACCAGTACTACTGTTATTTGTCACAAATTAGCATGTCGTGCCCGCGCCATCACTATTATCCGACTTTTGAAAAAAATTCATGATCCCTATTATGTTCCTGGAAACATCAAATCAACTGAATTAAATAAAAATTTATTTATTTACACCCTAAATCTTACAAAAACTTAAAATTAAATAAATGAAAAGAAATTTGGGTTGCCTGCCAAAAAGCGCTTTTGTTTAACGTCGTTAGCTCGACGACCTTAAATGTTATCCGTTTGGCTTATTGAGAATTAATTTCTCCATCTTGTGCACTTGGATGTCCTTGCAGAAAGGTTTCAACCTTTTTCCACTATCCTTGAAGCCCTTCCCGGGTTCCTCTATCATTAGTGGATTGAGGAGTCTTTGAGCTTCTTCGTTCAAGTTTGCATTTTTCTCTGTTGGAATACTTGTACGTTCTAGAAATGATTTCAGCTCTAATTTCAAGGCTTTCATGACAACTTCACGTATTGGTTTTTGGATTATCGATAATTCCTCTTGCTTAACATCAAGATCAACATTCCTGCAAGGCACAGTTTGTAACTTATCATTGGGATGTCCCATATCCTCATAAACATTAAACCTAACCACTTCACCTGAAACACCCCAAACCCGGCCCACGAGCCTCGACCAGATCTAGTATGTTCCTTGAGTAAAAAAAACGATTCAAATTCGTTTGTTCTTTGGAAACTTTGAGTAATTTTGGAGAAAAGTTGATTTGGGTTTAAATTGAAAACATAGTTATTTTCAAAGATTTCGTTTTGTTAAAACTTCATGGTTAAATTTCAAAACTCTGAGTTACCGGTAATAGTCGAGTCTTTAGAGTTTGTTAATTAAATTGAAAATCATTTGTATTTAGGTGTCAAAACATTTTTCATTTACTTTTAAGGAAAATTACTTGAGCTTTAATTTGATAAAAATTCGAAACATAATAAAGTAATTAAAATGCATGCATAAACAGTTCATACTAGTGGCCTTATTACATCAAAAACAAACCCAAAATAAATTTAAAGTACTTAAATAAAATAAAATGTCCAAATAACAAAATTCGTGCTGAGCATGGCCACCACTAAGCTCCTGCCGACCCGGTCCATTACTGAGCGTCACCTGAAAAATATCCCACAAGGGGTGAGTCAAACAGACTCAATGTGTACAACCAACACTAAGTCCTAACGATTCAGGCATATCAGATCATACATACATATAGCAATTAAACATAAAGATGCAAACCCGAACCCAAGCCTAGATACCATCCGCTACACATCACCCGTACCAACCATCACACCGTGGGGACTACTAAGTCGACCCTCCATCCACTACACACCATCGAAGGCAGTCGCTGCAGACGACGTGCTCATCGCCCTTATAAATATTATGGCAGAGCTACCAGATAATAATACGCGACATAAGTCACCATATTCAGATTACTTGTGACATAAGTCACCACTTTCAGATATCGTGGTAAAGACCACCAGATCACTTCCCCTTAACATATCACCCATATGCTCCATGTCATATAATCATGCAATAACATGCCTTATTCTATATTCACATTCTTATAGTTTCACATAGGTGCCGTAACAGATCATATTCTACTCATAGTGGGAGTAGGTAAACGTACTTGAGTACTTTGTTCCATTGCATGGTACTTTAGCCATATTTTCCACATTCTTATTAACACGTATAATAAATTAAAGCAGTAAATCTATTAAGGTTTAGTGTGGGGTACACACCTGGTTTACTTAACGCTTTCACTGGAATCCCGAAAATCCCGATCTAAGCTTTAGGTCCTTTAGTTCCTATATTCGGCCAATACTAGGCATGTTAGCAAAACCTATTCGGCTATAACCAAATCCCGAAGGATTACTGCAACCATAACATTACCTTGATGCCTATTGGATTAAAAATCAAATCCCGAAACTTGTGATGTTCACCCTTGCAATCGGCTAGCCACCAAATCACTTTACAAGTTAGTTTTTTGGCTTTTGAATAGGTAAGAAATAGATCTAAGTCTCTAAATAGGCCTTGGCTGAATATACATGTATACTTTACCTTGCGATTTTAAATCCCGAAAACTAATCTCTTGTCTTGAAGATGTCGAAATACCTATAGGTACATGTTAGATAAATTTCTAACATTTAATCATAACAAATGGCCCTTGGCCGAATACATGACTTACCTTAGATATTGAAATCCCGAAAATCTTCTCCTTCTAGTCGACTAAAGACAACTCCCGCAATCTCCTTCAAAGTTTCGGCCCCAAAATAATAATGGTATTAGTTCCTAGATCTAAAAGATAAAGGAATGGAAATCGAGCAACACTTGTTCTTACCCTTAATGTTGTAGTCGACAGCACCTTTGCCTGACCCAAAAGATATTCGGCTTTGATGAGCACTAGAGAGTTTCGGTTTTAATAAGGGAAGAAAAGAGAGAGTATGAAACTTAGAGAGAATCGGCAAGGGCTTAGGAGGATCTTATTTTCGGCTTTTGATGCTATGAAGAATTCGGCTAGAAAAGAAAATTTGAGAAAAGAAGAGAAGGGAAATTCGGCCAGAGAGAAAGAGATAAGAAAATAAAAGAAAACAAGGAAAAAGATGAACACTCTGCTGATAAATTCGGCTACCTACTCAAACACTAGCCTCACCTTGTTATTCTCCTATTTTATCTCTTATCACCTTTCAAATCAATAAAATTAATCCATCAATTGTCCCTTATCTAGCCGAATTTTAAAAAGGATTAAACTCATCTCTTAAGTGCCCCTTTGCCGTCCACCTCTCTTGCTCCTTGCAGCCAAAATAAAAATTCTTTTATTTGCTTCCCTTGTGACTCGAACCTAGGCCTTACACCTTGCATATGGCGTCACTTACTAGGCCTTAAGTGGCGCCTCCAAGCCACTTAGACAAGCTCATTTTTATGTGATAAATCCCCTACACATTTTCTTAAGGCCTTATTAGACTTAGCTTCCTCTTTTAAACTTAAAAATCGAATAATTTCTAAGGCACTTGACTACACCCTAAGGTTCACAAAATTCATAATACACATTCACAACACACATAAGCATGCTATTTCATATAATTTAGTATTAATGCATAAGCCATGATCCAGGATATTACAGTTCTACCCCCCTTAAAATAATTTCGTCCTCGAAATTACCTGGCTGAAATAAGTGAGGGTATTGTTGTCGCATTGCCTCTTCTAGCTCCCACGAAGCTTCTTCCGATCCATGATTTCTCCATAATACTTTGACTAGAGGAACTGACTTCCTTCGTAACACCTTTACATCTCGTTATAAAATCTGAATCGGCTCCTCCTCGTAGGACAAATCTGGCCTTAGCTCCACCTCTTCAACCGGCACTACATGAGACGGATCCGATCGATAACGACGTAGCATGGAAACATGGAATACGTCGTGCATCTGCTTCAACTCTGGTGGCAAATCTAACTGGTATGCTACTGGTCCAACTCGCTTCAATACCCGATAAGGTTCTATAAACCTTGGACTTAACTTCCCTTTGCGACCAAATCTCA
The DNA here is from genome assembly GCA_005393395.2 of Gossypium australe. Taxonomy (NCBI): domain Eukaryota; kingdom Viridiplantae; phylum Streptophyta; class Magnoliopsida; order Malvales; family Malvaceae; genus Gossypium; species Gossypium australe. The sequence continues at coordinate 70,115,466 of CM016615.1, forward strand.
TCACCTTCTTCTAAGGCGACACTTTAAGGAACACTTGATCTCCCACATCAAATTCTATTTCCTTTCGCTTGAGATCCGCGTACGACTTCTGCCTATCAGATGCTTCCTTCAACCTTGCCCGAATTATCTCAACCTTCTCCTCGGATTCTGCCATAATCTCTGGACCCAAAACTCGACGTTCCCCTAATTCGGTCCAACACGTAGGTGTGTGACACCTTCGTCCATACAACGCTTCATACGGTGCCATCCGAATACTAGCTTGATAGCTGTTGTTGTATGCAAATTCCGCTAAAGGCAAATATTCTTCCCAACTTCCTCTGAAGTCTATCACACAGCCTCTCAACATATCCTCTAACACTTGGATTACTCGTTCAGACTGCCCGTCAGACTGTGGATGAAATGCCATAGTGAAATCCAATTTGGTACCTAAAGCCTGATGTAGAGCTTTCCAAAACCGAGACGTAAACCTTGGATCCCTATCCGAAATGATTGATACCGGCACTCCATGCAACCTTACAATTTCTGCCACATACAGCCTCGCCAACTTCTGCAAGGAATAATCAATCCGCACTGGGATGAAATGCGCGGACTTTGTCAAACGATCCACTATCACCCACACCGAGTCCTTCTTAGTAGGCGTAAGGGGAAGCCCACTAACGAAGTCCATGGTGATTCTCTCCCACTTCCACTGCGGAATATTGATTGGTTGAAGCAATCCTGACGGAACTTGGTGTTCAACCTTAACTTGCTGACACGTTAAGCACTTCCCTACGAATTCGGTAACTTCCTTCTTAAGACCAGGCCACCAAAACTGTTCCCTTAGATCTCGGTACAACTTACTACCTCCAGGATGCATAGCATAAGGGCTACTTTGCGATTCCTGAAGAATTCTCTGCCTCAACTCCTCATTCTTAGGCATAGAGACCTTACCCTTGAAGCACAATACTCCCTCGTCATTAATACCATAATCCTCCAACTCCTCATTCTGTACTTGTTGTAGCTTAGCACTTAACTCATCATCAACCAACTGTCCCTCTTCCACTTCATTCAACCACGTCGGCTTAACTTGCAGCTCTGCCAGCAGACTTCCATCATCATACAAGCTCAGATGTGCAAACATCGCCCTCAGATCCGACACAACCTTCCGACTTAGGGCATCAGCCACTACATTTGCCTTGCCCGGATGATACTATATCAAACAATCGTAGTCCTTCAGTAATTCAACCCACCTTCGCTGTCTCAGGTTCAACTCCTTCTGAGTCAACAGATACTTAAGACTCTTGTGGTCTGTGTAGATCACTGATTTTTCTCCATAGAGATAGTGCCTCCACACCTTAAGAGCAAAGACCACTGCCGCCAATTCCAAATCATGAGTCGGGTAGTTAACCTCATGTGGCCTTAACTGCTGAGACGCATAAGCGACTACTTTCCCGTCTTGCATCAGTACGCATCCCAATCCTGTGTGAGAAGCGTCACAATACACCACGAAATCCTTTCCTGGCTCTGGCTGAATCAAAACCGGAGCTTCAGTCAAGACCCTCTTAAGCTTCTCAAAGCTCTCATGTTGCTTATCCGTCCATACAAAAGGTACCTCTTTCCTTAACAACTTTGTCAAAGGCGCGGCTATCGATGAAAACCCTTCCACAAACCTTCTGTAGTAGCCTGCCAGACCCAAGAAACTACGAACCTCAGCTACAGACTTAGGTGGTTTCCAATCTAACACCGCCTCAATCTTTCTAGGATCCACCCTTATTCCTTCTGCAGACACCACATGTCCTAAGAACGCAACTTCCTTAAGCCAAAATTCACACTTGCTGAATTTGGCATAAAGCTTCTTCTCCCTTAACACTTGCAACACTATCCGGAGATGCTCATCATGTTCCTCTTCAGACTTAGAATATACTAGGATGCCGTCGATGTACACAACGATGAACCTATCCAAGTAAGGTTGAAAAACCCGGTTCATCATATCCATGAACGCAGCTGGGGCGTTCGTCAATCCAAACGGCATTACAACGAACTCAAAATGCCCATACCTTGTCCGGAAAGTTGTCTTATGGATATCTACCTCCTTCACCTTAAGCTGATGATATCCAGACCTTAGATCTATCTTCGAGAAAACTACTGCCCCCTTGAGCTAATCGAACAAGTCGTCAATCCTTGGCAAAGGATACTTGTTCTTGATAGTCAGCTTCTTCAGCTGACGGTAGTCTATGCACATACGCATAGTTCCGTCCTTCTTCTTCACAAACAAGACCGATGCTCCCCATGGAGACACACTGGGTCAGATAAACCCACGGTCAAGCAACTCTTGAATTTGAGCCATTCTGTACGGGGCGATTGACATAGGAGCTGTCCCCGGTAGCAAATCAATTCCAAACTCCACCTCCCTATCCGGGGGTATTCCAGGTAATTCCTCCGGAAAAACATCCACAAATTCCCTTACGGTTCTAACTCCACTAACTCCCCCTTCTTTCGTATCCAACGCACAAACAAAGGCCAAAAATACCTTGTACCCTTTCCGAACCATCTTATCCGCCTTTAATGTTGAAACTACGTTAGACAGGTAGTTTCTTCTTTCTCCTATCATAACTACTTCCTTATCCTCTAGGGTCCTTAACTCCATTCGCTTAGCTGCACAATCCAATATAGCTCGATGCTCTACTAGCCAGTCCATGCCAAGTATGAGATCAAATTCTCCGAAAGGTAATTCCATTAAGTTGGCAGAAAATACCACCCCCTGAATCTCTAGAGGCACTTTCCGAAATATCTTATTTACTACTACAGTTTGACCTAATGGGCTTACTACAGTCATCTCCCTATCAGATAGTTCAGAGGCTATGTTTAAAGTTTCAACTACTCTACATGCAACATAGGAATGGGTCGAGCCCACATCAATCAAAGCAAAGTATGGCTTGCCAAATACAAGGAACGTACCGGTTATGACGTCCGGTGCGTCTCCATCTTCCCTACGGTGAACTGCATATACCAAGCCCGGCTGTCTTGCTTCTGTATTACCAACACCTTTGCCAGGTGTTCCACGTCCTCTTCCAGCACCGTTACCTCAGCCATTCAGACCACGGCCCCGCTGAGGCTACTGTCCACCTCTACCAGCCTGATTATAACCCTGACCTGCTGGTCGACCTCCGTCTATCCTAATAGGACAGTCCTTGATCATGTGGTCTTTGGACCCACACTTGAAACATCCTCCTGTCTTCTTCCAGCACTCTCCTAAGTGCTTCTTCCCACATTGATCACAAGAACGATATTGCCCTCCAGTACCAGCTTGCTAACCTCGCGGCCCATCAACCCTAGGCCTCTTCTGAGCATTCCCAGATGATCCTAACAGCCCAAATCCTCTTTTCTGCTTATTTTGATCAGTGTTCTGCCTTACAAAGTCTTTAATTCCTTCGGCTACCTTAGCCTTCTCTACTAACACAGCAAACTCTCGTTCCTGTTGCGGGGCTATCAATAACCTCAGGTCATCCCGCAGTCCGTCCTCAAACCGGACACACCGCTCATGCTCCGTAGCCACTACTCCTCGGGTATACCGGCTCAACCTTAAGAACTCAGCCTCGTACTCCGCTACTTGTTCCCTTGAACCAGCCCCAGAAATGCCTTCCTTTGCGCATCAATATAATGGGTACCAATATACTTCTTTTGATATGCCGTCTTAACATATTCCCAAGTGAGTTCCTCGGCTGTAGCACCATCCCGAACTGTGAGCCACCATTGGTATGACTCATCACGAAAAAGCGACACCATTCCTTTCACTTTCTCTGCAGCCGTCAGATCCAACTCATCCATAATTCGCTCGGCTGCCTCCAACCAATACTCAGCAGTACTGGGTGCCACACCAGATATGCCACGGAACACCTCAGCTCCATTGGCTCGGAGTCGCTCGGGTACAGACTTCCGAGCTCCCATATTTCCACCTGCTCCCGCCACCATCTCAAGAACTCGTAGCACAGCCTGCGATACCGCGTCATCCCCCGTCTGATCTTGCTGCTCAACACCAACAGCTGGTGGTGGTGGTGGCGGTGGTACCTCATTCTCAGATCCTTGACCCGATCTAACGGGTTCCGACACGGTCATTCTGCCTCTACCGCGTCCTCGCACATTACGACCACGTCCCCTAGATCTCATATCTACGATCGTGCTTTAATCTGATTTAAGAAAGTTTTATGAATTAGCCTTTATTCCACTAATTATCCGCGAAGTAGTTTTATGGAAGGAAGTTTAGTAGTAGTTCTTTCGATCAATCAAAGTTTCAAGTCTTCTATCCTAATTCAAAGAAAACACATCTATTCCGTAGTATCTCCCATACACATTCACTCTTCGAACATTTTTGTCTATTCCTATCCCAGGGGTATTTTCGTCATTTGTCCTACAGGGGTATTTTGGTAATAAACCGGGGTCAATTTGAAAATCTTAATAAATCAGGGCACTTTGAAATTTCAAAACTCCAGGGTATTTTTTGAAAATTTCCACAAATCAAAGGTATGGTAGAAATTTTGGAAACCGGGGTCATTTTGGTAATTTCGTAGACCAGGGGTAATTTGGTAAATTTTTCCAAATCAGAGTATCTTATTATTTTGCAAAATAGGGTTTCTAGAGGTTTTTGTATAGTAAGAATATTTTAGTAAAAATCGAGGGTAATATGGTAATTTTATAATCCAATGCCATTTTAGTAATTTTTCAACCAGGGGTATTTAGGTAATTTCGTAAATCGGGAATATTAGAAAAATTTTATGAAATAGTTTTCACAAATCAGGGGTAATTTGAGGATTTTAAAACTAGGGTTTCATAAAAATACGGCTAGTCCCTTTCGGGTTTTAGTTATTGGGTTTAGCCCGTGAATAAGTCCTCTTGGTTAGGGTGAACCGTCACTACGCACCAGGTAGGATTCGAGTGGAGAGGAGGTGAGTCACTAGGACTACTTAAATACCAAGCTCCCACCGAAACCAATCCTAGACATGCGCACAATGCTTGCCACACCCTAACTCGGCGACTTAGTCACAGGTTTGTTTCATTAGGAATTAAAGTTTTATGTAATTGTTGGGGTAAACTAGTCCTATAGTTCAAGTACTTATCATACTAATCTACGTTCCATTTCTACCCTTCTACAAATTATACAATAATTCACACAATGGATAGGGGTACTTACCTGGTGGACTTCGGGTCGGAGACTTAGGTGCCATGCCAGAAAACCTGCTTATTTCACAAAAATTTTCACAAAATTCTTTTGGGCTTCAATTTGAAAACGTTTTGGGCCTTAAACCCAAGGCCGAGAGTTTTAAAACTGGGCTCTGATACCAAGCTGAAACACCCCAAACCCGGCCCAAGAGCCTCGACCAGATCTGGTATGTTCCTCGAGTAAAAAAAACGATTCAAATTCGTTTGTTCTTTGGAAACTTTGAGTAATTTTGGAGAAAAGTTGATTTGGGTTTAAATTGAAAACATAGTTATTTTCAAAGATTTCGTTTTGTTAAAACTTCATGGTTAAATTTCAAAACACTGAGTTACCGGCAATAGTCGAGTCTTTAGAGTTTGTTAATTAAATTGAAAATCATTTGTATTTAGGTGTCAAAACATTTTTCATTTACTTTTAAGAAAAAGTACTTGAGCTTTAATTTGATAAAAATTCGAAACATAATAAAAGTAATTAAAATGCATGCATAAACAGTTCATACTAGTGGCCTTATTACATCAAAAACAAACCCAAAATAAATTTAAAGTACTTAAATAAAATAAAATGTCCAAATAACAAAATTCGTGCTGAGCATGGCCACCACTAAGCTCCTGCCGACCCAGTCCATTACTGAGCGTCACCTGAAAAATATCCCACAAGGGGTGAGTCAAACAGACTCAATGTGTACAACCAACACTAAGTCCTAACGATTCAGGCATATCAGATCATACATACATACATATAGCAATTAAACATAATGATGCAAACCCGAACCCAAGCCTAGATACCATCCGCTACACATCACCCGTACCAACCATCACACCGTGGGGACTACTAAGTCGACCCTCCATCCACTACACACCATCAAAGGCAGTCGCTGCAGACGACGTGCTCATCGCCCTTATAAATATTGTGGCAGAGCCACCAGATAATAATACGTGACTTATGTCACCACATTCAGATTACTTGTGACATAAGTCACCACTTTCAGATATCCTGGTAAAGACCACCAAATCACTTCCCCTTAACATATCACCCATATGCCCCATGTCATATAATCATGCAATAACATGCCTTATTCTATATTCACATTCTTATAGTTTCACATAGGTGCCGTAACAGATCATATTCTACTCATAGTGGGAGTAGGTAAACGTACCTGAGTACTTTGTACCATTGCATGGTACTTTAGCCATATTTTCCACATTCTTATTAACACATATAATAAATTAAAGCCGTAAATCTATTAAGATTTAGTGTGGGGTACACACCTGGTTTACTTAACGCTTTCACTGGAATCCCGAAAATCTCGATCTAAGCTTTAGGTCCTTTAGTTCCTATATTCGACCAATACTAGGCATGTTAGCAAAACCTATTCGACTATAACCAAATCTCGAAGGATTATTGCAACCATAACATTACCTTGATGCCGATTGGATTAAAAATCAAATCCTGAAACTTGTGATGCTCACCCTTGCAATCGGCTAGCCACCAAATCACTTTACAGGTTAGTTTTTCGGCTTTTGAATAGGTAAGAAATAGATCTAAGTCTCTAAATAGGCCTTGGCTGAATATACATGTATACTTTACCTTGCGATTTTAAATCCCGAAAACTAATCTCTTGTCTTGAAGATGTCGAAATACCTATAGGTACATGTTAGATAAATTTCTAACATTTAATCATAACAAATAGCCCTTGGCCGAATACATGACTTACCTTAGATATTGAAATCCCGAAAATCTTTTCCTTCTAGTCGACTAGAGACAACTCCCGCAATCTCCTTCAAAGTTTCGGCCCCAAAATAATAATGGTATTAGTTCCTAGATCTAAAAGATAAAGGAATGGAAATCGAGCAACACTTGTTCTTACCCTTAATGTTGTAGTCGACAGCACCTTTGCCTGACCCAAAAGATATTCGGCTTTGATGAGCACTAGAGAGTTTCGGTTTTAACAAGGGAAGAAAAGAGAGAGTATGAAACTTAGAGAGAATCGGTAAGGGCTTAGGAGGATCTTATTTTTGGCTTTTGATGCTATGAAGAATTCGGCTAGAAAAGAAAATTTGAGAAAAGAAGAGAAGGGAAATTCGGCCAGAGAGAAAGAGATGAGAAAATAAAAGAAAACAAGGAAAAAGATGAACACTCTGCTGATAAATACGGCTACCTACTCAAACACTAGCCTCACCTTGTTATTCTCCTATTTTATCTCTTATCACCTTTCAAATTAATAAAATTAATCCATCAATTATCCCTTATCTAGCCGAATTTTAAAAAGGATTAAACTCATCTCTTAAGTGCCCCTTTGTCGTCCACCTCTCTTGCTCCTTGCAGCCAAAATAAAAATTCTTTTATTTGCTTCCCTTGTGACTCGAACCTAGGCCCTTACACCTTGCATATGGCGTCACTTACTAGGCCTTAAGTGGCGCCTCCAAGCCACTTAGACAAGCCCATTTTTATGTCATAAATCCCCTACACATTTTCTTAAGGCCTTATCAGACTTAGCTTCCTCTTTTAAACTTAAAAATCGAATAATTTCTAAGGCACTTGACTACACCCTAAGGTTCACAAAATTCATAATACACATTCACAACACGCATAAGCATGCTATTTCATATAATTTAGTATTAATGCATAAGCCATGATCCAGGATATTACATCACCATCAAATTCCATGGTGAGTGTTCCACTCCAAACGTTAATTTTCATTCGCGCGGTACTCAAGAATGGTCTCCCAAGAAATATCTCAGACGAATTGGCTGAGTTGTCATCCTCCATGTCGATAATGTAGAAGTCTGCAGGAAATATCAGCTCATTTACCTTAACAAGAACGTCCTCCAGCACTCCTTCCGAATGCACTATGGATCTATCTGCTGAATAATTACACCTATTTCCTTTAAAAGACCCGCATTAAGTAGTTTATAAATTGACAAAGGCATAACATTAATTGATGCGCCTAAGTCACACATGGCTTTTTTAATACTGACACTACCTATTTTGCAAGATATGGAAAACATACTTTGGTCCTTACATTTAAGTGGTATTTTCTTTTGTAAAACAGCGAAGTCATTTTCTCCGACACTCACCTTTTCATTGCCCTAGAGCTTCCTCTTACTTGTGCATAATTCTTTTAAGAATTTTGCATACCGTGGAATTTGTTTAATCGAATTGATAAGAGGTATGTTGATTTCTACCTTTCGAAAGGTGTCGAGGATCTCCTTCTTTTCTCGCTCCTTCTTGCATTGGACTAGTCTTCCAGGAAACGGAGGTGGTATTGCAAATGATTTTTGTGGTATTGACTCCATAGGAGTCTTTTTGTCAAGTTTCTTCGCATCTCGACCAACGTCGCGAGCACGACTCATGCCAGGTATGGGCTCCAAAACCTTCCCACTCCTTAACGTCATAGCACTTACATTGTGTCGAGGATTATGCTCAGTTTGGGATGACAGCTTACCTTAGGACTCCAAACGATTAACTGCCATCGAGAGTTTACTAACTTTATTAGTTAACTCTTATATTGATGTGCCTGTCCTCTGTTGATATTTTGCAGCATCAGCAGCTAATCTTTCCACAACAGCTTCTAGAGATGTGCTCGACTTGGGTTGTTGTTGTGGTGGTTGCAGAGGTCTCGGTTGGTATGATGGATTATATCGGGGATTAGCTCCGTAACTCAAGTTGGAATGATCCTTCCACCCGGGATTGTAGGTGTTGGAGAAAGGAACATAACGTCTTTGCGGAGGTCTTGGAAAATCTCCGACAGCATCAACATGTGCCGTTAAATTATCGTTAAGGATTGGGCACGAATTAGTCAGATGTTCAGACGTAGTACAAATTCCACACAGTTGAGTCAGATTCTTCTTTTCTGTAAGCAAAGATTGAACAACATTAGTAAGCTTATCCAATTTATCTTCTAAGGATGAAACGTTTACCCCCTTAACCTGTCTTGTGGGTTCCGAATTCGGCCAATACTGTTGAGAATTTACCGCCATAGTGGATATTAGTTTTTTTTCCCTTTGAGGAGTCATATTGACAAATGCCCCTCCACTAGCAGCATCAATCATCTTCATTTCCATAGGGAGCAAACCCTCGTAGAAAGATTAAAGAAGTGATTGTTCGGTCAACCCGTGTTGAGGACAACTTGCACACAGCTTTTTGTACCGCTCCCAATAGTCGTAGAGCGATTCACTCTCCATTTAGTGAATTCCCACTATGTCACTCCTAAGCTCAGCTGCTCGCGATGCTAGGAAGAATCTATCAAGAAATACACGAGATAAGTCATCCCACGTTGTGATAGAACCGGGGGGTAAGTAAAATAACCATTCTCTTGCTGTATCAACTAAAGAAAAAGGAAAGGCCCGGAGTTTGATTTCATCTTCGGTTACTCTCTGAGGTTTCATGCTTGAGCAGACCATGTGGAATTCTCTCAAGTGAGTGTGTGGATTTTCGTTCTTCAAGCCTCGAAAATTGGGCAAAAGGTGAATCAAGCCTGATTTCAACTCGAACAGGGTTCCTGCGGTTGGATAGTTGATGCATAACAGTGTTTGCTCGTTGAGAGCAGTGGCTAGTTGACGAATGGTTCGATTTGCCATCCTTTCTGGTTCATCGAGGGTTCCTTTTGCTTCTTTTGTTTCAAAAAGTGGTTCGGTCACAGGTTCAACCACTTCGACTTGTTTCCCACGTCGAATTGCCTCTACACGAATTCCTTCGCTCAACCTTTCGACGTCGGATTCTAGGATCCCTTGTCCTAGTTCAACTTCTACTCTACTTGCATGTTTAAGAGCTTCCGTCTTTTTTCGTCGCACTCACGCCGATTTCTCGATCTCTGAGTCGTATTCGAGATCTCCAGATGAAGATCTGGTCATGAAGACAATTTAAACAATTGTAAGTGTTGCCAGTCCCCGGCAATGGCACCAAAACTGATGGTTGTCGATTCCACCAATATAATCCTACGCCTAATTTGCAAATTTAAGCAGTATAGGAAGTAGGGTCGATCCCACAGAGACTGGGTTTACTGAAAATTGTTTCTATCTCGACCAGATTTATGTCTAGGCAGTTGTCGTGCCCGCGAAGTTGGGGGGAATAAAATATGAAACCTGAAATAAACAGAGGGAAAAAAACATAAAAAGTAACAGATGAAATAAAAAAAACAATGAAGTAATCTGAAGAAAAACCAATTAAATTTAGCTCAACGTTAAGCACGGGTTTTCCGTCTTTGAACCGATCCTCGAAATTAGATGAACTCCTATTTTCCAATAAGCTAGTTATAGCTACCAAGGACGTCTCGGACACCAACTCTTCCTCGTGTAAATTAGTTATGGAACGTCTTATAACTAACTCTTACTGATCGAACAACCTACTAAACGTTCGTGATTTAGAATTCCGGCAGCTTTACGTTCTAGAAGAGCCTATCTCAAACCAATGCCCTCAAGTGCGTGAGACATTTAAATCCGGTTACTACTTCCCTTGACGGAACCAAACAGCAATTCCCACTTGGCACGCCAATGTGTTCACGAAAAACCGATTAGACAATCGATCCTTTCGGAATCCCAACTGTACGTCTAACCACACTAACTCAAACAACGTCTTTTTTGACTTAGTGTTGATTTGACTTTGTGAGTTGACGGAGTCATACTCTTAATCCGAAAAAATAATAAATATTGGAAAATAGGGGTTAAATAGCTGGGGTTCGTAACTCACGGGTCTTTGACGGGGTTAACACCGGCTTAAAGCTAAAAGGTGTTTAGTGTGGCATGATTTTAATTATGCTTGAAGGTTGTGGAATATGATTTGGCTTTTGTAAAGGATAATGGAATTTGGGAAGGGAAAGGGTACTTGGAAGGCAATTGAACCAATTTTGGAAAAGAAACAAAAATTGGAAACAAAGCTACAGAATACTTGACGCCAACTTGAAAAGAAAAAAAGCAATTCCACTCCAAATTGAAGTAGAAAAAGACAAAGAAAGAGAGCAATTCAATTCCAAATAGAAATAGGAAAAGAAGTATTTTATTGATAATTTTCTAATAATCAAAAAGGCCCTATTTATATACATGAGGTTTACTAAAAATAGGCTAAATTAATTTAATATAAAATCTTAAATAATTAAAATAAAAATAAATAAAAATAAAATAAACTAAAATAGGATTTTCTATTTTTGGCTTTTTACAAAGTCAAATTATTTGATGTGTCCTTGGCTTCCTCCATCTTTTTTATTTGGCCCCATTTCTATGATTTTCTTTCAATTTGGCCCTTTTCAACTTACTTTTGATCAATTGCATCCCTGATAAGAATTAAATCATAAAAATACTAATTTAGCAGGGATTAATTCAGAAATAAACCGAATTAAACACAAGAAATCATGCAAATTAACATGTTATCAAATCCCCCTACTATAATATCCCGAAATAGGGGTTGCGAGTTTGGAAAATAACTCGAGTGTTAGTGGGCCTCAGAATGATTTTAATGTGTTATTAGAGTTCCTAAAGCCCGAGGATAAAATGGGAGCATTTTGGAAATTTTGAAAATAGGGGTTAAAAATGGGAATTTGGTTAAGGGAGGCCTTAATAATAAATTTTGTAAGTTGTGGCATATAAATTGCCCTGGTAAAGTGGTCTTTGTGCGCAACTTAAGGCATTGATTTGGCGCCTAGCAGGTCAGGGGATCGAGCAACACTGGGCGCATGGGTTTTCATTTTTGCGCTGTATGGTGTAATGGGCTAAGGAGGCTTTAAAAGTAAATGGGGCAGAGTTATGTCACAAAAAGGCGCTTGGCCGAGTGGTTGAGACGCTTACAGCAAGGAGGCTTCAAGAGGTCATGCGTTCGAGTCACGATTATAGCGCATGAGCATTCTGTTTTTGCTTCCAGCGCTAAAGCAAGGGAAGCCTGTGAATGAGGGCTTAAAAGAAATAATTGGCGCGGTATAGCATGAAATGAACAATATTTTTTTTTACAATAAACTTCAATTTTTACTTGGAATATCTTGAGTCACGAAAATGTTATATTAAAGGAGACAAAATTTTAACGGTTTATTTCTTAAGTAAGTATGTTTTTCGAAAGTGTTCCGCAGTGGCATTCCAAATTCGGTCGGATTTAATGGGCCGGGTATGGGGTGTTACATTTTGGTATCAGAGCCTGGTTCAAAACTCGGCTTTGAGGTTTTGGGCCCGAAAATAGTTTTCGAAAGTGGGCTTTTAAAAAAAATGTGAACTTCTATTTTGGGCTTGTTCTAGCATGGTACCTGTACCTCCGACCCGAAGTCCACCTGGTAAGTACCTCTGACTATTGAGGTATAGTGAATATATGAATTATATGGGCATAATTGGGCTTGTAGATTAAAAAAAATTGGGCTATTGAACTCTAAGGCTAGTCTATTCGAAAACAAGTGCATAAGACTTGAAAACTGAAATGACCTAGAGGTGTAGTAAATGAATGTGTCCCTGCTTATGAACATGTATGTGACTCTCTGAATTAGAATAGCAGACTTGAATCGAACCTATGTGTGATCGAAAGAACCACTTCTGAATATTTTATTCCATAAAATTGTTCGCGAATAATCAGTGGAACAAATTTCTAATGCATAAAACTTCTAAGTCAGATTGTGCGATAAGAGATGAGTTCTAGATGACGTGGTCGAGGTAAAATGGCCATATTAGAACTCGTTAGATCGGGTTAAGAGTTTGATATAAGGTATCCCCTCCACCACCAGCCTTTGATAATGAGTAGCAAGATCAGACGAGGAATAATGTTGTATCACGGACAGTGCTGCGAGTTTTAGAGATGGTGGCTGGAGAGGGAGAAATATGAGAGCTCGAAAATTTGGTTCCGAGCAACTTTGAGCCAGTGGAGCGGAATTGTTCCGTGATGTATCAGACGTGGCACCCAGTACGATTGAATAATGGTTGGAAATAACCAAGTGAGTTATGGATGAGCTCGTTTTGAACCCTGAGGAAAAAGTGAAAGGAATGGTGATGCTACTTCACAACAAGGCGTATCAATAGTGGTTCACAGTTCGAGATAGTGTCACGACGGAGGACCCCACTCGGGAGTATGTCAAGACGGCATACCAAAGGAAGTATGTCAGTACTTGCTACACTGATGCTCAGAGGCATGTGTTTTTGGGACTAGTTCAATGGAACAAGTCCATGGCAAAATACGATGCTAAATTTACTAAAGTTAAGCCGATATGATCGAAGAATAGTGATTACAAAACATGAATGATGTGTCCGATTTAAGGACGGATTAAGAGACGGCCTAAGACTGTTGATAGTTCCTCAACGGGAGCGAGAGTTCATTGTGTTAATTGAAAAAGCTAAGATAGCTGAAGAGAGTAAGGACTCGATGAGATAAAATAGAGATAAGAATAAGAACCGTGATAAGAGAAATTTTGAATTGTCTAAATTATCTGAGGGTCTTCGGAAAAGACCGAGGCTTGAAAGTTTAGCTAGTGTGACTAAGCCAACTATGAGAAATCGGGACCGTCCATGTGCTCAGTGTGGAAAATATTATGTCGGCAAGTGATGGAACCAAAATTGAAAACGTTTAAAGTGTAAGTCTATAAGCAATTGAATATTGTTAAGGTTAGTTATAACCTTGTGTACATGTTGGAATCCTAGTTATAATATAGTGAAAGCCGACTGTGGATAGACTTTCTATCATGAAATGTTACACAAGTGATAAGTACAAGTGATATGTGGATAGACTATCTATCATGAAATATAATTGAAGTGATAAATACAAGTGATGTGAATTATATGGTTTATAATTCTGGTCAGCTTGTAATGTGATTCAGATGCTGATAATATTATATTTCAGGCTTTGATGCCTAGCAGGCTTTGTGCCGGTGTATATTTCAGGCTTTGATGCCTAGCAGGCTTTGTACCGGTGTATATTTCAGGTTTTGATGCCTAGCAGGCTTTGTGCCGGTGTATATTTCAGGCTTTGATGCCTAGCAGGCTTTGTGCCGGTGTATATTTCAGGCTTTGATGCCTAGCAGGCTTTGTGCCGGTGTATATTTCAGGCTTTAATGCCTAGCAGGCTTAATGCCGGTAATGTGTTATAATAGAGAATTCATGAATCACTTACAAGATGGAACGTGTTTGTTACCATAAGCTGAATATTTGGATAAGTGCAAGTCTTTCGTACTTGTAAGGAATAAGGAAAGTTGGTATATTCCCATTTGAATTAAGTGAGAGGTGATATAGTTGAAGCTTTGGTAAGACTTTTAATATGTGTAATTGATCTTACCATTGATGTGTATGATATCCGTAATGGAATTTAAGCTTGAATATGCTTATGGAGAAGTGGCCATATGTGAAAATGCTAAATGTGAAAGAGTTTAGATGTGTTTGCATATGTGTATAATTGGGTACATGTGATTGATATGTGGTAAATTGAAATGAACGGATGTTCGTTCGTAAGTAATTTCGAGGACGAAATTATTTTTAAGGGGGGGTAGAATTGTAATATCCCGAAATAGGGGTTGCGAGTTTGGAAAATAACTCGAGTGTTAGTGGGCCTCAGAGTGATTTTAATGTGTTATTAGAGTTCCTAAAGCCCGAGGATAAAATGGGAGCATTTTGGAAATTTTGAAAATAGGGGTTAAAACTGGGAATTTGGTTAAGGGAGGCCTTAATAATAAATTTTGTAAGTTGTGGCATATAAATTGCCCTGGTAAAGTGGTCTTTGTGTGCAACTTAAGACTTTGATTAGGCGCCCAGCAGGTCAGGGGATCGAGCAACACTGGGCGCATGGGTTTTCATTTTTGCGCTGTATGGTGTAATGGGCTAAGGAGGCTTTAAAAGTAAATGGGGCAGAGTTATGTCACAAAAAGATGCCTGGCCGAGTGGTTGAGACGCTTGCAGCAAGGAGGCTTCAAGAGGTCTTGCGTTCGAGTCACGATTATAGCGCATGAGCATTCTGTTTTTGCTTCTAGCGCTAAAGCAAGGGAAGCCTGTGAATGAGGGCTTAAAAGAAATAATTGGCGCGGTATAGCATGAAATGAACAACAGATCAAGTGGCAGAGGGTGAGAAGAAGCTCCCTCAGGTCTCGGGTTCGAGACTTCGGAGGCACACCTGCGGAATTTTATTTTGGCCGACGTGGGAAAGTTTTGCATGGCCCATGCATGCGTGAACCAAGTTTCATGGGGTGCTTGTTTTATTATTATTATTAATTTTTTTATTATTATCTTGAGTATGGAGAGTTGTTTTAATTGGAAGCATGAATTTTTAAACTATTATTTCTATTATTTTGTTTGCTTAGAACGAAGGAATAAATTATTATTATTTTTATTATATTAGGTTTTGGGAATGGGATAGTATGGGAGGAAGGATTAAACAATGGTCTTTGATGTTTGAAATTAGTAAAAAAAGAACATGTGCGGCTTGGAAAAGAGGCAAGCATGCCCAAGATTCTTGATTTTTTTTAGAATGAGTAAGGTGATGAAATTATTAAACAAAGAACTATCCTAATTTCTATGATGGCCGGCCTTAGTTGTTGTAAAATGGAGAAGCATGGCCGTTGGGAATCATAGAGCAGTTTAGTTATATAGTTTTATTATTTTTGATGTGTGGGATGATGGGTTAGAGTGAGGATTTTATTAGATAATATTGAGTGAATGGTGGTCTTTTGGGCGTGGGGAGCATGGCCGAATGGGGGGGTTTCTTGGGACCTACATGGACGGCTTCCTAGTAACTTAGAGTGCCAAAAACTTTTGATCTTTTGTTTTTCTCCCCTTCCAAAAACTATTGATGGCCGAATCTCCCAAAGTGATTTTGCAATTGATTGGCCGAAATTGGAAGCATCCTCTTGGGAGTTTGCTAGTCGGGTTTTGAGGGTTATGAAAGGTGCCAAATTTCTTTGTTTTATCCCTTGTCTTGCCATTTTGTTCTTGACCGAAAAAGGTGAGATCAAAGCTTGATTTTGGTTTGGAAAATTGTAAGGGAGGTGCCAAATTTATTTCAATCTCTTCCTTTTGTTCCTTGTTTTTCCCCTTGAACCTCAAATCCATGCTTATTCTCGTTGAGGCTGAATCTTCAAGGGTAAGTAATATTTTCTACTCTAGTAATAAATTTTAGTTCTTTTCAAGAAGGATGCCAAAAATCAAGGGTAGGCCTTGATTTCTAAGGTTGCCCGAATGTATATGGTGGTATAACGATGTGTTCCCTTGCATATGCCAACGTGAAGGTACATCAAAGTAAGCAAGAAGGTAGTTTCGGCCAAGGGCCATGTTTTTAGTAGTCTTTTGTTGGCCAACCCTAATAAGTTATTAATAGAGTTTTTGTCAACACCAAAAGCAAATGATAGTTTCGGATCTTTTAGCAAAGTCAAGTGGCTATTGATTTTCGGCCATAGGCCATACTTTGGGTTTAGTGATAACCGAATGTTGAGCTTAGCTATAGAGATGGCCGAATATGTATAAGACCATAATGAGGTGTTCTTTTTCTGTGTAGCTAGTATTGAGGAGCACCAAGGAGTCTTTCAGAAAGTGATGTGCTCAAGGTAAGTGGCTGTGCTATTCGGCCTAAGGCCATGATATTGGTACAGTGTCACCGATTTCGGTTATGTGTTCTAGGGGCTAATCGATAAGTAAAAGAAGCTTCCGAGACTTTAGTTGATATTAGAATCGATAAATTAGGATGTCGCTAAAATCAGGTGCGTAGTTATCGCACTGTACTCCTGTTTGTTAATTGTTATATGTGTCGTATATGTTATTTTATGGAAACGTAAAGGTTATGCATGTTAGCCGAGATAAAGGCTAAGAATGTGGATACCCAAGGTGAGTAATCGATTAATCAAGTTAATGGTTATGATATTAACTTGTCAGTGATTTGCGATAATAATTGATTATTGATGAATGTATAAAAATGTGATGACGTGTGATGTATAATTGCTTTGAGTAATATGTGGCCATGATACATATACATATGCATGTGAATTGTGATGTACACTATGTGAGTGGACTAATGCGAGCCTCGTGCTACATTCGTGATTGTTGATTAGTGAACCGATTGATATGTGAGATTTCTATGGGATCGGTGGCTTAGTCACGACCTTAAGAAATAATGTGCAAAAGAAAGATATGTGGATCACTTTGTGGATGGGACTTCGTAATTGTATTTTGTGATCATATTTATAATATTGTGTATTCATAATTGCATATTTTATAATTGTAAGATATATATATATGGATTGTGCGGATATGGGCCAAGCCCATATGTGAGGGCATGAGTTTTAACTATGCACTGAGTCTTGGTGACTCACTCTATTTTTATTAAACCTTTCAGGTGGCGCGTAAAGCTTGGACCGGGTTGGAGAGGATACAAAGGTGGCCATGAGGAAATGGACTTTTATGAAAAGGGACGTTTTATTTGATAAATTAAACATTTATATTTTCTGTATTTTGATTAAGTGTGTATTGTAATAAGGCCCACTAAAGTGTTTCAGTTCATTTGTTAAGTGTCGTTACGATTATGCCCTATTATGGAATGATGAATAAAGATTGATTTCAAATGGTTTTATTTCCTCAAGTGAAGCTCGAAACCAATATTTTTTTTACAATAAACTTCGATTTTTACTTGGAATATCTTGAGTCACGAAAATGTTATATTAAAGGAGACAAAATTTTAACGGTTTATTTCTTAAGTAAGTATGTTTTTCGAAAGTGTTCCGCAGTGGCATTCCAAATTCGGTCGGATTTAATGGGCCGGGTATGGGGTGTTACACCTACTTAGCTCATGCTTGCCCTCAAGCATGCTGTTCTTTCAAACATTAGAATTGATTCTACAATTTATTAAAAATCGAGCCTCTTTTATGCATTCATACTCAATGTAAACAACATAGGAATAAGACATATTTTCCAAACATTAGAATTGATTCAGAAATAAACCGAATTAAAAATACTAATTTAGCATCCCTGGTAGAGAAATAACATGTTATCAGGATGGTAGAGAAATAATTGGTGAAGGAATAAGACATATTTTCCAAATACATTAGCAAAGTCCTTGGAAAATTATCTGTACCAAGGATGCAGAACTCAATGAAACTACATGTTAACATTGCAAATGTTAAACCTGCAAAAGATGGGATCTCTAGTTTGGCAAAGCAGATAAAAAAAACTTTTATAGAATTCAATTTAAATTAAAGTATACAAATTATTTACTAAACATAAAAATATATTCTTAAACCAAAAAAGAAGTAGTAGTCTTTTTTATTAGCTCAATAAAACTATAGTTATATTGGTAAAGTGAGTATAAATTGACAGCAATTGTGAAGGCTCAAATACTCTTCAATTAATTACCTTTCCAAATTTGTAGTAATAATAGGAAAAAAAGAACATGATATAATATAGTTTCTTAAATTATTAAAATTATTAGAGAACCTTTTACATGGCTAAGTCATTCAATTATATACCATTATAATAACTAAATTTTAGAAAAAAAAAATTAATAATTCAACTCCTCCAATTGTCAGTTAATGATAATTAAAAACCATGGAAAGATAGATAATATTTGAACAAATAAAGAAACTAGTACAGTACTAGGTTTTCATTTATTTAATTTTTCCTAGGACATTAGACCATTCCCCAGTGGATCTATCCTTAAAGTTCTGCTGAGAGTATGGACAAAACCGCCTTTATGCACCAAGCTCAGGCCGCACTACCTAAACGTGGAGAGACCTATAATTTAAGCTCAATTTAAATTCCCAAAATCTTTTCAATTAATAAATAAAATTATTTTTAGTGATATTACTTTTACATTCCATGACAATTTCAACCAGCAACACAAAACGAAATGATGGAATTCAAAATTTGGCAAAAAGGATATATCTATGTTAAAACCTAAAGGCTTCAAATATTTTCAAACTTCAAATTTTTATTGCTTTTCCTTCTCACTCTCTCTCACTTCTCTCTCACTTAAAAGATATTTTATTGTTTCATATTAAACATATTAGCTCAAGGGGAATCTTTCTTTAGACATATTTGTTTAACTCCAAATACATGAAAAAGTTGCAGTAAAGTAAAAAAAAAACAAAAGCAAATCCCAACAAATACAAAAAAAGAAACAATCATACAAAACAAAACATTAAAATAAAGAATAGTTTGTTTGTTTGTTTGTATCTTTTCTTCTCTGTGGTTTGGAGCATGAATCTTCACCAAAAGAGCCAAGAGAAAACACGTTATAAATGAATCCTAAACCCAAAATTCCCCAAAATCAACAATCCCATAACCCAAAAATCCTTGAAAATCCCCAAAATTTTGAAACCTAAACCAAAATCCCTAAACCCAAGAATCCTAAACATTAACCGAAATGACATATATAATAGTTTAAAGGTGAAAATTATAAAAACATGCCCTAATTTTTTCCTTTCTCGAGTTAGAGTTCTAATTTTTTTTTTGATTTAACTGATTCAAAAGTTAGGGTTCAGTTTTTTGTTGTGATCGATCGGACTTCTCTTTTCTGGTTAGTGTTTAACTTGTTTTACTTTTTTTAATTGTTTTAATTGTGGGTAAACCCTAAAAATTTTCTAAATGTTTTTTATTTTAATTATTTTTTAAGTTTAAATTCATTTGCTGACATGACATTATTTTGTCTTATATGCCACGTTAGCATCAACATACGTGTGGTGTGGAAAAAAAATTCCATGTCAGCGTCGTTAGTCCCTTAACGGCCACATCAGCAAGACTATTAAAAAATGACCAATTTGACCAAAAAAACAAAGGTTATGTATGAAAGTGCTCCAAAAAAAAAAAACTTAAGGGCCAAAGTGACCCAACACCCAAACGTTAGGGCTAATTTTGTCATTATGCCTATAGAATAAAAATCCATATATCTTATTTTTAAATATTTCTTGAAGAATTATGTTTAAATATTTATTTGACTTAAAAATATTTAAAATATTATATATAAGTAGCAAAAATTAAATTGAAATGGAGTGGGGTGGGTGGATATGGATGCATCCAACATTTGTGGAGGTAATAATGATTTTCAAGATTATACATCCATAGTGGAGCAAAACTAGTGGTAAAGCAAGACGTGTCAATTGTGGAGTGGCGATGGATTTAGCAATATCTATCCACATGCTGCTCCATTACATCTCTACAGCAACATACCACAAATAAAAAGGGTTAAATTTTGCTACTAGTTCTTGTACTTTAATTTGATCAATTTAATCCTTTTACTTTTTGAAATTTAAAATTTTAATCCTAACCCAAATATTAGTTATTAAATCCGTTTAATTAAATTCAATTATTAGTCTTGTACTATACGTATAGTTGTAGATTTAGTCCATATTCTTTAATTAGATCATTCTAAGTCCTTAATACTTTTTGAATTTCAAAATTTCTATTTTGGCACAAATGTCATTTAGGAATCTATTAATTAGATTTTTAGTGAGTAATATATGAGAATAATAAATTGACATGACATTATATATATAATAATATATTTGTCACCTTAGATTTTGAAAATAACAAAATTTAATGAATTTAACAATTTTAGGCTGAAATTTAATATTTAAAAAATATAAATACTAAAAATGCTTTCATTAATATATAGGAATTAAATCGATAAGTTTCATAAAATAGTAATAAATGAAATATGACTCCGACGATCTTAAAAGCCATATATATAAGCTACAAAATTGTGTCTTCACCTGCGGAACAGTTAGACTGAATGAAGTCATTAATGAATAATAAAAAATTATTTAAATGAAAAGTTGCACACATTCTAACTAGATATTTATTCAACGATATTGGCATAGTTTATATTCCCAACATAAAGTAAAAAAGCAGTTTATTATTCAATTTAATTTTCATGATCATGGTTGGAATGAGATCATCATGATGACGATGTTGTACTTCGAACAATATGTACAAAGCAACGTTTAGGCAGCGGTTCATGGACTTTCTACATCCTCTTCTGGAATCTCAGCTACCTTTGTGGAAGACAGTGATGGAGGAGGTGATTTCTTTGTGGTTCTATGTTGTTGCACTACCAAAACAGATGCTGATGTTGAGAATTCTGGGGAAGTCAATAGGCTGCCTATTGCCCCTAATTCAAGGCACTCGGTCTTGGCAGCATTTAGTTTGGCTGTCGCAGCGACATGATTTTCAGGCATTTGGCCCACCACGAAAAGGTTGCATCGGCTGAATTCTCGAATCGCTTCAATGGTTTCCGTGGAGTTTCTTACTACTCTTTCTTCGTAACTTATTGAGTTTTCGTTTGAGGCTTTGATCTTGAATTCCATCAGGACTCGATCGTCACTTGTGTCTATATCAGCTGTGACGATCTCACCCGAAGCTTCGGGGCCTGGTACGAAGCGAACAACGGTTAGACTGATGCCTGGGTGCTCGGCCATACGTGTGCCATAAGCGAGTGCTTCGCGATCGTCGTGTCCACCGAAGAACAAGACTGTTATGATGGAATCAACGTTGCTAGCTGATATATGCGTCGTTCCACCTAGACCACGATCAACTAAAATGCCAACCGAGCATGGTGCTTGTTCAAGAACTCGCTTGTTGACCGATTGGTAGTCAGTTCGGGTTGTCTCGAATGTTCCGTCTACCCTCTGGTGCTTATGGAAGGGGAGAATTATCATGGCTGCCCTTTTTCTTTCCGCACTTTCACAGATATCCTCATGCAAGCTAGAAATGGATGAGATCGCAGTCATCGGGCGGACCACCACTCGGCTTAGTTGCCTGAAAGTCTCGAAAGCAACCACAATTTGATCACCACCAGACTGTTTCACTTTATTCCAAAATGGTAACCCATTCTTTCTTGCCTTATGGACCATAAGCATGGCGGATGGCCTTTCTGAGAGCTCCATGAGATGCAATGCATAAACACATAGTCCTTCCTTTTTCTCAGTACCACGTGAAGCCTCAATGAGATTAATCATAGTGGGAATGTTTCTATAACTGTGGAAGCAGGCCAATATACGAAGCTGAGAATTGCTCTCTTTCCTTTCAATTGTCTTGTGTTTGTAGTCTCCTTTACCCTGTCGTTTAGCTGGCTTATATACCGCCATCACAAGGGGAGTAGTTATAAAAGTTGTAAAGACGGCCATCAAAACCATGATTGCAAATGTTTGATCGTTTAAAACCTGCAAAGTATCAATTTTAAAACATTGATTAACTGAGTTTATACATATATAAGGAAATGAATATAGAGGCCAATCCAATCTCAAATAAGTAATCAAGTTTCACCTTTCTGTCTTTACCGATGTTGAGAACGATGAGCTCCACCAAGCCTTTTGTATTCATAAGGAACCCGAGGGCTAAAGCCTCACTGAAAGGCACTTTGCATAGAAGGGAAACGGAGACAGTGCCAGCTATCTTTCCGAAACATGCGGTAATGATGACTAGAACAAGGAGGCCCCAAGACTGAGCCCCTTGAATTGTGGCAATATTTGTTTTCAATCCACTTGACACAAAATACAGAGGGAGAAAGAGGCCGGAAACAAGGTCTTCAACTTTTTCCACTAAGGCACCAGCAAATGGACCTTCTTTGGGGACAAGAACTCCAATTACAAATGCACCAAACAAGGCATGGATTCCAATAAGGTCAGTAACAAAGCCTGCTGCCAAAACTGCTGTCAAAGTTGCACATACATACAATTCATTCACCGGTTCACCCTCAGGGCAACGTTGAACCATCCATTTGAATATAGGAGGGACAATGAATGTACATCCGACGACAAAACCAGTACCACACAAGAAAACCCACAATGATACAAGAGGAGAATTTCCGGTTCCTGATAAGGCAATGGCAAGAGCTAGTAAAATCCATGCAGCCACATCATTTACTGCAGCAGCTGACATTGCCATTCGGCCTATATCAGTGGTTAAAAGCTTCAGTTCAGCCAAAATACGGGCTAAGACAGGAAAGGCAGTGATGGATAGAGCAACCCCCATGAAGACGAGAAACGGAGCTTCATCGACACCCTTTGAGATAGTTGCGCGAAGGGCGTATGATGTTCCTATTCCTAGCATAAAAGGTAGGCTAATCCCTGCAACTGCTATAGAAAGAGCTTTCTTTCCTGTGCGGCGAATTGATTTCGGATCCAACTCAAGACCGACGAGAAATAGAAAGAAAAGGAGACCAAGGTTAGCTAAAGTATCCAACACAGTATGGCTCTTAGCTGGGAAGATTGCATTCAGATACTTTTCGTTTCTACCAAGAACTGATGGACCAAGTAATATTCCACCCTACAAAAAAGATTCCAAGCCGTTAATTCTGCCCTTATTGCTAATAAAAAAATCCTGAAGAGAGGAACTTACGACAATCTCGGCGATGACACGAGGCTGCCGTAGAGGCCTAAGAAGAAAAGCGAGAATACGAGTGAGTGCAACCACAAGGCATATCTGAAGGATGGCGAGAGGGAGTGCAAAATCCAAAGGGTTATCACCCTGGAACACCCCATTCGATGTGGCTTTCATTGGAGAAGGACAATGGCTTGAACTTGAAGTATTCGTAGCCATATTGCACCACTACCAGTTCCGATAACGCTAACGAATCTGCTATTGATAAAATTCAGTCCACCTGATTACTTTATATACAACGGAAAACAATTAATTCAGGAAAGAAAGATTAAACTAGTAACATCAATAGTGCCATTTAAATCGAAATTATCATCTAAATCTTAAACTAATTATACTTGAGGAATCTCCAGTTATCACCTTCGAAAAATATCAAGCTCAAATCACAGAAAAAGCGGAGTTCAAGAAAATTGAAATAAAATAAAGATAAAGAATCTCCAGTTTCTGTAAAGTTCTTCTAAAAAAGGGTATACACTAAATATTTACTAAATTAGAGCCTGCTATATTTATTATTAAATAATAAATATACGAAACGTGTCAAGATTGTGGGCTAACAAACAATAAGATAAATTGACTAATAATATAGCTTGGTAAAAAATAAACTAGAAACTTACATTAAATTTTAAAATATTGAAGTTTTCGGATTTTAAGCGTTCAATATCAACTTGTCTTTCATATTATCTATGTAATTTAAGTCTAGCTATAATTTTTATTTAAATTTAAATCTAAATATATTTTAATCTTGTGTTTATCTTTAAAGAAAAAAACAAACTAAAATACATCCATGATGTGTAACGGTGAT
Organism: Gossypium australe; assembly: GCA_005393395.2. Classification (NCBI taxonomy): domain Eukaryota; kingdom Viridiplantae; phylum Streptophyta; class Magnoliopsida; order Malvales; family Malvaceae; genus Gossypium; species Gossypium australe. The sequence goes on from CM016615.1 coordinate 70,139,764, forward strand.
TTTCTTAGTTCCCCATACATTGAACTATATTAATTCTGATAATAAATGTAAACAAATCTAAAAGTTTAAAAATTCATAAATTTAAAAGCTTATTTCCATCTTTGGAAAAATTGTAGATATTTTCTTAATTACCAAATTGTTGATAATCCATTTCAGATATATTATTGAAAATATAAGGAAATTTAAAAAAAAATATATGAATAATAGTAATCTAAATAAATTAAAAAACGACAATCTTAGCTTGATTGGCATGTGGGTTGTTGCTAATATAGGAGGACGTGGTATTTAAGTGCGCTGAAGCACATTATCCTCTTATTTATGGACTAGGGAGCGACTATGGGTAATTCTAAGTATTGTGTCAAAAAAAAAAGCAGATATGATCAGAATCTATCACGACAATATCATTAAAAAATTAAAAAAAAACAAAAAAATCACTCAAAAAAAATCAATCTAATGATTGAATAACCTATGTTATTTAATTCTTTTCCCTTACTAAATAGATAAAATAAAATATAAATATATTATATAAAAAATATTTTATATATTGCCAATTGAGTTTTTAGATTTTATAAATAGAGTTAATGGTTGAATATATGGCAAAATTTTAATATGGTAAATAAAAAATACACTATCAATATATCAAATACTAATTGTATAAATAAAATGATAATAATTCATAAAAAAATATTTATATTAGTATCATCTGGTAGTGTATGAGAATCATTAAAACTAGGCACATGTTTGGGGGCATTAGGGTCTTTTCGAAGCAATTTACATACTTTTTCAACGTAGTTGACGTTAAATCAAAATATTTTGAGTTTTCGGCAAATGTCCTAAGCCAATTGCCTGCATTTGCTATGAATGTGTTTCCCTAAAGCAATGATCTGAAAGCAAGATCTGTAATTCAAAATTTTGAGTCCTAGTTCCATCCATTCCCCAAACTCGCCACAAATTTACGATATCAACCACTCAAACAAGCGTAGAATCTCAACTATTATGAAAAAAAAAATGAATGATCCGTTTCAGTCTCATAATAGATATGAAACCATACTATCTTATAACTCTTTAAGAAGACGATATGTTTGCTTTTTCTTTCCCGATATTGTTATCCGATGATTTTCTTAGTAACCAAACAGAAAACTTTACTTATTAATTAAGAAAAAACGAGAAGAAAAATGAAAGAGAAAAAGAGAGTACTACTTACCTTAAAAACTTGAGAGCACTGTTGTACTGTGAGAATCTCTTAATCACACTGGTTTTTTTTCTATTCATATATGTGATAAGAAAAACCTCTTCTTTATAATCAGTGAAGAAATCAAGCAATACAATTATGAAAGAATAAGAGCAGCCTGGCAAACCCAGCTTCCTTATATAGACCGTAGGGTGATCATTTAAATTCCAGTTTTGCCCTTTTATTATCAACAAGGCAATGTTTAATTTAGTGAAGCAACAACCCTTGGCATACATAATTTTTTATATTTATCATTATATGAAATATATTTTATTTTTTAAAAAAATCAACTATTTTTTTATATTTTTCTTTATATATAATATTTTTATGTCAAATATTTATTTTCTCCACCTACACTTTGGTTTTGGTGATTTTTAATATTATAAAATCAAATAATTATTTCAAATATCATTATTATTTTTATATGTAAAATATTTCAAATATCATTATTTTTTCATCTATATTGTGAGTATGGTAAATTCTAATATTATAAAATCAATTAATTATTTAAAATATCATTATTTTTAGTAAATATAATTTTTATATGTTAAATATTTATTTTCCAATCCATATCATGAGTGTAGTAAATTTTAATATTATATATTTTGTATGTGTATTTGAAATATTTCACATATAAACATAATAATATTTGAAATAATTGTTTGATTTTATAATATTAGAAATCACCATACTCACAATGTAGGTGGAAAAATAAATATTTGACATATAAATATTATATAAAGAAAAATATAAAAAATTAGTTGATGTTTTTAAAAAATAAAATACATTTAACATAATGATAAATATAAAAAATATTTTTATTATATAATTATTAATTTATTTATATAAATAAAGGAGCTATTAATTAAAAATATTTTTAACATGATGATATATTTAAAATAGATATTTTATTATATAATTACATATAATTATTTTATTTATATAAATAAAAGATTTATCAATTAAAAAAATGAATTAAAAATAAAAAAACTTGAAAACAATATATTCATTACTTACAAAACATTAATTAGAAATAATAATAAAAAAGCTTGAAACAACATAAAATAAAAAAAAATACAAATATGCTTAAAAAAGGAATTAAATCTGATACTCAAAAATAAAATCACTAGTAATTGATCATCTAACCAGAGGAACTAATGTGTCAAAACAAAACTTGTTTTATAACAAATATTTTTCAAAAAGTGTTTTTCTAAGTGTTTTCATTTTCTCTATCCAAAAATAACCTATTTTCCTAAATTTTGAAAAAAAAAAAAAGGCCTCAAATCCTCATTTCATTTTAAAATCAGCATGTTTGCCTAATTAAACCCTTATTTCCTCTCTTTTTCAAATTTAAAAATTCAGTTTCAGTTGTTACCACTATTCAGATTATTTTATTAAATTTATTGGTATAACATTTTGAAATTAAAAAAAAAATCACTTAACAATGATGTAACAAAAAAAACGTTGAATTGTAATTTCTTCTTAAAATTTCCATTTGAATTTGTTATTATAAAAAAATTTTGTTGGAATAGTGTTCTTAAAAAAAAGTGACGTTGACATTGTAATTGAAATAATTAACAATATTAGTTATTTAGACTAATTGATGACATTATAAAAGTAGAGAGATCAAATTATATCAAAATTAAAACATATAGATTCAATCCAAATTTCAACATAAAACAAGGGTCAAAATTAAAATTTGACCATTGCCTTATAATATCAAAAAGGACAAACCCAAAAAAGTGTCGACCTCTAGGACCCTTAGGGCATAAATTATATACAAATAGGTAACATTTTAATCGAAAAATTAACTATATTAATTATTTGGCCTAACTAGTATCATTATAAAAATATAATGACCAATTTATATTAGAAATTATAGTACAATCAACTCTCTCTATAACAATCCCATTTGTTTGTCAAGATTTTGCCTGCTATAAAAAAGCGATTATTATACACCTATAACAACATACTGTTATAGAGAGAATTATTGTAAGCCCACCATAAAATTTATATAGTGAATTTTCATAAAATAAAGAAAATGAAAAATTGTAACACCCCAAACCCGACCTGGATATTATGACATAGATCTGGAGATGCTATGTAAAACAATAGTAAATCAAATTCTCGTATATTTTGAAAAACATCGTAAACTTTTGTTACTTAAAAACCCGTTTTATTAGAAAACGTATTTGATATAACTATTTAATTGAAAACGTTGTTTAGTTACATCTTCAAAATAAAACGAATACTTTACAACATAAATTCAAGGTCATTATATTTTGGAAAACCAAGTTTGTTTTCTTGAAACCGATTGTTTGCAGAAAAACGATTATTTTTGTTAAATCGTTTTATCAGTATCATACGAAAATCGAAAATAAAATTCAAAACTAAGACAGTCCCAAAATGTCCAAAACAATCCAAATTTTACAAAACGCTAAAACCCAATTTTAAATATTTGAAAAGAACGAAATACTAATATAACCGAGCTCTCGTTGCACCGACCAGCCTAAGTCTGTGAATTACCTGAAAGTGACATACAAATAGAGAATGAGTTTTTGAAACTCAGTGTATATCGAATAACTTAAAGCAGTTAGATGCATATTAGAAAAAATTATTAAAAACATATTTATAACAAAACATGACAGATAGGATATATAATCCTACCCCCAACCGTTACACACCATCTTCGGCCATCCCAACACAGTATATGGGTATAAAACACCCATACATCCCTACACACCACTTAATGTCAATAGAACACTTTACAGAATAGTTGCAACTGAGCTGCCGAATCAATAAATGATTTATCACCTTTTTACAGAACCACTTCCTCTACATGTTATTTCCAACTCAACCCAGATGTAGATACAGACTATAATAAATATCATACATATTCAGAACATGAATTATACATGCTATAGTTTTACATGCACAACAAATTAGATACAAATCATATACTTAATATATATTTTCAGGATTATTTATCAATCGACATTTTAATTACTCTTACTGATAGCAGAAATTTTATTAACAAATGTCCAGATTTCATGTTTTACAGTACATTTACTCACATACCGACCTTATGGAAGACCCACAGCTGATCGAGATCTTGCGTGCGGCTCTAGGGAATATTTTAGAATTTGGGGCCTACACGGTCCAAATAACCCAGCTCGTGTGTCACACACGGTCCTGCAAACGGTCTGTCACACGGCCATGTGATGTCGATAGTGAATTTTTTCGGCTTTCGCCGATTGCTATTTTTCATTTTTTTTCAATACACACCTAATTCGATTTCGATACCACCACACTCATGAAGAAAATAGTACCTAAAATCGACAATAAATCACCCAAAATCAGTCCTTAATTCCTCAATTTTTACTAAGCCACTCACTTGACTAAAACAAAAACTTGAGCAATTCCAACTAAAATTTAACATATAAATGTTCGAATACTTATCTTCACAGCAGCCCCTAAAAACATAATTGCAACAAACAAAACTACCCTCAACATAATTGCAAACTAACGACGTCACCAACAAACAAAACAGTCAATTAATATTGGTACATCCCACCAACTACCCTCAACATAATTGCAAACTAACGACGGATAAATCCGCAATGAGAAAGAGAGAGTAAAGACTTACACTCGAATCATGTTGGAACATACTCGACTAACACCACTACCGATCTTTGAATAGTAAAATAATGAGGCTTTGGCATTAAAAATCAAGAAACCAAAAGAACCATTTGTTACCCCCTTTTCCAAACCCACGTGAAAAGAAAGAAAAGGAATAAAAAAAAAGATTTTGTGAACAGAATAGGAAAAACTAAAGTGACGTGAAACTAGAGGTGTACGTGGGCCTGACCGGGCCGGGCTCAACTAAAAATTTAGGCTCGTTTTTAAGCTCGGACTGGGCCCAAAAATGAGCCTAAAATTTTGCCCAAGCCCGGCCCATATAAAAATGCTAAAACCCAGGCCCGACCTATCCGTATTAATTTTTTATATTATTTTATATAATTTTTAAATATATATATAATAAATCAAAAATACTAAAAAAAATCAAAATAAATATTTTTCAACAAATTGAAAATAAATTTTAAAAAATATGTAGACTTAAATAACACTAAAATAGATACAACTTAACAAACAAATCCCTCTAAAATAATAACAAAATTAACAAATGTCTTTAAAATAATAATAAAATTAACAATAAAATAAATTTTATATAATATTTAAACAATAACAACAAAATAATAGAAACATAATAGTAAAAAGGTAACAAAATAATGAGAAAAACAATAAGAAAATAATATTAAAAAATAGTTTTTTTTTCCTTTAGTGAATTCGGGCCGGGCCCGGGCCAAAAATGCCTTACTCGAGCCAGGCCATTTTTTAAACGGGCCTTATTTTTTTGTCCAAGCCCATTTTTCGGGTCTATATTTTTACCCAAATCCTCTCACATTTCGGGCGGGCCTTCGGGCCGGGCCGAGCTACCCGGCCCATGTACACCTCTACGTGAAACCAGAGAGAATATTTTCCCTTGAAATATCTTCTATTATTATTTTTTTAAATAACTAAATAAAAGAAACTAAGTCATTTCCTATCCATCCACTAACCCACTAACCCATACCTATCCAACAACTTCCAAGATTTTTAACTATCCCAACTTAACTCCAACATGTTATACGGCCCAAGCAGTTAACAAAAATTAACTCCTAATTGCTTACACAAGAGCTCAAACACAAGACCTACAACAACTCAACAACCCAACAACGCTCTTAACCCTTAAAACATACATTAATTTATGACAAGATTAACAACACAGAAGCTAAGGTTTTTGGAACATTACAGAAATTATGTTAAAAAAAAAGTGAGAATCAAAACAACAAAATTAAAATACGTATAACAGGTGCATATATTATTTCTTTTATATATATTTTATTTTACATTCTTCACATAATTAATTATGAAGTTAATAAATCTAACAAGTTCAATTAATCAATATGAGTTATCAAATTAAATTAATTAATTTATTATGAGTTATTAAATTCAAGTAATCAATTTATAAGTTTATGATGTTCCAAATTCATAGTAGAATATTTAATTAGAGAACTTAATAATTTATTGAATTGATATATTTAAAGCCGCTCATTAACGATTATTTTCATTTAATAAAATATTATTAATAGATTTTTATGTGAAATTTAAGTATTTTATTAAAAAAATTTTAATTCAGAACATTTTTATTTAATAAATTATAATTAATAGGCTTTCTTATATGAAATAGTTATAATTTTACTTAAAAATTTAGATAATATGTTGTTATAGAGAACTAATTTAATAAAGAATGTACTTTATAATTATAGATGTCGCAGTTATAAGTGAAAATAAAACATAAAAAAATCAATTCTAATAGAAACTTAGTAGTTATATGATAAGTGCTAAAAGTAACAAATTTTAACCTCGTTCTTAATGCGTTTTTGGGTAATTATTCGATATTAATTGTGAATCCTATTCTCTTAATCCTTTGAATTTATATTTTTATATGTAGTAGAGCATTTTGGGAGCAAAAGGAGCAAAAATCAGAGCAAGGTACAAGAGCCCTTCCACACGGCTGTGTGAGCCACACAAGCAGCTACATAGCCATGTGGCCGTGTGGTAGGCCATGTCGATTTCGCGTATTGACACTTTGAACTGCGGGAAAATGCGGTTTTAGGTTTTTCGGGAATTCTAAGACGTATATATGACGAAAATAAGAAGATAGGAGAGAGCTGTCATAAAAAAACAACAACTCGAAAAACACCATTAAAGCTGATTCTGAAGCAGATTTCCATCAAGATTGAAGATATTTCTTATGAGATTATCATGAGTTTCTTTATTTCTTTCGGTTATACTATCTTTGGAATATTTTTATTTGCAAACATTAACTAATTTTCTAAATACATAGGGAGATGAACCCTTTGATAGATTCTGTCGTTTGATTTTTATTTTACGCAATAAAGACTTAGATTTTGTTCTCAATTATGTGCGCTTAATTCTTGGTTTAATATTTCGAAATTATTGATCAATGTTTGATGTGCTTAAATCAAAAGAGGAATAGACCCTTTTAAGAGTAGATCTAACATAATTGAGTAGAGTTGCATGCAATTTTATAAACAGGACGACATAAATCTATTGGATTAGAGTCAAATCTAATAGGGGAATCCATAGATTGAGTTAACGCAATAATAGGGGTTTTAATTAGAAAGAAATTTCAATTAATCAACCTAGAGTCAATTGCTCTTACTCTCGAAAGAGATATTAGCATAATTTAGGGATTTCTATGGATCAAGATCCTAAGTAAAGAAATTCTTTCCTAAGTATTATTTTGTTTCTTGGTTGTTAATCGATTATTTCGTGATTTGTTCTTTGCTGTGTTTGTTAGTTAATCAATTTAGTTAATTTTAGTTTTTAATCAATCACTCGAATTTATCGGTTAAATAATAGAAAGACAGGAATTACTAGTATTTTTAGTCTTTTTACGAACGATATCTTTAATCATCGTAGTTATACTATTAATTGATAGATGCACTTGCCTTAGTCAAATTTTTAATTAATTCACGACGTATCATATAACAAAATGATGTTATAACATGTGATTATTATAAAGAGGATTTACTGTATAAAAATTAAATCTTAAAAGCATACATAAGAAGATTTAAAAGTGAAATTTAATTTTTTCCTATGTAAAGAAAAAAGAAAAAATAGTACGTGTCAACAAACTTCCTTATATATTTAGTTATATAAATAGCTTCCTTTTATGTATAATTGAATAGATAAGAAATTATCTACAAATTAAAAAAAAGAGATTAAATTAACTTTTTAATCATTTTTTGGTAAGTTGTGAAATTTAATCCTTTAAACGATACTAATATCAGAACATCACATTTCTTTGAATATTTACTATAATTAAATACCATATTTATATTGCTTTTATGTATAATTGAATAGATAAGAAATTATCTATAAATTAAAAAAGAGGAAGATTAAATTAACATTTTAATTCTTTTTTGGTATGTAGTGAAATTTAATCCTTTAAAAGATATTAATATCATAAAATCACATTTCTTTGAATATTTACTATAATTAAATACCATATTTATAATATTTAATATTTATTTTAATAAGTTGAACCAAGTCAAGTGTTTTTTTGAATGGATATACAAGGCCTTCTGGTAAATCAAGATGAACATGTAGTCATAGACAGAAAATTCCCATAAATATATATTATGAAAAAAGAAAAGGAAATAGTTAAATATTAGAAATTGTGATATCCATTTTAATGGAGAAAATTTTACTAAAAGTATGAGAAGAGGAAGTTAATAAAAAAAAGTTAAAGTTGATTAATTGAATGGAGAGAAAATAAAATAATTGAAAACACTGAAATTAGAGAAAATAAAATAGTTGAAAACATTGAAATGAAAATTACATTATTTTTCTGATTTATAATTTGTTCTTCTTTTCCATTCATCTTATCGTTTGGGTCTAATTTTATTTGTATCGAGAGTGATATTCAAGTAAACTTATTGACTCAAGTTTTATTTGATAAAATCATTTTGATATAACAAACTCTACGTTTTAAATAAAAATCATCTTAAACAACACTTGACAAAATTGTACTTCAAAACTATTTCTAAAATATAAAAATGTCAAATTTATACTTAGAAAATTTTTCAAGGCCAAGTAAATTAAAAATAACACTTCAAAACATTTTTCAAACAAGTAAAAAATGCTCCAAGCCAAAAAAATATAAATCCACTATCGATACTTTTTGTCATGTATCTATAAATTTATGAAAATCGAAACCAAAATAGGCTATCGACTTGCAAATGAGTTACCAAGTATCGATACCGTATCGATACCTTTTTGTTAGGTATCGATAAATTTTAAATGGTATCAATTTTGATACATTTTATCAATACATTTTTTAATATTGATACGAAATTAGCATTTTGCCATTTTGAGGTATTCATTAAGTATCGATACCTTTTATCCTGGTATCAATTTTATCGGTCATTGAATCAATGCATTAAATGCTAAAATTATCGATACTTTTTCAAATAGTATTGATACCTTTTGTTGTAGGTGAATTAAATGTATTGGTATTTTCATTCCAACGGCTCTATTAACTTCCACAACAACCTCAATGGTTGGAAATGAATTAGAAGGTATAAATACGATCTTCTAGACATCCTACAATAACAAGAAAACATACTCAAGCAAAAAAACCAATAAATAACCTTTGTGCTAAATATTTTCATACTTTTCTTTCATAAGCATATGAGCTTTATTGCTATTCTATTAGCTCAACTGTTTTTCCTTGTAATTGAGCTTAATTTGCAAACACTTTGATCTTGTAAGGATTCTTTCTTTGTTTGCTTCTTTATATCTCTTTGAGAGAGCTTATGTCTTAAGGTTTGGGTAGAAACCTTAAGGTAGTTTGTAAGGTTAAACCTTGTCCTCAAAGGTTATCAAATTAGTGAATTTGAGAAAATCTTTAGTTGTGGAAAGCTAAGTTAGTGGAGTAAGCAATTGGGGCCAAACCACTCTAAATTCTTGTGTTCAATTCTCTATTATTTCTCTTTAGCTTTCATAAATTTTTTAAAAGCCAATTTACCCCCTCTTGGCAATTTCGCTTTGATTATTTGAGCTAACAAAAACCCTTCCATCAATAATTACTTTAAGATTCAAACTCAATTGAAATACCTAAAGAGAAATCCATTGTCGCTTCTTCCAATTACCTGTTAATTATAATATATTATTAATTCTATATATTTTATTTAATTGAGCCGATATGACTTATGACATCAAACTCACTCAAGAGTAACATCATGTGCAAAATATTTTACATGTGCAAAATATTGATGTAATAGTATAAAAAAATGATCTGTATAAACCAAATCACCATGTGTCAAAAAACTCACGTAAATATTTTAACGAAACTAATTGAAAAAGTTGACCTCAAAATTTAAAATACACATCTCAAAAAATAGAAAAATTAGAAATGATTAAATTATAATTCAAAAATTAAATTCACCCTAAAAAAGGTATAGGGAGCTTCTATACATTTTGACCAAAAATATATAAGGTAAATTATATAGACAATCATCTAATAAGGAGAGTGTTTTTATTCTGGTCACCTAACTATAAATTTTTTTTTTATTTAATTACTAACATTTTCAAAATTTGATTTTTTTTTGTCACTCTGCTTTTAAATCGTTAATAGTAGGCTAACGTGACCTTTTTTTTCTCTTGTCATAATAAAAAATTTAGCCCTCCAATATTTACACATTATAACAATTTAGTTCTAATTCTAAATAATTCAATAATTTTAACCCTTAACATTTGCACATTCCATTCTATCAATTCAGTCCCGATTCAAAAAATAATAATAATTGTTAAAAATTAAATTTTGATAAAATTGTAAAAGTTTATAAAAAAATTATAAAAATTCAAAAAATTAAAATGTTTAAAATGTTTAAAATAATAATTTTAATAATATATAAACTTTTTTTCCTTTATTTTTCATTCTTAAATTAGACTACACACTCTCTCAAAAAATCTTCTAAAACAAATCTCCTCTTTTTATTTCTCGAATTATATTCTTTAAACTACCATATATAATAATAGATTTACACTTGAAGTTTGCAAAAAAGAAAAAAAAAACACACACTAATTCTTTTAGCAATCATTCTTTTGGAGCTGGCTTCAAGCTATGCTTCTCTCTTCTTTCTTCTCTTCTTTCTCTATAAAATTTCATTTCAAAAGCCTCTCTACAAGTGTCTTAAACCACCAAATCACAAGGAGAGAGAAAATGTAACACCCTTCGCCCGACTCAATCGTCAGGTCTGAGTTACAGGATGCTACATTTGTTGCTAGAGCAACTACAATTAATTTGCAACAAATAATCATTCACACATGTATATGTTTTGGGTGATAATTGGTGCACAAGACCATAGTCTGTTACATGGCTTGGCGAAACGACTGTGTGACATCTTTTAATAAATTTCACTTTTGACCCACACAGCATCAATGAGTTAAAAGGTTTGTTTGCACGATTGTGTGACTCCAACTCCACATGGCATTAGGCTGTTACACGACTTGCCCACACTGCCGTGTGACCCATCCCACACGGCTTCAGCCTTTCACATGGTTGGGGACATGGTTGTGTGACCCTTATTTACAATATTTTCCTATCCTTTTGTACTTGTTTCAATTTGATCCCTGAATGATACCGGATTGATTTTAAAGCTTTCGTAAGTTTAATCTAATCCGAAATTGGTTGCATTGCATGATATATGTGTTATATGTGATTTATTAATATTGAATTGAGATTTTGGACTATGAATTGTATGTAAGCGTTCCATATTTGTCTATAGTATCCTATTATTCAGGCTCAGCGACTGGACTTGGTAAGGGGTGTGATAAACCATGATTTACACATATTTTAACCCTATGCTTGGCTTCATTTTGGATGATTTTCCATTGAATTTAATGAATTCGATGCTCCTAATCTCTTAATTTCATGTTTTATACTCAAGAGAGCTTAGAGAGTCGAAAAGAATGAGAAACGGGCCAAAAAGGGACAAAATGGGCCTACACGGCTTGGACCACTGCACACGGGCGGACCACACGGCCGTGTGTGACAAGCAGGATCGAACACGGCCTGGACTATCGACCATGGGCGTGTCCCTGCCGACTCTAGGTTTAATTCTATTCGGAAAAGGTTACTTGTGGGCCAAGTAAGGCATCTCGAAAGCTTATATAAACACCTTAGGGGGCAACCTAAAAGAGAGTTCGAGAGGACGTCTCGAAAGCCTATATAAACACCCTAAGGGGCAACCTAAAAGAGAGTTCGAGAGGACGTCGAATAGACGCTGAGTAGAAGGAGAAAATACTCCAAGACAGCCCTCGGGAACAGCTTAGAAGAAGGATCTCCATCAAGACTGAGGATTCCCCATCAAATTCTTTAGAAGTTTTTGGGTTTTTCTTATGTTTTGTTGTCTTCCCTATTCTAATATGTTTCCCTCTTTTAGTATGAACTAAATCCCTTAAATACCTAAGGGGATGAAACCTAAGACGAATCTTATTATTATTTGATTTATGAGATAAATACTTGTTCTTATTCTTAATTGTGAGTTCTTATTCTTGTTTTGATAATTCAGGTTATTGATTCAAAATTGAATGTGTTTTTTCAGTAGAGCAAAAGTCCCTGTTTAAGAGTAGATCAACACAATTAAGCGAAGTTGATTGCAATCCTAGAAATAGGGCGACGAAAATCTGCCGAATTAGGGTCAAACCTAATAAGGGAATCCATAGATCGAGTTAATGCGACAATAGGGGTTTTAATTAGAAAGAGATTTCAATTAATCAACCTAGAGTCAGTTGTTTTTAGTCTTGAAAGAGGTATTAACATAAATCAGGGATTTCTACGGATTAAGTCAAGTGAATAAATCGCATTAATCAAAAGTAATAAGTGAAGTCTAAGAGAAATCTTCCTTAGGTATTGTGTAATGGCCTAAATTCAAGGTTATCGGAACAATGGTTTCGCAACCATAAATCCGATTTAAAGAGAAATTTATTTCAATATATTTGCATGAATATTTATATGATAGGAAAAATCGTATTAAATTATCGATAGAAAAATTTTACCGATTTAGTAGTTAGTTAGAAAAAGGAATTATTGAAGGAATTGGGTAAAAACAATGTATCGAGACTTTGATCTCACAAAATTGAGTAGGAAATATTTTTATAAATATTTATAAAATGTTAGTAATGTGGTATTAAAATTTTGTTAGAAAATTTTAATGTTTGGGTAGGCAATTAAATGAAAAGGACTAAATTGAAAAAGGTGTAAAAGTTATTAGAAGGATTAAATAGCTCAATTGTCAAATGACAAGGGATCTAAAGATCAAATAAGCCCAAAGGAGATATTTTGGGCGGCATAAGCTGAGAAAAATCAGGAGAATTACTGAAAGAAGGGTAAAATGGGAAAATAACAAAATTTACTAAATAAAACTAGGACTAATTTGAGATATCTAGAAATATCTTCATTTTTCTTTACTCTCATCAGCCAAAAACGCCATAGGAGGGTTTTCTAAGCTGCTATATCATAATTTTTGCACCAAGTAAGTTAATACTTGCCTATTTCTTGTAATTTTTGTGTTTTTAAGACTTTTACAACTAGGTCCTACTATTAAATTCATTAGTTTTTGATTTCATGGATGAAATTGAAAGTTACCATGGTTGAGTGCTGTAAGTTTATGATGAATTAGCATGAAATTTAAGCTTTAAATTGTTTATGAGATGATTTTATTAGGTAATTCCAATAGAAATTGATTTTTAGGATCTAAATTGTGAAAATATTTGGAATTAAAGTCTATTACTGAAATTCTGATTTCCAAAGGTTATAAAGTAGTTTAAAGTGATAGAATAAAGTTTTAATTGAGAGAAATCAGCTCAATTGAGAAGTTAATTGAGCAGGGATGAAATTATCATTTATTGAAAGCTTAGGGGGAAAATTGGCAATAAACAGTTTGCACTAAAACAGTTTTGGACAGCAGCAGTAGACTAACTTTGAAAAATCATCATAAATTGTAGAAATCGAATTAGAAGATGAAAAAAATATGAAATTAAAGATTATTGAGTCTAGTTTCTCATAGAAGAAACAGTGTAAGCAATAGATATGTAAATCATGAGATATAATAAATTTTGTGAGACAAGGTCAGAATGAACTCGGGTTCCCCTGTTTTGACTTTAGAAAATCATCAAATATTAGAGAAAAATAATTAGGGGCTTAAATTTACATTTTTAGAATCCTTAATGAGTCTATTTTCAATAGAAATAAACAGGAACATCATCCGAATCCTGTATGAAGAGATAATTAATTTTTAGTGAAGAAGGGTCAGAACTGTCAAACAGCAGAACAGGGGTGAGTTTAAAGAATAAACTGTACTTATTGGCGAAACCAAAAATTCTGAAAATTTTTTATGGGAAGAAGATATGCGAGTCTAGTTTCAGGGAAAATTAACAGATCTAAATTTGAAGTTCTGTAGCTCAAGATAAATATAATTTAGTGACTACGACTCAAGTAGACAGCTTTGAATGAACTAAAAATAATAATAGAATTATAGAGAATGCTACATGTGAACATGAAATGTATTCAATTGATGATTGAATTTATTTATTTAGATCCGGAAAACTCAAATACGAAGCTAGATCGAGGAAAGGAAAAAGTCCCGGATTAGTAGATTTTATATACGAACTAGTATCAAGGTAAGTTCATGTAACTTAAATTATATTCTTAAATACTTGAAATGTATGTTATTGATGTGAATATAATTTGAATGTTCATTGTATGAAAATTGATGATACATTGGTATATTTGATAAAAAAAGGAAGAAATCTCGGTTGAATGAATGGAAAATTCGATGGATCTCTGAAAAGGAATTGACGGTAAAAAGGATCTAGCCCGGACGGGTGATCCTATCCTGATATAGCCCTCCCGAAGAATATGTGGAAAATGGATTTAGCCCGGACGGGTAATCCGAATTAGGGTCTGAATTTAGCCTGGACTGGTAATTCAGATCCAAGCTAATTAGAGTAATTGTCATTGCAGGGGATTTAGCCTGGACTGGTAATCCTGACAATACTCTATGAGTTTATATTACAGGGGATTTAGCCTGGACTGGTAATCCGCTGTAAAGATGAGGTTCGCGGGAGTGTGCTCTCTGAAATAGAAATATGCGCACATGAATATGAATTGACGGACCCGAATTTGTACACTAAAAGTGTACCTATGAAAATCCATCGAAAATTCCAAGAAATTCAACGGGATAAATATGGAAAAAGAATAAGGGAATGGGAAATCATGGTATTGATGAGTTCATCAATCATGGTATATATTACTAATACATGGAAATTATTGGACTAACTTGAAAGTTGAGTTTGTGCATGTTAGGGTAATAGTGCATTGAATGGATATATGAATGTTTATTGCATTGTATTGAAAATATTAGGTAAGTATAATTCTTGTTATATGGGCTTACTAAGCACAAAGTGCTTACCCTGTTTCCTTTTCCCCTGTTTTGTAGTGTTAAGAGCTCGGAGGTCGGATTCGGTAGGAGATACATCACACTATCAGCCTCAAGATTTCGGTATATAAAGAAACTTTATTTTGGAAATCAATGGCATGTATAAGCTAATAAAGTAATCTCAATATGAAATGAATGTAAGGTCAGCCATTGGAATGGCTAGCAAACCTTGGTTTGGTATGTGTTGATGTTATCTTATAATATGCATGAATTTATTTTGAAAATATGTTGAATTGGACTGGTTGATGTGGATTGGTCTCGGTTTAAAATTTGCAGGGAAGGCTAGATATCTATAAATGGGCTATATTGAAAAAAAAATCGTAAACTCCGGTAATGCCTTGTACCCTATTCTGACAACGAATACGGGTAGGGGGTGTTACATTTGCTGGTATTAGAGCTACGGTTTAGCCGGTTCTAGGATCGACATAACAAATACGGATTAGCTATACATGCCATTTAAATTATTATTGATAGTGTGATATCTCCTGACCATTTAAATTGTGTTTTTCTTATAGTAATGTCATCCGGCCGAGCTCAATCTGAGGAAGCTGGGAGTCATGCTCCTACTTCAGTACAAAGAGAAGAAACTAGTAGTAGAAGGCCCGGTACAGAGGGTCAAGGGGAGGAGGCAAAAATAGCCTTCTTCCAAATGATGAATGAATGGTTTACTCAGTACATAAGAACTAACCCTGTAGTGCAACAAACTCAAGTTCCCCCTCATGTTCCTCCACCGGTTCCCGAGATTCCACAGGGTACAGGTACTGAATCTGTCAGAAAAGGGAAAGCTCCGGTTGATAAAATCCGAAAATATGGGGCCGAAGAATTTCGAGCAGCAGTTGATGATGATCCCGAACGGGCTGAATTTTGGTTAGAGAATACTACTCGGGTTTTGGAGGATTTATCTTGCACACCAGAAGAATGTTTGAAATGTGCCGTCTCACTACTAAAAGACACAGCTTACCATTGGTGGAATACTAAAGCTTTAGTTGTTCCGAAAGAAGAAATTACATGAGAATTTTTCCAGACCGAGTTCAAAAAGAAATACATCAGTCAGAGATTCCTTGATCAGAAAAGAAAAGAATTTCTTGAGCTGAAACAGGGCAATAGATCTGTATCTGAGTATGAAAGAGAATTTGTTCGGTTGAGTAAATATGCTCGGGAATGGGTACAGTCAGAAGCTGAAATGTGCAAACGATTCGAAGAAGGGTTGAATGAAGAAATTAAGCTACTTATCGGAATTCTTGAAATTCGAGAGTTTGCTACATTGGCAGAGCGAACTTATAAAGCAGAAGAATTGAGCAAAGAAAAGAAACAATATGAGAGGGAAGCTCGAATTTTTAGTAAAAGACCAATGGGAAAATCCCAATTTTCTGCTCCAAAGAAATTGAAGAAGTACCAGGATCGTTCTACCTCAGCCACTGGGTATTCGGGCAGAGAATGAGGTTCTCAACGCAATAATCCAAGACCTTCCACTCCATCAGTGACCAGTGTTGGCAGTGTTGGTACCCCTAAGCTGAGATGCCAATATTGTAATAAAGCTCATTTTGGTGAATGTCGATTTAAGAGCGGGGCTTGTTACCGATGTGGTTCTTTTGACCATTTCCTCAGAGATTGTCCAGAAAGGGGTGAAAAAGAAGCTGAACAAATATCGAAGCCGAGTAATCCAGTTTTGAGGGGTAGACCATCTCGACCATCCGGTAATGTTAGTGGTAGCCGAGGAGCTACAAAAGATACTGCAGGCAGGACTAAGATACGAGCACTTGCTAAGACATATGCTATTCGTGCCAGAGAAGATGCCTCAGCACTCGATGTTATTACTGGTATATTTTCTTTACTTGACACTAATATTACTGCAGTAATTGATCCTGGTTCTACGCATTCATATATATGTATAAAGCTTGCATGTGTTAAAGATTTATTTATTGAACCTACTGAATTTGTGGTTAAAGTCTCAAACCCCCTGGGCCAATCTGTTTTGGTGGATAAAATTTGTAAAAATTGTCCACTGATGGTAAGAGGTTATTGTTTCCTGGCTGATTTGATGTTACTGCCATTTGATGAGTTTGATGTGATATTGGGCATGGATTGGTTAACTCAGCATGGTGCAGTAGTAAACTGTAAACAGAAATATATTGTGTTGAAGTGTCAGAATGGCAAATTACTCCGGGTTAAATCTGATCAGACAGAGGGATTATCTGATGTGATTTCAGTTATTACTACTCAGAGGTATGTTAAAAAGGGGTATAATGCTTTTCTTGCTTATGTACTCGACACCAAGGTATTTGAGTCAAAGATACAGGCAGTGCCAGTGGTATGCGAATTTTCTGATGTGTTTCCAGAGGAATTACCAGGGTTGCCACCAGAAAGGGAAGTGAAATTCTCTATAGATTTGATTCCGGAAACTACTCCGATTTCCATAGCTCTGTACCGGATGGCTTCTACAAAATGAAAGGAATTAAAGACACAGTTACAGGAAATTGTTGATAGAGGTTTTGTCCGACCGAGTCATTTACCTTGGGGTGCTCCGGTTCTGTTTGTGAAAAAGAAAGACGGGTCTTTGAGATTGTGTATTGACTATCGACAACTCAATAAGGTAACTATAAAGAATAAGTACCCGTTGCCCCGGATTGATGATTTATTTGATCAGTTGAAAGGTGCCACAGTATTCTCGAAGATTGATCTCCGATCAGGTTATTACCAGCTACGGGTAAAAGAGTCAGATGTGCCAAAGACTGCTTTCAGAACCAGGTATGGGCATTATGAGTTTCTGGTTATGCCGTTTGGGCTGACTAATGCACCTGCAGTATTTATGGATCTGATGAATCAGATATTCAGACCGTACTTAGACAGATTTGTGGAAGTATTCATTGATGATATTTTGATTTATTCTCGAGATGAAGAAGAACATGCAGAACATTTGAGAATTGTGTTGCAAATTCAACGAGAGAAGCAATTATATGCTAAATTCAGTAAATGTGAATTTTGGCTTCGAGAAGTAGGTTTTCTTGGACATATTGTATCCGCCGAAGGCATCAGGGTAGATCCAAGTAAAATCTCAGCTATTGTCAATTGGAGTCCACCGAAGAATGTATCTGAAGTTAGAAGTTTCTTGGGTTTAGCTGGTTATTATTGGAGATTTGTACAGGGATTCTCTATGATAGCTTCTCCGATGACTCGATTATTGCAGAAAGATGTAAAGTTCGAGTGGACTGATGAATGTCAGCAGAGTTTCAACCGATTGAAAGATCTACTAACGAAAGCACCAGTATTAGTACAGCCTGAACCGGGTAAGGAATTTGTTATTTACAGTGATGCCTCATTAAATGGTTTAGGTTGTGTCTTGATGCAAGAAGGTAAAGTAATAGCCTATGCTTCAAGACAACTTAAACCACATGAAAGAAATTACCCGGTACATGATCTTGAATTAGCTGCTATTGTATTTGTGCTGAAGATATGGCGGCATTATCTGTATGGTGAGAAATGTCATATTTATACTGATCATAAAAGCTTGAAATATTTGATGACACAGAAAGATTTGAATTTGAGACAGTGCATGTGGCTTGAACTGATAAAGGACTATGATTTGATTATTGATTATCATCCGGGTAAGGCTAATGTTGTGGCTGATGCTTTGAGTCGAAAATCTCTACTTGCTTTACGAGTTATGAATACCCGGTTGTCACTGATTGATGATGGTTCAGTCATAGCTGAATTGAGAGTTAAACCGACATTTTTACAGCAAATATGTGAAGCTCAGAAGAATGATGATAAGTTACAGGTTAAACGGGCACAATGTGAGTCAGGTACTGATTCTGAATTTCAAGTTGGGATTGATGGTTGTTTATTATTCAGAGATAGGGTATGTGTACCCAAGAATTCAGAGCTCATACAGAAGATTTTACACGAGGCTCACAGTGGTATTATGTCTGTACATCGGGGAAGTAATAAAATGTATAATGATTTGAAGAAGACGTACTGGTGGCCAAGTATGAAACGTGATATTTCTGAGTTTGTATCAAGATGTTTAATATGTCAGCAAGTTAAAGCTGAACATCAGGTACTTTCGGGGTTACTTCAGCCAATTACTATACCGGAATGGAAATGGGAAATAATCACTATGGATTTTGTATCGGGGTTACCGTTGTCTCTGAGGAAAAAAGATGCTATTTGGGTGATTGTTGATCGATTGACAAAGTCAGCGCACTTTATTCCAGTATATATGGATTATTCTTTAGATAAACTGGCTGAACTGTACATATCTGAGATTATCAGGCTACATGGAGTGCCTGTCTCCATTATATCAGATAGAGATCCCCGATTTACGTCTCGTTTCTGGGACAAATTGCAAGAAGCCTTGGGTACTCAGTTGTATTTCAGCACTGCATTTCATCCTTAGACAGATGGCCAATCTGAGCGTGTAATTCAAGTATTGAAAGATATGCTCCGATGTTGTATACTAGAGTTTGAAGGTAATTGGGAGAGGTATCTACCTTTAATTGAATTTGCTTACAATAACAGTTATCAGTCCAGTATTAAAATGGCTCCGTATGAAGCTTTTTATGGTAGAAAATGTAGAACACCGTTATATTGGACAGAGCTCAGTGAAAAGAAGATACATGGGGTTGATTTAATCCGGGAAACAGAAGAAAGAGTGAAGGTTATTCGGGATAGTTTAAAAGCAGCTTCCGATCGCCAAAAATCATATGCCAATCTTAAACAAAAAGAGATTGAATTTCAAGTCGGTAACAAGGTATTCCTGAAAGTGTCTCCTTGGAAGAAAGTTCTCCGGTTCGGTCGAAAGGGTAAATTGAGTCCAAGATTTATCGGGCCATATGAGATTATAGAAAGAATTGGACCGGTCGCTTATCGATTGGCATTACCATCGGAACTTGATAGAATCCATAATGTTTTTCATGTATCTATGCTACGACGATATCGGTCAGATCCTTCACATGTTATTTCTCTGACAGAAGTGGAGATTCAACCGGATATGACTTACAGTGACGAACCGGTCAAGATATTGGCACGGGAAACAAAGGAGCTTAGAAATAAAAAGATAAATTTAGTGAAAGTATTATGGAAAAAGCATGGGATTAAGGAAGCGACATGGGAATCAGAGGAGACAATGAGGAAACAATATCCAAACCTCTTTACTAGTAAGATTTTCGAGGACAAAAATCCTTAAAAGGGGGGGAGAGTTGTAATGGCCTAAATTCAAGGTTATCGGAACAATGGTTTCGCAACCATAAATCCGATTTAAAGAGAAATTTATTTCAATATATTTGCATGAATATTTATATGATAGGAAAAATCGTATTCAAATATCGATAGAAAAATTTTACCGATTTAGTAGTTAGTTAGAAAAAGGAATTATTGAAGGAATTGGGTAAAAACAATGTATCGAGACTTTAATCTCATAAAATTGAGTAGGAAATATTTTTATAAATATTTATAAAATGTTAGTAATGTGGTATTAAAATTTCGTTAGAAAATTTTAACGTTTGGGTAGGTAATTAAATGAAAAGGACTAAATTGAAAAAGGTGTAAAAGTTATTAGAAGGATTAAATAGCTCAATTGTCAAATGACAAGGGATCTAAAGAGCAAATAAGCCCAAAGGAGATATTTTGGGCGGCATAAGCTGAGAAAAATCAGGAGAATTACTGAAAGAAGAGTAAAATGGGAAAATAACAAAATTTACTAAATAAAACTAGGACTAATTTGAGATATCTAGAAATATCTTCATTTTTCTTTACTCTCATCAGCCAAAAACACCATAGGAGGGTTTTCTAAGCTGGTATATCATAAGTTTTGCACCAAGTAAGTTAATACTTGCCTATTTCTTGTAATTTTTGTGTTTTTAAGACTTTTACAACTAGGTCCTACTATTAAATTCATTAGTTTTTGATTTCATGGATGAAATTGAAAGTTACCATGGTTGAGTGCTGTAAGTTTATGATGAAGTAGCATGAAATTTAAGCTTTAAATTGTTTATGAGATGATTTTATTAGGTAATTTCAATAGAAATTGATTTTTAGGATCTAAATTGTGAAAATATTTGGAATTAAAGTCTATTACTGAAATTCTGATTTCCAAAGGTTATAAAGTAGTTTAAAGTGATAGAATAAAGTTTTAATTGAGAGAAATCAGCTAAATTGAGAAGTTAATTGAGCAGGGATGAAATTATCATTTATTGAAAGCTTAGGGGGGAAATTGGTAATAAACAGTTTGCACTAAAACAGTTTTGGACAGCAGCAGTAGACTAACTTTGAAAAATCACCATAAATTTTAGAAATCGAATTATAAGATGAAAAAAATATGAAATTAAATCTTATTGAGTCTAGTTTCTCATAGAAGAAACGGTGTAAGCAATAGATATGTAAATCATGAGATATAATAAATTTTGTGAGGCAAGGTCAGAATGAACTCGGGTTCCCCTGTTTTGACTTTATAAAATCATCAAATATTAGAGAAAAATAATTAGGGGCTTAAATTTACATGTTTAGAATCCTTAATGAGTCTATTTTCAATAGAAATAAATGGTAACATCATCCGAATCCTGTATGAAGAGATAATTAATTTTTAGTGAAGAAGGGTCAGAACTGTCAAACAGCAGAACAGGGGTGACTTTAAAGAATAAACTGTACTTATTGGCTAAACCAAAAATTCTGAAAATTTTATGGGAAGAAGATATGTGAGTCTAGTTTCAGGGAAAGTTAACAGATCTAAATTTGAATTTCTATAGCTCAAGATAAATATAATTTAGTGACTATGACTCAAGTAGACAGCTTTGAATGAACTAAAAATAATAATAGAATTATAGAGAATGCTACATGTGAACATGAAATGTATTGAATTGATGATTGAATTTATTTATTTAGATCCGGAAAACTCAAATACGAAGCTAGATCGAGGAAAGGAAAAAGTCCCGGATTAGTAGATTTTATATACGAACTAGTATCGAGGTAAGTTCATGTAACTTAAATTATATTCTTAAATACTTGAAATGTATGTTATTGATGTGAATATAATTTGAATGTTCATTGTATGAAAATTGATAATACATTGGTATATTTGATAAAAAAAAAGGAAGAAATCTCGGTTGAATGAATGGATAATTCGATGGATCTCTGAAAAGGAATTGACGGTAAAAAGGATCTAGCCCGGACGGGTGATCCTATCCTGATATAGCCCTCCCGAAGAATATGTGGAAAATGGATTTAGCCCGGACGGGTAATCCGAATTAGGGTCTGAATTTAGCCTGGACTGGTAATCAGATCCAAGCTAATTAGAGTAATTGTCATTGCAGGGGATTTAGCCTGGACTGGTAATCCTGACAATACTCTATGAGTTTATATTACAGGGGATTTAGCCTGGACTGGTAATCCGCTGTAAAGATGAGGTTCGCGGGAGTGTGCTCTCTGAAATAGAAATATGCGCACATGAATATGAATTGACGGACCCGAATTTGTACACTAAAAGTGTACCTATGAAAATCCATCGAAAATTCCAAGAAATTCAACGGGATAAATATGGAAAAAGAATAAGGGAATGGGAAATCATGGTATTGATGAGTTCATCAATCATGGTATATATTACTAATACATGGAAATTATTGGACTAACTTGAAAGTTGAGTTTGTGCATGTTAGGGTAATAGTGCATTGAATGGATATATGAATGTTTATTGCATTGTATTGAAAATATTAGGTAAGTATAATTCTTATTATATGGGCTTACTAAGCACAAAGTGCTTACCCTGTTTCCTTTTCCCCTGTTTTGTAGTGTTAAGAGCTCGGAGGTCGGATTCGGTAGGAGATACATCACACTATCAGCCTCAAGATTTCGGTATATAAAGAAACTTTATTTTGGAAATCAATGGCATGTATAAGCTAATAAAGCAATGTCAATATGAAATGAATGTAAGGTTAGCCATTGGAATGGCTAGCAAACCTTGGTTTGGTATGTGTTGATGTTATATTATAATATGCATGAATCTATTTTGAAAATATGTTGAATTGGACTGGTTGATGTGGATTGGTCTCGGTTTAAAATTTGCAGGGAAGGCTAGATATCTATAAATGGGCTATATTGAAAAAAAAATCGTAAACTCCGGTAATGCCTTGTACCCTATTTTGACAACGAATACGGGTAGGGGGTGTTACATATTGCCTATCTCATATAAAGTTGTCTAAAAGTATTTTCCCAATTTACTCTCTGCCGCATTCATTGTTAGTTAAATTAGTTAGTTAATTTTAGAGTGAAAATAAATTCCCTTTAATTATTAGGCTAGATAATAAAAAGATAGTTATTACTAGTAATCTTGGTCCTTGAGGATACGATATTCCGGACTCATCATAACTATACTACTGTTCGATAGGTGCGCTTGCCTTTGTCGAAATATTAGTTAGTTTCGAGACCATCAAGTTTTTGGTGCCGTTGCCGGGGACTAAGATATTAGGAAAACTAAATTTTTATTATTTTAGCCATTTTATTTACTTGCAATTTATATTTATTTTAGTTTTAACTTTGCTAATTTTTCTTTATTTGTTTCTGGCAGGCAATTCTAGTTTATGATTAGAAGGAACCCGTCAGGACCCTTGATTTTTGACAGTATTATATAAGGTACCATTCGTAGAAACCGTAGAGAAATAAAGCGAAGCTTACAATACATAGAGAAGAGCAAGAAGACAAAACCAATATTACCGGAGAGATGGCCGATAATAATCCGCTACCTCCTGTGGTTGCCGCAAATCCGGTGAATCAAAACTTTGCTCCTCATACTATGTATGATTATGCTAAACCTAATTTAACAGGAACTGAATCAAGTATTGTTAGACCTGCTATTGCTGCAAATAATTTTGAACTGAAACCTAACACTATACAAATGATTCAACAGTTTGTTCAGTTTGATAGTTTGCAGGATGAGGATCCAAACAATCACTTAGCAAATTTCCTAGAATTATGCGACACTTTCAAGATTAATGGTGTTTCTGATGATTCCATTTGCCTTCGCTTGTTTCCCTTCTCGTTGAAGAATAAAGCTAAACAGTGGTTAAACTCGTTACCACAAGGATCAATCACTACATGGGAACAAATGATCGAAAAATTTTTGTTAAAATATTTTCCGTCGGCTAAAACGGCTAAGTTGAGGAATGATATCTCTTCTTTTGTGCAGATGGATTTAGAGATACTTTACGATGCATGGGAGAGATACAAGGATTTACTAAGAAGATGCCCTCACCATGGGTTACCCTTGTGGCTACAAGTTCAAACCTTCTACAACAGTGTGAAGCCCTCAACTAGGCAGTTGATTGATTCAGCCACTGGTGGAACCCAAAATAACAAAACCCCTGAAGCGGCTTACGAGTTTATAGAGGAAATGCCACTGAATAACTATCAGTAGCAAGTTACGAGGACAAAGCCAATAAAAGCCGCTAGTGTTTTCAATCTCGACGTAGTAACCATGCTATCAAATCAGATAGAACTTTTAAGTAAGAAAATTGATGGTGTGTGGTTCTTCGCAGGTACATCCAGTGATGCAGTGCGATACAAATGGAGGAGGGATGGGCAATACAGAATATCCATCCTACAACCCTGGCATAGAAAGCGAACAGATGAACCATATAGGTAACAATTCTAGACCTCAAAATAACCCTTATAGTAACACTTACAATCCAAGTTGGAGGAACCACTCAAATTTCTCATGGGGTGGCCAAGGAAATCAGAGACAACAACCCCCTCCAGGCTTTCAACATCAACCTTACCCACAAGAGAAAAAGCCAAACCTTGAGGAGATGCTAACAAAGTTCATCGCGGTGTCAGAGACACGCTTCCAAAATACCGAAACAACACTTAAAAATCAACAGGCATCAATCCAAGGGCTCTCGAGAACCAATTAGGACAGCTTGCTAAGCTGATCTCGGAACGACCACAAGGCAGCTTGCCAAGCAACACTGAAACTAACCCAAATGAGCAACTTTAGGCCATTACTTCCCACGATAGTGAAGGGTTAGATGAACCAAAATTGAGGCAAAAGAATGTGGTAGAGGAAGGTAAGGTTGAGGTAAGCCATGATAAACCAAAACCGGTAATTACAGAGTACTAACCTCGTGTGCCATACCCCAATGCGGTGAAGAAAGATAACACAAATGAACAATTCGGTAAAGTTCTTAAACTTCTAAAGAAATTACATATTAATTTATCAGTTCTTGAAGCTCTTTTGCAGATGCCAGATTCAAGGAAATTTTTAAAAGAGCTTTTGACAAACAAACAAAGGTTAGACGATACGTCACATGTGGAGCTACATGCAGTGTGCTCAGCAATTTTACAAAATAAACTACCACAAAAGTTAAAAGACCCAGGGAGTTTTACAATTCCGTGCTTAATTGGTAGTTTATCTGTTGATAATGCTTTAGCTGATTTAAGGGTAAGCATAAATGTTATGCCTTATAAAATGTTTAAACAGCTAGGTCTAGGGAAACCCAAACAAACTAGGATGAGCATTCAATTAGCTAATAAAACTATTAGAATTCCTAAGGGTATAATCGAAGATGTACTAGTAAAAATTGATAAATTCATATTCCTAGTAGACTTTGTCGTTTTAGACATAGATGAGGACAATAATATTCCTTTAATTTTAGGAAGACTCTTTTTAGCAACTGCTAGAACTAAAATTGATGTTGGTACAGGTGAACTCACGCTTCGTGTAGGTGACGAAACGATCACTCTTTAGGCTCTTGACTCGGCTAGAACATCGAGTAATAAAGATGAGAACATAAATACTATAAATGACCATTCGGTTCAACCTTCTTTTCAGGAAGCACCACAAAATTACACAACTGAGACATATCCTAGACCCCGTGCCAATAAAGAAGTAACTCGTGAGGAACGAAGGCTTCAGACCAATGAACTAGACGAGTGGAAGACACATTTCAAGGAGAAAATAAAAATACACAAAGCAAGAACGAGGCAACTCCATGTCAAACTTAAATATGGGACTTACCCATTTTAGACCGGGGATCAGGTATTGTTGGATAAGACAGACCCTCGAATCACCACTTCAGACCTTAATACAAACGAAAAGATCCCTTTCACGGTACTCAATGTCTTCCCATATGGAACAGCCAAGGTAACTAATCCTACATTCGGCACTTTTAAGGTAAACACCACCCGGCTCAAACTATATAGTGTTCATAGAACTGATAGTAGGGGAGAGGAGTTTCAACTCCTCAAACCACCATAAATATGCGGATGAGAGGTAAGTCTAGCTTAAGACTTTAAACGAGCACTTCTCGGGAGGCAACCCGAGCACTAACCCCATTAATTTTCATATTTTTGATTTTTAGCACCTAACTACAAGCTAACCAAATTAATAAAATGCAAATTTCCCTACCACACGGCCTTGCACACGGGCGTGGCCTTGGCCGTGTGGACACTACGAAAAAATACATCGGCGTGGTGGAGATCGTGCGAAAATTTTCCCCAAGACATAGGCTCCGCCTAAATGCCACGACTGTGTGATACGGCCGTGGTAGATACTGAGAAAGTCATATGGGTATGAGGCACGCCCGTGTCTGTAGGCCGTGGTCGATACTGATCAAACAACATGGGCGTGAAAACCTCTACACTACCATAGGAGAAGGAATGAAACACCACACGTCCGTGCGATAAGGTCGTGTGACCTAACACGCCCATGGCACACGAGCGTGGGCAGCAACCAGGTCCCTGATTCCTATTTAAAACCCTCATTTTTCTCACTTTCTCCCCAAATTCCTCTTCTTCCAAACCCTAGCTGATAAACTGTAATATATACATATTTTAATCTCACATTTAGCATACTTTTGGATGATTTAAGCCTGAATTGTGGAATTTGGTGCTCTTAATTCTTTAATTTCATGTTTTATACTTAGGAAAGCACCGGAGGATGAAAAGTACGAGAAACGGGCCTAAAACGGATGATATGAACGCACCTATAACAAAACTCAATCGAGACACCCTTGAACTGCCCAATGGACCAATTACGCGTAGCCGTGCTAAACAATTTAAAAACGCCATTTCAGCTTTAGTGGCACAAATTTGGAACGACAAAAGAAAAGACTACAAAAACACACCGAACATCTACAATTTATTTGAAGTCGAATATACTAGCTAATTTGGTTACTAGTTCATTTAACATTTTATTAGGCATATTTAATTTGCCTTCAGTCAATTTTTATTTTTTATTTTATTAGTATAAGTGTTAATATGTTTCTTTGTTTGTGCTTAATGTTCAATTAAATTTTACAGGTGTCAATGGGAGCATTTTAAAAGGGGGTTAATACAAGCACATGTGAAATAAAATCATTATCTTTCAAAAGTAGGTGAATGGTGCTATATGGACGGCAATGTTTTGGAATAAATAAATTGGAGTGCAAATCATGATGGAATAAACAATTGTTGTATGTTGCTTAGTGGAACAAATACATGCCATGATGGAATAAACAATTGTTTGAATGTTGCTTAGTGGAACAAATGCCTGGACGGCAAGATCAAAGTGAAATTGAAAGGATTAGATAGCATATGCCAAATTTAAGTGGACGGCACACCAAGTAAAAATAAATAAATAAATAAAATAAAAAAAATAGAATTGTAATAGCTATGACAAGCTATAAATAGCTTGTTAATTTTTCATTTGAGAGAACTTGAATTTGAATGAAAGAAAATTTTCTTTTGGTGAGTATTCACTCTCCTTATTCTCGAGGTTGAATTGACTTATCTAGTTTTCTAGTGGCGTCGTTCTTTCCTTGTTTTGAACTTATCATCCTCACGGGTGTGGCGTTCATCTACCTATACCGTTGGTTCCTATCTCGCTAGATAGTGGGTCTCGGTTTTATCTCAAAACTCATTCCATCAATTTGAAACTTATAAGATTCGGGTCTTTAATTTTTATTAAAGGTTCTTTCTTGTTTCAAATACGTATCCATTTCAACCAATCACCTATCTTTACCTTTCAAAGATTTAATTTCCAATAAAATTATCCCTTTGTTAATTAAACGAGAAACTACCTAATTTACGATCGGGCAACATTTACAATTCGCCTCCTAACCCGAGACGGACCGTTATCATCTGGTATCAGAGCCAATTAAATTAGGCACGTTTTGATCGTCTTCAGTATTTCCAAGTAAGTTTCAAAAAAAATTCGAGTTAAAAAAAAAAACCCTCTTCCTACCTTGGCCTGTTTAGATTGTCAAGTTCTTCTCTAAGAAGACGAACGACATTTGCTTGCTTATATTCCCAGTGTTTTACAAAGTATACTAACTGAGACGAGCCCTTGTCTGTATAGTTAGTTAGCTCTATAAGATGTTGGGAATCAACTATAGTTGACCTCCCCACAATTGTTACCTCCTCCAACATATCTTGGTCATCTCTTGGTTTTTCTACATTAAACTACTTCCCAGCTTCATGCTCAATTAGCTTGATTCGCACCTTTCTATCCTTTCTAAGCCTACCCATTTCCGAGACCAAACTTACCTTTTTAACTCTCGAAACGACCTACGAGTTGCTAGTAAGTTAAAGACAACCTTCTAGAATCTAGAAGAGTGAATTCGAGCGGTAAAAGGCAAGAGTGAATACATTAAGGAAAAAGCCAGAATTGAGTAAAAACACGAGTGTGAGTGTTGATAATTTTCTTTGTGAGTAAACAAGTGAGGATTGTAGTGAGGATTCATTAATTTTGTTTAAAAACATGTCTAGGAGCCCCGAACGTCGAATAATAAGTGACGAAGCATCCGACGCCGCCGGAGGTGGAAGAAGATTGCAACCCCGAAGGACTGATCCTGAAGGGAGAGATCCAGAATTGCAAATAGTAATGCAAGAAATCACACGTATGTTCAGAACAATCAGTGAACGATTAGATCAAAGAGATGAACGAAGACCTCGAGCAAATACTCCTCCAATTCCGAGAAGGGGACGAGAACAACCTTGGTTACGTAACAACGACATCTACGAACCAAGTGAAGCCGACAGCAACCTGGCTTTCGAACACGATGAACAGAGAGGAGGTCCACGAGTCCGTGAGCGAAGGGATCGAGAATGGGCCGATGATGACTTGAAGAACATTAAAATGGCGATTCCTGCTTTTCAAGGGCGATCCGATCCGGAAGCCTACCTTGAGTGGGAAAAGAAGGTGGAATTAATCTTCGACTGTCATAATTATTCAGAAAATAAGAAGGTGAAACTTGCTGCCATCGAATTTTTTGATTACGCCCTCATTTGGTGGGATCAATTAACGACGAGTCGAAGACGGGATGGTGAACGCCCAATATCCACATGGGCGGAAATGAAGGCATTAATGCGGAAAAGATTCATCCCAACCTACTATCACCGCGAGTTGCATCAAAAGTTGCAAAGCCTAACTCAGGGTCACCGAAGCGTGGAAGATTATTACAAGGAGATGGAAGTGGCCATGATCCGAGCTAATGTAGAAGAAGAACGAGAAGCCACCATGGCACGTTTTAGCGATGGCCTTAATCGAGATATCGCAAATATTGTAGAATTACACCATTACATCGATATCATCGAAATGGTCCACATGGCAATAAAGGTCGAAAAACAGCTGAAACGAAAAGCTACGCCTAGAGCAACCCCCAATCATGCTTCAACATCTAAGTGGGGGCAAGTGACCAACAAAAAGGACATACCGAATCGAGCCAAAGAAACAAGTGGCGCACCTAAGTCTAACAAACCGATCAGTGAAACGAGCAAGGGCAAAATGGAAGCTCTTCCGAATCGATCCCGAGACATTAAATGTTTCAAATGTTTGGGATGAGGACATATTGCAAGTCAATGTCCAAACCGAAACACTATGTTTGTTCGAGATAATAGCGAGATTGAATCTGAAAGTGAAAAGGAAGATGATGCCAGTGAGACATCCCAAGATGAGGAAGAGGTAGAACAAGCCGAAAGTGGAGAAATCTTGGTGGTAAAAAGGAGCCTTAGTTTACAAGGTGTTGAAAATGAACAACAACACGAAAACATCTTCCATACGCGTTGCCAAATAAAGGGGAAGATTTGTTGCGTCATTATTGACGGAGGAAGCTTTACTAATGTGGCCAGCACCATATTGGTGGAGAAACTTGGATTGTCTACCACCAAACATCCCCATCCGTATAAGCTACAATGGCTTAATGACGTGGGAGAACTTAAGGTCACAAAACAAGTTTTGGTTTCCTTTTCAATAGGGAAATATCAAGATGAGGTTTTGTGTGATGTGGTTCCAATGCTAGCGGGACATATCCTGCTTGGACGACCTTGACAATTTGACAAGCGAGCAATCCATGACGGCTATACTAATCGGTACACCTTTAAATACTTGGGTCGGAATGTGACACTAGCTCCGCTAACACCCAAGCAAGTTTACGAAGATCAGTTGAAGATGAAGGCATCAATAGAAAAATCAAAAAAAGGTGAGCGGAAAAATGAGAAAGAAAAAGAGAAAAATTTTAAAAAAAAGAGGGGCAAGAAATTAAGTGATAAAACAAGAGAGTGTGAACAAAAAGAAGAGGAAACGAAGGAAGAAAAAGAAAATGGAAAAATGATTGTTTTTGCAAAAGCCAGAGATATTCGAAAGGCTTTGTGTGTGAGACAACCGATGTATGTCTTACTATACAAGGAGTCATTTTTGAACACTAACAACTTACCCGAGAATCTTCCTTCTTCTGTGTTGTCTCTGATTCAGGAATTCAAGGACATCTTTCCAGAAGAGATACCAAGTGGTTTACCGCCCATTCGAGGCATAGAACACCAAATTGACTTGGTGCCGGGAGCTTCACTACCCAATCGACCTGCGTACCGGAGCAATCCCGAAGAAACAAAAGAGCTCCAAAAGCAAATCACTGAATTGCTAGAAAAGGGATATATCCGAGAAAGCCTTAGTCCATGCGCGGTACCGGTGTTACTAATGCCAAAGAAAGATGGTTCATGGCGAATGTGTGTCGACTGTCGCGCCATCAACAAGATTACTGTCAAATACCGACACCCGATACCCCGACTCGATGACATGCTCGACGAGTTAAGTGGAGCTCGAATCTTTACAAAGATTGACCTCAAAAGTGGTTATCACCAAATTAGGATGCGAGAAGGCGATGAGTGGAAAACGGCTTTCAAAACAAAGTTAGGTTTGTATGAATGGTTGGTAATACTATTCGGACTTACAAACGCTCCGAGTACTTTTATGCGACTTATGAATCATGTTTTACGAGCTTTTATTAGCAAATCATGTGTTGTTTATTTTGATGACATATTAGTGTACAACAAATCTTTGGAGGATCACCTCCAACATCTACGTGCGATCTTAGAAACACTGCGAAAAGAGGTATTGTACGCCAATCTTGAGAAATGTTCTTTTTGTACTGACAAGGTTATTTTCTTAGGATACGTCGTAAGTGCAAATGGATTAGAGGTGGACCAAGAGAAGGTTAGAGCAATCCAAGAATGGCCCCGTCCTACAACGGTTAGCCAAGTACGAAGTTTTCATGGGTTGGCTAGTTTTTACCGCCGATTCGTGCCCAACTTCAGCACGATAGCCGCTCCTTTAACGATTGTAATCAAGAAGAATTTAGCTTTCCATTGGTCCGATGAGCAAGAACGGTCTTTTAATGCCATTAAAGAATTTCTTGTTAAAGCTCCATTGTTATCCCTTCCTGACTTTAATAAAACTTTTGAAATTGAGTGTGATGCATCAGGTGTAGGGATCGGAGCCGTTTTAACTCAGAGTGGAAGACCTGTGGCGTACTTCAGCGAGAAATTGAACGGAGCTGCACTCAATTACCCCGTGTATGACAAAGAGATATACGCTCTAATAAGATCGCTTGAAATGTGGCAACATTACTTGAGGCCGAAAGAGTTTGTTATTCATTCAGATCATGAAGCACTCAAGTATATTAAAGGTCAGCACAAGCTCAACAAACGACATGCAAAATGGATCGAGTATTTAGAATCGTTTCCGTACGTAATTAAGTATAAGAAAGGTAAGGAAAATGTAGTAGCGGATGCGTTATCACGGAGGTATTCTTTATTAACCTTTCTTGATTCTAAAGTACTTGGTTTCCATCACATTAAGGAATTGTATGCTAATGATGCTGATTTTGGTAATGTCTATAATGCTTGCGAGAGTGGTGCTTTTGATAAGTTTTACAGGCATGAAGGATTCCTTTTCAAGGAAAACAAGTTATGTATACCGCAAGGTTCTATGCAGACATGCTTGTGTTAGAGGCACATAGTGGTGGCCTTATGGGTCACTTTGGAAGAGACAAAACATTGTCCACCCTTCAAGAACATTTTTTCTGGCCAGGAATGAGAAAGGATGTCGAACAGATTTGCGAACGTTGCATAGCTTGCAAACGAGCAAAATCGCGGGTCCAGCCTCATGGTTTATATACGCCCCTTCCTATTCCAGACACTCCGTGGGCCGAC
Source organism: Gossypium australe (assembly GCA_005393395.2). Classification (NCBI taxonomy): domain Eukaryota; kingdom Viridiplantae; phylum Streptophyta; class Magnoliopsida; order Malvales; family Malvaceae; genus Gossypium; species Gossypium australe. The sequence continues at coordinate 70,172,581 of CM016615.1, forward strand.
ATTTCCATGGATTTCATCCTTGGAATACCGAGATCAAAAACCAGGAAGGACTCGATTTTTGTTGTAGTTGATCGTTTTTCTAAAATGTCCCATTTTATCCCTTGTTCTAAGACTGACGATGCTGTGCATATTGCAAACTTGTTTTTTAGGGAAATCATACGATTGCATGGAGTTCCGAAGACGATCGTATCTGATCGGGACGTAAAATTTTTAAGTCATTTTTGGCGAACTCTGTGGGGAAAGTTAGGGACGAAATTGCTATTTTCGACCACTTGTCATCCTCAAACGGATGGACAAACCGAAATAGTGAACCGAGTCCTATCAACCTTGTTGCGAGCATTGGTGCAAAAAAATCTCAAAACGTGGGAAGACTGTCTGCCCCACATCGAATTTGCTTACAACCGAGCTGTTCATTCTGCAACTAAATTTTTGCCTTTTGAGATTGTTTACGGGTTTAACCCTCTCACTCCTCTTGATTTATTGCCATTGCCTTCAGATAAATCTATCCATTCTGATGCTAGGAAAAAGGCGGACTACATAAAGGAACTGCATCGAAGGTGCGCGAGAATATTGAGGCAAGAACCGAGCAATACGTCCAACGAGCTAACAAAGGTCGTAGACGCATTCTCTTTGAACCAGGGGACTGGGTTTGGGTTCATATGCGAAAAGAAATGTTTCCCGCGCAAAGGCGATCTAAACTTCTCCCAAGAGGGGATGGTCCATTTTAAGTCCTTGAACGAATAAATGACAATTCATACAAATTGGACTTACCAGGTGACTATAACGTGAGCGCGAGTTTTAATGTCTCTGATCTGTCTCCTTTTGATGTAGGTGATGATTCGAGGATGAATCAACTTAAAGAGGGAGGGAATGATATGAACGCACCTATAACAGAACTCAATCGAGACACCCTTGAACTGCCCAATGGACCAATTACGCGTAGCCGTGCTAAACAATTTAAAAACGCCATTTCAGCTTTAGTGGCACAAATTTGGAACGACAAAAGAAAAGACTACAAAAACACACCGAACATCTACAATTTATTTGAAGTCGAATATACTAGCTAATTCGGTTACTAGTTCATTTAACATTTTATTAGGCATATTTAATTTGCCTTCAGTCAATTTTTATTTTTTATTTTATTAGTATAAGTGCTAATATGTTCCTTTGTTTGTGCTTAATGTTCAATTAAATTTTACAGGTGTCAAATGGGAGCATTTTAAAAGGGGGTTAATACAAGCACATGTGAAATAAAATCATTATCTTTCAAAAGTAGATGAATGGTGCTATATGGACGGCAATGTTTTGGAATAAATAAATTGGAGTGCAAATCATGATGGAATAAACAATTGTTGTATGTTGCTTAGTGGAACAAATACATGCCATGATGGAATAAACAATTGTTTGAATGTTGCTTAGTGGAACAAATGCCTGGACGGCAAGATCAAAGTGGAATTGAAAGGATTAGATAGCATATGCCAAATTTAAGTGGACGGCACACCAAGTAAAAAAAAAATAAAAAAATAAAAAAAATAGAATTGTAATAGCTATGACAAGCTATAAACAGCTTGTTAATTTTTCATTTGAGAGAACTTGAATTTGAATGAAAGAAAATTTTCTTTTGGTGAGTATTCACTCTCCTTATTCTCGAGGTTGAATTGACTTATCTAGTTTTCTAGTGGCGTCGTTCTTTCCTTGTTTTGAACTTATCATCCTCACGGGTGTGGCGTTCATCTACCTATACCGTTGGTTCCTATCTCGCTAGATAGTGGGTCTCGATTTTATCTCAAAACTCATTCCATCAATTTGAAACTTATAAGATTCGGGTCTTTAATTTTTATTAAAGGTTCTTTCTTGTTTCAAATACGTATCCATTTCAACCAATCACCTATCTTTACCTTTCAAAGATTTAATTTCCAATAAAATTATCCCTTTGTTAATTAAATGAGAAACTACCTAATTTACGATCGGGCAACATTTACGATTCGCCTCCTAACCCGAGACGGACCGTTATCAACGGAGTAAATGAGCCAAATTACGAAATTGACACGGCCTGGGCCCAAGACAACACGGACGTGCCTCTTTAACAGAACTGAACACAGCGTAGCCACAATTCACACGGGCATGTACCATGGGCGTGTCCCTAACGTGACCTGCTTTAATTTCACTAGGATTAGGATACTTAGGGGCAAAGAAAGACATTTCGAAAGCCTATATAAACACCCTAAGTGTGACCTAAAAAGGAGCGTCCAGTTAGGCCGAAGAGCCAAGCCAGAGAGGCCAGAATTGTGGGATTTACTCGAAGAAAGCCAGTTGATTCATATCAAGAAGCTGAAGTTATACTCAAGACGGAGGATCTTCCCTTCAATTTCCTTCAGGGGTTTTCGGGTTTTTCTTATGTTTTGTTTTATATTTTCTTCTGAGATGTATTCTTTTATGATTATGAACTAAACCCCTCAAATACCTGAGGGGGATGAAACCTAAGATGGATCTTGTTATTGTTTTCTGAACTATATGATAAATACTTGATTTTATTCTTAATTATGTGTTCTTAATTCTTGCTTTGATATTTCAAGATATTGATTCAAGTATTGATGTGCTTAGGCAGAGGAGGAATAGACCCTGTCTAAGAGTAGATCTAGCATAATTAAGCAGAGTTGATCGCAACCCTAGAGATAGGATGACGAAAATCTACCAGATTAGGGTCAAACCTAATATAGGAGTCCAAAGATCGAGTTAATGCAATCCTAGGGGTTTTAATTAGAAAGAGATTTCAATTAATCAACCTAAGGTTAGACGTTAGTAGCCTCGAGAGAGGTATTAATATAAATTAGGGAATCCTACGGATCAAGTCAAGTGAATAAATCGTTTGGTTCAGAGTTAAATAACAAGTGAAGTCTAGGTGGATTATTCCTCGGGTATTGTCTTAATCAATTGGTTTTTTCCCACAAGTATTTTTTCCCAATTCATTCTTTTTGTCTTAGCATCTTTAGCTTAATAGTTAGTTAATTTTAGATTAATAATTCCCTTAATTCTTAGGCTAAATAATAAAAAGAAAGTTAGTATTAGTACTTTTGGTTCCTTTGGGTTCGACAATCTAGTCTTGCCACTAAACTATACTATTGTTCGATAGGTGCGCTTGCCTCAATCATTGCCATAGTTAGTTTCTAGGCTCGATCATTCTTTTTTATAAATTTTTAAAACTCTGACACACGATCACTAGCCACCACACCCCTTCCTTTTTCTATTGTCTTTTTCCTTTCATTTTTCTTTTCCCCTTTCCCTTATTCTTTCTTTACATCACCATCACCATGTCGAAGAAGCGAAAGGTCCCTAACATAGTCTCCCCGTGTGAGACCGATCTACATAAGTTCATGCCGGCCGCTTCATTAACTCGACAGGACAAGGACCTTTGAGTCCATTTATTTTTTTATTTTTCTTTTATTTTCATTTTTAAATTCTAGTCCTTTATCTTTCTTGTCTTTAATTTATATTATTATATTTTGATTTCTTTAATTTAGGTTCAAAAGGCTGTTAAGTGATGACTACACCCCCACCGGAGTATCCACCTCCACCTTCACCTCTGACCAACCTTCCGTTTCTTTTCCTTGATTCCATCTAAAATTCAGGAAGTTCACGTCTCTCCCTATCTTATGATTTTATATATTGTAGATATCTATTTTTGTACATTAAGGACAATGTACATCTTAAGTGTGGGGAGGTGTCAACAATTCTGAATTATACCTTTTTCTTAAGTAATTTTCTCATATTACTATTAGAATGAAACTTCTAATGATTTATGATTTTTATTGATATGTTTCGGATTAAGTCATAGATAATTGTGCATTAATGGTTTAAACTTTAAGACATTAGAGAATCAAGCATGATAAGTCTATTTTCAGAATTAAAAATTTATTGGGTTGTTTCCCTAAACTTAAATATTATTTTGAAGTTTGAAATTTACAAGGTTGACATCAAAAACCATAATTTTTGTGAGATTTTGAACCTTTTAGCGCATATATTTTTCTTACTCACTTTATTAATTATGAGTGTGTCAATACTGATTTGTTATTCTAGAACTTGCTTCGATTATACATGTCGAGACCACACTTTTGATTTGATATACTGAGATGATAAAGGCACCTAGGAATTAACCCACTCACTCCACAAAAAGCCTACCCTCATAATTAACCCTTAGTGAACCCCCTTTAGCCTAATGAACCATTTCTTGACTCACCCATTAATATTAACCCAAAACCAAATTTTTACATCTCCTCCTTTAACTCCCCTTATGTCGAGATTTGATTTGATCAGTTGCCTAAATATTTTCTTTATTCCAGTTGTTAAATATTTACGTATTATCGTATGTTCTTATTCTAAAAAAAAGTTGAAAATTCATCTATTATTAGTTTATTATTGTTGGGCTTAAACAGTTAAATTCACATCTTTAGAAGAAGCTCGTGTTATTAATGTAATTATTCATTATTAGTCATTATTTCTAGTTAGGTAATTTGTCAATTCAATCTCGATTCTAACCTTCTAATTTAGCCTTTAACCACACCTTTAACCCAAACCCCATTACAACCTTTTAAAGACCTTTTGATTTGTGTATCATCTCATTTTATAGTGGTGGAGATTTGATTTTCAAGAAAACCTGTGGGATTAACTCTCCATGTTTGACTTTTGAGTGCTTAATTTGAACCTTAAACACCTTGAGTGATTTGAGTGAATCTTTAGTAAGGATGTCAATTCTTGTCGGTTTTGAATTAAGAGGTAATTATTTAGGTAAGGGGAGACACCTATATTTTCGTGCTATAAAAAATTTATGACTTAGATTGTTTGAATCTTTAGAACTCTTTTAGTTAAATTATCAATATATGAATTATCTATGAATTACAATGAAACATTATTGATAAGAATTATGAATTGAGGAAACTAATTTTAATTTGTGAGTTGAGAATTTTGCTTGAGGACAAGCAAAGGCTTAAGTGTGGGGATATTTGATAAACCATAATTTACACATATTTTAACCCCATGCTTGGCTTAATTTTGGATGATTTTCCATTGAATTTAATGAATTCGATGCTCTTAATCTCTTAATTTCATGTTTTATACTCAGGAGAGCTTAGGGAGTCAAAAAGAACGAGAAACGGGCCAAAAAGGGACAAAATGGGCTTACACGGCCTGGACCACTGCACACGGGCGGACCACACAGCCGTGTGTGACAAGCAAGATCGAACACGGCCTGGACTATCGACCACGGGCGTGTCCCTGCCGACCCTAAGTTTAATTCTATTTGGAAAAGGTTACTTGTGGGCCAAGTAAGGCATCTCGAAAGCCTATATAAACACCCTAGGGGGCAACCTAAAAGAGAGTTCGAGAGGACGTCGAATAGACGCCGAGTAGAAGGAGAAAATACTCTAAGACAGCCCTCGGGAACAGCTTAGGAGAAGGATTTCCATCAAGACTGAGGATTCCCCATTAAATTCTTTAGAAGTTTTTGGGTTTTTCTTATGTTTTGTTGTCTTCCCTATTCTAATATGTTTCCCTCTTTTAGTATGAACTAAATCCCTTAAATACCTAAGGGGATGAAACCTAAGACGAATCTTATTATTATTTGATTTATGAGATAAATACTTGTTCTTATTCTTAATTGCGAGTTCTTATTCTTGTTTTGATAATTCAGGTTATTGATTCAAAATTGAATGTGCTTATTTAGTGGAGCAAAAGTCCCTATTTAAGAGTAGATCAACACAATTAAGCGGAGTTGATTGCAACCCTAGAAATAGGACGGCGAAAATCTGCCGGATTAGGATCAAACCTAATAAGGGAATCCATAGATCGAGTTAATGCGACAATAAGGGTTTTAATTAGAAAGAGATTTCAATTAATCAACCTAGAGTCAGTTGTTTTTAGTCTTGAAAGAAATCTTAACATAAATCAGGGATTTCTACGGATTAAGTCAAGTGAATAAATCTCATGAATCAAATATAATAAGTGAAGTCTAGGAGAATTCTTCCTTAGGTATTGCCTATCTCATATAAAGTTGTCTAAAAGTATTTTCCCAATTTACTCTATGTCGCATTCATAGTTAGTTAAATTAGTTAGTTAAGTTTAAAGTAAAAATAAATTCTCTTTAATTATTAGACTAGATAATAAAAAGATAGTTATTACTAGTAATCTTGGTCCTTGAGGATATGATATTCCGGACTCACCATAACTATACTACTATTCGATAGGTGCGTTTGCCTTTGTCGAAATATTAGTTAGTTTCGAGACCATCAGGGTGTTATAGAAAAAGTACTCATACCATGTAAATACCAGGTTTTCTAGGTCTGATCAACCATATGTGACATTGCATGCACTAAATATTTGCATATTTTTCCTTAGACATGAACACCAAAGATAAATGACAAAGTCACTTACCTGGTTATATATTGCCAAAGATTAAACGATTTAATGTAGATACCAGACATAAGGTACAAAAGAACTCACCAGAATACTTTACTCAGAGCTTGCCTACTCTATTGGTTCATTCCCTTTAATATTGGGACCTTTTTTTGTTTCTTTAGATAAAACAACAAAGCAACTCCTTTAAACATAAAAAATGACCAAAACTTTAAAATATAGTAAGAATCTATAGACATGCAAATAGTTTCTGGATAGTAGTTTCCTCCTAACCCAATATTCAAAGAAATCCTACCAAACCTCTCTTACATTAGCTTCTATCTATCTGGTAAAGCTTAAAGGAATATTAAGAATTTACTAGTAGACAACTAGTATAGAAGCTCTCCTAAGCTTAATAGTCAACACATTCCTTAGCAAATAAGAACTCTTCAAGCTTCTTTAATAATAACAAAGTCTAGTAGAGAAGATGAATCAGAATTCTTCTCTCCACTATCACGCTTTCCTATTTATAGATACCTCACATCCAAATCTCAATCAGGATTATCTCTAATCATTATATGTTCTCACATGCTTCCACTAATTAATCACATCCTACAAGGTTCTCTAAGTGTCCTAACTATTGACACGTCGCCTCCACTAGGACATTAGGTTTCTTAAATGTGTCCCACAAGCTATTTCACTTACTTTAGTAGCAATACAAAAACACGAGTGGCGATCTTATTGCGGGAAAGTCCGCTTAATAAGATCTTCACCCTAACTATGATCTAGCCATCACAAGGAATGATACTCCTCAGTATTGGCAAAATTTTACGAAGTACTGCGCCACGAAGTTATCAACATTATTCGGTCTAAGTCTCGCAACTTAGGCGGTCTTCATCACCGTAGTCTCTCAAACCAGTCCAGCTTGCCAAACTAGGGTGTGACACTTAGGCACTAATTGGCCTAATAGGTCATAAAACACACTAAAGTGCTCAATTTATTGAATTTAAAGATAAACTTAACTAAATCGATAAATTTCATAAAGGCTAACAAATTACTTGAATCCGAGCTCATTAAGTGTCGAAAAAAGAGATCATGTAACATTCAACCTAAAGTTTCGGATTAAAATCTGATTTCATAATTATTCATTAGGGACCTCATACTTTCTATTCCTACTAGAGTTTCATGATAGTTTTTTTATTTTATTCAATGTGGCCCCTAATGTATGAAACTAACAATTAAACTTTACAATTTAATCCTTTTTATCAAACTAGGCTTCATTTTAATCAATTTCACACCTAAATCATTCACTTCTGAACAATGGCAACTTACCAAAATTTCACCACTTGGTCAAATTGATTCATGGGTTAGCAAAATCAAGCTCCCATGATAAAAAATCTATAAAAATAAAAAAAGGCTAAAGACTTACTTGTAATTAAGGACGAATGCTTCAAGCTTCAAAAATGATGTTTTTGGTTTTCCTTTCTAACCTAGGACGATGAAAGCATGAGAAAGATGATGAGTTTTCTCATCTTTCTCCACTAACTTCTCTTATATATATGGATTACTAGTTAATTAAGCTTAGTTAATTAATTTAATCAAAGTTTAATTACATTAATCATTCTATACTTAATCTTAATGTTAGTCACCATCAACACTAATAACTTTTACTTAATATGGCTTTATTTACCATTCTGATATTTTGGATAATTGCTATCAAAGTCGTCAAGCCTTATTCTAATTAAAAATCTATAACAATTAAAATTTTATGATTTAGTCCCTGAAACTTAATTAGACACAATTTCGGCTATATCACTTAGCCATTTTTCAATTCGGCAATATATTAGCTTCGTAAATATCCCTATCTAATATTTACGAACTCGATTTATGAAAAAAGATCTCAAAACCGTACTTTCCAACGCCATTGAAAACCCGGTCATTACAGAATTAGGCTAAAAAATTGGTTGAACTAACAGTTGAACCAAATTTCTCTATTTTTAAATAAATTTATTTTTTATTTTTATGATTTTTAAATAATTTATTTGATTTGGACAAATCTATCAGATCAATCAAATCAAAATCGGTAGCCTAATTGATTTGATTATCTGTTCGGTTCTGAAAATCTTAGAATATATGCATAATTGTTGGAATCAACAGTCGATAATTGATAAGTAAAAAATAAATTATTTGAGTGGAAGTGGGCACTTCAGTTTCCGCTATGTTGAACACAACAGAAAACCGGAACACACAAGATTGTTTATGTAGTTTGATTTTCCTATGTCTGCGGAGCCTAGTTCAGTGAGTAGATTCCATTATCTTTAATCTCAATACAAAGAAGTGATTTAAGTCATATTACACCTCGATATAATAACCTCATTTTTGTACTAAAAATCTAGGCCACACACCCTAAGAACTTATGTTGTAAAACCAAGCAATAAACGTGTTTTACACTCTCCATGCACTCTCAAATACAAGTTACTCAACGGACATATAAGTGCTAATTCATTAAATTCAAAACCTATACAAGTCTCTAAATATAAAAAAATTGAGACTTGTTGACATACTAGATCAATTACAATCAATTTCTCTATTAAACATCAATTAATATAGCATTCTAATGAAGTCCGATATAAATAAAGTATTTATATAATTATCTTTTAAAAAATATAAACATTAGATATATAAAAAAAAAAAGAGATGCCCCACTTGTCATAATAGAGATGCTTATGTACTTGTTATATTATATATGCTAGAAATATTATCACACATTCATTCATATAGAAATCTGCGTTTAGAACATAGAAGTGTGTTTGAAAATAACATATAATAAATTATAAAAAGTATGGTTTGGAACTAATTAATAGTAACACATGAAATATATATATTAAAGTTTTACATATAATAAAAAAATGTTTTGGTTCAAATGGTAAAATATTTTATATGTATGGTGTCCCTAGTTCAATCTCATTATTGATAATTTTTTTGTTGATTTATAATTTCTCATTGACTATTAAATAGGAGGATAAATGCGCTTCAGTGCACTCGAATCCATGTCTTTCTATATTGACAACAATATTAATACCAATTAAGTTAAGATTAAATTGACAATAATCTATTTTTTTTTTTCAGATTAGATGAATAGGATTAATTTTATTAGACGAGCTAACTAAGACTCTAACTTTGCTTAGTCTAGATCTCTAGAAATTCTTGCCTAAAAACCACAGGTCCTCGCCACCAAACTTGTCCTTCTTTTCTCTTTCTCTACCGAAAGCCTTAATCTCCCAAACTTTCAACGGCCATTTGCTTTAACATTTCATACTATTGGGTGCTTCATGCTCCATAAATTATCGCTATACTCCACGTTCCAATTGCTTCCAATGTTGCTCTCCAAATCCTCCACTAACTAGCTGCCATCTCTCTCAAACTGATATGCATTGTTTTGCTCCAATTGTTGCTGCCATTGTACCGCACTTGTTGTCCAATAGGTGCATTTGCCTCTTTAATTTGTTGCTACCTTCAAGGATCATAACGGCTATTTGCCACTGCCTTCACCGACCATAATTGCTGCTTCGTGGCTACATATTATTGCACCGATTCATCCGAAAGACTGCACCACACCGCATTATTATATGTGTAATATTATGTCAGTTTACTATTTTTATATATTACTCATTAAAAATTTAGTCAATAGATTAATAATTCTCATTTACGTCAAAATTGAAATTTCAAAATTTGAAAGGTATAAAAATTTAGAATGATCAAATTTGAGAATATGAACTAATTTTACAACTATATACTTAGTACAAAAATAGTATATTTGAATTTAACTGTTACCAATTAAGTCAGGACTAAAATTTTAAAATTCAAAAAATACAGTAACAAATTTGATGAACTCGAAAATTATAAAAATTAAAATTAATTAAATTAAAATCTAAAAATTAAATACACTCAGATTCATCTATATCCATGTTTGGATCTAGCAAGTGATTCTTCAATAATACCACATCATTAACCTATGGCTCATTCCAAAATTTAGTAGACTCACCATTTTCAGTAGACCAAATATGTTCTCCCTTAACGATGACCAAATTCTAGCCGGTGACCAAATATCACCCAGACATCCATCCTCCATTTTATTGATATAAAAGCCCAATTTCAAAAGGAAAGAGTTATTGGGCTCACCTAGCTTCTTTTAAGCCTAGGTGCCCCCTTAATAGGAGATGAACAACCTCGGTCTCAAAAAACCAAAGCAAGCTTCTTCGCCCTATTAATAAAACCTCAAATAAAGCTTCGAGCTATTTTCTCCATCTCCTTATCGGAATGAATGTCAGCTGCATAAAGTAGTTTAGGGTGGTTAAAAGAATAAACTTTGGCTGTGATCACCATTAAGTTAAAAAGAATTTTTATCGGTTGAATCTTAATTTAGTTGGAATTGATATTATTGTTTGTGTAAAAGGACATGGGTTCAAGTATGTTGAAACGTATTTATCTTCCTATTTAAGAGTTGGGAGGGATTATGAATAATTCTAAGTATTGTATTAAAAAATAAATTTTTTAATTTTAAACTTTGATTTTAAACAAAAAATTTGGTAAACAAATAACTTTTCAAACTAAACATTAATTTTAAATTGGGATTTTAATTCAAGCCAAAAAGTAAAAATTTTGAACTTTTAACTTCTAAAAAAAATATTTTTTTATTGAACTTACCTTTTTATCCTCCCATTAAATCTTCTATTTTACAATATAATGCCTATAATTAAAATTTTATCTTCTTAAAATCACTTTTTAACAATAATTATAAACACTATCAAGTTTTCAATAATATTTTTTAGATTTTTTTAGAGCACTATTCAAAAATAATTTTCAATCTTAATAATAAACTAACCGTTAACTAATGTGATCTGACTCGCTAAAAATAATAATTTTACATTCCACCCATAAAGCTTATTTCGAACCTTTTCAATGACCAACTGTTAAAACTTTCAGTAACTCTATTATGGAACAAAGGTACTCCCAAAGAAATACCAATCATCTACTCTTCGAAGGTTGAATCCAAATTCTTTGGGTTCTCTAAAGAAGTACCATGTTCAAAATTATAGCATAAAAGATTCTGATTAATATAAATATGGTTAAAATATGTCAAAGGCTCTTATACTTTTTACAGATTTAGAATTTAGTCCATATACTTTTTCTTTTTAGAATTTTTTTTTTATTTTTTAGATTTTAAAATTCAGGTTCAATTATTAAAACTGTTAATTATTTTTTTGTTAAATTTGTTGACTCAACATTTTGAAATTAAAAAAAAAATTCACTTAGTAACAATGCAAAAAAAAAAATTGTAGTGAACCCCATATTAACAAAATAATTTTAACAATGTTAACAGTTAAAACTGAAATTTGAAATTTAAAAAAAAATCTTAAAAATAAAATCATAGAAATTGCAAATAATATAAAGACTTATGACATATTTTAATCTATAAATATTCTTCAACATTACTCCCTTTGTCTCCGTAAATATGTCACATTTTGACTTTTAGAGGTGAAAATTTTCAACTTTGACCTAAATCTATTACTGATAAAAATTTGAAAAAATATATTATAATAAGTTTCAATGAAGTAGTTTTTAAATTCATTTTTATAAAATTTAATTAATTAAAATATGTAAAATAAATGAAGTTAAAATTTTAAAATTTTGATCTAAACATATCAACTGTGAACAGAGGGAGTACTATCATTTCTTTGAAATTCCTTTCAATTTAGTACAGTAATTTGAGATATGTGCGTCTAAATTATTTTGAATAAAGGACAATAATTAACAAAACCAACCAATATGGAATAACAATATAACTCAAAAATAAAAAAAAAAAAACAGTTAACAAAAGAAATTTATATTGGTTTCCCCTTATTCACTTCATACAAATCACTCCATACAAATAAAGATAATTACTTTTATTTTTTACTTAAATAAGTTTAAAATAATTACAATATATCCCAAATACCCATATTTACTTTTGGGAATTATAATTTATGGATATAGATATAGAATAATTACCAATAACATACGGAAAAGGAGAGTGAAGTAGCTAAATATAGAAAAAGTAGAAAATTAAATATATTTTTTAAAATACAAAAAAAAAGAGGAATGGTAATAAATGGATATATTTTTATAAAAATAAATTAGTAATATAATCTTATAAATTATAAGGTTAAATGTAACACCTCAAACCCGGCCTAGACGTTATGGCCGAATCTGGTGATGTCACAAGGAATGGGTTTTGAAAATGGTGTCGACTTGATAAACCATTCAATTTTTATACCACGAGTTCGTTCATGAATATACTGAAAACGCTATTCAATTAATTAGTTTGTCAAACACTTATTACAGCGGAAGTTTAACAAATTCATTATATTTTAAAAAACCCGGTTTGTCATTTTTAGAAAATCCCTTTTTATATAAAACCGTCGAGTTCATACATCTTATCAAATCATGCAGATTATCAATAAACCAAAAACCAACAGTTAAATACCATAAAGTCCAAAGAGTCCCCAAAATTACATACTCTCAAAAGAAAACCAAAATCATAAATAAAACCATAAAACTAATAACATTAAACGATTTACCGTCGAGTGGTCACCGCTGAGTCTCTGCCGCACCGATCTGCCTAAGTTTGTGGATTACTTGACAGAACAGACAAACAGATGTGAGTTTACGTGAACTCAGTGTGTAACCCAACAGAATTAAGCATGCAAACATACAATATCATAGACACTGTCAAAAGTAGATACAGATACAGATACAGATTTAGATTATAGAAACAGACGTGCAAAAATCCTACCCCCATCCTCTACACACCAACTTCGTCCATCCCATCACACCATGTGGGGTTAAAAACACCTACCCATCCCTACACACCGTGTCGTGTCATTAAGACACATATCAGATATTATGTAGCCAAGCCGTCAGAATATGGGCGTTTAACGCCAAATAGAATACTTCCTCCTCATATACAAATCCCACCCTACAATCATATGTAGAAACATATACAAAATAACATACTAGAAATGCTCAACATGCTTACGTACAGATATCAGAATAATCAGACATGCATAGCATTATCATATTCAGAACAGAATATCAAACTATCATAGCTAGTTTTGGGGTTTGATTAGCCTTTATCGACCCTACGGTAGGCCTATAGTCGATTGGTACGACCTGTGCCCCCTAGGGAAAATTTCATAATTATGGGCCCACATGCCCGTCTGGCCCATACGCCCCACTTGGTCTAGCCCGTATGGCTCACACGACCACGCACCAACCACCACACAGCCGTGTCCTGAACACGGCCAAGCCTTCATCGATCACGCGACCGTGTCTCGCACATGGCCATCCACACAGGCGACCACACGCCCGTGTAGCGTCGGCAGTGCAATTTTTTGGCTTTTGCCGAAACCTCATTTTCTGCATTTTGAGTACACACCTTGTATGATTTGATGCTAAAAACACTCTTGAGCCACACAATACCTAAAATCGACATAAGAAACTTCGAACATCAGTCTTAAACCTCAATTTTACCAAAACGAGAAACCAACAATGGTTCAAATCAAGCACTCAACACTTACCCTACTACCCCGAGCGATTTCGACTATGATTTCGCTAGAAGAGAGCCCTGTTCCACTCGATTTCTTGCTGCGAAAACAGAAAATAAGGTTCCAACCGACAATTTGGAAAACGAACCTTTCAATCAATTACTAGAATCCCACTTACCAAATACTCAAGGAAAATGAAGAAGTAAAGCAACGAAATTACCGACATATCGAAAACAAAACAGAAGGAGGAATCAAAAGAAAAGGAAAAACGACAAGTTTGGAGAAGACAAAGTGAAACTAACATCAGTTTTTTTCCTAGGAAGAGAGAAATTTTTTTGAAAAAGAAATGGATAAAAATAAAAAAAATCCCAAATCCCTAATTTTACTCCCACTAATCGACTAACTCATAACTCCCTTAGAAATTCAGCTCCACCAAAACTCTTAACAAATATTCGAGCAAAAATTAACACTCCTACTAACGCAGGGATTTGAACACAGAACTTCTAACACATTGACTCTCTTACCACTTGAACCTGCAGGCTCATTCTGATATGAATTCACATGCAATTAAATATAAGCCCATTGAACAAGGATAATGCTTGGATCTAAAAAATAACCGAAATTTGCTAAAGGTAGGACTTGAACTTGGGACCTCACACACATACCCAGAACACTTAACCACTAAAGCAGACATATATTTGTGTCAAATATTTACAGAAACAGAAATCAATTATACAGGGCGTTACAACTCCACCCCCTAAAAGAAATTTCGACCTCGAAATTTACCTGAGCAGAATGAATGAGGATACTACTGACGCATCGAGTCCCCAGGCTCCCACGTGGCTTCCTCAATGCCATGATTCTGCCACAGAACCTTCACCAACGATATAGACTTCCTCCTTAGAGCCTTAACATCACGATTCAGAATCTGAACTGGCTCCTCCTCAAAAGTCAAGTCCGGTCTAACCTCAATCTCCTCAACCAAAACAACATGAGATGGATCAGACCGATACCTCCTTAACATCGAAAGGTGAAACACATAGTGTATACGGTCTAACTCTATAGGTAGCTCCAACTAATAAGCAATCGGTCCCACACGTTTCAGAATCTAATACGGTCTAATAAACCTAGGACTCAACTTGCCCTTACGACCGAATCTCAGAACTTTCTTTTATGAGGAAACCTTAAGAAACACAAAGTTCCCTACAGAGTACTCAATATCATGCCTCTTCAGATCTGCATAAGATTTCTGTCTATCAGAAGCTGCCTTTAGACAATCCCGAATCAGCCTAACTTTATCTTCGGCCTTTGAAACGAACTTAGGACCCAAAACTCGACGTTCACCCAACTCAGTCCAACATAGCGGTGAGTGACACTTACAACCATACAAATCCTCGTAAGGTGTCATCTGAATGCTAGACTAGAAAGTGTTATTGTAGGCGAACTCAGCTAATGACAGATAATCCTCCCAACTACCTAGGAAATCTATCACACAACTCCGAAGCATATCCTCTAGTATCTGAATCACCCTCTCAGATTGACCATCGGTCTTAGGATGGAATGCAGTACTGAAGTCCAATCTCGAACCCAGAGCATCATGCAATTTCTTCCAAAATTGAGATATGAAGCGAGGATCCCTATCAGAAATTATCGAAACAGGAACCTCATGCAGTCTTACAATCTCAGAATATAGAGTTTTGCTAACTTTTGCAGAGAAAAGTCTGTCTGAATCGAAATAAAATGAGCGGACTTTGTCAATCGATCCACGATAACCAAACAAAATCTTTCTTAGTGGGTGTTAAGGGCAACCCACTAACGAAGTCTATTGTTACTCATTCCCATTTCCATAAGGGGATCTTAACGGGCTGTAGCAAATCTGAAGGCAACTGATGCTCAGCCTTAACTTGCTGACATGTCAAATAACGAGCAACGAAATCCCTAACCTTACACTTCAAACCTGGCCACCAGTACAACTCACGAAGATCGCGATACATCTTATTACCACCGGGATGCATAGCATAAGAGCTACTATGCGCCTCCCTCAAAATTGACTGACTTAAATCGGAATCATTCGGCGCACAGACCCAACCTCGAAAACATAGAACATCGTCATTATTTAGCCCAAAATCTGAAGTACTACCACTTTCAACCTGATGAAATCGTAAACCCAAAGACTCGTCCCCCAACCGCTTATCACGAATCTGATCTATCCAAGTCGGCTTAACTTGCAACTCAGCTAATAGACTCCCATCATCAAACAGACTAAGTCGAGCGAACATCGCTCTCAGATCAGTTATTGCTCTATGAGTTAAAGCATCGGTCACCACACTAGCCTTACCAGGATGATACTCTATCATGCAACCATAATATTTGAGCAGCTCAACCCATTGCCGCTGTTTAATATTCAACTCATTTTGCGTCAGGAGGTACTTGAGGCTCTTGTGATTAGTGTAGATAATACACCTCTCACTATACAGATAGTGCCTCTAGATTTTCAATGCAAAAACCATCGCAGCCAACTCGAGATCATGCGTAGGATAATTCCCTTCATGTGTCTTAAGCTGACGGGACGCATAAGCCACAACTTTACCATCTTGCATCAACGTACATCCTAAACTGGCGTGTAACGCATCATTGTACACCACAAACTCCTTACCAGATTCAGGCTGTCTCAGAACAGGAGCCTGAGTCAGAACAGCTTGAGCTTCTCGAAGCTCGATTGTTGCGCATCAGTCCAAACAAAAGGAACACCCTTACGTAGAAGCTTAGTCAAAGGAGCCGCAATCAGAGAGATCCCTTCGACAAACCGCCGATAATAACCCGCCAGACTCAGAAAACTGTGAATCTCAGATAGATTCTTAGGCTATTTCCAATCCAACAACGGATCCCCTCAGTAGAAACTACGTGCCCAGAAAAGTTACCTCTCGCAACCAAACTCGCACTTGCTCAACTTAGCGTAGAGCTATTTTTCATGGAGAATCTGAAGCACCACTCTAATATGTTCATTATGTTCATCTTCAGTTTTAGAGTAAACCAGAATATTATCGATGAAAACCACGACTAACTGATCTAGATATGGATGAAACACTCAGTTTATCAGATTCATTAATGTAGCCTGAGCATTCGTCAGACCAAAAGGCATAACTAAGAACTCGTAGTGTCCATAATGAGTCTTAAATGTAGTCTTATGAACAACCACTTCCTTAATTCTCAACTGGTGATACCTAGAACGAAGGTCAATCTTCGAAAACACTGAAGCCCCTCAGAATTGATCAAACAAGTCGTTGATTCTCGAAAGCAGATACTTGTTCTTCACAGTCAGTTTATTCAGTTGCCGATAAACAATGTACATTCTCATGGTGCCATCTTTTTTCTTCACAAACATAATCGATGCTCCCTACGAAGACACACTAGGACGGATGAAACCACGATCCAGTAGCTCTTGAAGTTGAGCCTTAAGCTTTACAAGCTCCTTCGGTGCCATTCGGTAAGGAGCGATGGACACCAAAGCTGTATTCGATAGAAGCTCAATTCCAAACTCAACTTCTCAATTCGAAGGTAAACCCGGTAACTCTTCAAGAAAAACATCCAGAAAATCCCTCACAGTTTTGATATCCTCTATAGTAGAGTCCCCAGAAGCAGAAACACTGACGTAAGCCAAATACGCCTCACACATTTTTCGAACCAATTTCTCAACCACAAGCGCAGAGATCACATTGAACAAATAATCTCGGCTGCTCACCTATCACAACCACTTCTGTATCGTCCTCAGTCCTCAGGACAACCGTCTTAGATACGTAGTCTAAGCTAACACGGTGCTCAATCAACCAGTCCATTCCCAGAATTAATTCAAACTCTCCAAACGGAAGCTCCAACAGATTTCCCAGAAAAATAGCCCCTTGCACCACTAACCGAACATCCCTATAAAGCTTATTAACCCGAATAGACTGCCCCAACGGACTCATTACGGTGATCTCACTAGAAGTGCTCTCGACAAAAATTCCCAAGTTTCTAGATACAGAACTAGCTACATAGGAGTGCGTAGAACCTATGTCTATCAAAACAGTATAAGGTACATCAAAAATTAAGAACGTACCTGCGATAACATCTAGAGCATCACTATCCTCTTGGCGTTGAGCAGCATAAATCAATGCAGGCTGTCTCGCTTCAGTCTGACCAGCACCTCTGTCTGGTGCTCTCCACCCATGACCATACCATTACCACCCTTTGTCGGTCCATGACCTTTGGGTGGCTATTGAACTGCCCCCTGAGGCTATACAGAACTCAGTCCTGAAGCTTGCATCTAATCTTCCCGTTATGGACACTCCCGAATCCGATGCTCCAAAGACTCACACCTCAGACAAGCCCCTATCCTCCTCCAACACTTGCTCGGATGGCACTACCACAGTCTCTACAAGGTTGAATTCTAGTAGGAGCAACAGGGGCTCCCACTCTAACCGGCCCATTAGGTTTGGCTATTTTCTTAGGCCTCTGAACAGAACTAGAGGGCTCCAAGTCCCTCTTATTCTTACCTCTCTTTCGTTCTCTATTTTGGCGCTCCACGCACTTAACATCCTCGGCGATCTTTGCCTTTTCAACCAACACCGCGAACTCTTGCTCCCTCTGTGGAGCAATTAGCATCCTTACATTGTCTCTCAAACCGTCCTCAAACTGGACGCCCCTCTCATACTCAGACGCCACTATGCCTCGAGTGTAGCGGCTCAACCTCAGAAACTCGGCCTCATACTCGGCCACAGATCTATCACCTGCGAGCATGAGTTATTCAATTAATTACTTTTTCAAACACTTATTACAACGGAAGTTTAACAAATTCATTTTATTTTAAAAAACTCGGTTTGTCATTTTTAGAAAAATCCCTTTTTTGTATAAAACCGTCGAGTTCATACATCTTATCATATCAAGCCAATTATCAATAAACCAAAAACCAATAGTTAAAAACCATAAAGTCCAAAAAGTCTCTACAATTACATACTCTCAAAAGAAAACTAAAATCATAAATAAAGCCACAAAACTAATAACATTAAACAATTTACGGTCGAGTGGTCACCGCTGAGTCTCTGCCGCACCGATCCGCCTACATCTGTGGATTACCTGACAGAATAGATAAACAGATGTGAGTTTACGTGAACTCAGTGTGTAACCCAACATAATTAAGCATGCAAACGTACAGTATCATAGACATAGTTAGAAGCAGATACAGATTCAGATTCATATTACAGAAACAGACATGCAAAAATCTTACCTCCATCCTCTACACATCAATTCCGTCCATCCCATCACACCATGTGGGGTTAAAAACACCAATCCATCCCTACACACCGTGTTGTGCCATTAAGACATATATCTGATATTATGCAGCCAAGCTGTCAGAATATGGGCGTTTAATGCCAAACAGAATACTTTCTTCTCATATACAAATCCCACCCCACAATCATATATAGAAACTTATACAGAATAACATACTAGGCATGCTCAACATGTTTACGTACAGATATCAGAATAATCAAACATGCATAGCATTATCATACTCAGAATAAAATATCAAACTATCACATCTACAGTTTTGGGGTTTGATTAGCCCTTACCGACTCTACGGTAGGCCCACAGTCGATTGGTACGACCCGTGCAACCCTAGGGAAAATTTTAGAATTATGGGTCAACATGCCCGTGTGTCCCACAAGCCCCACTTGGTCTAGCTCATGTGGCTCACATGGCCATGCACCAGCCACCACACGGGCATGTCCTGCGCACGGCGAAGCCTTCACCGATCACACGATCGTGTCTCGCACGCGGATGAAAGTGTAATTTTTTGGCTTTTGTCGAAACCTTATTTTTTGCATTTCGAGTACACGCCTGGTATGATTTGATGCCAAAAACACTCCCGTGCCACACAATACCTAAAATCGACATAAAAAAATTCCCGACATCAGTCTTAAACCTCAATTTTACCAAAACGATGAAACCAACAATGGTTCAAATCAAGCACTCAACACTTACCCTACTATCCTGGGCAATTCTGACTATGATTCCGCGAGAGGAGAGTCTTGTCCCACTCGATTTCCTGCTGCTAAAACAGATTATAAGGTTCCAACCGATAATTTGGAAAACAAACTCTTCAAACAATTACTAAAATCCCACTTACCAAATACTCAAGGAAAATGGAGAAGAAAAGCAACGAAATTGCCGATAGATCGAAAACAAAACAGAAAGAGGAATAAAAAGAAAAAGAAAAATGACAAGTTTGGGGAAGACAAAGTGAAACTAACATCAGTTTTTTTCCTGGGAAGAGAGAAGTTTTTTGAAAAAGAAATGGATAAAAATAAAAATATCCCAAATCCCTAATTTTACTCCCACTAACCCACTAACTCATAACTTCCTCAAAAATTCAGCTCCATCGAAACTCTTAACAGATATTCGAGCAAAAATTAACACCCCTACTAACGTAGGGATTCGAACACAGAACCTCCAACACATTGACTCCCTTACCACTTGAACCAACAGACTCATTCTGATATGAATTTGCAGGCAATTAAATATAAGCCCACTGAATAAGGATAAGGCTTAGATCTAAAAAATAACCAAAATTTGCTAAAGGTAGGACTTGAACTTGAGACCTCTCACACACACCTAGAACAATTAACCACTGAAGCAGACATATATTTGTGTCAAATATTTACAGAAACGGAAATACATTATTCAAGGCGTTACATTAAATATAAAATTAGTACCAGAAGTTATCCACTTCTTTCAGATTGATACTCAAATTTTTTCCGTCCACTATGTTTGTACTTGAGCCTAACGCCATTAGTTTTTTTTTGCTGACATCGCAATGCTAGCCAATCACACACCACTACGTGGCATCTTTTTGTACCTCTTTTTCTTTTTCTTTTTCTTTTTCCTTTATTTTCTTCCATTTTTCTTTTTCTTTTTCCTTACCCATTCCCACATACATCCCCAATGGCTGACACCAATTTCCTAAAACCGTAAAATATCATTGTCATTCACTGTCATTCACCATTCACTGTCATTTGTTGTCGTTCACCATTCACTATCATTCACTATGTTCAGCAGGAGCTTCATCACCATTCAACTTGGGTACGTCTTTTTCTTTTTCTTTTACCTACCTTTTTCTTCATCTTTCTTCTTCACTCTTCTTCATCTCCCAGTTTTAGGGCCAACTGCAACGAAGTATCGACGCCAGATTATTGGGTTTTTTTCTTGGCTTTTAAATGATTAAAAATAAATTCATATAGAAAATTACAGTAGTTGATAAAATATAGGTTAATAAAAAATATAATTACTTTGTTGTGTTATTGGATGAAGAAAGAAACCTTTTGAATCCTTTTAAAACATGTCTGATATGGCTAGAATCTTGTAAATAATTAGTTTCTAACTGAAAAACTTGCAACAAAAATATGAATTTGATTAAGAAATTTAATTTTAGTTGAAAAATTCATCGAATTTGTAGCTTCTTTAGCAATATATATACACATAAAAAAGGGAAAAGAAAGAGAAAAATTTCCATGGGGAAGCAGGAAAACTATTACCTACTTTTCGATATTGCAAAGCTCATCTTGAAGCTTTTATCTTTTGTTCATGAGAGAAGATGAAACACCCCACACCCGGCCCACGAGCCTGGACCGGATCTGGTATGTTCCTTAAGTAAACCAGTTTTCGAATTCTTTATTACTTAGAGAAAATTTGTAAAATTTTAGAAAATATTGTTTTGGATTGGGCTTAGGTTGGGAAACCCATTTAACTAATTTAAAAATCCAATTTTATTAAGGTGACAAAATAATTTTCTTTAGGTTTATAAAAATATACTTCACTTAAAATTTAATCCAACAATCGTTTGTAACAAAATAATTAAAAATAAAGCAGAAATAAAGAAAATCCACTTGGGCCTTATGGCCTTATTACATCAAATAAACCCAAAATAAAATTAAATGTACTTAGAAAATATAAAGTCCAAATTCTAAATAAAGTCTTCAAGTGAAGCATGGCCACCTCAAGGTCTACCGTCCCGGTCCGTCACTGTTCATCACCTGAAAATAGTTCCCACAACGGGGTGAGTCAACAGACTCAATGTGCACACAGTACTAACATTCAACAAATCAGGCATACATGCTCATATCAAATTCATATTCATATAAAGATAAATGATGATGCAACCCAAACCCAAGCCTATTTGTCCATCCGCTACACACCACCCGTACCTGCCAGTCACACCGTGGGGACTACTAAGTTAACCCTCCATCCGCTACACACCATCGAAGGCAGTCGCTACAGTCGACGTGCTCATCGCCCATATAATTTGTGTCATTAGACACCATATTCAAATAATGTAACCGAAGTTACCAAATTCAGATCATGTAACCGAAGTTACCATATTCAAATGTTGTGACCGTAGTCACCATATTCCGTTGGTGTGACCGAAGTCAACACCTTCTTCCCCTTTCACATAGGTCCCGAATGCCCCATATATTTTATATCATGCATAACATACTTAATTCTCATTCATGCTACTATTCACATGTTCAAAATATTTCATATTTGCAATCCTATCAAAAGTAGGAAACGTACCTGGGTACTCTTTCATTTGTGGTACTTAACCACATTCACATTCTTATGCATATTCATACATTTAATAATTGCCATATAATTTATTGAAGATTAGTATGGATACACACCTGATTCGCTTATTGGATTCCTTGAGATCCCGAAAATCCCGGTCCAACGATCTAGATTTTTAACTCCTATATTCGGCCAAAGCATATTAATAAATCTATTTGGCTTAAAGAAAACCAAATCCTAGTAGGATTTGTATTACTAATACTCACCTTGTTTGCCGATTTGACTAACAATCAAATCCCGAAGATTTGTGTTCTTCTCCCTTGAAATCGGCTAACCATTAAATCCATTGATTTGGTTAGTCTCTGATTAAAACGAGTAGATCTAGAAATTCAAAAGAAACCTTGGCCGATTATAACCACTTACCTTATGATGAGACCTCAAAAATATCGGTTCCTTGCTTCCTTTATTGATATCGAAATTCCTATAATTCATATGTTAGATCTAACATATAAAAAAAACTTTCGGCCATATATATATATATATATATATATACTTTTCTTACCTTAGATCCTTGATCCTTGTTTTCAACAATTGTAGAAACCTGATAGACCCCTTGTAGATTCGGCCATAAAACAAACATAAGGATTAAACCCTTCTCTTTCGACAAATAGAAAAGAAAGGAACTTGATTGATGCTTGATCTTACCTTTAATGCCTTTAATCGATTGCCTCCTTGCCTAGAGTCTCAGAGTTTCGGCTATGGAGTTTTATTCAGGGATCAAAAGAAAAGGTTTTGGCTTGACAGATGAAGAAAAGAGAAGAAGGAAAAGATGGAAAGAAAATTCGGCAGAGAGGGGGTTTGCTTAGGGAGAATTTCGGCAGAGAGGGAGAGGAAGCAAAAGTTGATGAGTAGTCCTCCTGCCCTCCTTTTATAGGCAAAGTTATCAGCCAAAGAGTCCCTTGCTTGGCCACCACTCCTCTATATGATAATATTATCCTTATTAAAAATATTTAATCCATCATTTATCTTTCCAAGATAATCCAATTTTAAAATCTAAAAAAAATCCCTTATTTATCAACTTATTAATCGAGTATTTATGAAAATAAAACACTCCTTTCTAGAATGCTTGTGCCGTCCACCTTGGTGTCTCTAGAAGCAAAAATAAAACTTATTTTATTTGCTTCCCAAGTGACTCCAACCCAGGCCCATTCCTCTTGCACATGGCGCCATTGCCATAGGCCCTAAGTGACATCTTCAGGCCACTTTTCCAAGCCTGTTTGTGTGTCAAACTTTACCAACTTTTTCCTTTAAGGCCCTTTAGCCCTTATTTCCTATTTTGAACTTTAAAATTTGACATTTCGGCATCATTTCTAAGTTTCCTAAAATTTTCGATCGGCTCTGTTTACTGACCATTTTCTTACATTTCCAGGTTTCCAGAAATGTTTACTTTCCATTTCTGAATCATTTCCAAAAATGTTCAAGTTTCCAAAATGTTCAAGCTTCCAAAATGTTCAAGTTTCCAAAATGTTCACTTTCCTCTTTCAAACTTAACGTTTCCAAAGCATTTCCTTAGATTGCCTTACATTTCCATACAGTTCCATACATTTCCTTACATTTCCATACTTTTTCATACATTTCCATACATTTCCATACGTTTTCAAAAGTATCAAAAATTTATTCTTAGTACTTGAGACTTGACATTTCGTAGAATTAAACTGAAAATGCATAGGCCCTTTTCAGGATGTTAAAGAAGAAAGGATGGCGGTTGGATTCCCTGAACTTTTATGCCTTAACGAGATTTTCATGAGGAAAAAGTGGTAGGTAATAGATCTATGATGGGCATCGAAACCACCAAAAATAATTCCTGCCATTAAAATAACTTTAAATAGTAGTAAAGAGTGGTAATAGGGTCGAGTCCACAGGGATTGGTATTATAATCAACTTTCACATTTAACTTGTGATCAGAATTTCTGTTGTGTCGATAATCGTGGTAATAGTCGTGCCCACGACTCCGAACGGACTTGCTGAAAAATAAACAAATAAATCAGTGGAGTTTTGAAATGTTTAGAAATTAAATAATATAGACAACACAAATAAACAATTAAATAAATTGGAAATAAATTTAAATTGGGAAATAAATTTGGATTTTGTAAATAGAGATAATAAGCCTTAGCATTAGACTCGGTGGATTCTGGATGTAACGCCCAAAAATTTTAAAATCTATATGTGAGAATATGCAATCATTAAATCCTTGTATCTCTGGTTCTATGCTCTGCTTATGTGTTCGAGGTATGGAGTTCGAGTCGCATCGTTCAGATTTTTATCATTTTAGAATAACCCCTACTCGTGTATCACATAGCTAAGTGTAAATCTATGAGATCCTATGTTAAGAATAAGCCTGCTGGTTCACTATTTAAGTATCTGTTTGTATTTTGTCTGGTTCCGAGTTTGAATCCTGAAATATGCGAGAGCGAATATTTTTGCTAAGTATGGGAAGTTGATTGGAAGTTAATAGAATTTTAAAGTATCATTTTCTTCTTCATTATTTCTTTTTGCGTTCCATTCATCTCCTTTTCTTTTTCTTTCCAATACTTTTACTTTTTTTTCTTCATTTTGATTGTGGTCGTAACTAGTCGAGATTATACACAGTAAATCGCATCACTCGAAAGGCTATCGAGTAAGTGTCAGCTAGTCAGTTGTCTGCACAGTTTTCCTTTTATTCTTTGTAAGTTACTCTAAGTTAAGTATTATGAGTTCCATGCGAATCGTTGATAGAGGATTATTGATTTTTCTATTTAGGTGGAAATATCGAAAGTGGTGAACAACAACATGCTAATTCCAACGATTGTTGTTGATTTTTTGGCAAGCATTGAGTTAATTGAAAGTTTCGTGTCGAAACTTTTGACTTGAGTTTTAAGAGTGTAATCGGGAATGGCTATCGATAAAATGACTTAATTGTGTAATTGAATGCTTGTTTTAGGCTTGGGAGATCCTCCTCATTGTTGTTGCTTTGAAATCTCTTTAGGTGCGTGCCGAAAACCTTAATTTTTTGTGAGTTTTATTCGCTGAAAATGGCGGCTGTTGATGCCACACGGCCATGTGTCAAACCATGTGGTTGGCTGTGTAACTCATTGTTCATCGATTTGGTGCCAGACGAGTAAGGCACACGTGCACGTGTCCAGGCCGTGCGTGGCCATATTAGTGTAGGGTTCACACAGGTAAGGACACGAACGTGTGTCTAGGCCGTGTAACTCACAGTTCATTATCTTGGTGCCGCACGGGCAAGGACACGGGCGTGTGTCTAGGCTGTGTGACTCTCTGTTTGTGACTTAGGACCACAAGACCAGGGACATGGGTATGTGCTTAGGCCGTGTGAGGCACACAAGCACAGACACGGGCGTATGTCCAGGCCGTGTAACTCACTGTTTATGTTTTGGAACCACGCGAGTAGAGGACACGGGCATGTGTCCAGGCCATGTGGCATATAAGTCGGGTTTGAATCCTAATTTTCTAAGGCTGTGTATGTGACCAACATTGATCTGAATCTCCTCAATGTGTGAATGATATGAGTTCGATTGTATGAGGGCTTTTTGATGCTCTATGATGTATGGCATAACTATATGTGTATGTGATAACTAATTCTGATACTGAATCGTACTCTGTAATTGTGGATATTTGTACACTACATATGCATGGGTTGGGATATTGTGAAGAATGAAGTACTTTACTCCGAACTAGTGGCTAAGCGACATTGTAGAGAACTCTGAATCTGACTCTTTCTTGCATTTTGATTTAGCAGCTAAGCTACGTATCTATAAACGTGTCAGACAAACACTCTGTGGTGTGTAGGGTTGGACGGGCATTGAACGCCCTTAATGGTTTTTGGTATGGCCGAAAATAGTGTGTAGCGGTTGGGGTAGGAAAATCTTGCATACGAAACTGATTTGTTCTGTAATTGAAACTGAAACTGCTTTTGCTTCTGTAACTGAACTATTCTTTATCTGAATTGGAACGACTTCTGCTGCTTAATAAAATATTAGGATTTAAGAATAGTCCTGCAATTTTATTTCACTTGAATGAACATCTTTTTAGCACTGAGTTCACAACTCATTTTTTAATTGATTGGATTTCAGGTGGTTTGCAAACTTGAACGGGTTGGCGCTACAGGAGCTCGATCAAGCTTTAATCTTCCGTGTAAATACTACTTTAAGAATTTTGGTAAACTATGATAATATGACTTTTGGAAGATTATATACTTAACTAATCTTTGTGATGGATATTATGCGACGTATGGTTTAGTTTTATTGTGCTATATATATGTGGTATTTTAGCATCGATGATGTAACTCTCTAGACTTGGGCTGGATGACTAGGTTGGGTTTAGGGTGTTACACCAGATTTTGAATCAATCCTCGAAAATTAATTTTCTCCTCCAAACAATAAGCTGGTTATAGCGGTTAAGAACGTCTTAACCGTCAATTCTTCCTCTTGTAGCTGGTCCCGGTACGACCTGCAAACCAACCCTTACCGATTATCTAACTGAGATACACGCGTTTCCAATTCAAGATTTCGGCAGCCTTGAATTCTAAAGAACCTAACTCGGATTAACGTCCTCAACCGCGCGAGACGTTTAAATCCGATCACTTCTCCCTTGATTTGTTCTCGAAGATCAAAATACAGCATGGCTGACTCGTTTCGCCAACTGTCTGCAAACACGACTCCAACCCAACGCGCTTTTTGATTTGAAATCAAGTTAACTTTAATAGATGAATTTGTCAATATCGATACTTAGGAAAAATAGTGAATACTGACTGGAAGGATTTTAGTATGGATACATATCTCACGATTCTTGACCGAAAAGAATACCAGCCTAAACCTAAGTTAGTATTTAGTGAAGCATAAATTTATTCATGCTTTGGTTGGCTATAAAATGGATTTGAATGAAAATGGTGGATATTGGGAAGAGAAGGGACTTGGAAAGCAATTAAACAAATTTTGCAAGAAACAAGGAAATGAAAATGGAGTAGCAGTATGTAACAGTCCGGTTTAGACCCTAGTCGGAATAGTGGTTTTGGGACCACAAATCCGAGTCAAAAAAAGATTTTAATATTATTTTCTGTGCTTGCAGTGTGTGATTAAGCATGTGTGGAAGTTTCGTGAATTAATTTTATTGTTTGTGTGCTTAATTTGAGAAAAGGATTAAATCGCATCAAAAGTAAAAGTGACATTCTATATGTTAATGTGCTTAATTGAGTTGGCTTTTTAATGTGGAGGTCCTTATGTTGTAAATGGACCATTGATATGGTTAATGGACATTAATGACCATCCATTATGTATTATTATTTGTTTTTATTAAAGGTTAAATATGTAAATTAGTTACTAAGTTAAGTTAAAATAAAATAAAACATAAAAAGATGGCTATTCTCATCTTATCTAGCCGAATGTGAAAGAAAAAGAAGGAAAGAAAACCATATTAGGTTTCAGTTATGTTCAAGCAAAATTAAGGTATGGATTTTGATCGGTTTTTGATAATTTCTACGTTTTTGTAATCGTTGCTATAAATCTACTAAGCCCATGCTTTAATTTTAGAATTTGATGAAGATTTTGAAATACGCCATTGATGATTTTGTGAGCTTTGTGATGTTAGTTGGTGAAATATGAAATATATGTGATAGATTAACATGTTTTGTCTTTGGATTTTTGGTGAATTTGAGTAATTTGGACTAAATTGTGAAAATAATATTTTTGAGGGACTAAAATGTGAAATAAATGAAATGAATGGACTTGTATGATCATGTTGAAAATTTGGCTAAGCATGGGTACAAGGGAATTTTGTGTATTTTGTGATTTTGTGAAATAAGGACTTAAATGTTAAAATGTGAAAATGTGAGGGTTAATTTGTAAATTGCCCTAAATATGTGTTTTTTGGATTGAATTGAATGATTTGGTGAATAAAATATTTAAATTTGAATATGTATAGTCTAGTTGAAATGGTTAATATTTTGAGTTGTATATAAAAGCTATGTGATATGGCTTGTAAATGGATGTGCAAATGGTAATATTTGATCTATGTTTTGTGATGCAAAGTTGGTATATTATAGATGAAAAGATGTCATAATGAATTGGTAAGTTTATGGATGGATTATGTTTAGAAATGCTTGAGATTAGATTGAGCTAAATGGCACAAAAGTTAGCGTCTTTGTTATGTTCTTGAATGGTTAGAAAAGATGGTCATTTTGGTATGTTTTGGTTGCATTTGATGCTAGGTATGATGCTTAATTTTGCTTGTAGGTATAACCAAAGTGTGAGTGGCAAATTGGCCTTGAAAATGGTCTATATTTGCCAACACGGTTGAGCACACGGGCGTGTGGCTCGACCGTGTCCTTCGTGGTTGCATTTCAAAACAAGTCAGTTTCGACCGCGGGCTGGACACACGGGCGTGTAACTGGCCATGTGGTGCAAGTCAGTGTCGACCACAGGTGAGGCACACGGACGTGTCTCAAGCCGTGTGGACAAATAAGTATGCATGCCCTGTTTTGCCACGGCTTAGACGCACGGGCGTGTCTGAGGGCGTGTGAGGCATACGACCTGCCCACACGGGCGTGTGACCTCTGTAGCTTCGAAAAATGTTTAAATTTTAGAAATTTTCGTATGTGTTCGGTTTAGTCCCGACTCTTTCTAATGCATGTTTAAGGTCTCGTAGACCTGTTTAAGGGACACTTTGATTTGATTGGTTAAATTATGACATGAGATGTTTGTATAGGATCCGATATGTTCGGTAATGCCTTTAACCCTAGACCAGCAATGGTTACGGGTTAGGGGTGTTACACAGTATGATACCGACGCATGAAATTGGAAGGAAAAGAATAATTCTTATTTAATTCCAAATGAAATCAAGAGTGTCCTCCAAGCTACCATAAATGCCCTATTTATATACATACGACTTACTAAATTTGGCCAAACTACCCACTACATAATTAAAATTAAATAAAAAAATAAAATCATATTTTCTTCTAATTTTAGTTTTTACAAAGTCAAAAGAAATCTGATGAGCCCTTGACTATTTCCACGTTTTTGATTCGGCCCCACTTTATTGACTCTACTGCAAATTGGTCCTTTTCTGCTTATTTTTAACTCATAGCATCCCAATTGCATTCCTGACAGGATTAAAATATAAAATCATTAATTTAGTAGGGATCAATTCAAGAATTAATCGATTTAAACACAAAAAATCATGCAAATTTAACATGTTATCAAATCCCCCTACTTAGCTCATGCTTGCCTTTAAGCATATTGTACTTTCATACATTAGAAATTATTCAACAATTTATTAAAAATCAAGCCTCTTTTTCGCATCCATAATCAATGTAAACAATATAGGGAAAAAAACAAATAAAAGCTCAAAGTACCTAGTTTGATCAACAAGTGTCATAAAACTGAAACATGTGAACTATATTATTTCACTAAATTCAGTTCAAACCAAAATTTGCAAGGTATTATCCTCAATTAACCATTTACTAATAATTTATTTTTTATTTTTTATATATAGACGTGGTCAAACCTTTTTATGAGAACTAGGATGACAATCCAAGCACCCTACCCTGGTTACTTAATTCAAACAGTCTTTTTTTTGTTTATTTGAAAAGCTCGGTTAGCGAAATATTTGTAAGTTTTCGGTTTGTCACTCGAACCTTTTTACGCGATATGAGATGACAACCAAAGCACCTCATCTCGATTACTAAATTCAGTCACTTTTTTGAAACCTTCACTTATAACTTGAGCCTTTATTTATTTATTTATTTATATACAAGAAAATATTTGTTCCAAACAATCAATTTTTTTTATGAAAAATCTAGTTAGATATATCAACTTTAAAACACACATGTCGATTAATCTAGATACTCGAACACTTTAATTCAAAAATTACCCAATTGTCCAAATTGACTAAGTAATGAGATTAGAGGCTCAATGTCAAATAAACTATCGAATAAATCTAGTATAAGATTGAACATATGCAAAAGAGAAACATGCAGCAAAAATCGATCAATCATGCATACTTACTATTTCAACCCCCCACTTAATCTATGCTTGTCCTCAAGCATGTTTTATATGCAATAAAGTAGATTAACACAAATAACAGGTAAAGAGAAAGGTTAAGAGTACTCCCCATGTGTTTTTTAACGATGTCGTCGATGTTGGGGGTAACGGCTTTGTAGGATGTCGAGGATTGTGGAGACTTGGGTTTCCACTGTTTTAAGTCGAGCTTCGATTCGGCTTAAACGTACCTTTACAGATGAATGAGGCTACTCCTCTTACTCTCTAGTAGTGAAGTGTGGACGTTGGTGAAAGAACTTATTTCTACGAGTAGTTTGTGTACTTGGAGGAACAAAATAATACGCAGTAGGGGTGTCGACAAGCAAACCCATAGAATCCAAACAATATTCATCTAGACTATCCATAGTATATGCACATATTAAGGATAAGAAATTGACTTTCAGAGAGAAAAAGTCAAGAGGTTAAATTTGTAATATATGGGTCAAGTATTAATGGATGATTACATCGCAAAACAACATGAAAGTTCCGTGCAAACTAATATCCTAAATTAACTTTAAATCCATAATGCATACACCACAAAAAAATACAATTCAGTTTTAGTTAAAACAGATGACGAATCATTTCGACCTGAAAAACTAAAAGCTAAAAATCGATGAATATATCTTAAAGCGGGTTCATGCACCAATAAGTCCTTAGAGGTCTTTGGATTATAAAGTGGATTTCTAGAATGAGTTAAAGCTCAATAAACATCTTGAGCATCAAAGTTACTCGAAATATCTAATAGAGCAGTATGATAGGAATCAGTTTGAATATTTTCAGGGTCAACAAAACCCATGGCAATGTTAAATTCAGAAATCGACATCCTAAAGTCATTACCAAGTAACTGAAAACAGACAACGCCTTACATTTTAACAGTTCGTAATGTACTAATATTGAAGCTAAATGTGGTGTAGAATTCATAAATGAATTCATGGTATGCATTACATAAAATATTTGCAAATGAACTCCAGCCAATAGCATTAAAATAGCTCATCACGACATCACGAATATTTAACATATCAAGAGTGTAAAGACCAATTTACTTACAGACCGAGAGCAGACATTGTCACATGTTGTCGTATCTTGCATGATACTCCGATGTCAAAAAGTTTAGAAGCCCTCGTAATCGTCCTCCAGTGGGAACAGTGTAGGCACAGCCTCGTCCATTACGTTGACCGTCTCGTGATGGTCGAACATTTTAGTTAGGCGAGTTGGGTGGGGGACTCGAATTTTCAACAGCGTCAGTACTGCTATGTGGAGGCGTCGATAGCTCAAGTATCAATGGTCAATAGGCTTGAGTGGTGGACGATCGAGTTCGGCGTTGGGAAACATGCTCGTTTCTTGTCGAGGGACCTTCGGCATAATCATTAGAAGTCCCGACCTCATCTGAGTAACCTGCATAATATGTTAGTAAAGGTAAAACAAGTTGTGGGTTAGGAATCGACCCCTCGGGAGTAGCGGAGTTGTTGTTCAAATGTTTTGATTTGATCGGAGTTGGGCTTCATTGGCGACGAGTTCTCATTGGCGCGGTTGTTCATCTTGTAAGAGGTGGAGAAGGTTTTGAGTCGTCGTCGTCTAAATCGATAGCTAGAGGTTTTTCATCTGCGATTCAGTGAAGCCGAAATATTGTCAATCATTTGGTTCCAAGTTCGAACCATGGTTTTCGTATTAGGTTTTAAGAACAAACGGCTCTGGTTGCTCAAGGTGGCAATGTACAGTGGCGGCGGACATCATGTGTTGGGATGATTTTTGAAGGGTGGTGGTGGGGGTTTCAAATATGGCATCGGTTAATGTGGTTAAAGAGGGTCGATTGGCATTTGGGGGTTTGATGGTTATGGTAGAATAGAAGAAATAAAAATAGATGAGATGGTGTTTGGGGAAGGATAGAGCGACGACGCGTGGGTGAGGGTGTAGATCAATTAGAATGCAGTGTTGATGTGGTGAAGAGGGGCTGTCAAATGGTGGTTGGTGGTGTCAGATGGTGGCGGTGTGCGGTTTGGGGTGAGTTTTAAAGGATGGTGGTGGTTGAGTAGTTAGATCGGCGATGGAGAAATGACGAGACAGTGACAATGTGGTGGCATCCAATTTCGACAACGACAAATGAAGGAAGGGTAAGAATGACGGTGCTTCGTGAAGTGGCGTTCGGTGATAGTAGAAACAACGAGACCACGGTGATTTGTGAGGTTCGTGCTCGACAAAAATGGCAGTTGGCGATGATGGCGACAATACACGAAGACGACGGTGTGGTGAGGCGGCGAAAGTATGGTGTTTTAAAGAGTTAGGGTTTTCTTATTTAAAAGAGAAAAAGAAAGGTGAGGAAGAAGAAGGGCGGGTGTTTGGGGGTTTGGGTGTTTTTTTTTTCTTTTTAGCCAGTTGGACCTTTTTTCCCCTTCTTTTTCTTTTTTTCTTTGGGCCAATGCTGGCCGTTCAGCCCAATTTCCTTCCCCTTTTCTTTTTTCTTCTTGTTTTTTTTGTTGGGCTTGTGAAGTGTTAAGTATTAGGTTTATTTTGGGTTTTGGGTTTTTTGTGTGGGTTTTTTTTTATTTGGGTTAGTATTTGGGTATAGGGTAGGTAGGTTAAGTGGATTTAGGTTTTGGGATTATTATTTGGGTTAAGGGTGTTGGGTTTTGTTTGTAGGTAAATAATTGTCAGCATTTAGCACGTCGTGCCCACACCACCAATAGTACTCGATTTTTGGAAAATTCACTACCTCCATTCCATTCTTGAAAATATCACATTAACTTGATTAAATAAAAAATTATTTATTTTATTTTCAACCTAAATCCTGCCAAAGCTTAAATTTAAATAAATGAAAATAAATTTAGTTGTTTATTTTATTTTCAACCTAAATCCTTAACGACATTTTCATTAGGAAAAAGTCTTAGACAATAGATCCATGATGGGCGTCGAAACCACCAAAAATAATTATTACAATTAAAATAACTCTAAATAGTAGTAAAGAGTGGTATAGCATCAAGTCCACATGGATTGGTATTATAATCAACTTTCGTGTTTAACTTGTGTTAGAATTTCTGCCGTGTCGATAATCATGTCAATAGTCGTGCCCACGATTTCGAACGAACCTACTAAAAAATAAACAAATAAATTAGGGGTGTTTTGAAATGTTTAGAAATTAAATAATAGAGACAACATAAATAAACAATTAAATAAATTGAAAATAAAATTAAATTGGGAAATAAATTCAAATTTTGTAAATAGAGATAATAAGCCTTAGCCCTAGACTTAGTGGATTCTGGATTTTGAATCGATCTTTGAAAATTAATTTTCTCCTCCAAACAATAAGCTGGTTATAGCGGTTAAGAACATCCTAACCACCAAATGTTCCTCTCGTAGTTGGTCCCGGTACGACTTATAAACCAACCCTTACCAATTATCTACCCAAGATACACGTGTTCCCGATTCAAGATTCTGGCAGCCTTGCGTTCTGAAGAATCCAACTTTAATTAACGACCTCAACTGTGCGAGACGTTTAAACCCGATCACTTCTCCCTTGATTTGTTCTCGGAGATCTGAATACAGCACGACCGACTCATTTCCCCAACTATTTGTAAACACGACTCTAATCCAATGCGCTTTTTGATTTGAAATAAAGTTAACTTTAAGGGATAAATTTGTCAATCCAGATACTTAGGAAAAATAGTGAATACTGATTGGAAGGATTTTAGTACGGATACATATCTCACAATTCCCTACCAGAAAGAATACCAGCCAAAAGCTAAGTTAGTATTTAGTGAAGCAAGAGTTTAATCATGCTTTGGTTGGCTATGAAATGAATTTGAATAAAAATGGTGAAGGTTGGGAAGGGAAGTGACTTGGAAAGCAATTAGACAATTTTTGCAATAAACAAGGAAATGAAAATGGAGTAGCAGTATGGTACTGGTGCATGAAATTGGAAGGAAAAGAATAATTCTTATTTAATTCCAAGTGAAATCAAGTGTGTCCCCCAAGCTACCATAAATGCCCTATTTATATACATATGACTTACTAAATTTGGCCAAACTACCCACTACATAATTAAAATTAAATAAAAAAATAAAATCATATTTTCTTCTAATTTTAGTTTTTACAAAGTCAAAAGAAATCTGATGAGTCCTTGACTATTTCCACGTTTTTGATTCGGCCCCACTTTATTGACTGTGCTACAAATTGGTCATTTTCTACTCGTTTTTAACTCATAGCATCCCAATTGCATTCTTGACAGGATTAAAATAGAAAATCACTAATTTAGTAGGGATCAATTCAAGAATTAACTGATTTAAACGCAAAAAAATCATGCAAATTTAACATGTTATCAATCTAAAATATATGATTTACGGCAAGAAAAAATTAGAAAATTCGGATAATAGGAAAGAGAGAATAAAGAAGAAGAAGAGATGATAGTAGGATTCAATTCACAATTTTGTTTCTGCATGTATTTCCTACTCATTCCATGTCGTTATAATTGAGGAAAAGAGAGAAAATATGGTACAAAAGATCTGTTACACTAAGTGTACCCTCACAAGACAAAAAACGTGTCGTTTTTGTCCACCCTCCATTTGAAAAACACCGTTTCATTAAACCCCAGTACTAAACACATCGTTTTGTTACAAAATAAAATATAAACAATAAAAATACAAAATAACAACCAAATAAACATAAACATAAATTTAAAGTTTCTGATTCAACTTTTCATCCCTTAACAACCACTCTCCTACCGAAGAAAATCTTTGCCCTCAAAGATCAAAGTTTGGGTATCGGTTGTGCAACTCCGACCACGACTCCCAGGTGGCATCCTTAGAAAAACTATTGGCCCATTTTATGAATACCTCTATCGCTTCTTGGCTGTGCCTCTTCACCATGTGATGATCCATGATATATATTGGTTGTTAAAGCAACATTCCTGTAGGGTCTATCAATGGTAATGTGGGTTGAATGGGTTGTTGTCCAACGTATCGCTTGAGTTAAGAGAGTGACAGGTGGGGTGAATCCTCGAATCTGGTGGTAACTGTAGAGTGTAAGTAACCGTGCCCACCTTAGCTATCACTTGAAATGGGCCAAAATAACGAGGTTTCTGATTGGGAAACTTCCATAGTGAATGTTGATAGTAGGGTTTTAGCTTGAGGTAAACCTAATATCCTTCCGTGAACACACGCTTACTTCGATGCTTATCACATAATGCTTCATGTGGTCTTAGGCCCTTTTGAGATGATAACGAATGAGGTTTTGATCAACCTCTCAGTGTGCTAAACTGCGATCGACGCACTCCACCATTGAAGAACCCGCTAGATAGGGAAGATAGCCTCATATGGCGTTGTTTGAATGGCAATATGGAAAGTGGAATTATAGCACCATTCTGTTAGAAGCAGTCAAACAGCCCAGTCCCCAAGGCGTTCTCCTATCATGCAATGTAAATATCTCTCCAAACATCTATTTGAAACCTTTGTTTGGCCTTCATTTTTTGGATAATAGGCATGTTGGAGAAAACCTAGTTTGAAAACAGTCTTCTTGCACAGTGGAAAATTAAAAGTTTGAAAATTGACCCGATTTGTGATATTTATAACAATAAACCTTAACCAAATTTGTACTTATATTTTTGGATAAGCGAATCCTTAAGGTTTTCCTACTTTCAACCAAACAATCTTCTCTATTATTCTCGTACCACGAACTGCTTCAACCAAAATAAACTTTAATATTTACATATTAAATAATTTTTTCATCTCAATTTTACCCCTGGTAAAATTTTTACGATTTTATCCCTGATAAAATTTTGATGATTTTACCCTCAATAAAATTTTAAGAAAATTTGTTCAATGTCACAACTCAACATGTTCACTACAACCGAATTTTATTTTTATTTTCAGGCTTCAAAACAGTCTAAAAACATAAACTCATTATTCCATCATTTTTTAAGTAATCCTATATAGGATCGAAAGTTTCCATTTTCATTTCCATTTCCATTTTTAGAAGCCTAGAAAATGATTCCATTTGTCCATTTTGAAGAAAACCATAATATTCCTAAATGTTTCTCATTTCTCTTTTTCTATTCATTTTGTTCATTTCTATTCAAACACGCAATTCATTTGTAGTTTTAACGAGCTAATGTAGGGACCGATTGGAAATATGTAGTTGAGGCTCAAATGATTTATAATTAAGATTCGGCTTTTTGCCTATTAATTATACACTCATTTAGGGTCTGTTTGTTTGGCAGTAAAATGTTTTCCGGAAAATGATTTCTGGAAAATGATTTACTTTTCTGGAAAATGATTTACCAGAAAATATTTTCTGGTGTTTGGATGAATCTGTGTAAAATATTTTCTGTTGTTTGGCAGATTTCCTGAAAATGTTTTCCGGAAAATTTGATTTTACATATATATTAATAAATTTATTTACATATTAATAATTTTTTATATTTTAAATTGTTTTTACATATATTGCAATGATGTATTTATTATAAATAAATTAGATTAAATATATAATAATACTGAATTATTAAGTTACATTATTAACCGTCATATTGAAAACAACCAAAGTCAAATAAATTATTTGTAATTGTGTTAAAAAAATAAAAAAAGGATTGAATAATTATAAATTAGTTTCCAAATCACAATTAATACTAGAAATATTATCCAAATGCATAATTAGTAGTACACCACATAATAACAACATTGTCACATTGTCCAAGTGCATAACTAAATATTACACTACATAAAAGTATCAATATCTTCAACTTTGAGCAAATTTTTGAAGCCAAATTTTTTTATGCTTCTTACTTTTAACTAGAAAAGCTTTGGCTTCGGATTCATGACTCACTAAATAATCAAACACAGAACACAGGAAGTCATCATCAAATCCTTCGTCCTCCATCGACATCACCTGTTCGTAAAGCTGTGGTGTCTTATCCGCAGTAAATTGTTCCAAAGCATTAGCAATTTTGCCAAGTTGTTCACCCACAAATTTAATTTGTTCATCGACGACACTTTCTTGAACATTTTTTCTTTTACGTTTGGATGTGCCAGATGAAGATACATTTGTTCTTACCTCTTCAGCCTCTTCATTGTCGTAGTCTACAGGCACTGAATCTTGATTACCATCATCCAAATCTATGTCAGCAAATGTTCTGGCAAAACTCCCTGTTGCCATATCTTTGCCAACAACCAAAGCCATTTCATCATAATGATCAATGCTTTTATTCAAAAATGGTTCATACTTCTTGTGTGCCTGTTGGATATTATACACAATTAGAATAACAAGTAAAAAACATTTGAAATAAGCTTAACATATATATACATATATTACCATCACTGCTGCATCATATGTTGCTCTATCACATGTGATCATTTTCATGTTATCATCCCATCCGAAACCACTTTCACCTCGAATTTTGCATATAATCTGCCACTGATTTTTTACAGTCCTCAAATGATTTTCCACATGTTTCGCATCGCATTGGACTTCAAATCTTTCAGAAATAGCTTCGACAACTCGATTAATAGAAACTGCTTTGAAAGCATTAGAAGGCTTATTTCCTTTCTGGGCCTCCTCTGCTAGAATTTCAAGAAAAACATGTTCCATCGGTTTTGTCCACCTAAATTGCTTGGAGGTCCCTTCTTTGTTGCCCTTACCCATTCTACATTAATAATTGTCATTGTCAATCATTTCAATATCCAACAACCTTAAAACATAATAAATTGAATATCTAACAAGCTTAAAACATAATAAATTCAATATCTAATAAGCTTAAAACATAATCAATATCTAACAAATTCAAGACATAATAATTTCAAAATCCAACAAACTAAAATTTCAATATCATTATCCAACCAACATTAACAAAAAAAAAAAAAACAATTTACTAAAACATACATAACATAGAAACAATAACCTTAAGCCCTAAACCTACCTAATATTTCTAGCCATATAATCAGTCCACATAGTTTGTGCAATTTCGTCTCTCTTAGCAGACCATTCTCTTGCTTCTCCTCTTTCTTCTCGCTCCGTAAGAGTTGGTATTATCAAATCAGACTCAAACTCCTCGTATAATCCTTGATTAAGTAAATTACTAGGATCAACTCCCATTATATGATTATGAATGATACAACAAGCCAAAACTATATCTACTTGAGTTTGAAAATTCCAAAATGGCTCAGCATCTAATACACAAAATCGTTTCTTTAAAATCCCAAAAACACGTTCAACAGTGATTCGTAATGATGAATGACGAAGATTAAAAAGTTCCTTTGCATTTTCAGGCCCTTGAGCACTAAACTCTTTTAAATGATATCAGACACCACGATATGGAGTAATATATCCATTTCGAATACCATATCCAGCATTAGCAATATAATATTTACCTACAATTTTACAAAACACAATTAATACTAATAAATTATGAGCTTATTAGAACTATTTGGTATTTAATGATAATTATTACCTTCCGGAATTCTTAATCCTCCTGGGCGTGAAAGTGCATCACTTAAAATACGAGAATCATGTGCACTACCTTCCCAACCAGCTAGAACATAAGAAAATTTCAAATCAAATGTAATGGCAGCCAATACATTTTGTGTCGTCCCCCCTTTACGGCTACGAAATCTTCCTTGAATACTAAGTGGAATGGATGCATGAATATGAGTTCCATCTAATGCTCCAATACAATCTTTAAAATAAGGATAAAATCTTGGATTGTTTCTGATTTCACTAGGAGTTGACTCATCAGGTAATCTAATAACTAGTTTATACAATTTCAAAATATCTCTCAATACAACCCTAAAGTAACGGTGAACTGTCTCAGTTGATCTATAATATCTAGATCCAACCACTCGAAACCTTACATTATGACCAATTATATGTAAAAATATAACTACTTGCTCCCTAATATTGACAGATCTAGATGATTCTAACAAATTATTCCTACTAAGAATATCACACAAATTAAAAAAGGCGATCGGTCTCATCCTTATCATATCAATACAATGTTGGTCACCACTATATAAAATACTATTAATATAATTGTCTCTTTCATAATCTCGATTCACACGAGGATGAGAAGCAATTTCCTTCCTACTTTTTAATTTTTTAATCCAAAGAGCCCCAAAAGCTAAAACTGAAGCT
Organism: Gossypium australe; assembly: GCA_005393395.2. Taxonomy (NCBI): domain Eukaryota; kingdom Viridiplantae; phylum Streptophyta; class Magnoliopsida; order Malvales; family Malvaceae; genus Gossypium; species Gossypium australe. The sequence goes on from CM016615.1 coordinate 70,212,353, forward strand.
ACGACTCCGACAATTGCATTTTGATCTTGATTACGATCCATCTACACAAATATGCCACAAAAAAAAACAATTTTAATACAAAAAAGATGCAACATTTTCATAAGATCACATATATGAAAAGTTACCATGACTAAAGTGCATACATACATATCAAGCTAATTATAATTCCATTAATAATTTTTTTGAGCACACATATATGCATAAGACAATAGGTTGATTAACATTTAGCACATAATCATTCAAGAAATAATACAATGGTGATGAAATCAGAAACTAGGAAATAGGTAAAAGAAAAAGATATAGGTGGGTTAAGTAATTATGTAGAAATCCAAGGTCATATGGCTAAATTAGACCACATTATTAACTCCCCACCTCTCTTTTACATTTGAAATCAGAAACTAGCAAATTTCAATTCGATTTTATTGGAAAACCAAAACTCCGGAAGTCCAAAAGTCCGATTCTTATCTACACTGCAATTTCAATCCGATTTTGGAAGTCCAAATGGTTCAGAAGAAAGACAGTGATGAGAGATCATCACTAAGCAACAAAAACAATTTCGACAAAGCTGGAAGAGGAAACGAGGCTTCAATAACCGATGAAGACCGATGCTTGAAATGGCTTGATTCATGGCCACCAAGCTTCGTAATCTATGTTTGTTTCGGGTGCCTCAATTGACTAATACCAATACAGTTGATTGAACTCGGTTTATCCTTGGAAGCATCAAAAAGGCCATTCATTTGGGTTATTAGAGGAGGGTATAAGAAGGAAGAAATGGAGAAATGGCTAAAAGAAGATGGATTTGAGGATCGAATCAAATTATGAGGACTCTTGATACGGGGCTGGGCGCCACAAGTTTTGATCTTATCCCACCCATCGATCCGAGGATTCTTGACACACTGTGGGTGGAACTCGACACTCGAAGGAATCTGCCATTGATAGGTGACTTTGGTGACTCTAGTCTTGAATGAATTCGGCCTTGGTATTTGTTTATTATGGTAGTAAAATTTTCTATGTTTTGTATGTGAATTATGAAAAAAATAAAGGGTGATTTGAAAGATCTAAGGTTCATATGCTTGTTGGGGTATGCTGAAAATTGATGTTACTACGATTAAATATTTGGTTCATCATGAAATGCAACAATGACATTGTAGATTTAATAAAACTAAATTTTCTCAATTTTTAGTTGCGTTAGTCATCTATATGTAAAATGTGGTTATTCATACATTAAATCATATTTATATGTATCTATATGAAATAAGTAGAAGTAATTGTTGTATGCTTAGCATCGAATTTGAAGTAGTTGACTAATATGTCTGCTAGAATATACTTTTTAATAGTTGACAATGAAAGTTGTTTGATCTTTTAGTATTTAATAATAAGATATACTTATACATGAATTTGGGTTTCTTATGCTTATTGGAAGAAAATGAAAATGCTCAAATGCAGAATCCCTTTGAGTTTCTTATGCTTATGTGAGTTCAGTGTCCATCTGATTTGTTGTATAATTATAAAAACAGAGGGCAGACATCTTTTTTAAAGTTAGAGGACCTAAATTCCTCCAATTCTATTTTGTTATTATAACATAATTTTTGGTCTTCTTTTGTACTTTTCTTACCGAGTTTGTGCTTTTAACTAGTGACACTAGCTCAATTAGGCACATTCTATATAGTATAAATAAATACTATTTATAACAATTTTATTTTTCTTTTCCGAGTATGTATTGATGTTTTGATTCTTGCTTCACCTATGCTTGTGCCTTAAATGAATAAAACATTGAGGATATTATCAATAGAATTTTACTTTTTCTTCGCTTTGTGGTTAAGACAAAGCGGATGACAGTGATGAAGATGGGCAGATTCTTCTTTTTTGTAAAGCTGGTATGAATACCAATAAGTATATGAAAGCTTTTGAAGGGTAAAAAATTTCAACTTTGTTTGATTTGGTATGATTGTTATGCAGAATTTAGGAAGAGGGAAAAGAGCAAAAAGTAACGGGAAGGAAATGGAGAAACCTAAAGAAGTGGTTCATGTCAGAGCTAGAAGAGGTCAAGCTACTGACAGTCACAGTTTGGCAGAAAGGGTATATACACATACATACATCTTTATTTGATTGATTTAGCTATGCCAACTTATTGAAAACGATGTATATTTCTGTCAACCATCAGGTCAGAAGAGGGAAAATAAATGAGAGATTAAGATGCTTGCAAGACATTGTTCCAGGCTGCTACAAGGTAAAATGGCTTCTTCTTTTTTAAGTACTGAAAGTAGCAAAAACAACGAAGTTTTCACTTAAATTTTTCAATGGTGGTTGATAATATGTGCAGACCATGGGCATGGCATTAATGCTAGATGAGATAATCAATTATGTTCAGTCCTTGCAGAATCAAGTTGAGGTGAGTTTGTAACATATATACACGTGTGTATATATATATATGTATGCATGGTTATATGGATTGTATATGGACATGTTGGTAAAGCTTTAACACTAATTTACTATTTGTAAATGTTGTAGTTTCTTTTAATGAAGTTGACGGCAGCTAGCACATATTCTGACTTCAACTCAGAGTCAGATGCCATGGAAAAGAATGCAGGTGCTTTCCCAACTCGGAATTATACATATACATATACATATACATATACATATATACATATAAGCTCAAAAATCTTATGGTTTGTAATGTGTAAAATGGCATTCCAGAGGGAAAAAGCAGAGGGGGCAAAGGAGCTTGAAAGATTGATGAGAGAAGGATATGTTGGAATTGGAGGAGTAGCTTGTTTCCACTCATCATCAATATATGGTCCTCTTTGACTTGAAAATCTAATTGCCTTACAACACATGATCGTGAAGATGCTCTAGTTTTCAACACTTTTTCAAGTTTATATAAAAATGTACCCCACTACTTCCTCACGATGTGCCTACCCAACACTTTCTATTTTAGCTGCAGATGGGAGCTTAGCTAAGGAACCAGATTCTAGTGACTGAAGTATTTAAGCCTGTAGCTAGCAAGTCTAGATTCTAGTGAGTCTTTTAATAATTTTACTTTGAAAGATGTTTTTGCAGTTTAACAGAACAGAGACGAAATACTTGGGGTCTATATGGAGTGAAGGATGTGATTCCAAAGATTTTTGCGTATGGGTTTGGGATTTGAGGGAGGTTTCTTGAGTGTCTGTAATTGCAGCAAATTGAGACAGTGATAAAAGATGAAACCCCTAAAAATTAAACCCCTAACACATCCAGCTTCAAAAACTTGCAGAAACCCAGCCAAACTTGAGCAAAATATAAACATGCAGAAACCCCTAGAGCTTGCAATCAAGAATGTGAGTAGAAATTTACCTGATGAAGATGAATCAACAAAGAAGAGGAGGGAGAGATGATGAACCAACAGAGAAGCTGAGGCAGAGATGATGAACCAGCAGAGTCCTTAGGGTGAAGAGAGTGATGAACCAGCTTTGGAAAATGTCTTACCGTTTAGAAATTGGTAAGACGTTTTCCGGAATTATGAAATGAATTTACCCGTGTTTTGGAAAATGTTTTCCTTGGGAATTCATTTTCCAAACAAACAAACACTGTAAAATGGGGAAAATGTTTTTCGGAAAACATTTCCCCTATCAAACAGACCTTAGTCACGAAGTCATTCCACTATAGTATCGTAATTGAGCTCTTCCCAACTACATACCATTACGAAAGCAACTACTCAATGCTCGTCCAATGACCTTGTCATAAGTGTGTTACCTCATAGGATATCCTTGATCTCTTTGGGATAATATCTGCTCTCTCAATATGATACTATTTCATCTCATGGTAACCATTACATCTTCCTTAATGAAAAATCAACCACAAAGCTTTCGATTCCTTATCTATTTGAACTCAGGCTTTTACTTACATTAAAGTGTACAAGTCACGCATACATATTCCGCCATCCACTCACGATTTATGTATGCCACACTATGAACATCACTTGTGAATAAATCCATAAATAGGTTTAGGATCTATTCTGCTTGGGCCCTATCCGATGTACTGTTAGTCTATTCAGTCACATCTATGTCTCCATCTTCTGTGAGTCATCCGCTCCGATGCCCAAGATAAGACATCCCCCCAATTGGACTTGATAGATAACATATTAGTCTTTCAATTGGTTTGTTCATTTTCGATTAGACTAATGACATGTTTAGGTTCGTCTACTAATACAAGTTGTCTTTATGTACTACGATCCTACCACGTAATACCGCTTAGTATTAATTAAACATTTGACAACCAATGAGCAACATTTGCTTCTATTTTGCTTTGCACGCAAAAATCATGTGAGGACAATAATACAAAGTATATTAATTTAATCAATAAATTTGTTTTATTAATCAATCTATTCAAAAAAAATTACAAGTGTATATTGACGAAAATACTACACTTAAGGCACTAGATCCAACAAGGCAGTGGATAAATGTAGTTTAGCTCTCAGCTTTGTAAACATTTCTTTCCAAAAATGACTGATTAAGATTCGGTCTAGATCAGACACAATTTTCTCGGGCAACTCATGTAGTTTATAAATATGGTTAAGGTATGCTTGAGCCACTACTAAGGTCATAAAGGGATGAGTAAGGGTCAAGAAGTGCGCATATTTAGTAAGCCAATCCACAACCATAAGGATCCAATTATTTCCCTTGGAAGGAGGGAGGCCCTCGACGAAATCCATGCTAATGGGAAACCATGCACATGTAGGAATAGGGACGAGTTGAAGTAACCCTGGGTGGGCTGAGGTGTGCTACTTACACCACTAGCAAATGAGGGTTTCTTTACCCACTGTTTGATGGTCACATGCATTCCCTTCCAATAAACCAAGCTGGCAAGCCTTTCTCTAGTGGGGTGGATGTAACACCCCTTACCTGTATCCGATGCCGAAATAGGGTACGAGGCAATACCGGACTTATTCACAAGCAAACATTCAAAATCGAGACATGAATTTCCACTCAAATTTAAAACTTTTCAAAAACATTTGTATCATCCTTATTACGAGCCTACGAGGCCCAAAACATGCATCGAAAGTGGTTCGGGACTAAACCAAGAACTTTAGAAACTTTTGGGGAACTTAGAAAATTTTTCATGGAAAAGGGGTCACACGCCCGTGTGACCCTATGGCACGCCTGTGCTTCAAGCCGTGTTTAAATTAGGAAGCCTTCTGTTTATGACATCATCATCAAATTGAGGTCACATGGCCAAGTCACACGCCCGTGTACTTAGGCCATGCGATCGATTAAATTTTTGCAATTTTTCATAAAATAGGTACAAGTTTCACATGGCCAAGGCATACGCCCGTGTTCGAGGCCATGCCGTCCACACGGCTGAGACACACGCCCGTGTCTCTACCCGTGTGCTCATTACTGAGCATTCTTTTTTGCAAAAATTAAGGTGCAGGGGACACACGGTCGAAACACATGCTTGTGGGGTAGACCGTGTGTCGCACACGGCCTAGACACAGGCCCGTGTGTCTACCCGTGTGGACAAGTATAAGACTATTCACCAAGCCTTTTTGCCACCCTTCCATGCACCAACCTACACAACAAAACATAGCACCAATCCAAGCATATTCATACAACCAATTCAACCACAAACAAGATATCAATATATCTTTCACATGCTATTTCCTATCATATATAACATCTCAAACCATGTAAAATCCACATCCATTAAACACATTATCATATGCATATATACTTAACCAATATTAGCCAATTTCAATGGCCATTTACAAAATGAATTATCAACTAACATAAGCCAACACTTTTGGCCAAATCAACTATGACACATAACAAAAAGGACCAAGTCCCTATACATGCCATAAATCAAAATAATGTAATCATAGGTGCCCAAAATGATAATTTGATAGTGTGAATGGATCTCTGACCGTCTTCGATCCCCGAGTTGGCTTGGAGACACTATAAGACAAGAGAAAAAGAAAGGGAGCAAGCTTTAAAGCTTAGTAAGTTCCTATGCAAATAATATGCATCATACACACTTTAACATGTATTTAACATAAAGTAAATTAACATAAATGTCATTGTGAATTCATAATCAAGCTTGGCATGGATGTTATTAAAATCTTAACATCATAACTTACTCAATCGAACCAATCTGAGGTTTCATCACATATCGAGCTCATTAAGCATGAGTTTATGTACATACCTGTACCAACTTGCAACTTACCATAATCTTTCACATCATACCATAGTCTTTCACAACTTAAACTTTGCCGTTAAGTTTCATGTTGAACCACTTGGAATACTAAAGGATACTCGAGAAATTTCACATACATAGTACTATACTAATGCCATATCCTAGATATGGTCTTACATGGGATTTCATATCGATGCCAATAGCCCAACTATGGTCTTACACGAAATCTCATATCGATGCCATATCCCAGATATGGTTTTACACATAATCTCAACTAACCCTAATGTCATGACATTTGTATCTTACCTATTCTTAAGGATCAACCGGGACTTCTCGTTTGTAGAATTTTGTCGATTTCATTCAAGAGTAAATCACAGTTCATATAATGATAAAGCAATTAAAGCATAAATAACAATGCATTATTTACATACGAACTTACCTCGATACAAAAATAGTAGGAATGAGACCTAATCATCAAATACTTTATTTTTCCCCCGATCTAGGTCCGAACATCATTTCTCTTGTTATATATTAGCAAATTTAACTCATTTATTATTCACATTATTCAATTCAGTAAAAAAAATCATATTATGGCAAAATTACAATTTTTGCCCCTAAATTTTGACATATTTACATTTTTACCCTTAGGCTTTTAAAATGAAACGTGTGCAATTTGTTTAATGTACAAGCCTAGCTGAACCATTTTTATAACTATAACATCCTACAATTTCCATTAAAACACACTTTTACTAATATTTTATAACTTTTACAAATAGGTCCTTTTAAGCATTTTCATCAAAAATCACTTAATAAAAATTGTTTATCTAACACCAAACCTTCATTTCCTATCATTTAACATCAAAACACATGCAAGTCATACATGGGTCAAATTTCAAACTTGAACCCTACTTCAAAATAATGGTAGAAATAGAAAGATCGGGTGATTACAACTTCAAAAATGTAAAGAACATTAAAAACGGGGCTAGGATGTACTTACAATCAAGCTTGAAAGTTGAAGAAAACCCTAGCTATGTTGTCTTGTAAAATTCATCCAAGGTTGAAGAAGATATGACACTGGCCCTATTCTTTCAACAATATCATACGACCCAAAAATCTGACCTCTCGAAGCCAAAAATCACTTTTACTAAATTTAGCATACAACTGTTTTTCTCTGAAAGTCTGTAAAATAGTTCTCAAATGCTCAGCGTGCTCGGATTCATCTCGAGAATAAATCAGGATGTCATCAATGAACACCATTACAAACTTATCTAGGTATGGTCTGAAAATCCAATTCATCAAGTCCATAAAAACTGCAGGAGCATTCGTCAGTCCGAAGGGCATAACAAGGAATTCATAGTGCCCGTACCTTGTTCTGAAAGCGGTTTTTGGCACATCTGACTCTTTAACTCTCAACTGGTAGTAGCCAGATCTCAAATCTATCTTTGAGAACACTGTCGCTCCTTTCAGTTGGTCAAATAAATCATCAATCCTCGGCAAAGGGTACTTGTTATTAATGGTTACCTTATCGAGCTGACGATAATCTATACAAAGTCTTATAGATTCGTCTTTTTTCTTTACGAACAATATTGAAGCACCCTAGAGAGAATAACTTGGTCTCACAAAACCCTTATCTGTCAACTCTTGCAACTGATTCTTTAACTCTTTCAATTCGATCGAAACCATTATATACGGAGCAATTGATATTGGCGAAACACCAGGGACTAACTAAATACCAAACTCAACTTCTCTAATTGGAGGCAATCCTAGGAACTCCTCTGGAAAAATATCTGAATATTCACACACCACCGGCACTGATTCAATTTTCAATTCAGACTCTTTCGTGTTTAACACATAGCCTAGGTAAGCTTCACACCCTTTTCTTATACATTTCTGAGCCGACATTGAAGAAATCACCACAGGCAATCTATTTGACTCATCTGATTCAACCCGAAGAATTTCACCATTTTCACATTTCAATTCAATAACTTTTTGTCTACAATTTACTATAGCATCATGCAACATCAGCCAATCCATACCCAAAATGACATCAAACTCATCAAATGGCAACAACATCAAGTCAGCCAGAAAACAGTGACCTCTAATTATCAAAGGACATTTCTTACATACTTTGTCAACTAAAACATGCTTGCCTAATGGGTTTGACACCTTAATCATAAATTCGGTAAACTCAACAGGCAATTTCTTATTATTTACCAAATTCATAAAACATACGAATGAGTAGATCCAGGGTCAATTAATGCAATAACGTTGGTATCATAAAGAGAAAAAGTACCAGTAATAACATCGGGAGATGTCGCTTTTTCGCAAGCACAGATGGCATAGGCTCTAGCAGGTGCTCGAGCTTCGGATCTCATCACAGTTTCTTGCGTCACACCTTTACTACTAGCTCCATTTTTGATATTTCTCGGTGGCCTACCTCTATTAGCAGTATTATTCGGGCTCACATTCTGAAATTTTTCCTTCTTAGCCATTTCACGACAATTTCAAATAAAGTGCTCTTGAGAGCCACACTTGAAACAAGTCCGGTCATTCATCCTACACTCACCGGGTTGTCTTCATCCATATTGTTGACATTCGGGTCTGTTGGACTTTACATTACCCATACTTGCCATCGAAGTAGCTTGAGATTTAAAACTCGAATGTTGTTTCTCACGATCTCTGCACAAATACCCTGCTGAAACATTCGAATGAGAATACAACTCTTCCGATTTCTTAGACTGAGATGGGAATGACTTACTCATCAGTATTTTCCTCGAGTCTCTAGCTTCAAGATCAGTTTTCATCTTCTCTTTGTTCAATTCCTCAGCCTTATAAGCCCGTTCAACCAATACCACAAACTCTTTCAGCTCTAAGATCCCGACTAACACACGAATATCTTTATTCAATCCATCCTCAAATATTTTGGACATAATAGCCTTCGTAGAAACACACTCTCAAGTGTATTTGCTCAGTCTGACAAATTCTTGCTCATATTCGGCCACTGTCATACGACCCTATTTCAGCTCAAGAAATTCTTTACGTTTCTGGTCGATGAACCGTTGGCTAATATACTTCTTTCGAAACTCCTCTTGAAAGAAGTCCGAGGTGACCCTTTTTCTCGGAACTACAAATACAAGTGTATTCCACTAGTGGTATGCAAAATTTTTCAGAAGCGAGATAGCACACTTTAAACACTCATCTGGTGTGCAGGACAACTCATCAAATACTCTGATGGAATTTTTTAGCCAAAACTCGGCTCTCTCGAGATCATCATCCACATTAGCTTGGAAATATTCAGTCCCATGCTTTCAGATTTTATCAATCAGGGGCTTATTCATCATTACAAAGACCATACCTTGTGGGGCTACGAGAACCGTTTGAGGAATGGGTGGGGGTGGAGGAGGTTGGGCATTAGGATTTGTTCGAACAAATTCCGTATACCATTCATTCATCTTATGGAAAAAGGCTTCCCTGCCTCATTCTCCTTGACTAACTGTATGAGATCTACTATTAGACGGCACTACCCCTTGAGCGGAGGCAGGCGCATTACTTTCGACTTCATCAACCTCAGCTCGATTGGGATCCATTACTATATGAAAACACAATTTAAAGTTGTCAGGAGTCTTCACACTATCACAGTTCATTTATGGCATGTATAGCTAGACTCTTACACACGCTACGTTAGCCCGAGAATCATTAAACCGTAGCTCTGATACCACTAAATGTAATACCCCTTACCTGTATCCGACGCTGGAATAGGGTACGAGGCATTATCGGACTTATTCACAAGCAAACATTCAAAATCGAGACATGAATTTCTACTTAAATTTAAAACTATTCAAAAACATTCATATTGTCCCTATTACGAGCCTACGAGGCCCACAACATGCATCGAAAGTGGTTTGGGACTAAACCAAAAACTTTGGAAACTTTTGGGAAACTTAGAAATTTTTTCATGAAAAAAGAGGTCACAAGCCCGTGTGAGTTTGAGACACGCCCGTGTGACCCTATGACACACCCGTGCTTCAAGCCGTGTTCAAATTAGGGAGCATTCTATTTATGACGTCATCATCAAATTGAGGCCACACGGCCAAGTCACACGCCCGTGTGCTTAGGCCGTGTGAGCGATTAATTTTTTGTAATTTTTCATAAAATAGGTGAAGACTTCACACGGCTAGGGTACACGCCCGTGTTCGACATCATGCAGTCCACACGGCTGAGACACATGCCCATGTCTCTGCCCGTGTGCTCATTACTGAGCATTCTGTTTTGCAACAATTAAGGTGCAGGGGACACACGGCCGAAACACATGCCACTGGGGCAGACTGTGTGTCGCAAATGGCCTAGACACACGCCTGTGTATCTACTCGTGTGGACAAACATATGGGTATTTACCAAACCTTTTTGCCACCCTTCCATGCACCAACCTACACAACAAAATATAGCACCAATCCAAGCATATTCATACAACCAATTCAACCACAAATAAGATATCAATATATCTTTCACATGCTATTTCCTATCACATACAACATCTCAAACCATGCAAAATCCACATCCATGAAAGACATCATCATATGCATATATACTTAACCAATATTAGCCAATTTCAATGGCCATTTACAAAATGAATTATCAACTAACATAAGCTACCACTTTTGGCCAAATCAACTATAACACATAACAAAAAGGACCAAGTCCCTATACATACCATAACTCAAAATAATGTAATCATAGGTACCCAAAATGATAATTTGATAGTGTGAATGGATCTCTGACCATCTTCGATCCTCGAGCTGGCTTGGTGACACTATAAGATAAGAGAAAAAGAAAGGGAGTAAGCTTTAAAGCTTAGTAAGTTCCTATGCAAATAATAAGTATCATACACACTTTAACATGTATTTAACATAAAGTAAATTAACATAAATGTCATTGTGAATTCATATTCAAGCTTGGCATGGATGTTATTAAAATCTTAACATCATAACTTACTCAATCGAACCAATTCGAGGTTTCATCACATATCGAGCTCATAAAGCATGAGTTTACGTACATACCTGTACCAACTTGCAGCTTACCATAACCTTTCACATCATACCATAGTTTTTCACAACTTAAACTTTGCCGTTAAGTTTCCCGTTGAACCACTTGGAATATTAAAGGATACTCGGGAAATTTCACACACATAGTACTATACCAATGCAATATCCCAAATATGGTCTTAAATGAGATTTCATATTGATGCCAATAGCCCAACTATGGTCTTACATGAAATCTCATATTGATGCCATATCCCAGATATGGTCTTACACGTAATCTCAACTAACTCTAATGTCATGACATTTTTATCCTATCTATTCCTAAGGTTCAACCGGGATTTCTCGTTTGTCGAACTTTGTCAATTTCATTCAAGAGTAAATCACAATTCATATAATGATAAAGCAATTAAAGCATAAATAACAATGCATTATTTACATACGAACTTACCTCGGTACAAAAATAGTAGGAATGGGACATAATCGTCAAGTACTTTATTTTCCCCCGATCTAGGTTCGAACCTTGTTTCTCTTGATCTATATTAGGAAATTTAACTAATTTATTATTCACATTATTCAATTCAGTAAAAAAAGTATATTATGGAAAAATTACAATTTTTGCCCCTAAACTTTGACATATTTACATTTTTGCCCTTAGGCTCGTAAAATGAAACATGTGCGATTTATTTAATGTACAAGCCTAGATGAACCATTTTTATAACTATAACATCCCACAATTTCCATTAAAACACACTTTTACTACATATTTTATAACTTTTACAAATAGGTCCTTTTAAGCATTTTCATAAAAAATACCTTAATAAAAGTTGTTCATCTAACACCAAACATTCATTTCCTACCACTTAACATCAAAATACATGCAAGTCATACATGGGTCAAATTTCAAACATGAACCCTACTTCAAAATAATGGTAGAAATAGAAAAATCGGGTGAATACAACTTCAAAAACGTAAAGAGCATTAAAAACGGGGCTAGGATGTACTTACAATCAAGCTTGGAAGTTGAAGAAAACCCTAGCTATGGTGTCTTGTAAAATTCAGCCAAGGTTGAAGAAGATGGACAAAATTTTGGCTTTATTTTCCCTTTTTATTCTTTTATTAACCAAATGACCAAAATGCCCTTTTCTCAAAACATTAAAATTCTCTTACATCATGTCTATTTTTGTCCAACTTAAATTAAAATGGTTTAATTACTATCTAAGGACCTTCAATTTAAAATCTCATAGACACTTCTAACATGTAAAACTCAACTTTTGCACTTTTTACAATTTAGTCTTTTTCGCTAAATTGAGTGCTCAAACGTCAAAATTTTCAAACGATATTTTCACGAAATCATTCCGTGGAATTATAGACCATAAAAATATAATAAAAATAAACTTTTTTGTGTCGAATTTGTGGTCCTGAAACCACTGTTCCGACTAGGCCCATAATCAGGTTGTTACAACTCTCCCCCCTTAGAGATTTTCGTCCCCGAAATCTTACCAGAGAATAGGTTTGGGTACTATTTTCTCATAGCTTCCTCAGGTTCCCACGTAGCCTCTTCGACTCCGTGTTGTTGCCATAAAACTTTCACTAGGGTTATACTTTTATTTCTTAACTGTTTAACTTCTCGAGCTAAGATCTTAATCGATTCTTCACCGTACGTCATATCCGATCGAATCTCAATCTTCGTCAAAGAAATCACATGTGAAGAATCAGAACGATATCGTCGCAACACCAACACATGAAACACATTATGAATTCTTTCCAACTCTGTTGGTAACGCTAACCGATATGCCACTGGCCCTATTCTTTCAATAATATCATATGACCCAAAAATTTGACCTCTCAAAGCTAAAACTCACTTTTACTAAATTTAGCATACAACTGTTTTTCTCTCAAAGCCTATAAAATAATTCTCAAATGCTCAGCATGCTCGGATTCATCTTGAGAATAAATTCTCTTTCATGTCTATTTTTGTCCAAATTAAAGTAAAATGATTTAATTACCATCTAAGGACCTTCAATTTTAAATCTCATAGAAATTGGACACTTCTAACATGTAGAATTCAGCTTTTTCACTTTTTATAATTTAGTCATTTTCACTAAATTGAGTGCTCAAATGTCAAAATTTTCGAACGAAATTTTCACGAAATCGTTCTGTGAAACTATAGACCATAAAAATATAATAAAAATGAACTTTGCTATATCAGATTTGTGGTCTCGAAACCACTGTTCTAACTAGGCCCAAAATCGGGCTGTTACAGTGGATGTCAAGATGGCCAGCTATTGGGCTCTTATGAAAGTATGAAAATAAGGCTTTTTGAAGTTCTTTGTCATTGCCAACTACTAACTTGCCACTCTGTATTAAAAAATGGCCATCCCAAGTATACTTTTGATGAAGAGAAGGGTGAGTTTGAAGCTCCATACATAACTTGTTGAGTCGAGTGTCATGCTGCCAAGATTTCTGTACTTGAGCTAATAAGTTTGATATCATTGTGCTACCTATGAATTGAAGGCATTGTCCATCACTTTCCAATGGCTTCCCAGAGAGGGCATCAATCACCAAGTTGGTGCTCCATTTTCTATAAACAACCTAGAAGTTGTAGCCTAACATTTTGGCGACCCACTTCTGTTGAAACGAAGTGATAACCTGTTGGTCAGCAAGAAACCTTAAACTTTGATGGTCGGTTCGAATGCAAAACTGTCAACCCACTAGATAATTATGCCACTTTTTCACGGCTAAGTGAGTGACCAACATCTCTTTTTTCAAAAATTGATAAAGACTGGTGTTTAATCCCCTAAGCGTTGCTAAAAAATGCAATGGGGTGCCATTGCTGCTATAAAACCACACTCCTAAGCTGCTCATATTTGTATCCAAGTTAAAAGGTAGCTAAAAAGTCGGGTAGTGTAAGGACAGGAACCAAAGTAAGACTTTTCTTTTATGTTAAGAAAGCATCGTTAGCATGTTGAGACCAATTTCATTCTCTTTTTTAAGAAGTTCAGTTAAAGGGCTTGACAATAGTACCATAATCCTTGATAAATCTTCTATAGTATCCCGAGAGACCAAGGCACCCTCGAAGCTCTTTGACACATTTGGGAGTCAGCCAATCCATAATACTAGCAACTTTAGACTAGTCTATGGCTACCTTCCCTTGAGAGATAGCGTGTCCCAAATACTCAATTCGTGTGGCACCAGATTGGCACTTACTTTGCTTGGCATAAAGCTATTGACCTCTCAAGATGTCAAAAACTATTTGGAGATGTAGAAAGTGATCTTGCCAAGAAGATGAGTAAACAAGGATGTTGTCAAAAAAAAATAAGTACAAATTTCCTCAACCAAGGCTTAAAAATAGATTTAATCAAATCTTGGAAGCTCGAATTCGTAGTGGCCCTCATGAGTTTGGAAAGTCGTTTTGTGGATGTTGGGCTCCCACATTCTAATTTGGTGGTAGTTGGACCTAAGATCCAGCTTGGAGAAGAATCGTTCTTGGCCAAGTTCATCAAAAAGCTCATCTATTATTGGAATAAAAAATTTATCCTTAACAGTTAGTTGATTTAGTTGTTTGTAATTCGCACAACCAATTGTCGTCTTTCTTTTTCACCATTATTATTGATAACGCAAAGGAGCTATTGGAGCATCTAATTATCCCTTCTTGGAGCATTTCATGGATCAACCTCTCCATATCTATTTTCTGAATCGCAGGGTATCTGTAAGGGCGAATTTTGAGCACTACATTTTCATCTTTCAAGGGTATTTTATGGTCATGAAGCCTTGGTGGGGGAAGGCCACTAGGTTCTTGGAAAATATCTTCTTGGGCTTGCAACAACCCTTGAAGTTCTTGGCTGACACTAGCATCGGCTGTTCAAAGTTTGGCTTGCATTGGTTCAGTGAAAACCATTGTGTATAACCCCAAGAATTTGCCAAACATAAATGAACATTTAGTAAACTGTTTTTCCTTCAACAATTGAAGATGACCTGGTTGTATTCCTTCAAGCATATTGCTTTGACCTTTGTAGGTGAACTTCATAATCAAAGAGCTAAATTTCAAAGTGATGTGACCCAAAGATTGAAGCCACTGTACCCCCAACACCACATCATATCGCGTCAGAGAAAATACTAAGAAGTCAATAAAAATATAGCTGTTGAAGTAACCCAATTCACTTTTCTATAGAGACCATTAATTGACAAGACGCCTTCATCAAATATAGTTACCTTCAGTTTAGTTGTAACAGCCCATTTTTAGGGATAATCGGAACAGTGGTTTTGGGACCACAATCTGACATTGAAAAATTTATTTTATTATTATTTTAATATTTACAGCATGGTATTAGAGTTGTGTGAAATTTTCGTAAAGAAATTTTATCGTTTAAGTGGTTAATTCGGTAAAAAGGACTAAATTGCATAAAGCGTAAAAGTTGGGTTCTATAAGCTAAAGGTGTCAAATAGCTATAGAACTTAAAAGTGAAGGTCCTTATGTGGGAAATAGTCCATTTATGAGATAATGGATGTTAGTGGAGTGGCATTTGATGTAATTATTAATGTTTTTAAAGGTAAAAAGGCAATTAAAGTTAATAAATAAAACAAAGCCAAATAGTATCATCTTCCATTCATTTTTTACAACCAAAAATGGGGTTTAAAATAGCTATGGAAGAGCTTGACATTCGGCTATGGTGTTTTTGCTCAAATAGGTACAATTTTTACTCGATTTTTAATAATTTCTACGTTTTTGAGATCGTTGCTTCGTAATCTAGCTAATCCGTACCTCCGTTTCTAAAAATGTTAAAGAATTTGTGAATTGCCATTATTGAATACTTGAGATCTTTGATAGTTTTTGACGAAATATGAATATTTGATGTTAGATTTTCATTTTTTATAAAGTGATTTTTGATAAAAGTGTCAATTTTGGACTAAATTGTGAAATATGAAAATATTGTGGTAGAAATGTGAAATAAATGAAAAATATGGGCTTTTATAGCAATAAAGAGAATTCGGCTAGCATGGGTATTTAAGTAATGTTGTGAATTTTGTGTATTTGTGTAATAAGGATTAAAGTGCAAAAATGTGAAATGTTAGGGGCTAAAATGAAAATTTCCCATTTATATATTCTTGGATGAAAATTGAATGAAATGTTGAATAAGTAAGTTAATTTTGATATTAATTAGATTGGCAAAAGTGGAATTCGGATTTAGATCGAGAGAAAATCAAAGTATCAGATTAGTCGACTTAATTTGTCATTACTGCGAATGAGGTAAGTTCGTATTTTAATAAACATTACAAAATTATGTTATAAATGCATATTATTTGTATGATTGAATTCAATGCCAAATGGTAATGCAAATGTATGTATTTTAGATAAGTTATATATATGTTATTATGATATTGAATTATTCGAGAAGCAGGTTATATGAATACGAGAAAGTTTCGATAACGTGACGACGCCCGAAAAGCCCCGTTCAAACCCTAGGAATAGTAGAGGATACATGTGTCATGACATAGGACTCCGAGATATGGTTTTGTGTAAGACCACGTCTGGGACGTTGGCAACGATTTGTGATATCGTGTAAGACCGTGTCTGGGACACTGGCATCGATCAGAGATTACGTGTAAGACCATGTCTGGGACATCGGCATCGTATATGATTTCGTGTAAAACCCTATCTAGGAAAGTGGCGTTGATATTTAATTACATGTCAGACCACGTCTGGAACGTTGGCATTGTATGAGCTTTCCGAGCTATCCGAGTATCCTTATTTATTTCGAACGGTTCAACGGGCATTCCGAGAAATAAATGGTTAAGTGAATGACGTTCCGATTCAGGTACGTTGAAAATATATAATATGTTTGAAAATGAAAGGTAAGTATATGTACAAAGAATGTTATGTGATGTATACGAAAAAAAAATGTGAATATGTGCATTTGAAACATGAAAAAATGAATAAAATGTGATTTAATAAGTTGCATATGTGAAATTGTTGGATGCTATATGGTTGAAATGTGAATTTGAGTATAAATAATGATATGAGATACATATGAAAAAGATATATGATTAAATACGTTATTTCCCAAAATGTAATCATTTGGCTATATGGAAGTGGGAACTGAATGTTGTATGAGAATCGAATTGAATAAGCTTGTGAAAGCTAAAGATAGTAAGTAAGTAAATATATTATCGAATAGTGATGATTTGATATGAAATCATATTATAAACTTGAGATAAGTTGTGTTTTAGCATATGAGATAGCATATTATGCTTATGACATTGAATTGAAATTATTTTGTTATGTTAAGTTTATTAAGATACGAGCTTACTAAGCTTTCAAAGCTTACTCTGTGCGTTTGTCCTATGTTTATAGATTTTTGGAGATTTACTCGGGTTGGAAGTCGCAAGAGGCCTGATCACACTATCCGGTTATTGTTTCAGTAAATAAAATCTTTGTGTTTTGGTTATGTGGCATGTATAGGCTAGTTTTAATATGGTTTATTCTGATTTGCGTATGTATAGCCATGCGAAAATGGCTAGATTGTAATGTTAATGTTGGTATATTTTTGGTTTTGCTATAAGTCTATTTTGGAAGTATGCCTTTATGGTATTTAAACATGTGGTGTTTGGTTATATAAATTCAGCATTGAGTAGTGATATGTATGGCTTATAATTGGCCCATTTTGGTAAGATTGATACATGATACATTTTGCATTTGTGAATTGGTATTATTTGGCTTAGATAATAAAGTAAATGATGGATGCATGTTTAAGTTATGGTATATGATATTTTGATTAAGTAATATTCAGGTTATATATGTGTGTATTTGTTTTGATCATTTTGTGAGATAAGAATTAGGCTATACAATGCATAATTATATTTGACTAAACTTAGTTAAAATACGTATATGTTTATTAGATAATCATTTTTGGGTTGGCTTTTTAAATTCGGTTTGTGATGGCAAGTATATATATATATATATATATATATATAGTATGTTTAAATTGTTGGTATTTAGGTCGGCTTTATATGACTTATTTGATGTTGTAAGAGCGATGTTTGGACATGATTATAGTATGCGAAATAGACATGATATCTTATAGTTTGGATGTTCGAAAAGAAGTGGTTTAAATTGTTATATCATATGCGCATAAATTTGTAATGTGAGTAGAGATATATTTGGTCTTAAAATGATGTTAGTTATTATCTTTAATGTTATTGAAAATTAAACCATGTGATATGACCGAATAGGTATATGTTTGAATGACTAAATTTTATTTTGTTGTAATGGGCATATATTTTATAAGTTAATGTGCTAGCCGAATGTTTATTGAAATGAATGGCTAGGTTCATGTAGTTCGTTTGATTATAATATGCGTAGGTGCATAAATTATGAATTGATATGTTGCTATTCAATTAATGAAATAGATGTTTTGACATATGCTCAGTCTATGTTATCTAATGATATATGCTTGGTTGTAAATTGAGCATTTGAATGCCATAAAGGTGAAGGTCTTTTGAATCGAACATAGATTCGATGAAGCATGTGTTATATGACCTGATATACGTTAGTTAATTTGAATATGGAATTTATGTTACGTAAGACATGATTTTCAGGTATGCTAGTTTGGTTTGGAATTTGAATTGATAAATGATACTAATAAGGTAAATTAATAAAAACGTTCTGTATATGTGAAAGAGTTCAACAAGCATGATATGATTTTGTTGGTCATATGTTTCATATGACCGAATGTGATTTATATGATTGAGTAGATGGTTACTATTCGACTTTAAAATTGATTGTAAAGGAGTTAATAACACCTTGTGCATAACTGAATCGAATGACCGTATGGTAAAGAAGTTGATATAGCATTGTGCATGAATTGCAATATATGACCATACTGAAAAATGTATTGTCCGGTAATGCCTCGTAACCCTAGTCTGACGACAGATACGGGTTAGGGGTGTTACATTAGTTGTAGAGATGATTGGCAGATTCAAAAGCTTGACAAGCTTAGCATTTATGAAATTGTGAGTGCTTTCTGAACCAACAAGTAGGATGACCTTGGTTCCCCCAATCTCAGCAGCCACTCTCATCGTTTGTATTCCCTGCAAGCCCTATATTGCATGTAAAAAAAAAAGTTCCGATAGCTTTTCTTTTTCAAGTAAACCTTCTTTAGACGCCTCGATCTTGGCCTATTCCTTTGGGACTTCTTAAATGTCTGGATCCAAGAGAAGCTGATAAAGCTGAGATTTAACACATTGGTGACCCACGCTATACTTGGCGCCACACCAAAAGCATAGACTCGTCCTTTTTTGCTCCTCAATTTTTGATAAAGATAAGGATTTGCTATTTCCCTTCTGATTGACTTCTAAACCCCAAAGTTGCTATAATGATTTCCCGTATTGGTTGTGATGTTTTCCTTGGTAGAACCTGTACTCGCTGATGGTAAATGTAAAGCTCTGGAAGATGGCAACCACCTTGACAAGAGCCCTTTTCTAGAAGCGTTGTTGAGAATATGCTCAACTTGTCTGGCCAGGAGAAAACCCTCTACCAAGCATTTGGGTTTGAAAAGTTAAAGGTATTGGTTGATTTCAACCTTCAAAATGCTTGTGAAGATACTTAGAGCATATGGCTCTAATAGATGCAGTTGGTTTAGCAATCTAACAAATGTATCATAGTACTGATCGACTGTTCCCACCTACCTTAAAGAAAATAAATTTGACATTGGGTCCTGTAAAGCACTAAAGTCGAATCTATCTCTCAAGTTTTGTGCATAAATTTCCAAACTAAGCATGTAAAATCCACTTTTTTTTTTGCACAAAAATGGTTCCAATCAAGGGCCTTACCATCCAAATGAAGCACCATTGTCTTCACCCTAGCGTTCGATGGAATCCTCTCAGCCTCAAAATACAGTTTAAGTTTGGTCTACCAACCCCTAAAGTCGATACTGTCAAAACATGGGCATTCCAACTTGTAGGGGAAGCAATGGTTTCTACTCTCGTAGGTCCTAGAAAAGTTATTAATCCCATTGAGATCGAGTCCTTGACAAGGAACCCTGGTGGAGGTCCCCCCAAAATGCCCTTCCCATTGTCTGCAGACGAACCAGTCCCGAAGAAGAGCGATAATCTCCCCAAATACTGTTCGAATAAGGACTGAACTTCAAAATTAAACTCTCCCCGCAACTAGTCCTTGAACTGTTGCAGTCTACCTTCCAAATTATTGCCCCATTAAGAGACGTCAATTTGCAACTTGAGCATTTCTTGTTGGATACTGATGATATATTTCTGCAAGCGTATGGTTGTGCCATCCCTGGTCATAAGGTCTATCGTCCCTTTGAAACACACTATTTTGTTAAACCCCAGTACTAAATGCATCTTTTGTTACAAAATAAAATATGAACAATAAAAATAGAAAATAACAACTAAATAAACATAAATTTAAAGTTTCCGATTCAGCTTTTCATCCCTTAATAAAAAAATATAAAAAAGTTTGTTTGGTTCTTGGGAAAGAAGTAGAAAAAAATCGAAAATAGAGATTGTAGACCCAATTTTACCCGGGTCCAAAAGTCCCAATCCTGCCCAACCCGAATGACCCACTAAAGCCCAATTACAAAGCCCCTAACCCACTAAACAAATCAGCCCAAATTCACTAAAGCCTAATTACCCAAACACCAAAATCAAAAAAATCAAAACCTAACCCTAGCCACTTGCTCTGCCCAGCGCCGCAACCCCCCCTGCTCCACCTGCCCTCTGCCATCGCCATTCCGCAACTGGTGCCTGCAAGCATTAAAGACGAAGTGAAAGGGAGAGAGGGGAGGTTGTAAAAGAAGGCTATAAAGCCAAGTAAAAAAGTTGTAAAAGGACCTTTTTTTTTGGAATTAAAAATAGAAAAGTTTTAAACAAAAAAGAGAACAAAAAGAAATAAGCAAGCAGATCCAGCAACAGCACAAGAAAGCAAGAACCGTAAAAATCTGTTTAAAAAAAAACCCAAAACCGTAGCGAAAGGTGATTTCTTTTCCTTTTTATTTTCGATCTTTTTCTTTTTTGACACATGTACTTATATATATATATATAGATATTAAAAAGAGAGTAAAAAAAAAACCAAGTCTTACCCTTTCCGGCCACCGTGCACGGTGGTCGGCGCGACGGAGAACGGCGAACGGAGCGACGCTGGAGCCCCCCCTTTTCGGACCTGCAGAGAAAACAAGAGAATGTTAAAGTTTTTTTTTTAAGAAGCTGCTGAAATGAATTTTTCTTCATGATTTTCACTTATATACCTATATTAAAACGACACTGTTTTGATCATTGCCCTTAAACACCAAAACGACGCCGTTTGGCTGAAGGCCCGGATGCGCGACCCGACCCGACTGAAGGATCCGCGTGTTTTTGTTGAGTGGGCTAATTGCGCGTTCAGTCCTTCCGCATTTTCAGTCTTTTAAATCAGGTTTTCTGTTATTGCAATTTTGGCCCAGAATTTTGGTACGATTGCAATCAGGCCCTCTTTTAAAACGCTATGTTTTCTGTCTTGGAAAAATTGCACTCCTCGTCCCTCGTAGTTCGCGCGCGTTTCAAAGGGGCCCATTTCCTTATTTTTATTTCGAATATAGCCCCAAACTCCTGTTTTATACTCGATTCAACCTCTTTAATTCCGTTCTGATTACGATTTAACCCTTGCTAACTGTTTTTTTAGGTAATTTTTATTTTCACTATTATATTTATTATTACTATTAATATTATGATTACTATTATTATATTTATTACTTTGTTCGGTTACTAACTTACTTTATTTTCTTTTATTCACTTATTTTTTATATATATTATTACTATCTTCATTATTATTATTATCATTATTTTATTGCCACAACCACCATTTTACTTATTTAGTTGTTTATTTTATGTTTTTGTTTTACTATTATTCTGCATATTATATTCTATTATTGTCATTAACTTATTATTACTACTATATCTCTACTATTACAATATATATCTGCTTATTCTTTTGCATATATTACATTATTTATTAATGACTATTACTATTATCATTTTATCTTTCGTTTTATTTTACATTATTATTTATGCATTATATATTATTATTAGTATTATTTATATTTTCATTGTCATTGTTCTTTAGTGTTATTATTATTATTATTATTATTACTATTATTTATTATTATCACTATTTTTTTTGTATATCATTATTTTTATTTTATTATTATCATCTTATTATTTTCATCACGATTGTTATTTTATTTTCATTATTATTGTTATTATTATTCAATATTATCATCATCATTATTAGTAGTATTTTTACATATGTTCATCATCAAACAAAATTCGTAAAATTATCGCGTTTCATTTAAAAGTTTTTCCGAAACAAAGGCAATGTTTTGTATTTAGAAATTCGGGGAATAGTGCCCTAACGTGCTGGGTTGCGATTCTCCGTTTCACTGAATAATTAAACATCCTTCGGTCTAACTCCATAAAACACGAGACGACTTTGATTACGAGAGATTAAAACATCGTGTCCTAACGTACTAGATGTGATGTTTAGATCTTTTCGGAGCAAAGAAATCTCGATTCTTTTTTTGCCCGAATACTTACACTTATTTTTAGCTTAAACACTATAAGATCAAAGTACATTTTACAAAACCACTTTATTTCGTCCAAGAGTTTTCAAATAAGGCAATGTTTGTGTGTTTAGAAATTCGGAGAATAGTGCCCTAACGTGCTGGGTTGCGATTTTCCGTTTGACTAAAATACTGAACATCCTTTTAATAAATTTCACGAACTCCGAGATAACTCTGATTACGAAGGCTTCGAATATCGTGTCCTAACGTGCTGGATGTGATGTTTGTATTCTCTCAGAATAAAGAAATCTCAAATTTCGGCCTCGACTATCCAAACATTTTTTAAAGATCTGAATTTAAAAATCTTTTCAGATCTTCGACATTGAGATATTGATTAATCAATTTGGTACCAATTCTGGGCGTGACGAGGCTGCTAACCCTTCCTCGCACGTAACCGACTCTCGGACCCGTTTTCTCAAAATTCGTAGACCAAAAAAAAAAACATTGTTTTAGTAAATAAAAATGTTTATTAAAATAAAGGTGACCCGACCACACCTAATAAGGTCGGTGGCGACTCCTGTGGTATTTTCGTTTTTGAAACCAAGTCGATCCCCTTTTTTTTAAAAAAATAGTTACGACAGCTTGGCGACTCCACTGGGGACTTTAAAAAGAGAGTCAAGCCACGAGTTGATTAATTTTTGTCCTTTGGTCGAAGATTGAAAGTTTTCTTTTAACATACGATCCTTTTCTTTATATGCATTGGGCCACGATCTTCATTATTGCATTTATATGCCCTTATATGCTCTAAGCTTTTGATATACTTTGGCATTGCATTGCATGACCGTTGTGGTCACACCCCTACGTGGGAGTGAGAAACTACTCCTTCGTGAGGTCTTCACCTCCGTGTAGGATAGCGGATCGCTTTCGGAATACATCCGTACCTATGTCTTTGTGAGATTTTCATCTCCGTGCAGCCATAGGGAAATGTATTCCCCTGAACCGAACTCGGTCCATATGAGCCTATAATGGGTGAGGATCGAGGAATCCGCTGGTTCAGGTACTTTTACCCTAGAACCAAACCTCATATAGCAAACCTTAAAAGCCACCCCAGGCAGAGCTACGCCAAGCCCTAGGAGGTTACCCGATTAGGCCTTTAAATTCTTTACTTATGAAATATTCACCTCATTTTATTTTGATTGCATTGACATATTCATCAAAAAGGTGTTGATTCACGTTCGGTTGCTGTATAGATAACTTGTCATGGAAAATGGGTTTCTTGATAAAGTGGAAGACAACGCGGCTGTCCGAATATGGGCCGAGACCGTACAGCAAGAAAAAGGCGATAGTCTTACGGTGGGATACAAGTCTGAGTTACGGGATTTCACACGCGTCAGCGTTACCCAAAATAGTCTCCAGGAGATGAGGGAAATATGGAGTCAATGGGACGACGAAGTCAAGCAATTATTCTACTGTCATTATGGTGATTTGCCTTATCTGCTTGATGTCAAGATAGACCAACACTTATTCCGAGCTATAGTCCAGTTCTAGAACCCTGCCTATAGTTGCTTTACTTTCGGGAAAGTAGATTTGGTATCCACTATAGAAGAATACACGGCTTTGCTTCACTGCCTGAAGATTCAAGTTGACAAAGTATATGTGAGACCCGTTAATGTCTCTACATTTTTGAAAAAGCTAATGAATATTACGGGAATGAGCGAGCAGTGGATTACTGCCCGGATAAAACAAAAGGGAGATTGCAAGTGCATCCCTTGGAGAAGCTTAAGAGATTTAATCATAGCGCACCCGGATGTGAAGAAAAGGGTCGACATCCTCGCCTTGAGCATTTACGGACTGATCGTCTTCCCAAAGGCTCTAGGATATGTGGACGAGGCGGTCTCTGACTTATTTGAAAGATTGGATAGGAACATCACACCCATTCCCGCAATTTTAGCCGAAACTTTTAGATCCCTAAATACATGCCGAAGAGCGGGCGACGGAAGATTCATCGGTTGTGCGCAACTCTTGCTGACATGGTTCCACGCTCATTTCTGGAAAGCAGAAAAAGTATCATGTCGGATCTTTTCCGAACAACATTCTCCGCTAAAAACATTAGCAGCTACAACAAGACGAGATGATCTTACCGAAGAAAGATGGATGACGATTCTGCAAAGCTTGCAAGAAGAAGATGTAGAATGGAGAGCTCCTTTGATGATTCCGGACGAGATCTTGTATCGGTTTGGCGATTTTGACTGGGTTCCTCTGTTGGGAATATGGGGAGCTGTCGGGTCGTGTTGAGACAGTATAGATCAAGACAGTTTACGCCAGTGACACAAGGGTTAATGCAATGTGAGTTTGAATATAAATGAGATCATAGCAAAAAGAGAGTTCGTGAAATATCGAGTGCTTGGAGCCGGACTCACAGAATGAAACAGTTTGCTGCTAATCTAATGACAATTCCTGAATATGACCGATGGTGGACTCAAAGAGTCAACGGCAACATCCCCGCATCAGGTCAGGAAAATGCCCGACCGCTAGAAGAACACCTGCAGGTGATCCCGTCTGAACTCGAAATCATCAGACAGGACTTTGAGAAAAGAAGTCTAGAATGGGGAAAAAGGATAGAGTAGCTAGAGGAGGATAAAATGCAGCTAGGGTTAGATGTCGATATTCACAAGCTAGAAGCTGAGAGACTGAGAAAAGGAAAGAATAAAGCTGAAGAAGACTTAGACAGCTTAAAGACAGACTATAAGAAGCTGCGAAGGTCGATGAAAATTGTGGGACTAGGAAAGACGTCGGAGTAATGGCGTTAAGAAATTAAGGAAGAGAAAGATAGATCCAGTCGATGGGAGAAGAAATTCCGAGAAGCTCAAGAACAAGAAGATACTCTGAAAAGAAATTTGGAAGAAAGTCAAAACGAGAAAGAGAAATTGAAAAATCGAGTGCCGGAGCTAGAAAAATCCTTATATCAGTATCGCAGCAGTAATTCTGTGATTGAATTGAAGGCCAGGCTAAGCAAAATTGAAGAGATGAAAGCAAGGATTTAAGAGTTAGAATCTGCTTTACATGGTTGCGAGCTTCGGGTGGAGCTTCTCGAAATTAATGAAGAGCGGTGGAAAGAACAACTTCACCATTCCTAGAGTCAAGTCAGAGATCGGGACTACATCATGGGGGAAGCCGTGGCGCAAGTGCGAGAAGTGGCAGATCATCTACAAACTTTAGCAGTCCAAGCCGATGTACTAAGTCTAAAGTACGAGTTAGAGTCGGACCGAGGCCAAGAGTTAGTATGGCTTCTCAAGAAAGTCAAGGCCCTAAGTGTTAGTGCTAGGCCTTATATGTAATCCATTTTATGTAATAAAATCTGTTTTCTGGAAAAGCTATCTTAATGAAATTGAATCGAAATCAATGCCTTTTGCTGCATACATGCATTTTCATCGCATTGCATTGCATTTTAAGTCTATAAAAAGAACCTAATTGGTTAAAATTATCAGACAAGAGAGAAGAAAGAGGAAATCTGGGAACTGAACATTACTACGGGACTCGTGCTAAAACCAAGAGAATGGATCAAAGGTTCAAACAATTCCAGAAAAAAATGCAGGAACAAATGCAAGAGCAAATGTTGAAACTCCAGCAGGAAATGAAGGACCAAATGCTGGAGGCTCAGAGAAACATGATAGCACAGATGGCCCAAATGCTGAATGGAGTAACAGACAAAGGGAAAGGTCCAATGCCTCCGGTCGATGAGGATAGCGAAGGCGCTCCCCAGGGTTTTACCCCACCGCACTCAAGAGCCCTGCCTGAGGAATATCTCCAAAGGCCACCAGTTACAATCAGGCCCCAGCAAGGGCAGGATGACACTAGACCTCCCGTGAGCCATCACGCGGGCTCTAGATCCCAGCCAGGAGATAGCCCAGCCAATCCTGTTGTGCCCAATTTGGATGCGGTAGAGGGAATGGGGTCAAGAATAGAATCCTCAAGGCAGCTAGAGGATCGTTGCAAATGGCTAGAGGAAAAGTTCAAAGCGCTGGAAAGCATCGATCATCATCATGGGATCGACGCAAAAGATTTGGTACTGCCTCATAAGTTCAAAATGCCCGAATTTGAAAAATATAGTGGGACTAGCTGCCCGGAGGCCCACATCACCATGTTCTGTAGGCGAATGGCTAGCTACGTGAGCAATGATCAGCTCTTAATCCACTGCTTCCAAGAAAGTTTGGTGGGCGCCACAGCTAGATGGTATAACCAGCTTAGTCGGGCCAACATTAGTTCCTGGAGAGATTTGGCTCAAGCGTTTCTGAAGCATTACAGCCACGTCACGGACATGGCACCGGATAGAATTACCCTGCAAAGCATGGAAAAAATACAAAACAAAAGTTTCAGATAGTACGCGCAGAGGTGGAGGGAGGTCGCCATGCAGGTCCAACCACCCCTCTTAGAAAAAGAGACTACTATGCTCTTCATTAATACCCTGAAGGTCCCTTTCATAACCCATATGATAGGAAGTACGACTAAGAGTTTTGCCGACATAGTGATGGTAGGGGAGATGATCGAGCATGCTATAAGGGGCGGCAAGGTCGAGGCAGGAGAAAGCACTAGGAGGGCCGCTCCTAAGAAGAAAGATGGTGAAGTAAATAACGTGAGTACGTACAATAAAGGGTACTCGAAGGCGATTACGGTTAATCAGCCAAAGGCAGTTACTGCTGGACAACAAGGACCAGCAAGACAGGAATCGGGAACCAGACCAAATATCGAAAAGATTCAATTTACGCTAATTCCGATAACGTACAAAGAGCTATACCAGATTTTATTCAATGAGCACATCGTGTCCCTATTCTATTTGCAACCATTGCAACCCCCATACCCTAAGTGGTACGACTCTAACGCTCACTGCGATTACCATGCAGGGATAGAGGGGCATTCGATAGAGAATTGCCTCGCCTTTAAAAAGGTAGTCGAGAGGCTAATAAAGATGGAGGTTATAACACTCGACGACATGGTAAAAAAAGGGAACCCACTACCCAATCACGAAGATAGAGGGGTAAACGCGATTGGTGAGAAAGGGGTGAGGAAGATCAAGAAGGATGTCACAGAAGTGAAAACCCCGTTGCGAATAGTCTGGAAGGAAATAGCAAAAAGAGGATTGATAGATTCAGATCTTGCGGAGAACGGGAGGCATATAAAGAACTACTGCGAACTCCATAATACAAAGGAACACGAGATTCAAGAATGCGCCGAGTTTAGAATTTTGGTGCAAGGCCTTATGGACAACAAAGAACTAGAGTTTTATGAAGAAGGAGTAGAGGAAGAGGACATATGCGCGACTGAGGAAGAATTGAAACACCCCAAACTCGGCCCAAGAGCCTCAACTAGATCTGGTATGTTCCTCGATGTAAACCAATTCAAAATTCCTTTGTTACTTTGTAAAATTGTGTCTTTTGAAAAAGATTGTTTTGGGTTGGGCTCAAGTTGAGAACAAGTTTATCTTAAGTCGAAATCCTTTTATGTTAGGTGATAAAACATTTAGAGTTTATTTTAAAATAAATTTACTTAATCTTATAACCATTAAAAATTCGTAACAGAATAAATAAAAGAAAAATAAAGTAGTTCAACTATGGCCTTATTACATCAAATAATTCCCAAAAATAAATTAAAGTGCTTAAATAGAATAAAAGTCCAAATAACAAAAATTTCCTTGCTGTGCATGGCCACCTTTAAGCTCTTGCCGACCCGGTCCATTACTGATCGTCACCTGAAAAAGGTTCCCACAACGGGGTGAGTCAAACAGACTCAATGTGTACACAAACACTAAGTCTTAACAAATTCAGGCATTTCAAATCATACATGTACATATAGCATTTAAACAATATGATGCAAACCCGAACCCAAACCTAGATAGCCATCCGCTACACATCACCCGTACCAACCTGCACACCGTGGGGACTACTAAGTCAACCCTCCATCCGCTACACACCATCGAAGGCAGTCGCTGCAGTCGACGTGCTCATCGCCCTTATAAATTCGTGGCATAGCCACCATATACAGATTTTGTGTCAAGAGACACCACATTCAGATATCGTGGTCTTAGGTCACCACATTCAAATATCGTGGTCTTAGGTCACCACATTCAGATATCGTGGTCTTAGGTCACCATATTCACTTCCCCTTTTCATAATATCCCATATGCCCCCTATCATACATATCATGCATATCATTCCTTAATTCACATTCTTATCACTTTTTACATGTTAAAAATAACATATATTCATAATCCTAGTAGAAGTAGGAAACGTACCTGAGTACTTGGTACCATTGCATGGTACTTTAGCCATATTTTCACATTCATATTAACACATTCAATTTAAAACATAGCCATGAACATATTAAAACTTAAGGTAGGGTACACACCTGATTCGCTTAAGGTTTCCAATCCAAATCCCGAAAAGCTTGATCTAATGCCTTAGATCTTAAATCTCTACATTTAATCAATCATTTAATACTTAGTAAAGAGCCATTCGGCCATAAATCCAAATCCTAGTAGGATTAGTACACTAAAACTTACCTTGTTGCCGATTGACTTAAGAATCAAGTCCCGAAACTTTGTATCCTTTTTTCTTGAAATCGGCAATCACTAGATTACTTGAATAGATTAGTTTCGGCTTTTGAATAATTAATGAACACATATATTTACCAAACATGGCCTTGGTCGAATGCTATAGACACCTACCTTATGGATTTTAAATCCCAAAACTCACCGAATAACTAGGGAACACGCGGCCTATGGTGTACCTTCGGGAAAAGAACTTCTCCTTCCTTGTAGTCGACACTTAGTAAATCCCGAAAGATCCTTCCAAATTTCGGCAACAAGATATTAATGGGATTAGTCCTAGATTTCGGCAAATCTTAAAAGAATGAAACCGAATGGGATCTTACCCTTACCTTAGAAATCGACAGCCCTTGCTTGAACCCTTTAGCAATATTCGACTATAGGATCTTGTTTTCGGCTTTCTTGAGTAATCGGTTATGGTCTCAAGAGGCTTACTTTCTTTTGGCTTTTGAGAGGTAAAGAAGAAGGAGAAGATTTACAATGGGGATTCGGCTTCAACAAAATTGAAAAGAGACAGAAGCACAATGACAGAGAGAATTCGGTAGAGAGAGAAAAAAGAAAAAGAAAGAATGTTGATTTGCCTCTCTTTTCCTCCTATTGCCGAATTTACTAGGCCAAGACTCCATTACTTGGCCATCACTCTTCTATTTTGATAGCTTTATCACTTTAATTATCACCTATTCGATTTAATAAAACTTAATCCAATAATTATCTCGTATCTCTTAATTAAAATATCAATAATAATCCATCATTTATCCATCTATATTGCCGAATTTTAACAACAAAACACCTCCCTATAGAGCCTTAATGCCGTCCACTTCTCTTGTTCCTTGCACCAAAATAAAATTCTTTTATTTGCTCCCCAAGTGACTCAAACCCAGGCCCAATTGCACCTGCTTGTGGTGTCAACTCTAGAGGCCCTAAGTGGCGCCTCCAAGCCACTTTTTCAAGCCCATTTGTATGTCATATTTCACCCATAAATTTTTCTTAAGGCCACCCTGCTTTACTTCCCTCTCTTAACCTCAAAACTTAACTTTTCCTAAAACGTTTCCTTACATTTCCTTACATTTCCTTACATTTCCAAGTTTCCAAAAATGTTCGTTTTCCTCCTCTAAACTTAACATTTCTAAATCATTTCCTTACATTTCCAAGTTTCTAAAAATGTTTACTTTCCCCTTTTAAACTTAACATTTCCTTACATTTCCGAGTTTCCAAAAATGTTCGTAATACATTTATAGCACATAAGACATGTCATTCCCTATAATTAAATCAAAATGCATAGGCCCATTTTCAGGATGTTACAGTTCTACCCCCTTAAAAATAATTTCGTCCTCAAAATTACTTGGCTAAATGCGCTCCTACTCACTACACTACGCTTCCGTTGCGCACTCTAATCTTAATAATACTATTATACTTCCTAGGCACAGTCTCTAGGTTCATATCCAAGGTTTCAAGCACTTCACTTAGCAATATAAGAAAAAGCTAACCGAACGAGGCAATTAAGGTATTCCAGAAATATGGAACGTACCCGTTGTCACATTTGGCACATCTTCCTCCTCGCGACGGCCAACTGCATAAACCAACATTGCTGCCCTGCATCTGAACCTTCAGCACCTCCGCTTGGTGCTCCCCGTCCTCTTCCAGCGCCATTTCCTTGGCCATTCGGACCATGACCTCGCTGAGGCTGCTGACCACCTCTACTAGCCTGATTATCATTCTGAGCCACTGGTCGATTTCCATCTGGCCTCATAGGACAATCCTTAATCATGTGGTCCTTGGACCCACACCTAAAGCATCCTCCAGTCTTTTTCCAACACTCTCCTAAGTGTTTCTTCCCACACTGATCACAGGCACGATATTGCCCTCCAGTACCAGCTTGCTGACCTCGCGGCCCATCAACTCTAGGCCTCTTATCCTCAGATGATCCAGACGATCCAAAACCTCTTTTTGGCCTGTTCTTATCAGTGTTCTGCCTTGCAGAATCCTTAATCCCTTCAGCTACCTTAGCTTTCTCTACTAAGGCAGAAAACTCCCGTTCTTGATGTGGTGCTATTAACAACCTCAAATCATCCCTTAATCCGTCCTCAAATCGGACACATCGCTCATGCTCCGTAGCTACTACTCCTCGAGCATATCGGCTCAACCTCAGAAATTCAGCTTCATACTCCGCCACGAACTTGTTCCCTTGAACCAACCCCAGAAAAGTCTTCATTTCCTCATCAGTGTACCGTGTGCCAACATATTTCTTCTGATATGCTGCCTTAACATAATCTCAGGTCAGATCCTCAGCTGTGGCTCCATCCCGAACTGTGAGCCACCACTGATACGCTTCATCGCGTAGCAATGCCACCATTCCTTTCAACTTCTCCTCAGGGGTTAGATCGAGCTCATCCATAATGCGCTCGATTGCCTTCAACCAATATTCTGCCGTACTAGGTGCCACACCAGATACTTCTCGAAACATCTCAGCCCCATTGGCTCGAAGTCGCTCGGGTACGGATTTCCGAGCTCCCATATTTCCACCCGCGCCAGCCACCATTTCCAAAACTCGCAGCACAGCCTGTGACATAGCATCATCTCCCGTCTGAGCTTGCTGCTCAACACCAATAGCTGGGGGTGGTGGTGGTATCTCATTGTCAGATCCTTGACCCGATCTAATGGGTTCCGACACGGTCATTCTTCCTCTACCACGTCCACGACGACCACGTCCTCTAGAACACATTCTTAACGACTGCGCTTTAATCTGATTAAGAAATTTTATGGATTTAGTCCTTGTTTCACTGATTATCCGCGAAGAAGTTTTATGAAAAGAATTTTAGGAGTGGTTCTTTCGTATTCATACATGCACACAGTCTTTACATTCATACATTCATCAATCAATCATGAACTTTCGTTCATTCAGAGAAATGTTGTAGTTTTCATTGTTGTTGTTTTTTCACTACCCAGGGGTATTTTCGTAATTTTTTTTCAAAATAAGGTTCCTTGTGGATTTTGTCAATAAGGGTATTTTGGTAATTTTGCATTCCCGGGGTATGTTTGGAAATTTTGAAATCTGAGGTTATTTCGGTAATTTTGGAACTCGGGAATATTTTGGTAATAAACCAGGGTAAATTTGTAAAGTTTAATAATTCAGGGGTATCTCAAAATTTATAAAGCTTGAGGATTCTTTTTGAAAATTTGTTTTCCAAATCGGTGATGTTGCAAAATTTTTTTTTGAAAACCAGGGTCATTTTGGTAATTTTGTAAGTTAGGGGCAATTTTGTAAATTTTCCAAGTTGGAGTATTTTATTATTTCGCAGAAGTGGAGTTTTTGAATATTTTATAAAATAAGGAAATTTTAATTAAACCGTGGGTAGTTTGGACATTTTCTAAACCAATGGCCTTTTTGTAATTTTACAACTAGGGGTAATTTAGTAAATTTTTTTTTGTAAGTCAAGAATATTTCAGAAAATCTTATAAAATCGTGTTGGCAACTTAAAAGGATAATTTTTAAAAGTTTTAAAACTAGGGTTTCCATAAAAATATGGCTAATCCCTTTCGGGTTTTAGTTAGGGGTTTAACCCATGAATAAGTCCTCTTGGTTAGGGTGAACCGAAGCTACGCATGTAAGAGTATGCCCAAAGATCAATCATGAGATGGTTGTAATAACATACTTAATTTACCATGTTTATTAATATAAAGCGTTGTCATTATTATTTCAGTTTTTCTTTCTGTGTGTATAGATAAACTGTTTTATAATAATGTCCTGAGAATAATATGATTATTCTTAAAAGATCCTTAGTCGAGTATTATTGTTGGCTAGGACAATAATAATGCATTAAGACTAACATGTAGTTGATTGATGATAAAGAGTTGTCATTGATATGGAGTGTCAAAATCAATGCATGAATATGTGTGTTAGAGAACAACATATTGGATTAACCTGCTATGAGTATGTTTCTTGGATTATTATGTAATTGTCACAACATTACTCATAGTGATTAATATGTATATGATCCTCAGACTTGAGATCATTATTATCCCAGCATCGTGAGTTGTATATTTTGATACAGTCAAACGTACACCGTAACAGGTTGTTCTATAAAGGCTGATGTTGGATATATCACAATCTATGTAGAGGGATATGGTTGATCAATAAAGGATAAGTCCCTCCTACATAATAGGAGTAATATCTTAGGCCACTTGATTGAGTGAGACTAGAAATGCATGGCCATGCTCAAATAAGTTGATATGAGATGTCATACTAATTTGTATATCATAGTCTACTCAAGATATCAAGAAACATAGGATGGACTATGCAAGTGTGACTATCCCATGACTTGTATCCGTTCCAGAGATAAAGGACTTAAGGATTAATGCATGGAAGGTTAATCACGAAAGGTTATGTCGAATCATGACTTCTTGTAACTTAGGTAGCAATGATGCATTGCTAGATGCCACTCATTGTCTGTGACAATAGAATCGTTCTAGTATTACTGCTAACGTTGCAAGAACCTACAGGGTCACACCCTATGGTTGAAATGAACGGAATAAAATATAGTTGGTATTGTGCTTGGTTGTCACATAAATTAAATTAATTAAAGAATTAATTTAATTGGGCAATCAAATATTGAACATATTATATGTACAAGGATGTTGTACACATAATGATAACATAATTTTATTAATATATGAATTTGATTCATATATAAATATAAATAAATATAGTTTATCGGAATCCTTATTATAATTAATGTAATTATAATTTTCAGATATAATTAATGTAATTATAATTTTCGGTTAAAAACTTTATTGTATTTATTTAATCTTGTAATACATTCAAGAGATACCAATTATAAAAGGCCCAATTAAGAGGATACCTATTATAAAAGGCCCAATGAGAAAGGCACCCATTATAAAAGGTATTAAAAGGAGACAAAACTCAACATGAAAACCCTAAGTGTTTGCTTGTTAGGTCTAGCAGCCGTCAAGCAAATAAGCCTCCAAAACAGTTTTGGAGATTTCTTCCATTCATAGTCAAACTGGGTGGATTACGTAGAGGCCGACATCGGAAAAGGTTGAGGCTTGATTCGACAGT
Organism: Gossypium australe; assembly: GCA_005393395.2. NCBI lineage: Eukaryota > Viridiplantae > Streptophyta > Magnoliopsida > Malvales > Malvaceae > Gossypium > Gossypium australe. The sequence continues at coordinate 70,246,787 of CM016615.1, forward strand.
AGATCAAAACTCTTGTCGCCAAGGCGTTGCTGTCTACTCAGATTGAAGTTTTGGTAATTTCGAAACCTTTATTTCACCCCGATTCCCTCACACATGGATCCATGATTTGGATCGCCGAATCTAATTTTATTCTGCTGCGCCATGGGGTACCGGCGTTTCAACAACGCACCAGGTAGGATTCGAGTGGAGAGGAGGTGAGTCACGCGGACTGCTTAAATACCAAGCTCCCACTGAATACCAATCCTAGACATGCGCACAATGGTTGCCACACCCTAACTCGGCGACTTAATCATAGGTTTGTTTAATTAAGCATTTAAGTCTTATGTAATGGTTGGGGTAAACTAGTCCTAGGGTTCAAGTACTTATCATGCTAGTCTACGTTCCATTCCATTTCTACCCTTCTACAGATCACAATACAAATCACACAAAGGTTAGGGGTACTTACCTGGTGGACTTCGGGTCGGAGACTTAGGTGCCATGCCAGAAAAACCTGCTTTTCACAAAATTTTCATAAAATTTCTTTTGGGCTTAGTTTTTGAAAACGTTTTGGGCCTTAAACTCAAGGCCGAGAGCTTAAAACTGGGCTCTGATACCAAACAGAAACACCCCAAACCCGGCCCACGAGCCTCGACCAGATCTGGTATGTTCCTCGATGTAAGCCAATTCAAAATTCCTTTGTTACTTTGTAAAATTGTGTCTTTTGAAAAAGATTGTTTTGGGTTGGGCTCAAGTTGAGAACAAGTTTATCTTAAGTCAAAATCCTTTTATGTTAGGTGATAAAACATTTAGAGTTTATTTTAAAATAAATTTACTTAATCTTATAACCATTAAAAATTCGTAACAGAATAAATAAAAGAAAAATAAAGTAGTTCAACTATGGCCTTATTACATCAAATAATTCCCAAAAATAAATTAAAGTGCTTAAATAGAATAAAAGTCCAAATAACAAAAATTTCCTTGCTGTGCATGGCCACCTTTAAGCTCTTGCCGACCCGGTCCATTACTGATCGTCACCTGAAAAAGGTTCCCAAAACGGGGTGAGTCAAACAGACTCAATGTGTACACAAACACTAAGTCTTAACAAATTCAGGCATTTCAAATCATACATGTACATATAGCATTTAAACAATATGATGCAAACCCGAACCCAAACCTAGATAGCCATCTGCTACACATCACCCGTACCAACCTGCACACCGTGGGGACTACTAAGTCAACCCTCCATCCGCTACACACCATTGAAGGCAGTCGCTGCAGTCGACGTGCTCATCGCCCTTATAAATTCGTGGCATAGCCACCATATACATATTTTGTGTCAAGAGACACCACATTCAGATATCGTGGTCTTAGGTCACCACATTCAAATATCATGGTCTTAGGTCACCACATTCAGATACCGTGGTCTTAGGTCACCACATTCACTTCCCCTTTTCATAATATCCCATATGCCCCCTATCATACATATCATGCATATCATTCCTTAATTCACATTCTTATCACTTTTTACATGTTAAAAATAACATATATTCATAATCCTAGTAGAAGTAGGAAACGTACCTGAGTACTTGGTACCATTGCATGGTACTTTAGCCATATTTTCACATTCATATTAACACATTCAATTTAAAACATAACCATGAACATATTAAAACTTAGGGTAGGGTACACACCTGATTCCCTTAAGGTTTCCAATCCAAATCCCGAAAAGCTTGATCTAATGCCTTAGATCTTAGATCTCTACATTTAATCAATCATTTAATACTTAGTAAAGAGCCATTCGACCATAAATCCAAATCCTAGTAGGATTAGTACACTAAAACTTACCTTGTTGCCGATTGACTTAAGAATCAAGTCCCGAAACTTTGTATCCTTCTTTCTTGAAATCGGCAATCACTAGATTACTTGAATAGATTAGTTTCGGCTTTTGAATAATTAATGAACACATATATTTACCAAACATGGCCTTGGCCGAATGCTATAGACACTTACCTTGTGGATTTTAAATCCCGAAACTCACCGAATAACTAGGGAACACGCGGCCTATGGTGTACCTTCGGGAAAAGAACTTCTCCTTCCTTGTAGTCGACACTTACTAAATCCCGAAAGATCCTTCCAAATTTCGGCAACAAGATATTAATGGGATTAATCCTAGATTTCGGCAAATCTTAAAAGAATGAAACCGAATGGGATCTTACCCTTACCTTAGAAATCGACAGCCCTTGCTTGAACCCTTTAGCAATATTCGACTATAGGATCTTGTTTTCGGCTTTCTTGAGTAATCGGTTATGGTCTCAAGAGGCTTACTTTCTTTCGGCTTTTGAGAGGTAAAGAAGAAGGAGAAGATTTACAATGGGGATTCGGCTTCAACAAAATTGAAAAGAGACAGAAGCACAATGACAGAGAGAATTCGGCAGAGAGAGAAAAAAGAAAAAGAAAGAATGTTGATTTGCCTCTCTTTTCCTCCTATTACCGAATTTACAAGGCCAAGACTCCATTACTTGGCCATCACTCTTCTATTTTGATAGCTTTATCACTTTAATTATCACCTATTCGATTTAATAAAACTTAATCCAATAATTATCTCTTATCTCTTAATTAAAATATCAATAATAATCCATCATTTATCCATCTATATTGCCGAATTTTAACAACAATAAAACACCTCCCTATAGAGCCTTAATGCCGTCCACTTCTCTTGTTCCTTGCACCAAAATAAAATTCTTTTATTTGCTCCCCAAGTGACTCGAACCCAGGCCCAATTGCACCTGCTTGTGGCGTCAACTCCAGAGGCCCTAAGTGGCGCCTCCAAGCCACTTTTCCAAGCCCATTTGTATGTCATATATCACCCATAAATTTTTCTTAAGGCCACCCTGCTTTACTTCCCTCTCTTAACCTCAAAACTTAACTTTTCCTAAAACGTTTCCTTACATTTCCTTACATTTCCTTACATTTCCAAGTTTCCAAAAATGTTCGTTTTCCTCCTCTAAACTTAACATTTCTAAATTATTTCCTTACATTTCCAAGTTTCTAAAAATGTTTACTTTCCCCTTTTAAACTTAACATTTCCTTACATTTCCGAGTTTCCAAAAATGTTCGTAATACATTTATAGCACATAAGACATGTCATTCCCTATAATTAAATCAAAATGCATAGGCCCATTTTCAGGATGTTACAAGAATTGACAAAGCCTAGAGTTAATTACCCGAGAATCATCATTTCGTGAAACACGGAAGGTGGGGTACAAGGAAGGCCAAAAATTATAATTCAGAAACCTGCTTCTTTTCCCTACAAAGACAGTAAAAAGGTACCTTGGAACTATAATTGTAAGGTGACGATGCCAGGGGCGGAAAGCTCCACTAGTAGTCCTGAGGAGGGCAAGAATGAAAGGTTCTATACGCGTAGTGGGAAGCGTTATGATCCTGGAAACGGAGGAGAAGAACCAATGAAACCGAAGACTGTGCTGATTGGGCGAAAAAAGGAACCTGAAGCCCCTATCAACGAACCCGTAAAGGTAGAAGAGGCCAAAGAATTCTTGAAATTCTTGAAACACAGCGAATATAGCGTGGTGGAACAACTGCACAGACAACTAGCCCGTATCTCCGTGTTAGCCCTACTTCTAAGCTCAGAGGTGCATCGCGAAGCATTGATGAAAGTACTAAATGAGACCTATGTTACTAAGGATATATCCGTCAACAAGTTGGACCGTTTGGTTAGTAACATAAGCGCTGACAATTTCATCTACTTCAGCAATGACGAAATCCCACCCGGAGGCATGGGATCAACGAAGGCCTTGCACATAACTACCCGCTGTAAGGGATACACTCTGCCAAGCGTGCTAATAGATAATGGGTTAGTGTTGAATGTCCTACCACTGGCTACACTTAAGAGGTTGCCAATAGACAGTTCTCACATGAAAGCATGCCAGAACATAGTGAGAGCGTTTGACGGCATTGAAAGAAGAGTGATGGGGAGAATAGACATACCTTTATTGATAGGGCCTAACACTTACGAGGTGGACTTCCTGGTCATGGATATCAAACCCTCGTACAACTGCCTGTTGGGGAGGCCATGGATTCATTCGGCGGGGGCCGTACCCTCATCGCTGCACCAGAAATTGAAACTGGTAACAGAAAATCAGTTAGTAACTATAAACGCGGAAGAGGACGTCATAACGACCGTTACCAGCGAAGCGCCATACCTAGAAACGAATGAGGAGGCCATCGAATATTCCTTCCGATCCTTAGAGTTCGTAAACGCGACATTCATCTCGGAGGGAAGTGAAGTTTCGGTGCCCAAGCTATCCAAGACCACCAAGATGGGATTGCAAATGACGATGGGAAAAGGAGCCCTACCCAGAAGAGGATTGGGCAAATATCTCCAAGGGAAAGTCCAGACCCCGATGCTGAAGGAGAAAAGAGACCGCTTTGGTTTAGGTTTCAAACCAGATGCTAAACAAATAAAGAAGGAAATGGAAAAGAAGCTAGAAAGGAGAAGGGCTCGGCTGAACGGAGAAGACGTTAAGTGGGAACCGATGACATTCCCTCAAATATCTCATACCTTCATATCAGGAGGAATAATTTACCCGGGAAAAGGATCTCCTAGAGATGAATATCCTCACATCAATGCTATACACGATGAGGTGACTAATCAAGGAAACCTGTCGAGCATTCGCCCATATGAACCTGGAAGCACTCTAGACAATTGGACTGCAGAGGAATTTCCTGTAGTTTTTAGAGATGATACAGAGTAATACTCAGAACACACTTGTTGTTTTTAAGCCTAGAAACAATGAGATTTCTTTTGTGAAATAGGCTCATGTTCGGACATTTTGTTTTAATGAAATACATCTTCAATTCTACTAAATATTCTCTCATTTTACATTTTTATCATTTATTCTTTGTTCTCATTCATATCATGTGAATAGTTGTCCTCAAATTCATTTGTTCTTTGTACACCCTTTGATACCCATTACAGATCTCTAGACATCAACGATATGAGTAACGATACTACAGATTCAGAAGTCTGCTTCGAGCAAGACATGTGTTCAGAGGAATCTCAAGATTTTGAAAATGACACAGAATGGGACTTGCCTCCAGATTTGTTGAGAATGGTAGAGCAAGAAGAAAAATAGATCCTACCCCATAAAGAGTCGGTAGAAATGGTGAACCTAGGAGAGGGGCAAGAAGTGAAGATTGGAGCCCGTATTACTGCAGAAACCAGGCGGAACCTCATCGAATTACTCCATGAATTCAAAGATGTGTTCGCATGGTCGTACCAAGATATGCCCGGACTAAGTACTGATATCGCAGTACACCGATTGCCCATAAGAGAAGAATGCAAGCCAGTCCAACAGAAGCTCCGAAGAATGAGACCGGATATCTTGTTAAAAATAAAAGAAGAAGTCGATAAACAATTTAACGCTGGGTTCTTACAAGTAGTTAAGTACTCGAATTGGGTAGCTAATATTGTCCCGGTCGCCAAGAAAGACGGGAAAGTACTGATGTCCGTCTCCTCAAGAGACATAATCCAGGCACGTGGGATGAAGAATGCCAGAAGACCTTCGAAAAGGTGAAACAATACCTGTCCCATGCCCTGGTACTAACACCGCCTCAACCAGACAAGCCACTAATTCTTTATCTAACAGTACTTACAGTACTTGATAATTCGATGGGATGCGTGCTGGGTCAGCATGATGAGTCGGGGAAGAAAGAAAAAGCAATATACGACCTTAGTAAAAAATTCACCGAATGTGAAACGAGGTACCCGCCAATCGAGAAATTATGTTGTGCCTTGATTTGGACAACTCGAAGATTGAGGCAATATATGCTGTATCACACGACATGGCTCATCTCAAAGCTAGATCCCCTTAAATATATGATGGAATCTACAGCCTTGAATGGAAGGATGGCCAGATGGCAGATTCTACTTTCTGAATTTGACATCGTTTATGTAAACCAAAAGGTGGTAAAAGGGAGTGCGATAGCGGACTTTCTAGCCAGTAGAGCCCTTGAAGACTATGAGCCCTTAGATTTTGATTTCCCTAATGAAGATTTGATGTACGTGGCAGACACTGAAGAAGGCGCCTCCGAAGACCATCCTTGGAAACTGAATTTCGACGGGGCATCAAATGCCGTGGGCAAAGGAATTGGGGCAGTCCTGATCTCCTCAAAAGGAGACCATTATCCATTCACTTGCAAACTGGATTTCGATTGTACTAATAATATGGCTGAATATGAAGCTTGCATTATGGGTCTCCGCGCCGCTATCGAACGCAAAATCAGGGTATTGGAAGTTAATGGAGATCCTGCTCTGGTAATCTATCAACTCAAAGGAGAATGAGAAACTAGAGATCCAAAACTGGTTATCTACAGAAGATTGGCCCAAGAATTGATTAGAGAGTTCGATGACATCACTTTCAATTACCTGCCCAGGGACAAGAATCAGATGGCTGATGCTCTGGCCACCTTGGCTTCCATGGTCCGAATAAATGAAAGCGAAGATATGAAGCCAATACAAATGAGCATTCATCAAGACCCAGCCCATTGCTACAATGTCGAGGAATAAGAGAAAACTGGCCCACCATGGTACCACCATATACTGCGGTATGTGAAAAATCGTGAATACCCAGATCAAGCGACTGAGAACGATAAAAAGACACTGAGAAGACTAGCCTGTGATTACGTCCTGGATGGAGAAGTCTTATACAAGAAAAGGAAAGATCAAGTGCTGCTGAGATGTGTGGACACCGCCGAAGCTAAGTTAATCCTGGAAGAAGTCCATGAAGGTGTCTGTGGAACTCACGCTAATGGTTTCACAATGGCCAGACAAATAATGAGGTTTGGATATTATTGGTCCACCATGGAGGGAGACTGTATCAACTATGCCAAGAAATGTCATAAATGCCAGATTTATGGAGACAAGATTCACGTGCCCCCATCACCTTTACATGTTATGACTTCTCCATGGCCATTTTCCATGTGGGGCATGGATGTCATTGGGCCAATATCTCCGAAGGCTTCGAATGGACATTGGTTCATCTTTGTAATCATTGACTACTTCACAAAATGGGTAGAGGCGGCTTCATATGCTAACGTCACTAAATCAGCGATTAGTCGATTTTTGAAAAAGGAGATCATTTGTCGATATAGAATGCCTGAGAGGATCATATCAGACAATGCACTGAACTTAAACAATAGCACGATAGCAGGGGTTTGTAGCCAATTCAACATCAAACACCACAATTCGTCACCTTATCGTCCAAAAATGAATGGGGCAGTGGAAGCAGCCAACAAAAATATCAAAAAGATAGTGGGAAAGATGACTGAGACTTATAGAGACTGGCATGAGAAGTTGCCGTTTGCACTCTATGCTTATCGGACATCCGTCAGAACCTCTACTGAGGCAACACCTTTCTCATTGGTCTACGGGATGGAAGCGGTTCTACCTATTGAAGTGGAAATACCTTCTCTTCGAGTGTTGTCAGAAGTAAAACTGGATGAGGCCGAATGGATCCAAGCTCGATATGATCAGTTGAATTTAATTGAAGAAAAAAGATTGAGGGCCATTTGTCACGGTCAGATGTACTAAAAACGGATGATGCGAGCTTATGACAAGAAATTTCGGCCAAGAGAATTTCATGAGGGGGACCTCGTGCTGAAAAAGATCCTTCCCATACAAAAGGATTACAGAGGAAAATGGATGCTGAACTGGGAAGGGCCGTATGTGGTAAAGAAAGCTTTCTCGGGAGGTGCACTGATTCTGACTGAGATGGACGGGAAAAGCTTCCCAATCCCGTGAACTCGAATTCGGTTAAAAAGTACTTTGCTTGAAACAGAAGAGGCCAAGGCGAAAACCCGCAAAGGGCGTTTTGAGACTTCAAAAAAAAAATGGAGAGGCCAAGGCGAAAACCCGCAAAAGGGCGCCTTGAGACCAAAGGGCTTTTGAGTTGAAAACCCGAAAAGGTCAGCTCGAACTTTGAATGGACACGTGGCAATCTTGCAGCGCTAGAATCAACAGAAGAGGAAGCACGTGCATAATTGGGGCATCAACGAAGTACTTTGAGTCTTTTAAACACATGCTAAAGCTCAAAACAATCTTTATGAAACTTGGATAGAAGCCCAATCGGCGATGTCTAGGGTGTTTGATTTGTGTCTTGCTCATTTTTACTATTGTTGGATTCTTTTTCTCCGCAAAAAGGATATGTCCCCAATCAATTTCCTCGTATCATTGATAATTCTTTTTGAAACTCTCCTTGAAATTAATTTATTGTTGCCCATTATTCATAAACATGTTGCATTGAAATAATAATTGATGAACGGATAATTTCACAAAAGAAAGTTCTACGTATTACTTTGGAAATATCTAGACAAAGCAAGAAACCGAAACAGGACAATTGTTTAGAATTTCCATGTACCCAGATTAAAGACATTGAGGAAAGAAGGGTCTCAAGGGGGACCGTTCTCTTCAAGTTCCTCGCCCAATTCATTAATGGAGATAAACAATGTTACCTAGTCATCCAAAAAGTGGTAAGACAGGCCAATTTTCGACAAGGAAAGATTCGAAAACCCTAAATCACTAAGGAATGAATCCAAAACGAACCAAGTCAGGTATCCTTCGAGAAGGAGTTGAGAATCCTGGGAAAGACAGCTAGAAGTCAATATAGGCCTGCGTCCTGAGGCCTAAAATGGGCCTTGAAATTCCCACAAGGGCAAGTCATTCATACGAAAACAGTTACTGCAAGGGAAACAAAGACGAAACCTTGACAGATAGATAGATGATAACACCTCAAATAGGAAATCACACTTATAACATTCTGACTCATCATGCTCATGGCATCTTAATCATTAGGCATAAGCATGTACTCATTCTACAGGTTACGTCCTCAAGAGGACAGTGTGGTTGAGTAGATCTCGTCTCCCTGAGTATGCAGTGGAGCAGATCGAAGATAGCAGATTTGAACTTCCTGAAGTTGTAGGAAGATCAAAGACATCAGTCTGGTGATCCCTGAGTTCGTAGGGATTAGATCGAAGAAAGTAGATTTGACATTCCTGAAGTTGCAGGAAGCAGATCGAAGACATCAGTCTGGTGATCCCTGAGTTTGTAGAGATCAGATTGTAGGAAGTAGATCTGACATTCCTGAAGTTGCAGGAAGCAGATCGAAGGCATCAGTCTGGTGATCCCTAAGTTTGTAGGGATCAAATTGAAGAAAGCAGATTTGACATTCTTGAAGTTGCAGGAAGCAGATCGAAGGCATCAGTCTGGTGATCCCTAAGTTTGTAGGGATCAGATTGAAGAAAGCAGATTTGACATTCTTGAAGTTGCAGGGAGCAGATCGAAGACATCAGTCTGGCGATCCCTAAGTTTGTAGGGATCAGATTGAAGAAAGCAGATTTGACGTTCCTGAAGTTGTAGGAAGCAGATCGAAGGCATCAGTCTGGTGATCTCTGAGTTTGTAGGGATCAGATTGAAGAAGAAGATCTGACATTCCTGAAGTTGCAGGAAGCAGATCGAGGACATCAGTCTGGCGATCCCTGAGTTTGTGGGGATCAGATTGAAGATAATAGATTTGGCGATTCCTGTGGTTACAGGAGCAGATTGAAGTTAGCCAATTAAAACGAAGAGTCCTATACCTCTGAAGTTGTAGCAATGGAGTGGATCAAAACAACAAAGTGCGATGGACTAGAACGAGGCTATCTGAAGAAAAGAAGCATCGAGAAGTTAAGACTCGGCAAGACCGGGCAAAATTGGCTCTTTTAAAGTATTTGATCTATTCTCGTTACACGACAATGAGCAAAGAGGGGCAGCTGTAGACCCAATTTTACCCGGGTCCAAAAGACCCAATCTTGCCCAACCCGAATGACCCACTAAAGCCCAATTACAAAGCCCCTAACCCACTAAACAAATCAGCCCAAATTCACTAAAGCCCAATTACCCAAACACCAAAATCAAAAAAATCAAAACCTAACCCTAGCCACTTGCTCTGCCCAGCGCCGCAACCCCCACCTGCTCCACCTGCCCTCTGTCATCGCCATTCCTGATACGGTCCGTCTCTGGTTAGGAGGCGAATCGTAAATGTTGCCCGAACGTAAATTAGGTAGTTTCTCTTTTTACTAACAAAGGGATAATTTTATTGGAAATAATATCTTTGAAAGGTAGAGATAGGTGATAGATTGAAATGGATACATATTTGAAACAAGAAAGAACCTTTAATAAAAATTAAAGACCCGAATCTTATAAGTTTCAAATTGATGGAATGAGTTTTGAAACAAAACCGAGACCCACTATCTAGCGAGATAGGAACCAACGGTATAGGCAAATGAACGCCACACCCGTTAGGATGATAAGTTCAAAACAAGGAAAGAAAGACCTTCGTAGACGTCGTTGTTACGTAACCAAGGTTGTTCTCGTCCCCTCCTCGGAATTGGAGGAGTATTAGCTCGAGGTCTTCGTTCATCTCTTTGATCTAATCGTTCACTGATTGTTCTGAACATACATGTGATTTCTTGCATTACTATTTGCAATTCTGGATCTCTCCCTTCAGGATCAGTCCTTCGGGGTTGCAATCTTCTTCCACCTCCGACGGCGTCGGATGCTTCGTCACTTATTATTCGACGTTCGGGGCTCCTAGACATGTTTTTAAACAAAATTAATGAATCCTCACTACAATCCTCACTTGTTTACTCACAAAGAAAATTATCAACACTCACACTCGTGTTTTTACTCAATTCTGGCTTTTTTTCTTAATGTATTCACTCTTGCCTTTTACCGCTCGAATTCACTCTTCTAGATTCTAGAAGGTTGTCTTTGACTTACTAGCAACTCGTAGGTCGTTTCGAGAGTTAAAAAGGTAAGTTTGGTCTCGAAAATGGGTAGGCTTAGAAAGGATAGAAAGGTGCGAATCAAGCTAATTGAGCATGAAGCTGGGAAGCAGTTTAATGTAGAAAAGCCAAGAGATGACCAAGATATGTTGGAGGAGGTAACAATTACAGGGAGGTCAACTATAGTTGATTCCCAACAACTTATAGAGCTAACTAACTATACAGACAAGGGCTCGTCTCAGTTAGTATACTTTGTAAAACACTGGGAATATAAGCAAGCAAATGTCGTTCGTCTTCTTAGAGAAGAACTTGACAATCTAAACAGGCCAAGGTAGGAAGAGGGTTTTTTTTTAACTCGGTTTTTTTTTACTTTTTTTTTGAAACTTACTCGGAAATACTCAAGACGATCAAAATGTGCCTAATTTAATTGGCTCTGATACCAGATGATAACGGTTCGTCTCGGGTTAGGAGGCGAATCGTAAATGTTGCCCGATCGTAAATTAGGTCGTTTCTCTCTCAATTAACAAAAGGGATAATTTTATTAAAAAAAATAATATCTTCAAAAAAAAAGTAAAGATAGGTGATAAGTTGAATGGATACGTATTTGAAGCAAGAAGGAACCTTTAATAAAAATTAAAGACCCGAATCTTATAGGTTTCAAATTGATGGAATGAGTTTTGAAATAAAACCGAGACCCACTATCTAGAGAGATAGGAACCAATGGTATCATCCCAAGAGGGGATGGTCCATTTCAAGTCCTTGAACGAATAAATGACAATTCATACAAATTGGACTTACCAGGTGACTATAACGTGAGCGCGAGTTTTAATGTCTCTGATCTGTCTCCTTTTGATGTAGGTGATGGTTCGAGGACGAATCAACTTAAAGAGGGAGGGAATGATACGGACGCACCTATGGCGGAGATTAATCGAGACACCCTTGAACTACCTAATGGACCAATTACGCGTAGCCGGGCTAAACAATTTAAGGAGGCCACTTCAGTTTTAGTGGCACAAATTTGGAACGAAGAAAGGAAGTACTCCAAGAACACGCCGAACATTTACAATTTATTTAAGACCGAATATATTGGCTAGTTTGGATGCTAATTTATTATTTTATTACATGTTATTTTCATATTAATTAAGTTGTTTAATTAGTATAATATTTAATATATATAGTGTTTAAATTAAAGTATTTTAATTTTTATTTAAATTAATGTTTGGTTGTGTTTTATAGGAAATAATAAAAGGCATAGTGGTGCAACAAGCTACTTGGGTGGAGTATTAGGTGATGGATGGCTAAATGGAGAGCTAATGGAGGAATAATTGAATTAGGTATAAATAAACAAATAAAGATAAATGAAGTGGAAGCATGAATGGAAACAAAACATTAGCAACTTGAAGAATATGGTGGAAGACAAGATCAATTGGATTGAAGAAATTAATGTGCCATATTGGAATTAAATATTTATGTTTATTTTTATTTTTATTTTTTTAGCCACTACAAGCTACCTATAAATAGCTTGTCAAACTTCAATTGTAGACACTTGAATTTGAATGAAAGAAAATTTTCTTTTGGTGAGTATTCAAAGGTCCGTCTCAGGTTAGGAGGCGAATCGTAAATGTTGCCCGATCGTAAATTAGGTAGTTTCTCTTTTTACTAACAAAGGGAACGCCACACCCGTTAGGATGATAAGTTCAAAACAAAGAAAGAAAGACACCACTAGAAAACTAGATAAGTCAATTCAACCTTGAGAATCAGGAGAGTGAATACTCACCAAAAGAAAATTTTCTTTCATTAAAATTCAAGTGTCTACAATTGAAGTTTGACAAGCTATTTATAGGTAGCTTGTAGTGGCTAAAAAAAATAAAAATAAAAATAAACATAAATATTTAATTCCAATATGGCACATTAATTTCTTCAATCCAATTGATCTTGTCTTCCACCATATTCTTCAAGTTGCTAATGTTTTGTTTCCATTCATGCTTCCACTTCATTTATCTTTATTTGTTTATTTATACCTAATTCAATTATTCCTCCATTAGCTCTCCATTTAGCCATCCATCACCTAATACTCCACCCAAGTAGCTTGTTGCACCACTATGCCTTTTATTATTTCCTATAAAACACAACCAAACATTAATTTAAATAAAAATTAAAATACTTTAATTTAAACACTATATATATTAAATATTATACTAATTAAACAACTTAATTAATATGAAAATAAAAAAAATACTTCCTTTCTTCGTTCCAAATTTGTGCCACTAAAACTGAAGTGGCCTTCTTAAATTATTTAGCCCGGCTACGCGTAATTGGTCCATTAGGTAGTTCAAGGGTGTCTCGATTAATCTCCGCCATAGGCGCGTCCGTATCAATTCCGCAACTGGTGCCTGCAAGCATTAAAGACGAAGTGAAAGGGAGAGAGGGGAGGTTGTAAAAGAAGGCTATAAAGCCATGTAAAAAAGTTGTAAAATGACCTTTTTTTTTTTTGGAATGAAAAGCAGAAAAGTTTTAAACAAAAAAGAGAACAAAAAGAAATAAGCAAGCAGATCCAGCAACAGCACAAGAAAGCAAGAACCGTAAAAATCTGTTTAAAAAAAAAACCCAAAACCGTAGCGAAAGGTGATTTCTTTTCCTTTTTATTTTCGATTTTTTTCTTTTTCGACACATGTACTTATATATATAGATATTAAAAAGAGAGTAAAAAAAACCAAGTCTTACCCTTTCCGGCCACCGTGCACGGTGGTCGGCGCGACGGAGAACGGCGAACGGAGCGACGCTGGAGCCCCCCCTTTTCGGACCTGCAGAGAAAACAAGAGAATGTTAAAGTTTTTTTCTAAGAAGCTGCTGAAATGAAATTTTCTTCATGATTTTCACTTATAGACCTCTATTAAAACGACGTCATTTTGGTCATTGCCCTTAAATACCAAAACGACGCTGTTTGGCTGAAGGCCCGGATGCGCGACCCGACCCGACTGAAGGATCCGCGTGTTTTTGTTGAGCGGGCTAATTGCGCATTCAGTCCTTCCGCATTTTCAGTCTTTTAAATCAGGTTTTCTGTTATTGTGATTTTGGCCCAGAATTTTGGTACGATTGCAATCAGGCCCTCTTTTAAAACGCTGTGTTTTCTGTCTTAGAAAAATTGCACTCCTCGTCCCTCGTAGTTCGCGCGCGTTTCAAAGGGGCCCATTTCCTTATTTTTATTTCGAATATAGCCCCAAACTCTTGTTTTATACTCGATTCAACCTCTTTAATTCCGTTCTGATTACGATTTAACCCTTGCTAACTGTTTTTTTAGGTAATTTTTATTTTCACTATTATATTTATTATTACTATTAATATTATGATTACTATTATTATATTTATTACTTTGTTCGGTTACTACTTACTTTATTTCTTTTATTCACTTATTTTTTTATATATATTATTATCTTCATTATTATTATCATTATTTTATTGCCACAGCCACCATTTTACTTATTTAGTTGTTTATTTTATGTTTTTGTTTTACTATTATTCTGCATATTATATTCTATTATTGTCATTAACTTATTATTACTACTATATCTCTACTATTACTATTATTATATTATAATATATATTTGCTTATTCTTTTGCATATATTACATTATTTATTAATGACTATTACTATTATCATTTTATCTTTCGTTTTATTTTACATTATTATTTATGCATTAAATATTATTATTAGTATTATTTATATTTTCATTGTCATTGCTCTTTAGTGTTATTATTATTATTATTATTACTATTATTTATTATTATCACTATTTTTTTTTTGTATATCATTATTTTTATTTTATTATTATCATCTTATTATTTTCATCACGATTGTTATTTTATTTTCATTATTATTGTTATTATTATTCAATATTATCATCATCATTATTAGTAGTATTTTTACATATGTTCATCATCAAACAAAATTCGTAAAATTATCGCGTTTCATTTAAAAGTTTTTCCGAAACAAAGGCAATGTTTTGTATTTAGAAATCGGGGAATAGTACCCTAACGTGCTGGGTTGCGATTCTCCGTTTCACTAAATAATTAAACATCCTTCGGTCTAACTCCATAAAACACGAGACGACTTTGATTACGAGAGATTAAAACATCGTGTCCTAACGTACTGGATGTGATGTTTAGATCTTTTCGGAGCAAAGAAATCTCGATTCTTTTTTTGCCCGAATACTTACACTTATTTTTAGCTTAAACACTATAAGATCAAAGTACATTTTACAAAACCACTTTATTTCGTCCAAGAGTTTTCAAATAAGGCGATGTTTGTGTGTTTAGAAATTCGGAGAATAGTGCCCTAACGTGCTGGGTTGCGATTTTCCGTTTGACTAAAATACTGAACATCCTTTTAATAAATTTCACGAACTCCGAGATAACTCTGATTACGAAGGCTTCGAATATCGTGTCCTAACGTGCTGGATGTGATGTTTGTATCCTCTCGGAATAAAGAAATCTCAAATTTCGGCCTCGACTATCCAAACATTTTTTAAAGATCCGAATTTAAAAATCTTTTCAGATCTTCGACATTGAGATATTGATTAATCAATTTGGTACCAATTCTGGGCGTGACGAGGGTGCTAACCCTTCCTCGCACATAACCGACTCCCGGACCCGTTTTCTCAAAATTCGTAAACCAAAAAAAAACATTGTTTTAGTAAATAAAAATGTTTATTAAAACAAAGGTGACCCGACCACACCTAATAAGGTCGGTGGCGACTCCTGTGGTATTTTCGTTTTTAAAACCAAGTCGATCCCCGTTTTTTTTAAAAAATAGTTACGACAGAGATTTTTTGTAGAAAAAAAACCAAGAAAGATGAAGAAGAGTGAAGAAGAAAGATGGAGACAGAGGAACGTAAAAGAAAAAAGAAGAAGAAGAAAAATGGATGAAAAGAAGGGAAAATAAAAAAGAAAAAGAGATACAAGAGAACGCCACATGACAACACGCTGTTGGCCAGTACTGTCACATCAACAGAAAACTAACGGTGTTAGGTTCAGGTATTAATATAGTGGACAAAAAAAAGTTTGGGTACTAATCTGGGATAAAAAAAATCATAAGTACCAATATGAGAGAAGTGAATAAATTTAAATACTAATTTTATATTTAATCTTAAATTATATTATTTATTTTATAATATCTTCTACTTGTGACATTAACGGGATCATAAACAATATTAAAAATAATATAGGTGTAAGCAGAAAGAATATTCTGGAGATTAAATAAATAGTAATAAAACGTGATAAAAAATTTTGTCAAAAGCTTATGAATAAATTATAATTGATTTAGAGAGTCTTAATTTGTCATGTCGACAAGTTATCTGCATTGAAATTAACAAAGTCAAATGAACTAAAAGATACATTACGAATTTGAATTATTGAGAAATTTTAGAATATGATATCAAAGTCAAAAGGGAAATTTTTTTTTTTTTGGTGAAAAAGTCTAAAGGGAAATTTTATAACACTAGTACTTGCCACATTATTGGATCTTACATATCCACTTGTCATTCAAATTATACTCACAACCCACTTTGCAATGAATTATGTGCGGGAATAATCAGATGTTAAAGGAAAAAGCATTACCTCATCCAGCCACTAATTCAGAATGTAATAATGTAATAACAAGGAAAAAAATATTTAATATATATATGTATTAAAATAGTTTGTCATAAATGTAAGTATGTCATATTTAAATTTGAATTTAGAAATTAGAAGGATGAGTCATAATTATGGTACAAAATATTTTCTTTCAAATAAGTAAAAAATTATTCTTTCACTTTATCACAAATAAGTTATGTGAGTGATTAAAAATTACCAGTTATGAATAGTTTATATGTAATTTATGACTAAACATGTGAAAAATAATACTCCTGAGGTGGGCATGGGCCGGGCCGGGCCGGGCCGGGCCGGATTCGGGTCGGGCCCAATTAAAAAATTAGGCCTATTCATTAGGCTCGGGCCGGGCCGGGCCGGGCCCAAAAAATGGGCCTAAAATTTTGCCCAAGCCCGGCCCATATAAAAATGCTAAAACCCGGGCCCGGCCCGGCCCACCCGTATTAATTTTTATATTATTTTATATAATTTTTAAATATATATAATACATCAAAAATATTAAAAAATCAAAATAAATATTTTTTAACAAATTGAAAATAAATTTTAAAAAATATGTAGACTTAAATAACACTAAAATAGATGCAACTTAACAAGCAAATGCCTCTAAAATAATAACAAAATTAACAAATGTCTTTAAAATAATAACAAAATTAACAATAAAATAAGTTTTATATAATATCTAAACAATAACAACAAAATAATAGAAATATAATAGTAAAATGGTAGCAAAATAAAGAGAAAAATAATAAGAAAATAATATTAAAAAAATAGTTTTTTTTTCCATTAATGAATTCGGGCCGGGCCGGGCCGGGTCCGGGCCAAGAATGCCTTACCCGAGCCCGGCCCATTTTTTAAACAAGCCTTATTTTTTTGTCCAAGCTCATTTTTCGGGCCTATATTTTTGCCCAAACCCTCCCACATTTCGGGCAGGCCTTTGGGTCGGGCCGGGCCGCCCGGCCCATGCCCACCTCTACTCCTACCAAACATAACATAGATGTTATAACTTGGCTACACCTAGGGCATAACCAAAGGGGTAGGTAGGGCTTTGGCTCTCAGTTCAATGGAAAAATTATTTTATAGCCCTTTCCTTTAAATTAAAAGATTCAATTTAGTCATTTGGTTAAATGAAAAAATAATTTTAGCCCTTTTGAAAAATTAATAATTTAATTTAAACATTTTTAAAAATTTTAGCTTGCTCCCCAAATTTTATAATCTTATCTCAGCCCCCTAAACAATTTTTTTTATTTTACCGTTGCCCGGGACTAAAGAATTAATCATAAAAAAATTAATTATATTTAATAATTATTATTTAAACATTTATATCTTATATAAACAAGTTTAAGATTGCATTCTAGTAATTATAATAAACAATGAAAAATATGAGACAAATTGAAATGCAATCAAAATAAGACACAAAAAAATTAAAACATGACCATCCTACAAATGAATGTATAGATTAACTTGTTTAAAATAAAAAATAAATATAAATCCTAAATGATTATTTTTAATATTTTACTTTTTATTTTATTTGTCAATTGCAAATTTTTTTAAGAAAACTAGGCCATATATTAAAGAAAGCAAATAAGATAAGGAAAAGTCTGAACAATAGATAAAACAAACCAACCAAAAAACCAAAAACAAGGAAATAAGCCCAAAGCAAAGAAACAAAACATAATAAAGCCCAGTCTGATCAGCTCCCAAACCAAACAAGAAATGCATCTCCAAACCCTCAAAGAAGCTGACTTCCAAAAAAAGTTTCAGTATTCAGCAACCAAAGTCAGGTGAAATGGCGCCAAGCTCGACAGACAACAAGGACGGAGAGCGGGAATTGAGAAACTCCAAAAGTGGCCAAACGCACAAACCCACCATGCAACTCAGATCTGCAGATTCTCCGGAGGTCGAGCTAACATTTCCCTTACCCGTAACCGAGGCAGCGAACCCCCGGAGCTCCTCCAACCAAAAACCCACCCTTAAGAACCAAATCTGCACGAAATCCTCTAGCTACTAGGCATGTGTAACACCCCTTACCCGTATTCAACTTCGGAATCGGGTACGAGGCATTACCGGACTTAACTTGCTTGAACTTACAACTTTGGCCTTTAAACTTTCGTTTCCAACTTCAACTCATCATTCATATGCATAACATTCTTATTATGGGCCTATGAGGCATTAAACATACATTCGGAAGGTCTCGAAATTAAACCAGAAACTTTTACGTACTTAGAATGTTTTTCCTAAACAGGGGCTACACGCCAGTGTGGACAGGTTGTGTGGTCACACACGCCCATGTCCCTAGCCCGTGTGGAATTTATTTCATAATTCGAACCTATAGAGGTTTTCACACGGCCGGATATACACCCGTGTCCCTCACACGGCCTCAACATTCCCATGTCTTAGCCCATGTACCAAAACCATGGCATTTTGTTTATGACGTCATCACCTTACTATGGTCACACGGCCAATGCACACGCCTGTGTCCTTAGACCGTGAGTCGAATTAAATTCCAAATTTTAGGTGCAGACTTCACACGGCTTGGGCACACGCCCATGTCCATGGTCGTGCCTTCCACACGACCGTGTCTTTGCCCGTGTGTTTACTACTAAGCATATTGACTTGTAAATCTAGCATGCAATGGGACACACAGCCGATCAACACGCTCATGGGGCTGACTGTGTGTCACACACGGCCTAGACACACGCTCGTGTGTCTACCCATGTGGACATTAAAAAGGCTATATTCCAAGCCAAATACCACCCTACATAGCAGTCATACTTATACTAACTCAATTCAACATAATTCATGACCCTAAGGCACTTCTAAGAACTCAAATCAAAGCATCCACACAAGCATAAACTTCATGATTCATCATCAATGAATATATATAAACTTGTCAAGTATTGGCCCAATTTCAATGACCATTTACAAAATGAATTTGATAACATAAATAGCCAACACTTTGACTAACTAATATGACATAAAAAAAATACCAAGTCTTATACATGTCATACTCAAAATAAATCTAACTTTGTTATACCAAAGAGATGTCGATAGTGTGATTTTCGAACTCCGACGTCCCACAATCCTCGAGTTATCTTGGCAAAACTACAAGGAAAAGGGAAATGGAAGGGGTAAGCATAAAGCTTAGTAAGTTTGCATGAAAATAAATAGCAACAATAAACTCATAATGACATCAATCCATGGAAATGGATAACTATCCAAAGCCTTAAGCACTTTGCCATAACTTACTCGTACTTGTTCTTATCTAGCACATATCATGCTACATATTGTAAACATTCTTCGTGAATTACTCACGGGCACCTGTATTCACTCAATCACATGGCTTTAGTACTAAATCTCATTTCTATCTCCAAGCTTATCTATTTATCCCCCTAAATCACTAGGGATATTCAAATATGCATATTCATCGTCATTACATAAACACGAAGCCAATGCCACATCCCAGATGTGGTCTTACATGGGGTCACTTCTGAATACCGATGTCATATCCTGGATATAGTCTTACACGGAATCTCACATTAAGTATCGATGCCATATCCCGGATATGGTCTTATACAATTCTCATATTCAATTCCGAAACCATATCCCAAATATGGTCTTATACGGGATCTCAATTCGGTGCCGAGGCCATGTCCCCGACATGGTCTTACACGGGACCTTATCATTATCCATCTCATGTCTCGATGATAGTAATCTCACATATATTATAGTCCCATCGAGACTTTAACATCTCAACTTTTATCATCTATCTCATCCAACACCATTACTCAATTTCATAGAATAGCATGTATCATTCCAATATCAAACATTCTAACATAATTATTGAATTTATCACATACAAACTTACCTGGATTTCAAAATAGGCTAGATTGTCGATCTAGTCCAATGCTTTGTTCTTTCCCCGGTCGAGGTTAATTCTTAGTTCTTCTTGATCTATAATAGCAAATTAGCTCATTTAATTATCACATTAATAAATGCATTTCAATAATCATGCTTTGGCAAAATTACTATTTTGCCCTTAAACTTTTGCAAAATGACCATTTTACCCCTAGGCTCGGAAATCAATTCTAATCAAATTTCTCTTTTTAACGAGCCTAGGCGAACATTTATTTTTCTTATGAATAACATCAAAACTCAACATTTCACACATTTATTACATATTTTACAACCTTTACAAAAAGGTCCTTTTAAGTGTTTTCATGGTAACACCTTCCACAAAAGTTGTTCATTTAACAACTAAGACCCATTTTCTTCCATAAAAATGCAACAAAAAACTTAAAAGCTCTCATGGAAAAACTCTAAACTCTTCACCATTTTACAAAATAGTCCTATCTTTAGAAAGCTTAAGTTTTAGGGGTTCTAAAAGTACAACTATTATCAAGAAAAACCATTAAAATCACTTACTTGTAGGGAGAAGAGTTTGCTGAAATTTTTGAGCTTTAAAACCCCTATTTTGCTTGTGTTTTTCTTCTTTTATTTTAATATAAAATCTCAATTTAGTCCACCTAATCCACCTACTTGACCAAATTTTTTACTTTCTTGTCCCCTATGGCCGGCCAACCTTTGTTTAAGGGGCTAATTGCCCTTTAAAGACCTCCAATTAATATCCCATAGCTATTTGGAACCCTTAGCTTGAAATTTTAAACTTTCACACTTTATGCGATTTAGTCCTTTTCGCGATTAAGTATGAAATCGCTAAAATTAAAGCACCAAAATTTTCACGCACTTATATAATCATACTCTAACTCATAAAATAACATGAAAATAATTTTCTCCAACCTCGGATTAGTGGTTCCAAAACCACTGCTCTAATTAGCCTCTAAATTGGGTTGTTACACTTCTCCCCCCTTAAGGATTTTCGTCCTCAAAAATCTTACCGGTGAAAAGGTTGGGATATTGGTTTCTCATGGTATCTTTAGGCTCCCATGTAGCCTCTTCTATTCCATGTCTCCGCTATAGCACTTTAACGAGAGTTATACTTTTGTTTCTCAATTGTTTGACCTATCGTGCCAAGATCTTAACCCGCTCCTCGCCATAAGTCATATCTCGTTGAATCTCTACCTCTGTTGGTACTATCATATGTGAAAAGTCCGAACGATATCGGCGTAACATGGACACATGAAAATCATTATGAATCTTTTTCAACTCAAGTGGCAAGGCCAAACGATAAGCTATTGGCCCTATCCTCTCGGTAATTTTTTAAGGTTCGATAAAATGCGGACTCAATTTGCCTTTCTGGCCAAATCTGAAGACTTTTCTCCATGGTGATACTTTCAGGAACACTTTATCACCTACTTGAAACTCAATCTCTTTCCTTTTTAAATCTGAATAGGACTTTTGTCTATCTGAGGCCGCTTTCAGACATTCACGTATCACTTTACTTTCTCTTCAGTTTCTCTGACCAAATCGACCCCGTGAATCTGATTCTCTCTGAGTTCTGTCCAATACAATGGTGTTCAGCACTTACGCCCATACAATGCCTCATAAGGCGCCATTTTCAGACTTGTCTAAAAATTGTTGTTGTAAGCGAATTCCACCAACAGTAAGTATTTTTCCCAATTACCTTGGAATTCCAAAACACAACATCGAAGCATGTCTTCAAGTATCTGTATTACTCTCTCCGACTGCCCGTCGGTTTACGGATGGAAAGTTGTACTGAAACTCAATTTTGTGCCTAAGGCCTCTTGTAACTTTTTCCAAAATCGTGACGTGAATCTCGTATCTCTATCCAAAATAATCAAAAACGGTACTCCATGAAGTCTTACTATCTCTGACACATATAAATCCGCTAACTTATCAAGAGAATAATCAACTCGTACTAGTATGAAATGGGCTGACTTTGTAAGTCTATCGACTACAACCCACACAGCACCTTTCCTCCTCGGTGACAACGGTAAACCCGTCATGAAGTCCATAGTGATACGGTCCCACTTCTACTTGGGAACTATAATAGGTTGAAGTAGACCCGAAGATACTTCGTGTTCAGCCTTCACTTGTTGGCAAATCAGACATCTCAATACAAACTCGAAAATGTCTTTCTTCATAGTCGGCCACCAATACCACTTCCTCAAGTCGTTATACATCTTCGTGCTGCTTGGATGCACAGACAAACATCCACTATGTGCTTCATGCAAAATCTTTCAGATACGCTCATCGTTTCTGGGTACACAAATCCTATCTCGAAACATTAAACATCCATCAGGACTTATCCGAAAGTCTGACTCAATATTTGACTCACATAGAACCCTTCTTGCTTATAAGTTGTTGTCATCTTTCTGAACTTCACAAATCTCTTGGAGAAACATTGGTCTAGCCCTCAACTCGGCTAGAATAGAACCAACATCTGACAAAGCCATCCACGTGTTCATGGCTTTTAGTGTAAACAAAGATATTTTGCTTAAAGCATTGGCAACCACGTTCGCCTTTCCCGGATGATAGTCAATCACTAACTTATAATCCTTGATCAGCTCTAACCATCTTCGTTGCCACAAATTCAAGTCCTTTTGAGTCATCAAGAATTTTAGGCTTTTGTGGTTGGTGAATATCCGGCACCTTTCACCATATAAATGGTGTCTCTATATCTTTAATGCAAACACAGTGGCAGCCAACTCTAAATCATGGATCGAGTAATTCTTCTCGTGCAGCTTTAATTGTCTAGAGCCATATGCAATCACATTGCCCTCTTACAGAAGTACACAACCCAATCCATTCATGGATGCATCACTATAAACCACAACTACTTTTCCCGGCTCAGGTTGCACCAAAACAGGAGCCTCAATCAACAACGCCTTTAGTTTCTCAATACTCTGTTGGCACTTATCTGTCCAATCAAACTTCACATCTTTTTGCAATAGTCTCGTCATCAGAGTAGGTATCATGCAGAACCCCTTGACAAAACGCTTATAATAGCCGGCTAGACCTAAAAAACTCCTCAATTCAGTTACGCTCCTTGGTAGTTTCCATTCAATAATTACTAAAATCTTACTCGAGTCGACTCTAATTCCACCTCTTGAGACAATGTGCCCCAAAAATCCAACTTCCTTAAGCCAAAATGTGATTTTCGGCACATCCGAGTCCTTGACTCTCAACTGATAATATCCAAACCTTAAGTCTATTTTGGAAAATACCGTGGCTCCCTTCAATTGATCAAACAAATCATCAATTCTTGGAAATGGGTACTTATTCTTCACAATTACCTTGTTAAGTTGCCGATAATCTATGCATAACCTCATAAAACCATCCTTCTTCCTTACCAATAGTACGGAAGCACCCCACAGAGAAAAACTCGGTCTTGCGAAACCTTTATCCATTAGTTCCTGCAACTGTGCTTTCAATTCTTTTAGCTCAGTTGGAGATATTCTATATGAAGCAATAGAAATGGGGGAGGTACCCTGAGCTAACTCAATCCCAAATTCAATCTCCCTAATTGGGGGTAACCTTGGTAATTCCTTCGAGAAAACATCTGGATGCACGCATACTATGGGTACCTACTCAATTTTCAACTCAGTCTCTTTAGCATTCATCACAGTTGCAAGGTAAGCTTCGTACCCCTTTCTTAAATACTTCTGAGTCAACAAAGATGATATCACTCCTGGTGATCTGTCTTGCTTATCTGATTCAACACGAATAAGATCCCCACTTTCATATTTTAACTCAATAAAACTTCTTTCCACAATTCACAATCACATCATGAGTAACTAACCAATTCATCCCAAGGTTGACATCGAACTCGTCAAACGGTAATAACATGAGATTAGCAGGAAAATAATGACCCCTAATTAACAAAGGGCAGTCTTTACATATTCTATTAACCAATACATACTTGCCTAGGGGATTTGACACTCTTATTACAAAGTCAGTAGACTCTATAGGCATGTTCATGCTAGAGACTAATTTCATGCAAATATACGAGTGGGTAGATCCCAGATCAATTAAAGCTACAATAGGAATATCAAAGACAGAAAATGTACCCGTGATCACGTCGAGGGAGGATGCCTCTTCGTGAGCACGAATGGCATATGTTCTCGTCGGTGCTCTACCCTCAACTCTCGCAGTTTGCTCTCTAGATGAATTCTTGCCACTCATCTCGTTTCCCAAATTTCTCTGTGGTCTTCCTCTAGCAGTACTTTCCGGTCTTGCATTCTGAGGTTTCTCTTTCTCACCCGCCTCAGGGCAATCTCTGATAAAGTGATCTAGAGACCCACACTTGAAACAAGCCTTCTCGCTTGCTCTGCGCTCACCGGAATGGCGTCTACCACACTGCAAGCATCCCGGTCTACTCGGCCTAGCGTTGCCAACACTAGCAACTAAGTAGTCTGGGCTTTAGACCTGAGAACTGTGTACCTCTACTTCTACTTGAAAATCCAGCTGAGTTGGCTGATCAAGCAGCGAAATCTCTTGACTTCTTGGATAATGATTGGAATGACTTACCCATTTGTCTCTTCTTCATGTCGTGAGACTCAATCTCAGCTTTGTTTTTCTCTTTGACTAGTTCTTCAGCCTTACAAGCTCGATCTACCAACACCACAAACTCTTTTAGTTTGAGGACACCAACAAACAAACGGACTTCCTCCTTTAACCCATCCTTGAAACTTTTACACATGATAGCCTCGGTAGACACGCACTCCCGGGTATACTTACTGAGCCTTACGAATTCATGTTCGTATTCAGTCACTGTCATTCGGCCCTGCTTCAGCTCAAAGAACTCATTTCTTTTCTGATCAACGAATCTTTAACTAACATATTTCTTCCGGAACTCCTCTTGGAATAATTTCCAATTTATCCTCTCCCTTGTTACCACCGGCACAAGGGTGTTCCACCACTAATAGGCCGAATCTCTCAAGAGAGATACTACACACTTCATGCACTCTTAAGGCGTGTATGGCAATTCGTCAAATACCCTAATGGTATTCTCAAGCCAGAATTTTGCCCTCTCCGGGTCATCGTCTTTACTAGCTTGAAATTTCTCTACTCCTTGTTTCCAGATCTTATCGACCGGAGGTCTTTCTCTTCTTACTACCTCAACCACTTGAGGAGCTACAAGAGCAGGCTGAGGAATAGGTGGGGGTGGAGGGGGTTGAGCATTAGGATTTGCTCGAATATACTCGGTGTACCAGTTGCTCATCATCTGGAGAAAGGTTTCTCGAGCCTCTTCTCCCTGACCCATAGTCTCGGGTCTACTCTCTATTGGCGTGGTCCTTTGCGCGGGAGCCGGTGAATTACTTGCAGCATCATTGGCTACATCTTGGTCAGAATCAGGATCCATTTACTATATAAAAACACAATTCGAATCGTCAGGAGTCGTCACACTATCATTACACACATATTCTTACATATGGCATGTATAGCTAGACTCATACTAACGCTACGTTAGTCCGAGAATCGACTAAACTGTAGCTCTAATACCACTAAATGTAATACCCCTTACCCGTATTCAACTCTAGAACTGGGTACGAGGCATTACCAGACTTAACTTGCTTGAACTTACAACTTTGGGCTTTAAACTTTTGTTTCCAACTTCAACTCATCATTCGTATGCATAACATTCTTATTATGGGCCTACGAGGCCTTAAACATACATTCGAAACGTCTCAGAATTAAACCGGAAACTTTTACATACTTAGAAAAATTTTGCCTAAACAGGGGCCACACGCCCGTGTGGACAGGCCGTGTGGCCACACACGCCCATGTCCCTAGCTCATGTGGAATTTATTTCCTAATTCAGACCTACAGGGGTTTTTACACGGCCGGACACACACCCGTGTCCCTAGCCGTGTCCCTCACACGGTCTCGACACGCCCATGTCTGAGCCTGTGTACCAAAACCATGGCATTCTGTTTATGATGTCATCACCTCACTATGGTCACACGGCCAAGGCACACGTCTGTTTCCTTAGACCGTGTGTCGAATTAAATTCCAAGTTTTAGGTGCAAACTTCACACGGCCTCGGCACACGCCCATGTCTATGGCCGTGCCTCCCACAGGGTTGAGACACACGACCGTGTCTTTGCCCGTGTGTTTACTACTGAGCATACTAACTTGTGAATATAGCATGCAATGGGACACACGGCCGATTAGCACGCTCATGGGGCTGACTTTCGAACTCCGACGTCCCACAATCCTTGAGTTATCTTGGCAAAACTACACGGAAAAGGGAAATGAAAGGGATAAGCATAAAGCTTAGTAAGTTTGCATGAAAATAAATAGCAACAATAAACTCATAATGACATCAATCCATGGCAATGGATAACTATCCAAAGCCTTAAGCACTTTGCCATAACTTACTCGTACTTGTTCTTATCTAGCACATATCATGCTACATATTGTAAACATTCCTCGTGAATTACTCACGGGTACCTGTATTCACTCAATCACATGGCTTTAGTACTAAATCTCATTTCTATCTCCAAGCTTATCTATTTATCCCCCTAAATCACTAGGGATATTCAAATATGCATATTCATCGTCATTACATAAACACGAAGCCAATGCCACATCCCAGGTGTGGTCTTACATGGGGTCACTTCTAAATGCCATTGCCATATCCTAGATATGGTCTTACACGAAATCTCACATCAAGTATCGATGCCATTTCCCGGATATGGTCTTATATGATTCTCATATTCAATACCGAAGCCATATCCCAAATATGGTCCTATATGGGATCTCAATTCAGTGCCGAGGCCATGTCCCCGACATGGTCTTACACGGGACCTTATCATTATCCATCTCATGTCTCGATAATAGTAATCTCACATATATTATAGTCCCTTCGGGACTTCAACATCTCAACTTTTATCATCTATCTCATCCAACACCATTACTCAATTTCATAGAATAGCATGTATCGGTATAATATCAAACATACTAGCATAATTGTTGAACTTATCACATACAAACTTACCTGGATTTCAAAATAGGCTTGATTGTCGATCTAGTCCGATGCTTTGTTCTTTCCCCGGATGAGGTTAATTCTTGGTTCTTCTTGATCTATAATAACAAATTAGCTCATTTAATTATCACATTAATAATGCATTTCAATAATCATTCTTTTGGAAAAATTACTATTTTGCCCTTAGACTTTTACAAAATGACTATTTTACCCCTAGGCTCGGAAATCAATTCTAATCAAATTTCTCTCTTTAACGAGCCTAGGCGAACATTTATTTCTCTTATGACTACCTTCAAAACTCAACATTTCACACATTTATTACATATTTTACAACCTTTACAAAAAGGTCCTTTTAGGTGTTTTCATGGTAACACATTTTACAAAAGTTGTTCATTTAACAACTAAGATCCATTTTCTTCCATAAAAATGCAGCAAACAACTTAAAAGCTCTCATGGAAAAAATCTAAACTCTTCACCATTTTACAAATTAGTCCCCTCTTTAGAAAGCTTAAATTTTAGAGGTTCCAAAAGTACAACTATTATCAAGAAAAACCATTAAAATCACTTACTTGTAGGGAGAAGAGTTTGCTGAAATTTTTGAGCTTTAAAACCCCTATTTTACTTGTGTTTTTCGGTGGAGGAATGAAGAAGAAAAGATGATATCTTTTCTTCCTTTATTTTAATATAAAATCCCAATTTAGTCCACCTAATCCACCTACTTACCAAAATTTTGACTTTCTTGCCCCCTATGGCTGACCAACCTTTGTTTAAGGGGCTAATTTCCCTTTAAAGACCTCCAATTAATATCACATAGCTATTTGGCACCCTTAGCTTGAAATTTTAAGCTTTCGCACTTTATGCGATTTAGTCATTTTTCGCGATTAAACATGAAACCGCTAAAATTAAAGCACCAAAATTTTCATTCACTTATATAATCATGCTCTAACTCATAAAATAACATGAAAATAGTTTTCTCTGACCTTGGATTAGTGGTTCCGAAACCACTACTCCAACTAGCCCCAAAATCGGGCTGTTATAGCATGTTCTCCCTAATAGCCCCACGATCCCTCTCCACAGCTAATAAAGCAAACCCGGGCATGCCACCACTCACAAAGAATTGCCCCCACATTGCAACCCACTTTTAGCCAACAAATGAGCTATAGCGGTATTGTGCCGAGAGGCATAAACAAAGAGACAGTGGTGAAACAAAGGAGCCATCACTTTCACATATCAGATGTATTCTCCTATGGCCGATGCATCTTGCAGAGGGGAACAGACCTTTTGAATCATAGTGAGCGAATCACCCTCAATAGTCATCTCCTGCAGACCGAGATCCAAAACCAAACGAACGGCGTGAAAGCATGCCAAAGCCTCCGCTGCAAAAGTCGTAGGTAAATGCGAGGTGAGCATCGATTGTGATCCCAAAACCCTACCCAAATTATCCCTGGTTACCATTCTCGCATAGGACAACATGGAACTCGCGCTGAAGGCAACGTCAAAATTATTTTATTTTATTATCTTATTTAAAAGTACAATAAAATAATTATTTGGATACTTTTGTTTTTCCAATTGTAGACACCCGTTTTTGTCCAAGCTCATTTGGAGGCCCATTTAAATTTTGTTCTCTCTTGGGCAGTTCGAAGCCCACCTGATTTTGGTCCATTTGAGACATTTATTTTTCTTTTCTTTTTTTCTTCTTTCCTTTTTGGATCTGTCAAAGGCCCAAATTATTATTGTCATCACTACTATTATTATTAAATATTATTATTATCATTTTTTACAAATAAGTAAGATTAAAAAATAATATATATAAACATGAAAGGAAAAGAAAAAAAAAAGGAAGAGGATTTTCGTTAGTTTGTTCTTTAAAAAAAGGTAAAAAAACACAACAACTACAAGCATTCTATTTCTTTTTTTTTTCTTTTCTTCTATCTTTTTTTTGGCCATAGGCATGCGAGGGATCGGATTTTGGGTTCCGATGAAGGGGACGTTACCGGACCGTCGGTCCTCCACCCCTAGGAGCCCCCAAAAATCCCGTTTTTCCCTCCCTTTTAAAAATAAAAGTTTTGATTTTTTTTAAAAAGAGAAAGTTTAAATTTTAACGAATAAAAATTTGTTTTTTTTATTATTTTAAAGGAAAGTTTAAATTTTAAAACAAAGTTTTGATTTGTTTTTTCAACTATTACAAAGTAAAAGCTTTAATCTTTAAGAAAAATGGTGTTTTTTTTTATATAAAAAATGAGAAAGTTTAGATTTTGAAAAATAAAAATTTGTGCTTTTTAGTAATTTAAAAGAAAGTTTAAAATTTTAAAATAAAGTTTTTTTTTTAAATTATTTTAAAGTAAAAGCTTCAATCTTTAAGAAAAATAGTATTTTTTAAAAAAAAGGAAAAATTTTAGATTTTGAAAAATAAAAATATGTTTTTTTAAGTCATTTTAAAAGAAAGTTTAAATTGTTAAAACAAAGTTCTGATTTTTTTTTTGAACTATTTCGAAACAATGCTTTGGTTTTTAAGAAAAGTAATAATTTTTTCTAAAGAAAATTTTGATTTTGTAAAAAAAAAAATTTCAACAACCGTACGCGGCGATTCCACCACCGGAGGCCTTTGAGCTCTCTAGTGGTGGAGCAGTGACCAACATAGAAGTTGGAAGAGAAAGAGGAAGAGGAAAAGATCTTTTTAAAAAAAAAAAACAATGAGGTTAAAATGAAAGAATGAATTTTTTTTTTCATTTATAGGTGCCAAAATGGGTAATTTATTCTCACCCCTTACTTTTTAAATTTATAAAAAATATTTCGTTTTTTTGCAATACCGCCCTTGCTCTCTGACCTATTTATACCCGTAACCCTTTTATTTCTTTAAATATTCGATTTAATCCAAAATTTAAAAATTAAAAGCAAATTAATTGCTATATCAAACCTCTATCTTCCACATTTTTTATCTTTTAGTCCTAAAATCAAGCTATGTCATTTTGTTTCCATCTTTAATAAATAAGTTACACTTATATCTTCCATTTCACTTGCATTTATACATTATATATTTAATGTCAATTATGCACTTTATTTTAATGTTTTATATTTGTTCGCACTTGTATAATTTTTATTTCGTTTTTATTTATTTTCATGTCTATTTATATTTTTTTATGCATTCCCCTTACATACATTTTAATATTATTTATTTATGTTACTTTGATTCTTTTATTGTATTATGAATAAGGTGTATTATAATTATTATTATTATCATCATCATGTTAAGGTCTTATTTATTTCATTTATTTAAATTTTTCTTTTTATTATTGCCATTTTAAAAGAGTTTTAACTTTTCATTAACTTTAGCCAATTTAATTAAATTTCCTATTTTATTACTATTCATTTTAAAAGAGGGAACTTTATGTCATATTTCCATCCTATAACTGTTGACATGAAGTTAGTTAAGTAGGTGTTATATTTTAATGAAACCATAAGGTTTTTACATTTGGATTTAGGTTAGTCCTTAAGATCTTACCTACAATTTACCTTAGAAAAATTATAAATAATATGTAAGATATTTTTTTAGGGTTTTAAATTAGTTTTAAATATCGTATAGGATTAGAATCTTAAGTTAATATGTAAATATTTTTTAGGACTTTATTCAAGAATAAATGTAACACCCCAAACCCGGCCCATTCACTACGACCGAATTTGAAATGCCACTGCGGAACACGTTCGAAAATATTCTAACTTAAAAGTAAAAACCGTTAAAAATTTATTGTTATAAAGATACCGGATTCAAAACTTTAATATGACTTTTGAGATTTAAATAGCTTTTAAAATTTAACTTACGAAATATTAGCTTAATTACAAATCCAACTGAAACATAGCAAAATTCAAATACTTTAAGTGGCCCTTATTACATTAAATAATAATTCATAAATACTGGAAATATAAAATACTTAAAACAAGAAAACTTCTTCGCATGGGCCACCTTGTATCCACTCCAAACCCGGTCCAAGCATCATGCATCACCTGTAAGGTTTAATAAAAATTGGGTGAGTCATACAGACTCAGTGTGCAATTATTCTACTGAATTCCACCCACATGTTAAACCATATAATAACCCTTATAACAAATAGTAATGCAACTTATTCACATGTGTTCACTTATTGGGCTTGGCCCATAACCATATCACATTCTTATAATAGTGTATTAACCACATGTTTCCACATACTGGGCTTGGCCCATTGCCACATTAATCCACATATCATACTGGGCTTGGCCCATTTTCACATTAATCCACGTCACATTCTGGGCTTGACCCATTTCCACATTTATTCATATCACATGTTGGGCTTGGCCCAATTTCACATATATTCACATACAAAATTATGCAATTATGAAGCCCAACCCAGCCTAAGGTCCATCCTCTACACACCCCCTTATCCAGCCTACCACACACCAGGGGATTATTAAATCACCCTCTCCTTTTTACTCCAATAAGGCAACAAATGCCGTCCACGCGAACTTAATCGCAAATAATCCATAATGCGACCTCAGTCAGCGTCAATCCACGATGTAGCCGTAGCTAACATCAAAACCACGATGAGCACAAAGTCATCAATAACCACGATATGGCACATAGCCTATATCAATTACGATGAGGCACAGAGCCATTCATCAAACCACGTACTCGAAGTACACCCTGTCCTTCTTTCATATCATATCCCACCCATGCACATGCAACATAAAATAATGCCATGATAATGCTTGTACATGTTATTTAGCATATTGTCACATATTCACATCAATAATCACATTTTATCAGATTCGGTACTTACCGGATTATCGACATACCCCATGAGGGTATCCATATCACAATTTCCACTGCACTAGATAGCATACACATAACACATATAAAATATCACATACATACATAAACAGTCACATGCAAATATAACTTATATCCCGGAAAACGGTAGGCTAACTACACACCTGATCACTTGGAGAACTACGCTTTCAATACTGATGCTATCACTAGGTGACACTACGGCTATCTGCCTACTTTCTTGTTCTGACGCTGGCCCACACCCCGGTGGCCAATCCCGAACTGCAGAGACTGCTCTCCTCTTGAACTTAGGGATAGGGACTACCCCTTTACCTTCTTGACTGACATTTGCGTCCATCGTAGAACACTTATTCAGAAACATTCGGTCAATCGATAACATCATAATCCAAATAATACGAATCTTAACTATACTTACCAAAGATAATGAATCTGAATCCCGAAACTTGTCCTACTGCTGTCGATTTGCCCTTAAAACCAAAGTCAGAAATCGGTCACACTTATCTCCCAAATATGGCCTTAGGCCGAAACTACAATGGCTTACCTTGCTGTAGTCGAATCCTTATAAGCTTCTTTAACGGTCCCTAACGTCGACACAAAAGAAACGCAACGAGGTACTATTAATTTTGATGTTTATTGCTTAATTTCTATATAGGTGTAGTGTAAGTCTAAAATGTGGAGAACAAATGAAAACATAAGTCACATGAAAGATTTGGACATAGGAGTAATAATCTGACATACAACTTTTTAAATTTTAGGATTATTTTATTTTAATTATTTTTATTTAAATATTATTTTTAAAAATATTTATTAGAAGTTGAATTAAGATAAATTTTATCTCTTATATTCTATTTAAATAAATATTTATTTTTATCTTGAAAATTTTGGGTAGAAATAGAATACTAAGTATTAATTTTCAACTTGAAAACTGAAAATTAAAACAAGAAGGGATGGCTGGAGCTTCTTTTCAATATTTCTATTTTTTCTTCCTTTTTAATTTTGGCTTTGACGCCAGCAGCTTGTACTATTTTATTTTCTTTTTTTCTTTCATTAAATTTTCTTTTCTTTTCTTTTTTTGATTGCTTTGTTTAGTTAATAATTACAAGTAACTAAAGTATATTCTAGCCAAAGGTGGATCAGACCTTGATATTGGATTATGAGATTCGAAATTGCACTTAACCCTTTTTGTTTGGTATTTTTTTTAGGTTTCAAGAGATAGGATCGTCTCATAATATTGTTTTTAGCTTCGTTTTAAGGAGGATCTCTTGTATGGTGTTGGGAACAATACACAGTTGGTACAATTAATTTGGAGTCGAATTATTTTATCGAAGAACAAATTGGCGTGGTTAAATTGGGAGTGCAGTTGAGTGACGCTATGAGATTAAGTGATCTAATTTAAATGATTCACGTAGTTGATATCGTTAATTAGAGTTGGGTTATTCTAGTTCGCAAAACTATTGATAGATTAAATCATGGAAGCAACTTTTAGGGTTATTCCTTTGGTAATGGTTAATTGTCAAGTGATCTCGCGGTAAATTTACGATTAAGGAGAATTGGTGGTTGAGGCATCCTCAATCACTATAACTGGCTTACCAATGAGCGAGGAGACATTCATAGTCCATGATCAATTCTGAAATCGAGACTGAAGTCGTACTCAAGTTATCTTATTTAATTTTGAATTCAATTTTTATTTATTGTTTTATTGTTTTCGATTTTCATTTATTTAATTTCATGATACTTTCATCCCCTTTATTTATTTTACACAGGACTGCAAGTTCCATGGCACGAAACTACCCACGAAGTGCCCTAATTGTGAAAACACTGTCCAACCAATCTCTATAGGGTTTATTTTTGGTGTATTTGGCATCTATCAATTATTCATAATTATTATTAAAAACTTGTGAAAATTAGTTCAAGAGAACAAAATTTTCATTTTCTTTGAAATATTATCATATTCATATTACATGACCCTTAAGAATGTCGTAAGGCAAGGTGCTATAAAAAAATAATTGAAAATATATTTGATGGTTCTATAAAAAAATAAATAAATTTTAAATATGTAAATATGAAATATTGACAAAAAAATGTGAATATTGTTGATATAAAGTACAACAAAGGAGAAGATTAATGTGGTGCAACAGAGGCCGATTCACTTAAAGAGGCCAAGAGCCGGAACAAGGATAAGAGGACAGGCTGATCAATGGGACAATTGCACAGAGTAACTCTAGGGTGCTAAAAGATTGATCCCTTTTTCATCGGTTCCACAAGGTATTTGCAGGGAAGGTCCTCTTGTCCATTTCTGTGACGTATATCATGAGATCTTATCAATACGATGTCATTGTGCCTAAATGGACTCCTTATTATATCAATAGTATGTTTACACTAGGACAATGTTCATACTTAAGAGCGGGTGGGTAATTCCCTTTAGTAAGAACGAGCGATTTTACCAAAAGATGGAAGCTGGAGGCCTTCCGAGGCATTACTTTAGATAAAGCCAATGTGGAGGTTAATGATGTGTCTAGTGCAGACATGTGTACGAGTAGTGAAAGGGTATAACAGTACCCCCACCTGAGTCGAATAGGAGGTTATAAAGTGGCCTTCCGTTAGATAAAACCTAGATCTTGATTAAGGTCTGTATTGCCAGAGAAGATGGAAAAGCGTTAAACTCTTTCTAGAATATTTAAGATAAATGCAAAGTTTTTTGGAGAAGAGTGACCATGATGAGGAGTATCTGACATAATGTTGGTGGTTAGATGTAATTGGTTATGGTTTTCAAACCCAAAACTGTGTGCTTTAAATGAGCCTTGAAAAATCTATAAATCTGGGCTTATGTCTTCCCTGAAACCACTTTTTCATTTCAATGTTCTCATGTACTTGCTACTTGAAATTTGTTTTCGGTGGTTGCAATTCAAGATTTTCTTTATTTCATTGTCTTTTTTATGATCTCACAAAAGAAATGGTTAGACTTGCAATGAGATAAGGAAGAACTGGTAGGTCTTCTTCGCAAAGGGGCGGAAGTATGTCATCTATCTTTGACAATAAGGTGATGACGACCAATCCTAGGGGAACTACGACAACTAGGGGTGATACGAGGCAAATCCCTAAGCACATAAGAGATGTAGATGAGCCGGTGGTTTGTGGTGAATGTAGGTGCACTATAATTAAAAAAGAGATGCGGAGGGTGCTGAGGTGCACAAATCTTCTCACAAGGCATCCCAAGTATGAATTTAGTATTCTGGAGAGGAAGCATTATCTAAGCTCCATGTTTGGTCTAAGCTGTGGTGGGGGGAGGCTGTGGTTCTACTTGTTGCTATACTTATTGGAGGCAGGTTTCTACTTGCCACCTCATTATTTTGTTATGGATTCACGCCCATGAATATCCTTTGTGCATTTAGTGGGATTAAATGTTTATCTGGCCACGCCACATCAATAGACAAGAGGACCTATACCTTGAGGAACGGTGAAGAAGAGATCGATCTTTTAGCATTCTAGAGTTACTTTGAGCAATTGTCTTCTTGATCAGTCTGCCCTCTTGTCTTTTTTTTTTTTTTTTTTTTTTTTTTACTCTTGACCTCTTTAGGTGAACCAACTTCTATTGCACCACATTGATTTCCTCTTTTTCCTTCTCCCTTGTTATATATTGTTTCAACAAATATGAAAGTTTAATGACGATTGTAAACTCTTAAAAAAATGTTAATATGAAAATACTACGAAATGATGAGGAGCAAAAACATTAGTTAATATCATGTGATTTTGGGTTGAAAAATATTGTTAAATCAATTAATAATAATTTGAAGTGTCCAATTTAAATATAAAATTCGTGAAATTATCAATGCGAGATAACATCATTTTAACAAATATATAGTTGAACTTTTAATACAAAAATTAGAAAAAAAAAACTTTTAATACAAAATTTAATGATTGAGTGGATCAAAATTTTTAATTTAACCTTTTTTATATGTAATTTTGATACTTAGTAAAATTTTAATTTTGTTTGAACTTATAGTGAATGAAGCGTGAACACTTTATTTACTTCAAATCTTCAAACATCATAAAGAAACATGTATTGTGTGATGAACGCTTAACTTATTTACCATTTAAGTAAATAGAAAATTGTTGATGTTTGATACGAACTCGCCTCGGTGATGATTTGAGTAGTTTAGATTGCCCGATCGTAAAATGGAGATGTTCCGTTCAATTCGGAGTTTGATGGAATTTGGCTAAGTATAGGCTTTAAACAAAAGGGGTTTGAAGTATTTTAGATATGATAAGTATATGGTTTCGGCTAACAAGAAATAAGGTTATATTTAAGTCGATGAATGTGGATGGAATAGAAAGGCTCAAGGTTGAAGAATGAACCAATACTATATACAGTATTGACCCGAGACTTATAAAAACACTTGAGATGGCAAATGATAGAACCTTGACCCACTATCTATAAGGAGATAGGAAACAAAGGTATAAGGGTGAACGCCACACTCGGTTTAGGAGTGATAAGTTCAAAAGAAATAGGGTGACGCCACTAGCTAGGCTAGATAAGTCAAGCTGAGTCTTAAAAGAACAAAGAGAGTTGAATTAAACTCATAATGTTATAAACATCCATAAAAGGATAAAAAGTATTTTTGTCTAAATTGTCTAACCAGCAAATGATTACAAAAACACCTATTTATAAGCCCTAAAATGCCTATTGAAATTTGGCTACTAATGTGTTCATACAACCTTTAAAATGTTCACACTTAATAATAAATTTCGATTCATGAATTGGCAGATTCATGCTTTAGCCGATTAGTCACATTCCTCCCTCTTGGTGCGTACATGTATTCCTAGTCAAGAAGCATTCTTTATGTTCCATGGATGTGCAGCCCTTATTCTACCTTCATTCCCTCTTGGCTGAATGTTAGGTGCATGAAACATACATCTCCTTTAATTGAGATATTTATGGTGTCTTGATCAAATGAATGGCAGCTTGTATTTAATTGGTTCATCCCTCATTCTTGATGTTAATGAGGCTTGAATCCCTAAAATATTGTTCATGAATTCTCCCATGTATGAAGTAATTGATCAGCCAAATAAGATGTGAATATGATTTAATTCCCCTTTGGATAGCCGAATGGACAGCAACCATTTTTAATGCTGTTGTAGCTCACGAACAGCCCTCAATGTGAACATATGAATTCGGTTGGACACTTGGTGTGAACTCAGCTTCTAGTTGAATGGTCAAGTGTGAAAACACTTGAATTTCTTTTGTAAAAAACGAACAACCTTCTTGGAGCAAGTTGATGCATGAACATTGTTGTTCAATGCGCTGAATTAATTTATCTTCTCCTCCCTTGGATGTGAATGCATGTAGGACATGCATGAATTGCAACCCAATGGCCACATTAAGCTTCCCAAACGTCCATAGACATGAATGCTGCACGGAAGAAAACAATCAGCAGCTCCACCTCTTTTTAATGCACGTCCAAGTGCATGCCTTCACCTTCAATGTCGTTCATTGCACATGCTTGTTGTCCATTGAATTTTGCTTGCTGATCAGCTCCTACAAACACATTAAAACCCGTCTTAATTTTAAGAATAAAACATAATCCAACATCATTTAATTTGTCTAAGCTTTGGACACATTAAAAGCAAATAAATTCGGCTGTAGCTAAGGCATATTAAAACAGGTATTAGACTAGGAAAAAAATTAATGACATGTACTGAACTATGACAAATTAAAGACATGTATTAAAATAAAACACATTTATGAGCTGAAAGTAAGTTAACTAACTTAATTAAATAATTTGATTTATTCGAGCAAGTTTAGGAAGCATAAAATAAAAGGATGGAAATGAGCTCGATAAGCTAGAATCGAGCTGAATTGAGCTCAACGAGCTGGATTTGAGCTAGGTCAGCTTGCAAAAGATGGCAAGCCTCGCTTGGTGAGCTAGTCCAAGGGCATTCCCGAGGCGTGGCCGTATCAATGTTGGATCAAGTTGCAACCGAGGTAAGGCATTAGCTCAACCTAATAGGGTTGAAAAATGCTAGGAAGAGAGGAGAGAGAAGTTGAAGAGAGAAAAATTCATATTCTCTTAGTTATTCTCCTCTAATATGTATATGGAGAGTTGAGGTTCCATGTGGGAACATTCTATTAGTGGATGGGTCATCTCATTGTTTTCGGTTGAAGGCTGTGATGTGACACCATAGAGTGAGCTATAGATAAATGATGATTGTCCTATTCGTTACACAGCCTGTGAGAGACGGTTGGCGGATCATGCCTTTAATGAGGGTGTGTAGAACATTGGGAGTACAATTTGGCGATGGGTTGAATCCATAGAGGTGCTTACTAGTAGAGGTATAAGAAAAATAGTAATACTGTTGGTGAAAATTTTTAATTTCTTAAATAGAATTGAGAAATTGACATGTGTTAAAAAATTTTAAAAATAATAAAATAAAACATATGGTAAGTTCTCAATTATGATTTGTGGAGTTAAATTTTTTTACCTCCACACCAAATAATAATAATGTTTAAATTGGTAAGAGGTCATATTATTTGAAAATGAAAAAATAAGAATAGTTGAATACATTGCATGCCTCCATTAGTTGAATTTTCTAATAAAAAAAATCTAAAAGAAACCTTCAAAATATTATATAATATAAAAAAATTGTAAAAAATTCTATACAATAAAAAAATTATAAAAAGAAATCTAAAAAGGGAAAAGAAAAAAAACTAAAATTTCTGAAGTTTAGGATTTTATTTTATTCTTTATATGAAAAGTTTAAGATTATTTTTTGATATTATATAATTAACTGATGAAATCATAGATGGAGAAGTTTCATGTATTAACACATCCGTTTTTACGTCTTAGATGACTTTCTCATTTCTGTATATGGACGCAATAACATCCGCATACAACACTATCTAATACAATTCAAAGGAAGTTGTTTTTACTTCAAAAGTTTTGAAGTCAAATGAAAGAGCAATTAAATAGATTAGAATGAATGTATGATTGAAATTAAGCATCCTTTTATTGGTGGCGATACGTAAGATAACCACTTTTATGAGATGCTTTAAGTAGAATTTCTTATGATAGCAGACAATTAATTTATTGTTTAAGATTCCTAGTTATATTCATTAATAACAAACCATATCTATGTTTTATTTGTTAATTGTTATGCCAATAGGGACCGGGTCAAAATAAAACATGGAACCATTGCGTGTCGTTGTGTTCTTGGTCTTCCGCACCAAATATTTGATGGTTAAACCCGCAAGTTCAATAAAAAATCAAACATAAACTATTAAAATAGTCTTTTTATTTTATTTATTTTAGGCCATATTTTAGTTATTTATGTTTAAAATGTTACGTTTTAGTCACTTACGTTATCGTGTTGTAACATTCCAGCCACTGAGCCGTTAATTGCCACTAACGGTGAAATGGTAAGTTGACGTGACACGTTAAATCATCATTTCAAACAAAAAATTTAGGTTAAATTCTACAATTGGTCCCTATATTTTTTTATTTTGAGCAATTTAATTTTTTTCTTTTATGCTCTTTCAACTTTCTTTTTTTTTTTTAAAAAAAATTTCATTCTATTTTGCTTCTCCCTCTGTTTTTCTCCTTTCTACATTTATTTTAACGTAGTTTTTCTACATTTTCCATTTGTTAAAACTAGTCCACAAGCTCGCCTCACTCACAAAAATTAATTTGTTCAAAAAAATAAAAGTATAGGGACTAGTTTTAACAAAGGGAAAACATAGAAAAACTATATTAAAGGAAATGGAGAAGAGAGGAAAACAGAGGGAGGAGCAGAAGAGAATGGAAAATAAAGAAAAAAAAGAAATGTCAAAAAAACATAAAAGAAAAAAATTAAATTGCTCAAAATGAAAAAATATGGGGAGCGATTGTATAAATTAACCTAAAGTTTTTGTTTCAAATGATGACTTAACGTGCCACGTCAGCTTACTGTTACATTGTTAACGACAATTAACGACTCAATGACTTTAATGTTACAACGCAATAATGTAAGTGACTAAAACGTAACATTTCAAACATAAGTGACTAAAATGTAACTTGAGGTAAACAAAAATGACTATTTCGATAGTTTACCCAAAAAAAATATTTTAATCTGTTTAATTAGTATTATGAAATGGGATAAGGATTATATTAGTACAAAATAAATTGAATTAGTAAAAAATAAATAAATATCATTTAAGTTAATTCAAATATATTTTTTTTATAGTTTATAAAATGAATGCTTATGCTTTTATATTATTGTTTAGTAGTTTCATTTTTGTGTTATTTTATTTAATAATTAAAATACTTTATATCAAATTTTTTTTAAAAGAATTTAAAAATAATATAAGTAAAAAAATTAAAAATAATAGTTGAAAATTAATATATTAGAAAAGTGAAAAAAAATAAAAATAATAATAATGTCACATAAATAATTGTAAGAAATAGGTTTTTATTTGAATGAAAAAAGTTTATAAACGCTTCTTTTTCAACAATGATTTAATATTATAATAAAAGAAGTGTTGAAGGTATTCACTTGTGAATGTGACATATGAGTATTTCTTAAGGTATTTGTGTACTTTATTTTGTATAATATATATTAATGGGAGGGGCGAGTGAATATAGATAGTAAAATAATATACACAGAAGTGATGAAAATAGCAAATGTAATAATATATTAGGTATTGGTATGGTTGTAATATGAAAAGTTAGCAACATGCTAACAGGATGTATATTCGACGAAAGCTATTGGCATGGTTTGTAATCCCATGATGAAGTAAAAGCCAATTTATTGTTCCATTTAATTATCACGATCATGATTGTTTATCTTCGTCACCATACTGTACATCATACGTTATTAACAAGCAGAGCAAACGTTTTTCATCGATCAAGCACTTTCTAGATCTTCCTCGGAAATCGCTGCAACTGCAACCTTCGTAGAAGATATCGATGGACGAGGCGATTTCTTTGCGATTTTATATTGTTGCACCACCAAAACAGATGCCGTTGTTGAGAATTCTGGGGAAGTCAATAGGCTGCCTATTGGCCCTAATTCAGGGCATTCGCTCTTTGCGTTCAATTTGGCAGTCACATGAGTTTCAGGCATTTGGCCCACCACGAATAGGTTGCATCGGTTGAATTCTCCAATTGCTTCAATGGTTTCCGTGGAATTTCTTACCACTTTTTCTTCGAAACTTATTGACTTGTCATTTGAGATCTTGTTCTTGAATTCCATCAGATATTGTTCGTCGCTTGTGTTTATATCAGTTGTGACAATCTCACCCGAAACTTCGGGGCCTGGTAAGAAGCGAACAATGGATAGACTGATGCCGGGGTGCTCGGCCATACGTGCACCGTAAGCGAGTGCTTCACGATCATCGTTTCCACCAAAGAACAAGACGGTTATAATGGAATCAACGTTGCTTGCCGATATATGCGTGCTTCCACCTAGACCACGATCGACTAAGATGCCGACTGAGCACGGTGCGTTTTCGAGAACTCGCTTATTGATCAATTGATAATCAGTTCGAGTCGTCTCGAATGTTCCGTCCACCCTCTGGTGCTTATGGAAGGGGAGAATTATCATGGCTGCCCTTTTTCTTTCTGCACTTTCGCAGATATCCTCATGCAAGCTAGATAAGGATGAGATTGCCGTCATCGGGCGGACCGACACTCGGCTTAGTTGCCTAAAAGTCTCGAAAACCACCACAATTTGATCACCATCTGAATGTGTGCCTTTATTCCAAAACGGTAACCCATTCTTTCTTGCCCTATGGACCATAAGTATGGCGGATGGCCTTTCTGAGAGCTCCATGAGATGCAACGCATAAACACATAGTCCTTCCTTTTTCTCAGTACCACGTGAAGCCTCAATGAGATTAATCATAGTGGGAATGTTTCTATAACTGTGGAAGCAGGCCAGTATTCGAAGCTGAGAATTACTCTCTTTCCTTTCAATTGTCTTGTGTTTGTATTCTCCTTTACCCTGTCGTTTAGCTGGCTTATATACCGCCATCACAAGGGGAGTAGTTAAAAAAGTTGTAAAGACGGCCATCAAAACCATGATTGCAAATGTTTCATCGTTCAAAACCTGCAAAATATCAATTTGAAAACATTGATTAACTAAGTTTTTATATATAAACGAAATGAACATAGAGACCAATCCAATCTCGAATAAGTAATCAAGTTTTACCTTTCTGTCTTTACCGATGTTGAGAACGATGAGCTCCACCAAACCTTTTGTATTCATAAGGAACCCGAGGGCTAAAGCCTCACTGAAAGGCAACTTGCATAGAAGGGAAACGGAGACGGTGCCGACTATCTTTCCAAAACATGCAGTAAAGATGACTAGAACAAGGAGGCCCCAAGACTGAGCCCCTTGAATTGTGGCAATATTTGTTTTCAATCCACTTGACACAAAATATAGAGGAAGAAAGAGGCCGGAAACAAGGTCTTCAACTTTCTCCACCAGGGCACCAGCAAATGGACCTTCTTTGGGTACAAGAACTCCAATTACAAATGCACCAAACAAGGCATGGATTCCAATAAGATCTGTAATAAAGCCTGCTGCCAAAACTGCTGTTAAAGTTGCACAGACGTACAATTCATTCACCGGTTCACCCTCAGGGCATCGTTGAATCATCCATTTGAATATAGGAGGGACAACGAATATACATCCAACGATAAAACCAGTGCCAGACAAGAAAACCCACAATGATACAAGGGGAGATTTGTCTGTCGCTGATAAGGCAATGGCAAGAGCTAGTAAAATCCATGCAGCCACATCATTTACTGCAGCAGCTGACATTGCCATTCGGCCTAAATCAGTGGTTAAAAGCTTTAGTTCAGCCAAAATACGGGCCAAGACAGGGAAGGCAGTGATGGAAAGAGCAACCCCCATGAAGACGAGAAACGGAGCTTCATCGACACCCTTTGAGATAGTTGCACGAAGGGCATATGATGTTCCTATTCCTAGGATAAAAGGAAGGCTAATCCCTGCAACTGCTATAGAAAGAGCCTTCTTTCCGGT
Organism: Gossypium australe; assembly: GCA_005393395.2. Taxonomy (NCBI): domain Eukaryota; kingdom Viridiplantae; phylum Streptophyta; class Magnoliopsida; order Malvales; family Malvaceae; genus Gossypium; species Gossypium australe. Next base: position 70,289,998 of record CM016615.1, read on the forward strand.
GCGGCGAACTGATTTCATATCCAACTCTAGGCCAACTAGAAATAGAAAGAAAAGGAGACCAAGATTGGCTATAGTATCCAACACTGTAAGGCTCTTAGTTGGGAAGATTGTATTCAGGTAGTTTTTGTTTCTTCCAAGAGCTGATGGACCAAGTAATATTCCACCCTGCAAGAAAAAGATTCCAAGCCATTAAATTCTCCCCCTATTGTTATTTGCATAGGTGGAAAATAAAACCTGAAAAGAGGAACTTACCACAATCTCGGCGATGACACGAGGCTGCCGTAGAGGCTTAAGAAGAAAAGCAAGAATACGAGTGAGTGCAACCACGATACATATCTGAAGGATGGCGAGAGGGAGTGCAAAATCCAAAGGGTTATCACCCTGGAACACCCCGTTCGATGTAGCTTTCATTGGATGACATTGGCTTGATGTTGTAGCATTCGTCGCCATATTGCACCACTACCAGTACCGATAACACCAACCAATTTGCTATTGATAAAATTCACCAATTAGTTTAGGAAGTAATTCTATACAGAAATACAAGTTTTCCTTATCCTAGCAAAAATCTAATTCCAACTTCTAACTTAAAATTTTAATCTAATTCTAATACTACTCACTAAAATATTATAAAATTAAAGACTTAACCGATTCATACGTTATTTCTTTTATAAAAAAAAATACATGCATTATTTCAATAAAAAGAAAATGGAGTTGGTATATAGTAAAAATATATGAAACGCGTAAAGATTGTGAGGGTTAATAACAATATCATAATTTGAGTAATAAGATAGCTTAATTGGTCAAAGAAAGATCATTAAAATTTTAAAGTTGAGCCACGATACGTGTGGCCCCTTTTCATACATAGGAACTATATTAACTATGATAATAAAATAATATAATGAATCTACAAAAAAAAAATATTCTTTGAAAAATGAATCTAATTTTCATGTGCAATACAACACGTTGGACAAATTGTAAATATTTTTCTTAATTAATATTAGTGTAAGTACCAAATGTATTTAATTATAAGGTGAATGAAACCTTATTCCGTTGATAAAGACAAAGACTTTAAATCTATACATTCCAATCTCTTAATTACATTATGACTCTATTTATTTAAAAACAAATCTTTATCACTTTTCAAAAAATAAAACCTTCCATTCCTATAAACAAGAATCTCACCTCCTGCTTTATTTCACCATCATTCTATTAACGGATTGCATTGCATATCTTAAAAAGAGAGAAGTTGGCAGAGGTTGCGGCCATTAGGGTCTTTTTGAAATAATTTACTCTACTTTTTCAACGCACTTGAACTAAGTAAATTGTCTCAATGTTCCTCCCTACAGGAGTAACCGAAAGCAAGATTTCCGATGCAAACTTTTTTGGGTCTAGTTCCATCCCTGCCCTCAAACTCGCCTCAAATTTACGATCTCAACCACTCAGAAAAGCTTAGAATCAATTATCTTCGAAACGCATGGATGAATATCCGTTTCAGTCTCATAATTACTCTGAAAACCTTACTTTCTTAAAACGAAAGGAAATTATACCTTCTTTTTTTTTTTTGCTATCTGGTGATTTTCTTAGTAACCAAACAGAAAACTTTACTTCAGAGAAAAAAAAACGAAGAAAAAGAAAGAAAGAAGAGAGTAGTATTCACCTGAAACTTTGAAAGCTCTGTTACCGTAAGAATCTGTCACTCAATGCACATCAATTTTCACTTCATTCTTTGAAATCAGTGAAGAAATGAGGAAATACAATTATGAAAGACTGATAACCCAATGGTTTTGAATGGTAGACCGGTGAGCAGCTTGGCAATCCCAGTTTCCTTATATAGACCCTCGGGTGATAATTTAAGTTCCGATTTTGCCATCTTATGACCACTATGGTTATATTTTATTTAAGGGTAAATTATCAAAATATTCATATTTATTTGCCTCATATTACATTTTAATAATTTATGTTTGAAATGTTATGTTTTAGTCTCTTACATTATAATTTTGTTACGAAATGGTTACTCTACCCTTAATGTCAACGTGGATGCCTAGTTGGAATAAAAAAAGTTAATTTTTTAATATAAATATAGAATACAGAATTTTGCCCTAAAATCAAATTTTTTCCGGTTTAAAAAGAAGCAACATTTGAATTTTTTTTTTTTGTTACCATTAGAGAAAAGAAGAGGAGCAGGACGACATAAAAGAAGAAGAAGAAAAAAACGGCGCACCAACCTCTATACTTACTTGCTATTGTAGTTGCCCACAATACCAAACAAACAAAGATGAAGCATGCCTTTTTGTTTATACATATAGAAAAACAAGAAAAGATAGACCATATTTTTGCAAAAATAAAAAATAAAAACTATAATATCTGAATCCAAAATTCAGGTAAAAAACAAAAAATCCATTACTTGCTATAATTCATGCCTGGACCCTCCATTGAATTGATCATTTGTTCTTCTATTTTAAATAAAAATTCCAACTGATTGATGGAGCACTCAATTTGATTTCTACTATTTCAATTCAACAAAGATGACTATGAAAATAGATGGTTTTTTCGGTCAAAATTGAAACGAAAACTAAAACAAGAAGGAGACTAAGGGTTCTATTCTTCTAGTTAAAGGATTAATCTGATGCATTAGTTTGATTATTTCAAAAAACAAAATTAATATTTTCCATTAATTAATTTAAAAAAATTCAATTAATTAAATTTATTTAATTAAAAAATCAATTAATTTATTTGGTTGGACATCCACATTGGCATTTTAAACCCATTTTAACTGCCACATTGGACTGTTGTTTGGAAGGTATTAGATAATAACGTAAGTGATTAAATCGTAACATTTCAAATATAAATGAATAAAATATAACCTAAGGCAAACAAAAACGTCTATTTTAAACCCATTTTAACTGCCACATCGAACTGTTGTTTGGAAGGTATCAGATAATAACGTGATTAAATCGTAACATTTCAAATATAAATGAATAAAATGTAACCTAATGCAAACAAAAAAGACTATTTTAAACCCAATTTAACTACCACATCGGATTGTTGTTTGGAAGGTATCAGATAATAACGTAAGTGATTAAATCGTAACATTTCAAATATAAGTAAATAAAATGTAACCTAAGGCAAACAAAAATGACTATTTTAATAATTTATCCTTTATTTAATGACACAGCTACCTTACATGATTCTACCCTCTTTTTTTATGGATAATTCCAGCTTAAATTATGAAGATGTTACAGAATATGTATAGAGGAGATTATTCATAGAATTAAAGAAAATTAAATTAATAGTAGATTTTGTTATAAGTATTTAATGTTAAAAATATATTTTTATAATTTGTATTTTAATATTACTAAAGGTGATCTATCTAGTTAATCATTTAGGACGCTTTCATTTTAGTTACTTAAAATGAAATTCTTACAATTTTGTCAATTAACTTTTAAGGCGTTTTTCTTTTAATCATCCAAGCGTTAAATCTTTAATAGTTAGCTATACAAATCACATCATGTTTATACTTTTATTTTAGTTACTGAAAAAAATATTTTTTAAATATTGATTTGGGTAAAAAAAATTAAGAATTAAGGTGAAAAAAGGGTGGAAGTTAAAATAATGCATTAAAAATTGTTAAATTTTGTTTGTTTACCTCCTTGTCGTAAGTTTTATTTTTTTCCAAAATTGAAATTTTAAACTTCAAAACATCAACCTCAATTAAATGAAAGTGAATTATTTTAAATATTGGTAATTGGGTGGCCAGCTGGGTAGTTTACCCTACTATTAAACATGTGTTTTAATGTTATTAAAAATATATTCAATAATGAACAGTGGTGTAGTAATAAACTTTTGTTTTAATACTATCAAACATGTGTTTGATCCTTGAATTTGTAATTTTTTTATTTAAATACAATATAAAAATATGAAAAGACAAAAGTGACACTATAATAATATTATTTATAATTAAAAATAAAGGATCTTTCTATAATTTCATAATTAAGTTGGTGTCCCGATCAAAGGTGACACCTACTTAGTAAAATGCTTAAATATAAATATTAAATATTAAATTATTTTTTAAGCCTTTTATACTTAGTTTGGGTTACTAATACTTTTTTAGAGATAAATAAGTTTATTTGTAGCAAATTTTAATCCTTAGCATAGTAACAAAGTTAACTTGGAAGAAGAATTCAAAATGTTTTACTTAATATCCCTTTTGGAGCAACATATGATTACAACTATTGCTCAAGATAACTATGTTCATGACAACTTCTACCAAAAATAGCTTTACCAAGAACAATTATCTTCAGGCCTTGACTTATATAAGATAGTAGTTAAAACTCTTGTCAGACACCCATTTGGCACAGATTCAAACTGTGTTATCCCTATCCCTAACCCATATTATTGTATATATAAAAAAAAGAACAATTATCTTTAGAGCAATTGTTATTCAAAAATAGCTATTAATTGTCTGGGATTGCCTCTTCCAAGAACATCATACTAGAATAGTACCTTTATAAAACAACTCACTTATAAAACAAAATGATCATGGGAAGTTTCATCTTCAATAAGTATTCCTTAAAAGATGTTTCCCTATGTATTATTTCATCGAGACATAAAAAATTTAGATAAGCTAAAAATATGACAAAATTCTTAGGTTAGCTTCACTGTTAGCATGTTTTATGGATCTTAACTTGGTGTATTAAATATGGAAGTAATTAAGGGGTTTTCTTTTAACCTTTTTATGTGGTATTGTGTGTTTATCCCTCTCTTTCTTTTCTAAAACATAATAAAATCTTATTCACTATTCACCATTGTCAACAACTCAAAATCTTATCAAAACAAAGCATTTACTCCTTAAGTAATTGGTAATATTCCTCATTAACTCTTATTTAATGATTAAGTTACTACACCTAAAAATAAGAGTTCTTACAACTTACTCAGGGACTTTTAACTATTTTAGTAGGGAAAACTTTCTAACTCTTTTTGTATTCTTTTCATTCTAATTATCTTCTTAGCCTTGTTCTCCCCCTTACCAAGTCTTTCTATACTAGTCTAATCACCACCTACAACCGTGCTAAATACTTTAGGCCACGTTACAAGGCGGTTGCAACCTATTTTGGATTTATTCTCAAATCTGGCAAAAAAAAAAAAGGACATTTTATGAATCTATTTAAAAGTCACCCATTCATTGTTGTAGAGACATGGTTTTCTTGAATAATAATCATTTTGCCTTTATTTTTCATGTTTACTTGTGTATCGCTAATATGGTATTTGAGCAGTTTGGATCATAACTACCACCCCTCCCTTGTTCATCATGACTGATATTACTAATGAATCTGCTCCCTTTCCTCAGTTTTTTAGCGATAAAAATGAGTTTTTCTTCTCCACCAAGCGTGTCAATGTCAGATTGGATGAAAAAAATTATCTTCTCTGGAAACAACATGTTCTATTTACCATTCATGGCTATAGCTTGGAGCATTTCCTTGACAGTTCAACCCTCCCACCCTCAAAATTTACTATGAAACACCCCAAACCCGGCCCACGAGCCTTGACCGGATCTAGTATGTTCCTCGAAGAAAATCGGTTCAAAATTCGTTTATTACTTTGGAAAAACTATGTGTTTTGAAAGAAAAATTATTATTGGGTTGGGCTTGAATTGAAAACAAGTTTATTTCATTAAAAATCCCTTACTTTAGGTGACAAAACGTTTAGGGTTTGTTTTAAAATAAATTTATTTAATCCATTAATTAATAATAGTTCGTAATCATAATAAATAAAAGTAAAAATAAAGAAATTCAACTAGGGCCTTATTACATCAAATAATCCCAAAATTAAATTAAAGTACTTAATTAACATAAAAGTCTCAAATAGTAAAAAATTTTCCTTGCTATGCATGGCCACCTTTAAGCTCCTGCCGACCCGGTCCATCACTGCTCGTCACCTGGAAGAAAATATTCCCCAACGGGGTGAGTCAAACAGACTCAATGTGTAACCACAACACTAAGTCATAACAAATTCAGACATTTCAGAGCATACATATCCTTATATCATTAAAATGATGCAACCCGAACCCAAGCCTAGATAGCCATCCGCTACACGTCACCCGTACCAACCTGCACACCATGGGGACTACTAAGTCAACCCTCCATCCGCTACACACCATCGAAGGCAGTCGCTGCAGTCGACGTGCTCATCGCCCTTATAAAATTCGTGGTCTTAGGTCACCACATTCAGATATCGTGGTCTTAGGTCACCACATTCAGATATCGTGGTCTTAGGTCACCACATTCAGATATCGTGGTCTTGGGTCACCACATTCAGATATCGTGGTCTTAGGTCACCACATTCACTTCCCCTTTCATATAACCCGAATGCCCCATATCACACATATCATGCACATCATGCCTTAATTCACATTCTTATCACTTTTTCACATGTTACATATAACATATATTCATAATCCTAGTAGGAGTAGGAAACGTACCCGGGTACTCCATACCATTGCATGGTACTTTAGCCATATTTTCACATTCTTAATAACACATTTAATTTAAAACATAGCCATGAACATATTAAAACTTAGGGTAGGGTACACACCTGATTCGCTTAATGCTTTCCTGAGAACCCGAAACCCGATCTAACACTTTAGATCTCAATTCCTACATTTGGTCAATCACTTTGATGTTTAGCAAAAGTCTATTCGGCTATGAGATTAAATCCCGAAGGATCTTGGTGACAAAAATCTTACCTTGTTGCCGATTTGTTTCTTAAACAAATCCCGAAACTTGTAGTGTTTCCTCTTTATAATCGGCTAACCACTAGATCCATTAGCTTGGTTAGTTTTCGGTTTGAACAGATAAGAAACAAGTCTAAATACTGAGATAGGCCCTTGGCCGAATGTACTTACCTTCCAAATCTTAAATCCCGAACACCACTTTACTATGGAGATGTTGAGATCCCTATACACATATGTTAGATCCGATTCTAATCACTTAAACATGATCAATGGCTTTTGGCCGAATACATGACTTACCGTAATTCCTTGAAATCCCGAAGATCTTCCTCCTAGGAATCGACAATAGGCCAAAATCCCGAATCTCTCCTTAAGATTTCGGTTAATAAATAATAGTAAGGATTAGTCTTTAATTTTTGACAAGTCCTTAAAGAAAAGAATAGAAATCCAACTTGTTCTTACCTCTATTGAAGAAATCGACAGCACCTATCTTTGCCACCACAGGGATATTCGGCTTTGAGGCTTAGAGAATAATCGGCTATGTGGCACTTTGTATAATCGGCTTCACTCAAAGATAAAAGAGAGGGATATGAGGCTTAGAAAGAATCGATACTAACTAAATTTTGGAAGAAGTTTCGGCTAAAACACAGAGTATTTCGGCTTGGCAAAAAGAGAAGAGAAAAGAGGAGTTGCACTGGGAAATTCGGCAGAGAGAAGAGGAATGAAACACAAGTGGCTTTTGCACAAGGGAAAAACGGCACCAATGGGAAAAGAGGTACTAAATTTCGGCAATAACCAAGATGAAAAAGAAAGGTTTTGAAAGGGGAAATTTAGCACACACTAGCACCATATTTATACCGAAAATTCAAGCTCCTAGAGTCCAACAATCGGCCACCACTTCCCCACTTATCAAATCCCAACTTAAACTCCTATTTTATCTCTTAACAAATAAAATAATTAATCCAACACCTTATCTCTTATCTATCTATTAAACTAAAATAAATAAAATAAAATCTCATTTAATCTAAATAAAACCATAATTATCCTATAATAAAATAAATAAATAAAACTACAATTATCCTACTCTTAGCCGAATATTAATAGGATAAAATAAGCTTAATCTTCATCCAAATAGAAGTCCAATTGCCATATAACCTTCCCCTTCCCTGCCTTGACGCAAAAGCAAAATAAAATCCCACCTACTGCTGTCCACGAGGCTCGAACCTAAGCCCTTACTGCTGCAAGCTGCAATAACGCCCCCAAGCCACTCTGCCAAGGCGTTTTTTGTGACATAAACTCGCCACAATTTCTTTTAAAGCCTCCTTCACCTAGCTCCCCCCTTAACGCCAAAAGCAAAAATAAAACACGCCTCCCTGCTGCCAACAAGACTCGAACTCCAGACCTGCACCAGGCTTATAGCGTCATTTCCAGGCCCTTAAGTGGCGCCTTGCAGCCACTTTACCAAGGCCTGTTTTATGCCAAACACGCCTAAGATTTTTCCCTTAAGACCTTCCTAGCCTTGCTCCCCTTTTAACGCCAAAAAAATAAAAGCTCCCAAGTGCAATCTCTGCAGCTCGAACCTCCTCCCCTTGGCACTCCATGTGACGCACCTTCCAAGCCCCAAGGTAGCGTCCCTTACCACCTTGCCAATTGGTTTCTTTGTGTTATGAATCCAACACAAATTTTCTTAAGGCTTCCTTAACCTAGCTTCCCCTTTTTAACTTGAAAACCAATAATTTTTCAAAGCTTTCTCTTCCATCCTAGAATTCCAAAAACTCTTAAAACACCTCCAAACACCCTTAAAGCCTACTAACACTTGAGTTATGCTCCAAACGCACAACCCCTAATCTAGGATGTTACATACTATCACTTAGTATGACAAATCTGTCCCAAATGAAGCTTATACTCTTTTTGTTAAACAAGACTGTGCACTTGCCTTATGGCTTTTGTCCACAATGAGCCCCAATATCCTGTCTCAACTTGTTGGAGCAAAAACCTCCGCTTGTATCTGGTCCACCTTGACTCAACTATTTTCAGCTATTTCCACAACCAAGGTGATGCATCTTTATTGCAAGCTTCGCTCCCTCCAAAAAGGTGCCCTTTCCATGCGAGATTATCTTTCTCATATTAAAGAAGTTTGTGACACTCTCGCTGCGTGTAGCAGTCCTATCTCAGCCATTGAGCACAATTCAGCCATCTTGAATGGCTTACCCCATGACCATGACTCTTTCGTAGCTGTTATCACCTCTAGCCACGAACTATATACCTTCGATCGTGTAGTATCTATCCTCATGGATGTTAAGTTTCGACTTCAAGAACCTTTTTGTTTCCCTATGTCTATTAACACAACATAAGTTACAGCTCCCTCCCCTATAAATATTGACTCTACCTTGCACCTTAAGCTACCTACCTCTAGCTCATCTGGTTTCTCTTCTCCAGTTTTTGGTAATGCCCACTTCTCAGGGTCAGTAACCCCCACCTACTTTGTTCCCAGGCCACGTTCTCCTTATCTCAATCGTGGTAGAGGTAGAACCACTTATTACCTGTAATTGCCAATTTTGTGGTAGTATGAGACATCTTTAGACCACTACTACTATTGCTTTAACCAATTGTTCCCAGGCATCTAATATTTTGCTCCAACTAAACCAGCAATTGTCATCACTATTGCAAACACCTGCATCTATAGTGCCAGTCCCCCAAACTATGGATTTGCCTCATACATTTTCACCTCATCCGACGAGTATTTTTCGTTTGTTCAACATCCCACTTTTGACTCAACGAGCTCCAGCACTACTATTTCTACCTCTGTTTCCTCCAACGATGTGTTCAACTTTCAAGTCCCAACTGCTCTCTCTGCTACCACTACTCCACCCATAATGCAAACTTGGGTCCTAGACTCTAGAGCCTCTCACCACATCACCAACAATCTTGCCAATCTCTCGATTAATATTCCCTATGATGGGTCTGGTAAGGTTACCGTAAGTGATGGCTTTTCTCTTCTAATTAACCATATTGGCACTTCTATTATACCTTCTACTTCTTGGCTACTATTGTTAAATGACTTATTACATTTGCCCACTATCTCTCACCACTTGCTCTTTGTTTCAAAGTTTGCCAACTACAACTTAGTTTATTTTGAATTCCATTATGGTTATTGTCTTGTCAAAGATGAATCTACAAATGAGGTCCTCTTGCATGGCATGAAACAAATTGTATCGCTTTCTTGCTACACCAACTACTCCACAGTTGCTACAAACTAATGTTATGGATTTTGCTAGTATATTTTTTATCTTCTTTGTCTCCTAAATTTTGGTTATGGCACAAACATCTTGGCCATCATTCAATTGAAGTACAAAATAAAGTCGTAAAGCAGTGCAAAAAATCTCAATTTGTACATCAACACACTCCTTTGTGCGAGGTATGCTGCATGAGAAAGAGTCGTCATCTACCTTTCACTAGCTCTACTATTACCTACACCAAGAACTTTCAGTTAGCTGAGCTCGACTTATGGAGACCAGCTTATGAATTTTCATCTAGTTACTGTTATTACTTATCCTGTATTGCTGCCTTTTCACACACGTGCGTGTATCTAGGCAATGTGTGACACACGGTCAGCCTCATGGGCGTGTGGTTAGGCCGTGTGTCCCCTTACACGCTAGGTTGGCAAGTCAGTATGCTTAGTAGTAACCACACGGGCAGAGACACGGCCGTGTGTCTCAACCGTGTGGGAGACACGGCGTAAGACACGGGCATGTGTGCGGGCCGTGTGAAGTCTGCACCTGAAATTAGGAATTTAATTCGCCACACAGTTGAAGATACGGACGTGTGTCTTGGCCGTGTGACATTTATAGGGTGATGACGTCAGAAATAGAATGCCAAGGTTTTTGCACACGAGCGTGTCGAGGCCGTGTGAGGGACACGGGCGTGTGTTCGTCCGTGTAAAAACCCTTTTAGGTTCAAATTGAAAAATAAATCCACACGGGTGTGGAACACGGGCATGTGACACGTCACATGGGCGTGTGGACTGTTTAGTAAAAATTTTCTAGGTTTTTCTAGAGATGTTTAAAAGAGTTCGATTTGATCTCGAACCATTCCTAATGTGTGAATTAGGCCTCGTAGTCCCGTAATCGGGACAATATGGATGCGAATGAAAAGTTTTAAATTTGGACGGAAATTCATGTCATAGCTTTGTATGAATGCTTGTGTAAGTCCGGTAATGTCTCATACCTAATTCTGGCATCGAATACGGGTAAAGAGTGTTACACAACTAGTCAATCATATCAGGAGGCTAATGATTCCATCGAGTTTAAGTCACCTCATCTTCTTATGGCTTCTTCATCTCCATCGACTCTTCATACTATTCAGTTTGGCACCTTACCACCGTCTCCTCTGCCGTTATCCTCTGCTTCTCACTTAACTGATGCAAGTCCCTTTGACACTCTTGTAGACTTTGCATGATCTTCACACAAATGGTGAAACTTCTTCTCAAGAGCCACCACCCAATCTCCCTATCACTCATGATGACTCTGTTGAAGGTACTTGTCCCAGCAACAATCATCCAACCTATTGGGAAATGTGTCTATATTGTAGTAAACATGTAACTGTTTTCTATTTATTTAAACGATGAATAAATAAAGTTAATTTCACATTTCACTATTATGTCTTTTGCATTTTTTTCTTTCATATTTTACATTAATAGTAAAATTGTGACAAGCAAATATTAGCTCTTTGATTGTCTAAGTTTAAACTGATGATAAGTGGCACTGTAAAAATGTTTACATTGCGAGAAAGACAACTTACTTCAGAAGATAATCTAAACGCGTTTGTAATCTCGTAAAAGAATCAAAGTGAGCATTTGATTCAAATATTGAGAAGGATTATTATATCTTCTACATTTTCAATTGAGGAGATGGCTAGTCTTGGCTACCGGAGTAGTTGACTCCACGGGGAGAGACATGGATGTATTTATTAAAAGAATGATTTATTGGGCTGGACTCAAGATGAATTAATTTTGAATCCGTTTGTAAATTAATTCACTTGTGATGTTCATGGCGTGATTTACCTAAATCCTGAGTTAGTCACTAACCATGCGTATGTAACTCATGTGCTTCGATATAAGTGGAAACTTATGCTCTAAAGATGATTGAGCCGATAGTCGGTATGTTAGGTACATGACTTGTGTATGGCATGACTTTACTAGCAATAGTGGAATTTATAGCTCAATTAAAGAGTTAACGATATCCTCTTATTGGCATTGTGTGGATTGATAAATATAGAACGTGACCACGAGTTGCTCGTTCTCGAACAAACAATTTATCACAGTCATTTGTTGACATTGATCATATTAATATTAAGAAGACACAATAGTGGCAATAAGATAAAATAAGATTATATTAAGTAAATGAATTTAACTCAAATATATCAAGGATATCATAAGTGGGTAACACACTCATAACGAAGTCATTGGACAAAATAGTTAGATGAATTGTTTTCATAAAGAGTATACGATCAGGAGTTTACAATTGTAACACCCCAAACCCGGCCCAGACGTTATGGCCGAATCTGGCGATATCACATGATAATGTGTTCGAAAACTAAATTATTACGTTAGAATCATTTCCATGTTATTACCTATCTTTATCTCTTATTAGTTCTAAAAACGTATTACTTATTTAATTGATTGTTTCGAAACATAACCCGTTGCGGAAGATTTAAAAATAGTTTAAGTAATCGTGTGTTTAGAGAAATCATTTGTTATTTAGAGAAATCATTTGTTATTTTGAAAACCGAGCTTTCCTACAACTAGTAGTTGTAAATCCATAAACTAAGGAAAACTATGAACCAAATCAAAAAAAAGTCCGTAAGTCCCAATTACAACCAAAAACTTAACCAATAGAAATGAACCCATGAATCATAAATTAAAAATCATAGAAGTCCAAAACCGTGGTCACCGTCGAGTCCTCCGCCGCACCTATCCATCTAAGACTAGTGATTACCTATGCACATTAAATAAAATGAGTGAGTTTTCGTAAACTCAATGTGTAACCCCACAGAAACAAAACAACAGTAATCACAGTGCACAGTCAAAATCAGTCTTGGGCTTAAGCCCCTTTCAATATCAGTAATAGTTGGGCCTTAACCCATTTCAGTATAGTATCAAATATGCATTAGGGCCTTAGCCCATCATAGTAACAGTAGCAGTCATGCAGTATTCAGTATTAAAGTCCTACCCAACCAGCCTCTACACACCATCTTCGTCCAACCCTACACTCTATGTGGGAATTAAATCAACTCACCCATCCCTGTACTCCAGATAGTACCGAATACGGTACAAAACAGTAATTTACAGTTAAGCTGCCAGTATATTAGGCTTAAGAGTCTTTTAGTACACTTCCTCCAAATATAATCAACCCAACCCCATGCAATGCAACATACAAATCATGACATGCTATCCCATGATATCAGTACAAATAACTAGTTCAGTATAAATGCATACTATTATCATGCTCAATATATATAAATCAAACAATCAGTTCACACAATTAGGGGTCTGAGTGATGCTTACCGACCCTACAGCAGGTTCACAGTCGACTTGGGCGACCCATGCAACCTTAGCAATCAATTCAGTGAAAATGGGCTCACAAGCCAATATGACCTGCCCATGTGGGCCCACACAGCCCAATTCGTCTTGGCCATATGGATCACACAACCTGACCCAGAATCCCACAAGCCCGTGTAGTTTACCCATGTGGACCCACAAGTCGGTGTGGTTTACTCGTGTGGACCCACACACCCGTGTGGCCCACACGGCCCAAATCAGTCTAGCCTGTGTGTCGCACACAACCTAACTGGCCATCACACGGCCATGTCTTGTGCACACGGCCTACCACACGGGCGACCACACGCCCGTGTAGCGTCGGCAATGAGGTTTTCGGCTTTCACTGAAACTTCGTTTCCTGCGTTTTCGGGTACACACCTGGTCTTGATTGATGCGATAACACTCCCTAAGCCCAGAAACCGTCGACGACAACCTCCGTTAACACCGTTAAAACCAGAAATACGAGATTTACTGATCAGAGTCTCCTCCTACGGCATTAATTGTAGAAGAAAACAGATTACTAAACAATTGTTAAGAACTTCTTGACAGAAAAATAGAAGAAGAGCTTACCGGACCCGCGCGAGTGCTAACAACGATGCAGAATAAAGAGAAAAGGATGAATTAGGGAAAAAAACAAAGAAATTTTGGCAGCAATGAAAGAAAAAAATAAAAAAAGGAGGAACGGAAAATGAAGGAGGAACGACGTCAGAGAATTTTGGAAAAGAGATGGCAACCGAATTTTGCAAAAAGATAACAATAATGCTCAGGAAATCTAATAACCTCCAAATCCATTCCCCTAAATTCTCTCTACCAACCTCCCCACTACTCAGATGTCTAACACGATTAGAACTCTCCAACCGACCGAGCAAATAAAAATATTAATCATTACGCTCACGCAGAGATTCGAACTCCTAACCCTCTACCAACTAACACTCCACTTAACCACCAGATCAATAGGCTCATTCTGTTAAATACTTATCAAAAATTAAATAAAAGCCTATTGACCAAAGATTGGGCTTTTTTCATAAAAATACCAAAATTTGCCCAAGTCATGGCTTGAACTTAGGACCTCCCACACACACCAAGAACACTTAACCACTGAAGCAGATACACAATTGTGTCACACATTCGCAAAAACAAAAAATTTAAATTTTGGGGCGTTACAACAATCATGGTACTTCTTGTGGACTAACTTCATAATTAAGTAACTGCGAATTACCGAAACAATACTTTTGGACATAATTGTAATTACTAGAGTCTAATTGTATTTTTCCAATTTGTCCTTCCGCTAGCTCAACAAAAACTCAATTGGACTGCATTTGAATCAAAAGAAAATTCTACAACTTTGGAAATAATTTAATTGAGTTGATTTGTTCGATGTGGAATCAAATTGGGTGGTCGTAAGAATTGTTCAACTAGAGAATTTGATTAAAGAATTTTCATAAAAAATTAATTTGGAAAATCTAAAATTAAATTAATCAAATTAATTAAAAATTTATTATATTTTTAGAAAATAATTTTCAAGTCAAAAAATTGGCACAATTGGTAATTGAACTTGAAAATTAGACCTGAAATCATAAATTGGGCTCCATAACAAAAAACCGAAACCAAGACCCAAAAACGGATCGAACCAGGCTTGGTATGTGAAATCGGTTTGACAATCCAGCACTGGACCAGTCGGGCTGTTATTGGTTTGGACTGAACCTACATCAATTGAACCAACTCGAGGTGTCAGCAGTTATGACGATGGCATTCCGGTTGCCAGGAACTGGTCGGCAACGGTGGGCCTTTGGTGGTTGAGCAGTGGAAGAATTGTACTCCTACTAAAACTCTATCAAAGAATTTGATCTCAGATTAACTATTCCAAAAATAATATTGTTTTAATAGATTTAATATTAAATTAAATTTAATACTTATCTTAATAGCATTTTGTTAATTTAATATTAAAGTTATTATCTTAATATTAAATTTAATTTAATGGTTATCTTGTAGATAAATATTCTATTAATTTAATAAGATTTAATATTAAAATGATTAAGTTTAATCATAATTGACCTCTCTAAACTCTTCTTATATAAAGAAAGTATTGGGTTATTATTTTACACACACTTGAATTCAAGAGAAAATTGTTGAGAGAAAATTCTTTGAAAAAAATTTTAGAAAATTTCTAAAGATATTTTTCTTATTTACAACTTGGCCAAAATTTTAGAGAAATTACGTAATTACCCCATTGGTAAATTTTGTGAAACATTTTCTAATTCAAAGCGACCTACACTCGGCAGATGTGAGCTTGAAGATAGAAAAGAATACTACTTGGTCAAAACGTTCATCGTAGACGAATCAAAAAGGTACAATTTTGATTAAGTGTTTATTATTTTAGATATCACAACCAAGTTTTTGTTTTGGAAAAAAACTTTAAAACTCTAGTTTTTCCCTATATATATATTTTTCGTGTGTTTTCCAAACCTGATTTTCTAACTGTAACACCCTATATTCGACCCGGTCACCGAGCTCAAGTTCTAGGATGTTACACCAATGTCTCACATCGATTTCATCATAATAGTCACATTTAGTATACAAGCATTTTTATTTTCTTTTGTTACTATAGCAATCATGCGAATATTAAGACATGCAAACTCAAATTAATGTTTAACTATGCTAATATACAATAAACAAACATTGAACATTGGGACCACTTCCAAAAATGTTACGTAGGTATCGATACTAAAGGAGTGGTATCAATGTTTTCTTTAAATGGTATCAATACCACTTAAAGAAAATATCAATACCAAACTTGCATTGTGTTTCTCACAAGAATTTAAAAACATCGAAAACTATCGATACCTTTCACAAGGTATCGATAAATTTACCTCGAGTATCGATACTTTGGCTAGGGTATCGATACTAAATCTATATTCTATTTCCCCTCACTTTCAAAAATACAGAGGTACCATTTTTAAAAACCAAATATCGGTACCTCTGCTCCATAAAATCTCAGCATACAATAACATTAAAACCATTCAAACTTAATCCTAAATAGCATGCTTCATTCACCTAGTTAAATAAACATCAAAATGTCTGAAATAGTAGTGCTAATATCATGTTCAAGTTCAGAAACTTCCTAACATAAATAGCATGCAAACAACCCAATAATTGACTTAGCATAACTAATATAAAATCTACTACATTGGCATATGACATTGCCTTTATTTCCCAAGCATAAATAAGCATAAAACACCTACTAATAGAAGCTAAATAATCGACTTGGATCACCCCTCAAGACCACATCGCTCACACAGGCACTATGTATCTACAATGGTTAAAAAGGAGTGGGTGAGCTTAACAAGCTCAGTGAATGCTCTGAATAACTAGTACGTAAACAAGTCATCATGCATCAACGAAACAAACATACATCATATTCATATCATCTTTTACTCTTATGACATATTTTACACATTATTCATCTTTCTTGAATTCATTCACACATTAGTCACATGAATATTTAAGCATATACCAATAACATTTAATCACATTCAATCATTTTTTATGATAATTGACTCTTGAGATTATGAAACATAAAGTGGACTCTATCACCACACGTTAGATAAACAGATCTCCATCACACCATAATGACTCAAAGAGTCGAACATGTCCCATAAGTGAAGCGTATAGCTAACACTCTCCAACACACAACACATACATATCTTGATGAATGGAGCTTAACTCACATTTCCTTATCTCTCCGAAACTATCCTTGGGCATCAATGCCCCACATATATCACAACACAAAGGTGAGTACTCACAATCGTATGACATGCCAACTATATCTGACGATCTCATAAGGTCACAAAGCCAATATCCATATTATTATCACATATTTACTTACTAATTTTCTACACATATTCACTGCATATTCACATTAGTAGCACAATATAATCTCTGTCATATAGTATGAAAATATATCCACATATTTACTGTCACATGGCATGAATAACATACCCTCATATTCACTTTCACAGCAATTATCACAAGCTTATAGCATATATCATAGCATCTCATATATGTTCATGATTTCACAAATTCATAAACAAACATATTTCACATTTAATCATTGGCGTGAGAACACTTACACTCGAAATTTAGAGTAAGATATTAGGCTACCGCTAAATTCTCAATTACACAATGAATTATCTACGAGTCGTGATCCCAAAACACTCACCAGAAATATGCTTTTACCGAAAAGCCGAAAGCTTAGGCAAGCTTTTCTTTTCCTTTGTCTCTACTCGTTAAAGGTCCTATTGACTCTGACACTTCAACAAGACAAACCACACAAACATACAATCAACAATCAGTCATTGACTCACCTTAAACAATAAAAACAATAGCCTAAGCTACGTTCACTATTAACCAAAACTTTCAACATGGAAAACTTTAAATTCAAATATCTCAGCATACACTTAATATTTTCGCATAAAATGAATTTTGTTCATCTACATATTCATATATGACTAATTCTCAACCTTTAAACTACACAAAACTACATGTTTTAAGGTATCGACATTTTTTGACAAATTTTGGCCATTATGACGAAAATTCATTAAATCTCGAGAATTCCTTAACAAAACTTCAAAGTAGCTTTAGAAACCTTCTAATTATATTAAAAAAAGTTGAAAAACACTTTAAAACCAAGTTTTAATCCACAAACCCGAAATCCATCATTAATGACCAAAATTTTGGCTTTTATTTAAACTTGCGTTTTAATGGCTAGAAATTCGATTTAAAAGTCTAGATAACATTTAAAACTAATAAGAAGATTATTGGTTACCTTGAATGCAAGAAAAATGAACTTTGGCAAAATTTTAAAAAATCCACTCTTGAAAAAGATGATGAAATTAATGAAGTTTTTAGGTGTTTTCTTGGTTTCAATGGAGATTTATTGTTTAAGGGTTGTTAGAAATCAAGAGGGATTAGGAATTGGAGATCAAAAGTAATTAGAAGAACAAGAGGAGAGTAGGGGATGACACAACTAGAAAAGAAGAAAGAAATAGCATGAAACATGCTGTAGATAGATGGTTTTTGGGTTGATTTTAAAATTTTGGGTAAATTGCTTCATAAAAACTTTCAGTTTTGACTCTTTTACAAATTATTCCTATTTTCAAAATTAAAGATATTCAAAACTCATTTCTAGAAATTGGTTTAATATCCTAATAGCCATTTTTGAAAACATTATCGGTTACCAAACTTATGAAATTCCGAGTACATATAGGCTAAAATTTCTAAAATACCCTTAAAACTTCTAGGCCCAATTTTGGGGTGTGACACTAACACAACCACTAATGTGCATCCCATGATCACTCGCAGCAAAAACAACATCTACAAGCCTAAGCTCTATTCTGCCATACTTGAATAACGTGAACCAGTCAATATTCAAGAAGCCTTTGTGGATCTAAAATGGCGAGAAGCTATCATGTCAGAGTATGATGTGCCCATTGCAAACAATACATGGTCATTGGTTGATTTACCTCCTGATCACAAACTAATTGGGTTCAAATGGCTCTTCAGGATAAAGAAAAACCCAGATGGTACAATGGCGAGGCATAAGTTAAGACTTGTTAGCAAATGTCTTTCACAAGTCCCGAGACATAACTTTTGTGAAACTTACAACTCAGTAGTAAAGTTTGCTACTGTCAACATGTTTCTAACCCTAGCAGCTTATCATGGTTGGATCCTACTATAGATAGACATCAAGAATGCCTTTCTAAAGGGAGATTTATCCAAATACATCTACATGGATCAACCTCCAAGTTTCGAGCAATATTGTAATGATG
The DNA here is from genome assembly GCA_005393395.2 of Gossypium australe. Classification (NCBI taxonomy): domain Eukaryota; kingdom Viridiplantae; phylum Streptophyta; class Magnoliopsida; order Malvales; family Malvaceae; genus Gossypium; species Gossypium australe. The sequence goes on from CM016615.1 coordinate 70,309,151, forward strand.
GCAAGGTCCTTGTTTGCAAGCTTCACAAAGCCTTGTATGGCTTGCGTCAAGCACAAAGAAATTGATTTTATAAGCTTTCGCAATTCCTTCATACCATTGGTTTCACCTCCTCTAAGTTAGACCCTTCATTGTTCATTCTTGAAGACGAAAAATGTGTCACCTATATAATTGTTTATGTCCATGATATATTGTTAACACGTTCATAAGAAGCTATCGAAAATGTGGTTGCTCAACTACACAAAAAATTCTCCTTGAAGGATCTTAGTAATCTTGAATATTTCTTTGGCATTGAAGTTCAAAATATTGGTAATGGCTTTTTTATCTACCAAAAGAAATATATCTTAGAATTACTCAAGCTAACATGAAGAGTTCTCAACCCATGCCAACACCTATGGCAGTCGGGAAAAATTAATTAAAGATGATGGTAGTACAGTTCATGACCCTCAACATTATAGGAGCATAGTTGGGTCATTTCAGTATCGCTGCCATAAAAGACCATCAACAAGGTTGCGCAATATATGCACGAACCTAGAGAATCTCATTGGGCTACTGTCAAGCAAATCCTTTGCTATTTGATAGACACTGTACAACCCCAATTTTGCCCGGTCTTACAAGTCTATTTTACCAAGCCCAATTAAACAAACCAAATTAAATCTAAATTAAAACCAATACAAGCCCATTTTTTACAAACCCAAAAAACATTAGACCAAACCCAATAACACCTAAAAACCCTTAAACCCAACTCAATCCACTAACCCTAGCCCAAGTCAGAAAAAGAAAAAAACAAAATAGCCAACAAAACCCTAGGCGCCGTCCCATCTGCTTTTGGCCACTTGCTCTACCTCTGACGCCGCCTGCTACCACCGAACCTGGCATCGGTCCCATCTCCACCGCCAGCCACTTGCACCACCGAAACCTGCAAAACAAGAAGGAAGACAAGACAGAAGCAACATAACACGCAAGTAACAGAATAGGGACAGGAGAATAGCATTGTAAATGGGTTATAAAAACCTAACATTTTCTAAAAGAAAGATGGGGTTTTTTTTTCTTCTTCGGACCTTTTCTTTTTTCTTTCGCTTACCAATAACAATACAAAAGAGATTCCAGATCACAGAAATACAAAAGAATCTTCAGGTTCAGATACAAAATAAGCAAGCATATATTAAGCGCCAAAAAGAGTAGAGATTAAACATTAAAAAGAGACGAACCAAAAACGCAAAGAATCAAAAATAAGAAATCGAAGAGGTGATTTTATTTTACTTTATATTTTATTTTTCTTTCTTTAAAATTTTTTATATATATATTTACGTATACATATAATAAAAAAAAAGAAAAAAGAGAAATCTTTACCTTTTCGGCCACCGTGTAAGGTGGCCGGCGGCGGCGATGCGCGGCGGTCCAGCGACAGGGTGGTCCCGGAGTCCCCTCTTCCTGCAGAGAGAAAAGAAAGCAGTCAATTTCTTTTTTTTAAAATAAGCAGCTCAAATGAATTTTCTTTCTGATTTTAGGGCTTTATATAGCCCCTCAAAACGACGTCGTTTTAGGGCTGGCCATTTTTGCCCAAAACGACGTCGTTTTACCAGACCCGACCCGACCCGATCCGATCCGCTCCAACCTGGGATCCGCGTGTTTTTTATCGGAGGGGCTAATTACACTTTTAGCCCCTCCGCTTTTTTATGCTCTTGCGATGAAGTTCTTTTTTCTTTTTAATTTGGCCCATTAATTTTCAAATTTTTGCATTTCGATCCCCCCTCATGCTGCGCGTTTCGGGTGGGGGGGATATTACCTCTTTGGTCCCCCACTTTTTGTGCGCATTTCTAATTCAGCCCCCAAACCTCTGTTTTATTTCTAATTTAACCCGAAACTTCCGTTTTTAATGCAATATTAACCCATTTTTCAATTATTTGGCAATTTTTACTTTTTTTATTATTTAATATTTTCATTATTATTATTATGGATTATTTATATTATTATCATTATTATCCTTACTTACTTATTTATTATTAGTATTATTCATTTTTTAATATGATATTATTTATTATCATTACCTCATTTTTACTATTACTTTATTCTATTACTATTTTATTCTTTATTTTTTATTTCTTTTACATTTATTACTATTATTATAATTTCATTCTTATTCCATTATTTCATTTATATTTTACTATTTTCACCTTTTGTTTATTATTACTATTATTATTATTATTATTATTATTATTATTATTATTATTATTATTTAGTATTATTATTATTCTGATTACTATTGTTATATTATTGCTTTTTATATATATTTTTTTATATATATTATTTCATTTATTAATCACTATTACCATTATTTTTATCATCATTATTATTTCATCGTTATTTCTACTACGGTTAATATACGTAATACTTTCAATATATTATCATTACTTATACGTATATACATGTATGTGTCTTTCATTATTCTTTTCACGTGTAACATCTCATCATTTGTCGCACTAATCTTTCTTGATACATCAGGTTTTAATAAATAGCCGATATTTCGTATTAAAGATTCGGGAAGATCGAGCCCTAACTTACCGGGTTCCGGTTTTTCTCGTTTAAACTAAACAACGGAATATCCCCTTTAAAATCGCAATACAAATTCCAAATAAAACCCTTATTCTCGGAAACTCGAAATGTTGTGCCCTAACTTACTGGACTCGACATCTAGATACTTCGAAATAAGTTTCTTTTCTTTCTTCTAAAATAGAGGCAATATTCCTAATTTGGATTCTCGAGAAATCGGCCCTAACTTACTGGGTTCTGGTTTCTCATTCGACAAATGACGAAATATCCTCTCCAAATATAAAACCGAGTTTTAAAAGACAAGCTTAGTTTTGGGAATTTAAAGTATCGCGCCCTAACTTACTGGGCATGATACTTTATCTCTTCAAAAATAAGAGAGTCTTATCGTCCCTTCCCATTCCTTCAAATTTTGGAGATAAAAAGTATCGTATTTTCAAATCATTTCAAGTTTTCAACATTAGGACATCAATCAATCAGTTTGGTACCAATTCCGGGCGTGACGAGGGTGCTAATCCTTCCTCGCACGTAATTGACTTCCGAACCCATTTTTCTCGAACTTTCGCAGACCAAAAGCACTGTTTTAGTAAACTGAGATGTTTTATTAAAACAAAGGTGATCCGACCACACCAAATAAGGATCGGTGGCGACTCCCCTCTTTTTCATTTTCAAAATCCTTTCAAAAAATGGTTACGACAGCTTGGCGACTCCGCTGGGGACTTCAAGAGTCAGGCCATAGATTGATTGATTCTTGTCCTTTTGATTAAAATTGGAAAATGGTTTCAAAAAAATCATGCTTCTTTTAATGCACTTTCAATATTGGGTCTCGTAAATACTTTGGCATTGCATTGCATGACCGTTGTGGTCACACCCTTTAAGTGGGAGCGAGAAGCTATGTCTTCGTGAGGTTTTCACCTCCGCATGGGCTAGTGGACTGCTTTCGGGATACATCCGTACCTATGTTTTCGTGAAGTTTTCACTTCCGCATGGCCATAGGGAAATGTATTCCCCTAAACCGAACCCGGTCCGTATGAGCCTATAATGGGTGAGGATCGAGAAATCTGCTGGTTCGGGTACCTCGAGCTTTAGAACTCAACCACACGTAAAGAGCCTAAGAACCCACCCCGAGCTGAACTCTGCCAAACCTTAGTAGTTACCCAGATAGGCGTTTGTGTATTTTACATGCTTTATATCTCATTCTGTGGTACTAATTGGTGATGTTTTATTTCCTCTGCATGTCATTTCCATTTTTAAGAGGCATCGATTCACGGTCAGTTTCTGAGTTAGAGAGCTGGTTGAGGAAAGCGAATTCCTTGATAAAGTGGAAGACAATGCAGCCGCTCACATATGGTCAGAGCAATGCCAATTAGAAAAAGGGGATAGCTTAGCTGAGGGGTATGTGTCAGAACTGTGGGATTACACCAATCTGATCACCTGTAGACCCTGGCGGCACAAGCTGAGATCCTAAGCATGAAATACGAGCTACAGGCAGATCGTAGTCAAGAGTTAACCTCTTTACTTAGGAAGATCAAAACTTTAGGCTTAAAGGCGAAAGCATATTTGTAATCTGTTTTATGTAAAGGGTTTTGCCTTCTAATAAAGTTTTCTAAAATGAAGTTGATCAGAATCGATGCCTCTTTGCATTCATGCATTTGCATTGCATCACATTACGTGCATTTAAGTTTATAAAAAAAGGGGCCTAATTAGCTAAAATTATCAGATTGAAAAAAGAAAGTGAAAAGAGAAAATCTGGAAGCGGAACATCACTACAGAACACGCGCTAAAACCAGGAAAATGGATCAAAGGTTCGAGCAATTCCAGAAAGAAATCCAGGAACAAATGCAAGAGTAAATGTTAAAACTCCAGCAGGAAATGAGGGACCAAATGTTGGAGGCCCAGAGAAATATGATGGCCCAAATGGCGAACGGGGCAATGGATAAGGGGAAAAGTCCCATGCCACCGGTCAAAGAGGATAGTGATGGCATCCCCCCGGATTTTACCCCACCGTACGCAAGGGCACAGCCTGAGGAATATCTCCAAAGGCCACCAGTTACAATTAGGCCCCAGCAAGGGCAGGATGACACTAGACCTCCCATGAGCTATCACGTAGGCTCTGGATCCCAACCAGGAGATAACCCGGCCAACCCTGTTGTGCCCGATTTAGATGCAGTAGAGAAAATGGGGTTGAGAATAGAATCCTCAAGGCAACTAGAGGATCGTTGCAAATGGTTGGAGGAAAAATTCAAGGCGTTGGAAAATTTCGATCATCATCATGGGATCGACGCGAAAGATTTAAGTCTGGTTCCGGATTTGGTACTACCCTATAAGTTTAAAATGCCTGAATTTGAAAAATACAGTGGGACTAGCTGCCCGGAGGCCCACATCACCATGTTCTGCAGGCGGATGGCTGGCTACGTGAGCAATGATCAACTCTTAATCCACTGTTTCCAAGAAATTTTAGTAGGTGCGGTAGCCAGATGGTATAACCAGCTTAGCCGGGCTAACATTAGCTCCTGGAGAGATTTGGCTCAAGCCTTCCTGAAATAGTACAATCATGTCACAGACATGGCGCTAGACAGAATTACTTTGCAAAACATGGAAAAGAAACTAAATGAAAGTTTCAAACAGTATGCGCAAAGATGGAGGGAGGTTGCCATGCAAGTCCAACCACCTCTCCTAGAAAAGGAAACTACCATGCTTTTCATCAACACCCTAAAAGCTCCTTTCATAACCCATATGATAGGGAATACCACTAAGAGCTTTGCCGACATAGTAATGGCAGGGGAAATGATCGAACATGCCATCAGATGCGGCAAGATTGAAGTAGGGGAAACCACTAGAAGGTCTACTCCTAGAAAAAATGATGGCGAGGTGAATAATACAAACATGGGGCACTCAAAGTCAATTACCGTTAATCAGCCAAAAACGGTGACTACTGAGTATCAAGGTTCATTAAGAAAAGAATCTCGCACAAGGAAAAACGTTGAAAAACTCCAATTTACGCCGATCTCGATGACGTATAAGGAGTTGTATCAAAGTTTATTTGATGCGCACGTTGTGTCCCCCCAATATTCGAAACCGATGTAACCTCCATACCCAAAATGGTACGACCCAAACACTCAGTGTGAGTATCACGTGGTGATCATAGGCCATTCGATAGAAAATTGCCTTACTTTCAAGAAATTGGTGGAAAATCTCATCAACATGGGTATGGTGAAGTTCGACGACGGAGCAGTGGTAATTGAAATTAGGGGCAGGAGAGTTGTGTTTCCTTGAAGAAGTCATCAGAAACCTAGAAATCAGGGGATCAGAACGCCAATGGTATACCCGAAGAAAGAACCGAGGAATAAAAGTTTTCCGAGCATCTGCCTTTATGTACTTAAGAGTGTTTTGAACAACGAGACTATGGAAGAAACATGTATTTTTAAAGCTAATCTAGAGTAATGTGCAAAACATACTTGTTGCTTTAAGTCTAGAAGCAATAAGATTTCTTTTGTGAAGTAGGCTTGTGTCCAGAATTTTTATTTCAATAAAATGCATCTTTCTAAGTAAATATTTTCATTCTTTACATTTCATACTAAATATTTTTCACTCATGACCATATCATACGAATAATCATCCTTAGGATCATTTATTCTTTGGATTTTCTGCCCACAATGGGTCCCCAGATATCAATGACATGAGCGACGCTGTTACTGACTCCCTTTTTAGTGAAATATATGTCTAGAGGGATCTAAGGGCTTTGAAGATGACAAAGATTGCAACTTACTTCCCAATGGTAGATCCTACATTATGAAGTGTCAGCAGGCACTATGAACTAACGAAGGAGATAAAGATGGAAGCGTAGCTCCTCGCAGGAATAAGGCAAGGCATTGTTGAGTTATTATCAGGAATTCAAGATGTTTTCGCACGATCATATCAAGGCATGCCAAACTACTAAAACATGGGTATGCTGTTGAGGTTGAGGTTTAAAGAACCCATGTTTTACAACAGCCTAGCTAATCAAGAAGTTCGAGTTATTGGTTCACTAAGAAAGGGAAATTGCATCTGTTATGCCGTAAATGCCAAGTTGAGGAAGACTGTTCCTCCTCCATTTTCCTTATATGAAGCATGGATATTAACAAGCCAGTTTTATCAAAAGCTTCTGGCCAACATCGATTCATTCTCGTGGATGTCGGTTACTTCACAAGATGGCGAAGGTTGTTTCATATGCCAATCTTACAATGTTGACAGTCATCAAATCGCACTCTCTCAAAAAAAAAAAGATTTGCTACCGACAAAGAATGCCAAAAAGGACAATGTCAAAAGTTTGTAGTTTGTTCAAAAGATCAGACACCCTATCATAGAGCAACAAAGGCAACCAAAAGAAAATAACAAAAAATAAAAAAAGGATTGCAGGAAAGATGGCCGAGACTTATAAAAATTGGCATAAAGAAGTTATCTTCTATAATTACCAAACATTGGCCAGGGCTTTTTTCCGGGGCAACACCTTATCCATTGGTTTGTGGAATGGAATTTTTTTTTTAAATCGAAGAAGGGGTTAAAAGTTATCCATCACGGTCAGATGATGCAAGCTCACGATAAAAGGGGAATTCCACGAAGGGGAACCTGATCCTTCTTTTACAGAAGAATTTCAGAGTAAAGCAAATGCCAATCTGGAAATGACCTTATACAACAAAGAAGGCATGTTCATGGGAAACATGGGTTATTGACTTCAGATTCTTGAAAAAAAAGGGTTTTCAAAAAAAAAAACACAGAAAAGGAAATAAAGAAAAAGAAAAAAGGAGAGGCTAAGGTGAAAACCCGCAAAGGGCGCTTTGATACCAAAGGGGGTTTGAGTTGAAAACCCAAAAGGGCGGCTTAAATTTTGTTTGAAAGTGGGGCATATAGTAGTCTTACTACGCTTGAAGTAACAATAAAGAAGTATGTTACGTCTTGGGGCATCAACAAAGTACTCCGGATCCCCTAAACACATATTGAGCTTAAAATGGTCCTCAAGAAGTTTGAACAGAGAAGCTAAGGCTGCGATATCTGGGGCACCTAGTTTCCATTATACCCATTTTGAGTTTGCTATCTTTGATTACCTTATTCTTTTCAAAATACACTCTTAATAAACTTTCTTCTTCATTGCATTTGCTAGCTTTGATTAACTTGTTTGTTTCGAGCTATGCTCCCAATAAATTTCTGTTTCGTCCATCATTATGATCTTTTTCAAGCATTTTGCATTGAAATAACAATTATGGGACTAATAATACTTTCATGAAAAAAGTTTCGCATATTACTCTGGAAGTTTCTGAAAAATACAATGACCTAAAACAGGACTATTGTTTAGAACTCACTCAAGCTTAAGGTCTGGAAATATTGGAGAAATATTATTATCTCTTTGGGCCTTTTTGGTTGAACAAAAGACAATACATTTTGTCCGTGATACAATCTCGACGAATAACGAGTAATGTTAACCCAGATGTATAAGGGGATTATTCTCGGGAAAAGGAAAATGATGCTTTGTCATTACACCCAGCGAATGGTGTAACAGATTAAATTGATCCTATACCTCGGAGTTGTAGCAAGGTGGATGGAATAAACCAAATGTTATCCTGAAATTGCAAAGGGAAGTGCAATCTTTATATCCCAGAAGGTATAGTGGAAAGGACTCCGAATTTACAACGGGGCAAGCTTGCGAAGCGGAATATGATCGTTTCTTTGGGTTTTCTGTCAAAGATACCTGTTGAACGAGAAAGCATGGCAACGCATCAGTGGTAAAACCTCGATGAACTACGAGCAGTGACGACCCTAAGCATTTAAAAATGAATTATTTCATTTTTTCATTCATACATCATCATTCAAAGCACTTTTAGTTAAGAGCATTCGACTCATTCTGATCGTTGCATCCCAATCATCATAAAAAGACCATTCTCATGACATTCTGCATTCATGCAAATATCGTCCATAAGGCATTTAGTTAGGGGCATTGAGGTCCCTTCTGATCATTCCATCCTAATCATTATACATTTAACAAAGGATCATTCTCATGACATTCTGCATTCATGCAAATGTCATCCACAGTCATTTAGTTAGGAGCGTTTGATTCATTCTAATCATTGTTCCTAATCATTTTAAAAAGACCATTCTCATGACATTCTGCATTCACGCAAGTGTCGTCCATAACACATGTAGTTAGGAGGCTTTGAGTCATTCCGGTCATAGTATCCTCATCATTTGTATAAGCATAAGCACATAAAATTAATTCTACAGGACAGGTTCCTCAAAGAATGGTGCAGCAATATCAAAATTTTGATTTTGTTCCCTAGTGGAGCAGACTGAAGATAGAAGTCTTCCTGAAGATAGTAAGGAAGCAAATTGGAAAGTTCAGATTTTGTTCCCTAATGGAGCAGGCTGAAGATTGAAGTCTTCCTGAAGATAGTAAGGAAGCGAGTTGGAAAGTTCAGATTTTATTTCCTCGAAGTTCCCGTGGAGTGAGATTACAAATCCCATCTCCCTGAGTTAACAATGAGGATAAATTCTTATTTCTTTGAAGTTTCAGTAGAGAAGATGGAGACTACGAATCTCTTCTCCCTGAATTCTTATTTCCTCGAAGTTCTCGTGGAGTGAGATTACAAATCCCGTCTCCCTAAGTTAACAATGAGGATAAATTCTTATTTCTTTAAAGTTTCAGTAGAGAAGATGGAGACTACGAATCTCTTCTCCCTGAATTCTTATTTCCTCAAAGTTCCCGTGGAGTGAGATTACAAATCCCATCTCCCTGAGTTAACAATGAGGATAAATTCTTATTTCTTTGAAGTTTCAGTAGAGAAGATGGAGACTACGAATCTCTTCTCCCTGAATTCTTATTTCCTCGAAGTTCCCGTAGAGTGAGATTGCAAATCCCGTCTCCCTGAGTTAACAATGAGGATAAATTCATTATTTCTTTGAAGTTTCAGTAGAGAAGATGGAGACTACGAATCTCTTCTCCTTGAATTCTTATTTCCTCGAAGTTCTCGTGGAGTGAGATTACAAATCCCGTCTCCCTGAGTTAACAATGAGGATAAATTCTTATTTCTTTGAAGTTTCAGTAGAGAAGATGGAGACTACGAATCTCTTCTCCCTGAATTCTTATTTCCTCGAAGTTCCCGTGGAGTGAGATTATAAATCCCGTCTCTCTGAGTTAACAATGAGGATAAATTCTTATTTCTTTGAAGTTTCAGTAGAGAAGATGGAGACTACGAATCTCTTCTCCCTGAATTATTATTTCCTCGAAGTTCCCGTGGAGTGAGATTACAAATCCCGTCTCCTTGAATTAACAATGAGGATAAATTCATTATTTCTTTGAAGTTTCAGTAGAGAAGATGGAGACTACAAATCTCTTCTCCCTGAATTCTTATTTCCTCGAAGTTCCCGTGGAGTGAGATTACAAATCCCGTCTCCCTGAGTTAACAATGAGGATAAATTCATTATTTCTTTGAAGTTTCAGTAGAGAAGATGGAGACTACGAATCTCTTCTCCCTGAATTCTTATTTCCTCGAAGTTCCCGTGGAGTGAGATTACAAATCCCGTCTTCCTGAGTTAACAATGAGGATAAATTCTTATTTCTTTGAAGTTTCAGTAGAGAAGATGGAGACTACAAATCTCTTCTCCCTGAATTCTTATTTCCTCGAAGTTCCCGTGGAGTGAGATTACAAATCCCGTCTCCCTAAGTTAACAATGAGGATAAATTCATTATTTCTTTGAAGTTTCAGTAGAGAAGATGGAGACTAAGAATCTCTTCTCCCTGAATTCTTATTTCCTCGAAGTTCCCGTGGAATGAAATTACAAATCCCGTCTCCCTGAGTTAACAATGAGGATCAATCATTATTTCTTTGAAGTTTCAGTAGAGAAGATGGAGATTACAAATCTCTTCTCCCTGAGTTCTCATTTCATCGACGTTTCAGTGGAGTAGGTTGAGATTACAAATCCCGTCTCCCTGAGTTAACAATGAGGATCAATCATTATTTCTTTAAAGTTTCAGTAGAGAAGATGTAGACTACGAATCTCTTCTCCCTGAATTCTTATCCTGAAGTCACAATGGAGCAAGTTAGAGATAAACAAATCTCATCCCCTCGAAGTTGCAGCAGGAGCAAATTGAAGCTACAGGTCCTATCTCTCTGAAGTAGCAGTGGAATAGACCGAAGCAACAAGATGCAGTGGACTAGAACAAGGCTACCTGGAGAAAAAGAGCACCAAAGAAGTCAAGACTCGGCGAGACCGGGCAAAATTGGTCTTAAAGTCTTTGCTCTGTTCCCGTTACACGACAACGAACAAAGAGGGGCAGCTGTACAACCCCAATTTTGCCCGGGCTTACAAGTCTATTTTACCCAGCCCAATTAAACAAACCAAAATTAAATCTAAATTAAAACCAACACAAGCCCATTTTTTACAAACCCAAAAAACATTAGACCAAACCCAATAACACCTAAAAACCCTTAAACCCAACTCAATCCACTAACCCTAACCCAAGTTAGAAAAAGAAAAAAACAAAATAGCTAAGAAAACCCTAGGCGCCGTCCCATCTGCTTTTGGCCACTTGCTCTGCCTCTGACGCCGCCTGCTACCACCGAACTTGGCATCGGTCCCATCTCCACCGCCAGCCACTTGCACCACCGAAACCTGCAAAATAAGAAGGAAGACAAGACAGAAGCAACATAACACGCAAGTAACAGAATAGGAACAGGAGAATAGCATTGTAAATGGGTTATAAAAACCTAACATTTTTAAAAGAAAGAGGGGGGTTTTTCTTCTTCTTCGGACCTTTTCTTTTTTCTTTCGCTTACCAATAACAATACAAAAGAGATTCCAGATCACAGAAATACAAAAAAATCTTCAGGTTCAGATACAAAATAAGCAAGCATATATTAAGCGCCAAAAAGAGTAGAGATTAAATATTAAAAAGAGACGAACCAAAAACGCAAAGAATCAAAAATAAGAAATCGAAGAGGTGATTTTATTTTACTTTATTTATTTTATTTTTCTTTCTTTAAAATTTTTTATATATATATTTACGTATACATATAATAAAAGAAAAAAGAAAAAAGAGACATCTTTACCTTTCCGGCCACCGTACAGGGTGGTGCTGGAGTCCCCTCTTCCTGCAAAGAGAAAAGAAAGCAGTCAATTTCTTTTTTTAAAATAAGCAACTCAAATGAATTTTCTTTCTGATTTTAGGGCTATATATAGCCCCTCAAAACGACGTCGTTTTAGGGCTGGCCATTTATGCCCAAAACGACGTCGTTTTACCAGACCCGACCCGATCCGATCCGCTCCAACCTGGGATCCGCGTGTTTTTTATTGGAGGGGCTAATTGCACTATTAGCCCCTCCGCTTTTTTATGCTCTTGCGATCAAGTTCTATTTTCTTTTTAATTTGGCCCATTAATTTTCAAATTTTTGCATTTCGATCCCCCCTCATGCTGCGTGTTTCGGGTGGGGGGGATATTACCTCTTTGGTCCCCCACTTTTTGTGCGCGTTTCTAATTCAGCCCCCAAACCTCTGTTTTATTTCTAATTTAACCCGAAACTTCCGTTTTTAATGCAATATTAACCCATTTTTCAATTATTTGGCAATTTTTACTATTTTTTATTTAATATTTTCATTATTATTATTATGGATTATTTATTATTATTATCATTATTATCCTTACTTATTTATTTATTAGTATTATTCATTTATTAATATGATATTATTTATTATCATTACCTCATTTTTACTATTACTTTATTCTATTACTATTTTATTCTTTTATTTTTATTTCTTTTACATTTATTACTATTATTATAATTTCATTCTTATTCCATTATTTCATTTATATTTATTACTATTTTCACCTTTTGTTTATTATTATTATTATTATTATTATTATTATTATTATTATTATTATTATTTAGTATTATATTATTATTCTGATTACTATTGTTATATTATTGCTTTTTATATATATATACATTTATTTATATATATTATTTCATTTATTAATCACTATTACCATTATTTTTTATCATCATTATTATTTCATCGTTATTTCTACTACGGTTAATATACGTAATACTTTCAATATATTATCATTACTTATACGTATATACATGTATGTGTCTTTCATTATTCTTTTCACGTGTAACATCTCATCATTTGTCGCACTAATCTTTCTTGATACATCAGGTTTTAAAAAATAGCCGATATTTCGTATTAAAGATTCGGGAAGATCGAGCCCTAACTTACCGGGTTCCGGTTTTTCTCGTTTAAACTAAACAACGGAATATCCCCTTTAAAATCGCAATACAAATTCCAAATAAAACCCTTATTCTCGGAAACTCGAAATGTTGTGTCCTAACTTACTGGACTCGACATCTAGATACTTCGAAATAAGTTTCTTTTCTTTCTTCTAAAATAGAGGCAATATTCCTAATTTGGATTCTCGAGAAATCAGCCCTAACTTACTGGGTTCTGGTTTCTCGTTCGAAAAATGACGAAATATCCTCTCCAAATATAAAATCGAGTTTTAAAAGACAAGCTTAGTTTCGGGAATTTAAAGTATCGCGCCCTAACTTACTGGGCATGATACTTTATCTCTTCAAAAATAAGAGAGTCTTATCGTCCCTTCCCATTCCTTCAAATTTTGGAGATAAAAAGTATCGTATTTTCAAATCATTTCAAGTTTTCAACATTAGGACATCAATCAATCAGTTTGGTACCAATTCCGGGCGTAACGAGGGTGCTAATCCTTCCTCGCACGTAATTGACTTCCGAACCCATTTTTCTCCAACTTTCGCAGACCAAAAGCACTGTTTTAGTAAACTGAGACCTTTTATTAAAACAAAGGTGATCCGACCACACCAAATAAGGATCGGTGGCGACTCCCCTCTTTTTCGTTTTCAAAAATCGAGTCGACCTTGTCGTTTCCTGTTCCTTTCAAAAAATGGTTACGACAGACAGTATTGATTATGGACTGGTATTCTCTTCCAGTACAATGTTGAACCTGACTGCGTACTCTGATGTTGACTGGGGAATTGATGCTAATGATAGAAGGTCCATATTTGGCCACTATGTTTTGCTAGGAACCAGTATTGTCTTATAGAACTCCAAGAAACAAAGGTTTGTTTCTCGCTCAGCTATTGAAGCAAAGTACAAAAGCCTCGTTGATACAACATTTGATATCATCTGGTTACAATCCCTGCTATCGGACTTTCGCATCAATTTGGTTGAACCACTCAAGATCTGGTTGACAACTCAAGCACATTTGTCATGGCTGCTAATCCTGTTCATTCAAAAATCAAGCATGTGGATTTAGATCTTGATTTTGTTCGTGAAAAGGTGTTCAACAATCAACTACAAGTCGTATATGTTCCTTTCAAGCACCAAGTTGCAGATATTTTTACAAAGCCCCTCCTATTCAAGTCATTCCAAGATTTATAAGAAAAATTGTGTGTCGTCTCCTACAATGATGCATTTTCTTTACTAAACAAAAGGCGAGAAAATATAGTGAATATTAGTGAGAATTGTCAATGAGCTGTATATTCTCATAGCTGGATCATTGCCAAGTTATAAAGCAGTTGCAACCTATTCTGGATTTATTCTCAAATTTGCCAAAAAAAAAGGACATTCTATGAATCTATTTAAAAGGCACCCACTCATTGCTGTAAAGATATGGTTTTCCTGAATAATAATCCATTTGCCTTTATTTCTCCTATTTATCTGTGTATCACTAATAATGTGAAATATTAAGAACAAGAAATAGCCACTAATCATTTTTAGTTAAGTATGATTAAGTATCTATTGAACCTACTCAATGCAGAATTATCCTAAACTTAACTAAGGGATCCTTCCTTTAAAAAAACTAAGAAATCTTTAAAAATAGCTTAATATACATAATCAAAAGATTAGCACCTCTAAAATGCTTGTCTCTAAGAAAAATACCACATTAGTCTTATAACATTTAATTTGGTCTCAATTTCAATTTTTTTTTTCTATTTTAAATTGGTCTACCACATTAGTCTTATAACAGTAAAAGTATTTGAACAATACATCTATTATTAAGATGTGAGAAAATAAGCCCTATTAAAAGAATAAACCAATTAATTCCCAGTACTTTTCTAATGGAAACAAGTTGATAAAATTAATACAATGCTAACAAAAACCATCCATGGATGTGAGTGCGAATCTAATGTGACACTAATGGCAATGACTAAAATATAATAAAATAATGTTTAATATGATGATGTGGATTTTTTTGGTAAGTAAAGCAAACAAAATAAACTAACTACATAATGTTTCTCTGCGCGAGACTGTCACTAGATTGAACAATAGGAGAAAGTGTTAGTACCTCTTTTGGAATCTCCTCAAATTTCTTTAAAACTTGGTTTGTATCCAAAGCCATTTTGGCCAAGCAGTTAGCAATCTTATTACAGTCTCTAGGAAAATGTTGAATGACCCAAGATTTTGCGTTCACCAACAGTTGATGAATACATCTAATGATGGCAGAGTTTGAACTGGTCAGAGAAAAATCTTAAATGGCCTTGACCACCTCCACACTATCAGATTGAATCCTCACACCATCATAGTTCCTATTTTGGATGAGCGTTAGCTCATTAAGAATACTCTACAATTCAACATCGAAAATACACTTGCTAAATTTTTGTTATATCCTATAATCCACTCTCCATTTTCATTTCTTATGACTTCCCCGCTATAGCATTTTCAGAAAGCTTACAACATGTGTTTAGAAAAAATACTTTCATTTAATAAACTTCAAATATATAAATATTAAAATATAATTAACTCTAATTAATAAAAGCAACGTGCTTCGAGTAAGCACTGGTGTATTTCATATCTACGTATTTGTGGTTTTAGTTGCAAGAAGTTTTGAATCTTCAATTCTTACTTTTTTTTTATTCTATTAATTAGAATTTATTACATTTTTCTTATAATTTTATTAAGCAATAGTTTGTCCCCGAATTTGTTTAAAATATTTAGTTGGTATTTAAATTTGTATTTCGTCACTTAGAATGGTACCTCTACACTAACATCATTAATTTGTGCTGACGTGCCATTATGGCCGATTCAATGGTGATACATGGCAACATCTTAATATGAGATGTGATGGACATAAATTAAAAAATTAAAGAAATCTTTAAAAATATATAAATTAATTAAAAAGTACAGTTTTTCACATTAAGAATGAACTTGATCAAATGGTTGTCTAGGTATATTTAAATCCAAACATTCATTTATCTAGATTTATTCTAAATGTATTTTTTAGTAAGTAGAAATATATATGTATCAATTTTTAGGTTCTTATTATTTTACAAATATATAAATTTATAAATTTATAAAAATACAAAAAATATAAAAAACTAAAAAAATTATAAAAATATATAAACATATAAAAGAACTAAAATCACATTGACAATCAAAATGGTTGTTTAGATGCATTTGAAGTTAGATAACTATATGTCTAGTGAAAACTTTTTAATACTTTTTTTAATTTATATATTTTATAATTCTTTATTTTCAAAATAATAATAACTTATATTTATTTAAAAAATTAAAGAATATTTGGACACCCATTTGTTTAACTTCTTTCTTGATGTGAAAAAAGTTTACACTTTTTTATTAATTTATATATTTTTAAAAATTTTTTAAATTTATAATTTATGTCCATCACGTGTTATTATTAGATAGGCTATCAATATCATATTAGCACAAATTAACTTATTGCGAAGGAACCAATCTAAGATACAAATTTAAATACCAACTAAATATAAAAAATTTAAGTGTTGAACAAATTTAGAAAAATAAACTACATATAAACTCTTCCATGGCGTCAAACAAATAAATAGATGAGGCTACTAACTTTTGCCACGTCATCACTTTTTTTTTTCCTTTCTATTTTTAAGGGATTAAAAGAAATAAGTTTTGCAAATAATTTTTAATAACCAAAATTAAAAGAATAATATATTGAAATCCATTTTGACTTGCTAGATTCAAAGAACATGGTAATAGAATCAAAAGTGGATACAAGCAGAGAAGTGTTTACATAATCTTTGATTTTTCAACTGGAAAATCAGATCTAAAGGTTGAAATAAAATATATAAGGTATCACATCACTAACCGTATTTTAATCAACCAAACAACACTTCAAATATATAAAGCTTCTAAAGCCATTCGTAGAATTAGCACCTTCAATTCCTAATAATATATTAGCTCGCTTCTTTTGCATGCAACTTGGAATCTTCTTTTATGATTCCTTTCTATACTGGGGAGGCCCTATGCTGACACCTGCCCTTTCCTTTTTATTCATGCTCAAATCTCCTTTTTAATCCTTTTTACTATTCCTTTTACTTTAATTTCTAACATAATTTCATCTAAATAGTTAATATTCTTTTTTCTAATTTGATTAATTTTTTTTACCTGGATCTTTAAAAAAAATATTATTCTAACCAAAAAAAAATTGTACATGATGAGTTAAAGTAAGTATTTATATTTTTAAAAAATACATGATAGCTACCGAAATTATTAAGGGTAGAAATTATTTGGACTAATTAACGACATGGCTCATTTTTTGTCATTATAAGATAATAGTAAGATTGTAGTTTCGATCTCTCTACTATGCTCACATTTGGAGTTTAGTCTTAATATTTTAATTCATCATAATTTGATCTTCTACTTTTACAATGACATTATTTAGTCTAAATAATAAACATCCTTAACAATTCCAATTAAAATAATAACATAAATTCCTCTTAAAAATCATATTTCTAATACGAAATGTATATATTTACATGAAGTTAGAATGAGTAATTAAAAAAAAAATTTAACCTCAATATTTTAACTGATACAAACTATTTCAAGTAGCAAATGGTATTATGTAAAGGAACTAACTTATATCATATTAAGGTATAAAAAATCAAATCCTAAATTTAAACATAGCAATGAAATCATAACAACATTATACACCTACGATAATTATTTGTCATTCAATTTTAGAAAATAGTTTGAAATAAAAAAAATTGTTTTAATTTAAATATTATATGTTTAACTGAGGCAGAAAATTAGTTAATTATGTAATTTAAAGGACAAAAATACCCTAAAAATATTTCAAAAGGGCATTTGATTTATCCAACCTTACCGTCCAGATTGTTATTAGCAGTAAGTAACTGATGTAAATTAGTTAAGAACAGTTCACTGTTAGTTAAGTAGTTCAGAGTAGTTTTGTATTCTGCTAGTGATTAGTTTTGGTGTATAAGTACTGAAGAAGAGGTTGTAATTATATGATAAAGATAAAATGAATTTCCTCATTTCTCACATTCCTATTAATTGTAATATAAAATTTTAGAATTAGTTGATATATGAGATAATCTTATGACTACAAAATTTTTAGGTAATGTACTATTCTTAAATTAATGTTTACTTTATGATATTTTTACCCTTCCTTTTCATAAGGTTAGTTTAACTGAATAAGACTTATTTGTTTTATTAATATTGTATCTCTAGATTTGACCTTATCTACCAAATTAGATCTACACATGACAAATATGCAAGATGAAATTAGAGAGCTATACATGTCAATAAAACTCAAATTTGAACACTTTAAGATTAAAACCTCAACCTTTATCGATTAAAATTTCATTAACATAATAAAATATACTTTAAACATGGATAATAGATTTTTTTAATAAAAAACCCCGAATAACATAAATTTTTATCTTTGTTAATAAAATTTATTTGAATTTTGTTAAAGTAAAATATCAATTGAGTTTTTTTAGGCATAATGACTTATTTGACCCTCCAACTATAAAAAAAAAAAATAGTCATTTTAGCTCTCTGTTTAATTTTCGTTTCGTCTCTTCCAGCTTTTGAACTTGTGCTATTTATCAAATCACTCTCAAAATGGATGGAAAAGTTAACATTAGCAATTAATTATTTTAAAATTTTAAAAAATATTTTATATTTTTGTACTTTTTCATTAATGTTATTTTTTTTTTGAATTTTTTTGAATTTGTAAATATTCAAAAAAAAATTAATTGTTGAGGTGGCATCCACAAGGCAATCTAGGAATATACCACTTTAGCAAAGTAAGCAAACTTTAACTTTTCTATTTATTTTGAGGTGATTTGATAAACAATACAAATTTAATAACTAAAAAAAAGATGAAATGAGTTGATTTCTGACCAAATTTTTAAGGTAATGTCCAACAAAATGTGTAATGTGGATATTAAGATGACTCCATCTTTGTTGTGTGATAACCACATCAAAATATGCTTACCTTATTTAGTTGAATAAATGCATCTCAGAAAAATGACATTTAAATACCCCTCATTTTAATTTAATCGATAATTGTACGGTATTTGCCTCTTGGCAATTCAAACCAACGTATAATAATTATTTTATAAGTGGAATAACTAAAAACTAAAATTATGAAAAAAGATTGTATGAAACTGTAGTTTTACATTATCTTTATCTCTTTTTAATAGGAGAATGGCAAATCATATTTTTCTTCTTGATTTTTAGCATTTTTAATTGAATTTAAATTTTTTCAGTAGGAAAAGTTGGAAATTAAGAGAAAAATCTGATTTATCATTCTCCTATTAAAAATGGATAAAGATAATGTGAAATCACATTTTTATACAATCCATTCTCTTAAAATGACTACCGATTCAATTTAAATTTTATTTAGAAAGAAAAAGAAAAGAAGACTATTATTTCGTAGTTTATCACAATACCTGTAAAGCGATGTTATTTATTTACATTTAATATTAAAATTTAAGCATCGATAATTCAAATTAACTGCTCATTATTTAATAGATTATCAAATTCTATCAGTCTTACTAAATTTTTTATGAAGATAAAAGATTTCAACCACAAATTCAAACATTTAATACAAAAATAAAGAGAAATATCCTTTTCCATGTGGTTGAAGACGGCTACTTTAATTGATAAATTATTTTAAATTAATTAACCAATGATTATTTAAATTAAATTTCTGGTCGTTATTTATTTATGTTATCCAAGTGGGTATCCAGGAAAGAAAGATCCAATAATGTAGCCAGTAGTGTTAAAAAATTGGCCTGTCAACGTTTGGAGTCATGTCCAAGCATTGCAATAATTAAGGTTCCACACGTATCATTTAGTTTATTAAATAAATTAATTTTTGGTATGCACATAAATTCACGCTGATAACATACCGGCGTGGCAACTTATGACTCTTTCATATATTATAATTTATAGTTACGTACAGCTTTGACAATTTATCTCACGCTCTTATTACCGCTATATATATATATATGCCAAGTTTTATTATCAGTATGTGTCATTTATGAGTTTATTTCAAGTTTAACTTTTATCATTTATGTTTTTTTATTATTAAATTTGAATATATTTGAGTTTAGTTCAATTGTACTTTGTATCAACTTAATCCTTAATTATAGTTAAGTATTGTGTAGATCCAATATTATATAATACAATATATCATGAATATGTAGTAATTAAATTGGTCTTGGGTCATAAAGATACAAACCGAAAATTTACGTTACTCGCAGTCAGTTCACGCCTTTCATTTCCCTTTTAACAGTCCTGAATCGTTTTTAACTACAAATAATAATTCGACAATAATATAATATCAAATTCCGTCAAAATCCCATTCAATTACAAAGTCATATATTTTGTAATTTATTCAATTTAGTCCCTAAACCTAGGAAAAACATAACTTTCGATTTAGAGTTCCTGTTTGAACTCCGATTTAAAAAATATTCATTATGGACCTCCTATTTCCTATTTCTATTGTCAATTTTTATTCAATTTAGTCTCTAGCGTACAAAACTATCAACTTAGCTTTACAATTTAGTCTTTTTTAACATCTAAACTTAGAATCTATCAATTTAACACCTAAAACTTCAAAAAAATCAACAATAAAAACTTCCTTAAACTTTAACATTTTTATAAATTGATACACGGGCTAGCTAAATCAAACTTCCATAACCTCAAAAACATAAAAATTATAAGAAAAGAGTCCTATTAGCATAACAAAACTACACCAAAAAGACTTTATCAAAACTCCAAAATTTGCAATGATACGCCCAAACTTGTTGGCCACCACAAGTCAACACAAAGCCAATGGCTTCACTTCCTACTAAAACGGCCCTTGTACCCCTCCCATTAGAACCCTATTTACCTCCATGTCGAAGTCATTTGTGGCCTTTTGGATCATGCACTACTGCCCCTTGCGCATCTATCTGCGCTCTCCACCCCACCACGAATCTCACCCCAAACAAACTGCACCCTTTTTGCACTTTCACCACAAAGATCCAACAGTAACCACTCGCACACTCCTTTTGTAAATCTCTCCCAACCAATATCCTTCCTCCACTAGAAATCATGGAGGAGAATTTCAGAACATGCTTACCGAGGATTGTAACACAAATTAAACAATAAAATCAAACTAGGTACTAAATATTATATTAACCTAATAAAAATTTCTTATCCAAACACGTTTCAAACTGAATTAAGTCTACTTAGGTAAACACACTACTTGGCCCTTCAAAAGTTCTAGTAAATCAAGAAAAAATATTATATCATAGAATTAATATAGTACCAATCCTATTCAAAACCATTGTACAAGTAAAATTAAAGAATAACCAATATGGTTTGTCATGTTTCATATTGGTTAATTATTTGTTTGTATCGAAAGTCTTTATACATTTGAAATTTAATCTCCCTACTTTTATTTTTAGAAATTTAGTTAGTCTACTTTTCAAAATTACAAATATCAAGTTCAGTTATTACCACTGTTAAAATTCTTCTGCTAAATTTATTTACCTGACATCTTAAAATTTTAAAAGAATTTACTTGGTTGTGATGAAACAAAAAAATATGGGTAAATTACACCAACAGTCACTCAACTTTTGGGTAGCTGGCAAAACAGTCACTCAGGTTTTAATTTAGTCACTCAACTTTTGAAAAATAACAAAACAACCACTAACATTATTGAAAAGTGGCACATCAGTCACTCATTAACATTTTCCATCACAGACTTAACGGGATAGCTGACGTGGCTAGTTAACTAGCTGATGTGGCCAGTTAACTTACCACGTTGGACAAATAGTCAAAAGGTCAAAAAGAAAAGGAAAGATGATTGGTTAAGGGTAAAAAGAAGAAGAAGAGAAATTGAGAAGAAGAAGAAAAGAAGAAGAGGAGAAGAAGGGAAAATAGAAAATTACCCATCAGGTATAACCGTCGGCGGTGGTGATCGATCGGAAATGCGGTAGTATTTGAGGGGTTGATTGGGAAATTTGTTTTGGCTTTCAGTCCACGCAATGTCATCGTCGCAGTATCGTAAGCTCGAGCCACTTCTTCGGCAGAATTGAAAGTACCTAACCTGTAACACCCCTCACCTGTATTCATTACCAAAATAGGGTTACGAAGCATTACCAGACTTATTACACAATTAAACATGCATTTCCCATACATTTATCCATTCCAAATATAAATCAATCACAATCATTCACATTGTCCCTAATACGAGCCTACGAGGCCCAAAACATGCATTCGGGGTAGTTCGGGACTAAACCGATAACACAGGAAATTTTCTGAAAACTTAGACAATTTGACAAAATACAAGGGCCACACGCCCGTGTCGCAAGCCGTGTGGACATTCGAAAGGGGATCACATGGCCGTGCCCCAGTCTGTGTCTGACCCCGTGTAACTCTTTGACTTGGGTCACACGGCCAACCACACGCCCGTGTGACCAGCCCGTGTGCCAGGCCGTGTGCTAGGCCGTGCCAAACTTATAGGGTATACTGATTTATACCACATGGCAAAGTCACAAGCTCGTGTGCTGGGCCGTGTGGAGCATATTGACTTGATTTTTAAATAAACACCAAGGGACCCACGGCCTCACCTAACAGTATGTCGCACACGGCTAAGACACACGCCCGTGTCTCTGCCCGTGTGGACAAAAATAGGCTATTTACCAAGCCATCTTACCACCCAAATTGCATACACCTACACCAAACCAATTGGCACATAACAAGACATAATTAAGCATTCAAAACAATCTCAATCAAGCCTAAATCATGCTAATTCTATACCATCATCCAATACACACAAGTATTAAAATAAGTTATTCCATTCATGCCAAATTCTACATTTTCACATCACCTAAATGGTCACTTTCCATTCTGCATCAATTTACCTAAATCACAAGCAGACCAATCCTCAATTATCAACTATTTAGTATCCATAATACCAATTTCTCAACAAGCATCACATATCAATTATCAAACACATAACAAAGGCCATTTGCACATAAATATACATGACCAAATAAACCAAAATAAGCCAACTCACATGTCTATGCACAAAACCAAATACTTAACATTTACAAGCCATTTCAAATGACTAAATTCATTACTAAACTATATATCAAAATGACCATAACTCCTATACATGCCATATAACCAAATACATAGATTCAAAAGTACCAAAGTGAGGCTTGATAGAGTGATGAGGTCTCCGACGATTCCCAAATCCGAACTAGCTTTGATTTTCACTATAAAACACAAAAAAATAAACAATGTAAGCTATAAAGCTTAGTAAGCTCGTATGAAATAATAAGCAAAGCTCACCATTCAATTACCATTCAAGAATATGAACATAACATAGTACAAAACATTTAATCATAATGTTAACATATATTAAATCACATAATTAACCATGAACACACAACTTCCATAGA
Source organism: Gossypium australe (assembly GCA_005393395.2). Classification (NCBI taxonomy): domain Eukaryota; kingdom Viridiplantae; phylum Streptophyta; class Magnoliopsida; order Malvales; family Malvaceae; genus Gossypium; species Gossypium australe. The sequence continues at coordinate 70,332,457 of CM016615.1, forward strand.
TTCAATGCTTATATAGTTTCTGTACATACCTGTACTGATACGTATCTATTTCTCACCATTTTATATCTTCGATATACACGTTGAACCATTTGGAATACTATCAGATACTCAGGAGTCTCGCACCTTAAGTGCCAATACATAGCCGAAGCTATCTCGATCTCATATCACATATAATGCTCACTCTTGAGCTATCAACGGGTCTGCTCACACAAGCTGACGTCATGACGTAGCTACACAGTGCTGCTCACACAAGCTGACGAGAATCCGCAACACATGTCGGATAAATCAGCCACCGGTAGGATGTACGGACCAGCACCCAAATCACATAACCCCTAATGACATGTCATTCGTATCCTAATCTATTCTTAAGGTTCAATCGGGATTTCTCTTTGTCGAATTTTTGTCGAACATTTCCGTACAATCATATTCATCAACAATTCATATATAAAGCATTTAAAACACAAATACTATAATTCTTGTTAACATATGAACTTACCTCGGATGCAAAAACGACGAAATATATCGATTAGCCAAACACTTTGTTTTTCCCCTGATCTAGATTTGAACTTCGCTTTTCTTGATCTAAATGTAATCAAATTTAGCTTATTTAATTTTCATTCTATTCAATTTAACCCATAAAACATATTATGGCAACTTTACACTTTTTCCCCTAATATTTCAACATTTTTACATTTTTACAATTTAGACCTTATATCATAAAAATAAAAATTCATGCAATTAAATCCCTACCCATGCTAACCGAATTTCATATATACCCATAGCAACCCATATTTTTCATTTATTTCATAATTTAACCATAAAATTTACACATTTCACAATTTAATCCCTAATTGGCAATTTTACTAAAAATCACTTTACAAATGTTGTTTATCTAACAACAACCATACATATGCTATCATCAAACATCAAAAATACACGTATTCATCAATGGAAAAACCCTAAACCTTTAACAATTTTGCAAATTAGTCCCTAGGCTAGCTAGCTTAAGCTGTAATGATATCAAAAACATAGAAATAATTAAAAACAGGACAAAAACCATACCTAAATGAGCAATAGAACCTTGGCCAAATGAAAAACCTTAAGAATGGCTACTCCTCTTGTTAAATCCGGCTAAGGAAGAAGATGAACACTAAAATATGGTTTTGTTTTATTTATTTTAGTTTTAATTACTAAATACCAAAATTAACCTTTAAAAACATCATAAATTTCAAAATTACCAAGCCACTATCACCCACTATCATATTATTAGACTATTTACCACATAAGGAACTCTAATTCAAGATTCCATAGCCATTAGACACCTTTAACTAAGAGAACACAAGTTTTACACTTTAATCGATTTAGTCATTTTTATCAAACTGAGCATTCAAACGATAAACTTTATTAACACAATGTAACATCCCTAAATTGGGCCTAGTAGGATTGGGCCCATTGGGCCTTGGGCATAGGAGTGTTTAAAAATTTTGAGAATAAGAGAATGACATTATTTCAAGTTGGACTTATTAAGAAGATGATTTTAGAAAGTTACGGGGTTCTATGAAGTTTCGAGTTCAAGTTGGGCCTTAGTAAAATTTTGTGTTTAAGCCTATTAAGGAGAGATAGTAAGTGGCATTAAGGCTTATGGAAATAAAAGAGTAAATAACAATTGCTTAAGTGTTTTGGGTTTTAATAAAGAGGCTGTAATTCTCAAACAAGTTTTTAACAATCTCAAAGATGGTTTGAAAAAAAAAAAACTTCCATGTGACACACCAGATTCGGGCTTAACGTCTAGGCTGGGTTTGGGGTGTTACATTTAAGTGGTATCAGAGCTCAGTTTGCAAAACTCGGCTGTGGTTTGGGTTCAAAAATATTTTCCAAAGCTGTCTGAATTATATGTTTTAAAGGAAGTATGGCACCACGGGTATCCGGCACCAAGTCAAGTAAGTATATGTTATCTTCTTATGAGATTATGATTATTGTGATATGACCGTAGAAATACTCTAGAACTTTTGGCTTTAGGAGTAAAAACTATAGAGATTGAGACTTTAGGATACGTTTTGCGAAAACCACTTCAACTCTTATACTCCATAAGATATTGTTTAATAAACATCGAATAGTATATTGATTCATAAGACTTGTAATAAGATTAAATCAACATTAGTGAATATGAGCGCTAGAAGACGTGGACGCGGTAGACGAGGACGTGGTAGAAGCCGAGGTGCTAAAGCTAGATCTTCGGTACTGAGGCATGTGCCCGAAAGGGAGGTATTGGAAGAGGTTAAAGGAATTGGTGAAGCACTTCGAGTTGGGAGTGTGGACTGTAAGAAGAAAAGAGATCGTGATTCTTTTGGGTCGCAGTGTCGTTCCGTAAAGTATGTCAAGGCATGTCTAAACTTTTCGGCTTGCGACTATTACAAAATGCATCATCCGGGAGAATGCTGGAGGAGGTCAGGAGCATGTATGAGATGCGGGTCTAAGGAGCATAAGGTTCGGGATTGTTTTATCACCATCAAGTCAGGTATGTTTTGGTTGGATGTGATGATTGAGTGTAGAAAAATTTTAAGTATAAGTGGTAGATGACTGCTTGCTTCCGTGGTTAGATGTTTGGTTGTGAAAGAGGATTCAAGATTTTGTTAAAAGTACATTAGTGTTATTAAGATCAGAGTGCGCAGCGAAAGCATAGTGGTGATTTGAGCAGTACGTTTAGTAGTTAATTGGAAATTTCGAGGACGAAATTTTTTTTAAGGAGGGTAGAATTGTAACATCCCTAAATTGGGCCTAGTAGGATTGGGCCCATTGGGCCTTGGGCATAGGAGTGTTTAAAATTTTTGAGAACATTAGAATGACATTATTTCAAGTTGGACTTATTAAGAAGATGATTTTAGAAAGTTACGGGGTTCTATGAAGTTTCGAGTTCAAGTTGAGCCTTAGTAAAATTTTGTGTTTAAGCCTATTAAGGAGAGATAGTAAGTGGCATTAAGGCTTATGGAAATAAAAGAGTAAATAACAATTGCTTAAGTGTTTTGGGTTTTAATAAAGATGCTGTAATTCTCAAACAAGTTTTTAACAATCTCAAAGATGGTTTGAAAAAAAAAAAACTTCCATGTGACACACCAGATTCGGGCTTAACGTCTAGGCCGGGTTTGGGGTGTTACACACAATTTTTACACAATCATACTATCATGTAGTAGATATTAAAATAATAATAAAATAATTATTTTGGCCTCTAATTTGTGGTCTCAAAACCATTATTCCGATTTAACTAAAAATGGGTTGTTACATAACCAAACCTGAATTTTTTCCACGGGTCTTAGATCTCAGCTGCAAATCTACCCCATGTTCTATTTTGAACACCTTTTTATTTGGGTTCTTCTCCATCAGGGACGGCGGCGGCATGACCCCTCTCTCTTCTCATCGAAAAATAAGTAAAAAAAATGAGATTTTTTTTTAATCTCACAAAAGGGTTATCCAAAATTAAGTGTATAAGCTCAAAATATTAAATAAATGGTAACAATTGTTATATAAATACAAAGGGGATTGATGATGAAAAAACCACAAGAGCCAAAACCTTAAGCAATGCAAGAGCCAAAACTACCTAGACATCTCTGCAAAAGCTATGAAAAAAAGTTGTATCCGGGAACCCACCGGAGGTAACTAGCTTCTTTTGGTTCAAGTTCCCGAAAAAGGAACACTTCATTTTAGCATAGACAAGGTTGAGGTACTTGGTTCTGATGAATCTAGCTAAAGAAGAGCTTGGGTTTTGAGCTAAAAACGATTTAGGATGTGTAGATTTTAGGGTCTTGAATATGTTGAAATGCTGCTCGGGGTCAAGTCTTTTTGAGTTAGAATTTTGCGACCCTAAAGCTAGGGAAGTCGAAGCCTTCCAACATTGTTTTACACACAAAAGATTCAAATGCAAAGCACTTATGGCTTTCTCTTGCAAAAATAGCTCTAGGTTCAATGGTTTTAGCAGCTGCATCAAGATGGGTATGGTGGGAACCTCGATAATCATGTTGCGGCGGAGGGTGTTGGCCATGGAGGCGCCGGTGTCATGGAAGCGTAGTTGTCTTTGAGTTCTCGAATTTTGACCCTTGGGAATTGCTGGTACAAAGTCCTTCCATGTTCTCTTCTTCTTTTCTTTTTCTTCTCCATTTCTTCTCTTATTCTTCTTTTTCGCTTGTTCTTCTACTGCCCAGACTTCTTAAATGAGGCTGCTTAAATAACAACTAGCCCACCTTTAAATACCATGTCACTTTTTCGTAACAGAAAATGGTTAAAAGGACTGTTTTGTTATTTTTTGAAAGTTGAGTGACTGAATTGAAACTTGAGTGACTATTTTGTCAGCTGAATGTTGGTGTAATTTACCCAAAAAATAATGTTAAAAAATGTTAATATAAATTTTTGTTCTTAAAAATACCCATTTGAACTCATTATGATAAAATATTTTTTTTTGCAGGGATAATGTTCTTAAGAAAAAAATGACGTCAACATTGTAATTAAAATACTTAAAAATATTAATTATTTAGAATAATTAATGACACTATAAAAGTATAGGAATAAAATTATGTCAAAAGCTAAAGTATTTGAATTCAATCCAAGTTTCGACATAATATAAGGGCTAAAATTGAAATTTGACTATTTTCTTTTAATGTAAAAAAAGAAAGAGCAAAACAAATCCAAAAAATATGTCATTCTCTAAGATCCTTAAGGCATTCAAATTATATATAATCACGTAACTTTATAATAAAAAGTTAATAATTTAACTATTTGAAATAACTAAAATCATTATTAAAATATAGAGACCAAACCATTTTTCAAATTAAAGCATAGAAATTATATTCAAATTTAAGCATAATAGAAAGACTAAAATTAAAATTAAACATTTGTTAAAAAAAACAAATACATGTAAACAAATAACCTTCCTTTTATATATAGTTATAAATTAATAGTGTTAACTATTTGGATTAACTAATAACATTATAAAAATATAAACTCAAATTTATTATAAATTAAAATAAGAGTTTAAATTTCAAATTTAAATATAATAAAAAGACTAACACTGAAGTTAAACTATTTTTTTTAAGAAAAAAAGTAGTAACACATGTAAACAAAAGGAAGGTTATGCGTACCACCCTTTCATATACAGCTGTATAGATTTATTACCTATTATATATGATAAAAGAAAATAAAATAGGTAAATATATTACATTTAATATATATGATCTACACGAATAGACTATAAAATATAACAATTGAGTCGTTAAAATATTGAAAGAAATTTCAAATATCTAAAAAGGTTGAGAAATTTTATAACACAACTACTTGCCGTATTATTGAATCTTACTTGCCTACACATCTTCCAAAATCATGAAATGTTGAGTAGTATATCCTAGTAGACTTTATTAATTACATGATTAAAATAAAATATAAAATATCATTTTAAAATTTGAAATAAATTTTTAAATTCTAAAAAGCAATTGGAAATTAAAAAAAAAATATTCCGTGTTATGAATAGATTACTTGCCTTCAACTTTGAAAATATGAAATGTTTATAGTATATGGTATATACTTTATTTGTTGAATTTATTTTTTAAAAAAAAAAAATATAAGCATTTAATTAATTTGAAATAAAAAAATTAATTTAAATTTGGGCATAATAAAAGCAATTGGAAATTAAAAAAAAAAATATTCAAAACAGGTTGTGTGTAGGCATGAATAGATTGACGTTATAACACCGCCTTCAACGGTGTTGAAAACTATGTTCCTCATACAATGTTTATAAAGAATATGAAATGGTTTATTTAAATAACTTTTATTTGTTGAATCTTAAAATTGGTTGATGATAGAAAAGAAAAAAATAAGTAAGCATATTTTGACGTCATGATAAGCTAAAATGATGGAGTTATCTATTCTATACATAACACATTTTTGTTGGATAATTTAAAAATAAAAGGTGAAATCTTTAATTAATTTTTTTAACAATTGTATAACTAATGCAACAATTTACTCAACTCTAACAAATTAACTAAAACACTTGGGATTTCAATTTTGCATCACTGGAATTTCTTTGCAATGTCAGAAAAAATATAACTACTGTTTTATTAGGACTAATTGTTAAGAGAGAACTAGTTATGATTAACAGTCACATCAAACTCAATTAATGGAATATAGTTTATGGTTCTGATTTTACATTCAAAATAACATTATTAGAGTCTTGGTTACCAAAAAAATGAAAAGTTTTTTATATGGTTGTGTTAATTCTTATAATGTAACACCCAAATTTAGCCTGCACCCTATGGTTAAATTAGGAAAGTTACATTGGTCACCAAAATGGTTCAGAAAGTTTATCGTAGTTTTCAAATGTACTTTTTTAAACTATTTGTGTAAATTATTTCAAACTAGTGAAATCGGAAAATTTTAGAAATCGACGACTTCAATATTTTATTTGTAAAAGTTTAATCTTTATTCAAAACTTTCGTAATTTCAATTATATTTCAAAATCATTTATTTAAAACTAAAGAATTTGACAATTCGTCACTATTTAGAAAAAAACATATTGAATTTATAAAATCAAATGTTTTTAGAAATCTAATTTGTAAACATTATAAATTTTGAAATTAAGTCTAGTTCTATTAAGAACTTATTTCTTAGATTTGCAGCCGAAAAATGTAATATTGATACATTCTTACGAAAATCGCAATGAACCATTTTGCTAAAACCATATTTTATTAAAAATCAATATTTCATGTAAATTTGATAAAACACCAATAGATATTTTAAAACCTAAAAAAAACCTAAGTCATGTATTTGTCTGAAACTCATTTTCATTATTGTAGCGAAAAAGAATGATTTGGTCAAGTTTTAATAACAATCAAGTTTAATGCACAATATTAATCAAATACTAATTTATGCAGTTTTTAAAACTTAATGTCATGCAAGCAATTCATGCAAATCAGAATGAAAAATTCTCAAAGTAAAGTCCCATGCCACATTCCATAATTAAACTTATTACAAACCAAAAATATCAAAATAAAAGTTAATTAATTTAATTTAAAAATAATTCTAAGAATCTCCTCCGAATGTCGTCATTACATCCTAACCTCGAGGTTATTTGTAAAAAAAAAAAAAAAAACTAAAGGGGGTGAGCTATAAAGCTCAATGTGAGTCTTATAACAAGTTAAATAACAATAAGCACATAAATATCGTACAACATAATCAATATCATGCATATGATCATGATAGTACAATTTTTGGAAAACAATTATGCAAATTTTTATAAAACATCCTATCCATCACCGGTACACTCCAAAAAAAGTTCCCCAAAACTCATTTATCCAAACACTCCAATATCTGGACGAAGTCACCAATATTCGTAGACAAGCTGCCATGTAGGTTGTGGATAAACCGTCATGTAGGTTGTGGATAAACCACCATGTAGGTTGTGAACGAAGCCACCAATATTTGCAGACAAGTTGCCATATAGGTTATGGACGAAGCCACCAATTCTTCCTCCTTACAATATCTCACTCCATGCATGTGATATGGCCACAATGAACATATATATATAATTCATTTCAAAATATCATTTATCAAATTGGGCATGTTGAAACATGCAAATCGAATCATATAATATCATGTAAGGCATGTTTAACATGTGCTTCACATATTGTTTTAATATATCGAAATATCACCATTTATTTGTCATGTAAAATCAATTATATCATAATATCACATAACATGAGAATGAGAATAACATACTTTTCAAAAAGTGAAAATCATAACCACACAACATACTTTTTACAAAATTAGTTGGTTCGAAATCACTTACTTGTATAATCGTTTTCGACGGATTTAGTCTCTTGTTTTAGAATACTTAAAGTATTCACATAAACCACAAATCAAATAAAAATATGGGTTATTGGGTTTCCCTTGACACCTACTAAGAAGGATTCAGTATGGGTTATTGTGGATAGATTGATGAAGTCGACTCACTTCCTACCAGTTTGCATTAACTATTCTTGACACAAGCTAGCTAAGTTTTACATCTCCGGAATAGTAAGACTGCATGGGGTGCCTGTGTCAATTATTTCAGATCGGTATCCACGTTTCACATCTCGATTTTGGAAGAAACTTCATGAGACACTAGGTACTCGTTTGGATTTCAGTATGACATTCCATCCGCAGACAGATGGATAGTTTGAGCGTGTTATCCAGGTTTTTGAGGATATGTTAAAAAGTTGTGTGATTAAGTTTCGAGGTAGTTGAAAGGAGCATTTACTATTAGCTGAATTCGCTTGTTGTAATAGTTTTCAATCAAATATACAGATGATACCTTACGAGGCTTTGTATGGTCATAAGTGTCATAGTCCTTTATGTTGGACTAAGTTGGGGGAGAGAAAGGTTTGGAGTCCAGAGTTAATTCAAGAGACTGAGGGTACAGTTAGACTGATTCCAGAAAGATTAAAAGCAGATTCGCATAAGATGAAGTCTTATGCATATATGAAGCGAAGGGAAGTTGAGTTCAGTGTCGGCGATATGGTTTTCTTAAGAGTGTCTCCGTGGGAAAATGTATTGAGGTTTGGGAGAAAGCGCAAGTTGAGCCCTAGATTCATTGGACCCTATCAAATTTTTAATAGAATTGGATTGATGGCTTATCAGCTTGAGTTGCCTCCCAAGCTGGACCGTATTCATGATTTGTTCCACGTATAAATTTTGAGATGGTAGCAATCAGACCACTCTCATATTATCTTGATTGAAGTGATTTAGGTTAGACGAGACTTATCCTTTGAGGAAGAGTCTTATAGATTTTGGACAAAGAGGTAAAGGTTCTTAAAAGAAAATAGATACCATTGGTTAAAGTTCTTTTGCAGAACCACACCATTGAAGAAGCCACCTGGGAGTCGGAGGACTCAATTCATCAACAGTATCTTTATCCATCGAATCAGGTAAATTTTGAGGCTAAAATTTCTTTTAAGGGGGGAGAGTTGTCACATCACGAATTTCTAATTAAAAACGTTGTAAAATTATAATAAGATTGAGTAATTGGCCTGATGATTAAGAGTTAGTAAAGTTTCCTTGAGACCCAAGTTCAATTTCCTCTCTCGAATAATGTTTATTTATTGGATTTTTGCCTAGAAACCTTAGCAGTACTACCCCTTGCTGTTGACCTAAGTATAAATGCTATTTTATTTTTGTTCTTTCAGTTTTTCCCTCATTTTTCCCATTACTTTGTCATCCCCTCCTCCTCCACCCTATCTTCTCTCAATTTTTCCTTCCTTTACACCATTATTGTCGCCCTTAAACCTAGTTTTTCTTCCTCTTTTTGTGTCACCTCCTCTATCCTCCTTCAATTGTTGGTGGTTGTCACTTTCACCATTGTTTCCTCTTTTTGTAACACCCCTATCCCGAGTCCATCGCCGGATTAGGGTTAGGAGCGTTACTGAACAGATCAAAAAGCATTTCAAGAAATTCATACATTCATTCATCATTCACAAGCATAATGCCCCTTAAATGAGTCCTCGAGACCATAAGCATGCTTACAAAACGGGTCGGAACTAAACCGAAACACATATAATATTTCATGGAAAATTTAGAACTTTTCTAAGTTTCAGGGCTTACACGCCCGTGTGGGCAGGCCGTGTGCCTTCCACGGTTATTAGACACACCCGTGTGACCTCCCCGTGGTCTATCCTGACTATACTCCCACGGCCACCAAGCACGCCCGTGTGCCTTGGCCGTGGACTATACTGACTTGGCCCCCACGGTCACAAAGCACTCCTGTGTACCCTGACCGTGGTCGATCCTGCCAAAACCAACGCGGTTATCCAGCACCCCCATGCTAAGGCCGTGTACTACTAGGCCATAAACTGACTTGCTCATACGGTCACTAGGCACGCCCGTGTGCCATGGCCGTGTGGCATTAAAGGTCATTTTACAAGACTAAATTACCACCCATTTGGGTCTCACCTACAAGCAACAATTACCAGCACATTTCATGCATATATGGCAACAAAAAACATACTAAAATAACCATTCAAACCATGCATTCAATACCAATTAAAGCAATGACAAATTTCAAGACTAAAACTCATCTCTTCACAAACATAATTCATTCATTTACTTACTCAAAACTTGACTATTTCATGAGCATCAAACCATACCAAAACAACTACACATACCACATTCATCAAGGCAAAATATAAACCAACAAATAGCCACATCTCATGACCAAGTCTATACATCAACTTATACCAAAAACTAGCCTATACATGCCATATCTAGCTATATACATTTTCAAAGTGTACCAAAATGAATTTAGTAGTGTGATGACAATCCTTGACGGTCCCGAGCCTTTAGTAGCTTTGACGACATATAAAACAGAGAAAACGCACACAGAGTAAGCTTTCCAAAAGCTTAGTAAGTCAATATACAAACAAACTTAGCATAAAATGTTTATATTGCAATTAGATACATTGGTACATCCCAATCACTTAGCATAATATCACAAATGTGCTTTGTTTCATATACTTATGGCCACATTTTGCCACATTCATCATTTTAATATTCACTTCCTCACATTTAAGCATACATTTCTTCAAGTCAAAGTCATATAGGTACATACCTTTTTATACACACTCCTATATATACCATATGTACCTGAGATAGACATTCGTTCACTTATTTGATCATGGCTCGGATTTTCAATTCATATCACAGACTTGCCCGTTGAACCGTAAGGAATCTAGTAGGATACTCAGAAAGTCGGAATAGTCGTACAATGCCAACGTCCTAGACGAGGTCTTACATGCACTTGGATATCAATGCCACTGTCCCAGATAGGGTCTTACACGAATCAATACGATGCCGATGTCCCAGACATGGTCTTACACGTAAGGATCATAACGATGCCAATGTCCTAGACGTGGTCTTACACGTAAAGCTCATATCTATGCCAACATCCCAGATGTGGTCTTACACGAGTCTCATATCTATGCCAACATCCCAGATGTGGTCTTACATGATAAAACAGAACAGATATCTATGTCATGACATAGCTAATCTTACCTATTCCTAGGTTCGTACGGGACTTCATGAACATTGTCACCATATCGCTCTTATCTCGGAATTGATGTACAGATCATCTCATAAGCATTCATAGTTGACAAAAATCATATGAACATACACAGTTCAATACAAATACATTTATTTGCATAATGCCTTACCTCAGATTCGATCTATCGGAATGAAAACGGCTACTCGTTTACTTTCGCTTTCCTGCGATCTAAGTCTGTTTTCCTCGGTTCTTGATCTAAACATATTCAGAATTAACCTTTTTATTCACTAATTCATTCAATTCAATCCCAGAACACATATTTAGGGCTATTTGCAATTTAGCCCTCATATTTGCACATTTTATCAATTTAGTCCATTTTTCTAAAAACATTAAATTCACAAAATCAACATATATACATACTCAGTCGAATGCATATACATCTCATACAAGCCCATATTTTCCATCAAATTAGCAATTTAGTCCCTCAATTTGCTATTTTCACAATTTAGCCCTATTTAGCTAAATTCATCAAAACTTCAAGAACAAAACATGTTCATCTAGCTCAAATATTTCATTTAACACCATAAATCACCATAAAACTCAACATATCATCAATGGCATTTCACACAAACATCACCAATTCACAAAATTAATACATGGGTTTTGTAGCTCTCAAAGCAACGATTACAAAAACATAGAAATTATCAAAAACTAAAGTCAAAACTTACCTTAATTAAGCTTAACCCTTGCCGAAAATCACAAAGCTTCTAACCTTCTTTTTCTTTTCTTTTTTTCAGTGGAAGATGAGTGAAAATGGCCATATTTTTGCTTTTGTTTTTATCATATTAACAATAATTATCAAACACCAATTTTGCCCTTAATGAAATGTTTATAAAAATCATGTAAACTATGGACATAATTGTCCATCAACCACCCCACTTACTAAATAACGGATCAATTGCCTTATAAGGCCTCCACATTTAAAAGCCACATCAATTTGGCCATTAAGCAATTAGAAAGCTACTTTTACCTTTTACGCGATTCAATCCTTTTCTCAAATTAAGCATAAGAACGGACAAATTAACTTACAGAAATTTCACACATACAATTTCACATATCAAAAGCATAGAAAATAATATTAAAATATTATTCATACTCGGATTCGTGGTCCTGAAACCACTGTTCCAACTAGGGTATAAACTGGACTGTTACAATTCTCCCCCCTTAGGGAATTTCGTCCCCGAAAATCTTACCATTAAACAGAGTCAAATATTGTTGTCTCATTGAATCTTCCGGTTCCAACGTTGCCTCTTCAATTCCGTGCCGATTCCATAATACTTTCACTAATGGAATTTTCTTATTTCTCAACTCTTTTACTTCACGAGCTAAGATACGAATCGGCTCTTCTTCGTAAGTCATATCAGATCGGATTTCAATTTCAGATGGGGCAATCACATGTGACGGATCGGATCGATATCTACGGAGCATTGAAACATGAAATACGTTGTGTATCTTTTCTAGCTCAGAGGGCAACCTTAATCTCTATGCAACAGGCCCAACTCGTTCAATGATCTCATACGGTCCGATGAATCTCGGACTCAATTTACCTTTACGTCCAAATCGAAGCACTTTCTTCCACGGAGACACTTTCAGAAATACTTTGTCGCCTATTTCAAATTCTATATCTTTTCGTTTCAAGTCTACATAAGACTTCTGACGATCAGATGCTACTTTCAAACAATCTCGGATCAGTTTCACTTTCTGTTCTGAGTCTTTTATCAAATCAACCCCATGTAGCTTATTTTCTCTAAGCTTGGTCCAAAATAGAGGTGTACGACATTTACGTCCGTACAAAGCTTCATATGATGCCATTTTGATGCTCGTCTGAAAACTATTATTATAAGCAAATTCGACTAATGGCAGGTACTGTTCCCACGAACCATTAAACTCAAGTATACAGCACTTTAACATGTCTTCAAGAATCTGAATAATTCGTTTTGACTGATCGTCTGTCTGCGAATGAGAAGCTGTACTGAAGTGTAAGTCCGTGCCCAAAGCTTCTTGCAATTTCTTCCAAAATCGGGATGTAATTCTCGGATCTCTATCTGACACAATGGATAGTGGCACCCTGTGCAATCTTACAATTTTAGAAATATAAAGCTTAGCTAATCTGTCAAGTGAATAATCGAATCTTACCGGAATAAAATGGGCAGTTTTCGTTAATCTATTAACCACGACCCATATCGCATCTTTCTTTCTCGGAGTTAAAGGCAAACCAGAAACAAAATCCATTGTCACTCTATCCCATTTCCATTCGGGAATCAGAATTGGTTGTAGCAAACCGGACGGAACTTGATGTTCAGCTTTTACTTGCTGACAAACTAAACATTTCGAACCAAAGTCTGAAATGTCTCGTTTCATACCAGGCCACCAATAGTGTCGTTTCAAATCATGACACATTTTAGTACTTCCCGGATGAACAGATAGACTACTATTATGAGCTTCATTCAAAATCAACTAAATCAACTTTGGATTTCTCGGAACCTGGAATCTCAAACAATCATCAATAACTCGGAATTCAGATCCAAATTTGAATCGCATTGAGCTCGTTTCGCTAGTAATTCATTATCAGATTTCTGAGCATCGCATACCTATTGTAATAACAAAGATTTTGCTTTTAATTCAGCTATCACCAAACTGTCATCAGTCAAATCTAACTGGGCATTTAGAGCATGTAGTGCAAACAATGATTTTCGACTCAGAGCATCTGCAACAACAGTTGCTTTACCTGGATGATAATCTATCACAAGCTCATAAGCTTTTAACAGTTCTAACCACCTTCTTTGATGCAGGTTAAAATCTTTCTGAGTCATCAGATATTTCAAACTTTTATGATCTGAAAACACAAGACATTTCTCACCGTACAGATAATGGCGCCAAATCTTAAGTGCAAACACGATCGCAGCAAGTTCAAGGTTGTGTGTCGGATAATTCTTTTCATGAGACTTCAATTGTCTCGAGGCATAAGCTATAACTTTGCCTTCCTGCATCAAAACACATCCCAGACCATTTAACGAAGCATCACTGTATACAACAAATTCTTTACCCGATTCTGGCTGTACTAACACTGGAGCTTTTGTTAACAGAGTCTCCAATTGATCAAAACTTATCTGACATTTATCAGATCATTCAAATCTAACATCTTTCTGAAGTAATCTAGTCAATAGAGTAGCTATCACTGAAAACCCTTTTACAAATCTGCGGTAATAACCAGCTAAACCCAGAAAACTGCGGACTTCAGATACATTTCTTAGAGGTTTCCAATTCAGAATAGCAGAAATCTTGCTTGGATCTACTCGGATTCCAGAGGCTGACACAATATGCCCCAGAAAACTAACCTCGTGTAACCAGAATTCACATTCGCTAAATTTCGCATACAATTGCTTTTCTCTCAAAGTTTGCAACACAATTCTCAGGTGTTCTGCATGCTCATTTTCATTACGTGAATAAATCAATATGTCATCTATGAATACTACAACAAATTGATCTAGGTACGGTCTGAAAATTCTGTTCATCGGATCTATAAAAACAGTAGGAGCATTGGTTAGTCCAAATGGCATAACTAAAAACTCATAATGCCCGTACCTCGTTCTGAAAGCAGACTTTGGAATGTCTGAATCTTTAACTTTCAATTGATAGTATCTCGATCTCAGGTTAATCTTAGAGAATACAATAGCTCCTTTTAATTGATCAAATAAATCGTCTATTTGGGGTAACAGATATTTATTCTTTATTGTCACCTTATTCAACTGACGATAGTTGATACACATCCTCATCGTGCCATCTTTCTTTTTCACAAATAGAACAGGAGCACCCCAAGCGAAAAACTCGGTCTAGCAAACCCTTTCTCAGTCAATTCTTGCAACTGTGACTTTAACTCTTTCAACTCTGTTGGTGCCATTCTATACAGAGCCATCGAAATAGGTGTAGTACCAGGCATCAATTCAATATCAAACTCAACTTCACGAATCGGAGGTAAACCCGGTAACTCTTCAGGGAACACATCAGAAAACTCACAAATAATAGGTACAGACTCAAATTTGCTTTCAGACATTTTCAAATCAATTACATAGGCAAAATATGCTTTATATCCCTTTTTCACATAACTTTGAGCTTTCAAAATAGATATCACAGTAGGCAATCCATTCAAATCATCAGACTCAATCCGTACAATCTTATCATTCGGACATCTCAAATCAATAGTTTTTCTTTTGCAGTTCACAGCAGCATCATGCATAAACAACCAATCCATACCCAGAATAATATCGAATTCATCAAATGACAAAAGCATCAAATCAGCAGGGAAACAGATATCTCGAAACATTAACGGACAGTTCTTGCATACTTTATCAACCAGAACACTTTTACCTAAGGGGTTCGATACTTTTATAGCAAGCTCAGTAGACTCTACAGGCAAAGTCTTGCTGAATACTAAATTCATGCATATATATGAATGCGTAGAACCAGGGTCTATCAATACAATCACAGAAGTATCGTAAAGAGTAAAAGTACCCATTATAACATCTGGTGATGAAGCTTCCTCTCGAGCTCGGATAGCATACGCTCTGGCAGGCGCTTTAGCTTTAGATCCGACAACATTGTCTCTCGTAGTACTCTGACTACCACTAACATTTCTTACATTCTTTGATGTTCTACCCCTCACAGGTGCATTATCAGATCTTGGATTCTGAATAGTTTCTGGCTCAATCGATTCAGGGCACTCATGGATAAAATGATCAAGTGATCTACATCTGAAGCAAGCTTTGTCGTTTAATCTACAGCTTCCCGGATGCCTTTTTCCACAATGTTTACATTCAGGTCTCTCAGATCGAACATTACCATACTAGCCACTGAAGTCACTGGAGTTTTAGAACTCATTTGCAATCTAGCTTGATTTTTGTTTGAATGTCCCACATTATCTCAGGAACGACTTTGATCATCTCTGAATCTTTTCGGAGCAAACTGAAATGATTTACTCTGAAATCTCTTTCTCATATCTCGAGCTTCAAATTCAGCTTTTCTTTTATCTTTCCCGAGTGCCTCAACTTTGCAAGCTCGGTCAACAAGTATAACAAACTCTTTTATTTTTAAAATCCCGACTAACAAATGAATATCTTCATTAAGGCCATATTCGAATCTTTTGCACATTATAGCTTCGGATGATACACATTCTCGAGGATACTGACTCTGTCTCACGAACTCTCGTTCATATTCTGAAACAGTCATACGGCCTTGTTTCAATTCCAGAAATTCCTTCCGTTTCTGATCGACGAATCTCTCACTGATATATTTCTTCTGTAATTCACTCTAAAAGAAGTCCCATGTAACTTGTTCTCTTAGAACAATAGAAATTAAAGTTTTCCACCATTGATAAGTTGCATCTCGAAGCAAAGATATAACACACTTATGCATTCTTCAGGAGTCAGAGACATCTCATCAAATACCCGGATCATGTTTTCTAACCAGAACTCAGCTTTTTCAGCATCATCATCATTAGTAGCTCAGAATTCTTCAACACCATACTTATGAATCTTGTCAACCGGAGGCTTATTCCACGGATTCAGATTTGCAGTCGGAGGTATATCAGATGTCTGAGGGGGATTAACTGGGGGCGGGGGTTGCAAAACAGTCGGGTTATTTTTTACAAACTGAGTGAACCACTCACTCATCATCTGGAAGAAAGCTTGTTTAGCTTCTCCCTCTTGACCGCTCATAACCAGTCTCGAATCAAAGGGCGCTGTCCATTGCGCGGGAGTAGGCGCATTAATTCTACGTCGTCAGCTACGGCTCTTTTGGGATCCATTACTATACGAAAATCACATTTTATACGTCAGGATTCATCACACTATCACAATTTAGATATATGGCATGTATAGCTAGACTCTGACACGCTACGTTAGTCCGAGAATCGACTAAACCATAGCTCCGATACCAACCAAATGTAACACCCCTATCCCGAGTCCATCGCCGAATTAGGGTTAGGAGCGTTACTGAACATATCGGAAAGCATTTACATGAATTCATACATTCATTCATCATTCACAAGCATAATGCCCCTTAAATGAGTCCTCGAGATCATAAGCATGCTTACAAAACGGATCGGGGCTAAACCAAAACACATATAATATTTCATGGAAAATTTAAAACTTTTCTAAGTTTCAGGGCTTACACGCCCGTGTGGGCAGGCCGTGTGCCTTCCACGGTTATTAGACACACCCGTGTGACCTCCCCGTGGTCTATCCTGACTATACTCCCACGGCCATCAAGCACGCCCGTGTGCCTTGGCCGTGGACTATACTCACTTGGCCCCCACTGTCACAACGCATGCCCGTGTACCCTAACCGTGGTCGATCCTGCCAAAACCAACGCAGTTATATAGCACCCCCGTGCTAAGGCCGTGTACTACTAGGCCATAAACTGACTTGCTCACACGGTCACTAGGCACGCCCGTGTGCCATGGCCGTATGGCATTGAAGGTCATTTTACAAGACTAAATTACCACCCATTTGGGTCTCACCTACAAGCAACAATTACCACCACATTTCAAGCATATATGGCAACAAAAAACATACTAAAATAACCATTCAAACCATGCATTCAATACCAATTAAAACAATGACAAATTTCAAGACTAAAACTCATCTCTTCACAAACATAATTCATTCATTTACTTACTCAAAACTTGACTATTTCATGAGCATCAAACCATACCAAAACAACTACACATACCATATTCATCAAGGCAAAATATAAACCAACAAATAGCCACATCTCATGACCAAGTCTATACATCAACTTATACCAAAAACTAGCCTATACATGCCATATCTAGCTATATACATTTTCAAAGTGTACCAAAATGAATTTAGTAGTGTGATGACAATCCTTGACGGTCCCGGGCCTTCAGTAGCTTTGACGACCTATAAGAAAGAGAAAACGCACACAGAGTAAGCTTTTCAAAAGCTTAGTAAGTCAATATACAAACAAACTTAGCATAAAATGTTTATATTGCAAGTAGATACATTGGTACATCCCAATCACTTAGCATAATATCACAAATGTGCTTTGTTTCATATACTTATGGCCACATTTTGCCACATTCATCATTTTAATATTCACTTCCTCACATTTAAGCATACATTTCTTCAAGTCAAAGTCATATAGGTACATACCTTTTTATACACACTCGTGTATATACCATACGTACCTGAGACAGACATTCATTTACTTATTTGATCATGGCTCGGATTTTCAATTCATATCACAGACTTGCCCGTTGAACCGTAAGGAATCTAGTAGGATACTCAGAAAGTCGGAATAGTCGTACAATGCCAACGTCCCAGATGAGGTCTTACATGCACTCGAATATCGATGCCACTGTCCTAGACAGGGTCTTACACGAATCAATACGATGCCGATGTCCCAGACATGGTCTTACACGTAAGGATCATAACGATGCCAACGTCCCAGATATGGTCTTACACGTAAAGCTCATATCGATGCCAACGTCCCAGACGTGGTCTTACACGAGTCTCAAATCAACGCCAACGTCCCAGACGTGGTCTTACATGATAAAACAGAACAGATACCTATGTCATGATATAGCTAATCCTACCTATTCCTAGGTTCGTATGGGACTTCACGAACATTGTCACCATATCGCTCTTACCTCGGAATTCATGTACATAGGGGTGAGCAAAACTCGATTCGATTCGAAAAATTCGAAAAAAACTCGAATTTCGATTTATTCGAATCGAGTTAATCGAGTTAATCGAATCAACTCGAATTTTGAGTTTCGTATTTCGAGTTCGAATCGAGTTGAATTTTTGAATTCGAATAATTCGAATAACTCGAATAAACTATATATATTTTTATTTTTTAAAAAACTTTAGGCTTTTAGCCTTTTACCCATTTCCTCCCAAGCCTGTCAGCACTCAGCCCAATTTTTTTTTCTCAAATCCCAACTCCCAACTCCCAAGTTCCCAACCCAATTCTTCTTCCTTCCCCAAATCAAACCCCCCAGCAGCCTCAAGAGTCAAGAATCCACCCCCTATTCTTATTTTCTGGGTTAGTAGCAGCAGTAGGTAAAAAATCATTATTTTTCTCTAGATATATTTATTTTCTGCCATTGTTTTATGTTTCTATTTGTTCGCTAAGAAAAAAATCAGAGGAAAATGATTTTTTCTTAGGGATTTAATTTCTCATGTTTTCTTCTTCTTCTCTGTTTTTCCATATTTTTTACATTGTTAGAACTAGATTCTTTGTTTATTTTTTTAATTTCTTGATTTGATGCAAAATGCATGTGTTATTAATTTCAATGAACCTAAACAGTGAATATTGGGCTACTACTCTACTTATATAATATTTCTACTTCTAGTATTCCACAATCTAACCTTATTGCTTATATTTGGTTGAAGAAATTTGGGTGTAAAGATAAGATTTAGAAGAATAAGTCTCAAAGGTTTGATAAAAGACAGCAGCCTAGGGCAACTACCAACTACATTAATTCTTGATGGAGTGTGTGTGTGTCATTGTTATATTTTCCTCATTTTATTGATACAAATTTAAAATAAGACAGAAATAAAAATAAGGTATTAGTGAAATTTTTAGAAATAAACAACACTAAAGTTATTTTTTTAATATTTAATTCGAACAAATATATTCGATTCGATTCGATTCGAATTTCATCTCACTCGATTCGATTCGAAAAAATTTCAAATTAAGTTAGGATGATAAAATACGATTCGAAAATTCGATTAACTCGAAATTTTTTGATTCGATTCGATTCGATTCGATCGAATGCTCACCCCTACATGTACAGATCATCTCATAAGCATTCATAGTTGACAAAAATCATATGAACATACAAAGTTCAATACAAATACATTTATTTGCACAATGACTTACCTCGGATTCGATCTATCGGAATGAAAGCGGCTACTCGTTTACTTTCGCTTTCCCGCGATCTAAGTCCGTTTTCCTCGGTTCTTGATCTAAACATATTCAGAATTAACCCTTTTATTCACTAATTCATTCAATTCAATCCCAGAACACACATTTAGGGCTATTTGCAATTTAGCCCTCACATTTGCACATTTTATCAATTTAGTCCATTTTTCTAAAAACATCAAATTCACAAAATGAACATATACACATACTTAGTCGAATGCATATACATCTCATACAAGCCCATATTTTCCATCAAATTAGCAATTTAGTCCCTTAATTTGCTATTTTCACAATTTAGCCCTATTTAGCTAAATTCATCAAAACTTCAAGAACAAAACATGTTCATCTAGCTCAAATCTTTCATTTAACACCATAAATCACCATAAAACTCAACATATCATCAATGGCATTTCACACAAACATCACCAATTCACAAAATTAATACATGGGCTTTGTAGCTATCAAAGCAACAATTACAAAAACGTAGAAATTATCAAAAACTAAAGTCAAAACTTACCTTAATTAAGCTTAACCCTTGCCGAAAATCACAAAGCTTCTAACCTTCTTTTTCTTTTCTTTTTTTTCGGTGGAAGATGAGTGAAAATGGCCATATTTTTGCTTTTGTTTTTATCATATTAACAATAATTATCAAACACCAATTTTGCCCTTAATGAAATGTTTATAAAAATCATGTAAACTATGGACATAATTGTCCACAAACCACCCCACTTACTAAATAATGGATCAATTGCCTTATAAGGCCTCCACATTTAAAAGCCACATCAATTTAGCCATTAATCAATTAGAAAGCTACTTTTACCTTTTACGCGATTCAATACTTTTCTCAAATTAAGCATAAGAACGGACAAATTAACTCATAGAAATTTCACACAGACAATTTCACATATCAAAAGCACAGAAAATAATATTAAAATATTATTCAGACTCGGATTCATGGTCCCAAACCATTGTTCCGACTAGGGTATAAACCGGACTATTACACTTCTTTTGTTTGGATTTTTATTACTGCCAATTTAAGCATCCTTGTCGTCCCATTGTTGTTTTTTTCCCTTCCATTGAAGCTTTGGTTGCTACTATATTCTTTCTTGCATTGCCGCCTTTCTAAGTCTTCTTCTCATCGAATTTCTTTTGTTTTTACTATTGGTTTTTGCACCATCCTTGGCTGAACCCTCCTTGATATTTTTTAGGGGTTTTTCGACTTTGTGATCACCAAACATCGCATAACCAGTAAATGGGTGAAACGTATGTTCGATTATAGCGAGATCTTGTAACACCCCAAACCCGGCCTAGACGTTACGGTCGAATTTGGAAAAATTACATTAGTTTGTTTAAAACCCTAGAAGTCTTAATCCCACTTTAGAAAACATAAGTTCTGAAAATATTAACTTTAAGCAAAACATGTATACATTATTTTTGGAAAATTATGCACAGAACATATTTATTTTACAAAAAAACTCCTAACTTGATCTCGTTTGAAAACTTCTAAATTCAGTGCGTGTTTTGAAATTATAAATATGGAAAAGCTTTTACATATTTTAGAAAAAACTTATCCTTTTTTACTTTTATATCACAGTAAAACCATTAAGTCATGTAGTAGCGAATTTTAATTTTGAAAACTGATTTTGAATCTGATAAATCATACGTTATCGTCATTTTACGTTAAAAATACAAAAATTTGAAGGAAATGAATAGAAACCATAAAAAAATTTACAAACCAAAAGATCAGAAATGAACTAATCATAAATTGATTTATTTACTTAACCGGAAAATCAATCCGAGCTTACGCACGCCGTCCGGTCCTAAGTCTGAAGACCACCTAAAACGTATTAAACAAACAAGTGAGCTAGAAGTCTAATGTGTAACACATCCAAGCAACAAATCAGAAACACATACACAACCAGATACGTTTTCATGTACAGATTCAGACATGTTCTCATATACGAAATTAGATGTATACTCATAATCAAATGCAGATGCATATACGAATTTATATACAGATGCAGACATAGATCCTACCCCCATCCGCTACACACCAACTTCGTCCAACCAATCACACCAATTAGGACTACAAGAATCCATCCATCCCATCACACCTGGTCGTGGTGGTATGTCACTCATATAAGTGCAGCTTGGCTGCCAAACAAAAATGTTGCAGTAAACTGCCAGAATCATATATATGTGGTCGAGCCACTATAATTGCAGTCAAATTGCCAGAATCACATATCATATCCCACCCCAATGTACATGCAAATATTAACAGACATCAGATGCGTATATGTCATATATATTTTTCACATCAGAACATATTAACAGAATTATCAGATATGAATTTCACATTTTAGACATTCCTATAGTTGAAACACAAATAATATCCCTATCAGATACATAGCAAAATATCAGATTACATATTTCAGAGTCATTTTTAAGCCAAACAGACCCCACGGGAGGACTAATTATGAATTTCAAAGTCAAACAGGCCTAGGTGAAAATTTTTAGAAAGTATGCCACACAACCCAACTAGCCCAACCTGTGTGGTCCACATGATCTAACACATGCTCATGTGGGCCACACAACCCAAATAACCTAGACCGTGTGACTCACAAGGCCTGGCACATGGCTGTGTGGCGTCGACTGTCCCAATTTTGGCGTTCACCGATTGTTGTTTTCTTGAGTTTACATTCCACACTGGTCAATTTTGATGCTAACACCACAGATGTAAATCCAACACTCTTAACGGCAGAGAATTAAACGCACTTATGAAGTCGGAGGAGCATTCATATCATGATTTACACCTAACCAAATCCAAATTCAATTAAAAAAAATCTCCATAATGAGCTTACACTTACTTCACATAAAACATTTAAGGAAATTAAATAGGGGATGCTTACAATTTGAGATTGAACTAAACCGAAACACTTAATCACACATAATCCACACGAAAAGAAAATAAAGTGAATCGTCAGCAAGAACAACCCAAAGTCAAAAAGACGATAAAGTGACAAAACAATGGTTGTTAACTAAATGAGAACAGAGACTTACAAAAGCGCAAATGAAGGAAAATCGAAAAGAATACTAAGAATTTTTTCAGAATAAGAAGATACGTGAAATCACAAAATGGCAAAAAAATGGAACGTTAGAGAAAATGAAAAATGTGGACAGTTGCAGAAGAGGAAGTTTTTTAGGGAAAATAATTTTAATATTTTTTTAAAACCACCAATATCCCCACTAACTCCCACTAAACCACCTATATCTTTACTAGCTCCCACTAAATCTGATTAGTTATCCTTATCAGATTTTCCCTAGAGTTTAAAATAAAAAATAATTTCCACTTATGCATAACAAGATTCGAAACTTAAGACCCTTGGATAAGCTGAAGCCTTATGACTAAACCAGCAGGCTCATTCTTGACACCACTTGAGCAAAAATAATCTATAAGCTACAAGATCAAAGATAGGGGTTTTGGCAAAAATAACAAAAATTTAAGGGAAATGATTCGAACCCAAAACCTCTCACATACTACTCACATCTTTTAACCACTGAACTAAACTAAATCACATGATAAAATTTTTACAATCTTAACTCAAAAATCAGGGTGTGACCGCTCTTGGTTTTACGAACCCAATTTCTTCTAACCTAATTTTTGGGATGTGACTGATCTAACGTTGTTTCCACTTTTATTTTTTCTATTTTGGCCGATTATGTTTAATGCCATTGTAACACCCCAGATCTGGCAAGTCAAAAGTTTTGACGTATAGTTATAAATAGTTGTTTGGCGTAGTGTTATCCACCCAAATGATTGCTTTGGCATATTCGTGTAGGCATATAGTATCCGCTACAACATAAAAAAGTAAGAACTTAACTTCATGATATTCTGCTATATTAACGATAAGTTCATGTTAAAAGATAAAGGGTAAGTATGGAATAACTATTCGTCAAAGGCATATTACGCATGATTTATCTTAAATACCGTGCTAGTTAGATTTTAAGTAACTTGGTTAGAAATCAACGAGATAGCCAGGCTGTGTAATGGTGATTTCATGGTATTTGTTAATATTTGCCTCAAAAATGGTAGGCCATTAAAAAGGCAAGTTCTAAAACATATAACTCTTGTTAAATTCCACTAAGTAAGTTAAGTTATATATATGTGAGAGATTAATTCTAAAAAGGTTCTTCTTTCTTCTTCCTCTTCCTTAAGTGTTATTTATTAATAGTTTCCTTAAGTCTAAATGTATCATACATCGATGATTTAGAAGCTATGGTTTTTTGTTATCAGTGGTTATTTCGCATCAGGGTAAGTATTTCAGCTTTGCAAGTTAAGTCTTGAATAAGTAAATCTATAATTAGTATTTGAATAGTGAGACTATAAATCTAAAGTTTCTGCATGGGATTGTTAGTAATGGAAATTATAAGTAATTTGTTTGTACAAGAGTAGTAATAGTGAAATTATGTTATTAAGTAGCGATTGTTGCTGGTTCGAGATGAATATCTGGAGGCTCAGGTGAGTGCCTATTCTGATTATTGCATGTATATTGTTTATATCGAAGCTTATCTATAGGAAAATGATCAAACTATGAATTTAAAACCATGAAAAGTATAGTATGAAAATGATATATATGCAACTATATGAATGGTTATTAAAGAAAATCTATGAATGTATGAATGTTTGCTGAGAATAATATGTATACGTGGTATATGATCTGATAAATTCAAGTATGTGATGAGTGGTTTATGACTACTATGATGGTGAAGTATGCTTGTATATGTCTATCTAGAATGTATGTTATGAGATGTGTGATCTTTATGGTGTATGTTAGGGTATTATAATGCTGGGCTTATACTGTGTCAGTGCATGAAGAGTTTGTAAAGTGTGTCTGTGTCTGGTCATTGCGGTGTTATTCATAAGGCTTGTCAAGACAGAAAATACGAACTCCAATATGAAACTCTGAAGGAAAATTCCATGGCCATGACATACTCTGGAAAATAACTAATGGATGGTGATTACCAAACCTCACGTAATGTGGGTTTAGGCAAATCCATATCGTAAACACGACAGCTAAAGAACTGCCTTTGTGGAGTTCTCTGAAAGAACTATTTTCGTAGGAAATTTTGAATGAACTGTATATGTGGAGTATGTTAATGGATGTCCTCTGTGGAGAGTTTTGTATTAAGCTGAATAGCGTATTCAGTATGGCTCTTAAGTGTATTCAATAGAATCAGCATGGCATATGGTATCTATTGATTATATGATATAACACCATGTAAGGTTAAGAATTAACTGAAGGTAAGGAATTGAAGAGGTGTAGAAAGGTAAAAAATAATTTGACAACAAGAATTATCTTGAATAAAGGTTAAATTTCGAATGTTCGAAGAAGGTACTCACCAACTATGTATGTGTTGATAAGAATATTGATGTTATGTTCATCCTGGTGTTGGAATGTACATGACACGATAGTTTGGATGCACTCGTTATTAAAAGGAAATTGGTATGGTTATGTGAATATTAAGATTTAAAGATATGAATGAAGAATTTGAGTTGTCAATGGGAAATAGAAATGGGTTCAAAGTAAAGTATGATAGTTAGTGTTTACAAAAAAGATTAGATTGTGGAAAGTATTCACCAAAAGCAAGTCAGACGTCAAAGGATAGTAAGATAGACATCATGAATCACCAGCTACATTGTGCTTGTATCAGCTAAGGTAAAAAGTATTTTTCTCACTAAGTTCTTAGGAACTTACCAATGTGTATGTTTGTTTCAAGTTAGTATGCTAAGAGACTACGTTAAGAGGGACGATGCCAGGACCACGCTAATGAGGTGGCGCATCGGGTTATTATGCATACATAACATGTTTGGCGGTGTATAAAAATAAATAGTATTGTATAGGAGTCTATATTTAGGATAATTGTAATTGGATACGATATAAGATGATAATTGTGGTAATTAAATTTCTCTACTTAACATTGTATATGTATATATATATATATATATCTTTAATGTTTATGTGGTCATAACAATTTGTAAATTATTCAAAGTTGTAAATTTATGTCTGTTCTAGTGTGGTAACTCCCGAGACCCGGATTCAATGAACCGGATCGAGTTAAGGGCATTACAGCCATAGCCAATCTTTTTATGTTGATTTTGTGTATCATTTTTGTTGAAGGAATGAATCTAAACATCCTGGATCAGCAATAACAATAGAAGTTTTTCGTATCTCCAGTGTTACCTAGAACAATATCTAAGTGAGATCTGTCTAGATCTAAGTTGTAGAAGTTGTGGTGCACGTTAGTTTATTAGATTCGTGTAAATCAGGTGTAGGCTTGATCTTTGTGTGTATTAGTATTTAAAAATGATATATTATATGCATGTGGTAAATATTGTATGCTGATTTTGGGCATGGCCGAAAGGCCGATGACAGTTTAGAGGTATATCGAGATTGGTAAGTAGTAAGATGTAATGGTTGAATGTTAGGGACTAAAATTGTGATTGATTGTGTGATATTTGAGTTGTATGATGTGTAATATTAAAGTACGTTGATGATTGATAATGTTTATTGTTTGCTTGTAAAAGCATGTCATTAATTGAGATTGTTAATATTGAAAGCATTAAAACATGTCACTTTTATTGATAAATTTAATGCATATAAGCATGCCACCGAATTGAGATTGATATTGAAAAGCATGATTTGCTTCATTGAAAGTATGCCATATTGCATTGCATAAAGCTAGGTTTGTTAGATGACGGAGGAGTTCCATGGAATACCGACGTTTTGTTCGCAACATTGGTTAGTCAATATACTGCACCCTAGACTATTGTGGAGTATTTTCAGCTTGTTTGCAAAATTGTTATTGGTGAATTATTCGCAAACCAAATTGGTAGTTTCTTTGCAAGATTGATATTGATATTGATGGTTCAACCACACTGAGTTTCGGCTCCTAATGTTTTGGCGTTTGGATAACGAGTTCTGGGAACTCGTGGTGTGTAGCAGAGGAATGGGTAGGACTTTGCGTTGGTGCATAAGCATGCCATGTATATGAAATTGGAGAATTGAATACTACGATGCCATGTTTTATAGTAAGATTGTTACTAAAATGACAGAATGTTAAATTGATTGATTATCTAGTTATTCAATGTTGTCCTGTTTAGACTTACACTGAGCTTTTTTTTTAAAGCTCGCCCCTAACTTTATAGATAACCCTTAAGACTAAGGTCGGACTCAGCATTTGGAGGTATCGCATATTTTCAAACAATTAAGTATTTTAACTTTTACTTAATTTATTTGGTTTATTTTGGGACTATAATTTTTATTAAGTATGAATTGTGGTATGGGTTATGTTTGGTTGGGATTTTTGCCTGCATGAGATTTTTGGATGTAAATTGAGCAAAACTAATAATTGACCTAATATGATTTAAAATATGGGATTTCAAACAAAAACCAAAAGCAACACTCTTTCTGTAGCAAAATGGTTGAACGCAGTTTTCAAAAGGTTTACCGACATAAACAAGTGAGGGTTTTTATTTTCAAGCAACACATCTTTTGAATGAAATTGGATTTAAATTACAAATAACTTAACAACTGGATGTTTTTAATAAACCTTATGTAACCATACTAAGTTTTTCTAAAAATTGAATAATAATAGCAATTTTCAACCGAACGTTTTTACTTAGCCATTTCGGTGGCTAATGTAACCTTCAGGATTCAGTTATAACGTTTAGGCCGGGATTGGGAGGTTACAAAAAATCTAGAAATTAGAAGAGAAATAATTCTCTTCTTTAAATACCCAACGTGGGGTGCATAGGAGGAGAAAAGAGAATAGAGTTTTAACAATTTTCATAATAATCCTACTTGAATTCTATTGAAATTTTCATGAAATTTAGTTGGTTTAGATATACGAAATTCATCCAAAAGCAGTTTCTTTACAAGAATTAGAGAAAGGAGGAAATGAAGGAGAATCATGGAGAAGATTAGAAGCTATGGAAAGACATAGATGAAAGTAAGTAATTTAAATTATTTATGTTCTAATATTTAGTATAGAAATTATTATTCAAATTTTATATTTATATGATTATTTTTTATATGTCATGAATAAATTAAGATGAAATTTGTATGATATTAGGGATATGTTAACGGCTTAATGACAAAATATGTGAAAATTAAAATATATGTCTAAAGTTAAGATACACTTAAGTAATTAAAATGAATATTTGGAGAGTTTGATTAATTATGGGCATTGATTTAACAATTGTTATGATGATTAAGGTGATAGTTTTTTTATGTGTGGAATTAAGGTGATAGTTGAATAAGTAAAATTAGAATATAAGTTTATGCATAAGGAACTATTTTTGTGACATTATTAAAATAGTTTCTAAAATGTTAAATAAGTAAAAAACAATAAATTAAAGTTTAATATTTATATTATTGAATGAATATGTTAACAAATTGATGAATTATGAAATTGCTAAAATATTACATGAGAAATGTGAAAAGTGATTGAATATGGTAAAAACGAGAAATTTTAGAATAAGGATTGAATCATAAAAATTGTGTAATTTGAAATTAGGGATTAAATTGTAAAATAGAAAAAATCTGTAATTTAGGGACCAAACTGTAAAATTGTGTAAAGTTGGATTTCAGAGACTAAATCGTAAAAACTGTAAAATATAGATTTCAAGGATTGTTTTGTAAAATCTGCAAAATTCAATGTACGGGGATTGTTTTACAAATTATGGAAAATTTGTATATTAACTAAGTATATTGAAATAATAGATTTTGTTTAAACTTGAATAGTAGAAAATTTAATCAGTTGGAATTTGTTTATCTATTATTTATCAGCATTATATATATGTATGCTATGCTTGACGTTAAAAGTTCTTTTATATATACCTATTGGATGTGAAATGGAGAGAAAGAAGAAAAATAAATATAAAATAAAATAAAAAGTTGTAAAAGAATAATATTGTCATTTCTTATCAATATCACGAATATTTCTCTTAATTTAAATAGAATTTATAAATAAAATTATTATATGTACAGGTTTACTTTCAAAATAAAACAATAAGGGTATTGGTAAATTAATATCATAGCTAAGAAATTTATACAAGTTAAAAAGTAAAAATTTAACGTGGAGTCCTCATTACTTCGCGATGCCAGGCTGTCAACGTCTCAATAAGAGAAGTCAATGAGTTGCTTCGCGACTTGGAACTGCGAAATCGCGATGTCAACCCAATAATTTAAACAAAATAATCGATTTACTTTTTAATCAAACATAGAAAGATTAATTTTCTCATTTTTTGAGTAAAAAGAATAAAATATAATCTGACTTTTAATATATCTATATATATATATATTCATATAAATATTCTCTTATATTATTTATTTATTAATATTTTTATCTAAAAATATATACGTTAATCAACAACTCAATAATTTACATTTCTCTCCTATTGAATAATTAAGATTTACTTTCCCCTCATTTTGTTAACAATTTTTGTCTTTGCAATCCATGCAACCAATTAATTGGATAAGATTGTTGATCTAAACTACAGTTTTTAATAATTTTTTCATGTTTTTAACTTTTTTTTTATTCACATTGTTAGGAGGTAAAACTAAATAACATATTATGCCATTCTATAGATTACCCTAAATAATAATCAATCATCCTTTTTTATTATTATTCTAATTGGAAAATTTTAATTTCTATGCCAATATTTGCAAACAAAATCAGCCAAGACAATGATGCAAAAAATAATCTAGATATACGTATATATATATGAGTGCTATAAATATGGGTAAGACTATAAACGAGTTCGGAGGTCCACTAAACCCAAATGTTTTTCTTCAAAATTTTGTATTTATTAATTAATTAATAGAATATAATTTTGAAACATATTTAATATATATACCATTCTAAATTTAAATCTATCACATGTTATATCAATTATGTCATTCTATTATTGAAATCGTTAATTTAATCATTAAGTGACACGTAAAATAATATATGACATAATTTAAAATGAAAATTTTAAAGAAAAGTAAAATGTTGTCGAGTGAATTATGATTTCTATAAAAGCTTCAAAAACCTCAAAACCATGATTGTTACAACATCTATTTTTCTTTAAAATATTCATTTTAAATTATGTCACATAAGATTTGACTTCTCATTTAATATTTAAATTAACGATTTTAGTAATGGAAGGACCTTATTGATATAACATCGATATTTTAAGGATGTAATTAAAAAGATTTAAAGTATGATGACAAATTTAGAATAAGGGTCATAATTTAAGGATATTTTGTGCAATTAAATCTATAAATAAATAAAATAATGTAGACCAAGAAATAATTTAAATAAGTAATTGAGTGAAATTAAAATTTGGAATTATCATTAAGAGCCCAGTCCATGAAGCTGAACCCCAACAACAAGAGTCTAAAAAAGCATATGGTTTTGGGTTGGGCTTGTAACAGCCCAGTTTAGACCCTAGTCGGAACAGTGGTTTCGAGACCACAAATTCAAGGTCGGAATAATATTTTAATAATATTTTCTATGTTTAAAGTATGTGAACTAACCTGTCTGAAATTTCTATGTGAAGATTTCATTGATTGTGTGTTTAAATTGCAAAAAGGACTTAATTGCATAAAATGCAAAAGCTGTGTGCTGATTGTTAAAGTGTTAGATTGCTATGGCTTTAAAAGTGAGGAGTCCTTATGTTGTTATTATTCCATTGATAAATGGGATGGACAAAAATGCTTAAGGTTAGTGGATTTTAAAGGTTAGTAAAAAGGCTAAATAGGTAATTATGTTATTATATGTTATTAAATAAAACATAAGGAGAAAATACATGTTTGTTTCATCTTTTCTACCACTGATTGTTGAAGAGAAGAGTAGCCATGGAAGCATGTTAGGTTTCGGCACATCCATAGCTTGATTAAAGGTCCGTTTTTATTCAGTTTTTTATAATTTCTATGTTTTTGAAATTGTTGCTTTGTGCTCTAGCTAGCCCATGCTTTAATTTTAGAAATTGATAGAGATTTTGAGATGTGCCATTGATGAATATGTGAGCTTTGTGATGTTAGTTGGTGAAATATGAAAGCTTGGTGTTGGGTTAATATAGTTTGTATTTGAATTTTTCGTGAAATTGAGTATTTTGGGCTAAATCGAGAAAAGTATAAATTGGAGGACTAAATTGTGAAATAAATGAAATGTGTGGGCTTGTATGAACACAAGGGAAATTTGGCTAGGCTTATATAAAAAGATATTATGTGAATTTGATGATTTTGTGAAATAAGGACTAAAGTGTCAAAATGTGAAAATGTGAGGGCTATTATGTAAAAATGCCCTAAATATGTGTGTTTGGATGAAAATGAATGATTTGGTGATTGAATGGGCTGAATTTGAATGTGTATAGACCAAGAAAGAAGACGTCCGTATCGAGATCGAGGCAAAGACAAAGTGCTCGTTTAATCGACCGTTTCGGTATTTCGACGTCCGAGGTAGGTTCGGATATAATACTAGTTGTAAACTATATCTATGTGATGTGAATTGAATATATATATAACTATGAAAATAGAAATGCTATGTGCAGAATTGAATTAGATGGCACTAAGTGTGTGCAATGAGAAACGAGATAAAGATGGTTAGCACTGTGTATGCGATACTGATATAAGTTCAGTTTAACATATTGGCACTAAATGTACGATGATGACTATGTTACGGTTATGAAATTGGCACTAAGTGTGTGAATAAATCAAAGGAATAGAAAGGGTTGAACGAGAGGTAATATCGAGCAATTGAGTAGCATGAATGGTGAGTAACTATGTGTTGATCAAGGTACGTTTGAACCTATGTGGTTGATGATAGCTTTAAAAGTTGAATGAATAGATACTTCAGCATATGGTTGAGATTGATGATGAGCCTAATTGTGCATTTATCTAAGTGATGGCGTAATTCTATGTGATATGGTATTATTGAATTGTATGTATTGTATTTTGAACTTACTAAGCTTTTGAAAGCTTACTATGTGATTTGTTTATCTGTTTTACAGTGTCAGCAAAGCTAGCTCAGATCCGGGGATCGTCAGCATCTCAATCACACTATCGGCAATCTATTTTGGTACTTTTGGAAAGATGTATATAGTTAAAATATGCCATGTATAGGCTAGAAGTTATGGTATGTTTTTGAAATGTTTAATCCTTGCCATGTGATTTGGCTTGGAAGTTGAATGATGTTGAATTTAGGAATGAGCTATGAATTTGGTATATTTCATGATGTTGTGGTTGATGAAAGATGTGGATTGAAGATGAGTTATGACATGGATTACCTAATGTTTGATATATATACATATATGTTTTGAGATGTACAATTGTTACTTTGAATAGACTCAAATGTGATGACATTAGGTATAGAAGTAAATGGTATTGTTGATGATTAATTGATGAATGAAATGGTATGTTTGAATGCATTTAGAAGCATGAATTGATATTGCTTTGAAGCTTGTTGGTTGACCCATGTATGGGTGGCAAATTGGCCTTGCAAATGACCTATTTTTGCACATGGTCAAGAGACACGGCCATGTGTCTCTTCCATACGGTTTAAGGGTCACTTCTAGGTGTGTCTGGACAGGTCACACGGTCGAGGCCCATGGGCGTGTCAGGTAGCCGTGTGAACAAGTCAGTATGTATGCTCTGTTTGGGCATGACCTAGACACATGAGCGTGTCTGGTAGTCGTGTGAGGCACATGACCGGCCTACACGGGCGTGTGACTTTTGCAATGTTGAAGAATGATTAAATTTCTGAAAACTTTCATAAGTGTTCGGTTTAGTCCCGACATCTTTTTAATACGTGTGTAAGGTCTCGTAGACCTCGATAAGGGACTATATGCTCGTATTTGAGTATGTTTGATTGATGATTGACTTTGTGTCGTGAAATGAATGTGAAATGTTCCAATGATTCGGTAATGCCTCTTAACCCTAGTCCGGTGACGGTTATGGGTTAGGGGTGTTACATTTTAATTGGTATCAGAGCTACGATTTAGTCGATTCTCGGGCTAACGTAGCGTGTGTGAGTCTAGCTATACATGCCATATATGAAATTGCGATAGTGTGATGAATCCTGACAATTATAAATATGGTTTTAGATAGCAAATGGATCCCGATCGAGTAGATGCTGACTATGTAGAGAGTAATACGCCTGCTCCCGCTCAAGGGACAACGTCGACCACATCTAGGCTGAATGATAATAGTGAGGGAGGAGAGGCTAAGCAAACCTTCTTCAGAATAATGAGTGAGTGGTTTTCAGAGTTCATTCGAATGAATCTGGCTACTCCACAACCTCCACCGCTACAAATACCTGTTGTGCCACAAGTTGTAGATCCGATCAGATTGAATAAACCTCTTGTGGATAAGATACGTAAGTATGGAGCCAAAGAGTTTAGGGTCACAGCTGATGTCGATGCTGAGCGAGCTGAGTTTTGGCTCGAGAATACAACTCGGGTATTTGATGAGATATCGTTGACCCCTGATGAATGCATTAAGTGTGCAGTTTCTTTGTTGAGAGATACCGCGTATAACTGGTGGAAGACGTTGATATCCATGGTTCCGAGAGAGAGAATCACCTAGGATTTTTTTCAAGTTGAGTTCAGAAAGAAGTATATTAGTCAACGATTCATAGATCAAAAACATAAAGAGTTTCTAGAGTTGAAACAAGGTCATTTGTTAGTTAATGGGTACGAGCAGGAATTTGTGAGATTGAGTCAGTATGCACGAGAATGTGTTTCGGCTGAAGCTATTACGTGTAAACACTTTATAGAAGGGATGAATGAAGATATTAAGTTGTTTGTTGGGATTCTTGACATAAATGAATTTGTTGTGTTAGTCGAAAGAGCCTGCAAAGCCGAGGAGCTCAGTAAAGAAAAGAAGAAAGTCAATTTTGAAGCTCGAGATGAAAGAAAAAGATCAAAGAGTAAGTTTTCTCAACCTTCGACGAAGAGATTTAGAGATGCAAACAATCACTCAAATGTTTTGTTTGGATATCCGGGTAGAGTTCGTCCGAGAGAAAGTGTTGGTCCAAAAGCTCAACTCTCGACTGAATCAAGTGTTGGCAGTGTTAAAAGCAACAAGCCTGAGTGTAGACAGTGTGGAAGACGACATGTGGGAGAATGTTGGGGCAAGTATAATAATAGAACTTGTTACAAGTGTGGATTACGAGATCACTTCATTAGAGATTGCCCAAAGTTAGTTGAAGAAGAAAATGTTCAGAACATGAGATCGAGCAATATGATGGCTCGGGGTAGACCACCCAGAAACGTTGGGAATGTGAGTGGAAGTCAAAGAGGGACTACCGATACAGCTGTGAGATTGGAGGTAAGAGCACCTGGCCGAGCTTATGCAATACGTGTACGAGAGGAAGCGTCATCTCCAGACGTCATCACTGGTACTTTTACTCTATTTGAAACGATGTGATTGCATTGATAGATCCAGGAGCTACTCATTCGTATGTGTGTATGAATCTAGTATCAAGTAAGACTCTACCTGTTGAGTCTACTGAAATCGAACCCCTTAGGCAAGTGTGTCTTGGTGGATAAAGTGTGCAAGAACTGTCCATTGATGTTTTAGGATGCTTGTTTTCCGGCTAGTTTGATGTTGCTACCATTCGATGAATTTGATATAATTCTAGGTATAGATTGGCTCACTTTGCATAATGCTATTGTGAATTGTAAAAGAAAGGGTATTGAATTGAGAAGTCAGAAAGGTGAGATAGTTCGAATTGAATCCAATGATATGAAAGGGTTACCAGCTTTTGTATATGCGATGAAAGCTTTGAACTAT
Source organism: Gossypium australe (assembly GCA_005393395.2). Lineage (NCBI taxonomy): Eukaryota > Viridiplantae > Streptophyta > Magnoliopsida > Malvales > Malvaceae > Gossypium > Gossypium australe. The sequence goes on from CM016615.1 coordinate 70,367,359, forward strand.
GTGAGAAAGGGTTGTGAAGCTTATTTGGCATATGTGATTAATACAAAAGTGACAGAAAAGAAAGTTGAATCTGTGCCTGTGGTTAATGAGTTTCCAAATGTGTTTCCTGAAGAATTACCGGGATTACCTCCAATACGAGAAGTTGAATTTGGAACTGAATTAGTGCCGGGGACTACTCTTATCTCAATAGCTCCGAATAGAATGGAAACAACAGAATTGAAAGAGTTGAAATCTCAGTTGCAAGAGTTGACTGATAGAGGATTTGCACGACCGAGTTTTTCACCTTGGGATGCTCCTGTGTTGTTTGTGAAAAAGAAAGATGGCACTATGAGGATGTGTATCGACTATCGACAGTTGAATAAAGTGACAATAAAGAATAAGTATCCATTGCCACGTATTGATGATTTGTTTGAACAGCTGAAAGGAGCAACAGTGTTTTCTAAGATAGATTTGAGACCGAGCTACTACCAGCTATGAGTCAAAGAATCAGATGTACCGAAAACTGCTTTCAGAACGAGGTAAGGACATTATGAATTCTTAGTGATGCCTTTCGGACTAACAAATGCTCCTAGAGTGTTTATGGATATGATGAATCAGATATTCAGACCGTATTTGGATCGCTTTGTTGTGGTGTTCATTGATGATATTCTGATTTATTCCTGTGATGAGACGCAACATGCCGAACATTTGAGAATTGTGCTACAGACTCTGCGTGAGAAACAATTGTATACTAAGTTTAGCAAATATGAATTTTGGTTACGTGAGGTTCGTTTTCTAGGGCATTTTGTGTCAGCTGCAGGAATATGAGTTGAACCGAGTAAAATCTCTACTATATTAGAATGGAAGCCTCCGAGAAATGTGTCTAAAGTTCGTAGTTTTCTGGGATTAGTGGGATATTATAGGCGATTTGTGAAAGGTTTCTTGATGATTGCGACTCCATTGACGAAGTTGCTGCAGAAAGATGTTCAATTCTAGTGGTCGGAAAAGTGCCATCAGAGTTTTGAGCAGTTGAAAGCGTTGTTGACAGAAGCACTAGTGTTAGTTCAACCTGAATCAAGAAAAGAATTCATAGTTTATAGTGATGCATCGTTGAATGATTTGGGCTGTGTGCTGATGCAAGAAGGTAAAGTCATTGCTTGGGCTTCGAGGCAGTTAAAGTCGCATGAAAAAAACTATTCGATGCACGACCTTGATAGCAGCAATTGTGTTTACATTGAAGATTTGGCGTCACTACCTATTTGGTGAGAAATGTCACATCTATATTGATCATAAGAGTTTGAAGTACTTGATGACTCAGAAAGAATTGAATTTACGACAGAGAAGATGGTTAGAGTTGCTGAAAGACTATGAACTTGTGATTGATTATCATCCGGGTAAAGCTAATGTTGTAGCTGATGCTTTGAGCCGAAAGTCTATATGTGCTTTGCGAGCAATGAATGCTCAGAAAGATCTGTGTGATGATAGTGCAGTTTTGGCCGAGTTGAAAGTAAAGCCGATGTTTGTGCGTCAGATTTGTGATGCCCAGAAAAGTGATGTTGAAATGATGGCTAAACAAGCTCGATATGATTTGAATTTGGATTCAGAATTTCGAATGGATAGTGATGATTGTTTGAGGTTTAGAGATCGGATTTGTGTTCCGAAGAAATCAGAGTTGATTCAATTAATTTTTAATGAAGCTCATAATAGTCGTTTGACTGTTCATATGGGGAGTACAAAAATATATAATGATTTGAAACAGTTTTATTGGTGGCATGGTATGAAACGGGACATCCCGACTTTGTGTCGAAATGTTTAATTTTTCAGCAAGTTAAAGCTGAACATCAGGTTGCGTCCGGATTGTTACAATCGATTATGATTCCTGAATGGAAATGGGAAAGGATTACAATGGACTTTGTGTCGAGATTGCCTTTAACTCCGGGAAAGAAAGATGCAATCTGGGTGATAGTTGATAGATTGACGAAATTAGCTCATTTCATTCCGGTGAGAACAGGCTATTCACTTGACAAGTTAGCTGAGTTGTATATCGCTGAGATTGTGAGATTGCATGGAGTGCCACTATCTATTGTATCTGACAGAGATTCGAGATTTACCTCGCGATTTTGGAAGAAATTGCAAGAGGCTTTAGGCACAAAATTGCATTTCAGCACTGCATTTCATCCGCAAACGAATGGACAATCTGAGTGGATCATTCAAGTTCTCGAAGATATGCTGAGGTGTTGTGTTCTTGAATTTGAAAGTTCGTGGGAAAAGCATTTACCGTTGATTGAATTTGCGTACAATAACAGTTTTCAATCTAGTATCAAAATGGCACCGTATGAGGCTCTTTACGGTCGAAAATGTCGAACTCCATTGTATTGGACTGAGCTGAGTGAGAATAAGATTCACGGAGTTGATTTGATCAAAGAAACTGAGCAGAAAGTGAATGTGATTCATGATAGTTTAAAAGCGGCCTCAGATCATCAGAAGTCTTACGCAGACTTGAAATGAAAAGATATTGAATTCAAAGTTGGTGAAAAAGTGTTTTTGAAAGTGTCTCCATGGAAAAAGATACTCCGATTTGGCCAAAAAGGCAAGTTGAGTCCGAGGTTCATTGGGCCGTATGAGATCATTGAACGAATAGGGTCGGTTGCTTATAAATTGATGTTGCCACCTGAGTTAGAAAAGATTCATAATGTGTTTCATGTATTGATGCTTCGACGGTACAGATCTGATCCGTCCCATGTGATTGCTCCTACTGAAGTTGAAATTTAGTCAGACTTGTCGTATAGTGAAGAACCGATCCGAATTTTAGCACGAGAGACCAGAGAGTTGAGAAACAAAAGAATTTCCTTAGTGAAAGTGTTGTGGCATAAACACGGAGTAGAAGAGGCTACGTGGGAGCCTGAAGATGTTATGAGAGAGGAATATCCACACCTATTCACTGGTGCTTAAGGGGGGAGAGTTGTAACAGCCTGGTTTAGACCCTAGTCAGAACAGTCGTTTCGAGACCACAAATCTGAGGTCAGAATAATATTTTAATATTATTTTCTATGTTTAAAGTATGTGAACTAACCTGTGTGAAATTTCTATGTGAAGATTTTATTGATTGTGTGTTTAAATTGCGAAAATGACTTAATCACATAAAACGCAAAAGCTGTGTACTGATTGTTAAAGTGTTAGATTGCTACGACTTTTAAATTAAGGAGTCCTTATGTTGTTATTATTCCATTGATAAATGGGATGGACAAAAATACCTAAGGTTAGTGGATTTTAAAGGTTAATAAAAAGGCTAAATAGGTAATTATGTTATTATATGTTATTGAATAAAACATGAGAAAATACATGTTTGTTTCATCTTTTCTACCACCGATTGTTGAAGAGAAGAATAGCCATGGAAGCATGTTAGGTTTCGGCACATCCATAGCTTGATTAAAGGTCCGTTTTTGTTCGGCTTTTGATAATTTCTATGTTTTTGAAATCATTGCTTTGTGCTCTAGCTAGCGCATGCTTTAATTTTAGAAATTGATAGAGATTTTGAGATGTGCCATTGATGAATATGTGAGCTTGTGATGTTAGTTGGTGAAATATGAAAGCTTGGTGTTGGGTTAATATAGTTTGTATTTGAATTTTTGGTGAAATTTAGTATTTTGGGCTAAATTGAGAAAAATATAAATTAGAGGACTAAATTGTGAAATAAATGAAATGTGTGGGCTTTTATGAAAACAGGGGAAATTCAGTTAGGCTTATATGAAAAGAAATTATGTGAATTTGATGATTTTGTGAAATAAGGACTAAAGTGTCAAAATGTGAAAATGTGAGGGCTATTATGTAAAAATGCCCTAAATATGTGTGTTTGGACCAAAATGAATGACTTGGTGATTGAATGGGCTGAATTTGAATGTGTATAGACCAAGAAAGGAGAGGTTCGGATTGAGATCGAGGCAAAGACAAAGTGCTCGTTTAATCGACCGTTTCGGTATTTCAACATCCAAGGTAAGTTCGGATATAATACTAGTTGTAAACTATATCTATGTGATGTGAATTGAATGAATATATATATATATATATATATATATATATATATATATATAACTATGAAATTAGAAATGCTATGTGCGGAATTGAATTAGATGGCACTAAGTGTGCAAAATGAGAAACGAGATAAAGATGGTTAATACTGTGTGTGCGAAAAGATAGAAGCTTCGGCTTATCGAATTGGCACTGTTTGTGTGATACAGATATAAGTTCGGTTTAACATATTGGCACTAAGTGTGCGATGATGACTATGTTTCTGTTATGAAATTGGCACTAAGTGTGCGAATAAATCAAAGGAATAGCAAGGGTTGTGTAACATCCTGAAAAGGGCCTATGCATTTTCAGTTTAATTGTACGAAATGTCAAGTCTCAAGTACTAAGATTAAATTTTTGATACTTTTGAAAACATATGGAAATGTATGGAAAAGTATGGAAATGTAAGGAAATGTATGGAAATGTATGGAAATGTGTGGAAATGTATGGAAATGTATGGAAATGTAAGGCAATGTATGGAAATGCTTTGGAAACGTTAAGTTTGAAAGATGAAAGTGAACATTTTGGAAACTTGAACATTTTGGAAACTTGAACATTTTTGGAAACCTGAACATTTTTGGAAATGATTCAAAAATGGAAAGTGAACATTTCTGGAAACTTGGAAATGTAAGAAAAATGGCAAGTTACAGAGCCGATCGAAAATTTTAGGAAACTTAGAAATGATGTCGAAATGTCAAATTTTAAAGTTCAAAATAGGAAATAAGGGCTAAAGGGCCTTAAAAGAAAAAGTTGGTAAAGTTTGACACACAAACAGGCTTGGAAAAGTGGCCTGAAGATGTCACTTAGGGCCTATGGAAATGGCGCCATGTGCAAGAGGAATGGGCCTGGGTTCGAGTCACTTGGGAAGCAAATAAAATAAGTTTTATTTTTGCTTCTAGAGACACCAAGGTGGACGGCACAAGCATTCTAGAAAGGAGTGTTTTATTTTCATAAATATTCGATTAATAAGTTGATAAATAAGGGATTTTTTTTTAGATTTTAAAATTGGATTATCTTGGAAAGATAAATGATGGATTAAATCTTTTTAATAAGGCCAGGCAAGGGACTCTTTGGCTGATAACTTTGCTTATAAAAGGAGGGCAGGAGGGCTACTCATTCACTTTTGTTCCCTCGTCCTCTCTGCCGAATTTTTCCTAGCTCTCTCCCCCCCTCTCTGCCGAATTTTTCTTTAAGAAAAACCCATCTTTTCTTCTTCTATTTTCTTCTCTGTTTCCACTGTCAAAGTCGAATCTTTGTTGATTCTAAGTAAAGGAGCAATCAACTACAACATCAAAAGGGTTTCTACAATTGTTGAAAACAAGGATCAAGGATCTAAGGCAAGATAAGTATATATATATATATATATATATATATATATATATATATATATGGCCGAAAGTTTTTTTTTATGTTAGATCTAACATATGAATTATAGGAATTTCGATATCAATAAAGGGAGTAAGGAACCGATATTTTTGAGGTCTCATCATAAGGTAAGTGGTTATAATCGGCCAAGGTTTCTTTTGAATGTCTAGATCTACTCGTTTTAATCAGAGACTAACCAAATCAATGGATTTAATGGTTAGCCGATTTCAAGGGAGAAGAACACAAATCTTCGGGATTTGATTGTTAGTCAAATCGGCAAACAAGGTGAGTATTAGTAATACAAATCCTACTAGGATTTGGTTTTCTTTAAGCCAAATAGATTTATTAATATGCTTTGGCCGAATATAGGAGTTAAAAATCTAGATCGTTGGATCGGGATTTTCGGGATCTCAAGGAATCCAATAAGCGAATCAGGTGTGTATCCATACTAATCTTCAATAAATTATATGGCAATTATTAAATGTATGAATATGCATAAGAATGTGAATATGGTTAAGTACCACAAGTGAAAGAGTACCCAGGTACGTTTCCTACTTTTGATAGGATTGCAAATATGAAATATTTTGAACATGTGAATAGTAGCATGAATGAGAATTAAGTAAGTTATGCATGATATAAAATATATGGGGCATTCGGGATCTATGTGAAAGGGGAAGAAGGTGTTGACTTCGGTCACACCAACGGAATATGGTGACTACGGTCACAACATTTGAATATGGTAACTTCGGTTACATTATCTGAATTTGGTAACTTCGGTTACATTATTTGAATATGGTGTCTATTGACCCAAATTATATGGGCGATGAGCACGTCGACTGCAGCGACTGCCTTCGATGGTGTGTAGCGGATGGAGGGTTGACTTAGTAGTCCCCACGGTGTGACTGGCAGGTACGGGTGGTGTGTAGCGGATGGACAAATAGGCTTGGGTTTGGGTTGCATCATCATTTATCTTTATATGAATATGGATTTGATATGAACATGTATGCCTGATTTGTTGAATGTTAGTACTGTGTGCACATTGAGTCTGTTGACTCACCCCGTTGTGGGAACTATTTTCAGGTGATGAACAGTGACGGACCGGGACGGTAGACCTTGAGGTGGCCATGCATCCACTTGAAGACTTTATTTAGAATTTGGACTTTATATTTTCTAAGTACATTTAATTTTATTATTGGGTTTTATTTGATGTAATAAGGCCATAAGGCCCAGTGGATTTTCTTTATTTCTGCTTTATTTTTAATTATTTTGTTACACACGATTGTTGGATTAAATTTTAAGTGAAATATATTTTTTTTATAAACCTAAAGAAAATTATTTTGTCACCTTAATAAAATTGGATTTTTAAAATTAATTAAATGGGTTTCCCAACCTAAGCCCAATCCAAAACAATATTTTCCTAAAATTTTACAAATTTTCTCTAAGTAACAAAGAATTTGAAAACCGGTTTACTTAAGGAACATACCAGATCCGGTCCAGGCTCGTGGGCTGGGTGTGGGGTGTTTCAGCTTGGTATCAGAGCCCAGTTTTAAAACTCTCGGCCTATGGGCTAAGGCCCAAAACATTTTGAATTCGAGCCCAAAGGATTTTCTTTGAAAATAAGCAGGTTTTATGGCATGGCACCTAAGTCTCCGACCCGCAGTCCACCAGGTAAGTACCCTTAACTTTATGTGTGATTCTGTGATTTATGAACTGTGTAAGGGTAGAACAGGCATGGAACGTAGAATAGAATGATAGGAACTTGAACCCTAGGACTAGTGTACTCAAACACAAATACATAAGACTTAATGCACTAAACAAACCTATGGCTAAGTCACTGAGCTAGGGTGTGGTAACCCCTGTGCGCATGTCTAGGATTGGATCCAGAAGAGCCTGGTATTTAAACAGTCCTAGTGACTCACCTCCTCTTCGCAGGAATCCTACCTGGTGCGTAGCTTCGGTTCACCCTAACTCAGAGGGCTCAGTAGGTGTGGCAACCTCTGTGCGCATGTCTAGGAATGGTTTCGGTGGGAGCTTGGTATTTAAGCAGTCCGCGTGACTCACCTCCTCTCCACTCGAATCCTGCCTGGTGCGTAGCTTTGGTTCACCCTGACCAAGAGGGCTCGGCCATAGGCTAAACATAATGACTAAAACCCGAAAAGGGAACTAGCCATGTTTTAGAAAAAAAAAAAAAAGAGAGAACAAAACAACAAACCCTAGTTTTTTCCAAACTTTTAAAATTTTCTTTTAAATCTGAGAAAAAAAATTATTTTATAATATTTTTTGAAAAACTCCTGATTTGAGAAAATTACAAAAATGCCCTTAGTGGTGAAATTACCAAAATACCCATGAGGTCAAAAATTACCGAAATACCCCCGGATTTTGAAATTTTTCCAAATTACCCCGAGACTTTGAAATTTTCAAAATACTTTTTGACGAAAACACCAAGGAACGTTTTCTTCTGAAAAATTACGAAAATGCCCCTGTAGGACAAAATTACGAAAATACCCCTGGGTAGTGGAAAACAACAACAACAAAAACTACAACGTTTCTCTGAATGAACGAAAGTTCATACTTGTTTGATGAATGAATGAATGAATGGAAAGACTGTATGCTTGTGTGAATACGAAAGAACCACTCCTAAAACTCTTGTCATAAAATTTCTTCGCGAGTAAACAAGTGAAACCAAAGTACTAATACATAAAACTTCTTAATCAGATCTCAACGCTGAAATGAGCTCTAGAGGACATGGCCGTCGTGGACGAGGTAGAGGAAGGATGGCCGTGTCAGAACCCGTTAGATCGGGTCAAGGGTCTGATAACAAAATACCGCCACCACCACCCCCAGCTTTTAATGTTGAGCAGCAGGCTCAGACGGGGGAAGATGCTGTGTCGCAGGCTGTGCTGCGAGTTTTGGAATTGGTGGCTGGTGCGGGAGGAAATTCAGGAAATCGTAAGTCTGTGCCTGAACGGCTCCGAGCTAATGGAGCGGAAATATTTCGTGGAGTGTCTGGAGTAGCACCCAGTACGGCTGAGTACTGGTTGGAAGCAATGGAGCGTATCATGGATGAGCTCGATCTGGCTCCTGAGGAAAAGTTGAAAGGGATGGTGGCGTTGTTACGCGATGAAGCGTATCAATGGTGGTTAACTGTTCGAGATGGTGCCACGGCGGAGGATCTGACCTGGGAATATGTTAAGGAGGCATTCCAGAAGAAATATGTGGGAACCAGGTATACAGACGAGCAAAGGAAAGCTTTTCTGGGGCTGGTTCAAGGGAACAAGTCCGTAGCAGAATACGAGGCAGAGTTTCTGAGGTTGAGTCGTTATGCTCGAGGTGTAGTGGCAACTGAGCATGAACGCTGTGTCCGTTTTGAGGACGGACTGAGGGACGATCTGAGACTTTTGATAGCACCGCATCAAGAGCGGGAATTTTCTGCGTTAGTGGAAAAGGCTAAGGTGGCTGAAGGAATTAAGGATTCCGCAAGGCAGAACACTGATCGGACTAGGCCAGAAAGAGGTTTTGGATCGTCTGGATCATCTGGGAATAAGAGGCCTAGAGTTGATGGGCCGCGAGGTCAACAAGTTGGTTCAGAAGGGCGGTATCGACCTTGTGATGTGTGTGGAAAGAAGCACTTAGGAGAGTGCTGGAGGAAAACAGGAGGATGTTTCAAGTGTGGGTCCAAGGACCATATGCTTAAGAATTGTCCTAAGAACCTAGATGAAAATCGACCAGCAACTCAGAATGTTAATCAGGCTGGTAGAGGTGGACAGCAGCCTCAGCAAGGTCGTGGACCGAACCCTGGAGGAAATGGTTCGGGCAAAGGACGTGGAGCACCAAGCAGAGATGCTGGAAGTGCAGACGCAAGGCAACCAAGGTTGGTTTATGCAGTTAGCTGTCGCGAGGAGGAAGATGTGCCAGATGTGACAACGGGTACGTCCCTCATCTCTGGAATACCCTTAATTGCTTTGCTAGTGAGGTGACTGAAACTTTGGATGTGAACCTAGAGAATGTGCCTAGAAAGTATGATAGTTCTTTAGGATCAGAGTGCGCAGCAATAGCGTAGTGGGGTGAGTTAGACCGTACGATTATTCGGTAGTAAGTAATTTCGAGGACGAAATTATTTTTAAGGGGGGTAGAACTGTAACATCCTGAAAAGGGCCTATGCATTTTCAGTTTAATTGTACGAAATGTCAAGTCTCAAGTACTAAGAATAAATTTTTGATACTTTTGAAAACGTATGGAAATGTATGGAAAAGTATGGAAATGTAAGGAAATGTATGGAAATGTATGGAAATGTGTGGAAATGTATGGAAATGTATGGAAATGTAAGGCGATGTAAGGAAATGCTTTGGAAACGTTAAGTTTGAAAGAGGAAAGTGAACATTTTGGAAACTTGAACATTTTGGAAACTTGAACATTTTTGGAAACATGAACATTTTTGAAAATGATTCAAAAATGGAAAGTGAACATTTCTGGAAACTTGGAAATGTAAGAAAAATGGCAAGTTACAGAGCCGATCGAAAATTTTAGGAAACTTAGAAATGATGCCGAAATGTCAAATTTTAAAGTTCAAAATAGGAAATAAGGGCTAAAGGGCCTTAAAAGAAAAAGTTGGTAAAGTTTGACACACAAACAGGCTTTGAAAAGTGGCCTGAAGATGTCACTTAGGGCCTATGGAAATGGCGCCATGTGCAAGAGAAATGGGCCTGGGTTCGAGTCACTTGGGAAGCAAATAAAATAAGTTTTATTTTTGCTTCTAGAGACACCAAGGTGGACGGCACAAGCATTCTAGAAAGGAGTGTTTTATTTTCATAAATACTCGATTAATAAGTTGATAAATAAGGGATTTTTTTTAGATTTTAAAATTGGATTATCTTGGAAAGATAAATGATGGATTAAATCTTTTTAGTAAGGATAATATTATCATATAGAGGAGTGGTGGCCAAGCAAGGGACTCTTTAGCTGATAACTTTGCCTATAAAAGGAGGGCAGGAGGGCTACTCATTCATTTTTGCTCCCTCGTCCTCTTTGCCGAATTTTTCTTTAAGATAAACCCATCTTTTCTTCTTCTATTTTCTTCTCTGTTTCCACTATCAAAGCCGAATCTTTGTTGATTCTAAGTAAAGGAGCAATCAACTACAACATCAAAAGGGATTCTACAATTTTTGAAAACAAGGATCAAGGATCTAAGGTAAGATAAGTATATATATATATATATATATATGGCCGAAAGTTTTTTTTTATGTTAGATCTAACATATGAATTATAGGAATTTCGATATCAATAAAGGGAGCAAGGAACCGATATTTTTGAGGTCTCATCATAAGGTAAGTGGTTATAATCGGCCAAGGTTTCTTTTGAATGTCTAGATCTACTCGTTTTAATTAGAGACTAACCAAATCAATGGATTTAATGGTTAGCCGATTTCAAGGGAGAAGAACACAAATCTTCGGGATTTGATTGTTAGTCAAATCGGCAAACAAGGTGAGTATTAGTAATACAAATCCTACTAGGATTTGGTTTTCTTTAAGCCAAATAGATTTATTAATATCCTTTGGCCGAATATAGTAGTTAAAAATCTAGATCGTTGGATCGGGATTTTCGGGATCTCAAGGAATCCAATGAGCGAATCAGGTGTGTATCCATACTAATCTTCAATAAATTATATGGCAATTTTTAAATGTATGAATATGCATAAGAATGTGAATGTGGTTAAGTACCACAAGTGAAAGAGTACCCAGGTACGTTTCCTACTTTTGATAGGATTGCAAATATGAAATATTTTGAACATGTGAATAGTAGCATGAATGAGAATTAAGTATGTTATGCATGATATAAAATATATGGGGCATTCGGGATCTATGTGAAAGGGGAAGAAGGTGTTGACTTCGGTCACACCAACGGAATATGGTGACTACGGTCACAACATTTGGATATGGTAACTTCGGTTACATTATCTGAATTTGGTAACTTCGGTTACATTATTTGAATATGGTGTCTATTGACACAAATTATATGGGCGATGAGCACGTCGACTGCAGCGACTGCCTTCAATGGTGTGTAGCGGATGGAGGGTTGACTTAGTAGTCCCCACGGTGTGACTGGCAGGTACGGGTGGTGTGTAGCGGATGGACAAATAGGCTTGGGTTTGGGTTGCATCATCATTTATCTTTATATGAATATGGATTTGATATGAACATGTATGCCTGATTTGTTGAATGTTAGTACTGTGTGCACATTGAGTCTGTTGACTCACCCCTTGTGGGAACTATTTTCAGGTGATGAACAGTGACGGACCGGGACGGTAGACCTTGAGGTGGCCATGCATCCACTTGAAGACTTTATTTAGAATTTGGACTTTATATTTTCTAAGTACATTTAATTTTATTATTGGGTTTTATTTGATGTAATAAGGCCATAAGGCCCAGTGAATTTTCTTTATTTCTGCTTTATTTTTAATTATTTTGTTACACACGATTGTTGGATTAAATTTTAAGTGAAATATATTTTTTTTTATAAACCTAAAGAAAATTATTTTGTCACCTTAATAAAATTGGATTTTTAAGATTAATTAAATGGGTTTCCCAACCTAAGCCCAATCCAAAACAATATTTTCCTAAAATTTTACAAATTTTCTCTAAGTAACAAAGAATTTGAAAACCGGTTTACTTAAGGAACATACCAGATCCGGTCTAGGCTCATGGGCCGGGTGTGGGGTGTTTCAGGTTGAACGAGAGGTAATATCGAGTAATTGAGTAGCATGAATGGTGAGTAACTATGTATTGGTCAAGGTACGTTTGAACCTATGTGGTTGATGATAGCTTTAAAAGTTGAATAAATAGATACTTGAGCATATGGTTGAGATCGATGATGAGCCTAATTGTGCATTTATCTAAGTGATGGTATTATTGAATTGTATGTATTGTATTTGGAACTTACTATGTAACACTACACAATCGAGACGTTGCCGGAGTCGAGCACGAGGCGTTATTTAACTTACCTTACAACTTCGTGTATAAAAAATAAATTATTTCATCATTCACAATAAATTTGTTCATCTGTGCAATAGTCATTCATTTAATTATAACTCTAGTTACGAAACTCGAAATATAGATCTGTAAATTTTCCCTAAAACTAGACTCATATATTTTCTCACCATAAAATTTTCAGAATTTTTGGTTTGGCCAATTAGTACAGTTTATTCATTAAAGTCTCCCCTATTTCACAGTCCAACGGTTCTAATCACTTTTCACTAAAAATCAATTTTCTCATTGTACAATTTTTATATGTTGTTTCTACTTATTTCTACTGAAAGTAGGCTCACTAAGAAATCTAGACATATAAATTATAACTCATAATTATTTTTGTACAATTTAAAATGTTTTTCTAAAGTCTAAATAGGGGACTTCAAATACCATTCTGACCCTGTCTCACTAAAATTCAAATATCACAGAATATAGAATTCCTTTGCTTACACTGTTTCTTTCATATGAAAGTAGACACAATAAGATTTAATTATAGATCTTATTCACTTTTTAATTCCATTTCACCTGTTTTTGGTGATTTTTCAAATTTACATTACTACTGTTGTCCAAAAACTGTTTCATTGCAAATTTTTACTTTTTCCTACTTTCTTTGTAGTAAACATCACTTAGGTATCCATACAAAATAATTCTGTAACACCCCAAACTCAGCCTATGCGTTAAGACCAGACTTGGCGTGCCACACAATTCGAACTTATGTCCAGTCATCAATGCTTTTAATGAAAACAATTTTTCAAAACGATTTTGAAGACGGAGTTTATCAAAAATCGAGATTTATTTGAAAACCATGATTTTAAAACATGAGAGTTTACAATTTGATTTTCAGAGAAATAATTGGTTAAAAACTTAAATAATTGGTTAAAGAGTTTTCACGGAAATTTTACGAGTAAGTGATATTTAAGAAAAAACCCTTTTTATACGTAAGTTTAAGAAAACATTTATAAGAATTAAATAGCCCCATTTAAGTAACTAAAACATATTATAATCCATCCACGAATAAAAATCCATAATAATAATACCAGAGGCCTTATTACATTGCAATTGAAATAGTACTTAGATAAAAATACTTAAAAGAAGTTCAAAGTTTTTATAACTCATCATTCGTAGTATGGCCTTCACACAAAGTCATCCCCGGCCCGAGCCTCCATCAATTGCCTGAGAAGGTTAAGAAAAACAGGGTGAGTTACTAAGAACCCAGTGTGTAACCCACTTACCATGATCATTGGGCCAAAACCATTTAAGCATTTAATTGGGCTTGAGCCCATTTACAAATGTACAATATATAAAAATCAAATATAAAAATAATACATATGATATGCAATTCCCAACCAAGCCTAATTTCCATCCGCTACACACCACCTGTACCAACCAACACACCTGTGGGGATCAAGTCAACCCACCCCGCCAACACACCAATAGCAGGCATTAAGCCAATTATAATATTTGTGGCAGAGCCACCGAACTAGATTGTGACAGAGTCACCGAACTAGATTTTGGCAACAGGCCTTTCTTCTCTTCATCAATTATCCCAACCCATGCAGTCATGTATATATATATAATGCTTAACAATATATTCATAAGGTAAATTTCAACAAAAAGCCCATATTACAAGTTATCAATTTGGCCCATTAGTCAAAATAGCAATTTGGCCCATTTAACGATCTAGCAAATTTTGGCCCATATAACAAATACCAAGCGGCCCATATAGCAACATATCACATTTGGCCCATAAAGGGTATTTTCGTAATTCGGTCCGTAGGGACATTTCATAATTCAACCCATTAGGGGCATTTTTGTAATTCGTCCCATAAGGGCGTTTTCATAATTCGGTAATCGTGCTCATTAAGGGTAATTCGGTAATCTCTCAACCTAAGGGTATTTCATAAATTTTACCCACCAAGGGTAATTCGTTTAGGCACAAAAATTGAAACTATCCATCTGCGTTATGCTGACTAAATTGACTATAAATAGAGTTAGAGAACTCAAAATTTAGATCCGTAAATTTTTCCTGAAACTAGACTCATATAACCTTTTACTGTAATATTTCCAGAATTTTTGGCTTAGCCAATTAGTACAGTTTATTCTTCAAAGTATCCCCTGTTTCACTGTTTGACAGTTCTGCCCTCTCTTGACAAAATCTCAGATATCTTATTGTACAGAACTCAAATACTGGTTTCGTTTGATCCAAATAAAAATAGACTCACTAAGGATTCTAATAATATAAACCATGTCCCATAATTATTTTTCTACAATTTATAATGATTTTTCCAAGTCAGAACAGGGGATCACATATTCATTCTGAACCAGTCTTACAAAAATTTAAAAATCTCAAAATATAAAAATTCTTTGCTTTCTCTGTTTCTTTTATAAGAAAATAAACTCAGTAATCTTTAATTTTATATCTTATTCACTTTGTTATTCCTTCTATCCTATTTTTCATGATTTTTCAAATACACATCACTGCTTCTAACCGAAACTATTTTATTACAAAAAATGATTATCACTACCATCATACGTATGTCCGAGTGATCACGGATGCCGGTTATCGGTTTTCTTCGATATTTCTACCGAATCATAGAATATTTCATCTTCGATATTTCTACCGAATCATAGAATATTTCATGTGAACTTTCAGAGAGATGTGAGATTTACTCACCATTTCAAACATATATTCGGAAGGGTACGAGATTACACACCTGATTTCGATTTCCTAATGAACCACTCGTCGTTGACCACTATGTTCGAAGGTTGAATATATCGAGTGATTTGTCCCTAAAATATATAGTCGATTATTTTAAATTATTACTCCGTTAGCAACCAATCGAATATTGAATAATATCAATAATCCATAAGAACTCCTTACCTTATTAATATTGGATCCGATTTTCTCCGTTCGACTTAAGGCTAGAATGATGTTCGGCCTCCCACTATATCACTACAAAGAAGAAAAAGATCTTGTTGAGAGAGAATAAGGTGATGGTCTTGGTCAAATGACCATACCGAACCAAAACATAGATTCGGCATTAAGAGAGAGAAAATAAAATATTGAGAAGAATACTTACCGATTGATCAAGAGGTGGATGTTAATATGGATGAGAAGAAGAAATAGAGAAAAGATGAAAGTTCGGTTATGGAGGAAAATATATGTTGATATTCGGTTATGGGGAATAATCAAACAAGAATATGTGATTTAATGATGGTGTTGGTTTAGAGAAGAGAAAAGATTAGAGGAATGGTTAAAAGAAAGGATGAGAGGTTGGATTGATGATAGGTTGTTCGGCTATCCAAGAAAGATGAATAAGGGATGAAGGTTTTGACCAAACAAAAGAGAAGAAAGATTGAAAACATGCAGAATTGTGCTAAGAGGTTTCAGCAATGGAAATAGCAAATTGGGAGAAAATGACACAAGATTTGCAAATAGAAATTTGGCTAAAACCATCCACATCCATTCCCCTAAAAGTAAAAATTTGCCATAATTATGTTTTCCCCATTTTCTTCTCCATCATTCCTTTGCCATAATTGTGTTTTCCCCCTTTTCTTCTCCATCCTTCATTTGCCATAATTGTGTTTTTCCCCATTTTCTTCTCCATCATTCATTTGCCATAATTGTGTTTTTCCCCATTTTCTACAATTATAACTCATAATTATTTTTATACAATTTTAAATGTTTTTCTAAAGTCTAAACAGGGGACTTCAAATACCATTCTGACCCTGTCTCACTAGAATTCAAATATCACATAATATAGAATTCCTTTGCTTACACTGTTTCTTTCATATGAAAGTAGACACAATAAGATTTAATTATATATCTTATTCACTTTTTAATTCCATTTCACTTGTTTTTGGTGATTTTTCAAATTTACATTACTACTGTTGTCCAAAAACTGTTTCATTGCAAATTTTTACTTTTTCCTACTTTCTTTGTAGTAAACATCACTTAGGTATCCATACAAAATAATTCGGTCCCTATACATGTCATAACTTAAAACATTTCAAAACCATTTATATACCAAAGTAAAGGCTTGATAGTGTGATACGAGGCTCCGACGATCTCCAATCCAAGTGAGTTCAACACACTATAAAACAAAGGAAAGGAAAAGAACGAGTAAGCTACTAATAGCTTAGTAAGTTACATGTAAACAATAAGCACTCAATCAATAATTAACATTTTCACATACAATTAATTAATATCCTTCTTAGCAAATTTAATCACTTACACATGTACAATCTTACCAGTTCACTTGCACATACATTTAAGTACTTAATCATTATCTCGTATGCTCATTCTTTCAATTATACTTGCATACACACTTCATCTCATATTCACTTTAATTTATTATTAATGCCATTGAACACTCGGAATATATACGGATACGTAGAGAATTAGCACATAAGTGCCACACTGATATGTAGCCGAAGCTACCACTGATATGTAGCAAAAGCTACCGAAGCTACCACTGATATGTAGCAGAAGCTAACACTGTAATGTAGCCGAAGCTACCACTGATCAATAACACTGGAAATGTCCGCGGGCCTGCTCACACAAGCTGTCAGGTGTCTGCAACACATGCTAGATCACCCAGCACTCGGGACTCACTGTAACACTGTAATACTGTAACACTGGTCTCTAGTGATATATCACTTGTATCCACTTCTATTCCTAAGTTCAACCGGGAATTTACTCTTAACACTTATTTTAAACACTTTATCACTTGAATAATTCATGAACAATTTTCCTTCCACATTCAATATTAATTCGCATATCAAGTATAATTCACAATTTATAAAAATATATTGCTATTATTTACACATAACTTACCTCGGATGCAAAACGACTATTTTCGTAAATTAGTCGACAACCTTCTCTTTTCCCCGATCACCTTCACTATTCCTTCTTTCTTGATCTATATTAGCACAATTTAATACATTTATCAACATTCCATTCAAATACAATTCATACGCAATATTTTGGCAGAAATTGTTTTTGCCCCTAAAGTTTCATATATTTACACTTTTTCCCCAAAGCTCAGAAATTAAACTTCATCCCTTATTCTTATGTTTTATGACATGCTGATCATTTTTCCCTTGTATGACAACATCAAATTCTCACTCTAACATGTACTTATGAACATTAGGTATTTTTACCGATTAAGCCATTTTATTCGTTTTCACTTAAAATCGCTTAGCAAAAGTTGTTTAACATAATTTCAAACCTCATATTCTATCATAAAACATCAAAATAAACATATTTCACTTATGGGTATTTTTCCAAATATGAACCCTAAGTTAAATTATTGCTAGTATAAGCTAAATCAAGTTACCGGGACTCTAAAAACGTAAAGAACATTAAAAATGGGGCTTGGAATCACTTACTATGGAGCTTGGAAGCTTGAAACAAACCCTAGCTATGGAGAACCCTTGAAATTTTGTCCTAATAAAGAAGATGGACATATTTTGCCATCTTTTTCCCTTTTAATTTTCTTTTTAATACCGAATGACTAAAATACCCTTCATCAAAACTTTAGTTATTTTTATCTATGCATGTCCATTTTTGTCCATGGAAATATAATGGTCTAATTACCATTTAAGGACTCCTACTTCAAACCCCCATTACAATCAAGTACTCTATGAATTAGAACCCCTATTTAGCAACTTTTGCAAACAAGTCCAAATAGGCAATTTAAGCATGCAATCAATAAAATTTCTTATCGATACTCTAACACATGTATTTAATCACTCGGTAAATCATAATAATTAATTGTAATAAACTTTTATATCTCGGATTCGTGGTTTCACAACCACTGTTCCAAGTAGGCCCTATTTCGGGCTATCACAATTCTCCCTCTTTAAGGATTTTCGTCCTCAAAAATCTTACCAGTGAATAAGTTGGGATACTGTCTCCTCATAGCCTCCTCAGTTTCCCATGTTGCCTCTTCCACTCCATGTCGTTGCCATAACACTTTCACTAAATCAATTTCTTTGTTTCTCAACTGTTTCACTTCTCGTGATAAGATTCGAACCGGCTCTTCTTCGTATGTCATATCCGATCGAATTTCCACTTCAGTTGGTGAAATCACATGCGATGGGTTCGATCGATATCGCCTCAACATAGAAACATGAAACACATTATGAATCCTTTCTAATTCTGATGGTAAAGACAATCGATAAGCCACTGGACCGATCCTTTCTATCACTTCATATGGACCAATAAATCTTGGACTTAATTTACCTTTACGGCCAAATCTCAAAATTTTCTTCCATGGAGACACTTTTTCAAACAATCACGGATTATCTTCACTTTTTCTTCGATTTCATTTACCAAATCAACTCTATGCAACCGATTTTCTTTAAGTTCAATCCAGTATAATATAGTCCGACACTTTCGTCCATACAACGCTTCATAAGGTGTCATTTTTATGCTCGATTGATAACTATTATTATATGTAAATTCCACCAAAGGTAGATATCTTTCCCAATTACCTTCAAATTCCAATACACAACATCTTAACATGTCTTCGAGTACTTGAATTACTCTTTCAGACTATCCATCGGTTTGGGGATGAAATGTTGTACTAAAATTTAATTTTGTACCTAATGCCTCTTGTAACTTCTTCCAAAACCTTGAAGTAAACCATGGATCTCGATCAGATATAATAGACATAGGCACACCATATAATCGGACTATTTCAGCAATATACAATTTGGCTAACTTGTCAAGTGAAAAATTCATTCGCACAGGAATGAAATGAGCCGACTTAGTCAAACGATCAACTATCACCCAAATTAAGTCTTTCTTTTTCGGTGACAATGGTAATCTCGACACAAAATCCATAGTAATTCTTTCCCATTTCCATTCCAGTATAGTAATTGGCTGGAGTAATCCCGAAGGTACCTGATGTTCTGCTTTGACCTGTTGACATATTAAACATTTTGATACAAACTCAGAAATATCACGTTTCATACCTGGCCACCAGTACATATTCTTCAAATTATTATACATTTTATTACTTCCCGGATGTATGGACATAATACCACTGTGTGCCTCGTTTAAAATCTTCTGTACAAGCTCTGAATTTTTCAGTACACAAACTCTGCCTCTAAATAATAAACAACCATCAGTCTCAATCTAAAATTCTGAATCATTACCTGACTCACATTGTACTCGTTTATCCTGTAATTTCTCATCATTCTTCTGAGCTTCACATATTTGCTGTAGAAATGTCGGTTTAACTCTCAATTCAGCTATAATTGAACCATCATCAATTAGTGACAACCGGGTATTCATAGCTCGTAAAGAAAATAGAGATTTCTGACTCAAAGCATCAGCTACAACATTAGCCTTACCCGGATGGTAATCAATAAATCAAATGATAGTCTTTTATCAGTTCAAGCCACCTGCGCTGTCTCAAATTCAAATTTTTTTGTGTCATCAAATATTTCAAGCTTTTATGATCAGTATAAATATGACATTTCTCACCGTACAAGTAATGTCGCCATATCTTCAACGCAAATACAATAACAGCTAATTCAAGATCATGTACTGGGTAATTTCTTTCATGTGGTTTAAGTTGTCTTGAAGCATAGGCTATTACTTTACCTTCTTGCATCAAGACACAACCTAAACCATTTAATAAGGCATCACTGTAAATAAAAAATTCCTTACCCGGTTCAGGTTGCACTAATACAAGTGCTTTCGTTAGTAGATCTTTCAATCGGTCGAAACTCTGCTGACATTCATGAGTCCACTAGAACTTCACATCTTTCTACAATAATCGAGTCATCGGAGAAGCTATCATAGAGAATCCCTGTACAAATCTCCGATAATAACTAGCTAAACCCAAGAAACTTCTAACTTCAGATACATTCTTCGGTGGACTCCAATTGACAATAGTTGAGATTTTACTTAGATCTACCTTGATGCCTTCGGCGGATACAATATGTCCAAGAAAACCCACTTCTCGAAGCCAAAATTCACATTTACTGAATTTAGCACATAATTGCTTCTCACGCAAAATTTGCAACAGAATTCTCAAATGTTCTGCGTGTTCTTCTTCATCTCGAGAATAAACCAAAATATCATCAATGAATACTACCACAAATCTGTCTAAGTACGGTCTGAATATCCGGTTCATCAAATCCATGAATACTGCAGGTGCATTAGTTAACCCAAATAGCATAACCAGAAACTCATAATGCCCATACTTGGTTCTGAAAGCAGTCTTTGGCACATCTGACTCTTTAACCTTCAATTGGCAATATTTGGATCTCAAATAAATTTTGGAAAACACAGTGGCATCCTTTAACTGATCAAACAAATCATCTACTCGAGGCAATGGATACTTATTTTTCACTGTCACTTTGTTAAGTTGACGATAATCAATACATAATCTCAATGTCCCATCCTTTTTCTTCACAAATAGCACGGGAGCACCCCACGGGGAGTAACTTGGTCTCACAAATCATTTATCAGTCAACTCTTGTAATTGCACTTTTAATTCTTTCAGTTCAGTTGGTGCCATTCTGTCGGGAGCAATCGATATTGGAGCGGTACTGGGCATTACTTCAATACCAACTTCCACTTCTCTAACCGGAGGCAAACCTGGAATCTCTTTCGGAAACACATCTAAATATTCACATACCACCGGCACTGATTCGATCTTTATTTTAGACACTTTTGTATTCAACACATAAGCAAGATATGCTTCACAACCATTTTTTAAACATTTTAAGATGTCAGGAGTCGTCGCACTATCAATATTCAATTATGGCATGTATAGGTAATCTATTACATCACTACGTTTATCCGAGAATCAACTAAACCGTAGCTCTTATACCAATAAATGTAACACTACACAATCGAGACCATTGCCGGAGTCGAGCACGAGGCGTTATTTAACTTACCTTACAACTTCGGGTATAAAAAATAAATTATTTCATCATTCACAATAAATTTGTCCATCTGCGCAATACTCATTCATTTAATTATAACTCGAGTTACGAAACTCGAAATATAGATCTGTAAATTTTTCCTGAAACTAGACTCATATATCTTCTCACCATAAAATTTTCAGAATTTTTGGTTTGGCCAATTAGTACAGTTTATTCATTAAAGTCTCCCCTATTTCACAGTCCAACGGTTCTAATCACTTTTCACTAAAAATCAATTTTCTCATTGTACAATTTTTATATGTTATTTCTACTTATTTCTACTGAAATTAGGCTCACTAAGAAATATAGAAATATAAATTATAACTCATAATTATTTTTGTACAATTTTAAATGTTTTTCTAAAGTCTAAACAGGGGACTTCAAATACCATTCTGACCCTGTCTCACTAGAATTCAAATATCACAGAATATAGAATTCCTTTGCTTACACTGTTTCTTTCATATGAAAGTAGACACAATAAGATTTAATTATATATCTTATTCACTTTTTAATTCCATTTCACTTGTTTTTGGTGATTTTTCAAATTTACATTACTACTGCTGTCCAAAAACTGTTTCATTGCAAATTTTTACTTTTTCCTACTTTCTTTGTAGTAAACATCACTTAGGTATCCATACAAAATAATTCGGTCCCTATACATGCCATAACTTAAAACATTTCAAAACCATTTATATACCAAAGTAAAGGCTTGATAGTGTGATACGAGGCTCCGACGATCTCCAATCCAAGTGAGTTCAACACACTATAAAACAAAGGAAAGGAAAAGAACGAGTAAGCTACTAATAGCTTAGTAAGTTACATGTAAACAATAAGCACTCAATCAATAATTAACATTTTCACATACAATTAATTAATATCCTTCTTAGCAAATTTAATCACTTACACATGTACAATCTTACCAGTTCACTTGCACATACATTTAAGTACTTAATCATTATCACGTATGCTCATTCTTTCAATTATACCTGCATACACACTTCATCTCATATTCACTTTAATTTATTTTTAATCCCGTTGAACACTTGGAATATACACGGATACGTAGAGAATTAGGACATAAGTGCCACGCAGATATGTAGCCGAAGCTACCACTGATATGTAGCAAAAGCTACCGAAGCTACCACTGATATGTAGCAGAAGCTACCACTGTAATGTAGCCGAAGCTACCACTGTAATGTAGCCAAAGCTACCACTGATCAATAACACTGAATATGTCCACGGGCCTGCTCACACAAGCTGTTAGGTGTCTGCAATACATGCTAGATCACCCAGCACCCGGGACTCACTGTAACACTGTAACACTGGTCTCTAGTGATATATCACTTGTATCCACTTCTATTCCTAAGTTCAACCGGGAATTTACTCTTAACACTTATTTTAAACACTTTATCACTTGAATAATTCATGAACAATTTTCCTTCCACATTCAATATTAATTCACTTACCAAGTATAATTCACAATTTATAAAAATATATTGCTATTATTTACACATAACTTACCTCGGATGCAAAACGACTATTTTCGTAAATTAGTCGATAACCTTCTCTTTTCCCCGATCACCTTCACTATTCCTTCTTTCTTGATCTATATTAGCACAATTTAATACATTTATCAACATTCCATTCAAATACAATTCATACACAATATTTTGCAAAAATTATGTTTTTGCCCCTAATGTTTCATATATTTACACTTTTGCCCCAAAGTTCAAAAATTAAACTTTATCCCTTATTCTTATGTTTTATGACATGCTGATCATTTTTCCCTTGTATGACAACATCAAATTCTCACTCTAACATGTACTTATGAACATTAGGTATTTTTACCGATTAAGCCGTTTTATTCGTTTTCACTTAAAATCGCTTAGCAAAAGTTGTTTAACATAATTTCAAACCTCATATTCTATCATAAAACATCAAAATAAACACATTTCACCTATGGGTGTTTTTCCAAATATGAACCCTAGGTTAAATTATTGCTAGTATAAGCTAAATCAAGTTATAGGGACTCCAAAAACGTAAAGAACATTAAAAACGGGGCTTGGAATCACTTACTATCGAGCTTGGAAGCTTGAAACAAACCCTAGCAATGGAGAACCCTTTAAATTTTGTCCTAATGAAGAAGATGGACATATTTTGCCATCTTTTTCCCTTTTAATTTCTTTTTCATACCAAATGACTAAAATGCCCTTCATTAAAACTTTAGTTATTTTTATCTACGTATGTCCATTTTTGTCCATGGAAATATAATGGTCTAATTACCATTTAAGGACTCCTACTTCAAACCCCCATTACAATCAAGTACTCTATGAATTAGAACCCCTATTTAGCAACTTTTGCAAACAAGTCCTAATAGGCAATTTAAGCATGCAATCAATAAAATTTCTTATCGATACTCTAACACATGTATTTAATCACTCGGTAAATCATAATAATTAATTGTAATAAACTTTTATATCTCGGATTTCTGGTTTCGCAACCACTATTCCGATTAGGCCCTATTTCGGGCTATCACATACTAAGCTTTTGAAAGCTACTGTGTGATTTGTTTCTCTATTTTTTAGTGTCAGCAAAGCTAGCTCGAATCCAGGGATCGTCAGCATCTCAATCACACTATCAGCAATCTATTTTGGAAATTTTGGAAAAATGTATATAGTTGAAATATGGCATGTATAGGCTAGAAGTTATGGTATGTTTTTGAAATGTTTAATCCTTGCATGTGATTTAGCTTGGAAGTTGAATGATGTTGAATTTTTGAATGAGCTATGAATTTGGTATATTTCATGATTTTGTGGTTGATGGAAGATATGGATTGAAGATGAGTTATGGCATCGATTACCTAATGTTTGATATATATACATATATGTTTTGAGATGTACAATTGTTACTTTGAATAAACTCAAATGTGATGACATTAGGTATAGAAGTAAATGGTATTGTTAATGATTAATTGATGAATGAAATGGTATGTTTGAATGCATTTAGAAGCATGAATTGATATTGCTTTGAAGCTTGTTGGTTGACCCATGTATGGGTGGCAAATTGGCCTTGCAAATGGCCTATTTTTGCACATGGTCAAGAGACACGGGCGTGTGTCTCTGCTGTGAAGTTTAAGGGTCACTTCTAGGTGTGTCTGAACAGCTTACACGGTCGAGGCCTATGGGCGTGTCAGGTGGCCGTGTAAACAAGTCAGTATGTATGCTCTGTTTGGGCACAACCTGGACACATGGGCGTGTCTGGTAGACGTGTGAGGCACACGACCGACCCACACGGGCATGTGACTTTTGCAGTGTTGAAGAATGGTTAAATTTCTAAAAAATTTTATAAGTGTTCGGTTTAGTCGTGACCTCTTTTTAATACGTGTGTAAGGTCTCGTAGACCTTGATAAGGGACTATATGCTCGTATTTGAGTATGTTTGATTGATGATTGTCTTTGTGTCCTAAAATGAATGTGAAATGTTCCGATGATTCGATAATGCCTCTTAACCCTAGTCCGGCGACGGTTACGGGTTAGGGGTGTTACAGGGCTCTATACTATAAATTGGCCTACACCTTCACTTTTAAATTTATAACATAGTGTTCTCACTATTAGGTTTACCTGACCAAAGTTTAAATAAGAAACCGCTGCAGTCGATTATAAAAAATTTGTGCCCAATGATCCATCCGAGTAGGGGATTATACTTACCGCGAAAAAAAAGGGTTATATTGATATAAAAAACATGTTAAAAATAAACCTTTTAATTTTAGTTTTTTTTTAAACATAGTTTCTAGAATCATAAAACAATAAGATATGATATAGAATGTAATACATCATAAATCAAGATCTGTTATTTCAAATCATTAAGAATAAATCAAGAACAAAACTAGATACAGAAGCGTACCCGATTCCATTAATTTCTTGAAATCCTCAAATCTTATGTTTTAATCTTCCAAATTAGCACACCTCTCTTTTCTAAAGATGAGATATTAGAAAAGTTACCTATGTGTAATTTGGGGACCATAACCCTAATATATAACTTTTGCACTTAACCTTAATTTCTAATCAGCCCATCATTAATTAGAAATTAGTTACTAGAGTATCTACACATATTTGACTCATGTTTTATTTAATAATTAAAGCCCAATAAACTTTAATTAAATTAAATCACTTTTAATTTGGGTTAACCTATTATGATAGTAAGTAATAACATGCAATTACCCTTATTATATATGTGATGTCCATATTTTCCAACAATCTCCCACTTGGACCACATATATATACTAATTACTCTATAATTACATATCCTTATATAACCTTGTAAGCTCAATACTTTACTATCAATCCAAAAGGTATTCCGAACAATCTCATCCGTTAATTATGTTAACATAGAACCAATGCGACTTTCGTTACATATATCATAACTAAATCCATCCCTGATCCCATATATTAACACAACCAAATAACATTGATTGATTAAGTATGAATGTGTAGCATCAAAATTACATGCAATATGATCCAACCATGCCTATTTCCAACTGGTCATCCTTAACTTTAGTGAGATCAAACTTTACCAAAATCATAGTGTGAATAAACCAAATAAACTTTATTTTTATAGAAAAAAAACTTAGTTTTCGTAAACTGAAATAACTGAAAATGTGTCTATAACATAAAAGCATTTAAAAATACAATCTCTCACTAAAAAAAATATCATTAAATGACATTATACCCATATGAGCAGTGTGCTCATGAAAAACCTTGGGTGGTAATCCCTTAGTAAGCGGATCCGTAATCATGGAGTCTGTCCCAATATGCTTTTATAGACACCTGATCACTCTGAACTCTTACTTTAACAACTAAAAATTTAAAGTCTATGTGTTTTGACTTTGATATCCTCTTATTTTTATTGGAATAAAATAATGCAATTTGTTTTCACAATTTGCACCTTAGTGACAAAATCTTGTATCCATATTCCATCAAAATTGGAGTCTGTATACCTGATGATCTATAACTTATCAGGCTTCTGATATGTGAGTATGTAATCTTTTATTCTTTGAAAATACCTCATAACTCTTTTGGTTGTTATCCAATGGTCTATACCAAGGTTGCTTAAATATCTACCTAACATCCCAACAATTTACGCAATATCTGGACGTGTACATATTTGAGCATACATTAAACTTCCAACAACTAATGGATAGGGAATCTTTTGCATTTCCTGAATTTCAAGGTTACTTTTAGGGCATTAAGTGAGATTAAATTTGTCTCTTTTAGGAATAGGGCTGTCACCTGGTTTACAACCTTGCATGCCAAACCTTTTGAGTACTTTATTGATATAGCTCTTTTGTGACAATTCAAAAATACCCTAAGATCGGTCTCAATGTATCTGAATTCCTAAAACAAAAGAGGCATCCCCAAGATTTTTCATCTCAAAATGCTTACATAAAAATCTATTGGTTCTATGCAATAAGCCTATATCATTAGTAGCAAGCAAAATGTCATCGACATATAGAACTAGGAATATATACTTACTCCCACTGAATTTGTGATACACACAATCATCAACAATATTCATATTAAAATCGGACTAGACAATTACTTGATAAAATTTGTGGTGCCATTGACAGGAAGTTTGTTTGAGTCCATAGATGAATTTTGTTAATTCGCAAATCATATATTTATTTGGCTCTCCAGACTCAAAGTTTTCTAGTTACACCATATAAATTGTTTCTTCAATGTCGCCATTAAAAATCGCAGTCTTAACATCCATCTGATGTAACTCAAGATTAAGATGAGCAACAAGCATCATATAGTCCTGAAAGAGACTTTTGATGATACTAGAGAGAAAGTCTTTGTAAAATCAATGCATTCTTTCTGGGTATATCCTTTAGCTACAAGATGCACCTTATACCTCTCCATATTTCCATTTGCATCCCTCTTGGTTTTAAATATCCATTTACAACCAATTGGTTTTGCACCCTCAGGTAATGGGACAAGTTCCTAAACTTTATTGCCTTGGATAGACTTATACTATTCTTGCATGACTTCAATCCACTTTTGAGAATTAGAACTTTTCATGGTCTGACGAAAGTTGATTGGATCATCTTATTGGAAATATCCAGAGTACCAACAGATGACAACATTGCTAATCCACTAATGAAGCCTCTGACACAGCAGAAGCATGATTGTCACACTAAGTCACTTGGTATTAGATATACTATTGATTGGTCTTAGTGCTAGTGGGAGATTGTTAGAGTATGCCCAAATACCAATCATGAGATGATTGTAATCATATACCCGTTTTACCTTATTTGTTAATATAAGGCATTGATATTATTTTTTAGTTTATTTTTCTCTGTGTGTAAATAAACTGATTAATAATAAAGTCCTGAGAATAATATGATTATTCTTAAAAGGTTCTTAGTCAAGTATTATTGCGGGCTTGGACAATAATAATGCATTGAGACTAATGTGTAGTTGATTAATGACAAAGTGTTGTCATTGACATAGGAATGTCAAAACCAATACATGAGTATGTGTTAGAGAACAACATATTGGATTGACCCACTTTGAGTATGTTTCTTGTATTATTATGTAATAGTCACAACATTACTCATAGTGATAACTATGTATATGATCCTCAGACTTGAGATCATTATTGTCCCAACATCGTGAGTCATATATTTTGATGTAGTCAAACGTCTACCGTAACATGCTCTACTATAAAGACTGATGTTAGGTATGCCACAATCTATGTAGTGAGATATGATTGATCAAGATAGGATTTGTCCCTTCAACATAAAAGGAGCAATACCTTAGGTCATTTGGTGGAGTGAGACTAGAAATGCATGGTCATGCTCAAATAAGTTGATATGAGATATCACACTTATTTATTTATTGTAGTCTACTCATAATATTAAGAAATATGATATTGGACTATACAAGTGTAACTATTCCTTGAATTGTGTCCAATCTAGATATAAAGTATAAAAAGATATAATACATGAAAAATTTATCACAGAAAGGTTATGTCGAATCACGGCTTCTTGTAACTTGGGTAGCAATGATGCATTGCTAGATGCCATTCATTGCTTGTAACATTAAAAATGTTCTAGTATTACTACTAACGTTACAAGAGCATACAAGGTCACACCGTATGGTTGAAGCAAATAGAATCCAAACACAGTTGGTATTGTGTTTAGCTGTCACATGAATTAATTTAATTTGACAGTTAAATATTGAATGAATTATATGTACATATTTCTTGTACACAAATACAAAACATAGTTAAAATTAATATATGAATTTGATTCATATAAAAATATTAACTGAATATAGTTTATTGAAATTATTAAAATAAATAGTTGTAATAATAATTTCAGTCAAAGATAAAAAATATGAAAGTTAATATTCTTTTGGAAAGAATATAATATTTAATTACTTTCCATATGTTTCTCTATAAAGGAAAATGAATAAATAATTTTTATTATTATGTGATATTAAAGAAAAAGGAATAGAATCCCTTATAGTGTTTATGTTACCAAGTAAAAAAAAACAAACAGAGGGGTCTAGCAACTAATTTTTATTATTCTCTCTGAAAAGTTTAATGAGGGTTTTTATTGTTCATTCTTTAACTAGGTGGACTACGTAGAGGCCGAGACAATTTTTTTGTGGCTTGGGATCGACATTGCGCAAGGGATTCAGATCGAAAAGGTATGTCTTCAACCTTGTTTCAACCCGAATCGTTCCTCGTACTTAGATCCATGGTTGTTGATCGTCAAAATAATTTTTCCGCTCTGTCACTGGGTGTACCAGCAATCCAACACTTCCATCATTTCATTTTCATCCTTATATTCTTGAAGAAATACAACATAATTATCTAAAATAGCATTTCTCCTCTCTCTCATGGACCTCCTTAATGACACTTGTTCTTGATGTTGTTGAGTTTGTTCTTCTAGAACAATTACCTCATCTTGAATAGGGAGTTTTTTAACATTGTATTGTTGAGGTTCTGGATTCACTTATTGATCAATAATATGTATGAGAACTTAAACATCGTCAAAAGTGATAGCAGGAATTGAGTTAGAATCCAATTCTTCCTCAAAAGCAGTGTCTTTAACCTTATTTTTGTTGGAAAACCGGGTTTGGAAAAGTAACGAAAAATAAATTTAGGAAAAAACCAGAGTTTTAAATTTTTTTCCAAAACAAGAACGTGGTTGTGATATCTAAAGTAATAAACACTTAATCAAAATTGTACCTTTTCGATTTTTCTAGAATGAACGCTTCGACTGAGTAGTCTTCTACGCTATCCTCAAGCTTAAGTCTACCAGCTCACATCTGCTGAGTGTGGGCTCGTTTCGAATCAAAAAAAAAAATTCACAAAATTTACCAGTGAGGTAATTTCACAATTTCTCTAAACTTTTGGGCCAAGTTGTAAATAAGAAAAATATTTGTAGAAATTTTCTGAAATAATTTCTTCAAAGAATTTTCTCTTGAATTCAAGTGTGTTTTAAATATTGACCCAAGGCTTTCTTTATATAGAGAAGTTTAGAGAGTTCAACTATCATTAAACTTAATTACTTTAATATTAAATCTTATTAAATTAATAGAATATTTATATACAAGATAAACATTAAATTTAATTTAATATTAAGATAATCATTTTAATATTAAATTAATAAAATACTATTAAGTTAGTATTAAATTAAGTTTAATATTAAATCTATTAAAATTATATTATTTTTGGAATAGGTAATTTGAAATCAAATTCTCTGGTAGAGTCCCAAGAGGAGTGTAATTCTTCTACTACTCAACTACCGAAGACCCATCGCCGCCGACCATTTTTCGACCATCAGAATGCCGCCGAGACTCCGAGCTGGTTCAATTTTTGCCAGTTCAGTCCGGGCTAATGATGGCCTGACTAATCTGGTCCAACCACCTGTTGGACCGCCAGCCTAATTTCACATACCAGGCCCGGTTCGACCAATTTTTTGGTCTTAGTCTCGGTTTTAGGCTCCAGAGCCAAATTTACAATCTCAGGTCCAATTTTCAAGTTCAATTACCCATTGGGTCAATTGTCTGACTTGAAAATTAATTTCCAAAAATATCATATTAATTTTAATAAATTTGATTAATTTAATTTTACTTTATCAAAATTAATTTTCCCAAAAATTACTTAGATTTTTCAAATTAATTTTTCAAGAAAATTATTTAATGAAGTTCTCTAGTTGAATAATTCTTATTACCACCCAATTTAATTCCACATTGAATAAATCGACTCAATTAAATTATTTCCAAAGTCATAGAATTTTCTTCTAGTTCAAAAATAGTTCGATTGAACTTTTGTTGAGCTAGCGGAGGGACTAATCGGACATATACAATTAGGCTCAAGTAATTGCAATTATGTCCAAAAGCATCATTCCGATAATTCGCAATTACTTAATCATGGAGTCAGTCCACAAGAAGTACCATGATTAAAAACTCCTTATTGTATACTCTTTACGAAAGCAATTCATCCAACAGTTTTGTCCAATGACCTCGTCATGTGTGTGTTACCCTCATATGATATCATTGATTCCTTTGAGTTAAATTCATTTTGTGCAAAGTAACTATGGATAATGATAGGTTAGTTGGGTAATGATATGTTATTGTATATGAATGTTATTAAACTGAGATAATTGTGAAAATATGAATGTTTGAATAAAAGTTCTAATTTAGTGGAACATTGGATTGAGTACTTTCGTTCAGTCACTCATACACATTGATGGAAAAGACCATGGTTGGACCATGGCAATATGTGATATGTGATTTCCGTATAAGACTATATCTGGGATATGGCATCGGTGTAATATGTGATTTCCGTATAAGACCATAGATGGGCTATGGCATCGGTGTGATATGTGCTTCCGTGTAAGATGATAGCTGGGCTATGGCTTCGGTGTGTGATATGTAATTATGTGCAAGACTATAGTTATACTATGGCATTGTGAAAACGAAGTACTCAATTCCGTAATTGTTCCTTAAATTGATTAAGAAAAGTAAGCGATAAATGGACCCAAGAGGTTGAAATTGATTATATATTGATATTGAGCTCAATCAAGTGAATTTTGTCATTGATTTTGTGATTGACAGGAAGAATTAGTGAAAGTATATGTTGTATAAGTGTTATAAGATATTCGGTAAGAATTATTTTCTGTGCCTATGAACTTACTAAGCTTACATAATCTTACTCCTGTGTGTTTAATGTTCTTTGTAGATTGACGTGAAATCAGTGGATCGGATCAACACATCAGGGCACACTATCCAGATTACTTCGGTAAATTTTATTGTGCATCTTAAGGTTTATATGGCATGTATAGGGTTTAATTGAAAGAAAGTGAAGGTGTTATAAACTTAATTATCAACATTTTCACTAAAACAGTTTTGGACTGCAACAGTAGTCCGACTTTGAAAATTTACCAAAAATTGTGGAAATCAAATTAGAGATTGAATAAAATATGAAATTAAATCCTATTGAGTCTAGTTTTACATAGAAGAAACTTTGTAAGCAAAAGTATTCTATTGAGACAAGTTCAGATTGATTTCGGTTTCCCCTGTTTTGACTTTGTAAAATCATTGAAAATTGTATAAAACTACTTGGGGGTTTAAATTTGTATGTTTAAACTCTTAATGAGTCTGCTTTCAATAAAAACAAACTAAAACATCATCCAAATCTCTTACTAATAGATATTTAATTTTTAGTTAAGAAAGGTCGAAACTGTCAAACAGTAGAACAGGGATAAGTTTGTAGAATTAATTGTACTTATTGGCTAAATTATAAATTTTGAAATTTTTATGGTAGAAATATATTTGATTCTAGTTTCTAAATCAAGCGGATCTTAATTTGGAATTCTTTAGCTTGAGATATAAATAATTTAGTGACTATGACTCAAGTGGATAGTTTCACTATGAACAATAAATATCATGAATTATATGAAAATGTTCTGAAATTTTCGAAAATGTTTCGTAACCCTATTCCAGTGTCAGATATGGGTTAGGGGTGTTACATTTATTGGTACCAGAGCTTCGATTTAGCCGATTCTCGGAACGAATGAGATGTGTAAAGTGTCTAGAAATACATGCCATATAGATCTCTGATAGTGTGATGTGTATGATCCGATCTAATCTTTATTTTACTTATAGACGGAGATGCTTTCCAACTGAGCTAACTTTGATAAAGCTGAAAGTGATATTCACGTGTTTGAGTAAAAATATTATTTATGATAAAGACTTATAAAAGTATGAAATAAATGTTTTATATTAAACATGTTGATTATAAAATTTTACGTTATACATTTGAATATATGAGAATTAAATTTTGAGGCTTTACAACCTCCACCCCCCTATCTGTATGTCTTATATAATAGAATTCACAAGATTTATATTGATTAAGCTCACAAGTTGGAAACCGAAGAGTTCAGTAGCTGAGTAATTAATAATGTGGTTAGAACTGAGAATGGGTTAGTAAGTAAAAAAAAGTTCTAGAAGAGATATCAGATTTTTCTAAAGATTCTTCGGGATACGCAATGTCACTATTAAGGAAAAAGTTATTCATGAGTAATTGACTTATTTAGGTATGAAATTTAAAGAACGGGTTAATTGGAATTTCTTCTGAATTGATTTTTTTAGTGATTGGAATAATGTGAGATTGTTGATGACTTTAGTAGTTAGTAGGATAGTGTTGAAATTGCAAAAATATCTGAATGCAACTGTTATAGATGGGTTTCTTACAGTGATCTCTTCTGAGTATTCTATATGTTCTTTTATCCTCAGAAGTATATGCAACTGTTCATTTTCAGATGTGATTCTTATCATATAGAAAATCTGATTAATCATAATGTTAGATGGAAGTATTGTTAGTCTGATTGATTCATGATCAATATTACTTTATCTTTCTTGGGTTTTCTAATCTATTATGTTAGATAGAAGACTTGATGATCATACTCATATAAGGCCATTTTCTACTTCTACTGGTTGATGTTCTGAATTGCATATATGCAATTTACATTATCTTTATCAAAATTGTTTCTAGTGTGTATGAGTGATGTTCTTCTTTTGGATTTTCTCTGGGATATCATCGATCTCTTTATCATTTAGTGTGGTTTTTATTCTCGAAAATTCAATATAGCTTCACATCTTGGATTTCATTATGTAACAGTCTGATTTAGACCCTATTCAGAATAGTAGTTCCGGGACCACAAATCCGAGACAGAAAAATATTTTAAAATTATTTTTGGTGTTTACAGTATGTGAATTTATATGTGTGAAAATTTCGTGTGAAAATTTTACCGTTTGTGTGCTCGACTTAATAGAAGGACTTAATCGCGTAAAATGTAAAAGTGCTTAATTATTTGTTAAAGTGCTAAAGTGCTATGTTCTTTTTAATGTGGGGTCGTTATGTTGATATTATACCATTGAAATATTGGATGGACATAAAAATCAATGGTTAGTGGATTTTAAATGAAAATAAAAAGGCTAAAATGGTAATTAATTTATTAATATGTAATAAACTAAAATAAAACACAAAACATGCATTCATCTTTCATGTTTGGCCGAGAGTAAGAAAAAAAAAGAAAGCTTGGTTGTGGTTTAAGGGTTCGGCACCTTGTGTTCTTCAATTAGGTATGTGTTTAGCTCGGTTTTTGATAATTTTTACGTTTTTGATATCGTTTCTTTGAATACTAGCTAGCCCATGCTTGAATTTTTGAATTTGATGATGTATTCATGAATTACCATTGATGATAGTTTGTGGTTTTTGTTGTTTGATGATGGAAAATAAAAGATATGTGATAGATTAATATGTTTTTTCTTTGGATTTTTGATGAATTTGAGTAAATTGGACTAATTTGTGAAAATGTTATTTTGAAGGACTAAAATGTGAAATAAATGAAATATGTTGGCTTATATGAACTAGAGGAAAATTCGACTAGGCACTTGTATAAAGAAATTTTGTGAATTTTGTGATTTTGTGAAATAGGGACTAAAGTGTCAAAATGTGAAAATGTGAGGACTAATTTTTAAAATGCCCTAAATATGAGTATATGAATTGAATTGAATGATTTGTTGAATAAAAGAGTTAAATTTGAATGTGTATAGATCAAGAACCAAAGAGAAAGGAATTAGATCGGGGAAAATCGAAAATCGTTGAATAGCCGTTTATTTTCGTTCATCGTTGTCTGAGGTAAGTTCATAAGTAAATAAATGTCGTTAAATTCGATTGTATATATTTTATTTGTGCCGAATTGAATTATTACTTGTATATATATGTTCAATCCGAATTTGTATAAGTATGGGAGAAGTATTACAAACCTGAATCGATCGAGTTACGACGTCCGAAAGCTCCATACGAACCTTAGGAATAGTTAGGATACATATGTCATGACATAGGATTTCCGATATGTGATTTCGTGTAAGACCACGTTTGGGACATTGGCATCGACTTGTGATTTACGTGTAAGACCCAGTCTAGGACAGTGGCATCGATGTGTGATTACATGTAAGACCACTTCTGGGACATTGGCATTATACGAGCTTTTCGACTATCCGAGTATCCTTTTTAATTCTGAATGGTTCAACGGGCAATATCGAGTTAAGATCGAATGTGAAATCGAGCTAAAAAGTTAGGTATGTGCTAAGTTAAATGATTGGAAAAGTAAGGTAAGTATATACTTGAGATGAATATATGAAATATGCATTATGAAAGTGAGAATTATATATGCTTATGAATATATGTGTATTCGACCAAGTTAATATATTTTGATAGTTGTTCATTGATGGTATATGAGTTTCAAGCATGAACAAAATGTGTATTTGATTAAAGATTGCTTGATTCGGTTTAGTTGATTTTAATACTAATGCTCATTTAATAAATTAATTGCTTATGACTTCCTAAGATATTCAAGCTTACTGTGTATGTGTTTGTTCGTTGTTTTATAGATTTTGGAAGCTAGTTACGATCTCGGGGATCATCAGAGAAATCCGTCACACTATCGATCTCTATTTCGGTACTTTGTTAAAAGTTGAACTTTCAACCTATGGCATGTATAGGCTAGCTTATGTTTTTGGTTAGTTTTGAAGTTGTATATATAAAGCCATGCGAAAATGGCTAGAAGTGATGTTTAAGCTTAGACAATTCTGGATTATGATATATATATATATATGTGTGTGTGTGTGTGTGTGTGTGTGTGTGTGTGTGTGTGTGTGTGTGTGTGTGTGTGTGTGTGTGTGTGATGTGCTTGGTATTATTTGCAATTATGGGTTGATATATTAGTTGAGTAATATGCATGCTATATGTGTGTGATGTGTTTGGAATATGCTTAAGGTTTAAAATAATGTTATATAAAGCTCATGATTATTTATTGGGTAAATTTGATATATGTGGTTGATGAATATATTTAGGTTACAAATAGTTAATGATTTATTATTGAGATGCATAATTTGTAACATGAATTGGTTTAAACATTGCTTATAAGGTATTTATGTATTCGGTTATGAAATGAATTATATAGGTGATGGTTTAAAGCTATTTATAATTTGGTCATGGTGTTTAAATCTTGTCATCAAGTGTTTAGTTATATGTTAATGTTGGATTTGTGGTATTGGACATATGTGAATTAAGTTAGGCTATGAAAATTGGATTAAGAAATGTGGTTTTTGTGTCGATTTGAAATGTCATGCTTAAATGGGTAATTTGGTTTAGAAATGATAATGTAAGTGTATATGTATCTATGGCTAAGGCATTGGAACTATAATGATAAGCATGAGATTTAGTTTATAGCATATTTTTATAAATATATTATGTATTGAATGTTATATAGAATGACCGAATATGAAATAATTTAGCTTGGTTGTGTGAATGAAATTTTGGCACGAATTAAAGCATATAAAATTAGCATATGGATTATGTGTACTCTTAGTAGTTATTTGTGCTTAAAATGGCTTAAGATAACATATGCGCATGGTTTTCTGATTAGGAAAGAAGTATGTTTAGTCTTAAATTGTGTTAGTTTAAATGTAACCAATGCTGCATAAGTCAGTGATACTTAAGTTGTGTTATGGTTCGTATTGTTTGGGTATAAATGCACTATGTTTGCTTATAATCAACAATATATTCGGCCATAATGTATAATAACCAAGGTTGCATTTTTGTGTGGATGTTAATTGTTTTTAATATGTGAACATGCTTAGATTATGAAATGTTATGTTTGATAATTAGCTTATGAAAAATAGTTTCTATATGTCTGGTATATGTTGTGTAATGATATATATATATATATATATATATATATACTTGAAAATTTTTTTTAAAAAATATGCCAATAATAGTAATATAGTAGTTTTAAGTTCAAAATTGTATAAGATAAGTATTCTGATGAATTTAAATTACGAAGCAAGAAATGTAGTAAATGTCTGTTCTGAACTGTGCTATGTCCGGTAATGCCTCGTAACCCTAATCCGGCGACGGATACGGGCTAGGGGTGTTACAGATTATCTCAGTTTTTCTTGTTATTCTTATTGTTTAATCTTATCTATCAAACATGGTTCAACCGTAAAAGATATTCATTGGCCGGAGGTAATTATATTTGTTACTGTTATAAATTTTGGTTCAATCATGAGAACTCGATGATATGGATCTCAGATTAAAGAATTCGTATTACTGCACTAGTTATTATTAAGACTACTTTCGGTTTTCCTCTTCTATTTTGGAGTGCACTATTGCTGTTGAGGTATTGTTCTATCTATACGGTTGTAATGCCGGTTCTATTATAGCACTATGAATCTTAATCTATCTGAAGGTTGTGGTTTCAAAATATTTCAAAGCTTAATGTTAATAATTGAAGTAGTTTTATTATACATAATCCCTTTCTAATTCTCGTGACAAGGGTTGACATCGACAAAAGTGTAGATGGAGGAAGATTAGGCTAAAACTTGTATATTTGTTTTCACTTCTCTGGTAATCTTGACTAGTGTTAACAAGTCAATAACGGGATGTCATATTTCGTTTGAGTTAATGCAGTTTGTGGTAATTTTCAGTTGGTATTCTGTGAAAAATATGATATATGGTATATCTGGATTGTCTTGACAACAAGAATAAGGGATTATTCTAAAAAGTTATCATCTGATAGATAAAATTGACTCAGGTATTCTAATCAGAGTGGGTATTTCATTTGAAAGGTTAATTGAGTTATACGCATTTGAGTTTATCATCAGGTCCGAGAATAAATTTTGTGTATTCATGGGTAACTAGGTGGACAGTCAGAATGAGAAATTCAAATTCTAGATATGATACAGAAATATATTTATTAGATCAATTATCATTGGGAAATGGTATTATGAATTATAGTCGTTTCGATAGTTGAAGCTATTGCGCTTGTGTTAAACAATATTGTTTGATGCTTTCCATGTAAGGAGAGATAAATATAAGTTGAAAGATTTCAGATGCAGACATGCCAGAAGTATTAGTTAGAGTTTGATAATCTGGATTTCTTGATTATGATTCGACAGAAGATTACTGGGAATTTTTCGATAATTGTACTGCTAATGAAAAAGTTGTGACATGAAGATGTCATGGTCGCTCAGCTAAATTTGGTATAATATCAAGTTCTTATGTGACTTCTTATACGAGTTCTGAATCGAAATGAGTTATAATGGATTTATATGTGGTATATCATTGAGAATAAAATAGAAAGACTTGATTTGATGACTTTTATCAGGTGAGAAATTTCGAGACTGAAATTTTCTAAAAGGGGGGAGAGTTGTAACAACCCAATTTTTAGTGGTGTCAGAAACAGTGATTTGGGATCACTAAATCCAAAAGTAAGTTTGAAAATTTAATAAATTAATAATTATGGGTCAAGTGTGAATTTAGAAGAATTTTTGAATTAGTGAATTTTGTGATTTAAAAAGAATTTAATAGGTAAATTGGGTCTAAAACGAGGTATCGAGACCTCGAATTCATAATCCAAGCCATAAATATTTTTATAAATATTTATGAAATGTCACTGAGTTAGTATTAAAGTTTCGCTAGAAAATTTTAACGTTTGGATAGTCAATTAATTAAAAAGGACTAAATTGAAAATAGTGCAAAATTTGTTAAATTGTGATTAAATAGCTTAAGTGACTAATAAGAAGGGATTTAAAAGGAAATTAGGCCCAAATTATATGGTATGGACCATTTGAGAAAGAAAATCAGCAAGAAAATAAGGAGAAAAAAGGGCAAAATTGGAAATTTTG
Source organism: Gossypium australe (assembly GCA_005393395.2). NCBI lineage: Eukaryota > Viridiplantae > Streptophyta > Magnoliopsida > Malvales > Malvaceae > Gossypium > Gossypium australe. The sequence goes on from CM016615.1 coordinate 70,406,008, forward strand.
CAAATTAAACATATAAAACAAAGACAAAATTGAAAAATCTCGAGATTTCATCATTTTTCTTCAGCCAAAACGCCATAGAAGAGAGTTTTCAAGCTGGTTTTTCATATTTTTCATCATGTAAGTTCAATTCTTTCTTTTTCTTTGCAATTTTTCATTTTTGGTGACTTTTACAATTAAGTCCAACTATTAAATTCATTTGTTTTTGATTCTATGAATGATTTTGAAAGTTACCATGAGTGGGTACTGGAAGTTTATGATGAATTATCATAGATTTCAAGCTTTAATTTCATTATATTATGATTTTATTAAGTGATTTTAGTAGAAATTGATTTTTAGGACTTAATTGTGAAAAAGCTAGGAATTGGGGTTTTGTACTAAAATTATGAATATCAAAGGCTGTATAATAGCCTAAAATGATTAGATAAAGTGTTATTTGAGGAAAAATTATTTCAATTAAAGTGTTAATTAAGTAGGGACTAAATTGTAAAAATTATAGATTTTGGGGTAAAAATGTAATTTCAAAAATTGAAGGGTATAAATTGCGAAGTGATTTAGTATTGAATTAGATGCTAATTAATGGAAAATTTTATATTATAGATCAGGAATCTGAAGATAAACGCGGAAAAGAGAAAATATCAAACTAGTCCTTGAATTTTTACAAATTATACTAATTGGCCTAGGTAAGTTCATATGTCTAAATTTAATGAATTTTTATGAAAATTTCATGAATGCTATGGTATTTTATTGTATATGAATGTTATTAAACTGAGATAATTGTGAAAACATAAATGTTTGAATAAAAGTTCTAATTTAGTGGAACATTGGATTGAGTACTTTCGTTCAGTGACTCATATGCATTGACGGAAAAGACCATGGTTGGACCATGGCAATATGTGATATGTGATATGTGATTTCCGAATAAGACCATATCTAGGATATGGCATCGGTGTGATATGTGATTTCCATATAAGACCATAGTTGGGCTATGGCATCGGTGTGATATGTGCTTCAGTGTAAGACCATAGCTGGGCTATGGCTTCGATGTGTGATATATGATTATGTGCAAGACCATAGTTATCCTATGGCATTGTAAAAATGAAGTACTCAATTCCGTAACCGTTCCCTATATTGATTAAAAAAAGTAAGCGATAAACGGACCCAAGAGATTGAAATTGATTATTTATTGATATTGAGCTCAATCAAGTGAATTTTGTCATTGATTTTGTGATTGACAGGAAGAATTAGTGAAAGTATATGTTGTATAAGTGTTATAAGATGTTCGGTAAGAATTATTTTCTATGCCTATGAACTTACTAAGCTTACATAAGCTTACTCCTGTGTGTTTAATGTTCTTTATAGTTTGACGTGAAATCGATGGATCGGATCAACACATCAGGGCACACTATCCAGATTACTTCGGTAAATTTTATTGTGCATCTTAAGGTTTATATGGCATGCATTGGGTTTAATTGAAAGGAAGTGAAGGTGTTATAAACTTAGTTATCAACATTTTTCACTAAAATAGTTTTGGACAGAAGCAGTAGTCCGACTTTAAAAATTTACCAAAAATTGTGGAAATTGAATTAGAGGTTGAATAATGTATGAAATTAAAGCCTATTGAGTTTAGTTTTACATAGAAGAAACTTTGTAAGCAAAAGAATTTCATTTTATGAGATATTTGAATTTTTGTGAGACAAGGTAAGATTGATTTCGGTTTCCCCTGTTTAAACTTTAGAAAATCATTAAAAATTGTATAAAACTACTTGGGGTTTAAATCTGTATGTTGAAACTCTTAATGAGTCTACTTTCAATAGAAACAAACTAAAACATCATCCAAATCTCGTACTAAGAGATAATTAATTTTTAGTTAAGAAAGGTCGAAATTGTTAAATAGCAGAACAGGGATAAGTTTGAAGAATTAACTGTACTTATTGGCTAAATTATAAATTCTTAAATTTTTATGGTAGAAATATATTTGAGTCTAGTTTCTAAAACATCAAGCGGATCTTAATTTAGAATTCTGTAGCTTGAGATATAAATAATTTAGTGACTATTACTCAAGTGGACAGTTTGACTATGAACAGTAAATATCATGAATTATATGAAAATGTTCTGAAATTTTTGATAATGCTCTGCGAAACACCCCAAACCCGGCCCACGAGCCTTGATCGGATCTGGTATGTTCCTCGATGTAAATCAATTCGAAACTCTTTTATTACTTTGTGAAAATCTTGTGCGATTTAAAAAAAATTGTTTGGGTTGGGCTTGTGTTGAAAACCAATTCGATTTTCATATTGGAAAACCCTTTTTAATTCTATGTGATAAAACACATAGAGTATATTTTTTTAAAAAAAATAAATTACTTGGTCTTTAAACTTATTAAAAATTTGTAACATAATTAAACAATAAACAGAAATAAGATAGTGCACTATGGCCTTAAGGCCTTATTACATCAAATAAATCCAAATAATTCAGAGTACTTAAAAAAATAAAGACTTCAAGTTGAGCATGGCCACCACAAGTCCTGCCGTCCCGGTCCATCACTGTTCATCACCTAAAACATGGTCCCACAACGGGGTGAGTCAACAGACTCAATGTGTACACAACACTAAATCATAATCGAATCAGGCATAACAATTATTACACATTCATATCATAGCATACAAGTTATGATGCATTCCCAAAACCCAAACCTATTAAGCCATCCGCTACACTCCCCCGTACCAACCTGTACACCGTGGGGACTACTAAGTCGACCCTCCTTCCGCTACACTCCATATCGCGGTCTTAGGTCACCGCATTCATGGTCTTAGGTCACCACGTTCAGATTACTGTGGTATTAGGTCACCACATTCAGATATCACAGTCTTAGGTCACCGTGTTCGTGGTCTTAGGTCACCACATTCACTTCCCCTTCAAAATAAAACCCATATGCCCCATATAATAGTAATATGCATAAATATGCCAGAGTTCACATTCTTATTCCTATTCTCATGTTACAATTAACATATTTCATAATCCTAGTAGGAGTAGGAAACGTACCTGAGTACTTTGTACCATAACATGGTACCTTAGCTATTTTCATATTCTTAATACCACATATATTAATTAAACTTAGCCATATAGGGTAGTATGAAATAGTGTGGGGTACACACCTGAATCGCTTAACAACTTCGCTGAAATCCCGAAATCTGATCTACTGCCTTAGATCTCAAGTTCCTACATTTGATTAATCACTTACTATTTAGCATAAATCCTATTCGGCTATAATAACAAATCCTAGTAGAATTTGTATTCTTAAAACTTACCTTTGATGCCGATTTGATGATTATTCAAATCCCGAAATTGCTGCTATGCTTCTTCTTGTATTCGGCCAAGCCCTAAATCTCATCAGGGGTTAGTTCCGGCTTTTTAAACAAATTAAAGAATAGATCTAAATACCAAATCAAGCCTTGGCCGAACATATCTATATGATTACCTTCCAAATCTTAAATCCCGAAATAGATCCTTGCTTTCTTAGTGCTGTCGAAAATCCTATAAGCACATGCTAGATTGATTTTTAACACTTAATCATCATTAAATGGCCTATGGCCGAATATCAGATGTCTTACCTTGAAGCTTTAAATCCCGAAAATCCCTTCTCTTGAAGTCGATAACTATCAAAAATCCCGGAGTTCCTCCTTTAATATTCGGCCAAGAGACAATAAGGGGATCAGTTCCTAGATCTCGATAAAAAGAAACTGAACAACAAAATCCATTGTTCTTACCTTAATACCTCAGTCGACTGCACCCTTGCTTGGAATCACAAAGATTCGGCTTTTGAGGCTTAAAAGAAATCGATTTCACTATAGATTATTGGTATATTCGGCTGGACAAAAATAAAAGAGAAGAGAGGATTTTGCTAGGGAAAAATTTGGCAGAGAGAAGAGGAGGAAGAAACTTTGATGAGTAGCCCTATTCTCTTCCTTTTATAGCCGAAATTACTACTCAGAATCCCTTACTTGGCCACCACTCTTCTATTTGATAGCTTTATCCTTTTAATTATCACAAAATAAAAGAATTAATCCAACAATTATCTCTTAGAAATAATCCAAACAAAATCCTTAATTTTTCCCCTAATTAGCCGAATTTAAAAGAGAATGAAACTCCTCTTTGGCAAGCCTTGTGCCGTCCACCTCTGTGCTTCTAGAAGCAAAAATAAAACTTCTTTTATTTGCTTCCCATGTGACTCGAACTCAGGCCCAACACCCTTGCATGTGGCGCCATTTCCAGAGGCCCTAAGTGGCATCTTCAGGCCACTTTTCCAAGCCTGTTTGTGTGTCAAATTTCACATACTTTTTCTCTTAAGGCCACCTTGCCTCAGTTTCCTCTTTTAAACTTTAAAACTCGATATTTCTAAGTCGTTTCTAAGTTTCCAAAAATTTTCGTTTGGCTCTTTAAACTTGGCATTTCCTTACATTTCCAAGTTTCCAAAAATGTTCACTTTCCTCTTTTGAATCATTTCTAAATCATTTCCTGTTCACTTTGAACTTAACATTTCCATACATTTCCAGGTTTCCAAAAATGTTCAAAATACATTCATAACACATAAGACATGTCAGTTCGTACAATTAAACCGAAAATGCATAGGCCCTTTTCAGGATGTTACAGTTCTACCCCCCTTAAAAATAATTTTGTCCTCGAAATTACTTACTAACGAACAATCGTACGGTCTAACTCACCCCACTACGCTACTGCTGCGCACTCTGATCTTAAAGAACTATCATACTTTCTAGGCACCTTCTCTAGGTTCACATCCAAGGTTTCAGGCACTTCCCTAGCAATACAAGAATAAGCTAGCCCTATAACAAGCAAAGCAATTAAGGGTATTCCAGGATTAAGGAACGTACCTGTTGTCATATCTGGCACATCTTCCTCCTCGCGACGGCCAACTGCATAAACCAACCTTGGTTGCCTCACGTCTACACCTTCAGCATCTCTGCTTGGTGCTCCACGTCCTCGGCCCGAACCATTTCCTCCATGGTTCGGTCCATGACCTTGCTGGGGCTGCTGTCCACCTCTACCGGCCTGATTAACATTCTGAGCTGCTGGCCGTCTCCCTTCCGGTTCCATAGGACAGTCCTTAATCATATGGTCCTTTGACCCACACTTAAAGCATCCTCCCGTCTTTTTCCAACATTCTCCTAAGTGCTTCTTTCCACACTGATCACAAGGACGATACTGCCCTCCTGTAGCAGCTTGCTGCCCTCGCGGCCCATCAACTCTAGGCCTCTTATTCCCCGATGATCCAGACGATCCAAAACCTCTTTCTGGCCTATTTCGATCAGTGTTCTGCTTGGTAGGATCCTTAATTCCCTTGGCTACCTTGGCCTTTTCTACTAAAGCAGAAAACTCCCGCTCCTGATGCGGTGCTATCAACAACATCAGATCATCCCTTAGTCCGTCCTCAAAACGGACACCGCGCTCATGCTCAGTTGCCACTACTCCTCGAGCATACCGGCTCAACCTCAGAAATTCAGCTTCATACTCCGCCACGGATTTGTTCCCTTGAACCAGCCCCAGAAAAGCCTTCCTTTGCTCATCAGTGTACCGTGTGCCAACATATTTCTTCTGATATGCGGCCTTAACATAATCCCAGGTCAGATCCTCAGCTGTGGCACCATCCCGTACAGTTAACCACCATTGATACGCTTCATCGCGTAATAGTTCCACCATTCCTTTTAGCTTCTCCTCAGGGGTCAGATCAAGCTCATCCATAATTCGCTCAGTTGCCTCCAACCAATATTCAGCCGTACTGGGTGCCACACCAGATACTCCACGAAACATTTCAGCTCCATTAGCTCGGAGCCGCTCGGGTACAGATTTCCGAGCTCCTTTATTTCCACCTGCGCCAGCCACCATTTCCAAGACTCGCAGCACAGCCTGCGACACAGCATCATCCCCCGTCTGAGCCTGCTGCTCAACACCAACAGCTGGGGGTGGTGGTGGTGGCGGTGGTACCTCATTATTAGACCCTTGACCCGATCTAGCGGGTTCTGACCTAGTCATTCTTCCTCTACCGCGTCCACGACGACCACGTCCTCTAGACCACGTCGAGATCTGATTAAGAAGTTTTATGAATTAGTACTTTTGTTTCACTTGATTACCCGCGAAGAAATTTTATGAAAAGAGTTTTAAGAGTGGTTCTTTTGTATTCATACATGTACACAGTCTTTCCATTCATTCATACATCCATCAAACAATTATGAACCTTCGTTCATTCAAAGAAACGTTGTAGTTTTCCTTGTTATTGTTTTTCCTCTACCCAGGGGTATTTTCGTAATTTGTCCTACAGGGGTATTTTCGTAATTTTTTTTGAAAGAAAAATTCCTTGGTGAATTTTTGTCAAAAAGTATTTTGGAATTTTTAAATTCCCGGTGTATTTTGGAAAATTTTGAAATCCGGGGGTATTTCGGTAATTTTGGACATCGGGGGTATTTTGGTAATAAACCAGGGTAAATTTGTAAAGTTTAATATTTCCGGGGTATTTCCAAACTTTGCAAAACTTTGAGAGTTCTTTTTGAGACTTGTACTTTCCAAAACGGTGATGTTGCATAATTTTGGAAACCAGGGTCATTTTGGTAATTTTGTAAGTTAGGGGCAATTTTGAAATTTTCCAAAAATCAAGGTATTTTGATATTTTGCAAGTTAGGGTTTTTGAACATTTATAAAGTAATGAAATTTTGGCAAAAACTGTTGAGTAGTTGGTCATTTTATAAATCAAGGGCATTTTGGTAATTTTACCACTAGGGGTATTTTTGTAATTTCATAACTCGGAAATTTTTCGGATTTTTTTTTGTAAAGATAGTTTTCACGAATTAAGAGGGTGATTTTAAGAGTTTTGAAACTAGGGTTTCCATAAAAATACGGCTAGTTCCCTTTGGGGTTTTAGTTATTGTGTTTAGCCTATAACCGAGTCCTCTTGGTCAGGGTGAACCAAAGCTATGCACCAGGCAGGATTCAAATGGAGAGGAGGTGAGTCACGCGGACTGCTTAAATACCAAGCTCCCACTGAAACCATTCCTAGACATGCGCACAGAGGTTACCACACTCTCTGAGCCCTTTTGGTTAGGGTGAACCTAAGCTACGCACCAGGTAGGATTCCTGCGAAGAGGAGGTGAGTCACTAGGACTGCTTAAATACCAAGCTCTTCCGGATCCAATCCTAGACATGCGCACAATGGTTGCCACACCCTAACTCGGCGACTTAGCCATAGGTTTGTTTAATTAAGCATTAAGTCTTATGTAATAGTTGAGGTAAACTAGTCCTAGGGTTCCAAATACTTATCATACTACTCTACGTGCCATTCCAGTTCTACCCTTCTACAATTCATACTATAATTCACACAAAGGTTAGGGGTACTTACCTGGTGGACTTCGGGTCGGAGACTTAGGTGCCATGCCAGAAAACCAGCTTATCTTCAAAAACTCATTTGGACTCGATTTGAAAACGTTTTGGGCCTTAAACTCCAGGCCGAGAGTTTAAAACTGGGCTCTGATACCAAACTGAAACATCCCAAACCCGGCCCACGAGCCGTGACCGGATCTGGTATGTTCCTCGATGTAAATCAATTCAAAACTCTTTTATTACTTTGTGAAAATCTTGTGCGATTTAAAAAAAATTGTTTGGGTTGGGCTTGTGTTGAAAACCAATTCGATTTTCATATTGGAAAACCCTTTTTAATTCTATGTGATAAAACACATAGAGTATATTTTTAAAAAAAAATAAATTACTTGGTCTTTAAACTTAATTAAAAATTTGTAACAGAAATAAGATAGTGCACTATGGCCTTAAGGCCTTATTACATCAAATAAATCCAAATAATTCAGAGTACTTAAAAAAATAAAGACTTCAAGTTGAGCATGGCCACCACAAGTCCTGTCGCCCCGGTCCATCACTGTTCATCACCTGAAACATGGTCCCACAACGGGGTGAGTCAACAGACTCAATGTGTACACAACACTAAATCATAATCGAATCAGGCATAACAATTATTACATATTCATATCATAGCATACAAGTTATGATGCATTCCCAAAACCCAAACCTATTAAGCCATCCGCTACACTCCCCCGTACCAACCTGTACACCGTGGGGACTACTAAGTCGACCCTCCTTCCGCTACACTCCATATCGCGGTCTTAGGTCACCGCATTCGTGGTCTTAGGTTACCACGTTCAGATTACTGTGGTCTTAGGTCACCACATTCAGATTACTGTGGTCTTAGGTCACCACATTCAGATATCACGGTCTTAGGTCACCGTGTTCGTGGTCTTAGGTCACCACATTCACTTCCCCTTCAAAATAAAACCCATATGCCCCATATAATGGTAATATGCATAAATATGCCAGAGTTCACATTCTTATTCTTATTCTCATGTTACAATTAACATATTTCATAATCCTAGTAGGAGTAGGAAACGTACCTGAGTACTTTGTACCATAACATGGTACCTTAGCTACTTTCATATTCTTAATACCACATATATTAATTAAACTTAGCCATATAGGGTAGTATGAAATAGTGTGGGGTACACACCTGATTCGCTTAACAACTTCGCTGAAATCCCGAAATCTGATCTACTGCCTTAGATCTCAAGTTCCTACATTTGATTAATCACTTACTATTTAGCATAAATCCTATTCGGCTATAATACCAAATCCTAGTAGGATTTGTATTCTTAAAACTTACCTTTGATGCCGATTTGATGATTATTCAAATCCCGAAATTGCTGCTATGCTTCTTCTTGTATTCGGCCAAGCCCTAAATCTCATCAGGGGTTAGTTCCGGCTTTTTAAACAAATTAAAGAATAGATCTAAATACCAAATCAAGCCTTGGCCGAACATATCTATATGCTTACCTTCCAAATCTTAAATCCCGAAATAGATCCTTGCTTTCTTAGTGCTGTCGAAAATCCTATAAGCACATGCTAGATTGATTTCTAACACTTAATCATCATTAAATGGCCTATGGCCGAATATCAGATGTCTTACCTTGAAGCTTTAAATCCCGAAAATCCCTTCTCTTGAAGTCGATAACTATCAAAAATCCCGGAGTTCCTCCTTTAATATTCGGCCAAGAGAAAATAAGGGGATCAGTTCCTAGATCTCAATAAAAAGAAACTGAACAACAAAATCCATTGTTCTTACCTTAATACCACAGTCGACTGCACCCTTGCTTGGAGTCACAAAGATTCGGCTTTTGAGGCTTAAAAGAAATCGATTTCACTAGAGATTATTGGTATATTCAGTTGGACAAAAATAAAAGAGAAGAGAGGATTTTGCTAGGGAAAAATTTGGCAGAGAGAAGAGGAGGAAGAAAATTTGATGAGTAGCCCTATTCTCTTCCTTTTATAGCCGAAATTACTACTCAGAATACCTTACTTGGCCACCACTCTTCTATTTGATAGCTTTATCCTTTTAATTATCACAAAATAAAAGAATTAATCCAACAATTATCTCTTAGAAATAATCCAAACAAAATCCTTTATTTATCCCCTAATTAGCCGAATTTAAAAGAGAATGAAACTCCTCTTTGGCAAGCCTTGTGCCGTCCACCTCTGTGCTTCTAGAAGCAAAAATAAAACTTCTTTTATTTGCTTCCCATGTGACTCGAACTCAGGCCCAACACCCTTACATGTGGCGCCATTTCCAGAGGCCCTAAGTAGCATCTTCAGGCCACTTTTCCAAGCCTGCTTGTATGTCAAATTTCACATACGTTTTCTCTTAAGGCCACCTTGCCTCAGTTTCCTCTTTTAAACTTTAAAACCCGATATTTCTAAGTCGTTTCTAAGTTTCCAAAAATTTTCGTTTGGCTCTTTAAACTTGACATTTCTTTACATTTCCAAGTTTCCAGAAATGTTCACTTTCCTCTTTTGAATCATTTCTAAATCATTTCCTGTTCACTTTGAACTTAACATTTCCATACATTTCTAGGTTTCCAAAAATGTTCAAAATACATTCATAACACATAAGACATGTCAGTTCGTACAATTAAACCGAAAATGCATAGGCCCTTTTCAGGATGTTACACTCTGTAACCCTATTCCAGTGTCGAATATGGGTTAGGGGTGTTACAAAATGCATCAAAAGAGGTACATCTGAAACACTATTCTAGTGTTATACATTGTGATTTGGAAAAAATTGTTGGATGTAGGTTATGCACAACTAAGTCTAGCAACTTGTGGGTTTACTAAGGCTTGGCAGAGACACAAGGGTCCTTTTAAAGTTCTACGATGAATAGGCAAAGTGACCTACAAACCAGAGTTATCATCAATACTCAAAGTACACCTAATGTTCAATGTAAGTGTCTTTTTCATATGGATTTGGAGGACCCAAACCAAGGCAAGTCACAACAAGTGCTAATAGGAGTGAGGGACTCTTACAATCGAGATGTACATTGTGGCATGACAAATCAAATAAATGGTGACAAAATTATAAGCCAAGGCAAATTGTCCAAAGGAAGGGATTAACTGACAATGAGGCTAGTTGGGAATCAACCAAGGCGTTGTGGCAGTTCGAAGACAAGGTAAACTAGTTTCATTTTGGGGACATAATGAAATCGTTACTAAAATAAGTGGGAGGAAAATGTCACAGCCCGTGTACAAAGACTCGTGACCAAGGCAACAATTATAGCCCAATGAGATCATTTTAGTAAATTAGGCTTACTTAACTCACCAAGATTGGCCCAATACTTGGAACATTCAAGAAAGCCCATTTGCTTGAAGCTTGGTGACGTAGTAAATAGTTCAGTAACTTATAAATTTACCACGTTTATTTAGATTATAAGGATAATAAAGAGTTAAATTCCTTTATTGATCAAATTATATTATAAGGTTATAATAAAAAAGTTATATTTGTTATAAAATAAAGAGATATAGAGAGAATAAAGAACAAAGAAAATATGAAAGCAATAGAGAATGTACTTTATTGATCAAAGGGATGATTACAATGCTTCATCAGAGTCTCTATTTATAGGCATAAGAAGTATAAAAGAAGTAGAGATCTAATTCTAATAACTATTAGAATTTAAAGTACATAAAACTTTATATTAATCATGATGGACATCCACTTAACAAGATATTCATAACACCCCCCTTGGATGTCCATTGGTAGATAATGTGCCTCGTTAAAACCTTATTAGGAAAAACTCTATGGGATAAAACCCTAATGAAAGAAAAAAAGTACATGATCTATAATACGCATAATATGTTGCCTCATTAAAAACCTTACCAGGAAAACCCAATTGGACAAAACATCGGTTAAGGGAAAAAAAGTATAACGCATATTTACTCCCCCTCATGAAAACATCACATACTTTCTCATATTCTATGTATTCAATCTTGAATACTAGTTTTTCAAATGACTATTTGAATGTATTGCTAACCATTTATATCACCATTTTATTAAAAGTCATGAGTGAGGGAAATTTGGGGAAATATATTTTGATCTCTTCAGGAGATTCAACAATAATCATAACACTACAGCAAAATAGGTTTTTAGCGGCACTAAGGAAACAAACGCCACTAAAGATCGAGCATTAGCTGCGCTTTATAAAAACACCGCTATAAATTGAGTATTAGCGGCGCTTGTTCAAAAACGCCGCAAAATGATAAGCATTAGCGGCGGTTTCTAAAAAGCGCCGCAAAAAAATTAAGCAGAACGCCATCGTTTTATGTTGAGTTTAGTGGCATTAGCGGCACTTTTATAAAAAAGTCGCTATAAATCGAATATTAGCGGCGCTTTTTCTAAAACGCCGCAAAAGGGTAAGAAAAAAAATTAAGCAGAACGCCGTCATTTTATGTTGAGTTTAGGGGTATTAGAGGTGCTTTTATAAAAACGACGCTATAGATCGAGTATTAGCGGTGCTTTTGAAAATTCATTTTATTTAAGAATTTATGGTTTTATATTTAAGGTTTAATGTATATGATTTGGGGTTTTAGGGTTTATGATATAATGTTTATTATTTTTATTAGAGTTTTGAGTTTAGGGTTTATGGTTTGGGGTTTATTGTTTTTATAGTTAGGGTCTTAGTGTTGTTCGTGGTTTTAGGGGTTAGGCTAGTACGGTTTAAGGGTTAGGGTTTTTGATAAAATGATAAAAAATCAATTTATTTTAGGCGTTGAAACCATTTTTTGATTAACTAGTGTCTATGATTCAGGGTTTATGGTTTAAGGTTTGTAGTTTAGTGTTTGGGGTTTGTGTTTTTAGGGTTTGGAGTTTGGGGTTTGGGGTTTGAGGCTTAATTTTTAGGGTTTAGGAGTAAATATGGTAAACTACTTGTGTATTTTGGATTTTTTTATAATACAAATATAAATAAGATAAATATAAATTATTATTTAAAAAATATAAATCAAAATGGGTTAAATCCCAAAAGCATACATGATCAACAACGATTTAGTGTGCAATTGATCTAGTTCTTGTAAATTATTAACACAATTATTGATATAACATCATTTTATATTTATATATTGCATAATATTTATATTTATTCAATATATAAATATATGATGTATTTATTTTTTAAAATTGTGTATGATTAAATCAAAATTAAAGTTTCAACTATACATTTAAACCACAAATAGAATGTCACGTCTACAATTACACATTAAACCGAAATTCATATATATATATATATATAACTCTTAGATGTATCGCTATCAAAATTTAGGTGTATACATATAATTAAATGTTTTTTTATATGTTAATTTAAAAATTATAAAAATCTTCAAAAAAATTTAAAATGTAAAAATTAAAAAATTAAAAACTTAAAACTTTAAATTTTAATATTTTAGTCCATATTTCAGTTAAAAAGATTAATATTCAAAATTTAAAAAAATAAAAATTCAAAAAAATATTTTTTTGAAAGAAAAAAATATGTTAAAAAGGAAAAAAAATTTTAAATTGAGAAACAGTGGCGTTTTTGTAAAAGCACCGCAAAACCTTTCCACCGAAACAGCTCCGTTTTTATATGGTTTTTAGTGGCGTTTTTGAAAAAAAACGATGCCGTTTTTAGGCCGCAAAACGATGTCGTTTTATCCAAGACTTTAGTGGCGTTTTTAGTGAAACGCCTCAAAAAGATATGCTATAGTGGCATTTTTGCAAAAAAAATACCGCAAATATGTTTCAGACAGTATGCAAACGGCGCCATTTTAAGCTTCCTTTTTGGTTGTGCTAGTGGCGCTTTTGATAAACTCCGCAAATTGAACTAGCCTAAACGTCACCGTTTTACATTAGCCACTGTCTACCCTTTCTCTTCTTTCCCTCCTCAACCGACTCCCCAATTTCTAATCCCTAACTCCTAATTTCTAATCCCCAATTTCTTGATCCCTAACTTCACCTTTTTTCAACCTTAATGTGATTTTATTTTGGAAGCATTCTTCCTTTGATTGCTTTTGTAGATTATGATACTGTTGAGACCATATGACTGGGTTTTTATGTCTATTTCCAATGTTTTACACTGTCCTGCTGGATGGTATCATAATGAGAGCACATGGAATTTAAATTAGGATCAAAAGTGAGTGATATTTTGTGTATTTCTAAGATTTTAATCCATAGCATTCAGTCTACATGTTGCTGGTAAGGTTTTAAAGGGGTTGATTGTCACATTCTGCTATCACTATTTATTTAAACTTTCTTGCAGTTTTTCATCCACAAATTTATTGGACCAAAAAAAGTAATAGGAAAGGAGTTGAATATGAAATTTTTAAAGTGTCCTTTGCAACTTTGCTTCTAACTTAATATTTGTATTTTCTGAAATCAATTTATCCATATGAATGAATTTGTTAATCTTGAATTGGCTGCATTTTAAAAGGAATAGGCATTACCTTATAATTCTTTGAGTTGGCTGCATTTTTTTTACTCCTTTAGGTCTTCTATATTATTTTTATTCTTGTATATATTCTGACATGTGGAATTGTCAGTAGCCCTCTGCAGCATTTAATCAGTTACTGCTTCTTGCAACTATTGGTTCAACTGAAGCTCCTCCTGCAATAATACAGTTAGTCGAATTTTGACCTTTGATTGCTATTTAGTTTGTACTTTTACTTTTCTGAAACATGACTTGTTTTATTGTTTGACCTCTAAAGATATAGATACATGGATATATAAGTATTCGGACTCTTCCAGCTTCAACTTCCTGTTTCCTTCAGCTTCAACTTCCAGTCAGTCTACTTCAGCTTGTGGTAAAGCTAATTATACTTCAAATTTGTATATCTTTTTTTAAATTCTGGAAATGAAATGGCCATATTTATTCTGCAGATTGTTGTACCCTAGTTTCATCTGCAAATTGTCAAAGCTTGTCTGAAAATTAACAAGGTTATTTGCTCTTAAATTTTCTTTTCCAATTTATTTGTTTTCATGTTTCTTGTTTTTTACTACTTCTTTTTTCTTTTGGATTAATTTGGGAATCTGATTGTTGGTGAATTTTTTTTATGTTCATTCTAGAAGTTTGACTAGCTTGATTTTTTCTTAAAGCTTGATTTTTTTTCTTAAATATGATTTTTTTTGTTTGAATCTTACATTAAAGCTGAGCCTTTCCTTGTATTGCCAATTGGTTTTAGGTTGAATGCTTAATTATATATATTGCTCTATCATTTCAAGATATAGTTTCATTTTATATTGTTTCAACTGGTTGTGGCACTTACTTATGGCTTTTTAGTATATTAATTGTTGTTAGTGATTTATGTATAATGCATGATATTAAATGCAAGGTAAAAGGTTATATATATTGCTCTATCATTTCATGATATTGTTTCACATATTTGAATTTTATTTTAATAAAATTAAATGTAAGGTAAAAGGTTGAAGTAGTATTCAAATATTTTATTTTGTGATAAGTACATGTATGTTTCTGAAAAATTATCTAATAAACATAATAAAGTAAAATTTAAGAACTTTCATGCAACCAATAATATTTTAACAATATTTAATTATTTTTATTCATGTTGGATCATTGTTTGGGTTTGACAATTGGACTAAAAAATAATTTATTGGACCAAAATTTTATCAATTATCCAAAATAATTAATAAATATAATTTTGACGATTTTTTATCAGTTTAATCGATATTAATTCTCAATTTAAAATCAAATCGACTGGCTAATAAATTTTTGATTTAATCGAATAAAATTTAATAAATTTTATGAATATAATAATTGGTTTTGATTTGTAACTTTAAAAACCCTTAATTTCTCACCACAAACGTGACAAGCAATTGGCTTGAATGGTCTTTTCCTTATTGAAAATTACGTTCTTTCCTACCACCGGTTTATTAAGTTATACAATGACGTTTTTTATTCCTTTATTAAATTGTTTATAATTTTAACATCTGGTTAAATTGGTCCAAACTATACAAATATTTATATGTTTTCCTTCTTATTTATCTTTTTTTATTTTATGCTATTTTAATCACGAAAAATATTTTGTTTTCTTTTCTTTTATTTTTAATTTACCTAATTAAATAAATTGTATTTAAATTTATATTTTAAATAATTTATTTTATTTTATTCATGAAATTTTTGTTTAATATTTTAATTTATTTTAAAGTTCAAATTTACATAACTTACATAATTTAAAGTTTAAATTTCATAACTTACATAATTTACATAACTTACATAATTTAAAGTTCAAATTTCATAACTTACATAATTTACATAACTTACATAATACGTAACTTACATAATTTAAAGATCAAATTTCATAACTTACATAATTTACATAACTTACATAATACATAATTGACATAACATACATAGTTTACATAACTTACATAATTCATAACTTACATAATTTTAAGATCAAATTTCATAACATACATAATTTACATAACTTACATAATTCATAACTTACATAATTTTAAGATCAAATTTCATAACTTACATAATTTACATAACTTACATAACACGTAACTTACATAATTTAAAGATATAACTTACATAATTTACATAACTTGCATAATACATAACTGACATAATTTTAAGATCAAATTTCATAACTTATATAATTTTAAGATAACTTACATAATTCATAACTTACATAATTTTAAGATCAAATTTCATAACTTACATAACTTACATGATACATAAATATATATCATATCATAACTTACCCGTGTAATTTATTGTCAACTTTAGACTTCAACTGTAACATCCTGCACTAGGGTTGTTTGCAATGTATTTTATTTATTGCATGTTTGCTTAAATAAATGCATGTGTTATGGTTTGGTCAGAAATCCCGAATTAGTCGGGTATAGGGTTAAAAAGGTTCCTTAAGTGCTTGGGATGGAAAGGCTAAGTGTGTAAGCCTTATTATTAATTTGGGGCGAATATTGGCACAAGGGGATGGCTGGCGGAGTGGTTAGGGCGCTGCTAGAAGGCTAGAAGATGCGCTGGGCTCAGGTTCGATTCGCGTGGGAGGAGTTTTATTTTTGTTGTCATAAAGGAGGACTTAAGGAGAAAGGTATAAGAATAAATTCGTTGAGCTTATGGCACAAATGAGCGCCCTGGCCGAGTGGCTTGGGGGCGCTAAGGGCATAGGGACTTCAGCAAGTCTGGAGTTCGAGTCATGGTGGCTGCATGTGGTATTTTTTTTTTGTTTTGGGCTTTGATGATATGAAGGGCCTAACTAAGGAGACTTTAACAGGAATTTGTGATGGGTACATGTCACAAATTGATGCCTTGGCTAAGTGGCCAGGGGCGTGGCGGTTCATTGCAGCTCGGGGACTCGCGTTCGAGTCCCGTTAGGCGCTCGGGTGCCTCTAATTTCTTTTGTTTTAGCGCTAAAGCATTAAGGATCAGCAAAGCATAGGTTAAAAGAAATATGCAGCGCGTTTTTGTCACGAAAGTCCAGTAGGTCGAGTGGTTGAGGCGCAGGAGTTTCTACCCCAGGTCTCGGGTTCGAGACTCAAGGGCAGCGCCTGGATGAAATTGCCTTCCTTTTTAATTCTGGCGCAAATTCTGATCTGTGCATGGGCACATGCACGCGTGGAGACCAAATTTGGTGGCCACCCTATTCTTTTTGCTCAATTATTTATCATTTTGCTGCATGAGCATGGGGTAAAATTTTCTTATTTTATTAGGAGCATGGGCATTATATACCTTGGGTTGCTTATTTTATATATATAAGATGTATGGGTTAATTTTCTTTTAATTTATTTGTTGGAAATAGAAAGAATATTATGGGAAATAATGCTTATGGGTGGGGGATTGAAGTTTAGGAAAGATGGTGGTGTTGGCCGGCCATGGAGACTAGCAAAAAGAGAAGCATGGCCTAAATTTATGATATTTTTATTTTGTTGTGTGTTCCTCCTCTTTTACATTTTGTTCTACTATTATTTCAAACTCTCCTTGGCCGAATGAAGCATGCAATAGGGACCCCCATGAAGTTTGTTGAGTTGCGGTTTTGAATAGAGGAAGAGGGTGCCGAAAATTCTCCTTTTTCTCTCCTTGATTTCTCTTGAACTAGCCAACAACTCAATCCTTTCTTCTACAAAGCTTGGCCGAATCCTCATGAGACTCACCTATCCATTTTATTTCTTTTTCGCTCTGTGCATGGCCCTTTAAAGACACCCCATCGATGAATCCATCTTCTCCACTTGTGGCCTACTTCTCCATCGTCCATTGAAAGGCCTAGCCGAATTTATTTATAGGTGAGCTTTCTCTCAACTTTCAGTTTTAACCCATCTCCCTTAATGCATGCAGAAAGCATGAGTTAAGGCCCTTGTATGGATAGGCCGAATGGGTATAGACCATGTTAATGGTGTATCCTTTGTAGGTAGCCGATACTCAGAGGCTTGGAAGGTGTCTTTCGGACTTCATTTCTTCGAGGTAAGGAGACATGGAGATTCGGCCAAGGCCTTATTTATGATTATGGTGCGCATGTCGTTTCTAACAAACATTTTTGATAGGAAGCTCGATAAAGACAAGTGACAATTTCGGGTTTTCGGTAAGCATGGAGATGATTAATCATTTTTGGCCAAAGGCCATTCTTGGTATTCTTGAGTGATAACCGAATTTTGTACTATGATTTTAGGAGGCAAATCGGCCAAGAAATCAGAAGTTCGAGTTTTCGATCACTTTGCTTTGTGTTGATAAAAGTTTGGCCTAGAGCCCTATTTTGGTTATGTTATGACCAATAACCTTGGACTTGTTAGTTAATCAATAAGACCCCTAAATACTAACCCGTGATGGCCGAATAATAGGAGCTATACGAGGACAAGTTCGGGACTTTTATAATATCACGTAGATCCGAGATTTCTTTTAGACCCCCGATTAATTAGGTGTGTAAGCTCTTACACACTTTATTAGTATAAATTGTTATTTAATGACATTTATAACCTCTCATGTGGTAACTTTACCTAGTGGGCATAAGCTTGGTTTCGGGTAAGTCTCCTATTACTCGATCTGCGATATATGTTGTGTATGCCATCATATACTGTTAAATGCTATGCTATATACGATTGCATGATATACGGGATCATGATACTTGTTATGTGAGCATGATGATGGCGGGATTGATGAGAGGGAGTAAAAATCGTGTCGACGGACACCAGTGTTTTGGTAACACATTGTGACTACGGTCACCAGAGGTTTGGTACCTCCAAAGGTTTGGCACCTCATAGCGTCTCGTCCCTGTGGCTTAGTACCACCGTGGGTTGGCCCCACATTTGAGATACGGGATCGACGCCAGTGATTTGGTATCACACGATGGGTTGGCCCCATCATTTGATTGTGACTATAAGTCACCAGTGGTTTGGCACCACCAGTGGTTTGGTACCACACGGGGTAGAAAAAGGAGCATGGATGGCTAGGTTGGGTTGCATAATTGCATGTCATACTAATATCTTGTGTATGAGTGTTATTTCCGGGTTGGGGATTTATACACTGAGTCTTGGTGACTCACCCCTTCCCATATCATCTTGCAGGTGAGTAGAGCGCGGATGCGGAGCCGAGGAGAGCTCGAGACGGCCATGTTGGTTTTGTGGACTCGAAATTTTATTTTGTCCCGCTTTAAGTCTATTTTTCACTACAATTCGATTGGGTTGTAATATGGCCGCTTATTATTATTTGGATGTTTAGGTAGTTGTTTTTACTTTATTATATAACTGATGAACTTACGAACGGTTATGCAAATCGGTTAAAAGTAACGTTTCAAAAATAAGTACTCGTACGCGTTTTCAAAAATGTTACCATCGGGTAACGAAATTTTCTAAGCTATTGATCACTCTATTGTTCAAAAATTTAAATGATCAAATGGTTTTAAAGGAAGAAAGGATTTTCGACTCAATCAGATTTACCAAATCGACCCACTTGAGTTTTAGCAAATACCGTTTCATACCCTTAATAAATTTTAAATTTTCTACTGTTAGTCCAAACCTTTCAAACCCCCTTTTTTTTACTCCGTGACATGCCAAATCCGGTAGTGGCTTGTGGGCCGGGTTCGGGGTGTTACATCAACAACTACGAAATGGATAGGACTTGGATGAATTTGTCAAGGGTAAGCAACGGCTATCGAAATGGTGTAGAAACTTTTCTAAATTTTGCATTTCAAAATGCAAGCCAAGAGAATATGATTCTTTGCCCGTGTAAGAAGTGTTGCAATATCAATTGGCATTATCGTGAAGTTGTCTACGAACATCTAATTGTTGATGGCTTTGTCCGAAGGTATAAAAATGGATTTTCCATGGAGAGTGTACATCTAGTGGAGCCTCTTCAACGATGAATCTGGGTTATCCTCATAGTGCTTACAATCAGAATGTTAGAGAATATGACATGGAAGGCATGTTGCGGGATGCATTTAATATGCGCAGTGATGGTTTGCAATCATTTCCACCTGACTTGGGTGTAACCGATGATTATAATTTTGGTGAAAATACTTTCACCGAAATGGGAAAAAGTGTACCTGATGAACAGCCAAATGAAGAAGCGGCGAAGTTCTACACGTTACTTGGTGAAATGAATGAAGAACTTTATGAGGGGATCAAAATTTTCAAAAATGTCTTTCTGTATTCATTTTTTTCACTTAAAATATTTGGGAGGATGGACCGGAAACTCTTTCACAATGCTGTTAGAGTTTTTGAGAGAAATGTTCCCGTTTGTGAAAATCCCTTAATCATGCAAAGACATGAAGAAACTGATAAAAGGTTTGGGCCTTAGATACAACAAAATTCATAGTTGCCCAAATGACTTCATGTTGTATTGGGGCGACCGGAAAACCAACAATGATGTTATGTATGCGGTCAATCCCGTTGGATGAATAGAAATACAGAAGATGGTAATGAGGATGAAAACGATGCACAGTCAAGGAAAAAGCCAGTTAAGATTTTGCGGTATTTTCCGCTAATACCAAGGCTTCAAAGGCTTTTCATGTCGTCGAAGATAGCCGAGTCAATGACGTGGCACCATGATGGACGAACCGATGATGGATTGTTAAGGCATCCTGTGGATTCTTTAGCTTGGAAATCATTTGACTCCAAATTTCCAAGCTTTGCAAGCGATCCTCGGAGTGTGAGGCTTGGGCTAGCATCTGATGGATTTAATCCTTACAAAATCATGAGCACTACGTATAGTACTTGGCCTGTGGTGCTTGTTCCTTACAATTTGCCTCCATGGTTTTGCATGAAACAATCATCCTTTATCTTATCTATGATTATCCCTGGAGAGAAAGGTCCCGGGAATGATATTGACATATATTTGCAGCCACTTATTGAAGAGTTAAAATAATTATGGGCTGGTATTGAGACATATGATGTACTGAGAAAGGAGAACTTTAATTTATGTACAACTTTGATGTGGACTATTAATGACTTCCTGGCTTATGCCAATTTATCTGGTTGGAGTACCAAGGGACGTTATGCTTGTCTTTGTTGTGCTACGCAAACATGTTCGCAATGGTCATATAATGGAAAGAAGTTCTCTTACATGGGGCATCGTCGGTGGTTACCGGGAAATCATAGATTTAGATTTCAGAGTACTCAGTTTGACGGTACTGAAGAGTTTAAAGAAGCTCCTTCGCAGACCAGTGGATCTGAAATCTTGTTCATATTGAAATATATGAATTTCATTTATGGGAAGATGAATCAACCGCCCAACACGCAAAGAAATAGAAGATTAAGGGATGAATCTGATGAAGATGATGATCTTAATGAGGCGGACTTGTGAAAAAAAAGAAGTATTTTTTTTAGTTGCCTTATTAGGAGCATCACATTTTACGACATAATCTTGATGTCATGCACATTGAGAAAAATGTCTGCAAGAACATCATTGGGACTATTTTGAATGTCAATGGAAAATCGAAAGACAATCTTCAGAGTCGACTTGATTTAGTCCACATGGGAATTCGGCGTGAGCTTCATCCCCAAGCACTTCCGAATAGGAAATATCGGTTATCGCCTTCTGTTTTTTCAATGTTGAAGACGGAGAAAGAAGTGTTCTGCATGGTGTTGAAGGATATAACGGTCCCGGATGCGTATACATCAAATATATTTCGATGTGTGAGTCTTAAAGATCGAAGACTATATGCCTTAAAATCACATGACTATCACATCTTGATGCAAGATTTACTGCCAGTTGCTATGCGGTGTTGTATGTCGAAAAAGGTGACGTATTGTGTAATTGAACTATCCAATATAATAAAAGGCATTTGTGGAAAAGTTTTGGATGTTCAAGAACTTGAGACAGTACAAAATCGAGCCGCATTGACTTTATGCAATTTGGAGAAGATCTTCCCGCCTTCCTTCTTCACTATTATGGTGCACTTGACAATCCATCTCCCTCGTGAAGCAATACTTGGTAGACCCGTTTTCTATCGATGAATGTATCCCATAGAAAGGTGTTAATTTATTTGTAAATTATTCCTTCATTCACCTCAATGCCTTTAGTTGCAACTTTTGATAATATTGTATATCGTATTTAGGTTCCTATCCAAATTGAAGTCTTACTGCCGCAATAAGCGTTATTCGGAAGGATCAATTGCTGAATGCTACTTGGCAGAGGAATGTATGACTTTCTATTCAAGATATTTGGAAGATGTTGAAATAAGAATGAATAGACCAAGTAGAAATGCTAGGCTCACAGATCATAACTTGGCCGAAACTTATTTATTTCAAAGTTTAGGACAACCAATCGGAAAAGTTGAAATTGCAGAATTAGATGATAGATTGTGGGTCCAAGCACATCGATATGTTCTTTTTCATCACAATTCAATGGAACCATTACGCAAGTAAGTTCTAGAATTTGATAAATATTGATTAATTATAATTTGTTTGTCTTCTAACATAGTAAACTTTTTTTTAACATAGGGAGTACAAACAAATATTGAGAGCTCGTTCACGGTCCCGAAGATTACAACAACGAGAAATTAATAAGTTGTTCACAGAATCATTTCATGAATGGTTAAGCCAAATGGTATGCAATTGAAGCTTTCATTGACAAGTAATAATGTTTTCTCATAACTTTTATAATTACTCAATTTACTTTCGATTTAATAAGTTTGGAATCAGAATGAAGTAAATGACGAAGTTAAATGGCTTTCCCAAGGTCCAAATAGAATAGTGGAAAGATATAGTGCTTTCCTCATCAATGGATTCAGATTTCATACAAAATATTGCGAGAGATTGAGGAGAACTCAAAATTGTGGAATTGTTATTAATTCTTCAATTACAAGTTATGCTAGTGCTAGGGACAATAATCCAGTTGAGAGAAATGTGGAGTATTATGGACTTCTTACTGACATAATTGAGTTGGATTATTATGGCAAATGGAAAGTTGTCTTATTTCAAGGTGATTGGGCTGATATTAATACGGCTCGCGGAATTAAACAAGATCAATTTGGTTTTACAATGGTGAACTTCTCTCGATTGATTCACACTAGACAACAATTGATAGATGAGACGTATGTATTTTCTTCTCAAGCAAAGCAAGTTTTTTACTCGAAAGATCCAACTGATGAGGGTTGGTACGTTGTACTTCGAAACACCCCTAAAGACTTATTTGACATGGGTAATGGAAGTACAGATGACATCATCGAAAGATCAGAAACTTTACCTTTTCCAGAACAAAACTTAAATGAAAATATCCCTAGTACTTGCACACAATTTCAATGGGTTCGTCAGGACGTAGACGAAGATATTTACGAATTATGATGTAGTAAGATTTTACGATTTTTTTAAATATATGTAATATTATAATTTTAATATTGGTCATGTTATATAATTTAAATATTTTATATGTACTATTATTGTTGTTATTTGTTACTAAAATTTCAACTATTTTATGTGTATTGCAGGAAAAATGCGTAGAAGAAAATTACGAAATTTAAGTATTGTCCAGAATACTCCAAATTCGGAAGAAGGAAATAGTGAACAGCAGACAGCTATTACATCTTCGAATGTGCCGGAGATAGTTGACGAGCCTATAGAATTTCAAAGTAATGTTAAGTTTATTTTACATGCGTATAGACTTTTATTATTGCTCCTATTTCTCAATTTCAATATAATAATATATTATTTTCCAGCTGAAAGTGGTGGGACGCGCAGAGGTCGAGGACGCACGCTACTTAAAGATTTATACGACTTAAATCCTGTCGAGCGTGTCAAAGTAAGTAGAAACAGTCATGGTCAGCCTGTTGGATTAGAAGCTCGACTGTTTGCAGGCTATTTGGGCATTATAGCACGAAATGCCAATATGTTGCCCATCAACTACGAATCATGACATCACATGCCTGATAGCAACAAGAATCAAGCTCTTGATAATATTAAGGTAACAAAACGTGAATGTAATTTATAATACTTTGGTTTAAGTTTCATTTATATTTACTTTCTAAACTTGTGTTTTTTTAGGAGAGATTTACTTTACATGTCTCGGATGCCTATATCAAGAAGGCATTAGGTAAAAGATGGAAAGACAATAAAAGCACTTTGAAAAAAGATTATTTTAAGAAAGACATAAGCCTCGAAGAAAAATTGCGAAATGTCCCACCGGGAATGCTGAGGTACCAATGGGAAGATACAGTTAGATTCTAGAATTCAAAGAAAGGAGAGGTATTACGTACTTCCAAACTCTTATAAATTTTTCTGTTTATAGTATTTACTATATACGTTCATTATGTAGGACCGTGAGCGAGTTGGAACAAGCAGCAGGCAAAACAAAAATTCACGCACTCGGCAGGGTCGAGAAGTTTTGCTTGTGTAGCTGAGGCCCAGGTATTATGGATTTATTAATTTTGTCAAATATTAATGACTTTCTACTATTAATTGATTTATTTTTACTACTATATTGTAGAAAGCATCGTCTAGTCAAAAAGTTGGACGCCTTCAGCTTTTTGACATTACGCATAGGAAGAAAGATGGATCTCCGATGACATCCAAAGCTGCAGAAATTATGGTATATTTACTTAATAAAATTTGATTTATTATAAATATTTATAATGTTTAATTATAATGGTTTAATTCGTCTTTAGTCGTTTTAAATAATGTTAAATTATGTTGCATTCCTTTTTTATTATATATTTCATTTTTAACTCTTTGATTGATTTATTAGGAGAAACTAAAAGATAAGAAGGCGGAATATGAAGCGATTGCTTTGACTGATAGTTCTGTTAATTTTGAGGGCATTGATAACAAAATTAGTAAAGAAGTTTTGGGTCCTGAAAGGTATGGCCGGGTTCGATTTTAAGGATCTGGTGTTAACTCGACCCAATATTTTGGATCCAGCTCGCAGCAATACATGCCTTCCGGGAGTCAAGCTCAAGCTGAAGTTCAGAGATTAAGAGACCAGATAGCTCAGATGCAAGCGAGCACAGTTGAGCAAATTTCTCAACTTAAAGCGGAGGAGGCAACATTGAGAGAAGCTGAGGTTCAAAGAAAATATGAAGAACTCCAGCTACAGTTTAAAGCAGAGGCAGCATCGAGAGAAGCTGAGGTTCAAAGAAAATATGAAGAACTTTAGCTACAACTTAAGGCAGAGGCAGCAGCGAGGGAAGCAGAGGTAGCAGCAAGGGCAGCGAGGGAAGCAGAGGCAACAGCGAGGGAAGCAGAGTAGAGCGAAAAGTATGATGAACTCCAGCTACAGCTTCAGACTATGATGAAGATGTTCCAGTAGTCGCAAATGCCGCCATCGTAGACATTTATTTTCTTGTAACTTTTAACATTATTGTAAGAAATTTTTGAATTATACTTCATTTATAATTTATGTCATATATCGTTCGTATAATTTTGTATCGTTTAGGTTTGTTGTTTTTGGTTGGATTTCATGCTATATTTGCTGTTTTGGTTGGATTTCATGCTATCTTTGCTGTTTTTGGTTGGATTTTATACAGGAAGAGTGGGATATTGGTGAAAAATTTATATTGCAAATCTGCCCAAATTAGCAGCGTTTTATAAAAAAGCGCTGCTAAAGACCAAGACTTTTAGTGGCGTTTTTAATAGAAGCGCCGCTAAAGACTAGGACTTTTAGTTTTTTGCCGCTAATAGTTTTAGCGGCGCTGCTAAAGGCCAAAAAAAACGCCGCAAAAAAGTCTGTTTTCATGTAGTGTAACAAACTTTAATCATGATTCTTTTATAAAAACACAAATAAATATTTTGGATCATTTTATAATACTCCTTCAACTACTATTCACAAAGTCAAATTTACCACATATATTCAAATTATTTCAATTCATATAAATGAAAAATTTCTTGAGAATTTCAATATGCTTCTAGCATCCTAAATCTTTCAAGGATTCTAATATAAACTTTACTATATAGTGATTCATAAAAGGTTGTAACAATAACTATTAGATGCAAGTTAAATCTTTTATGAATTGTCAATTTAAAAATATATCTAAAGGTTATTGCATCCACTACAAAAGAATATTATATCTTTTCATAATCAATGTCAGGACTTAGTGAAATACTTCATATTTTTATTCCGCTTTTGCAAAACTACTTCAATTGCACACTTACTGGCTTTATACCTTTAGATAATTTGGACTACTGGTCTAAAAACTCCACGAATTTAATTATACTTGAGTTGTGTCTTTCTATTTTGATCAATTTATTCTATATCTATATTTCTCAATAGATTTATTCAGGATCCTCCTTTTATTTCATTATTTCAATACTAATATTGCATGCAAAATCATTGTTGAACACTTTTATTATTCAGTTCCACATTTTCTCGAATTGTAATAACTTATCGAGATCTCTTATTTTTATTATTTTAAAATTCAATTTCAGGTACTTGAATCTCTTCTGGAGTTTTACTTATTAGTTATGTCTTGAGTCTCTTCTAGAGCACCCGCCTCCACTATATGACCATCTAGAAGAATTTTTTATCTTTGGAACCGATCAATCTATATAACACTTGGTTATTCTCATTAAGTTTGTAAATAAATCTAATAGTTAACTTGTAATGAGTTATCCTTATTGAACTTCTGGTTCAAATTACTCTTCCTCTAACTCATTACAAGTTATTATTTCTCTTCCCCTAATGTCAGGAAAACTATCGAATCAAAATTGTAATCACAAATAATGTCATAATTGAATCTCCAATGCATTCAAAACATCTAATAATACAAAGAAACTTATCATTAATATATATTCGCCACTTTCTTTGAGGATTCACTCATCTTTGTGCGTTGTGGTGGAGCAATTGGAACATATACGCACATACAAAAATTCAAAGATGAGAAATATTTGGCTCTTAACCAAAAATCAATTGTAATAGGAGTATTTATAACTTATTGGCTTGATGCGTACAACATATAAATCAACATAATCTCATACTAAAATAGAAATTTAGTTCTCATAAGTAATGGTTTAACTATTAGTTGAGGCATTTGATAAACAATTTAGCTAAATCATTTTCTATGTGAACATGAGCTACAGGATGTTCAACTTTTATCCTAATTGACATGCAATAATCATTGAAAACTTGGGATGTAAACTCACCGACATTAGATGAATTGTCTTAATTGCATGATCTGAAATTAATTATTTAAACAAGCAATCTTACAAACGACAGGTTGCAAATTAATAACACATGTGATTATTTTGTAAATGCATCTACCAAAATCATCCACATGGTGGATGAATGAGCCCATATTCATTTCAAAAATGCAAGACATTAAATCTCAACTTTAGCTAGTGAGTTTCTAATAATCAATTTTCATTGAGAACAAACAACAAATTAGAATTCTTTAAATTAAAGAATCTTCTGGTTCTTTAATTGAATGCCCATATAAATTCTCAATTAATTTTCGCATCATATATGATCCAAGATGGTCTAATTGGTCACGCCAAGTAGTAAATGCATTTGTATTAGTAAACTTCTGGTTTACTTTAACATGTGTTTTAATTGTACTAAATTGTAACAAATTGATAATTTTATTATCATTCCTTTTAATTTGTATCCACATAAAAGTACTATTGTGACATTTACAACTGCAAATGTCTAAATCAATGTGAAGTCTATAATGCCACCAAGGCAATAAATATAATTTCCAAATAATTATATGTAGTATTCGCTTCAGGGAATATGCCAAAATCTTCAAAGCCCAAAAATCTATTAATAACAAACTTTGAGAGTGGGTCTTATTTTCCAGATGTACAACAGGTACATAACTAATGACTTTTCATACATAAGTTTTCTCTCTTGCAAGTTCTCATCAGTAATATTTTACCACGTAATTTTAATTGAGAACTTATTCTGAATATTATAGAGTTATACTCACAGTTTTTAAAAAAACTTACAACTTTAGGTGCATCCAACCATAATAAGCTTTAGATGGAATTATCATATTCTATTGCTCATAAGTATATCTTTTACAGTCAAATATTTTGTTTTCAACCCTTTAATAGGGATGATGACAAAAGATTATCACAAAGATTATTAAATAAATATAAATTAATAACTCAATCCCCTTTTTTATTCATATGAAATATAATATTTTTCTCATTCACAATCTCAATATAAGATCCATTACAAATAACTTTTAAAAGTAATGTACATCACAAATTTTGTGATTTTTAGATAGTGATATATTAGCTCTTCTAGAGCTTTCGACTAATTTTGTACCATCAAATATTGGAATAATATTTGTTTGTTTTGGTACCAAATAAGATAAATGCTTTCTATCTATAATGATAGAATTTATTACTACATTCTCATATCCTTCCTCAAAGAATATTAACAGAAACAAAATATTTAGGCATATGCCACATATGTGGCCAATAATCTTTCATATCACATTGATAACATAAGTTATCTTTACCCTTTGAAGAGTTATCTAGAGAACTCTCATTGTTCTCTTATTTATTACTATGTTCCCACTTTTAGTGGTCCATGAGTATATCTTTTATTTTCTTTATATTTACATTCACTTCGATGAATGTAATAGATTTACTAGGACGAACTTACAAAACATCCCAATAGAATCTTTATTTCATAATCACCATCACAAACATGCGTGAATTTTAAATTAAAATCTATCTATGCTTGTTTTCATGATTAGTCTCCAATTATAATAAACAATAAATAAAACATAGTAAAATATACTTGAAGAAAACGGTATCAAATCTTGATTTCATATGAGATAGTTCGAAAATATTCTTGATTTCATATAGATAACGGTATCAAATCTTTCACCATCCTTAAGAACAAAAAGTAAAATAAGTTAATCAAAACAATGATAACATATAATGAAAGAAGAATGAAAAATAATAATTAGATATGAAACATTAAATAAAAGAAACTTCCTGTAAAAACTTTGCATCTTGCCGTCAAAGAAATTGAAAATCATAAAGGATAAATTTAATCGTCGATAAAAGGAACTATCACTTTAAGCAAGATCGTGCTGATAACGTGTTATAAAATAAAGAGATTTGAGAGAATAAAGAACAAAGAAAATATGAAAGCAATAGAGAATGTACTTTATTGATCAAAGGGATAGTTACAATGCTTCATCAGAGTCTCTATTTATAGGCATAAGAAGTATAAAGAAGTAGAGATCTAATTCTAATAACTATTAGAATTTAAAGTACATTAAAACTTTATCTTGATTATGATGTACATCTACTTAATAAGATATTCATAACAATATTGTAAATCTCAAAAAGATATATTATAAAAAAGTAATTTTGTGTATTTTGTAAAGTTATAATAAAAAATATATTATATTATAAAAATCTTTTATAAAATAGCAAATACCATGTTTTACATAACATGGTATAATACTTATTTACAAACATTTTACAAAATCTTTTATAAAATAGCAAATACCCTTTTATTGCACAAAATTTCTTTTATAAAATGGTATAATATAACATAAATAATATATTTACATAAATAATATTTACAAAATTTCTTTTATAAAATAGCAAATACCATTTTATTGCAAACATTGGTTTCAATTTCAAAATTGCAGTCAAAGAGATCAGTGCTAAATGATAAGAATATGTTATAGTGCATCTGAGTTTGTATTCTTTTCAAGTCAACAAGATCATATATAAAAGGAGCTAAGTTAAAAGATGAATCATACATGATTGGTCGGGTGGTGGAGAGAGATTGGTTTGGGGAAAAGAAGAGCCATAAATAATATGAAACAGAGTGCATTCGCCACTTGGCTTACTACGAAGAAGTAAACCCAATAATACATAAATCACAATTAAACCCTTAGCTACTTTTATATATAAAGGAAGGCTCCCAATTTTTCAAGAAAGAATAATATTTTAAAATAAATTACTCTATCTTTTACTTTTGACCCATACTCATTCATTCTAACTCTTTTTTTTTTTATGTTAATTTTGCTTTTATTCTTTATTTTTAGTAGGAAGGTAGAGCATTCTTTTTTATTAATGGTGTTTTAATAAAATAGAACGAAAATGAAATGCATCATACAGTAGTTGGATAGTTGACCTCTTCATTGCTTTTTCAGCACTGGAGAGAGGATCCTCTCCTCCACAAATATATAAAAATGGAATATTGGTTAGAAGGAAAGGTAATTTTTTAATGAGAATAGGTTTTCTTTATAATGCAGGTTTAAGTTGTGGTATTTGAAGATTTTATATAAAAAAATATTAAAAGATAAAAAAGTATTTTTATAGTAATATTTGTTATTTTTTTTATGTTAAATAAGGGTTTTTTCAAGGAGTTTTATTAATACAATTATAAATATAATCATAAATACAATTATAATACAATCATGTTTGTGTAACCTAGAATGAAACTAATACGAAGTTAATTAAATTGAACTAAAATTCAGAATATACAATAAATGGATATCTTAGGTAATTACACATGAACTGGAGAGACATCTCTCTAGGAACTTGTGGCTGTACAAGAGCACTACCCAAGATGTTTTTGTCCTTTCCCATGCGTTGCCATTTTAGGTTGCTTTGAACAATAAATTGCAACTTCTCCTTCACAATCATAAACCCTAAAACTTGCTTGTGTCAAAGATTCGAAAGCTGCCCGTTCAAGTTGTAAAAACCAACAGTTTATCAGTAATTAACCCCCGCCAGCCATTGCAACCTAAATATGTAAACAAAATAAAATAAAAATTGGTGAGAACAAGATCAGCCCTGCTTTCTTGTCTAAAATATAAAATGTTGATAAAGAACAAAAGAATAAGTTCATTATTCCAACATTACCTCAGCACCATAATACTTTTTGTCGTTATAATTATAAATAAATAAGAAACATGCATGAGCAGACATAAAAGGGAAAAAAAAAAACAAAAAAGAGTTAATGAATAATGAGAAACCTTTTTGTGACATGAACAAGAAATAAAGAATGGATAAAAGAAGAGCAGAGGGAGCTCCCTTCAGTCCAAGCATAGGAAGTTTAAGATTCAATTTGTCTCCCGCATCATTCACTCATTTACAGAGCATATATTTGCTGAGATATATTGTCCTTTTTATAACACCGTATTTGGATGAATGAGTCGGCAGCTAATTGAAATCCCATCTCGCCCCCCATGAGTGGACTGAAGAAAGCTCCCTTTTTACCTGCTTTTATATTTCAAAACCAGCAACAAAAGTATGTATGTATGAATGGAATAATAACCCTAAAGGAACCCCAAAGAAGTGATGAGAGAAAGAATATTGTGAGAGGGTAAAGAAAGCGAGTGTTGAAAAGGGAAGAAGATGGAGACTTGGAGGACGAAGAAAAGATGTTGAAATACATTTTACTATGGATGTATTTGTGGTAGGATATGACTTTATATAAGCTTAAAAAGGAAGTGCAGTGCTCAAACAAGTATAATTTCGTTTAAATATTGTAATGGAGGAGAGACTTATTCGTATTCTTTTCCTTTGCATTTTCTTGTTTTCTATTTTATTTTATTTTTGGTTTGTAGAACCCTCTCCAAGCAGGTTTCTAATGGATTGTTAAAATTTGAATGCCCATCTCATTTGATTTTTATTAAAATTTTTCAATAATTTTAATGTAGATTTCACATATAAACATGAAAGCATCACTTAAATAGTCTTGGTTCATCAAAAGGTTTGTCCTATCTATATTTACACTAATTCAATAAAAAAATTATTTAAAGGTAGTTTAATTTTTTATTTTTAATTTTTAATTTATTTGTGACTTTCACAAGCATAGATATACAATAAGATTTCTAGTATGTGTTATTAGGATAGAAAAGCTAAATAGCAATTTTAAAATATTAGACAGAAGGGACAAAACAAGAAAATACTGAAACTATTTCACACCCATCAAAAAAGAACTGCCCATCCTGTTCACTTTTGTTGTTCAAAAAAATCTTTTATTCGGAAAAAATGGATTCAATTATTTGAATTTTGTCAGCTCTCATCAATCTTTGCATAATAATTTTATGAATGGCCATAGCTTCCCTCCTTTTTTGCTATATGACCTACATTCTTTACTAGTGCTAGAACTATTATAATTTTAATAAACTATATGTTATCTAGAATTTTATGTGTTTATACAACCCCCTTGATAAGCACATAACTTTCTTAGTCATTTTCATACATATTTCTACACTTTCATGTTTATGCTTCAACTTGAAAAAAATAATTTTAATTTCATAAGCTGACTTTAAATAGAATATGTGCCTATCTTTAAATTTTACTTATAAAATCTAAAAGTTTTATTTGATAATTTCATCCTATATTTATTAGATTTTAATTTTTTTTATCGAATTTTCATGTTGTAATTGAAATTTCCAAATCTAATTTGAAGCCAAATAAGATAAGCAAAGCCAAGATTCATCATCTTCCCACATCTCAGATTGAAGACTAAAAGGGTGATGTATTTTCAGATGAAAAATTAAGTAAAATGCATATTCTTATCCAAAATTGAAGATGCTGTTTCAATTTGCTCTAGAAAACAAAAGGTTAAGGTAGACACAGTACACTGTATAGGTTTTCCATTTTTTTCCTTTTATAGGAAAAACAAACACTAAAAGATTCCTGGAAAAACCTACACTTCTAGCTTCGAAGAGTATTCTTTTTAAACTCCCACTAATACTAAGTTTATCTAAAGTAACCCCTTTTAATTGGCATATTTTTAATGCATGGAATTTACTGTTTTTTTTAATACAATATTAGAGGTGAGGAATGAGATAATATGATTTGAATGTGTGTCTAACAAAAATTTTAATCACTATTCTGTTTAAGTTAAGACGAATTTACAGTTAATTAATATTAATCTCTTTTACCACAAGCCTACTTAAATTATTTTATGATCAATGTATTCTTTATGTTTATTTTATGATCTATAAACACTAATTCTTTTGATTTGAACTTGAGTTTTTTTCTTTAAGAATGTAATAATGATTTATTACTACACTTACCACATAACTGTACATAAATTCAGTTATTCAAAACTAGAACAAGAATTGATTGTTTTAGTTGTCATTGACATTAAACACTATTACTCACATTTTTTTATCAAAAAACATTTGCAATATTAGAAGAAATTTTGAACTCTCCTGATTGGTGGTTAACAATTGTTCATCTCTAGAATTTACTCAGATTTGAGCTTTCGATGAATCAAGTAGTAAGTTTATATTTAAGAATCTCCTTTTAGATTAAATGTGTGTGGGGTTTGGGCATATTTTTCCTGTGAATAAGTGAATATTCACCCTTTAATTGTATATTAAGAATTTATTAAAAAGAATTATGAAAATTTAAAAATAAACCATATAACTTTCTTGAATTAAAAAATTGTTTATTTATTTTTAAAGAGGATATATAGCAATTTTTTTTTTTTTTGTTATTACTTATTACCTTCTTTTAATAAAAGTCACACCAAATATGATATAGAAATTGTTCAGTTTAATTTCAGAGGTAGGGAAAGGAGTTGTCAACAGAGAGTGAAGAGTTTGCAGAACCAAACAAGGGTCAATTAGAGTATGATGGCAACCAGGAAATTAAATAATATAATATTAATAAACAAATAGTAAAAAGTAAATATAAATTTGTTGGGAAAGAACACAGCAGATTCAGATTCTCAGTCATTTCCTGGAAAATCACTGTCTTGTCAAACTAAAAGTTTTGTAATTTTATTTTATTGTAATATTTTTACATCTTGCTAAAAGGCAGTCAAAAATCTTTACAAGGGTTAACCATACATGCAGTTCCGTTTGTCTTCTTTATGACCCCCCAAAAATAGCATGCAGTTCATGGCCTCATAAACGTATATGCTTTTTTTTTTTTTTTTTTTTTGGTTAGGGTTGCTTCAGTCAGCCTCCTAACCTCACAAAATATGATGAAACGCAAGAAAATATTCTTGGAATCCAACTTTGGCCGTACGATTCAACTTTCACAGTACACGTTTCCGGATTTTGGTTTAGACTTTTTTGAAACTCCTTTACGTTTCGTAGCGGACCAAACATGTACCACAACTGCTACCAATTTGGATTTACCAAGGCTTTAAGTTTCCCTAAACTATCGGTTTTCTTTTGGTTTACCTCAAAAGATAATATCAACCAATAAAAATACGACGTTTGGCACATTTTTTATTCGACATCACATAAATGTGGGATAAAATGGTAGCTTAGGTAGCATGCTTGATAAAAAAAATTTTAAGTACCAAATAAGAAATTAGGCTATAATTTAGGGACTAATTCGCTAATAAATCCTAACTACAACTTTAACTTTAAAATAACGCTTATGTTAAAAACTTTAGCTCACTCCATTCTCAAGTTTGATCCTTAGATAATCCCTATCCCTACCCTCTTGTTAACAAAAACTTTAACTTAGAAAAGTATATATGTATTTGACTTCTATGGTTGTCTTCTACTGTTACTATCGAGCGCTTGTGCAACCCTGAGTAGGAAATACACGTCACTGTTATGGTACATGCGACTAATTTTAATGGTTTTTATTTGTTGTGTATAATAGCCCTAGATTAAGGGAACATAGACAACTTTGGGAAAATCTGAAGTCTACTATGGATTTACATAAGTTATCTTGGCTCGTGATTGGAGACTTCAATGATATCTTAAGTCATTTAGATAGAAAAAAAAAAAAAGGTGGGCTCTCTATGGATTGATATAGGCTTAATGGTTTCCATGAATGTTTGAATTACTATTTGATTTAGGTTTCAATGGCCCTAGATTCACTTGGTCTAATTTTAGAAACTTATCGGGTCTTATTCAAGAAAGGATTGGTTATGCTTTTGCAAATCCGGAATAGAGGCTCCTTTATCCGAAAGCTATTGTTAATCACCTCTCTAGGACTCATTGAAATCATTACCTTATTATTAAACTTATTATTGTGGACTGGAGATCTAAGCATACCCCTTTTAGATTTCAACATATGTGGCTTAAACATCCTAATTTCAGCCACATTCTTGATAGTTTTTTAGCCAACTCTGATAGTACTCTAATTGATATAATGATCTAAAGAAATGGTATTGGTGGCCGAACATGAAGAAGGATATTTCTGAGTTTGTTTCAAGATGTTTGATTTGTTAGCAAGTAAAGGCTAAACACCAAGTACCCTCGAGTTTACTTCAAACTATTATGGTGCCCGAGTGGAAGTGGGACCAAATTACCATGGACTTTGTAACAGGGCTGTCGTTGACACCGAGCAAGAAAGATGCTGTATGGGTCGTAGTCGATAGACTTACGAAGTCAGCCCATTCATACCGGTGCGTGTCGACTATTCACTGGATAAGTTGGCAAACTTTTATATATCTGAAATTGTGAGGCTATATGGAGTGCCCTTATCGATTATATCGGACAGAGATCCGAGATTCACATCCAGATTTTTGAAGAAGTTGCAAGAGGCATTGGGCACAAAGTTGAAATTTAGTACAGCTTTTCACCCCCAAACCGACGGTCAATCGGAAAGGTTAATCCAAGTTCTTGAAGACATGTTCAGGTGTTGTGTTCTTGAATTTCAAGGCAGCTAGAAAAAATACCTACCGTTGCTGGAATTCGCCTACAACAATAGTTTTCGGTCAAGTTTAAAGATGGCGCCTTATGAAGCCCTGTATGGGCGTAAGTGCCGAACGCCTTTATATTGGACTGAACTTAAGGAAAACCATATTCGCGGAGTTGATTTGGTTAAAGAAACTGAAGAGAAGGTAAAGGTGATTCGAGAATGTTTAAAAGCTACTTCTGACAGACAAAAATCTTATTCAGATTTTAAAAGGAAAGAAATTGAGTATCAAGTTGGTGATAAAGTATTTTTGAAAGTGTCACCGTGGAGAAAAAGTTCTTAGATTTGGCAAAAAGGGCAAATTGAGTTCGCGTTTTATCGGACCTTATGAAGTTACCGAGAGGATAGGATCGGTAGCTTATCGGTTGACCTGAGTTGGAAAAGATTCATGACGTCTTTCACGTATCCATGTTGCGACGCTACCGTTCAGACCCTTCACATGTCATAGTACCAACAAAGGTAGAGATACAACCGGACTTGACTTATGGTGAAGAGTCGGTTAAGATTTTGGCACGAGAGGTCTAACAGTTAAGAAACAAAAGCATAGCCCTAGTGAAAGTTTTATGGAAAAGACACGGATTAGAAGAGGCTACATGGGAGCCCAAGGATACGATAAGGAACCAATATCCTACCCTTTTCACCGGTAAGATTTTCGGGGATGAAAATCCTTAAGGGGGAGAATTGTAACAGCCCGATTTAGGGGCTAGTCAGAACAGTGATCTCGGGAACACTAATCTGAGGTTAGGGAAAATTATTTTCATGTTATTTTATATGTTACAGCATGATTCCAGAAGTACATGAAAATTTTGGTACTTTAATTTTAGTGATTTCTTGTGTAATCGCGAAAAAGGACTAAATCGCATAAAGTGCGAAAGTTCCATTTTATAAGTTAAAGGTACCAAATAGCCATAGATTGTTAATTTGAGGTTTTTTAAAAGGCAATTTAGACCCTTGTAAATGCTTGGCCGGCCATAGACTAGCATAGGAGACAAATTTATCAATGTTGGTCAAAGTTGGTCATAGTAGGTGGATTAAATAGATAGTTTAATATTAAAATAAAAAAAAAAAGATGATGTCCATCTTTCTTGCTCATCTCTTCCACCAAAAATTGGCAGCCAAATAGGGGTTAAAAGCTTCAAAAATTTCAGCACTCAAGAAATACGAAGACCGGATCGAAACCGAGGCAAGAACAAAGTCGAGGACTAACTTACATCTCTACATACCTTTTGAATATCGAGGTAAGTTTGTATGAATTAAGGCTTTACGTGTATTTTCATTCAATTACTTATTATGTTGTATAATGTACATTATTTCTATGAAGTTAAATTATTAATATTATGATGAGAAAAGTAAATGAGAAGATGTATGAGAAAGTTCCGGTTGAAGACTCAGAATACTGAGGATACTAATATCACAACATGAGACAAGGAAAGTCCGTGTAAGACCATGTCAAGACATGGCATCTGCATAAGACAAGGATATCATGTAAGTCCATGACAAGTCATGGCATTGAAGGATTATTATGAGGCAAAGGTCCCATGTAAGTCCAAGCCAAGGCATGACATTGGAGAATTTATAAGGCAAAGATGTCATGTAAGTCCATGTCAAGACATGGCATTGATAAGTTTCATAAGGCAAGGATACCACGTAAGATCATGTCAAGACATAGCAAGGGTAAATTTCTTAATGAAACACACAAGGAAGGTCTCGTATAAGACCATGTCTGGGACATGGCATTGACACCAAATTAAGAGATCCCATGTAAAACCATATCTGGGATATGGCATTGGCATCATGAGGCGATCCCATGTAAGACCATGTCTGGGACATGGCATTGGCATCGAGATACATGTTTGATGAGATTGAGTAACCTCAGTTATTCTGGGTAATTCATCGTGCAAAAGAGCCAAATACGAAAGAGGTAACAAGAAAGTTAAGCAAGTAAAGACAATAATAATTTAAGTTATTCCAAGTTGATTAAAATCATTATTCAAGTTAAGAAAGATGAGGATTGAGTTTAAGTTTAAATTATTAAATATACTAATCTATGTGATTAAGTGATACAGGTACCATGTTTACTTTACAAGTATGAGAATAATAAGTAACATGAATTGAGTAAGATTAAACAATAGTAAGTAAGCCAAGAACTTGAGATTTATGATGTTTTAACCTCATGATGGATGAGTTATATTGAGCAAATATAATTGTTATATGAATTTCATGCAAACTTACTAAGTTGTACGCTTACTTCTCTCTCTTCTTCTTTCCTTGTAGTCTCGCCAAGCTAACTCGTGGATCATTGACGTCGGAGCTCGGAGCACACTATCAATCACTATTTTGGCATAGCCAAGTTGTTTTCATTAAGTATGGCATGTATAGGAATCATTTCATCTTGTTATAAATCCTAAGAGGTGCCAAAGTGTTGGCTATTAAGGATATTATCCTTTTTGTATATGGTTAAAGAGACTGGTCAATATTTACTAAGTTTATATATCAATTAATAATGAGTTATGCATTATTGTTCAGGTTTTGATGAAGTATTTGAGTAGTTGGATTGGGTATATGAATGATCTTGATTTCAGGGTGACAATTGGCTTGGAAAATAGCTTTTAAGTGTCCACAAGGGTAGACAAACGGGCATGTCTACGCCGTGAGTGACACTCGGTCAACCCATATGGGTGTGTTAATAGGTCGTGTGTCCCCTGCATGTTAGTATTTTAAGTCAGTATCGACCACGGGCTAGCCACACGGGCGTGTGCCTAGGCCGTGTGTTCCTTAAAGGGTTGCTGACGTCATAAACAAAATACCCCTAGTTTTTCACACGGGTGAGAACACGGGCGTGTCTAGGCCGTGTGAAAGACACAGGCCATCGACATGGGCGTGTGTTTGGTCGTATGAAAACCCCTGTAGGTTCGAAATAAAAATAAATTGTACACGGGCCAGGGACATGGAAGTGTGAAACCACACGGCCTGCCCACACAGGCGTGTCCCAAGTCACACGGGCGTGTGACCCTTGTTCAGGCAAAAAAAAAAAATTCAAAGAGTGTAAAAGTTTCCGGTTGAACTTCGAAATCTTCCGGGTGTATGTTTAAGACCTCATAGACCCATGAGATGTATGTTATGACTAAGAAAGAAAAGTTTTTAAATCGAAACGAAATTTTATAGCCCATTTTTACATGTTTAAGCAAGATTGAGCATGGTAATACCTCGTATCCGGTCCCGGTGTCGGACACGGGTAAGGAGTGTTACATTACTACTAGCAAATTAACAAATCAAATGACCACAACAAATTATCTTAAGAATAATTAAATTCTATACTTAAAAAAGAGTGGCATGATGTATCATGTAAATTGTTTGAAAGCTTGATTTTTTACAGGTATGTATATATAAAATATGTGATACGTATAGGGTACAATATGAAAAATGGATAATTACAGGGATGTGTGATATTTATATGTGTAAAAGATGCCTGTATGAACTTAGTAAATGGTTAGGATACGATTGATATGTCAATAAGGTCTTATGCACTCTTGTACGGGTTATGTTATTATACGAATATTATCTCAGGTTATGTTGAAGTCCAACATTTTTTAAGGATCTTTAAGTTCATAGATATGTATAAATAGATGTATGCTCACCTTGTGAATGTTGTAAAGTGCTATAATCTAGCCAACACTATGCCAAAGTAGGTAGCTATCATGCTTAAATATAAATAAGGTAAGTATAATATTTTTTAGTTTAAAGTTGTGGCATGTATATAAGGGACTTAGTGACCTTGACATTTTGAAATTGTTTACTACTTCGCAAATGGGGCATAGCCCATCTTGTGTAATATGTTTCCTTCTGACTTGGTAAACCTATGTATTAGTCATGTTTCCTACTAAAATAAGTGATGATATATGCTTATATATTTGGTATGTGGAATGATATAAAATTAAGTACAAAATGTAGCTAAGTTGATGAATAGTTGAAATTGACTTATATGAAAGTAATGCTTGGAAGTATGCTTGAAATATGTAGTTGATACTTGATTTTTTTTGTTCATGCTAAAGTCCTATGAGTCATTTATGCATATAATGTATAGAAATGTATTTACTGAAGTTGAATGAAATGTCTTAATGTGTTTTGGCATAGGTAGATTTGGCATTTGAATGAATGTAATGACATAAATTGATTTGGAATAAGTTGAGCTCATGTCTGAGTTGGTTTGATTGGAATTGGTTAGGTGATTTGTTTAGCATAAAATAGTATCATTTGAATTGGTTTTGATGGTATAAGGTTGTACGATTCATTAGGTAGTATTGCACTTGGTAGAGTAGGAGCCAAAATGATGTTTTTTTAAACCAAAAATAGAGGCCTCGTCACAACCACCAACGTCCAATGTCGCAACGTGGTGCGAAGTCGCGGTGTTGGTATGCCTGAAATCGTGAGCGACGTTGCGACTTGACTTACTAAGTTGGCAACTTCACGTCGTGGAGATTGTGAAGTCACGACGTAGGTTCGAGAATTTTCAAAACTTTACAATTTGATCCTAGTTCCTATTCGGGTTAACAAAAGAGCTTTCTTAAGCTCATGTGAGGCCTGAAATTGATTGTGATGTATATATAAAATGTGAATGATACTTATTATATAGATGTGATTGATTGAAAGGTGTATAATAATTTGAAGTTGCATCGGCAATGGTTGTAACATCTCGTAACTTGGACCTAGCGACTGAGTCGAGTACGGGGTGTTACACTTTACACATAACAAGGCCCATGACCCGAATGGACTTCACCTCCTTCTTAGTCTTCAAATCCCACGAAAAGTGGATCAAAAAGAGTAGTTTCCAACCCGAATTTCCAGAAGTGGTCTTTGGTTTTCACATCTCCTATTTGAGGATGACATTATTTTGTTTCCTGAGATAGATGAAAAATCTATTAAAGCCATAAATAAAAATCTTATTACATTTATAGAGGAATTTGGATTAATTTTACCAAGTCTAGAGTGGTTTTCTCCCTTAACTGCACATTTGATACTATGAAACATACCTGCAACTCTTTAGGCATCAAGAAAAACCTAATTCGGACTGGATTAAATGGTTGTTTGGAACGAAAGAACGATTAACTTTCGGTATGATCATTGATTAAGATTAGGACCAATGCAAGAACTAATTCAAGGCCCACTTAGTGAAAATGAAGGTAACAGGAAATTTAGCCAAGTCAAAGACAAATGGAATGAGTCTAGGTCCCAATGTTTTTTTTCCATGCATATCCCTCGAGATCTTATTGACTTTTTCTTAAGTACCCCGGTACCAGATTTAGTCAGTGGTAGTGATATTGTTTGTTAGGGACCATTGAAAAATTGTTGTTTTATTATTAGTTGTATTATCAACTACTTTTTTAGAGTAATATATTACAAATGATAATTTGATTTAAATTTTTGGTACTCATTTAGAAACTCTTTTATCATACCAATTATTTTATAGTAATTAATATTTTTAAAAAATATAAATTATGTAACTATGTAATTACAATTTTTACAGCCAAACATAACATATAAAACTATAATGTAATTACTCTATTAGTAAAACATGTCTAAAAAATTATAATTTTTATAATTAATTACTATCTTAATAATTACATTTTAATCGAATTATTATGTGTAAATACTCAGAAAATCATTACTATTTTTAATTAAATTTTAATTTAATATTAAAAAAAAACCTCATTTTAAAAACCAAACCCAACCATGACCACTTTTAAATTATTATCCAAAACCAAACATTAATGTATGTAGTGTTATTATTATATTTATTAGATCCTCATTGTTAAAGGAATCCCTGATTTGATTGATGAAATATTTGATGTGACTCAAAGTGTAAGCATTTGTTGATGCCCAAGGCTGATGGGGCATTTATTCTTACGATCTTTAAGCCTTTTAACAATCAAAAGTTAATTTTTTTTTATTATTATTATCACCCATCTGAATAAATTCTTCTTGCCGGAGGCGTCGACAAATCTAAAATTTATTTGTAGGTAATTTTTCAAAAATTTTAATTTATTTTAAATATTAAAAATTTCAAACTTAATCTAAATAGTTAGATTTAAAAAATTAAATCGATGGTGGAATAAATTAAATTATCACTTTTTGATTCGAATATTAATTTAGTTTTAATTAAATTATTAAAAATTATAAAATCGATTCAATAAATTCAGTTAGTTCTGAATAATTCACTTAAAAGTTGATTTAACCTCTTTATTTAGATTTATATATCAACTTATTTTTTATCTGATTCTAACAATCATGCCAAATGAAAATATTAAAATTCATTTAATCAAGATCTGTTATCAATCTTTTATTATGCTTTCATTATGCAACTAGTCATTGTTTTTAAATTTAATAATGTGTTTATTTTTTGAATTTTAAAATTTTAACTTTAATTTAAAATGATAATTATTAAATTAATTAACTAAAATGATGTGATTTTTTTAATATCATTTGAAAATAGCAAGTTGACAAAATATTATATATGATAATGTATTTGGTGCATAAAATTTTGAAAATAGAATTCAACTTAAGATAAATGATTGAAATTTCAAAAAATTTAAAAGTTTAAAAACAGAAAAAATTTAAATTGGAGAAGAAAAATAAAGGGTAAATTATATAAATAGTCACTTAACTATTAGTGTGTTTATGTTTTGGTCACCCATGTTTAAAAATTTTCATTTTAGTCATTAACGCTGTTGAAATTTAATATTTTTGTCAATCCTTCGTTAAATCATTAACAAAATGTTGGCATGACCTTTTTTATTGGCATAATATCAAATTTAGCCCTTTAATTTTTACAAATTCTATCAATTTGGTTCTAATTCTAAAAAAGTTCAAGAAATTTAACCCTAAACTTTACACATTCTGTTAATTTAATCTTAATTCATAATAATTTAAATTTTAGAAAAACTTTTAAAATAAAAAGGTATTTGAAAGTTTATTTTTCAATAAAAATACATAAGATTTTATAAAAATACATACAAAACTATAAAATATTAATAAGTGAATGAATATCTGTTTTTCCTATTTTCTAACATGACATTTATTTATTAAAATAATAATTTTATAAATAAGATAATTTAAGGAGGAAAAATATGAAGAAGACTTAAGCAAATTCAACTTTTTCCTTTTTCTTTTTCAAGATTAGCGACCACCATGTTCAATTTGGGTCAAAAACTACGATCTAAGATCGAAAAAGGTAAGGTGATGTTTTTAGGTTGTTGCACAAAATGAATTTATTGTATTTGAGGTTCTGCTTGAAGGGTGAGATTGTTTGAAGATATATATAGGTGAGGATAAGGCTATTAGTGGTGATGGTTGTAGGCGAAGGTATCCAACATTTAGACAAATTTGGTTAAGATTAAGAAACAATGCAAAACGTATAATAAATAAATAAATTATTATTTATAAAACAAAACTAGAAAAAAAAAAGATACAAGTTTGAATCTAGTTTAAGTCTAGTTAATTTGGGATTTTTCTAAAAAAAATATTTTATTTTAATAAATAAAATTCATGTTATAAAAGAAAAATATGATTATTTATTTCTATATATTTATGTATTTTTATCAAAAAATGATTTTTAAATATTTTTAAAAAATTTTAATTTTGAATTTTTAAGAACCGAGACTAAATTAACAAAATGTGTAAAGTTGAAGGTTAAATTTATTGAAAATTTCAAAATTAAGATCAAAATAATAGAATTTGTAAACATTGAAAGGTTAAATTTATTATTTTGTCAATAAAAAAAAGATTATGTCAATATTCCGTCAATAATTTAACAAATGAGTGATCAAAATATTAAATTTTGATAACATTAATAATTAATAATAACTTTTAAATATAGATAACCAAAATACAAACATGATGTATATATTTTATCCAAAAGTTAAATCCACGGCATACGCTAATAGCAAAATTTATGGAAAATTTTGCAATACCACTTGTTATGACCTGAAACGGGATTTAATACTTTATTTATAAGAATTTATTTTTGTTTTTATTTGTTGGAATAATTGTTAAAAAATTT
The DNA here is from genome assembly GCA_005393395.2 of Gossypium australe. Classification (NCBI taxonomy): domain Eukaryota; kingdom Viridiplantae; phylum Streptophyta; class Magnoliopsida; order Malvales; family Malvaceae; genus Gossypium; species Gossypium australe. The sequence goes on from CM016615.1 coordinate 70,449,495, forward strand.
GGACATTACATATATAAAAAGGATAATTACATGTTATTATTTACTATCATGACAGGTTAGCCCAAATTAAAAGTGATCTAATTTGGTTAGAATTTTATTGGGCTTTTAATTATTAAATAAAGTATGTGTCAAATATGTGTAGATACTCTTCTAACTAAATTCTAATTAATGATGGGCTAATTAGAATTTGATTAGAACTAATATGCGAAGCTTATAATTATTAGGGTTATGGTCCCCAAATTATACATAAGATATCTTTTCTAATATCCCATCATTAGGAAAGAGAGAGCACGTATTCTCTGAATTTCTTGTGTACTAATTTGGAAGATCAAATCCTCAAGATTCGGTAAAATTTCAAGGCATTCATGGATTCAGGTACGCTTCCGCATCTAGTTTTGTTCTTGGTTTATTATTGATGAATTGACATGATAGATCTTGGTTTATTAAATTTTATTTCAGATTTATTTTACAAATCTGACAATAATCATTTATAAATTTAATGCTATGATTCTGAAATGAAAAATTAGTCTCATTTAGGTTAACTTTCATGCAAGGTGAAATGTTATATATTAATTTCGAGTTATATATATAATTTTAATTTAATTAAAATATTACAGATCATTAATAATATTATTGAATTAGCACTATTTTATAATAATGTATTGCATATACAAACAATTATATTAGTCTAAAATTAAAATACGTACAATAGAATCAAAATCAAGATTTTATGTATAGTCACAAATCAGATTTCATGTTCATGTGTACAATTACACCAAATCAAATTTATATACCAAATTATATATTAGACCAAAATTCAAGTATTTATGTTTGTTGTTTTGTTATGATAATGGATTTGGGAGTAAAGGAGATAGAATATTAGGTTTTTGGGACTGTTCAACCATTGATAAGAAAAAGAAAAATGATACTGATTTATTTGATAACGGAACGAATCACCGGGTTTATAAATTAATAATGAAGTTTATCATCATCAATTAGCAAATAATTAAAGAAAGAAGAATGTACACAGGCTGTACTTTGATGATAGAGGAATAACGGAGAACATAATCTCCTTTCAACTTGTAGCTTTATCTCTTAATTAGATTAACTCGAATACAAAGTTTACCCATGGACTCGGGGGGATTTCATGATTTGAGAAGCGTATTTGTTCTTCTTTATTTTGCTATCACCATATTTCACTCATGCTAGTGAGAAAGAATTCTAGAAATATGTGCTGTTGGGCTTTTATTTTCTTGTCTATAATTGCTAGTTTTATTTTATTTTCATACCCATTTTGTGGATCACTCGAATCACTAATTATTTATTTGTAACACCCCAAATCCGGCTCATGCGTTACGAGCGGATTTGGCATGTCACACAAGTAAAATATGTTAAACCCTTTTTATTCGTACTAAAATATTACTTTGTTAAAATCAAGAAAACAAGTTGGATTTGATAAAATACTACTAACCTCAAAGATTTGATTGATAAATCGATAAATTTGAACTAATGATCTTACAAAACCATGACTTTTAAAAACATTGATGAGAATTTGAGAAAAAATTTCCAAGTTAAAATATTTATGTAAGTTTATTTTGAAAATCTATTTGTTAACCGATTTTGGAAACCATTATATGAGTTTTCAGAAAATTCCCTCTTTAAACAATTTAAGAAAAATAATAAAAACATCCCAACCATAAAGCAAAATAAAAAAAAAATCCAGAGGCCTTATTACAACATTTAACCCAAATAGTAAAGTAATAAAATAAACGAGAAAGAAGTCTAAAGTCCAAATAAATCATTCTGAAGTATGGCCTCCATCGAGTCATCTATGGCCCAAGTCCACGTCATTAAGCATTACCTGAAAGGGTTAAGAGAAAGGGGGGTGAGTTACAAGAACTCAGTGTGTAACCCACTTACCATAGTCCACTAGGCCAATATCTCATTAAGCAATTATTTGGGTCTAAACCCATTAATAATAACATATAATATGCAAGTGATATGCAATTCCCAACCCAACCTAATTTCCATCCGCTACACACCACCCGTACCAACCAGCACACCTGTGGGGAGCTTTAGTCACCCCCCCCCCCCCGCCAACACACCAAACTGGGCATTAAGCCATAAATCAAACTGGGCATTTAGCCATATTTCAAACTGGGCATTAAGCCATTTATCAATTTGTGGACAAGCCACCAGAATTTTGTAGCAAAGCTACCAGAACTTCTCTTCATCAAAATCCCAACCCATGCAAATCATGTACATATAGTATGCATTTTCATTTGGCCATTTGTCACATATCAATATGGCCTATTTATCAAATAACACATTTGGCCCATTTGTCACATATCAATATGGCCCATTTATCAAATAACACATTTGACCCATTTATCACATATCAATATGGCCCATTTATCAAATAACACATTTGGCCCATTCATCACATATCAATATGGCCCATTTATCAAATAACACATTTGGCCCATTCATCACATATCAATATGGCCCATTTATCAAATAATACATTTGGCCCATATATCAAATATCACTTTTGGCCCATATATTAAATATCAAATTTACCCATATAGTAAATTATCAAATTGGCCTATTTACGCATTTTCGTATTTCGGCTCATTAAGGGCATTTTCATAATTTGGCCCATTAGAGGCATTTTCGTAAATCAACACTTTAAAGGCATTTAAACAATTCGGCCCGTTAATGTATTCTGATAAAAACGACCTATTGAGGGTATATTCATAATTCGGAAATTTTACCCACCAAGGGTAATTTGTTTGGGGCATAAAAATTGAAACTGTCCATCCGCATTATGTTGACTAAATTGACTATAACTCGAGTTAGCAAACTCGAAATTTAGACCCGTAAATATTTCCTGAAACTAGACTTATATATCTCTTTATTATAATTTTTCCAGAATTTTTGGCTTAGCCATTTAGTACAGTTTATTCATTAAAATTTCCCTTTTCTGCTGTCTGATAATTCCGACCATTCTTTGCTAAAATTTGATTATCTTTTTGTACAGAATTCAAATGATATTCTAGTTTGTTTCTTATAAAAATAGACTCATTAAGGAATCTAACCATATAAATTTTGTGCCAAAATTATTTTTTATCAATTTTTAATGATTTTTCAAGTCAGAACAGGGGATCTCGAAATCACTCTGAACCAGTCTCACAAAAATCTAAAAATCTCAAAATATACTAATCCTTTGCTTGCTCTGTTTCTTTTATAAGAAAATAGACTCAATTATCTTTCAATCCATATCTCTATCACTTTCTAATTCAATTTTCACTATTTTTGGTGATTTTTCAAATTCACGTCACTGCTGCTAACCAAAACTGTTTCGTTGTAAAATACGATTACCACTTCGAACATGCATACGTCCGAGTGGTCATAGATGCCGGTTTCTGGCTTTTTGGTCTTTCGAACGAATCACAGAACATTTTATGCCAACATTCAAAGAGGTATGAGATTACACACCTGATTTCGGTAAGGACTAAACCTTCTTGATCGTCGGCACCTATGGCACCATAACACTCGATCAGAAAATACCACGATGAGAGAAAATAGTTGTTTAGGGAGAGGATTTCGACTTACCACTACTTCCAAAGGTCAACGTGTAGAGAAGAGCGAGTGATTCAATCCCTAAAATAATCGATTAGTCATAACCTTCGATCTGATTTGCAAAATAACCGAGCAATGAGAGATCGAAATAAACCATGACAAAACTCTTTACCTTAACGTTGATGAATCCGATTTCCACCGATTGACTTGTGGCTACGGATGATACACGACCACCCACTTAGAACACTATGAAGAAGAAAAAGATTCGGCTAAGGAGATGATTATTGACATTCGGCCATGGTGAAGAATTAGGGAGAGAGATGTTTGAGAGTCTTTTGTAAGAAGTAAAGAAGAAAAAGAAATAGGGGATAAGATGTTTATGTTTCGGTTTTCAAGGATGGAGAATGAACAAAGAAGAAGTTTTGAGGTTGGTGTTCATTCGGCCAAGGAAGAAAGGAATTGAAAATGTCCCTCAAGGTTGTACGATTTTTGCACAAAAAGGAAAAGAGTTTAGGGAGAAAAGGATGGTACCAAAATGGTTAAAAATGAAATGACCAAAAGAAAACAAAATATTTACCAATGCTCATGACAAAAATTGACTAGGGAGAGAAGTTTGGAGAGAAAAGAAAATAGTGTACAAAATTGCTAAAGAAATTTGACCAACTAGCTCCTAATCCCTATCAATATTCGGCCAACCCCTCTAGCCCCTAAAACCCACCAAGTTCATGGCCAAGAGAGTCAACCTTTACCAACTATACTTTCCATAAAACATTCCTCAATTTAAGCCATTTGTTCCCCTACCTAACCTTATCCTATTGATTCCTTTCCCTATGTCAATTCTTGTCTTAATCCATTAGCCACCTGTCATAAAACTAAAAGTCCAACCTTCCAAAAATAAAGCTTGACCGACACATGCTAGATGAGTGAAAAGAAAGAAAGAAAAAAAATTTTAAGTCACAAAAATGCATACTAATGGATTCGAACCTCTCCCCTCAAGACAATACATGTGGCGCATATCCTCTTAACCAATAGCTCATTTATGCTAGATACTTACTCAAAAATTTCCATATGCTATAAATCCACTGACTTCCTCTCTTAAAGTACCAAATGATAAAAATTTTCACTAGGTCCAAATAGATCCCAAACCTTCTCAAGACCTCCTTAACAAACAAAATTCAATAATCTAACAAACTTAATCACCAATTTATATAACACATACAAACTCAAATTCTAGGGTGGTACATTATTATTTAAAATTAAAAATGATTTCCTTTAATTTTTTAAAAATATTTTGTTGTAATATTTGTCTAAGGTGAACCTCACCTCTTAAACTTGGGAAAATTAAGAAATGACTCGGGCATTATGTTTATTATTATACTCCTTACTAAAAGTATAAATAAGATATTGGTGCTTATAATAAGTTATCCGAAGTTGATTGAAAAATAGTTAGACTCAAGTTATCAAGGGAACAAAATTCAAGTAATTTATTAGTCTAATTTATCAACTTAATTAAACTGTTCATTTATAATATTAGATTATTACTTTACATTAAATCTATACAAATTTAAAACTTTAAATCCTAAAATTTGTTATTCAAATTTAAAAATTGTATATTTGAAATGAATTTGAACTCGAACTCTAATATATAAATAATATAAATAAATTTAATCAAACTGAACTCAAATAGTTTGATTTTACTCCGAACTAAGTTGAAACTAAATTTTGAGTAAAAAATATTGAGGAAAGTTTTTAAAGTGGTTGGCTAAGTGCCAAACAAACATGATCACTTCCACTATCATTTGTGACAAACCGTTACTTGTCATATTTGGAGTTAGAAATTCATTGAAACAATTTTTTTGAGCTTTGAATGGTGTTGATATTCTAGATGTATGTAAGCTTGACTTTAAACACCAATCCATATGAGGCAACTTATCTTGAAGATTGAATTGGATCATATCAAGCAACTGAATCTTTTGGATTGTGGAGAACGAATCAGGATAGCATTAAAGATACCATAGAAGAATGTATATTTAACAGTCCACTTTACATTGGTTGTTTATTGGTATAATGTATTCTAATATTTTATAATTATAGTAATTAAAGGGATTATATTGTAATTGATCTTTTGATGTTAGGATGTCACATCCCAAATTTGATGTTAGGATGTGAAGATTATTTGTTTTGATGCACTTTGGTAGTTAGTCCGCCAATTTATAAGCTTTCGGCTAACTAATGTTTGGCGCATAGAGAATCTGCCCATAAAAGTTTCTCAAGATTTAATTCTCGTAGTATTCTTCAATAGAAGAAGGATTACGACAAGCTAAGAGTACGCCTTGGAAGTTCTGGTTGAGTATAACACGCCTATCAAGCATATGAGGAAGCTGTAGAGAATTACAGTGCCTTTAAGGCCATGCCATATATAAGTTATCGCTAATAGGTATAGTACGCCAAGTTTACTCAAACGATGTGCAAATGGGTTCTGTAATGTGATTGGTTGGGAGTCAACTGAAGGGATTGACTAGTCAAATAGCATCGACATAAGATTTTCTTTTATATTTTCTCCAATTTTTGTAGGACATTAAAGGGACAACTTTTGTATGCATTTGACATTTGTCAAGATCCATTAAGAGGTACTCCGGGATATATATATGTTGAGAAGCGAACGTCTTGAGGGTTTTTCCTTCCTTCAATATTACTCTCTGGTTCTTGTTCTTAAACTTAAATGTTTTTTTTTTCTTTTTAAGTTGGAAGTTAAGGTTTTGAGTTAATCACTGGATATTCCACCTCCTGGTAAGTTTGATAGCTCTGCATGTTAATTTTTTGAAAGAGTAAAGATGTTAAGAAGCTTATAAACAATAAGTTATGAATGGGAGGCCCTGCATAAGGGTCTTCTATAGTTGAGGTAATAGCAAATTGTCTGTAAATGGGTTTTTAATGGTGGTTGCATGTTAAGTAGTTGCTGCTGTAGGTTTGATATGGAAATTCAAGTTTGGAACTCCAAGCTACAGTATAGGTGAGTGTCAAGTGAGTTTTTACCCTAACTCATGAAAGTTAATTTAAATTGTAAATACGCATGTTGATATCATCACAGATAACTGGTAAGCGAGTGAAGCGTCGTAAAGTTGCTGCATGTTCACAAGTAGGGTAAATGAGTTACTGTAAGAATATTATGATGTGTGATATAAATGCATGAAAAATTAGGTATGGAAATGAATTTTTTTTTAAAAGAATACGAATTAGTCAGGTATATGAATGAATCTAGGTAAGTATATTTTGTGTGGGATGAGCAAACATCTATTTGTGATGCCTCTGGTAGGGCAAGTACATTCTAGCCGGACGGGTAGATCTAAAAACACAAAAATATATAGACTTTTTCAGCACATTTAAAGCTCTAATTCATGCAGTTTTGTACTAATTTTTTGTCGAAATTCATACTTTAATTATAAAATAATTAATTTGCACTTAAATTATTAACATATTAAATTTTAATTATTTTTATAATAATTTTTCACAAATTTGGTTTATTTTCGATAGTTTTGCACAAAAGGTGAAAATTAGCTCGGCAGGCACCTCGAAAGGCTTGAACAATTGGGGTAATTTTTGCATCAAGTGCATCAAGAGCAAGACTGATTAATTTTTTTCCAGTCAAGGAAGGTCCAAATAATTATTATTTATTTAATTTATATTTAATTTTTATCCAAAATTAATTGAGTTAAAAATTAATATAAAGCCTGAAAGAGAAAGTGGCTCGGTATGCCGAGTATAGAAGCCTGATCCACCAAGCAAATTGGCAGCCCAAAACCGTCCCTACGGCTGATCCAATCAGCTAATTTTAGCTGATTTTCCTACTTGCAAAATAGCCCTTGAGCTTCTCCTAAATACTATTCAAACCCCTCCACTTTCTGTGCCTTTATCTTTTTGCCACAAGCTAAATATAGCAAAGTTGAAACATTTAAACTTTGCACCATGTGTGGCCGACCAAGGGAGAGTGAATGGCTGAAATTTATTTGCTATTTTTATCAGCCATTCACACCTATAAATACCCCTCTTCCCTTCTCATTCAACACACTATTCATTCCCACATTTCTCTCCCTCTTTCACTCACTTTATCTCTTCCTTTCCCTTCTTTGTTTTCCCTTGTTCTTGTTCATTCCCTTGCCGATTTCCCTCATGAAAAAGAGCTTTCATCCACCTTGTAATAGAAACATTCAATTGTTTGTGGATACCTCGATTCAACAGAACGAGCATAGAAGTCTAGCTTTAGAGAAATCCTGGATTTGCTTCCTAGTTCCCTCCTCTTTAAATTTCTTGTTTATGTTGTGATTATGAATATGAATAATTGTTATGTTGTTGTTCTTGTTCTAATTAAAATGGCTTAAACTAATTTGTGTTAGATTGATTGCATTATGTCCACTTAAATTATTAAAATCATGTTTGTGTTGTTATAGGCCTTGGTAAGTTGTTCAATTAAATAAAATCATGCTTATGTTACACTTGCATTACAAAATGTAAGGTAACGAATGAACTAGTTATTAAACGTATTGAAATTGTAATTAATTGACACAGTATTTAATTGGTGCATGTTTAATCTTCTAAGGTAGCTGAAGGTTAAATTAGTGTCGGTATTAAACAGTACATTAGCCTTGCAAACTTGCAAGATTATTATGATTAAATTGTTTCAATATAGAAATATATTGTTACCTCACTTAAACTTATATGTGCTTATGAAGATTGATTAATTTTTTGAATTGGCATTGAGAAATATTCAAGAGACTGGTTAATTTAGTAAGTATGTACGTACAGTAGTTAACAAATTACCAAGTTGTCGTGAAAATATTTGTAACAACATGAACATGAGTTTAGTAATTCTAAGTCAAGGAATATAATTGATCTAACACAATTATGTCATATTGATTAAAATCATCTTCTTGAAATCGTGCATTGGAATTTTTACTTTTTATTTTTATTACTTAGTTAATTTTTAGTTTTTAAATCACTTCTTCAAAACAACATATATTTCTCATCACCAAAGTGTTTGATTTACATTTCATAAATATTTTTCTTTCACAGTCCCTGTGGGTATGATAACTCAACATTTACTTGTCACTTTATTACTTACTGCGATTGTATACACTTGCACATTTTCCGTCGTTCCAAGATCACGGTGACCATGAAGACACTCATGGTGTAGCCTTCAGTGGGATGCAAACCGGACAAGCAGAACACGACATGAGGATGTGTAAGTTTATGAGGTTGAGACCTATAACAGCCCGTTTTTGGTTAAATCAGAACAGTGGTTTTGAAATCACAAATCCGAGGTCAAAAAATTATTTTAATATTATTTTAAGTGTTTAAAGCATGATAACATGTGTGTGTGAAAGTTTCGTGAAGTAATTTTATCATTTGAATGCTTAATTCGGTAAAAAAGACTAAATCGCGTAAAGTGTAAAAAGGGAATTATATTAGCTAAAAGTATCTAATTGCTACAGAAATTTAAATTAAATGTCCTTATGTTATAATTAGACCATTAATAGCATGATTGGACATATATGGACATGTATTAAAGTGTTTTGATAGTTATAATTAAGGTTAAAAATGTAAATTAATAAATAAAGGTTAATAAAATAAAACAAAGCCAAAATTTGCTTCATCTTCATGCTTATTGCCGAATTTGAAGGAGGAAGAAAGCCATTTTAGGGCTTGAAACATTCAGCTACTTCAAGGTTCAATTGTAAGTCTGTTTTAGTCCCGTTTTTAATGATTTTTATGTTTTTGTGATCGTTGCAACTGGTACTAGCTAGCCCAGGGACTATTTTGCAAAACTATTAAAGATTTTGAAAGTTACCATTGATGAAAATATGTGTTCTTTGATGTTTGATGATGAAATATGAAATCTTGTTGTTAGATGTACATATTTTGTAAAGTGATTTTTAGTGAAAATGCAAATTAGAGGTTAAATTGTGAAATCTTGAAACTTTGTGGTTAAAATGTGAAATAAATGAAAATATGGGCTTTTAGGGGTATAATGGTAATTTAGATAAGGATGGATGTTTTGAAATTTGCATGAATTTGTGATTTCGTGTAATAAGGACTAAATTGTAAAAATGTGAAAGTTTAGGGGCTAATGTGTAAAATAGCTCAAATGTATATTTTGGTTTGAATTGAATAAATAGATGATTAAATAAGTTAATTTTAAATATATTTAGATCAAGAAAAGTGGAATTCATATCTAGATCGGGGAAAAATGAAAGTTATCGACTAAACGAATTATTTCGTTGTTTCCACATTCAAGGTAATTTCGTATGTGATAAATTTCATTATAAGTGTATTTTAAATGCTTTGATATTGAGTATATTGTGAAAATGAGACTTTGGATAAGTTCGACAACGATTCAATGGTAATTCGACATTCAAAATCCCGATTGAACCTTAGGAATAGTTTAAGATACTAGTGACATGTCATTAGGGGATGCATTGAGTTGGCTTCGAGCCATGATATTAGCATTTCGGGAGGAGATAGTCAGTTTGGCTTCGGGCCATGATATCAATACTTCGAATATAAGTTACCTTGATTAGGCATCGGGCCATGGTATAGGTACTTATCGTGTGAGACCCTTGAGTATCCGACTTCTATTCCGAATGGTTTAACGAGTAAATGATAGATGTGGATGAGTTTGAGATTGATGCTAGATAATACAGGTTCGTACATGAATTATATAAGTTTCAAATTGAGAAAACTTGTGAAGGAAGTGTATACTCTCATAATTGAGTCTTTGAAAGGTTTGTTAGTTAATGTAAGCTATAAGTTGGTATATTCAAATTATTGAATTATATTTGTGAGATTGCATTGAGTTTATTTCATACGAGCTTACTAAGCTTTATAGCTTACATCGTTTATTTTTCTTGTTTTATAGTGAATTCAAAGCTAGCTCGGATTCGGGGATTATAGGAGATTGCTTCACATTACCCACCTATTACTCGGTACCTATGAATTTGGTATTTTAAGTATATGGCATGTATAGGGATTTTGGTCATTTTGGTTATGACTTGATAGTGATTTTGGCCATATGAATTGGCATTGTAAATGTTTATATTTGGTATGTTTAAATCATGTATATATACATATATGATTATGTCTTGTGGATTGAGTTGGTTAATGGTTGTGTGATGATTGATGGTAATATGTGTTGTAAGTGTCAAATGGATGATTTGTTGTTAATGTTATGCTTGTGAAATTAGGCCAAATAATGCATATTTGTTAATGGTCATTTTGATGATTTGAGAAGATAAGAATTGGTATGGATTTAGATGGCATAATATGGTATTTGTGTTTTGTATTAATTTGTGTTGAAAATGATATAAATCATGCTTGATTTGGAATTAAATTATATGTTTATTGATGCTATATTTTGTGTCATATGAGTTGTGTAGGTGTGCCTAAGTTTGGGTGGCAAATTGGCTTGGTAAATAGCCTATTTTTGTCTATACGGGCAGAGACACGGGTGTGTGTCTCAGCCGTGGGTGACACACGGTCATGTTACACGGTCGTGTGTCCCCTGGTGTTGAAATTGAAATGAAGTCAATATGCTCCACACGGTCTCACACACAGGCGTGTGATTGGCCGTGTTGCATAAGTCAGTATACCCTATAGGTTTGGCACGGCCTAGCACATGGTTTGACACACGGGCGTGTATGGCCAGTTTTAGAGTACACGGGCTAGCCACACAGGCGTGTGTGTTGGCCATGTGACCCAAGTTAGAGAGTTACACGGGGTCGGACATGGGCTGGGACACGGCCATGTGCTCCAATTTCGAATGTCCACACAGCCTATGACACGGACGTGTCTGTGGCCGTGTGAGACACACGGCCTGGCCACACGAGCGTGTGTTGTAACGACCCAAAATCCGTGGGCACCAGAAAAGTGTGTTATCGGGCCTCCGTCTTAGTAAACCGAGTTAGTAAATAATTATTAGAAGTAATTATGAGTCTAATGGTGTGTTTAATTAGATTTTTATTTAGTGAATTTAGCTTAATTTAAAGTAATTAGGAAAAAAGGATCAAATCGAATAAAGAGTGAAAGTCTAATTATAGATTAAAAGAAAGTAAAAAGGGGCTAAAATGACAATTAAGCCAGTTAGCATAGTTGAGGCGGCATAAAGGAATAAAATCTAAGATTTTATTTTTTTTAATTATATAATTAATGATATTTTAATATAATTTATTGTAATATCCGGGATTTAGGGATTATGCATTTTCACTTGAATGTGTGCAGTGGCATGTTGTGTGCTGTTTGTATGTGTTTTGGGGACTTCGGGAACTTTAGAATGTAGGAGAATGCCTTAGAAAAATATTAGATTTTAAGTCTTAAGATGGAGCTAAGCAAGATAGGCCTTAAGAAAATTTGTTTGAGGATTTAATCACAAGAATTCAGTTGGCAAAGTGGCAAGGGAGGTGCCACTTAGGGCCTTAAGAAGTGACGCCACAAGCAGTGTGAGGGGGGCTTAGGTTCGAATCCCATGGATAGTCTTAAGGTGACTTTTATTTTGCACTTGTATGGCATGTGACGGTCAAACTTTAATTATGGTAAGGATGGACTTTTTCATTTATGGATAGTAGACTAAGGGAAAAAGGCAAGTGCTAATTTAAGGTATGGAATCAAGAAGTTTTGGTATGATAAGGGGACATAAGGCTTGAAGTAAGGATTGATGTTTTGGAAATTCTTTTATAGCCTTTTGACCATGTATGTAGACGGCATGGGGGGCTAGGGGGGTTGGTTGAATTTTGAAAGGGTTTAGGAGGAAGATTAGGAGGAAATAAGGAGGAAAATGTGGGATTTGTGATGAGAATGTGAGTTGGCCGGCCAAGGGAATTCTTTGATGATCATTTCGGTCATGTGGTAGAGGGGAGTAACCGAAATTTCTTTAGGGGTTTAGGTGTTTTCTTTTCGGGTTTCTCCTTCTTTCTCTAGTGTGGTACCGAAAGCTTAAGGCCATCAAAGAGCCATTTTGGTCACTTTCTTTTGCCAATTTCCAACCTTATTCTCTCACAAACTTTCACCTTTTTCTTTGTAACCAAACCACACCAAAATCTATTCTTTTTCTTCTATTGTTAGACTTTGGTCGAATCATCCATTGACCATAAGGGTCATTTGTTTCTTTTCTTTTCTTTCTTATTTGTTTAAGGGTAAGCCGAATCTACCATCTTTCTTCTCTTCTTTTCTCTTCTCTTCTTTTCTTTTTATTGTGTTTAGGCCGAACCTCTCTCTCCCAAAGTTCACCATTGCCGCAACCTCTTCAACCCAAAACACCATCATTGCCGAATCTCCCTAAACTTCATCTCTTTTCTTCTTATTTGTTAAGGCCGAATCTCTCTTTGGATACCAAAGCTTAATCGCATCAAATCTCAACCTTCTCTCTTCTCTTTTCACAATTTATCAAAAGCCGAAAAGCAAGCATCCTTCTCCTCTTGTCGACATTTAGAGTTAGTGAACCAATTGCGCTTTGGTCACTCTATTCGGTAAGAATCCCTTCTAGGCTGATTTCCTTTCCTTATTCTTTCTCTGACTATTGAAAAGCAAAACTCTAATCTCTTTTATTCTCTTTGGCCGAAACCTTGAAGGAAGATTTCAGGATTTAGTTGTAGCCGACGGTTGGAAACGAACCTTTCGGGATTTAGACAATCAAGGTAAGGAGTCTAATATGCGGCCAAAGGCTATTTTGTCTATTAAGGTTGGCCGATTCTGACTATAATCTTTTAGGGGTAGTTCGATAGGGATAAGCATTTCATTGTTATTCTTGCTAGCGAGTGTGTTGGTATCGGTAGTATTGTAATCACTGTTATCAGGTGTGTAGCCCTACACTAAATTTCCGATAGATTAATAGTATTAATGTTAGCATGTGTTAATAAGAAATATGTATGATAATGGTTGCGGGTACCATTTAGTGGTACATGATATTCAGGTACGTTAAACCCCTAATACTTCGTTAATAATGCTATAAGCATGGATATGAAATGTGTATGATTTCGTTATGATTTTGGGGGTATATGGCAGGATATCGAAATAATATGTTTATTGCATGGGCATATGGGTGATATTGATAAAGGGGAAGTGTTCCGGTGGTTTTTACCACATTATCCGGTGACTATGTCACATATTCTGTATTCGGTGACTTCTGTCACATATTATGTATCCGGTGACCTCGGTCACATATTATGATTCCGGTGACTTTGTCACAATTATCTGGTGGCCATGCCACAATTTATAAGGGCGATGTGCAGTTGACTGCAGCGACTGCCTTCGATGGTGTGTAGCGGATGGAGGGTCGATTTAGTAATCCCCACGGTGTGATTGGCAGGTACGGGTGGTGTGTAGCGGATGGATATCTAGGTGGGCTCGGGATTGCATTTCATTTTATATGTACATGTGATTATCTGATTTGATATATTATGGGCTTATGGCTAAATGTGATTTAAATGGGCTTTATTGCTATGATCGATTGGGTTTTTAGTGTACTGTTGCACATTGAGTCTGTTGACTCACCCCTCGTGGGGTATCTTTTTCAGGTGACACTTAGCGTGATGGACCGGGTTAGCGAGAACTACGTGGTGGCCATTGCTCAACTCAGTATATGGGTTTTCTTTTAATTAAACTTACTATGTTTTCTTTTATTATTTCGGGATTTATTTTGGGTTATGTTTTTGTAATAAGGCCGCCATAAACTGTTTTATTTATACGTTTTAAATTTTTATTCTGCTACGCTCAACTTCAACTAAATAATTATATATTTTTGACGAACACCTTAAACACTTTTGAAACCTAAATACCTATGGTTTTCAACTTAATGATAAGTTTTAAATTCGGTTCTTCTTTTGATATATAAATTTTCTAAAAACATAAAGTTAACGATTTAATAAGAAACAAACTTAAATCACAACCCGGTTTTCAACAAGATCGTAGTTCAAATCTGTTCTCTTACCACAAAATCACATGTTTTCCAAAACGACAAAACGAGTTTTTCTCAAGAAGCATACCAAATCCGGTCGGGGCTTGTAGGCCGGGTTTGGGGTGTTTCATTTATATTATATGAATTTATGATAATTAAATTATAATGATATAATATTATTAAATAAATCAAAATATGCCAATTGTACGGATATGATAAAATACATGTGTAATATATGTATTTGTACATTTGTAATATAATTGTATATTTTCTTAAATTTTAAGTAAGAGATATTTATTAATTAAATTATTGTATTAAAAGATTTTTATATTTGATAAATTAGTTAGATTAAGACAAATGTAAGGTTATGATATGGTACAAATGTATTAATTATATTTGTTATTAAAATAGATATTCTATAATTATTAATTAACTTAAATATAAAATAAAGTAAATGAAATAATAAAAGAAATAAAGTGAAGTTAGTAAAATAAAAAGAAACAAAAGAAAAGAACAGAGAAGTTTTCGAAACAGGGGAAAGGAAAGAAAGAAAAAAAAAGAAAAGGAAAAATTAAGGTTTTAAAGGTTGGAGTTTAATTAGGTAAGTCAATCAAGTCCTATTCTCTTAATTTTGATGTTTTAGAAGCTTTAAAGCAAGATTTTGATGAAACTAAGTTGATATTTTGAGAGTTTATAGATTTTCAAGTATAGTTGATGTTGAAGAAAAAGATGAATTAGAGATTAAATTGAATGAAATTTAAGTAGTAAAAGGATTAAATTGTAAAGTAAGCTATAAGTTTTGTATTATAGGGATTAATTTGGAAGAAATTATAAATTAAGGTTTTATTATGAACATTAGATAGTCAAGTTGAATATAGAAGGAATTTAAGTAGAAACAAAGCATGAATGGATAATCATGGGTACGTATTATAGGATGGTTAGATAAATGTTCTTCTATGAACACGAGTGGTAAACTTCGTTTGAAGTGGGTTGGATGGTTGTGCTCAGAGGGTAAATATAGAATCAATGATGCCTTTTAAGTTTGACACGTGTCTTTCTCGCATAGGGGTATAACAGTGTTTATAGTTAGATTTGGATTTTAAATTCTAAAAAGTAAATGGACTAAATCCTGAAAATAAAGTATAGGGACTTGATTCTAAAATTTTAAAAAAAGTATAAAGACTTACTCATATTTTAAATTTTATTTATAATATTAAATTATTATTTTATACAAACTTGAAACCCTCAAATCTAAAATTTATTATTTAAATTTCAAATTTGTATATTTGAAATGAATTCAAACCCAAATTCAAATATATAAATCATATAAACAAATTTAATCAATCAACTTCAACTCTAATACTTCAATATTACTTCGAATTAAGTTCAAACTGCGATTGAAGCAAAGATTTCGAGTTAAATTTGAATTTTTCATTATTCCTGCTGCTCGACTCGATTACCTCTGCTCTTGACCTTTGATCTAGGCTTACCTTAGTGACCATAAATTTAGCAAAAGTTTGAATGAGAAATAATGGGGTGAAAGCCAAGGAGGGCTTGTAAAACCAGCCCAGTTTTAGCCTCCATTAGGGGAGCCAGAAGGGCTTTCCAAATGCTAAACGATTAAGGTTGGAAACTGTAAACTCATGAGTCATGTCGCCCAATGAACCATTATGACTCAATTAGACCTGATATGGAAGCAAAGCTTTCATGGAATTCCCATAAAAAAATAAATATCATCGACTCATCGACTCGTTAAACATGAATTATAATTTAATCATAGATGGTTTTTAATTTTATATATAAAATTTTGATTTAATTTAATTTTTATAAATTAGTAACAATATTATTAAATTAATACTATTTTACGTTAAAATATTACATACACAAATAATTATATTATTTTAATATAAAAATAAAGCTACATTTTTATTTTTTAAAATGTAAAAAATAATCAAAATCAAAATTTTATATATACATATGAATCAAATCAAATTTCACATGTAAATTTAATATTTATAAATAAATAAAAATTGCCACCGTTTTCTTTTCTATTAACAAATGCCATCTTTTTGGCTGGCAGGCATTTTGGCCAAATTCTCAATTATTTGCAGTTAAAAGTGCAAAGGGTTGTAAGATATATAAATAAAGGTGGTAACTTAAATTAACTTTTTTTTACCATTTGACGACATTTTCTTGGTCATGCCAGGAAAAAAGGGAACAACACTAATTTACCAACAATCATCATGACTTGAATAGATTTCCCCATCCTCATCTAAAATGCCCATCTTTAAACCAAATAGAAAGGTCTAATTATGCTTCTCATCTTTTAAATTTACTTTTTAAGAATTTAAGCCTTCAATTTTTTTAACATTTAAATTTGTTAATTGTATTTGACAATCGCTTTTATTTAATATAAAATTTTCAACAAGAAAAGTGTTTGAATATGATAAATAAGTAGATAGCCTCTTATTACTTGTGGAAAATATTAAATTAATTTTATTTTTTAAAATCTTATCTTGTTTTATTAAAAATTAAACTATTGTTAGACATTAATAGGATTAAAATTATAAAAATAATGATTTTTTAAAAATCAAGATATACTATAATCAAATAAAATGATTATATTCCGTGCTTAATTTTTATTAATATATCAAACAATTTTATAATATAAATTCAGTGCTTATAAAATTCAGTATAAAAAGTTCCATACTTAAATTTTCAATTTATCAAACATAGTCTTGTTACTCTTTTGATTTAATAATTGAAATCCAATTAATACCACCATCAAATTAGATTATGTGCCATTTTTTAAAATAAAAAATTACTCATGTGATTAATATTACACGTATGAAAAGTCAAATAATCAAATAAAAACATTGAATCTAAGGTTGCAACATTTTTCAATATTGGTCTTCAATGATTAAATCAGAGGAGGGGCTACATTTAAGGAAATAAAAGTAAATGGACTAAATTTTAAATGTGTGATGAGTATAAGGACTAGAAGCAGAATTATACCTTTTTAGAAACCGAATTTAAAGTGAGACAATGAGCCCCAGACCTTGAATTATTATTATTATTATTTTTTGAGTTCTGATTAAAATCTTGTTAGTTTGGCCTTTTGGATTTGTAGCCATGGTTTACGACTTTATTAAATAACACTCTAATCATTTTTCTTATAAATCAATCAAAGTGTTGATACAGCAATGATCTAAGGTTAAATTCTTCCATTAATCCTTGTACTTTATGAAAATTATGGATTTAATCCTTATATTTTAGTTGGCTCATTTTTAGTCCTATATCTTTCAAATTTTAAAATTTCATTAAGTTTTATTGTTTTCAAAATAT
Organism: Gossypium australe; assembly: GCA_005393395.2. Classification (NCBI taxonomy): domain Eukaryota; kingdom Viridiplantae; phylum Streptophyta; class Magnoliopsida; order Malvales; family Malvaceae; genus Gossypium; species Gossypium australe. The sequence goes on from CM016615.1 coordinate 70,467,364, forward strand.
AATGCAGCATACATTATTATCATATCTGTAACATCAAGTTAACTTGTTAATTTCACATTTTACTCACTAAAAATTCAGCTGATGGATTAACAACGGGCATTTATGTCAAGATTGAAATTTCAAAATTCACAGAGTATAAGGACTTAAAATAATCCAATTAGAGAACATGGACTAAATCTATGACAATATGCATAGTATATGACTAGTAATTGAATTTAACCGAATTTGATTTAATTGTTACTGTTTGGGTTAAGACTAAAATTTTAATATTTAAAAGTGCAGGGCCTAACAACAGAAATTAACCAATGATGTAATATTGGTTTTCCCGCAATGAACGGGGTCTAAGTGCCTAAGAAGCAAAGATTCTCAGTTTTTTCAACACAAATGGACTTTAATCATTAATGGGACTTGAATTGCATGTAGCAAACTAGACCCCCACCTTAATTAAAAAAAGTCAACACGTCAAAATTAAACGTGCACGATGCTCTGGAGTAATGAACGGTTTAGTGAAAATTAAAATGAAAAAATCATAACCTAAAAGATGCATAAAACTTTTGATACAATAAACTAATTGGGACCCTTTTAAAAGCATGCTTAAATCAATTTGTTTGGAAAAGCATCATCATCCAACAATGCATTTCAAAGCTACCCCTTTCTTCATAATCTTCTTGCTTGTATGTGTTTCTTTTACCAGGAAATAACAACAATCCAACATGAGCTTCACACTCGTATGTTTGGTTTTCAGTTTGTACTCAAGTTCTTTTAAATATGTTCATAGCTTAGACAGCTTTTCCAATGGTTCCTTGGATACATTTCTTCAGGATTTTGCTTTCAGAGCATTGGTTATTAGGCACAGACCTCATACTGGAGCTTTATACAAAGCTAATCTTCCGGTTAATCTGTCAGGCATGGGCGTTTCCATTGCACGAATCCGAAGCCGGACGTTGTGGAAGAAAGGGGCTAATTTTAGTTGTTTTCGTATCCCATCACGGACCTTTCTTGTTCCTCACGTCCGAAGGGTCGCGATAGTCTACGAGACCCTCGGCAACTGGTCTTCATACTACTACAGAGTTCAAGGTTACTCAATGATTGCTCCCGTCATCGGTTTTATGGTTTTCGATGCGTCGAATGCTAGAGCCAAAAGCTTAAAAAGTATCAACCTTGACACAATGGGGAAGCCTATATCAATCCATTTTCCCAACCTGAAATACCCTGATCCAGCAAGATGTGCAGCTTTCAACAGTAATGGGACAGTTGATTTCAGTCCCATAATGCCTTCCAATGTGTGTTACACTTCAAACCAAGGCCATTTTTCTGTTCTTGTTCCACTAAAGAGGGAAAAAAGGCCATGGTATCCATGGGTGATAGGTGTTGTGCTTGGATTTGGTATGCTGGTTTTGTCAGGTTACTTTGGTTTGGTATTACTTAAGGTTTTGAAGACCAAAAGGGTTCAAGCAATGGAAAGACAAGCTGATGAAGGTGAAATTCTTGATAGCAGATGGGTGAATTGCAGTAAAATGCCATCTGCAACAGTAACTAGAACTCAACCTGTCCTTGAGAATGGTGTGTTCCCACAGTAATTGCATTTGTCATTTTTATGTATATCTTGTTTCTTTTTCTTCTTTGGCCTTGGAGATTATGCATAGCAAGGTAACTAAAAATCTTTTTGCTGTTTACATAAAATTAAATCAGAATAGTGACTTGGTTTTCTTGTTTCTAAAGTTGATAGCTTGTTCTACAATAATTGTGCTCTATGAAAGAGAACTTTATTACCAATCCTCAAGTACCATTATTTTAGGAGGAACGTGACCAGTATTCTTGGACTAACTGTCCAAACAATGACCCTTCCTTATTCATCAGCTTCATTGGTTCATCATACTCCACCAATTTCCCTGTAAATCGAAACAAATCATATACAATAACAATAAAAAATTGATCGACTATTTGCATATCAAGATATCTTCTCACCATCACTAATGCCAAGCACCATATTGCAGTCCATCACAGTTGGTATTCTGTGAGCCACAGTTATCACCGTGCAGTCTTTGAGTTCCGTCCTTATCGTTTTTTGGATGATCGAGTCCATTGTGTTGTCAATCGATGCAGTTGCTTCATCAAGGACTAGGATCTTGCTTCTCTTTAGTAATGCTCGCCCCAGGCAGAATAATTGTCGCTGCCCCATGCTCCAGTTCAATCCATCTTGTACAACTGCACTTATTGTTTTCATGTTGTTAACGGAAGCAAATCGGAAAAAACCAACTCTGGTATCTTTGTTTTTCTTACCGATGGAGTTCAGGCCGCCTTCTTTTGCTTGAACCGCCTCTCGGAGTTGACACTTTTCGAGAACCTTAACATTCAATGATTAGAAATTCATCAAGTCAGCAAAAATACAAGGCTGGTTATTGGTGCATGATATGGTAAAACACATACCTCCCATATTTCATTATCAGTATGCTGTTCTAAAGGATCTATATTATATCTAACAGATCCACCAAAAAGAGTTGGATCTTGAGGGATGATCCCCAAATGTGATCTCAAATCATGAAGCCCAATTGTACAGATGTCAAGGTTATCAATGATGATTTCTCCATCTGCAGGCTCTACTAGGCGGAACAAAGCACTGATAAAAGTCGTTTTTCCACTGCCGGTCCGACCAACAATCCCAATCTTACTTCCTCCTTCAAATATGCAGCTGATGCCATGAAGGACCAGCGGAGCATTAGGCCGATAACGAACCTGCTTGATGAGTTTGACGTTTTATTATGCATTCCCTGTAAAGTTCATGACTCACCAAATGGAGAAAATAGTTAGTAAAACCTTTTGATTATACCTTCAAATTACAAATCTCGACTTTTCCAAGACAAGGCCAGCCGTGTGTAGGCCGGTTAGTTTCAATTACTTCGGGAGCTTCACTAGGAATATGCATGTATTGCTCTACCCTTTCTACTGAAACAACTGAACTTGATAGAAAGCATTGATTCTTCACCGAAACAACTATGAATACATTTAATGAGAGGCCATATGACAGTGCCATTCCAATTAACCCTGCCATTGAAATCCACAAAACATGGTTAGAGCATAATCCAAAGTGATGAGAACATATTCAGTATTTTTCGAAGAACTAAACTCTGCTTGAACTAACCAGATGCAGATGGCCCAAGATAAATCAAAGTCATGGAAAGGGCTGTGGATGAAAGAACAATGGCACACAATATTTCCAACCTTTGGACTAACCACTCATTTGCAACAAAAGTATAAAAGTCTGGACTTGCATTGGCATCAATCAGATTCATATTCTTTAAAAAGAATCGATCTTCCCCTCCGAAAGCTCGGATTGTCATGGCTCCAGCAATGGATTCAGCAAGGTGGCTAGCAACTGAAGACTTTGTTGTTCCAGTGATTCTCATCAACTCCTTTGCAGAAGCATAGTAGTGTCTCTAATTGTTTTCAAGAAAGTAGAACAGTTAAGAACTCGTTAAAAGAAAACAATTTATGATAAAAACTTGGTTTTTTTGCATGTATGTAAGACCTGTAAAAGTATGGTCAGATAAACCATGGGAATAATGACAAATGCAACTGGCCAAGCCAGCACTGCCAATGCAAAAAAGCTGAAGTAGGTATTCATGGTTGTTCCAACTGTGATTGATAACTTGAAAGCCATATCAAGGTCAATGATGCTTAAATCTGATGATACCTATCAAGTAAAATGGAAACTGTAAACAGTAAGTTCAAGGAAGAATAGAATTTCCATGAAAATGAAGATTTTGAGAACACTTACTCGACTCAGTATTCTTCCCACAGGTGTTGAGTCATAAAAGGACATTGGAGCTCTAAACAAAGACTTCAACAGTGTAGAAAAGATAGATTCTGAAGCTCCACGACCAAGAAGAACTACATAGAAGGATCTAAGGAGCAAAAAGATTGCTAAAGAAAACCCAATCACTGTAAAAACAGTGAGTAATTCCTTGCTGCTTACTTCACTACTTTGGAGCTCAGCTGCTAACCAGTAGCTTTGTACTAATTGCCCAATTATGAATGCCACATGGAAAAGAATTGCTAAGGTGAAATATAGAAAGCCCTTGTTGTGTCTCAAATACTGCAAGTAAGGCTTCAAACCTGTATCTCCTGTTTCTCTCTCTTCCTCCTTAATTAATTGTTCTCCAGTAGCCATTATAGGCTCTTCCTTAACATGTACATTCTTGATCACATCTTTGGATGCCATAGCTCTTCCATTATAAGAATACGAGATGTCCATTTCGGATCCAATCATGTTATTGTGAGCGTTTACAAGGTCATGGAATTTTTGGCTTGAAGCTAGCAGCTGATCATAAGTACCAGCCTCTATAATTTCCCCACCGGACATCAACTGTCATATAATCAGATACTTGGACGATGTTATAATCATATTTAAGATGTTATTACCATATCTTGTAATCATATTGTATTCGAAATTATAGCACTTACCAATATAGAATTAAAAGCTGGAAGGAAGTCAACTTGATGGGACACAAGTACAACAGTTTTATCAGACAAAGCTCTCATCACATATTCCTGCATAAAACAAAAGGGTGTTAGATTTTTAAGTGTGTATACATGCATACATACATATAAGACAAAACGTTATGGATTCACATTAAAAAGGCTTGTTGCAGTTTGAGCATCTACAGCACTGAATGGATCATCCAGAAAATAGATATCTGCATTTTGATACAATGCACGAGCTAGCTGAATTCTCTGCTTTTGTCCACCACTGAGATTAACGCCTCTTTCTCCAATTTCAGTAAGGTCCCCAAAAGGAAGCATCTCTAGATCTTTTATTAAGCAACACTTCTCAACCACTTCTTGATACCAGACAGGGTCCATCACAGAGCCAAAAAGAATGTTTTCTTGTATACTTCCTGTTTGGATCCATGCTGTCTGAGAAACATATGCTTTCTTCCCATGCACATGAACCTGATGATCCACATAGAAACTCAAGTAAGGTTTTGACATGAAATTATTAGTACTTGGAAAAATATACAATGTGGGAATTGAGAGTTTGTTCTCACTTACCGTGCCATTGACTTTTGGAACTTCTCCAAGAACAGCAGCTAAAAGAGTTGATTTTCCTGAGCCAACTTCTCCACAAATGGCAACCTTTTCTCCTGGTTTAACCACCAAATCTATGTCTTTTAAGGTAGGTTTGGATGAAGGGTTAATGTCCCAAGAGATTTCATTACACTTTATGAGAATGGAGTGCTCAAAATTTTTGTCTTCACATTCTTGCTCTAGCTTTCTGTTTCCCAACTCTGGTGCCTCAAGGAATTTCACAATCCGGTCCAGGGAAACCTTAGAACCAATGAATACTTGAACAATATCAGGAATCAACCTAACCGGCTCTTGAACAATGCGAAGACTGGCCAAAAATGTGAAGACATTACTAGCATTGAGTGTAATCCCTAGCAAGTAGCAAGTCCAGAAAGTAACAGCAGGCACTACAATGGGAGAAGACCAAAACAAAACTAGTTGGTACCCTTTTTGTGATAGAATCCCTATTATCCATTTGAACTCATCTTTCCTTAAACTTTCAATAACCTTCTTGAAATGTGTCTCCCAAGCATGCAACTTCAATAACTTCATATTTCCAAGTGCCTCCGTAATTGCTTTAAGTCTTTTGTCTTGCGCCGACATGATTTTCTTGTAACATTCAAGCTGTAATTTGGTAAGTGGATAACTTGCAACCACTATCAATATTATTGCAGCTAATGCAGCAAAAGTTGCCAGTCCCACAGAAGAGTATACAATGAATAATGCTAGACAAAACTGAACGCTTGTTGCCCATATCTGATGAAACCAATACGGAAACTCACCAATTCTGTTCGCATCTACGGTGACATAACTCACTATCTCACCAGGAGAATGATTCAATTTTGCAGCATTCGATAATTTTTGTTGCTTTCGATATATTGCTGCAGATAGCATAGACCTAACTTGAAGTCCAACCATTCTTGTTTTAAAGAACCATTGCCTCTCAGATATAGACTCCAAGCATTTTGCTATAAGCAGGCCAATGGTCAGCACGTAAGCCTCATACTTAAAGGTTTCATTACCTTGAACGACAGCAATAAAAGCTCTAAGAAACAATGGACCTGTAGATAGTGTGAGAACCTTGATCAATGCAAAGACCCCGGAAGTTAACATTGCTTTCCAGTGAGAATATGCAATTATTGACAGCATAGAAATTGAACCACTTGAATTTCTTCGTTTCTGTTCATTCAGTCGGTCGTTATACTTCAAGTAGCATGCTTGAGCTTGACATGCCTGCTGCAAAGTTGGAATATCATTGTTCTCTAGAATTTTCTCCTTACCCTTCTGCAATAGAGGATTCAACCACCAAAAGAACATTTTACTTAAAACCTCAGCATTGGCTAAGGGAGTAATGTCATGGTTGACACTGGTTTCGTCAGTTGAATCATGTTCCTCACCTTGCAAAGGTGCATAGCAAGCATCAAAATCACCTCCCGGAACAGTATCCTTCGAACCGTGTCCTCTAAAGGCGCAGAATAGAAACAAAATAGATCCAGGAAAAGATAAAACATCCAAAATGATCTTAATTGACACAGTTTTGTCTGCAATAGCTTCAAGTAGAGATGAAATACAGAGAAATACCGCATACAATAAGGTAAAACTTGAACAAGCTTTTACTGCTATTGTACATGGAAGGTTTAGATTCTTCAAGCTCACAGATATGGCTAGAAGCAGCCATGAAAACCCTTGAAATAGCAACACCAACCATCCATCCAGAGGTAAAACCGTATGATCCATATCATGTTTATGGTAAATGGTCCATATCCCCAAGAACAAATAGGCAAGACCCAGTATTCCATTATAAATTTCAGAGAGAACTGCCACTAAAGAGATGCTTTGTGACTGTGAATTTGTAGTGATCTTCTTTGAGGAAAATTTACAAAAAAAGATGAGGAAGGCCACTAAGAGAAGCAGCATACCAACAGAAATGATGAAAGCATGATTGAAACATGAATATGGATTGAGAATTGATGGAAAACCGGAGCTACATGTCTTCCCAGTTTCCTTTGAACAGCTGGAGTTATTACAGAACATAATCCACGCACTCTCTCCCATGTTGTTCTGCACCTCAAAATATCATATTCTTGTCACTTAAAAACTTGAAGCAAATAATGGGGTATTAATGTATTAAAGATGCAAATCAAAAAATTTCATAGTTTTTTAGATACATGTGGTCCGTTTGAATTCATTAAGAACATTACAGAGAAACTCTTGTTGCAGCCTTGAAAGATTTAAAGGAAAATCAACATGAATCACCTCAAAAACCAAACAACAAAAAAAACAAATTAACATCTGAACTTGCAAAGATTGAGGTAAAAATGATAGTGTTACTAACCTGGAGATTGATAACAAGAGATTGATCAATAAAAGCATATAATATATTAAATGATTTATATTTGATATGTGTTTGTATGCATCCCAATTACTTCAAACTGCTCCTCTATTTTTTTCTATTTTTTTCTAAATTGTAAGTAGTAATCTCTCAGGTTGATAACCATATGCATGGTCAAACAAAATGCTTTATGATTAATATATGGTTAATGCACTACTTTTGCCCCCTAAAGCTCCATCCAATTATCACTTTGGTATCTAAAAAATGTTTTGTATCAATTTAGTACTTGAAGTTTCTAAGCATGTACTTTACCCCAGCCGTCGTGGTATTTTCCTAAAATAAATTTAAAATTTTGGAAAAATGGGAAAAATAAAAAAAAAGAAAAAGTTTAGAAAAAAGTTTCAAAAAAATTTATAAAAACATTTACTTTAATTTTTAAAAATACATAAAAGAGAAAAAAATACAAACAAAATGAGAAAAAATATCAAAAAAATTTTAACACATCAGAAAAAATATGGAATATAATATAAAATGTCCAGAAATTAAAAAATATACTTTTTTTAAACAAATACATAAATTTTAAAAATAAAAAATACAAAAGAATATCAAAAAAATAAGAAAAATATTAAAAAATAAAAATCAGGAAAAATGGAAAGCTTTAAAATTTTCCAGAAATTTAAAAATATAATTTTTTTAATATATAATACAAAAAGAGAGAGCGAGAGAGAGAGAGAGAGAGAGAGAAGATCTCAGTTTTTTTTTTAAATAAATATGGAATGGTGCATTGTTTAATACAAATATCTTAACTCTCTTTTACTATTTTTTTTTAATTTCTTCTTACATTTTTTTCATATTTTCTCTTTCTTTGTATGATATATCTTTTTCCCAAAAAGTATATTTTTAAAGTTTCTAGAAATTTTATATAATTTTATATATAATTTTCTGATTTTAAATTTTTTTGAGATTTTTATGAATTTTTGACATATTTTGTATTTCTCTTTTTTTTTTGTATTTTATGTATTTTTAAAGAAGAAAAGTATATTTTTAAATTTCTGAATTTTTTAAAGCTTTCCATTTTTTTAATTTGAGATTATTTTTTTGAATTTTTTGACATTCTTTTGTATATTTGCTATTTTAAAAAACTTTATGTATTAAAAAAAAAGTAGATTTTTTGAAATTTCCATAAATTTTATAAACTTTTCTCTTTTTATTTGTTAAAATTTTTGTGCTTTCATTAGACATTTTTTTTTTTTTGGTATTTTCAAATGCCAAAATGTAAAAAAAATAGTAGTTTAGGGATGAATTTGGGCATTTATTAGTAGAAGACTGAATAGAATCATGTAATTCTCACTTGTCATACAAAAAATTTCTCCAACCATAGACAAAACTATCTTTTCATAAATTGCAGAGTTAAAGGTGAGAAAGAGAAAAAAGAGTTGTGGGGCGGGGGGAAATGAAACCCAGAACCGAAACTCAAAAGAAAAAAAGTCAGTTTAATACTAAACTAACATCTCAAAAAACCCAACATGTAAAAATGATAGTCATAGTAACCTGGAGAGAGAGCGATGCATAACTCCTCCTTTCTTCTGTAGATGCTTGAAACTGCTCCTCTATTTTTTTGGTTTCCAAATAGTCTCCATACCCTAATTATGGGAATCAGATTTAATAAAGTGAGGGCAGGACATCTACTTCTTTATCCTTCCACAATACTTACACCAAATATTTAAAAATTTAAACTTCCATAATAATAGTTAATTAAAATAAGGATGAAAAAGATTTTGAGGTTGATTTCTTACACATTCAGTTTATTTTTATAATAAAACATCTATTGCTTGTGTTTATTTTAATATTTATGCTTATTTTCTCTAGGTCATTTTCATGTCAACTATAATAATTCTAACGCTTTATCGTAGAAAGAAAAAAGATGCTTCTATGCTAATGAGAGAAAGGGAAACACATTTTGCACAGTGTCATGATTCTCATTTCTGATGTTGCATGGCACTCCATATATAATATCATTATGTCATCTATCAATTTTTAATATTTTAATATTCTATTTATATAATTACTATTTATTTTATAATCGTTTAATAAATATAATAAAAATACTGGATAATTCAAAATTTTATATAATAAACTTAATAATTCTATCTTCAATTTTGAAGTCATATCAATAAATCTCACTCTTAATAATTCTATCTTCAATTTTGAAGTCACATCAATAAATCTCACTTTTATTTTCTGGTACCATCACTCCATAATTCATAAATTAATAAAGTCTTTTTTTTTAAAAAAAATTCACCATTAAAAGTATTAATTTTAAAAAGTAGGGTTGAAAAGAAAAATTGAATATAATAAATTATCCCATCATTATTAAAAACCATTGGAAGAAGTCAACTAATATTTTGATGAATTTTACACGACTTTAAATTTTAATTGATTAATCCATCAAGGACTATCTTGGAATTATTTAGAAACAATTAAGTTATCAATAAGTTGAGTAACACTGTATGATCTAATACATAGTTGGGACTACATTAGTGAACCAAACTTAAACTTAGGAAATTATGATAACAACAGGATAATTACTATTTAGCTTTAGGATCTTTGTTTACTCATCAATTTTTGACCTCAACAATAATATATCTCTATTAAACTACTCCTAAGTTTTGGCCGAAAATAGGCGCTAAGTTGATGTACCTTTTTTTTTATTTTTATGATTTTAATTTTTCTATTAAATTTAAATGTAAACATTTCTATTAAATTTATGACTATTACAATACCATATTATTAGATATATGATTAATAAGTGGATTTTTTTTAAAAAAATGTGATATCAAGGCATCATATTTCTAAATTCTCAAAAAGATCTCCAAAATTCTTTCACAACCTGTTGAATTAGTTTTATAGATTCTATCATTTCACTGATTCAGGCTAATGAATTTCTTTTTTATCATTGGATTTTTCAATTAAATTGTCATAACACTCATAATGATAAATTTTTCGAAAATCTCATTTAATTTTAGATACTCATAACATTGATCGAGATAAATCTCAATTATTACTTCTTCTCCACCAATAATGTCTATTTAATAAAATATTTTTTACAATATTAACAATTAAATCTTAATTTTTAAATTCAAAAAATAAAAAACTAAAATTTTAAAAATTTGGAGACTATTTTAATAGACACGTAGGGAAGGAAAAATAAACATGCGACCCACGTGCGTGAGGATCTAGTAGTGGAATGGAAAAGAAAGATATCTACTCCACTATGGTTACCATTAAAAGCAGTAGTACAATCATAGCGGAGCATTAAATGAGGGTCCATTCCATTCGATTTGATTGAGTTTTTTTATAACAATTATTAAATTAAGATTAAAATATTAAAGCTTAAACATAGATATAACACAGAAACAATAATTAAACCTAATATTTTTAAGGGTTTAGGTTAAGGTTTAAACCTAATCATTTTTATTTTGGAGCTTTCTAGGCAACAACTTCATGATAGGGTTAGTGTTTTGATTTAAAGTATTTTTATTCTACCTAACTTTATTTGATAATATGTTTTTGATCAAAATAAGTTAAAAGTATTTTTAAATAAAAGTTAAAGTTAAACAAAATTAACAAATATAAAATAAAATAAAGTTAAAATGGTTTTAATTGAGTTAAACATTTTTAATCAAGTTAAAATTATTTTAAAATAAGTCAGTATTACTCCAGGCAAAAAAGTATTCATACTTTTTGGTCAAATATCGATTGTTTTCAAAATATCAATGCCCATTCTAAAATCGATAGCAAATTGACATTTTTTTCAATCAATTACAAAAAGTATCGATACATTTTATCAAGTATTGATAAATTGTTTTTGGTATCGTTGTAAACTATCTTTAACGGTCACTGAATCAAGCATTAAATGTTAAAAGTATCGATACCTTTTGTTGCAGGTGAATTTAATGATCTGGTATTTTCATCCTCAACGGCTCTATTCATATTTCCAACAGCCACAACGGTTGGAAATGAATTAGATTGTATAAATATCATCTTCCAAAGGTCCTACAACAACTAGGAAGATCATCAAGCCAAAAGATCAATCAATACAACCTTAGTGCTTATCAAAGCGCCGCAAAAAATTCCGCTATAGATAACGCCGCTAAATTTTGTGGCGTTTATGTGTAAAAGCGTCGCTATAGAACATGACCTTTAGCGACACTTTCCCCACAAACGCTACTACAGAACATGACCTTTAGCAGTGCTTTTCCCCACAAACGCCACTAAAGAACATGACCTTTAGCGACGTTTTTCCCCCACAAACGTCGCTAAAGAACATGACCTTTAGCAGCGTTTTTAGTAAAAGCGCCGCTAAAATTCATGTAAGACAATTCAAGTGGAATATCCACCACTATCCAACTGCTTCTTTGCTTTTATCATTCTTTCATGTTTCACATTTGATGTTCCTCATAATTTGTAGTTCCGGTGATTTTTCTTCATCGTTTACCTTTATTTTTTGTTCCTATAGTAATATCAACTGTAACTCTCCCCATAAAATTAGTTTTATTTATAATTCTTATAAATAATGTGTTGAAATTCAATTTATTACGACAGTTTAAATAAAATTCAGTTGAAAATTTTTCTACCAACCAAAAACAGAAAACAGTAAATACCAACTTTCTTCCTTTCACTGAAAAATGATGTTCAAAATTATTATAATGAACTGCAAAATGCAAATCTTATATATCATCGAGATCTTAAGGATTTTTCAATAATTAATTAACAACGAAAATAAGCATTCTACTCTAAACAGGTTCATCATTGCTACGATGGAGATTTGATACCTTATTCAATTTCCCTTCAACATCTGCTTTAGTAGCCGTATCCTGACATAATCAACGAACCCGACATATTAGCATGCAAAATACAAAGAACAAGAAAGTGTAAACTTACACATCTATTGAGATATTTAGGGTCAATGCCATTCAGAAAAGGAAATATATTAGGCTATAATTATCTTCAAATTCGACCTTCTTATTGATATTCAATCATCCAACACTAAACTTTGTATTTACCAACCTATTCAGACAGTGCAATACCGTTGGTAATTTTGGGGTGAGATCATTTCCCCTCCAAATCAATTCAGAATAACAGCAACCCAAAGTCCCCAAGGCCCCAACTAATCCTCTAAAATTGCAGTATCAACGTGCTATTGTAAAAAAAATGTCTTTGGGGATGATAAGAAATTAAAAGTAATGACTTCCTTTTCCATTTTTATAAGGAGCAACTAAGGAAGTACCATGAACATGATAGCAGTACTTTGATCAGTGCTTAAGCAATAAAAGGAAAGAATGATAGATGGTACTAATGGATAAACATTTCAAGAAAGCTATATGTCATATGAATACAATTTAAAGAAGTCACTCTCAGGAGCATACCATTATTGCAGTTTCTTTATCTTCCTCCTTGGATATCTTGTAAGCAGCTCCCTACTATGACCTCACAAGGTTGGAAAAAAAGCTATTTAGTTCAAATACTAGCTCATTCAATAAGTTCACATAGAACACTAAACACAATATATTGAAGTCCACAATCCAGGCAAAAGAACTTGCATACAAAAAATGTAACACCCCTTACCCATGTCTGATGCAGGACCGGATACGAGGCATTACTATCATTCACCTTACTTAAACATGTATTAACGGGCTATAAAATTTTGTTTCGATTTAAAAACTTTCTTTTCGTGGTCATGGCATTCATTTCATGGGTCTACGAGGCCATAAACATACATCCCGATGGTTTCGAAGATCAACAGGAAACTTTTACTCTCTTTGAAAATTTTTGTCTAAACAGGGGTCACACGCCCATGTGGGCAGGCCGTGTGGTCTCACACGCCCATGTCCCTAGCCCGTGTACAATTTATTTTTATTACAACCTACAGGGGTTTTCACACAGCTTGACACACACTCGTGTCAATGGCCCTGTCCTTCATACAGCCTAGACACGCCCGTGTCCTCACCCGTGTGAAAAACTAGGGGTATTCTGTTTGTGACGTCGTCAACCCCTTAAGGAGCACACGGCCTAGGCACACGCCCGTATGGCTAGCCCGTGGTCGACACTGACTTAAAACACTAACATGCAGGGGACACACGGCCTATTAACACATCCATGTGGGTTGACTGTGTGTCATACACGGCTTAGACACACGCCCGTATGTCTACCCATGTGGACACTTAAAGGCTATTTTCCAAGCCAATTGCCACCCTGAAATCAAGATCATTCACATACTCAATCCAACCACTCAAATACTTCATCAAAAACTTGAATAACAATGCATAACTCATCATCAATTGATGTATAAACTTAGTAAATATTGGCCAATCTCTTTAGCCATATACAAAAAGAATAATAACCTTAATAGCCAACACTTTGGCCTTTCTTAGGACTATTAAAAAAAATTCCTATACATGCCATACTTAATAACAACAACTTGGCTATACCAAAATAGTGATTGATAGTGTGCTCCGAGCTCCAACGTCAATGATCCACGAGTTAGCTTGGCAAGACTGCGAGGAAAGAAGAAGGGAGAGAGGTAAGCATATAGCTTAGTAAGTTTGCATGAAACTCACATAGCAATATATTAACTCATTATAACTCATCCATTTCTAGTTAAAAACAACATAAAACTCAAGTGCGTGGCTTACTTGCTCCTCACATGATACATAATAATTTCATACTTCATTATAACCATGGTACATGTGTCACTTGATCACATAGATTAGTACATTTTGCTGTTGCAAAAGTAAACTCAACTTTCATCTTTCTTAACATGAAAAACGCTTTATATTAACCTTGTATAACTTAACTTAGTACTATCTTTACTTATTTGACTTTCTTATTGCCTCTTTCATATTTAGCTCTTTTACTCGTTGAATTTCCTGGAATAATTAAGGTTACTCAATCTCATCAAACATGTATCTCGATGCCAATGTCATGTCCCAGACATGGTCTTACATGGGATCGCCTCATGATGCCAATGCCATATCCCAGGTATGGTCCTACGTGGGATCCCTTAGCTCGGTGTCGATGCCATGTCCCAGACATAGTCTTAAACGAGACCTTTTTTATGTGTTTCCTTTGGAAACTTACCATTGCCATGTCTTGACATGGGATTACGTGGTATCCTTGCCTTATGAATCTTATCAATGCCATGTCTTGACATGGACTTACATGACATCTTTACCTTATGAATTCACCAATGCCAAGCCTTGGCTTGGACTTACATAGGACCTTTGCCTCAGAATAACTTTTCAATGCCATGACTTATCATGGACTTACATGATATCCTTTCCTTATGCCGATGCCATGTCTTGACATGGTCTTACACGGACTTTCCTTATCACATGTTGTGATAATAGTATCCTCATTATTCCAAAACTTCAACCGGGACTTTCTCATACATATTCTCATTTACTTTTCTCATCATAATATCAATAATTTTACTTCATAGAAATAATATACATTATATAACATAATAAGTAATTGAATGAGAATACACGTAAAACTTTAATTCATACAAACTTACCTCGGTATTCAAATGTATGTAAAGATGTAAGTTAGTCCTCGACTTTGTTTTTGCCTCGGTTTCGATCCGGGCTTTGCGTTTCTTGATCTATAGTAGCAATTTCACTTGTTAAATTCACACATTGACTAAATCGACTTATAATTCATATTTTGGCAAAATTACAATTTTGCCCCTAAACTTTGGCAAAATGACCATTTTGCCCCTAGGCTCGAAAATTAATTCTAATCACATTTCTACCTTCAACAAGCCTATGTGAACATTTAATACTCTTATAGCTATCATCAAAACTCAACATTTCACATACTTACTACAAATTTATAACCTTTTCATCAAGGTCCAATTAGGTGTTTTCAAGACAACACCTTTCATAAAAGTTGTTCATCTAACAACTAAGACTCAATTTCTTCCATAAAAATGCAGCAAATAACAATGATAGCTCTCATGGAAAAACTCTAAACTTTTCACCATATTGCACAATAGTCCCCTCATTTGAAAGCTTAAGCTTTAGGGGTCTCAAAAGTACAACTATTTTCAAGAAAAGGTCACTAGAACACTTACTAGTGAAGAGATGAGTGTGCTAAAATTTTTGAAACTTCCAACCCTTATTTTGCTTGCAAATTTCGGTGGAAGAAATGAACAAGAAAGATGGACATCATCTTTTCTTTATTTTAATATTAAACTATCAATTTAATCCACCTATTATCAACTACTTTGACTAATTTTTGTCCATCTGTGTCTCCTATATAGTCTATGGCCGGCCGAGCAAATATTGGGGGTCTAATTGCCTTTTAAAGACCTCCAATTATCAATCTATGGCTATTTGATACCTTTAGCTTATACAATGGAACTTTCGCACTTTATGCGGTTTAGTCCTTTTTCAGTGATTAAACATGAAATCGCTAGAATTAAAATATCAAAATTCTCATGTACTTATACAATCATATACTAATTCATAAAATCACATGAAAAATAAATTTCTCAAATCTTGGATTAGTGATCTCGAGATCACTATTCTGACTAGCCCCTAAATTGGGCTGCTACAAAAAAACATCAATTAAATAGTTCTCACAGAAATGTACAATAGAAATGTTGTTTATCCTTTTAATAAGATAAATGAAAGAACCTTGACACCTTCAACAATCAAACCTTGCCAAGAATAATAAAAATGTTGTTTATCCTTTTAATAAGATAAATATAAACGAAGGGATTTTTCTAATATTTTCATTTTCTAAAACTCAAAAATAATAATTAAAATAAAAAGCTAAAATATAATCACAGCTAATAATCTGTAAGTTCCTTTCAGGTTAAGAGAGCTATGTAGCACTTTTAGTTTGGACAATGTTAACATATGCATAATGTACAAGAAGACTTGTTACCTTAAAATCCACATTATTTAGCTCATCAATGGCTTTAGGGGCCAATTCTACACTTCTAAAGGTCACAAATGCAAATCCCTTGTTTTCAGTTGAATCTTTACCTTCCATAATGCGAACCTGTTGCCATAGAGTATGATGTGTAAGTCTTTATCTCAATAAAAAAGACTAAATATTCTTCACAAATAGCATAAAAAAGCACCTCAGTAACTACTCCAACAAGTGCCTTAGGCTTTGGCATCCTATGAATCTATTTAAACAGGCTTGCAAGGCAATTCTGAATAAGGCACAAAGGCTACAAGAATTTAAGAAAAGAAGTATACATATACTAAGGGGAGGAAAATGATAGCTACAAGGAGTTTCATATAATGTATCTCAATTGACTCCGTGTCTCAAAGGTAGTTACTAGGTTAAAAGATTTTCACTAAAGGAATAATTAAGCAGTATATTTCAAAAAAAAAAGTAAAAGAAATTTTAGAAAGATAATTAAGAGGCTTCAGAAGTGGTGCAAGCTATCAAGGAATAAACTTACTCAAATCAGAAAAAGAGTGACAGGACTGCTGTCCAAAAATAAAATATTGTTATTTTTAAGCTTAATCTAGCTTCAATAAAAATGTAAAGTAAAATGACAAAATAAAAACCAAAATATATAACTAGGCATGATTCATTCTGATATACAAAAAAAAAAAAAAAGAAGAAGAAGAAGAAGAGGTTAACATGTAAAGGAAAATTAAGCAAAATGTTATGGGGTGCATCTATGTTAGGAAAGGCTACTAATTTTGATTCTCTACTTAAGGCTTAGGTTGTGATTTTATTTCTTTCCTTAGTTAATGTTGTGCTTTTTTGAATGAATATCGATTGGGCTTTTTATTACTGAAAAAATAAAACAAAACCAAGGTCCAACAAACAGCCTAAGAAATGACCCACTTTCAGAAAACAAAACAAGCCTAATATGAAATTGAAAGAAAATATCTAGATATTTTGATTTGTCTACAGCCTAGTCTCGGGAAGGGAAAGTCTGCAACCTAATCTTGGGAAGGGAAATGACCGCCCCAAGTGCCCAATCAGAAACGTCTGGAAAACTGTCAAAACTTTAGCCTCTTAATTGCTCCCTCAGTAATGATGATTCCATTTCTTTGGAAAGATATGTTTTCTCAAAACAGAACTCTCATTTCTTCATCTTCCCATTTCAAACTTCTACCAAAAACTCTTTCTTCAGTCTAGTTCTCGAATCCATGCTAGTATCCTTCTTTCTTCAGCGTAATCAGGGATCTTCTTCTCCAGGTAAAACTCTTCTCTCCTTTTTAAAGATTCTTTGGCTATTGTGTGAGCAATAATATTTGCACTCCTTGGGGTATGAATGAAAACAAAACGCTTAGATCTAGTTAGACTCTGTCGATCTATCATTTGATGAATATCCGAAATGTAGGCTCCTATCCTCGATTTATCTTGCACTTTATTTTTGCATTTAATTACTGTGAGGGCATCTCCTTCAACAATGAAATCTGACCACATATTTTCAATGCCCATTTTGACTGCTTTCCGACATGCGAGGGCTTCCGCTGCAAAGGCTGAGTTGACCTTCTTGTGGATTTTGGAACATGAGAACAGAATGCTTCCTTCATCATTCCTTGCTACAATCCCAGAAACTGAGATATTGATTCGTTCGTCGAAAGCCCCATCGAAGTTTATTTTGACAGAACCTCGAGGTGGGCATCGCCAAACTTTTTCTTCTTTTATTTCTATTTGTTTTCTGCTTTCAAGACCATCAATTTTCGCAATGTAATTGTTGACAAAATTCCTTATATCTTTACCTGTACTGATCTGTTTCTTGTGTATTCTAGCATTTCTGTCCCCCCATATTGCCCAGAGTACACAACTAAAAATACGGCATTTTTAGGTGTTGAGCACTTCGAAAGCCCAGATAAGCCACTGATCAATTCATATTTTCCACTGTTAACACCTCTAGAAGTAACAGTTCTGACCATACTTCCACTGTAACAGGACACTCTCGAAAAAGGTGATCAATCGTTTTAGCTCCCTCTCCACACCGAGGGCAGCTCGCATCATTAACAAGTCTCCTATGTCGCATATTAGCTTTTGTAGGAAAATAGTTCCAAGTAATTCTCCAAATTGTAATCTTCATTTTTGTTGGTAGGTTCAGTAGCCATAGCTTTTTGTATAATTTTTTATAGTCTGATTGTAAAGCATAAGCTCTAGAATTATTCTCCATAGTTTGTAATAGTTTATAGGCGCTTCTGACCGAGAATTCTCCTGAGCCTTCACCTCCCCATACCAAAAAATCATCATGTGGTATTTCTGCCAAAGGGATTCAGAGGATTCTTGCAGAGTCTTCTTCTGAGAAGGTACCTTCTATTACTTCCTACCTCCATTTTCTCTCATTTTCATCAATCAGCACATTAACTTTAAGATCTCACATAAAATCCACCTCGGTTGATAATCTAAAATTAACTGCACTTGGAATCCATGCATCACTGCTAATTGAAATGTTTTCACCTGTGCCAACTCGCCACAATAAACCTTTTTTCAAGAGATCTTTTGTTGCCCAAATGCTTTTCCACGTGTAAGAACTTGTATTCCCCAATCTAGAATTTAAAAAATGATTATTTGGAAAATATTTTACTTTTAAAACTCGCGTGACAAGAGAATCTTCATTGTTGATAATCCTCCAGCCTTGTTTCGCTAAAAGGGACACATTAAAATGAGACATATTTTTGAAACCCATACCCCCTTCTTCTTTAGAACAGCACAAAAGTTTCCATTGGCACCAGTGAATCCCTTTCTGTTTCTTCCCATGTTGCCACCAATATTTTGCAAAGATATTTTCAAGCTCCCCACATAGAGTCTTTGGTAACAGAAAACATGACATCACATAATTAGGAATTGCTTGAAGAACTGACTTAATGAAAATCTCATTCCCCCCTTGTGATAAGAGACGTGTACTCCATTGTTCAATTCTTTGACTGATCCTGTCCTTTATATTTTGAAAGGACTCTTTCTTTCTTTTGCCTACTACATTAGGTTGCCTCAAGTATTTTTCCATATTTGTTGTGCATCTCACCCCCAGAATATCTATAATCTCCCTTTTCATCTCCTCGGAAGTATTTGTACTGTAGAACACTGTTGACTTACTAAAATTCACGCACTGACCCGAGCAATGTTCATAGCTTTTCAAAATGTCTTTTAAAATTACTGCTTGTTCTTTAGTGGCTTCCCTAAACAAAATGTAGTCATCTGCAAACAGTAGATGTGATATTACTAGTCCTCTTCTGCTAGCCTTAATTCCTCTTAGAACTTTTTCTTGAACTGCCAATCTAATTAAAGTTGAAAGCCCTTCCCCACACAGCAGAAACAAATATGGGCTTAATTGGTCACCTTGACGGAGCCCTCTATGTGGTCTAAAATTCTTGCCTTTGGTTCCGTTAATGTTGACTGAATATGATACTGTTGATACACATTTCATGACTAGTGCAACTCACTCCTCTGCAAAACCCATTCTTAGCATTACAGCCCTTAAAAAACCCCATTCCACTCTATCATAAGCCTTGCTCATATCCAACTTAACCGCCATAAATCCTTTTTTACCATAGCTCTTTTGTCGCAGTGTATGTAGAATTTCATAGGCTATCAATATATTATCAATGTTGTGCTTTTATTTCAGTAGTTTTATTGGTTTCTAGAATAAGTAGAATTTCTATAAAAAAACCATGAAGAGATTTGGTTCTCTCTAACAAGTCTTAAGATTTCAATCTCCTTTTTGATGAGCTAAACTATCAACCCCAAACATACTGTCGTAAAACAACATTGACCATGGACCAAAAGTAATAAAAGTTCTGGAACAAAATACACCATTCCTCCACTCTGATTATAACTAAGATGCCATAGTCTATTCAAAAGGTCTATGACGGTTCATACTTATTCTCTAGAATGTAATTCTGCCTTAACATAATAAAACTAGTACCAAAATGCTACATTAAACAATATTTTAGGCTTTTGACACCCAATTTATGAATCATCTTCACATGGCCATAAGACAACCAGACAGCTCGTCGTCCATATTTCCATATTTTGACCCACAAAATCAACACCTATTCATAACTCAACAAAAATAGAGTGGATGCCATTCAACAAACTGAAGAAACACCAACTCCCACTCTACAAGGTAACCAAGAAACAGATAATGGGTCATGTAAGTGGTGCCTTTAATCACTGATTAAGGATTATCTTATAACTATTTTAGGATTTATCTTTTTACTTATTACAATACTTTTACTGAATTTAAGAAAAAAAAGTGAATTTCTGAACAAAATAGAGGAGGGAAAAATAAACAAAACTGAAATATAAGAATCAGTTTCCAGTATGCTAATTAAGAACATAGCCCTACATACATTTTGTTCCCTAGCAAAAACTATCATTTGAAGAAAAATTGTTGTGTATTTCAACAGATCTTTGTAGAAAAGAATGTAAATGGATACAAAGCCTCAAGTAGCAAACTCTTTTGAAACTAAACCTAGTTCTTTTTACACGTAATATGCAGAATTCCTCATTTTTAGAAAAACATTTTACCAACCAAAATATTGAATTAATTGAATATAGAGCACTTTATCCCACTAAAAGTTCAAAATATTGACAACGCCGTTGGAGATCAACAATATAATTGTAACACTCCTTACCCGTATGCAAGCCGGAATAGGGTTTAAGGCATTAACTAACTAATCTTGCTTAAACATCTCGAAAAGGGTTATAAAATTTCGTTCAAACCCATTTCTTGCTCTTTCTCAGCCTACATGGCCCTAAACATGCCTCCGAGAGGTTTCAGGATTTAACCGGTGACTTTTACGGACTTGGAAGGCTTTTCATCAAAACAAGGGCCACACGTCCGTGTTGAACTAGGGACGCGCCCGTGTGCCCTTAAGACATGACCGTGTCTTTCATCGGTGGTCGACACTGACTAATTTCACATAGCCTTGACACGCCTGTGGCCCTGGTCCGTGTGCCAAACCTTGTCATTCTGACTTATCCACACGGCCTATACACATGTCCGTGTGCTTCAGCCGTGTGACGATTTAAATCCCAAGTGCAAAGTGCAGACTTCACATGGCCTGGGCATCCACCCATGTGCTAGCCGTGCCTTCCACGCGGTCTAGACACACGCCCGTGTGTCTACCCCTATGGACAATGGCAGGCTATATACCAAGCCCTTGCCACCTTAGGCTACACACATACATATTCCAATTCAAACCAATACAACTCCTATCCCAATGGCACATCTAAGATCTCATTCCATCATAAAAGAAAATCAAGGGTATCTCTAGGAGCTCAAAAATCAAGATATACAAAAGGACATGTACTTCATAAAATTCATCTTCATTAAGCAATAGAACTTGCCAAGTATTTGCCTAACTTATAAGGCCATTTACCAAAAAAGACTTTTATAACTTGCATAGTCAACATTTTAACTAACAATTACAACTTAACAAAATACCCAAGTCCTATACATGCCATACTCAAAATAAGTCTAAATTGTTATACCAAAGTGATGTCGATAGTGTGATTCCCGAACTCCTACGTCCACGTTCCTCGAGTTATCTTGGTAATACTATAAGGAAGAAGGGCAATGAAAGGGGTAAGCATAAAGCTTAGTAAGTTTGCATGGAAATAAATAGCAATAATAAGCTCATAATATAATCCATACATGGCATTAACTAACCATACACAAGTCATAGGCTCCTGGCCATACTTACTTACAATTGCCCTTATTTAGCACATACCGTGCCACACATCGTAATCGTTTCTTCGTGACTCATTCACGAGTACCAATATTCACTCATTCACATGACTTTAGTGCAATTCTCATTTCTACTTCTAAACTTATCTCATTTCTACTCATTCAAATACTCATATTCATCGTCATTAATGGAGGTACGAAGCCAATGCCACATCCCCGAGGTGGTCTTATATGGAGTCACTCCCAAATACCAATGCCATATCCCGGATATGGTCTTATACGATTCTCATATCCATTACCGAAGCCATATCCCCTATATGGTCTTATATGGGATTTCAACTTGGTGCCGAGGTCATGTCCCGGACATGGTCTTATACGAGACCTTATCTATTTCATATCTCGATGATAGCATTTTCATATTCAATATAGCCCACTAGGACCTCAACATCTCATTCAACATTAATTTAGTAGAACATCATGCGTCAATAGGATACCAAGCATTCTCAATTATGCTAACATAATTATTGCATCAATCACATACAAACTTACCTCGATTTCAAAATAAGCAACTCGTTGGCTTAGTCCAAAACTTTGTTCTTTCACTGATCAAGGCGGATTCTTGGTTCTTCTTGCTCTATAATAGAAATTTAGCTCATTTTAATCACCACATTAATGAAAGCATTTCAATAATCATGCTTAGGCAAAATTATTATTTTGCCCCTAGGCTTTGGCAAAATGACCATTTTGCCCCTAAGCTCAGAATTTAATTCTAATCACATTTTTACCTTCAACAAGCCTAGGTGAACATTTGATACTCTTATAGCTATCATCAAAACTCAACATTTCACATAATTACTACAAATTTGTAACCTTTTTATCAAGGTCCAATTAGGTGTTTTCAAGACAACACCTTTCACAAAAGTTGTTCATCTAACAACTAAGACTCAATTTTTTCCATAAAAATGCAGCAAATAACTATGATAGCTCTCATGGGAAAACTTTAAACTTTTCACCATAATGCACAATAGTCCCCTCATTTGAAAGCTTAAGTCTTAAAGGTCTCAAAAGTACAATTATTTTTAAGAAAAGATCACTAGATCACTTACTTGAATGGATGAGAGCTTGCTGAAATTTTGAGCTTTTAAAAATCCCTATTTGCTTGCTATTTTCGGTGGAGAAGGATGAGCAAAAAGATGGACATCGTCTTTTCTTTATTCTAGTATTAAACTAACAATTTAGTCCACAAAACACCACCCACTTGGTCAATTCTTGTCCCCTATGAAGTCTATGGCCGGCCAAGCCAATATTGGGGGTCTAATTGCCTTTTAAAGACCTCCAATTGTCAATCTATGGCTATTTGGTACCTTTAGCTTATAGAATGGAACTTTCGCACTTTATGCGATTTAGTCCTTTTTTCGCAATTAAACATGAAATCGTTAAAATTAAAGCACCAAAATTTTCATGCACATATATTAACATGCTCTAACTCATAATATAATCATGAAAATAAAATTTTCTAATATCGGATTAGTGATCTCGAGATCACTATTCCGACTAGCCCTTAAATCGGGCTGTTACAATAATTGGTCATGCATTAAACGAAAAGAGCGAAAAAGATAAACCCAAAATGGAAACATTATTTATGTCGAGAAAGAAGCAAAAAATAGGAACGGTTCAATAAATGGGTTTGGAGAGAAAACAATACCAGAGCTGTAGATGGAGGGAAAACTTACAAGGCGAAGCAATAAACGGCTGGCGACAGAGATGCAGCAGAGGGTTGTCGACAGCGATGCAGAGGGCTACCGACGGCGATTTAGGGAACTAATTTGGGGAAAAAATATTTTTGGAAAATGTTAGGGATTTCAGGGGATGGGATTTGGGGAAAATAAAATAGGAAAAAAAAGAAAGGGATTTCGGGTATTGGGGATTTATGAGAGGATTTAGGTTTAAGGATTTCCAAAAAGGGATTTCTATGTTTTAAAGTTTGGGGAAAAATAAACTGATTTGGGGGATTTACGTTTAGGGGGAAAAATTGAGGATTTCGGGTCTATGGGATGAAAGTGATCAGAGCAAAACGACATCGTTTCAATTAAAACAAAATGACTTTTTGTGGCTTTTTTCACACAGCGCCGCTAAAGATAGACCTTGTAACAGCCCGATTTTGGGCCTAGTCGGAACAGTGGTTTCGATACCACAAATACGACGTAAGAAAATTTATTTTTTTTTACATTTTTATGGTCTACAATTTCACGGAACAATTTCGTGAAAATTTCGTTCGAAAATTTCGACGTTTGGGCACTCAATTTAGTGAAAAGGACTAACTTGTAAAAAATGCAAAACTTGAGTTCTAGAAGCTAGAGGTGTCAAATTGCTATGAAATTTTAAATTGGAGGTACTTAAATGGTAATTAGACCATTGGTTAATTTGTTGGACAAAAATGGACATGAAATAGGTGAAATAGAATATTTTTAAGTTAGGGGTATTTTTGTCATTTAGTAATTAAAATGAATTAAAAACAAAATTAAAAGCCAATTTTTGTCCATCTTCAAGATATGGCCGAAATTACCATGAAGAAACCATGGCTAGGGTTTTTCAAGCTTCCAAGCTCGATTGTAAGTCCGTTCTTGCCCCATTTTAAATGATTTTTACGTTTTTGAAAACCTCGTAACAAGATCTATCTATTTCTACCACTAATTTGAGATATTGTTAAAGTCCAGGGTTTTGACACATGATGAATATGTGTGTATTTTTGTGTTTAATGGTAGAAAATGCATGTTTATGGTTAGAGAAACGACTTTTACTAAGTGATTTTCGGTAAAAATGCATAAAAGGACTAATTTGTAAAAGTTATGAAATTTGTCATAAAAGTGTGAATTAGTGAAAATTGTGGGCTGCTATAGTTATGAAAATAGTTTGGCTAGGCTTAAAATACAAGGAAATTGAATAAAAATCATTTTACGAGCCTAGGGGTAAAAGTGTAAATGTGACAAAGTTTACAGACAAAAATGTAAATTTTGCCAAAATGTGAATTTAGGCTAATTTGAGTAGTAGGATGAATAAATGAGTTCAATGTGTTGTTATAGATCAAGGAAAATGAGATTCGGACTTAGAACGGGGGAGAAACAAAGAATATGACGAATAAGTCATTTTCATCGATTGTGCTACCGAGGTAAGTTTGTATGTAAATAATACATCTTTATTATTTATGTTTTAATATTTTGTTATATTATATGAGATATGGTTGAATATGGAGTAATTATTTGATGTAAATTATAAATTGTGATTGATTATGGATGAATTGGTAAAATGTTGAAAAGTGAGAATTCCCGGTTGAACCTTCGGAATGGAAAAGATATGAATGAGGTAGCTAGGTCACATGTGTGGTACTAAGTGTATGCCACTATGTGTACAAGAGAGCTATGAGATGGTTTTAGGTCACGTGTGTAGTACTAAGTGCAGGCTACTACGTGTACCAGACGGATAGGTCGCATGTGTAGTACTAAGTGCAGGCTACTATGCGTACCCGATAGCTTCGATCACATGTGTGGTACTAAGTGCAGGCCACTATGTGTAAGTGATGGTTTTGGTCACATGTGTAGTACTAAGTGCAGGCTACTATGTGCATCAGATAGCTTCGGCTACAAGGGTGGTACTACGTGCAGACCATCGTGTATCTGTTATTATTCCGATGAGTTCAACGGGAAATTGACTAAGTGAAAATACAAGTGATCATGTAACGACTAAGTGTAATAAGTGCAGGTATATGTGTGTAAACTTATGAGCAATGTGCTCGATATGTGATCGAACTTTGGTAAGATTAATACGGAGTAAGTGTTCCAATGAAAGTTACTATAAAGAAAATATGAAAGAGTGAAATTTAGAAATAAAACAGTTTTGGACACAGCAGTTATGTGTCTTTGAAAAATCACCAAAAATGGTGGAAATTGAATTAGAAGTTGAATAAGATACGAAATTAAAGAATATTGAGTCTATTTTCTCATAAAAGAAACGTTGTAAGCAAAAGAATTTCATATTCTGATATATTTGAATTTTGGTGAGACAGATTCAGAATGATTTCGGAATCCCCTATTATAACTTTGGAAATTCATTAAAAATTGTAAAAAAATAATCATGGGATAAAATTTATATTATTGAATTTATTGATGAGTCTATTTTCAAGATAAACAAACGGTAACATCATTAGAGTTCTGTACAACGAGATAATTAATTTTTAGTAAAGAGGGGTCGGAACTGTCAGTTAGCGAAACATGGGAGATTTTAAAGAATAAACTGTACTTATTGGCTAAACCAAAAATTATGAAAATTTTATGGTAAGAAGATATGTGAGTCTATTTTCATAGAAAATTAGCGGATCTTAATTTGGAGTTTTTTAACTTGAGATATAAATAATTTAGTGACTATGACTCGAATAGACAGCTTAAGATGAACATAAGTGAATAGTGGAACTTTTTGCAATTATGATTGTATTATCTTGAGTACATATTATGAGAATTGTTAAAAGTATGTTAATAAATTGTATATTATTTACATACTTACTTACTAAGCTTTGTATCTTACTCCCTTTCCTTTCTCATATCTTATAGGGTTGTATGCTAGCTCGAGTTGGAGATCGTCGGAGATGTTATCACACTATCAAGTTATTATCGTGGGGTAAAAGTGAATACAAACCTGTTAAGTTTATGGCATGTATAGGGGACTTAGTCATTTGCATGTGTCATAATTGGTTTGGCCTAAAATGTTGGCCTTTAATATTTAGTAGTTCATTTTGTATAAGGCCATTGATGTTGGCTAGTATTATTCAAGTTATATGTTTGTGATGATGCAATTTATGAGATGCATGATTTGGGTGAATGAGTGTATAATGATTAAATAAGAAAAGTGTGGCATGTGAATGGTTGTGAGAAGGACACGACTTTGAACACGGGCGTGTGCCCTTATTTTTCAAGAAAATTTTCAATATTTTCCAAAGTTCTCAGTTTGGTCCCGGACCGTTTCCAAAGGATGTTTTGGGTCTCGTAGGTCCATATTAATTTGGATGAAATTTTATGACTCGGTTTAATACGTTTACAAGTGTATGTGTTCCGGTAATGCCTCGTGCCTTATTCTGGCATCGAGTACGGGTAAGGGGTGTTACAGACATATTGTGGCATTTTTACAGTAGCGCCGCTAATGCCACTAAAAGTGCCATATAAAACAGCACCATTTTGTATAAAATAAAATGAATTTTTTGCAGTGTTTTTCACCTAGCGTCGCTAAAGATCGACATATTGCGGCGTTTTTAAGATAACGCCGCTAACGCCACTAAAAGTGCCATACAAAACGGCACCGTTCCGTATAAAGTAAAACAATTTTTTTGCATAAAAAACGTCGCTATTGTAGACCTTTTGCGACATTTTTCTGCTAGCGCCGCTCATGTAACACCCCTAACTCGTAACCATCGCTAGAATAGGGTTAAGAGGCTTTACCGGACATATCAAAACTTTTACGGTCATTTTACAAATATAACATACACCATCATCATATCATATCAAATCATTACATAGAGTCCCTTTAAAAGGTCTACGAGACCTTAAACATGCATTGAAAAAGGGTCGGGACTAAACCGAACACATACAAATTTTTTCTGAAAATCAAACATTTTTCAAAGTTACAGAGGTCACACGCCCATGTAGGTAGGCCATGTGCCTCACACGGCATCAGACACACCCGTGCATCCAAACCGTGGCAAAACAGGGTATACATACTGACTTGTCCACACGGCCGAAGACACGCCCGTGTGCTTGACTCGTGAGCAACACTAACTTAATTCACATAGCCTGTCACATGCCCGTGTGTTGGGCTCGTGTGCGAGACTGATTTGATTCGAATTACAATCTTAAGGGACACGATCGAGACACACGCCCGTGTGCTCAACTGTGTGGGCAAATATAGGCCATTTGCTTGTCCAATTTGCCACCCAAATTTTGGGTCAAACCTACAAGCATCAAACCTGTTATCACACGCCGGAGATGTTATCACACTATCAAGCTATTATCGTGGGGTAAAAGTGAATACAAACCTGTTAAGTTTATGGCATGTATAGGGGACTTAGTCATTTGCATGTGTCATAATTGGTTTGGCCTAAAATGTTGGCCTTTAATATTTAGTAGTTCATTTTGTATAAGGCCATTGATGTTGGCTAGTATTATTCAAGTTATATGTTTGTGATGATGCAATTTATGAGATGCATGATTTGGGTGAATGAGTGTATAATGATTAAATAAGAAAAGTGTGGCATGTGAATGGTTGTGAGAAGGACACGACTTTGAACACGGGCGTGTGCCCTTATTTTTCAAGAAAATTTTCAATATTTTCCAAAGTTCTCAGTTTGGTCCCGGACCGTTTCCAAAGGATGTTTTGGGTCTCGTAGGTCCATATTAGGGACTTGTGATGAAAATTGAAAAATATTAATTTGGATGAAATTTTATGACTCGGTTTAATACGTTTACAAGTGTATGTGTTCCGATAATGCCTCGTACCTTATTCTGGCATCGAGTACGGGTAAGGGGTGTTACAGACATATTGTGGCATTTTTACAGTAGCGCCGCTAATGCCACTAAAAGTGCCATATAAAACAGCACCATTTTGTATAAAATAAAATGAATTTTTTGCAGTGTTTTTCACCTAGCGTCGCTAAAGATCGACATATTGCGGCGTTTTTAAGATAACGCCGCTAATGCCACTAAAAGTGCCATACAAAACGGCACCGTTCCGTATAAAGTAAAACAAATTTTTTGCATAAAAAACGTCGCTATTGTAGACCTTTGCGGCATTTTTCTGCTAGCGCCGCTAATGTAACACCCCTAACTCGTAACCATCGCTAGAATAGGGTTAAGAGGCTTTACCGGACATATCAAAACTTTTATGGTCATTTTACAAATATAACATACACCATCATCATATCATATCAAATCATTACATAGAGTCCCTTTAAAAGGTCTACGAGACCTTAAACATGCATTGAAAAAGGGTCGGGACTAAACCGAACAAATACAAATTTTTTCTAAAAATCAAACATTTTTCAAAGTTACAGAGGTCACACGCCCATGTAGGTAGGCCATGTGCCTCACACGGCATCAGACACACCCGTGCGTCCAAACCGTGGCAAAACAGGGTATACATACTGACTTGTCCACACGGTCGAAGACACGCCCGTGCGCTTGACTCGTGAGCAACACTAACTTAATTCACATGGCCTGTCACATGCCCGTGTGTTGGGCTCGTGTGCGAGACTGATTTGATTCGACTTACAATCTTAAGGGACACGGTCGAGACACACGCCCGTGTGCTCAACTGTGTGGGCAAATATAGGCCATTTGCTTGGCCAATTTGCCACCCAAATTTTGGGTCAAACCTACAAGCATCAAACCAATAAAATTTCATACCTCAAAGGCATCCAAATTATACCAAAACATGCATAATTTAATTCTCAACATCATCATCCATTTTATGTGTAAATCTAACTCAAACATATCAATTCAAGTATCAATTATACATCAAGAACATATAACTATTACTTTATCTAACCAATCCAATTCATAGCAATTTCTCATCATTTGCATATCCAAAGTCAATCATGAACTCACCTATATATGTACCATTTCATTTAGCTGTTTATGAGCACATTAAAACTTACCAACTTATGCATCAATAAGCATGAACAATACTCATTCATAAACACATCCATTAACTAGCCATATCACATGGCTATTCTTACATATCACAAAACATATTCTAAGTTCTCTAGACTATACATGTCATACTTTAATATATACATTCTCAAAAGGTCCCAAATTCTCAAAAGGTACCAAAATACAGTTCGATAGTGTGGTGACGATCCTCGACGATCCCCGAGCTTCTCGTAGCTTTGATAATCTATAAAACATTGAACAAACATACACACAAAGTAAGCTATCATAGCTTAGTAAGTCATAAGCAAATAATGAACAAATAAACATTTGCATTTAAATCATCTAACCAAAATCACATAAACATTTACCAATTATACATTTAATATGCTTGCAACTTAAGTATTATCACATTTACAATGGCAATATAACATCAATGTTCAAATTCATATATACTCATTAGTACACATAAATTTATCTTTTACCATGTCCAATTCATGTATCCATCATAAACACATACTTTCCAATTCATGTATCCATCATAAACACATACTTACCTTGTTTTCATATACATATCGTTAAGTATATACCTGAATCTTTTAGTTCGTTTTCACATCTCATCTCATCTCATCTCGATAATGCCCGTTGAACCATTCGGAATTAATAAGGATACTTGGATAGTCGAAAGGCTCGTACAATGCCAACGTCCCAGACGTGGTCTTACATGTAAACACATATCGACGCCACTGTCCCAAACAGGCTCTTACACGAATCAAATATGATGCCAATGTCCCAGAGATGGTCTTACACGTAAACACAAATCGATGCCAACGTCCCAGACGTGGTCTTACACGAAAACACATATCGGATCTTATGTCATGACATATGTATCCTAACTATTCCTAAAGTTCGTACGAGGCTTTCGAACGTCTTATCTTGATCTTTTCAGGCTCATAAATATTGCTCCCATGCTCAATTCATTTCAGCATATTCATTCACATAAATAACAATTCAATTCTGCACTAATAAAATAGATACAATAGAATTTAACAACATTTATTTACTTATGAACTTACCTCGGATAACTACGGATGAAATCTACTACTCGACTACTTTCGACTTCCCCCGATCTAATTCCGTTTTTTTTGTTCTTGATCTATATAAATTCAAATTTGGCTACTTAATAACACATTTCCTTCAATTCAAACCACAAACACATAATTAGGGCATTTTGCACTTAAGCCCCTAAAATTCACATTTTTCACAAATTAATCATTATTTTACAAAATACAAAATATTCAAAATTTAACTACACTATAGCTTGGCCAAATGTTCTTTATACTCACAGAAGTCCACACATTTCATTTATTTCACATTTTAGTCCTTTAAAATATTATTTTCATAATTTAACCCAGATTACTCAAATTCATCAAAAATCCAAAGACAAAACATATTAATCTACCACATATCTTTTATTTTCCATCATCAAACAACATAAATCATAAGCTATCATCAATGACAATTGATGAATACATTATCAAATTAAAAAATTCAAGCATGGGCTAGCTAGATTACTTAGCAACGATCTCAAAAATGTAAAAATTATCAAAAACTGGACATACCTTAATTAAACTTGGAAGTAGTTGAATATCAAAGATGTAAAAACCTAACTTTTCTTTCTTTAATTTCGACTAGACAAGATGATAATAGCCATCTTTTAATGTTTGTTTTATTTTAATGGACATTATTTACTCAATTACCAAATTAATTTTATTAATTAACATATAAAACTTATATATATATAAAGGCCATTGATGTCCATTCTAATGTTTAATCGGCAAATTACTACATAAGGATATCATCTTTACAAAGCCATGTCAATTTAACATATAACTAATTAGAACACAATTTTTACCTTTTATGCACCTAAGTCCTTTTTGCAAATTAATCACACAAACAATCAAATTAAATCACGAAATTTTTCACACATATTAATTCACACATTATAAAAATATTAAAATAATATTTTAATATTTTTCTGATTCGTATTTGTGGTCCTGAAACCACTGTTCCGACTAGGGTCTTAACCGGACTGTTACAATTCTCCCCCACTTAGGGATTTTCGTCCCCAAAAATCTTACTGGTGAATAGGTTTGGATAACATTCTCTCATAGCAACTTCGGGCTCCCATGTCGCTTCTTCAACCCCATGTCGATGCCATAAAACTTTTACTAAGGAAATTTTCTTATTTCTCAATTCTTTCATCTCGCGATCTAAAATCCGGATCGGTTCTTCCTCGTAAGTCATATCAGATCGAATCTATATCTCAGACAAGGAAGTTACATGCGATGGGTCGGATCGATATCGTCGTCGCATAGAAACATGAAATACGTTATGGATCTTTTCTAACTCAGGTGGTAACAACAATCTGTAAGCAACTGGCCCGATACGCTCTATAATCTCATACGGCCCAATGAATCTCGGACTCAATTTGCCTTTATGACCAAATCAGAGTATTTTTTTCCACGGTGAGACTTTCAAAAATACTTTGTCCCCGATCTGAAACTCAATATCTTTACGTTTCAAGTCTGCGTATGACTTTTGACGATCTGATGCAACTTTCAAACTATCGCGAATCACTTTCACTTTTTGTTCAGTTTCTTTAATGAAATCAACCCCGTATATCTTATTTTCACTGAGTTCAATCCAATACAAAGGTGTTCGACATTTGCGACCATACAAAGCCTCATAAGGTGCCATTTTAATACTCGTTTGAAAACTATTATTATATGCAAATTCAATCAATGGTAAATATCGTTCCCACGTACCTTCAAACTCAAGAATGTAACATCTTAACATATCCTCGAGTATCTGAATGATTCGTTCAGACTGACCATCTGTCTCCGGATGGAAAGCAGTGTTAAAGTGTAGTTTCGTACTTAATGCATCTTGTAGTTTCTTCCAAAATCGCGATGTAAACCTCGGATCTCTATCTAAAACAATAGAAATAGGTACTCCATGTAATCTCACAATCTAGGAAATATACAACTCAGCAAGTTTATTAAGAGAGTAATCTATACGAACCGGAACAAAATGAGCTGATTTAGTCAATTTATCCACAATAACCCATATTGCATCTTTCTTACTCGTTGACAAAGGCAAACCTGATACAAAATCCATCTCAACTCTGTCCTATTTCCACTCAGGTATCATAATCGGCTAAAGTAACCCAGAAGGTACCTAATGTTTGGCTTTGACTTGCTTACAGATGCCACCAGTAAAGCTGTTTCAAATCATTATACATTTTGGTGCTACTCGGGTGAACAGATAACCGACTACTATGAGCTTCATTCAAAATCATCTAAATCATTCTGAATTTCTCGAAACACACATTCGGTCTTTGAACCTCAAACGACCTTTTGTATCAATTTTGAACTCTGAATCAATATTTGCATCATATTGAGCCCGTTTTGCTGTCAACTCATTATCAACTTTTTGAGCCTCACAAATCTACTGAATAAATAATGGTTTTGCTTTTGACTCAACTATAATCGAACCATTATCGGGTAGGGCCAACTGAGTATTCATCGCGCGTAAGGCAAACAACGATTTCTGACTCAAAGCATCTGCAACAACATTAGCCTTTCCCAGATGGTAATCAATCACAAGCTCATAATCTTTTAGCAATTCTAATCATCGACGCTGTCTCAAATTCAGATCTTTATGAGTCATCAAATATTTTAAGCTCTTCTGATTGGAATAAACGTGACATTTTTCACCAAACAGATAGTGGCGCCATATCTTCAATGCAAATACAATAGCTACTAATTCCAGTTCAAGTGTCGGATAGTTATTTTCATGTGGTTTTAATTGTCTTGAGGCATAAGCTATAACTTTACCTTACTGCATTAAAACACACCCTAAACCATTCAAAGATGCATCACTATAGATAATGAATTCTTTACCCGTTTCTCGCTGAACTAACACTGGAGCTTCAGTCAACAAAGTTTTCAACTGATCGAAACTTTTTTGGCACTTTTCTGCCACTCAAATTTAGCATCTTTCTGAAGGAGTCGCATCATCGGGGTTGCAATCATAGAGAAACTTTTTACAAACTGTCTATAGTAACCTGCTAATCCCAGAAAACTACAGACTTTTGACACATTTTTCGGTGGTTTCCAATCCAAAATAGCTGAAATTTTGTTCGGATTAACTCGAATACTTGATGCTGATACAATATGTCCCAAAAAATTGACTTCTCGTAACCAGAACTCACATTTACTGAACTTCGCATACAACTACTTATCACACAAAGTTTGTAGCACTAATCTCAAATGTTCAGCATGCCCGAATTCATCACGAGAATAGATCAATATGTCATCTATGAATACAACCACAAATCGATCCAAATACTGTCTGAAAATCTGATTCATTAAATCCATAAAAACAGCAGGTGCATTAGTAAGTTCGAAAGGCATAACCAAAAACTCATAATGTCCATACCTCGTTCAGAAAGCAGTTTTCGACACATCAGAGTCTTTTACTCGCAACTGATAATAACTCGATCTCAGATCTATCTTAGAAAACACAGTAGCCCATTTCAACTAATCAAACAAATCGTCAATCCATGGCAAAGAATATTTATTCTTTATAGTCACCTTATTGAGCTACCGGTAATCAATGCACATTCTCATAGTTTCATCTTTCTTTTTCACAAACAAAACCGGTGCACCCTAGGGAAAAAAACTCGGTAGTGCAAAGCCTTTATCCATTAATTCTTGCAATTGAGCTTTCAATTCTTTTAATTTAGTCGGTGCCATTTTGTACGGAGCTATCGAAATTGGAGTCGTCACAGCACTAACTCAATACTACACTCCACCTCTCGAATCGGTGGTAAACCCGGTAATTCTTCGAGAAATACATCTGGATATTCACACACAACTGATATTGATTCTATCTTCTTTTCTATCACTTTAGAATCAAGCACATAAGCAAAGTAAGGTTCACAACACTTTCTCACATATTTTTGAGCTAACATCGAAGATACCACTGCCGGCAAACCATTCAGATCATTAGACTCAATCCGAATAATCTCACCATTCTGACATCGCAAATCGATAGTCTTCCATTTGCAGTTCACAATAGCATCATACAAATTTAACCAATCCATACCCAGAATTGTATCAAACTCGTCGAATGGCAACAACATCAAATCAGCTGGGAAACATGAATCTCGAATCATCAATGGACAATTCTTGCATACTTTATCAACTAAAACACACCGACCTAAAGGGTTCGATACTCTAATCACAAACTCAGTAGACTCTACAGGCAAAGTCTTACTGGATACTAAAGTCTCACATACATAAGAATGAGTCGAACCAGAATCAATCAATGCAACAACACTAGTATCATAGAGAACGAAAGTACTAGTAATCACATCTGGAGACGAAGCTTTTTTGTGAGCGCGAATAGCATAAGCTCTGGCAGGTGCACGAGCCTCCAATCTAACAATTGTGTCTTTAGTTCCTCTTTGACTGCCACTCACATTACCCATATTTCTGGATGGTTTACCTCGAGCTGACATGTTACTCGGTCTCGTATTCTGTACTGTGTTTTGTTCAGCTAACTCAGGACATTCACGGATAAAATGATCCATTGATCCACATTTAAAACAAGCCTGATCATTCAATATACAACTGCCGGGATGTCATTTACCACAGTGTTTACACTCAGGTTGATTCAATCGGATGTTACCAACACTAGCTATTGAAGTAGCTTTCGAACTCACGGGTGGTCTGTTCAGATCACGTCTAGAATAACCCACAGTAGCCTTTTAATGGCTCAAATCATCTCGGAATTTCTTTGTAGCCTGTTGGAAGGACTTTCCCGATGATCTTTTACGTGCATCTCTAGCTTCAAAATCAACTTTTCTTTTCTATTTCCCGAGCTCTTCAGCTTTGCAGGCTAGTTCAACTAGTACGACAAACTCTTTTATTTCAATAGCTTGATATCTTCATTTAACCCGTCTTCAAATCTTTTACACATTATTGCTTCGGTCGATACACATTCCCTGGCATATCTACTAAGTCTCACAAATTCCCGCTCATATTCTGTTACGGTCATACGATCCTGCTTTAACTCAAGGAATTATTTGCCCTTTTGGTCGATAAATCTTTGACTAATGTATTTCTTACGGAATTCAGTCTGAAAGAACTCCAAGTAACCCTTTCTCTCGGAACTACGGATATAAGTGTATTCCACCAATGGTATGTAGAATCTCGAAGCAATGATACGGCACATTTAATACACTCGTCAGGGGTATAGGATAACTCATCAAACACACAAATGGTATTATCGAGCCAGAATTTAGCTCGTTCAGCATCATCATCAACAGTGGCTCTAAATTCTTCAACCCCGTATTTTCTAATTTTATCAACTGGTGGCTTCTTCATTCGTACTGGATCAACAACTTGTGGCATAACT
The DNA here is from genome assembly GCA_005393395.2 of Gossypium australe. Classification (NCBI taxonomy): domain Eukaryota; kingdom Viridiplantae; phylum Streptophyta; class Magnoliopsida; order Malvales; family Malvaceae; genus Gossypium; species Gossypium australe. The sequence goes on from CM016615.1 coordinate 70,503,635, forward strand.
AGTATTTGAGGAGGAAGCAGTGGAGGAGATGGTTTTGGAACAGCCAAATTTGTACGGATATACTGAGTAAATCAGTCGTTCATCATTTGGTAAAAGGCTTGTTTAGCCTCTCCCTCTTGGTTACTCGAAGTCGGCCGGGATTCAGCCAGCACTGTCCCTTGAGCGGGAGCAGGCGCGTTACTTTCCACATCATCAGCTACGACTCAATCGGGATCCATTTACTATACGAAAACACATTTCAATTGTCAAGAATCATTACACTATAACATTTCATAAATATGGCATGTATAGCTAGACTCACACGCGCTACGTTAGTCCTAGAATCGAATAATCCGTAGCTCTGATACCAATAAAATATAACACCTCTAACCGTAACCATCGCTGGAATAGGGTTAAGAGGCGTTACTGGATATATCGAAACTTTTACGGTCATTTCACAAATATAGCATACACCATCATCATATCATATCAAATCATTACATAGAGTCCCTTTAAAAGGTCTACGAGACCTTAAACATGCATTGGAAAAGGGTCATGACTAAACCGAACACATATAAAATTTTTCGAAAATCAAACATTTTTCAAAATTACAAAGTTCACACGTCCGTGTAGGTAGGCTGTGTGCCTCACACGGCATCAGACACACCCGTGTGTCCAAGCCGTGGTAAAACAGGGTATACATACTGACTTGTCCATACGGCCGAAGACACGCTTGTGTGCTTGACCCGTGGGCAACACTGGCTTAATCCACACGGCTTGTCACACTCCCGTGTGTCTGGCCTGTATGCGAGACTGATTTGATTCGAATTACAATCTTAAAGGACACGGTCGAGACACACGCCCGTGTGCTTCACGTATGGGCAAATATAGGCCATTTGCTTGGCCAATTTGCCACCCAAATTTTGGGTCAAACCTACAAGCATCAAACCAATAAAATTTCATACCTCAAAGGCATCCAAATTATACCAAAACATGCATAATTTAACTCTCAACATCATCATTCATTTTATGTGTAAATTTAACTCAAACATATCAATTCAAAGTATCAATTATACATCAAGAACATATAACTATTACTTCATCTAACCAATCCAATTCATAGCAATTTCTCATCATTTGCATATCCAAAATCAATCATGAACTCACCTATATATGTACCATTTCATTTAGCTATTTATGAGTACATTAAAACTTACCAACTTATGCATCAATAAGCATGAACAATACTCATTCATAAAACATCCATTAAGTAGCCATATCACATGGCTATTCTTACATATCACAAAACATATTCTAAGTTCTCTAGACTATACATGCCATACTTTAATATCTACATTCTCAAAAGGTACCAAAATATAGTTCGATAGTGTGGTGATGATCCTCGACGATCCCCGAGCTTCTCGTAGCTTTAATAATCTATAAAAAATTGAACAAACATACACACAAAGTAAGCTATCATAGCTTAATAAGTCATAAGCAAATAATGAACAAATAAACATTTGCATTTAAATCATCTAACCAAAATCACATAAACATTTACCAATTATACATTTAATATGCCTGCAACTTAAATATTATGACATTTACAATGGCAATATAACATCAATGTTCAAATTCATATATACTCGTTAGTACACATAAATTTATCTTTTACCATGTCCAATTCATGTATCCATCATAAACACATGCTTACCTTGTTTTCATATACATATAGCAAAGTATATACCTGAATCTTTTAGTTTGTTTTCACATCTTATCTCATCTCGATAATGCCCGTTGAACCATTCGAAATTAATAAGGATACTCGGATAGTCGAAAGGCTCGTACAATGCCAACGTCCCAGACGTGGTCTTACATGTAATCACATACCGACGTCACTGTCCCAAACAGGGTCTTACACGAATCAAATACGATGCCAATGTCCCAGACATGGTCTTACACGTAAACACAAATCGATGCCAACGTCCCAGACATGGTCTTACACGAAAACACATATCGAATCTTATGTCATGACATATGTATCCTAACTATTCCTAAAGTTCGTACGGGGCTTTCGAACGTTTTAGCTTGATCTTTTCAGGCTCATAAATATTGCTCCCATGCTCAATTCATTTCAACATATTCATTCACATAAATAACAATTCAATTCTGCACTAATAAAATAGATACAATAGAATTTAACAACATTTATTTACTTATGAACTTACCTCGGATAACGACGGATGAAATCTACTACTCAACTACTTTCGACTTCCCCCGATCTAATTCCGTTTTTTTTGTTCTTGATCTATATAAATTCAATTTGGCTACTTAATAACACATTTCCTTCAATTCAAACCACAAACACATAATTAGGGCATTTTGCACTTAAGCCCCTAAAATTTACATTTTTCACAAATTAATCCTTATTTCACAAAATAAAAAATATTTAAAATTTAACTACACTATAGCTTGGCCAAATGTTCTTTATACTCACATAAGTCCACACATTTCATTTATTTCACATTTTAGTCCTTTAAAATATTATTTTCACAATTTACCCCAAATTACTCTAATTCATCAAAAATCCAAAGACAAAACATATTAATCTACCACATATCTTTTATTTTCCATCATCAAACAACAAAAATCATAAGCTATCATCAATGGCAATTCATGAATACATCATCAAATTAAAAAATTCAAGCATGGGCTAGCTAGATTACTTAGCAACGATCTTAAAAACATAAAAATTATCAAAAATCGAGCTATATACATACCTTAATTAAACTTGGAAGTAGCCAAATATCAAAGATGTAAAAACCTAACTTTTCTTTCTTCAATTTCGGCTAGACAAGATGATAATAGCCATCTTTTAATGTTTGTTTTATTTTAATGGACATTATTTACTCAATTACCAAATTTAGCTTATTAATTAATATATAAAACTTATATATATATATAAAGGTCATTGATGTCCATGCTAATGTTTAATGGGCAAATTACTACATAAGGATATCATCTTTACAAAGCCATGTCAATTTAACATATAACTAATTAGAACACAACTTTTACCTTTTATGCACTTAAGTCCTTTTTACAAATTAATCACACAAACAATCAAATTAAATCACGAAATTTTTCACACATATTAATTCACACATTATAAAAATATTAAAAGAATATTTTAATATTTTTTTCGACTCAGATTTGTGGTCCCAAAACCACTGTTCCGACTAGGTTCTTAACCGGACTATTACAGCTAATGCCAATAAAATAGCCACAACAAAACGGAGCCGTTTTGTTTAATGTAAAATTATTTTTTGCGGCATTTTTTTTGCCGCTATTGTTTACCTTTTGCAGAGTTTATGAGAAAAACACCGCTAATGCCTTTGGTACTAATAAATATTTAAAAATTCAACAAAATTTTAAAAAATTATAATTTTTTAAAAAAAAAATATCTAGGCCAACAATGGAATACAAATAGACTAGCTCGTGAGTTGTCACATCAGTGTCGTCGAAGATTGAAAGTCAAATTGATCCAAAATTAAGACAAAAGTGATAAGATGAGTAAATATTAATAGTGAATTTTATCATTATGCAAACTCAGCTTTAGGGATGTGGGTTTTAACTTTTTGAGCATCTAATCCCCCTATTTTCCTAAGAGAACTAAGAAGCCCACATTGCTCAAATTGAAGTACATGTACTAAATTGATCAAAAATTGAAACATACGATACTAATTATAAAATTCACCAATTCAAAAAGTGTAAGGATAAAAATTGATCAAATTGAAGTACATATGTACTAAATCCTTAATTTTTAGTTAGATTCAATCCAATTTTTTTTCTGAAAGGTTTAATTATTTATTAAATTCCTTTAAATTAAGTTTGTTTTGTTTCAAACAATATATTTAATTTGTAAAATTTTTAAATTGTGTACGAAAATAATTTTAAAAAATGAAACTAAACTTCCTTACAAAGAGTTTGTATCCACCTGTTTAATTTTTTGTGTAGCTAATAGAATTTATTAAATTGATTTTGATAAAATTTAACTTCTCAAAATTTTTTTTGATATTATGTCTACAACGTACTACTCATATTTCCTCCCCAACTCATAAATAGAAGGATAATGCATTTCAACACACTGAAACCCATGTTCTCTTATACTGACAACAATGCTCATACTAATTGAGCTAAGACTCAATCTGCTTAACCTTCCTAAACCTTAACCCCTAAAAACCTAAACCCTAACATGTAACCCCTAAAAACCTAAACCCCAAAATACTAAACCATAAACACAAAACCCTAAACTCTAAAACAATATCTCCCAACCCCTAAAACATAAACACTAAACCTTAAAAATACTAAACCTTAAGCCCTAACCGTAACACACTAGACCCTAAACCATAACCATAAACTATAATGATAATTTTAACATTTTAAAATTAATATTATCTCTTTTACAATTATATAAGAAATTATTTAATATATAAATTAAAAAAATCAATCATATACCCAAAAAACTTTAAAACTATTTTAAATAATAGTATTTTAAATTTTTTCATTTTTAATATATATTTTTCTATGTTTTTACTTTTAAATTTTTTCTACGTGTTATTAATTTTTTTCTGAATATTTTAAATATTCAATTAAAAATAAATTGTATTTTAATTAATATAAAGAAACTATTTGAATAATAAATAAACCGGGAGTAAAATGGCAACGTTTGTCATTAAAATAATTTTTTTACGGCCACTAATGCTTGACTTTTTACGGCATTTTTATCAGAAACGCCGCAATTGCTAAACCTTTTGCGGCGTTAAAACGCCGCTACTGCTTGACCTTTTGTGGCATTTTCCAATTAGCGCCACTAATGTATAACTTTTGCAGCGTTTTTGGTCCAAACGCCGCTAAAAGCCTATTTTGCTGTAGTCTGGAGTAGGTAATTGGGGCTGAACCACTATAAATCGAAGTGTTTATATTCTCTATATTTTCTTAGCAACCATAAATTTTTAAGAGGTCGATTGATCACCCGCTCTTGGTGATTTCGAGTTGAATTATCGAGCTAACAACTTTCATAGCTCAACATGTTAAAAAAAAGGTAAATTATATCCAAGTTCATTAAATTATCAGTAAGTTCACATTTTATTCACTTAACTTTAAAAAGTTATAAAATGGTTATTGAATTATTTGGAAGTTTTAATTTAAGTCATTAGGTTGTTAAGTTTTTTTTAAGAAAAAAGGTTTAACTACCGAGCCCCAAGCGACAATTCAACAATTAGTACGGTAGATCAATACCCATCAACTAATAGAAGAACATGCCTTAGATCCAAATCAATTTGATAATTAGTGTCTGAGATAGGAGAAGAAAGTTGTTTGGATTTTGATTCGAAAATTCTTGACGTTCAAAGCTATTTCATAAAAAATTGAATTGTAGAAGAGAAGGAGAATAAGAGCTTCCTGATTGGTGCAGGCAATGCAAACAGAGAATACCATACAACAGTGATTTTAACAGTCCAGTGACTTAAATGAAAACTTTCAAATAGTTCAGTGACCACTTTGTAATTTTTTAAAGGTGAGTAACGAAAACATAATCTTACTAATAATTTAGTGACCTTAGATGTAATCTACCCAAAAAAGAACTTACATTTGAATATATATCTAGTGGCAAATTGGGAGGGATGGAAATTTTTTCATTTAGGCGTCCTTATAATTTACAAAATTTAAAATTAGTAATGGTAAAATTGCACTTTAGCTCCTCCAAAAATGATAAAAATTCTGAGTTAATCTTTTAAAAGTTATAAAGATATAAATTATTAAAATGGTAAATTTATATTTTTGCTACTATAAAAATATACATTTTAATTTCGCTCCATAAAAATTCTAACTTCACTCATGTATATATATATATATATATATATAGACGTGGCATCATTTAGTTCATAAATGATGTATATAATTGTACACTATTAATGCAACAAATATTAATAATTAAATATATAATTTTTTTTTTATATTTCAACATGTTTATATACTTGTCCTTGTGATTTCATAATTAACTTTTTCTTTAATGTGATGTATTAATGATTTTCTATTTTTTTTAATTTACATTTTAAATAAAAGAAAAAGAAGTTAATTTATAAATTTTTGCAATATTAATTTTTTTAAATATAATTCTTTTTTACATTTAACTTTTAATGTTACTCCCAAGTTCTTCAATGTCAATTAGCCATAGGTATCGCAAATGACTTTAGTTGTTTAAACCTGAATAATTCTATTTCCCTATCTTTGATAAAAACAATTTTAGCCAAGTAATAATGTTACTTAATGTTATGTAATAATTTAAAGGAAATTTTATATTGTTGTATTATGATTGCGTAGTGTCCGTGATTTTTCATAAAATTTATATTTTTCCTTTCCAAAAAATAATGATGATCATGTTTTTTTTTTTTCATTTTAATATAAAAACAAAATATTACTTCTCATCCTAACTATAGGAGAGTTTATTTGTTTAAGAAGTTGATAATGATGGGAGACAATTTTAGTTTCGATGAAAAAATAGAATGGGGGGAAGGAGTGATTGATGTCGAATCCACAAAAAATAAATATTTTCGTTTAAAATTGAAATTAAATTTGAAGTATAAGGAGTATGGTCGATCACACAGAGACTGATCTATCCGAATTTGTATTTCTTTATGACCAGAACGTGTCGTGGGTAGTTTTCATGCTGACGACTCATGAAAACTTGTACGAAATAGGAGGATTAAATCAAAATATAAATTAATTAATAGAAATTTAAATAAAAACAAAAACAAAGTAGAAATAAGTAAAACAAAATTAAAATTGAATAAACCAAAAACACGAAAACACTAACCTCAAGCGTGATTTTGACTCTGGCTTCTAATTGATTCCGGATAATGGATTTTCTCCTCCAATTGATAAGTCGATTATAGAGATCAATGAACAACCTCAAATCTCCTAATTCTTCCGTAGTGGTAAATTAACTGTGAGAACAGCCCAACAGCTAACCCTTACCAAGTAAATAACCTTGAAAGCAACATCCACGATTTAATTCCTCGGCAATCTTGCGAATTACAAATTGTATCAACTTAACAACGACATGTTGTCCAACACTAAATCGAGAGGCACCCTTCTCGATTTTATGTTAAAACGACATTGTGATATAATTGAGTCTATCTCCTAAATTGGAGAATTAACAAATATCAATATGGAAAATATAATTGCGATTTCAAATTCTCACGATTCAAACAAAGATGAATTATCAGTTGATGGTCACTAAACTAACTATAAATACGAAAAAGCCAAGCGCACTTATCGAACAATAGTATAGCTATGGTGAGTAGAGAATATCGTATCCACGAGGACTAAAAGTACTAGTAATTACCATCTTCTTATTACTTAGCCGTCAAATTGGAGTGATTGTGTTTTAATCTAAAATTACTAAACTAACTTAACTAAGAACATAGCAGAGAATGAATTAAGGAAATAATCGAAGATAACCAATGAGATAGACAATACTTAAGAAAGAATCCACCTAGACTTTACCTTTTATTATGAATCTAAATTAAACGATTTATTCACTTGTGTCTTGATCCGTAGAAATCCCTAAATTATATTAATATCTTTTTCGAGAGTAAGAACAACTGACTCTAAGTTGATTAATTGAAATATCTTTCTAATTAAAATCCTTATCGTCATGTTAACTCGATCTATAGATTCCCTTATTAGATTTGACTCTAATCTGGTAAATTTATGTCGTCCTATTTCTAGGATTGCATGCAACTCCACTCAATTATGCTAGATCTACTCTTAAATAAAGACTTTTCCTCACTGAAATAAGCACATTAAACGTGAATTAATATCCCAGAAATATTAAAATAAGAAATAAGTATACATAATTGAGAACAAGAATCAAGTATTTATCCCTTAAAAATAGAAATTAAATAAAAGGATTCATCATAGATTTCGTCTTCCCTAGGTATCTAGGGAATTTCGTTCATAATCCTGAATAGAAGCATCTCAAAGTCAGAATAACCACAAGACATAAAGAAACTCAATAAAAGTTCGAAAGAAATTAAAAGGAGATCTTCGATCTTGAAGGAGATCCGCTTCCGAGTTGATTCCGATGGTGTTCTTCGAGTGTTTTCTTCTATCTTCTTTGATTGTCCCCTTATGTCTTCTTCTAATGGGTATTTATAGACTTTAGAATCCCAAGAAACCTTAAAAATTGGGGGTTTTCGCGTATTTGGGAAGTAGGGTGCGAAATCGACACGGGCTAGCACATGGGAGTGTGTCCAACCCGTATGGCTCACACGGGCATGTGTCTAGCCCGTGTGGAAATGCCCATGCCGTGTGGATCCTGAAAACAACTCTTTTTGTCTGGTTTTGGCTCATTTTTCGCTCCTTTCGTTCCCAAATGTTTTCCTAAGTATAGAAACATGAATTTAAAGGATTAGGAGCATCACTAATTTGCATAATTAATCATCCAAAAATGCATTAAAAATGGGATTAAAATATGTTACTTTTATAGCTTATCATCAGCCTAAAACTACTGCTCATAAATTGAAGAATTAAGAAAAACAAATAATTGAAATGAAATTTTTTATTGAAAAATATAAATAAAAACAAGAACAATTGGTGGTTGTGTAGTGTCGGCCCCCTATTCACCTAATATGTAAGTATATATAATAATAATAATAATAGTAAGGGTAAAGTACACTAACAATCACTCAATTTTGATTTCAATAACAAAATAGTCACTTAACTTTCAAAAATTAACAAATCAATCCTAGTAACCATTTTTCGTTACAAAGCTGACGGAAAAGTGGCCTGTCATTTAATCGGCCACGTTGGAGTCCTTACTTTCATTTAACCGGCCATGTTGTAGGGTTCTTTTCATTTAAACAACCGCATATAAGAACCCTAACTGGGTAGTAGTAGAAGAAGAAGAAGAAGAAGAAGAGAAAAAGAAGAGAAGAAATTGAGATGTTGTCCAATCCCTCACTTTGAGAAACCAATCGCCGCTGTCCATATTTTCTTGTCTTCTCATTTGGCATCATCCAAAAATCTCTCATTTATTAACTATAATCCAATCCCTCACTCTCTTTGAAATCTCTACCTTTTTCTTTCGAATATTTTCTTCTTTCCATGGATTTCTCCACGGTTCCAAATAATGTTGTAGCCTCTGCCCCTTCTTCTTTTCTTTATGATCAGATAACATCCTTTAGATTTTCAAAATTTCATGGTCTCAAGATTAAACCTAGATCGGCGTCGTTGACTCAGTCGTCCAAATCGACGATTCAGGATTTGCATCGAGTCGGATGTGTTGTTTGTGAGGCTCAAAACACCACTGTTGATGGTGAGTTTCATTTGTTTTCGGTATAAATTAATTTGTTTCTTCTATTTTAATTGTTTTTCTTATGGTATTCTTTCTTAGTTTGATTGGTTGCTTGGAAAGTGAAAGAAAACGAGAAGAAATAGAAATTATTATTGAGCGTAAATGAAAAATAAGTTAGGTTGCTGGTTTCTTGGAGAAATGAGAAGAATTGCGAGAAGAGGATGAGGAAAACAAGAAGAAGATCCTTTTGCTCCTCATGTCGAACGTGGCAAGTTAACTGGGTACGTCAACTAGTTAACTGGTCGCATCACCTGTTCTGTTAGGCCCGTAACACAAAATGTTAGTAGATGACTTATTTATCACTTTTCGATAACGTTAGTGACTGATTTGTTATTTTTTGAAAGTTGAGTTACTAAGCTAAAAGTAGAGTGATTGATGGTGTACTTTACACTAATAATAATAATGAAACTAATACCTTAACCTAAAATTGAGTCTAACGCCTCTAAAAAAAAGAATAAAAATTAAAATTTCCTCCTAAGAAATATGTTTCCAAATAAAAATGATAAAAACAAAATATTATAATAATCATAAAATTTTAAGTCTTGTATGCCAATTTCTCGATCCCATGGTAAAGTTATATTTTTAACTTATACTTTAACACTTCGAATATGCATCGTACCTATACAGAATATAGTCAATAAGGTACCAAATTAGTAGCATCCATGTCCAAAATCAATTAGAATAAATCACTAAAAACATGTTGATTAAGCACATTATCAAGAGATATGAAACAGCCCGGTTTTAGCTAAATCAGAATAGTGGTTTCGAAACCTCAAATCTGAGGTTAGAAAATTATTTTAATATTATTTTCAATATTTAGAGCATGTTATATGATATGTGTGAAAATTTCGTGAGCTAATTTTATCAATTGGTTGGTTAATTTGATAAAAAGGACTAAATTGCAAAAAATGCAAAAGTTGCATTCTACTTGTTAAAGGTGTTAAATAGCTTTGGCTTTTAAATATGATGGCCTTAAATGGTAATTAAACCATTTGAAACCTTAGTGGACATATATGGACACATTTTAGGTGTTTTAAATGATGTATATTAAAGGTTAAAATAGTAAAATAGTTAATTAATGATAAATTAAATGAAACAGAAACATACATATCATTATTTTAGTCCATCTTCACCGAAATTAAAAGAGAAATGAAGCCATGGGAGAGCATTTAGGGTTCGGCCAAATCTTAGCTTGATTAAGGTACGGTTTTAGCTCGATTTTTGATGATTTTTATGTTTTTGTAATCGTTGCAGCCCAATCTAGCTAGCCCGTACCTTTAATTTCAAAATTGTTAAAGATTTTGAGAGCTTCCATTGTTGAATCTATGTGTTCTTTGATATTTAATGTTGAAATATGAAAGCTTGATGATAGTTTTACATGTTTTGTTAAGTGATTTTTTATGAAAATGCATAATAGGGATAAATTGTGAAAAGTGCAAATTGAGTGGTTGAAATGTGAAATAAATGGAAAATATGGGCTTCTAGGGGTATATTGGTAATTCGGCTAGCAAGGGTTAGTCTTGAATTAGGTGAATTTTGTGTTTTGTGAAATAAGGACTAAATTGTAAAAATGTCAAAATAGTAGGGTAAAAGTGTAATTTTTCCATAAGGTGATTTTTGGGCTAAATTGAATGGAATGAATATTGAATGAGTTAATTTTAATATGATATAGATCAAGATAAGCCGATATTGGAATTAGATCGGGGAAAAATAAAAGTGGACGAATAGCCGATATTTGTTATCCGAGCGATATGAGGTAAGTTCGTATAATTAGAATCAAACTTTAAATACTTATAATTATTTGAAATGAATGTATGTAGTTGAGTAAATGATTTACTTGAAATTCAAATTCCTTATTGATATACTATGATAGTTCACGAGCCCCGTTTGAACCGTAAGAATTCGTAAGATTCGAGTGACATGTCACTAGGGTTACTATTTAGGTTGAGATCCTGTATGTGTTGTAGACTCACCACAGCTCGTATGAGCTTACCGATGTATCAACTCGTAAGAGCTTACTGTTTTCAGCTCGTTAGAGCTTATTGTTTCAGCTTAATAGAGCTTACTGTCCATCAGCTTAGGAGGAGCTTACTAATCATAGCTCGAAAGAGTGAAAATCATAATGAATTTTCGAATTACTGATTTATATGTTACGTATATAACCCGAGTATCCCTTGATATTCTAATATGTTCAACGAGCATAAATCCTATTATTGGTTATGTAAAAAAGATATGTGTTATATAGATGAAGTACTGTTATTACGAATAAGTTACTATTACAGTTATCGAATGAATAACTGTTTATATGATTGAGAATGAAATATTATAAATGATGTACATGATATATGTGAATTTGATATGATACAATATATTTAGTATTAATTTGAGATAATGGATGATTACATGTACTTATATGACTAACTTGTTGATGAATACTTGTGTATAGGCATTTGGCAAGCGAATTTGATATACTTTGTTTACTTATTTGATTATGTATAATGGTAAGCTTTATTTTGAATTATACGGGCTTACTAAGCTTTAAAGCTTACTCTGTTTCATTTCCATGTTTTATAGAGGTTCGATAGCTCGCTCGATCCAGATAAAGTCGGAGTTACGCATCACACTATCCAATTGCTGTTGGTGCTTTTGAACTCTTGGATATTGTAAATATGGCATGTATAGTCTAGTTATAAAGATGATAGTTATGGTTATTTAAGATAGTGATTTTGGTACATGATGTGGTAATAGTTAAAGCCATGTGATTTGGCTTAACTTGGTGTAATGTTTTGGTTGTGTATAAGTGTTCAAATATGGTATGTTTTCGCTAGTAATAGATGGAATGAAAATATGCAAATATTACATTGATTTTTAATAGGCATATGAATGGAAAATGCATGATAATAATTAGGTATTTGAATACTATGTCAAATTGGTATAAAATGTGTATGAAATTTTGTGGATTGGCTGCCTATTGGATTATAAAATGTTGCAATTTATGCTTGTGCATGCATGTATAAATAGGGTGGCAATATGGCTTTGCAAATAGCCTATTTTTGTCCACACGGGCAGAGACACGGGCGTGCGTCTCAGCCGTACGCGACACACGGTCATGTTACACGGCCATATGTCCCCTAGTGTTGATATTAGAACCAAGTCAGTATGCCCCACACGGTCTCACACACGGGCGTGTGACTGGCCGTGTAGTACAAGTCAGTATACCTCTAATTAGCACATGGCCTAGCACACGGACGTGTGACTTTGCCGTGTTGCATAAGTCAGTATACCCTACAGTTTTGGCACAGCCTAGCATGTAACAGCCCGATTTAGGGGCTAGTCAGAACAGTGATCTTGGGATCACTAATCCGAGGTTAGAGAATTATTTTCATGTTATTTTATGAGTCAGAGCATGATTACATTAGTGCATGAAAATTTTAGTGCTTTAATTTTAGCGATTTCTTGTTTAATCACGAAAAAGGATTAAATCGCATAAAGTGCGAAAGTTCTGTTTTATAAGCTAAAGGTGCTAAATAGCCATGGATTGTTAATTGGAGGTTTTTAAAAAGCAATTTAGCCCTTTGTAAATGGTTGGTCGGCCATAGGGTATTATAGGAGACAAAGATGGACAAAATTAGTCAAAGTTGGTAAAAGTTGGTGACTAAATTGATTAGTATTAATAAAATAAAGAAAGAAAAGATATCATCTTTTCTCTCCATCTTTCTCCACCAAAAATAGCAAGCAAAATAGGACTTTTGAAAGCTCAAATTTTCAGCAAGCTCTCATCCATTCTAGTAAGTGATTTTGATGATTTTTCTTGAAGATAGTTGTACTTTTAGAACCCCTAGAGCTTAAGCTTTCAAATGAGGGGACTAATTTGCAATATGGTGAAAAGTATAGAGTTTTTCCATGAGAGCTTTCATTTTCATTAGCTGCATTTTTATGGAAGAAATTGAGTCTTAGTTGTTAGATGAACAACTTTTGTGAAAGGTGTTGTCATGAAAACACCAAAAAGGGCCTTGTTGAAAAGGTTATAAAGTTTGTAGTAAATGTGTGAAATGTTGATTTTTGATGATAACCATAAGAGTATTAAATGTTCACCTAGGCTTGTGGAAGGTAGAAATATGATTAGAATTGATTTCTGAGCCTAGGGGTAAAATGGTCATTTTGCCAAAGTGTAGGGGCAAAATAGTAATTTTACCAAAGCATGATTATTAAAATGCTTTTATTAATGTGATGATTAAAATGAGCTAATTTTCTATTATAGAGCAAGAAGAACTAAGAATTTACCTTGATCGGGGAAAGAACAAGGTCTCGGACTAGACTAACAATCTAGCTCATTTTGAAAGCGAGGTAAGTTTGTATGTGATAGATTCAACATTTATGTTAGCATGTTTGAAAATGCTTGGTATTATATTCATACATAATGTTTTACTAAGTTGAGATGTTGAAGTCCAAGTGGACTATAATGAATATGAAAATGCTATCATGGAGATATGAAATGGATAAGGTCCTGTATAAGACCATGTTCGGGGCATGGCCTTGGCACCAAATTGAGATTTCGTATAAGACCATATCCGGGATATGGCTTCGGTATTAAATATGAGAATCGTATAAGACCATATCCGGGATATGGCATCGATATTTGATGTGAAATTCTATATAAGACCATATCCGGGATATGGCATCGACATTCAGAGGTAACTCCATGTAAGACCACCTCTAGGATGTGGCATTGGCCTCGTACTTATATTAGTGACGATATTATGCGTCTTTGAGTATCCCTAGTAATTAATGGGATAAGTAGACGAGTTTGGAAGTATAAATGAGATTAGTACTAAAGTCATGTGAATGAGTGAATACAGGTACTCGTGAATGAGTCACGAAGAAATGATTACGATATGTGGCATGGTATGTGCTAAATAAGGCCAAGTGTGAGTAAGTATGGCAACAAGCCTATGACTTGTGTATGGTTAGTTAATGCCATGGATGGATTATATTATGAGCTTATTGTTGCTATTCATTCCCATGCAAACTTACTTATGCTTTATGATTACCCCTTTCCATTGCCCTTTTTCCTTGTAGTAATACAAAGTTAATTCGAGAAGTTGCGGACGTCGGAGTTGGAGATAACACTATCGACCACTTTTTGGTATAGCCAAATTAGTTTTATTTTGAGTATGGCATGTATAGGACTTGGGTATCTTGTTATGTCACATTGGTAAGCCGAATGTGTTGGCTATTAATGTTGTTCTAATTTATTTTGTAAATGGTCTTATAAGTTAGGCCAATAATTGGCAAATTCTTATGCCTAATGAAGATAAATTTCATGAAGTTTATGCTTTTGTGTATGACTTGATTCTTTTGAGTTCTTAGAGATACCATTTGGTCATCTTATATATTGGAATGTTTTTGGTATGAGTATGATTCCTTGATAGGGTGGCAAATGGCTTGGTAGATAGCCATCTAATTGTCCACACGGGTGTGTGTCTAGGCCGTGTGTGACACACGGTCAGCCTATGGGCGTGTTGGTCGACTGTGTGTCCCCTTGCATGTTAGCATTGCAAGCCAGTATGCCCAGTAGTAAACACACGGGCAGGGACACGACTGTGTGTCTCAGCCGTGTGGAAGGCACGGCCTAGGACATGGGCGTGTGCCCAGACCGTGTGAAGTCTGCACCTTAAATGTGGAATTTAATTCGACACACGGGCTAAGACACGGGTGTGTCGACCAATGGTGGAGAACACGGGCATGTCTTTGGGACACACGGGCGTGTCCTTATATCAACACAGGCGTGTGGCCCCTGTTTTGATGAAAAGTTTTCCAAGTTCGTAAAAGTTTCTAGTTAAATTCTGAAACCTCTCGGAGGTATGTTTAGGGCCTTGTAGGCCGAGAATGAGCAAGAGATGGGTTTAAATGAAATTTTATAACTGTTATTACATGTTCTAGCAAGGTTAAGCATGGTAATGCCTCGTATCTGGTCCCGACGTCGGACATGGGTAAGGGGTGTTACATAGCACACGGCCTGGTGCACGGGCAAGTGTGGCCACTTAGAAGGGCAAACGGGCTAGACACACGGGCGTGTGGTTGGCCGTGTGACCCAAGTCAGTATGTACCCCCTGTTTTCACACGGCTGAAGACACAGGCATGTCTGGTGGCCGTGTGAGACACACGGCCTGGTTACACGGGCGTGTGTCCTCTGTATTGAAAAAAATTTTCAGAGTTTTGTAGAAGTTTTATAAGTTATCAGTTTAGTCCCAAACCGCTCCTAAAGCATGTTTAAGGCCTCATAGGCTATTGTAAGGGACAAATTGAATGATGATTGTATGAAATGGTTGAATGTATGAGTAAAGTACTGTTATATATGTTAAAAGTTAGGTAATGCTC
This sequence comes from Gossypium australe, assembly GCA_005393395.2. NCBI lineage: Eukaryota > Viridiplantae > Streptophyta > Magnoliopsida > Malvales > Malvaceae > Gossypium > Gossypium australe. Next base: position 70,519,413 of record CM016615.1, read on the forward strand.
CGTAACCTTATTCCGGCATTGAATACGGGTGAGGGGTGTTACAAGATATTTATAAGCACCATAAATAAATTCTCTAAAATACTTGACACATAAAAGAATATTATCACATAGAAAGGCAAGAACACATACGTTGATTTCTCATGATTGAATCTAAAAATATTGTTTGATTATTGTTGAAATATATGGGAGTATTTATACATACACAAAATAGGAAAAGTGTTATTAACAGACTAATAGAATCTTTAACTAAACAATTGATTCTCTTGAAGCTAACTCTAATATTCTCCCATCAACTACTGCTTTGTGACCTGAAGTTTCTTCCTCAACCGGAAAAAATGAAACGTGAATAAAGGTTTGGTAAGAACATCAGCAACCTGATCATATGTAAGAACTTCACCAACAGTCAACGTTCCAACTGCAACTTTTTCATGAACAAAGAAAAGATCAAGTTCAACATGCTTAAACTTAGAGTGAAGAATGGAATTGGCAACAACAGCTACCACACTGGAATTATCACACCAAATAGTAGGTTTGTCATTAGAAGAAAAATGATGTTCACATAACAAAGATTCAAGCCATGTAATATCTATGGCAGCAGTTGTGATACCTCGATATTCTGCTTTAGTCGTCGACTGAGAAACAACCTGTTGTTTCTTAGAATAGTAGGAAATCAGATTCCTACCAAAGTAGACACAGTACCCAATGGTTAAGCGGCAGTCGTAAGAATCTAGACCCAATTTGCATCAGCATACCCAACTAAAGACAGTCTGTCAGACGGTCGAATCTGTAACCCATAGCCAATAGTAGTACAGAGATAACGTAAAATGTGTTTGATGGCAACAAAATGAACATCAGTCAGGGCGTGCATAAATGGACATATACGATTAACTGCATAGGGAATGTCAAGTCTAGTAAGAACCATGTATTGTAATATTCTGGCAATACTACGATACTCATTAGGACAGACAAGAGGTGTACCCATGTGTTTGGACAATGAAAGAGAAATAACCATGAGTGTAGGTACTCTTTTAGCTTTGTCCATGTGACATCATTCCAACAGATAAAGAATATATTTTTGTTAACAAAGATGAAGACCACAATTTCGGAGATGAGTCACCTCAATGCCTATGAAATAATGAAGAAAACCCATATCCTTGAGTGAAAACTCAGTGTGGAGTTGATTAACAAAAACATTAATCTCTGTACTAGAGTCACTGGTTATAATGATGTCATCTACATAAACCATCACATATATACGAAACATATTAGTAATGCAAACAAATAAGGAGGCATCTGATTTGGAAAGCTTAAATCCAATGGAAATAAGAAAATCCTTCAACTTATTAAACCAGGCTCTTGGAGCCTATTGTAGACCATACAAGGCTTTATTCAATTGACATACAAGAGGTTGCTCATTTTCATCTGTCTGGACATAGCCGGGAGGCTGTTGCATGTAGACTTCCTCACTCAAATCACCATTGAAAAAAGCATTGTTGACATCTACCTGTTGCAACAACCAACATTTAGTGACGGCAACTGAAACAATTGTGTGAACTGTAGCAAGTTTGACCACTAGACTAAATGTTTCACGAAAATCACACCTAGGAACTTGAGAACAACCTTTGCCAACCAATCACCCTTTTCGACGAACCATTGTACCATCAGAGTTCTGTTTGATTTTAAAAATCCACTTGCAACCAATTGGCTTTCAACGTGGAGGTAAGAAAACTAAATTCCAAGTGTTGTTACAAAGCAAAGCATCATATTCCTCTTGAGCAGTCGTCCTCCATTCAACACTAGCAAAAGTTTCTTCAATATTGCGAACTCCTCGTTCAGCAAGTTCAACGATCAGGAATTTTGTTTTAAAAATTCCAGCTTTCAACTGAGTGACCATAGAATGAGTATTAACAGAATGAGGCAAAAGAGGATCATCAACATAGATAGGAACTTCTGATGTAGGAGGGGAAGTACCAAAGATATTGTCAAAACAAACACTGGCATTCCCTACAGCTGAATTTAAGTCTTGAAATTGAGATGCTGGCACAAGAGTGGATTCAGAGGAAGAGGCCTCTAGGTGGATGAAATGGGCAACTACTGAGATAGAAAATGACTTATGCAAGAAATGAGAACGTACGACTGGAAAAAAGTACGAACCTGATTTGATGTCGGAAACACAGACGAAGCACTAGAGGAATGAGCAAACAAGAATCGATCATCATCAAACACCACATAGTGAGAAATAAACACCCAACCATTCGGAGCAAGACATTGGTAACCTTTGAGTTGAGAGCTATATCCAAGAAAAGTGCAATGTTGAGACCGGAACTCCAACTTATGTTGATTGAACGAATGAAGATAAGGATAACAACAACATTCAAAAACATGAATATGATCATACTCTAGAAGAGTACCATGAAGTACCAAATATGGAGACTGATTTTGAAGAATCAAAATGGACAACTGATTTATCAAATAAATAGCACACGAAAAGGCATACCCCCAATACTTAATTGGTAAATGTGCTTGAGCCAATAATGTAAGCCCAACTTTGACCACATGACGATGCTTTCTTTGAACAATCCCATTTTGCTCGGATGTGTGTGGACATGTAACACAATGAATAATGTCATGTTAATCCCAAAAAGAAGTAAATGAGCAAAATTCACCACTCCAGTCACTCTGAAACTGCTTTATTTCCCTGTCAAACTGCATTTTCACCTATTTCTGAAATTGCATAAAACAATCAATAGCTTGAGATTTTTTTTGAATGAGAAACAACCAAGTAAATCAACTATGAACATCCATAAATGAAACATAAAACCAACTAGCCCTGGAATTAACATGAGCTAGACCCCATAGATCAGAAACAACAAGATCAAATAGATGATGATAAATAGTTGTGGAAGCTGAAAACGGAAGCTTGTGTGACTTCCCTTATTGACACGCAGAACATACATGCTACATTTTATTAGTATTAACAGAAACATTATAAGATTGTAAAACCAAACTTAGAACATTAGGAGATGGGTGTCCAAGTCGGCGATGCCACAATTCAAACAAATTATATTTAGTAGACAAGGAAGAAGTAGTGCCCAACTCAACGTTGTGAATAGAAATTTCAGAACTACGAACAGAACCTAAATTGTCGAAGAAAGACAGTAGAGAAAACTGATACAACCCTTCATGTGAGTGGCCGCAAAATAAAACTTCCTTGGTTTAAATATCATTTACAAGATAATGAAAATGATGAAACTCGAAAAACACATTATTATCCCGAGTAAACTAAGAAACCGAGAGTAAATTTTTGTGAATAGTAGGTACATGTAACATATTTGCTAGGTGAAAAAGTTTACGTAAAGTAAAAATGGCACTATGGCATAAACGAGTAATAGGAGCACAGGTACCATCACCCATAAGTAAAGGTGTTTTACTTGAATATTCACTCGTATCACGTAATATGGAAGCCTCATGACAAACGTGATTTGTAGCACAAGAATTGGGATACCATATAGACATTTCGATGGAGACAAACGGCAAGAAAACTGATGGGCTAGATGAGACACTCTACATCCCAGCAAAATGCGACAAGCAAGCCCAGTAACGTGATTTGCGACTTTATTTGAACCAGCAATAGCAGGCCCATATGGAATTGACCCATTCGACTGTGGTAAATAAGTCACATGATTTGCTTAGGCCATGGTTCTAGACGAGGGTATCAGACCAAGTGGCATAGCATGTGTGCTAGGGAAATAAGGGTTTGACGAAAACCCATTATAGAAAAATAACCAGAGTTGGGAGAAAACATCAAAAATCCCTTAAAAAAATGATTGGAATGAGGAACCCTATCAACCGCCAGAAATCCATCAAAAAACCGATCAAATCTATAGTAGCACCATTGGGTAAGATGCCCTATACAACCGCACTGTTGACATTGCAGACGGCCACAACCATTCTGGCCACAATCATGATAAATACCACGTCCATCATGCTATAAAAAAACTCGTCGATCGAGACTTAACCATTGAAACATTCAGATGAGAAGAATCCGAAATGGTCGAAACAAATGAGTGTTGAACCAGATTGGCCTATACAAAAACCTCAAAGGCAATTTGTTTCTGTTGATTTTCACTGAAGAAGCATATCAATAAGACGATCCAACCTCAAGGGCTTTGTCGTAAATGAGGCAACGGTGAGGACAAACTCAAATTCCGTCGAAAAACAAGCAAGAACGATGTCAACCTGTTCATCATTAGAAATGGTGTAGCCATAAGCATCAAGAAGATCACATATATTTTTTATTTTAGCCAAATACTCTTTAACCGACAAATTCCCTTTCTTTAGATAATGTAGGTTATGTTTCAGGTGAGAGATCTTAGCACCGAAAGTAGCGGTGAACAGATGGCAGGCCTTGCTCCAGACCGCATGAGTAGTGTTTGCACCTATAAAACACGGTAAGATATCGCCACTAATTGTGGATAAGAGCCAAGAACCCAAAATTTTATCATATTGATGATAAGATGCAAAATTAGGGTTAGAAACCAATTTCCCTTCTTGATCTAACACAAATTAGGGAGGAACCGTATGAGTGCCATTGACATAGTCTGTGAGGCTATAGTTGTCAATAATGAGCATAAGTTGATGCTGCCACTAGACAAATGTGTCTTTTTTTAGCTTAACTATATCATATAGAAGGAACGATTGAACAACCCGATAAGTCCCTTCTCCAGCGGAAAAACATGGCATAATGAGTTGTGGACACGAGCTGAGTTTCTATGAGACATAGCTTCATTCACTGGTGTTTCAGGCGAAATTGTAACCATCAAGCACAACGGACAACAGCCTAACAAAAAGCTTTGATACCATGAAAGAATATTGTAAAAATAAAATGTCAATAATGGAAAGAAAAGAAGAAAAAAATATAACACACAGATTTTACGTGGAAACCCTTTTGGGAAAAAACCACGGGTAGAAGAGAAGAAAGTTCACTATGTCGAATTCGAATGATACAAGAGGAGAGACGACTACGTCTATTTATAGGTTTGTAAAACCATATTTTAATCGAAGTCAAATAAAAGTAATGCAGTAAGGTTAAAACCCCTTATTCTAATCAACATCAAATAGAGGAAGCATACTTCTATACGAATTTCACTTGTGCAGCCTGTACCGTACCGCCAAAGGCCCCCATACCCCAAGTTGCAACCTCAGCCCACTATCTTGCTTATTGGGGATCTGCAAGGGCGAATATCGATTTAAGAAGAATTTGGGTCACATATCTTTAACAAATATCACAAAGAAAGGCAAGAACACATACGTTGATTTCTCATGATTGAATCTGAAAATATTGCTTGATTATTGCTGAAATAGATGGGAGTATTTATACACATATAGAATAAGAAAAGTGTTATTAACAAATTAACAGAATCTTTAACTAAATAATTGATTCTGTTGAAGCTAACTCTAATAACGCTCATAGGTGTCAACACTAATTTACAAGGGTTAAGTTCAGTTAAATGGTTAAAATTCAATTTTAACCTAAACACTATACTTTGAGTGTTAAGCTCCAATAATGGATACTCATAAATGTTAAGCTCCACATAATGTATTTATCATGGTTAGGTTTATAAAAAAAAAATGGTGAAAAGTTAAACATATTTAAACTCGACAAACATGGATATCGAGCTCATTATAGCCATTTATTAGGGTTAGGTTTATAATAAATAATAAAAACTTAAACATATGTAAACTCAACACCTATAAGTGCTGAGTTCATTACAATACATTTATTAGGATTTAACTTTGAATGTTAAAAATTAATTTCATATCTCTTACATATTATATAAAGAACTTCATACTTACTTATGTGAAAATAGTTTAATCATTACATAATTATTATTCAAATCCTGTTAGGACAATAAAAATTTTGCGGCACAAATTTCACATTAAAACTCAACACCATGAATATTGAGATAATTATAAAAAATATATATTTTAAAAAAATATATTTTTTGTATTTTGTGGTGAACCAACCGTTCTCATACAAATAATAAATGTTGGAGCAAATGCAAATGATACCCGACATAAATGTTTAAATGTAATTCATTTTATTGATACTTGATCCCACAATGCAAGTAGATATAGAAAGGTTCAACCAACCCTTATTGTTATTACTTGTTGCATTTACTCTTCAAATTTTTTAAATATCTTTTAAAATTTCTAATAATTTCTTAGCGTAGAGATAAATATTATATTGTGATGTATAAAAGTTGGAGTATAAACCATCCTAAACAATTTTATTTCTCTCTCCTAAATATAAAAAAATAACTCACTTCATAATAAATTAAATTCAAACTAATTAAATTAAAATAAATATGAATTTACAATTTTTTTAAAGATTTAAGAATCAGATTATATTTTGTTGATTCAGTCTTAATTTAATTAGTATTAACATTATTAGTAGTGCAGAAGGATGTGGATTCGAGTGCATTGAAGCATATTATCCTCCTATTTAAGGATTGAGAGGGGATATGGATAGTTCTAGATATTGTATAAAAAATACAGATATTATAAGAACTTATAATGAGATTAATATTTAAAAAAAAGAATCAAATTATATTTTGAAATAGAAACTTTGATGCTCTCTTATATCTATATCTGTATATACATATTATAAGTATTTTATCTTCACATCCATCTCAAGCCTAGGGGCAAATTCAGAATTATTTTTAGTATGAGTTGAAATTAAATTATAAATCTTTAAGAAGTTAAAATATAATTTTATCATTTATTAATTTCTGATTTATCATTCTCGAAGGACTAAATATAAAAAAAAATCATTTTTGAGGGGACTAAATTATATAATTTTCATTTTTAGGGCTGCCCCTTAAAATCGCCCCTCACAGTCCGATTCGACCCTTTCCATGTCCTAAAACTATCGACACAATTCATTAACATGTTATTTTTTTGTACAAAAGCAAATTAAAAGGAAAGTGATGTACATGGCATTAAGGTGTTTGACATTCATTAACATATCAATATATATAAAAATGAAATATCATGATTGTGATAGTAAGTTAAATGGAGACATAAAAAAAAGGAAATTGACTCCAAAAAGGAGAATAAACTTAACTTTTACTTTTGTGGTCCTTGCCAGCAATTGTTGGCTACAGCTGCCAGTGGTTATGGGACCAAATTCTGAGGCAAAATATTACTTATTTTTCTAAGACAAAAAGTCTCGTGCGAAAAAAAGTGTCAAAAAGTTGTGGACCATTTGATGATTTCATTAATGACCCTTTTGTATGGGGTTTGTCGAAAGCATTTTTGATAAGAGAATCTACTTTTTTTTTTTAAATAAAAACGGAAGTCGTCGCTAATTTTTTATATGAGGTGTGATCGAGTCACTTCGTAAAATTTGTTTTAAAATGTTTTGTTTTACTAAAACGACTTTGGTCTATTAAATTTGAGAAAACGGGTTCGGAGGTCGATTACGTGTGAGGAAGGATTACCACCCTCGTCACGCCCAAAATTGGTACCTAATCGATTAATTAGTGTCTTAATGTTGAAAGTTGAAAACCGAGAACGAATTTAAAATACGATCCTTTTTATTAGTGTTCATTTTTTAAAAATGTCTAAATTGAATTGAAATGAGCTTCAAGGGCCCACTCGTCTCGATATATCAAAATGCCACGTTCCGTAAGTTAGGGTACGACATTTGAACCCTCGAGAACAAGTTCGCCTTTAAATTTTTTAAACTTAATATTTTGAAATTTAAAAGGATATTTAGCTATTTAGGTTTAACAAGAAAACTGAAACACCGTAAGTTAGGGCACGATTTCTCGAATTCTTGAAACGCGAAATATTGCATTTGTTTTTTGAAGGTTTTTTTGAATAATAACTAGTGCAATACTAAACGGCGTGCATTATTTGTTTGGATTAAAATGAAACATATTATTGAATAAATGTAACGAGGCTATATTCATGAGGCGATGATATAAAATGAAAATATAGTGATGAGTCTAGAACAATGATACAAGACCACAATATTATACGAGTGAATAACTATAATACAAAAAATACGAAATAAACGAATTAAAATACACACCATGGCAATAATCTCACAATATGCACCATTTAAATACTAGCATTAATAATTAAAGAACAATGAAATAAATAATATAAAAATAGATAATACATAAAACAATTTAAAATAAGTAACAAAACAATTTTAAGTAAATAATACATAATAAAAGGTTCAAAGTAAATAATATATAAAGCAATTTAAAATAATATAAAAGGTTTAAAATAAATTATATATAAAATATTGAAATGAATAAATAAATAACAAATTAAAAAAGGTTAAAATCCAACAGATTAGGGACTAAATCAAAATAGAAATAAAATTAAGGATCTGAATTTAAAAAAAAAATAAAACGAATTAGGGCCCGATTGGACACGCGGAAAAATAAGGGGGCCATTTGGGCAATTATCCCCTATTTGTAAAACACAACGTCTCAAAGGGGACTAAAGTGAAACGAGTGTAAAACCGTTGGGCCAGATTTAAAAACAAAAAAGATCTAATTGAAATAAGCCAAAAAAGGAAGGATTAGGATGGAAAATAGACCATCGTTTTAAAAACACGTGGACCTGAGGTGGGTCGGGTTTGACCCGCAATGACACCGTTTTTGGTGTCTATCTCTTCGAATGGTCTAAGGACTAGATTGAAGCAGAAATGAAAACCTCGTGACAGAAATCGGAAAATTAAAAACATGTAGGACCACATTGGAACGCGTCGCAAATGCGGAGGGTCCTTTTTAACAATTAGACCCTTGATCAAAAACGCGCGGATCCCCTGAGGCGAGTCGGGTCGCGCGCGGGTCAAGGCCAAATGGCGCAGTTTTGGCGCTAATAACCCCAACCTGAAACGACGTCGTTTTCATATGTTATAAAAGCTAAAAATCTATCCAAAAAATTAGTTTTTCCTCTCTTTTAAAAAAAAATAAAACCATTTTCTTTTAAAATTCTCTCCTTTACCGATCTGGAGTTTGGCTAACTCCGGCAATTCTCCGCCATGACTCCGCCGCGGCCGGTGGCCGGAGATACCAAAATCGAGTATTTTTAACCCCCGCCCTTTTTTTAAAAACTCTCTCTATTAAAAAAACTTTTCAAAACCCTATACTTTTTAGAAGGTAAAGGAAAGATTCGTAAAATAAAAGGGGTTTTGGCGCCTTTCGAACCCTCGTGGTTCTGAGGTGTTCACACGCTCGCCGATGATAGTGCCTTCGATTCAGGTAACCCCTTTTCACTTTTATTTTCTTGCTTTATTATTTCTGAAATAAAAAGTAAAAAATAAAGAAATAAATCATATTTGTGAAAAATCACCTTGTTTCTGTTTTTGATTTCTGATGTTCGTAAACAAATACAAGAGATTTATTTCACCTTTTATAGCAGAGTTATAGATTCGTTTTTGTCTGTTTTCGTTTTGTTTTCTCTATTTGTTCTTTGACTTTTTCTTCTTTGTTCTGTTGTGCGTTGGTCTTGGTTTTGCAGGTGGTGCCAGAGGCGTGGAGGCGTGGTGGCATGCGCGGGGGATCTACTGACGTGCGGTGGCCAATGGCGGCTGATCAGAAGAAGGGGTTAGAATACCCTAGGTGCGGTGCACTTAGGGTTTTGTTTTTTTGTTTTTTTTCTGATTTGGGCTACATTGTTGGGCTTCGGGTTTGGTTGATTTTATTGGATCTGTATTAGGCTGATTTGCTTAGTTTGGGTCTGGTTTGGGCTTAATTTGGGTTGGTTTAATTTGTTTGGGTCAGGTTTAGGTTTTTGACGGGCCTGGGAAAAATTTGGGTCCTACAGCTGCCCCTCTTTACTCATTGTCGTACAACAAGAATGGAGCAAAGACTTTAAAGAAGTACCAATTTTGTCCAGTCTCGCCGAGTCTTGACTTCTTTGGTGCTTCTGTTCTTCGAGTAGCCCCATTCCACCCCACTGTATTTTCAGGGGTATAGGGATTGTTGCTTTGATTCACTCCACTGTAACTTCAGGGAGACAAGAATCGTAACTTCAACCTGCCCCACTGCAACTTCAAGGGGAAAAGGTTTGTGGCTTCAATCTGCTCTACTGCAACTTCAGAGAGATAAGATTTGCTATCTTCAGTCTGCTCCACTGCAACTTCAGGGAGATAAGGTTAATGGCTTCCATCTGCTCCATTGCAACTTCAGGGAGATAAGATTCGCCCTGATAGATCTGATTCGACCCACTGTAACTTTAGAGGTATAGGACTTGTAACTCGTAGCTTTAACCTTTTCCACTGCATCTTCAGGGAAATAAGATTCGTATCTTCAACCTGCCCCACTGCAACTTCAGGGGGATAAGGTTTGTGGCTTCAATCTACTCTACTGCAACTTCAGAGAGATAAGATTGGCTATCTTCAGTCTGCTCCACTGCAACTTCAGGGAGATAAGACTTGTATCTTCAACCTGCTCCACTGCAACTTTAGGGAAATAAAGTTAATGGCTTCTATCTGCTCCACTGCAACTTCAGGGAGATAAGATTCGCCCTGATAGATTTGATCCGACCCACTGTAACTTCAGAGGTATAGGACTTGCATCTCTGGTCTGATACGCAATTTTTTGGGAAACATGACCTGTAGAGTGTATTTCATGGGCCTATTTATGCCAAATGATTAGGATGTCATGATCAAAATGAATCAAATGCTCCCAACTAGATGTGTATGAATAAATCAATTACTCGTCTTTCGTTGAGGTCATAATACTGACGTATTACCCTGTCTTCTTATTCAGTTGATATCTTTGACAGAAGATATGAAGAAATGGTCATAATTTAGATCATTCTTTCTTAAATGTTCCCAACCCCTGAACTTGGTTAGTTCTAAATAGTGGTCCCGCTTCAAGTTCTTGTAATATTTAGAAGTTTTCAAAGTAATATACGAAACTCATTTTACTTGAATATTAATAGTCCATTAATTGTTATTTCAATGAAAAATGCTTGATAAAGATTATCACAATGGACAAGATGGAATTTTATTGAGAGCAGAGCTCGAAATGAATAAAATGATCAAGAGATCAAATTTTGTTAAAGTACGAAGTGAGAATAAGTTAAGATAGCAAATTTGTTAAAAATAAAAAAAATGAATAAATTAATCAAGAATAGCAAATTTTGCTAAAATATAAAATGAATAAGATGAAAATAGGTGCCCCAGATATCATAGCATGAGCTTCTCTGCACAACTTCTCGAGGACCTATTTCGAACTTGATAGGTGTTTGGCAGACTTAGAAGACTTCGTTGATGCTCTAAGATGTAGCATCCCTCCTTCCTGTTAATTCGGGCATAGCAAGACTACTGCATGCCTCCCCTTTAATCAAAAATTTGAATTGCCCATTCTTGGGTTTTTAATTTAAAACCCCTTTGGTCTCAAGGCGCCCTTTGCTGGTTTTCACCTTGGCCTCTCCTTTTTTTTATTTTTTTAAACAAAGTATTTCTTGACTGAATCTGAGTTCACAGGATTAGGCAAGCTTTTTCCATCCATCTCGGTCAAAATCAAAGCTCCTCCAGAGAAGGCCTTCTTTACCACATAAGGTCCTTCCCAATTCGGCATCCATTTTCCTCTAAAGTCCTTTTGTATGGGAAGGATCTTTTTCAACACCAAGTCCCCCTCATGGAATTCTCTAGGGTGAACTTTTTTGTTATAAGCCTGCATCATTCGCTTTTGGTACATTTGTCCATGACGAATGGCTCTTAGTCTCTTTTCTTCGATTAGGTTCAGCTAATCATACCAGGATTGAATCCATTCTGCTTCATCCAACTTTAGTTCAGACAAGACTCGAAGGGAAGGAATCTCAACTTCGATAGGAAGAAAAGCCTCAATTCCATAAACCAAGGAGAAAAGAGTTGTTCCGGTAGAGCTTCTGACTGATGTTCGATAAGTATAAAGAGCAAATGGTAACTTCTCATGCCAATCTCTATAAGTCTCAGTCATTTTCCCACGATTTTCTTGATATTCTTATTAGCTGCCTCAACTGCACCATTCATTTTTGGGCGATACGGCGACGAGTTGTAGTGTTTGATCTTGAATTGACTGCAGACCTCTGCTATGGTACTGTTGTTCAAGTTTAATGCATTGTCAGATATGATCCACTCCGGCATTCCATAACGACATATGATCTCCTTTTTCAAGAATTTTTTGACTGCTGACTTAGTGACATTTGCATATGAAGTGGCTTCTACCTACTTGGTGAAGTAGTCGATGACCACAAAAATAAATCGATGCCCATTAGAAGCTTTTGGTGAGATTGACCCAATGACGTTCATGCCCCACATAGAGAAAGGCCATGGAGAAGTCATGACATGAAGAGGTGAAGGAGGCACGTGAATCTTATCTCTGTAAATTTGGCATTTATGGCACTTCTTGGCATAGCTGATGCAGTCTCCTTCCATAGTAGACCAATAATACCCGAATCTCATGATTTTTCTGGCCATTATGAAACCATTAGTGTGTATTCCGCAAACACCCTCATGGACCTCTTCCAAGATTTGTTTAGCCTCAACAGCATCCACACATCTGAGCAGTACCTGATCCTTCCTTCTTTTGTACAGGATCTCTCCCTCTAAGACATAGTCACTGGCTAGCCTTCTCAATTTTCTTTTGTCATTCTCAGTCGCTTGGTCAGGGTATTCACGACTCTTTACATATCGCAATATATACTGATACCAAGGATGATCGTCCTTTTCTTCTTCTTCTCCTTCTTCTTCTTCTTCTTCTTCTTCGATGTTATGGCAAAGAGCTGGAGCCTCATAAATGCTCATTTGGATAGGTTTCACGTCCTCTTGTTTGTTTACTCCAATCATGGAAGCTAGAGTAGCCAAGGCGTCGGCCATTTGGTTTTCATCCAGCGGGAGGTAGCAGAAGGTGATGTCATCAAACTCCTCAATTAATTTCAGAATTAGCCTTCGGTAATTGATCAATTTCGGATCTCTTATATCCCATTCACCCTTAAGTTGATAAATCACCAGTGTAGAATCACCATATACTTCTAGCACTTTGATTTTGTGTTCAATTGCTGCACGGATACCCATGATACACGCTTCATACTCCGCTATGTTATTTATGCAGTCAAAATCCAATTTACTTTTAAAAGGATAATGATATCTGTTTGGGGACACCAAGACTGCCCCAATTCAGTTTCCCACAGCATTTGAGGCTCCGTCGAAGTTGAGCTTCCAAGAATAGCCTTCTTGAGAGTCTTCCTCAATGATTGCAACATACATTAAATCTTCATTCGAAAAATCAAAATTCAAGGGCTCGTAATCTTCCAGAGCTCTACTGGCCAGAAAATCTGCTATTGCACTCCCTTTTACGGCCTTCTGGTTCACATAAACTATGTCAAACTCAGAAAGCAGGATTTGCCATCGAGCCATCCTTCTATTCAAAGCAGTTGGCTCCATCATGTACCTTAGGGGGTCCAGTTTCGAGATGAGCCAAATTGTGTGATACAGCATTTACTGTCTCAGTCTTCAAGTTGTCCAAATTAAGGCGCAACATAATTTCTCAACCGGCGAGTACCTTGTCTCACAATTAGTGAACTTTTTACTGAGATAGTATATTGCTCTTTCTTTCTGACCTGACTCATCATGTTGGCCGAGCACGGATCCCATGGAATTTTCAAATACTGACAAGTACAGTATCAGTGGCCTATCTGGGCTCGGTGGCATTAGAACTGGAGTGTTGGATAGGTAATTCTTGACTTTGTCAAAAGTTTTCTGGCACTCCTCATCCCATACGCCAAGGTCGTGTTTCCTGGGGAGACGGAATATGGGGTCACATTTCTCAGTTAGTTGTGAAATGAACCGGGCGATGTAGTTCAGTCTTCCCAAGAAACCTCAAACTTCTTTTTGAGTGCGTGGCGGAGGCAATTCTTGTATAGCCCTGACTTTGTCTGGGTCGACCTCAATCCCCTTTTCACTGACTACAAATCCTAGCAGCTTTCCTAACCTAGCCCCGAAGGTGCATTTTGCTGGATTGAGCTTTAGTTAGAACTTTCTTAACCTTAAAAACAGCTTCCTCAAGACTTGTACATGTTCCATTTCTGTTCAAGATTTTGTGATCATGTCGTCAACATAAACTTCAATTTCTTTTTGCATCATGTCATGGAACAGGGTCACCATGGCTCTTTGGTAAGTTGCTCCCGTTTTTTTTAGCCCGAATGACATCACTTTATAGTAAAATGTTCCCCACAGGGTTACAAATGTGGTCTTCTCCATGTCTTCAGGGTGCATCTTTATTTGATTATATCCTGGGAAACTATCCATGAAGGAGAATAACGAATAACCTGCTGTGTTGTCCACTAGCATGTCAATGTGGAGCAATGGGAAATTTTCCTTCGGGCTGGCTTTATTCAAATCCCTATAGTCCATGCACATTCGTACTTTTCCATCTTTCTTAGGAATGAGGACTATATTGGCTACCCATTTTGAGTATTTGACCACTTGCAAGAAACCAGCATAGAATTGCTTCTTGACCTCTTCTTTTATCTTCAACAAAACGTCGGCTCTCATCCTTCGGAGCTTTTGTTGAACTGGCTTGCACTCCTCCTTTATAGGGAGCTGATATACCACGATATTAGTGTTTAACCCGGGCATGTCTTGATATGATCATGCAAAAACATCCTTGAATTCCTACAGCAACTCAATAAGATCTCGTTTTGTCTCGGCGGTAATGCTAGCTCCGATCTTCACCTCTTTTTCCTCTCCTAAGCTCACAACTTCCACCGACTCTTTCTGAGGTAGGATTTGCTTCTCATCTTATTCGACCATCCTCAAGAAATCGACAGATAGACTACAGTCTCGGTTATTTTCAAAATCTTGAGAATCCTTCATACACATATCTTTCTCAAAAGGAGACTCTGAGTTAATAACAGCGTCACTCATATCATTGATATTTGGGGACTTGTTAGAAGGGCTGATAAACCGTAATATGTATATATTTTAATCACATATTTAGCATACTTTTGGATGATTTATCCCCTGAATTGTGAAATTTGATGCTCCTAATCCTTTAAATTCATGTTTTATACTGAGGAGAGCATTAGAGGATGAAAAGAACGAGAAACGGGCCAAAAACGGAAAAAATGGGCCAAAGTAAGAAGTCCACAAGGCCTAGAGATAACCACTCAGCTGTGCCACTTTAGCAGACCGAACACGGCCTGGGCTCGATTCACACGGCGGTGCCACACGGGCATGTCCCTGTCGTGACCTGTTTTAATTCTACTCTGAAAAGGATAATTAGAGGCAAACAAAGACATTCTGAAAGCCTATATAAACACCCTAAGTGTAACCTAAAAGGAGAAGGCCGAGGAGCAAAGCCAGAGAAGGCCGAATTGTGGGATTTACTCGAAGATAGCTAATTGATCCATCTCAAGAAGCCGGATTCATACTCAAGACGGAAGATCTTCCCTTCAATTTCCTTCAGGGAGTTTTAGGGTCTTTCTTATGTTTTGTTTTATACTTTCTTTTGAGATGTATTCTTTTATAAACATGAACTAAACCCCTCAAATACCTGAGGGGGATGAAACCTAAGACGGATCTTGTTATTATTTTCTGAACCATATGATAAATACTTAATTTGTTCTTAATTATGTGTTTTTAAGTCTTGCTTTGATATTTTAGGATATTGATTCAAGTATTGATGTGCTTAGGCAGTGGAGCAAAAGTCCCTATTTAAGAGTAGATCTAGCATAGTTAAGCGGAGTTGATCGCACTCCTAGAGATAGGACGACGAAAATCTGCCGGATTAGGGTCCAACCTAATATGGGAGTCCATAAATCGAGTTAATGTAACTCTAGGGGTTTTAATTAGAAAGATATTTCAATTAATCAACCTAGGGTTAGACATTAGTAGCCTCGAGAGAGGTATTAATATAAATTAGGGAATTCTACGGATCAAGTCAAGTGAATAAATCGTTTGGTTCAGAGTTAAATAACAAGTGAAGTCTATGTGGATTCTTCATCGGGTATTGCTTAATCAATTGGTTTTCCCAAAAGTATTTCCCCAAGTCATTCTCTGTGCCTTAGCATCTTTAGCTTAGTAATTAGTTAGTTTTAAATTAAAGAACAATTCCCTTAATTCTTAGGCTAAATAATAGAAAGATAGTAATTACTAGTACTTTTGGTCCTTGAGGATACGATATTTCCGGTCTTGCCATAGCTATACTACCAAACGATAGGTGCGCTTGCCTTATTCGTTGTCATAGTTAGTTTGGACACGATCAAGTTTTTGGCGCCATTGCCGGGGACTAAGATATTAGGAACGCTTGATTTTTATTACTTTAACCAATTTTTATATTTTTGCATTTAATTTTTTATTTACTAAGTCTTCTTTTGTCTTTGCTTCTGGCAGGTATTCTAGTTTATGACTAGAAGAGACCCGTCAGGACCTCTACTCTACGACAGTGAAATTAAAAGCACAGTTCGCAGAAACTGAAGAGAAATGAGGGGAAGCCTACAATACATACAAGAAGAGCAAGAGGACGATACTAATAATACGGAAGAGATGGCTGAGAATAATCCGCTACCTCCGGTGGAGGCCGAGAATTATGCTCCTCGAACTATGTATGATTATGCTAAACCTAATTTAACAGGAACTGAATCGAGTATTGTTAGGCCTGCTGTCGCTGCAAATAATTTTGAACTGAAACCTAACACAATTCGAATGATTCAACAGTTTGTTCAGTTTGATGGTTTGTAGGATAAGGATCCAAACATCCACTCTTGGAAATTTGTGACACCTTCAAAATAAATGGCGTTTCTGACGATGCCATTCGCCTTCGTTTGTTCCCTTTTTCGCTGAGGAACAAAGCTAAACAGTGGTTGAACTTGTTACCACGAGGGTCAATCACTATATGGGAACAAATGACCGAAAAATTTATGCTAAAATATTTTTCACTGGCTAAAACGGCCAAGATGAGGAATGATATTTCTTCTTTTGTGCAGATGGATATAGAAACACTCTACGACGCATGGGAGATATATAAGGACCTACTGAGAAAGTGCCCTCACCATGGGCTACCGCTATGGCTACATGTTCAAATTTTTTACAACGGTGTGAACCCTTCAACTAGGCAATTGATTGATTCAGCCGCCGATGGAACCCTAAACAACAAAACACTTGAGGCTGCCTACAAATTCATTGAAGAGATGTCACTGAATAACTATCAGTGGCAAGTCACGAGGACAAGGCCAACAAAAGCTGCCAGTGTTTTCAACCTCGACACAATAACCATGCTATCAAATCAGGTAGAAAGGTTAAATAAAAAGATTGATGGTTTGTATAGTTCTTCGCAGGTGCATCCAGTAATGCAGTGCGATATGAATAGAGGAGGGATGAGCAATACAGAATACCCACCTTACAACCCGAGCGCTGAAAATGAACAAGTTCACTATATGGGTAATAATTCTAGACCTCAAAATAACCCGTATAGTAATACCTATAATCCAAGTTGGAGGAACCACCCCAACTTCTCATGGGGTAACCAAGGAAATCAGAGACAACAACACCTCCCAAGCTTTCAACAGCAACCCTACCCACAAGAAAAGAAGTCAAACCTTGAGGATATGCTAGCAAAGTTTATTTCAGCATCAGAAATTCATTTTCAAAATACAGAAACAATGTTGAATAATCAGCAAACATTAATTCAACACCTTAAAAATCAATTAGGACAGCTGACCACGCTAGTTTTTGAAAGGCAACCAAGTTATTTACCTGATAATATCAAACCTAACCCTCAAGAGCAAGTGAAGGCAGTAACATTAAGAAATGGGAAGGTATTAGTTGAAACAGAAAAGAAGATGCCACAAGAAACTAATAAGGAAAAAAGTGAAGAAATCGATGATGTAACACCGATACGTAAAGAATATAAGCCGCCAATCCCATATCCGACAAAGTTGAAGAAAGATCTCTTAGACGCACAATACGGTAAATTTCTTGAACTTTTTAAACAATTACATATTAACTTACCTTTTGTTGAAGCTATTTCACAAATGCCGACGTACGCAAAATTCCTAAAAGAGCTTTTGACAAATAAAAGAAAGTTTGAAGAGATATCAAACGTGGAACTTAATAAAGAATGTCCAGCTATCCTCCAAAATAAGCTACCAACCAAATTGAAAGATTTGGGAAGTTTCATTATTCCCTGTTTAATTGGTAGTTTAAACATTGAGAAAGCACTAGCTGATTTAGGTGCCAGTATTAATTTAATGCCTTATAAAATGTTTAAACAGCTTGGTCTTGGGGAACCAAAACCCACTAGGATGAGTATTCAATTAGCTGACATATTTATTAGATATCCTAGGGGAATTATTGAAGATATTCTGGTAAAGGTTGATAAATTTATATTTCATGCTGATTTTGTTGTGCTTGACATGGATGAGGACATTGAGGTACCTTTAATTTTAGGACGCCCGTTTTTAGCTACTGCTAGAGTTGTTATCGATGTAGGTGATGGTAAACTTGCGCTAAGGGTAGGTGATGAGGAAATTATTTTCCAAATTTATGATGCTATGCGATATTCTAGAGAGCAAGATGGTTCCTATTATTTTATTGATTCCATTGATCATTTTATTCAAGATTCTTTCCAGGAAATCATACACGACGACACGTTGGAACTGTGTCTTACCCAAGGTGAGGGGGTAGATGGTGATACCAGTGAATTGAATTTTAATACATCTTCCCATAGACAAAAAAAGATGAGGGCATTGAAATAAATGACGAACTAAAACAAAAACCCTCTATTGAAGAACCACCTAAATTGGAATTGAAATGGTTACCAAATCACTTAGAATATGCATTCGTCGGGCATAATTCTACGTTACCAGTAATCATCTCTTCAGAACTGGAACCCAAAGAGAAAGACGAGTTGCTACAGGTACTAAGGGAACATAAAAGAGCCATAGCTTGGAAAATTTCTGACATTAAAGGAATAAGTCCATCGTTTTGCACCCACAAAATTTTAATGGAAGATGAGTATAAACCATATGTGCAACCTCAAAGACGATTGAATCCTAACATGAAAGAAGTTGTTAAAGTTGAGGTAATTAAACTTCTAGATGCTGGAATAATTTATCCTATTTCTGACAGTACTTGGGTAAGTCCTGTGCAGGTTGTTCCAAAGAAAGGAGGCATGACTGTGGTAGCTAACAAAAAGAATGAATTGATTCCTACAAGAACAGTCACAGGTTGGAGAGTCTGTATTGACTATAGAAAGTTGAATGACGCCACAAGAAAAGATCACTTCCCTTTGCCCTTTATTGATCAAATGTTAGAAAGATTATCTGGGCATATGTACTACTGTTTCCTAGACGGACTCTCTGGCTACTTCCAAATCCCAATAGCTTTTGAGGATCAAGAAAAGACAACATTCACATGTCCATACGGTACGTTTGCCTATCGTAAAATGCCTTTTGGATTATGTAATGCTCCTGCTACTTTTCAGCGTTGCATGCTAGCCATTTTTTATGAACTCGTAGAAGATATTATGGAGGTATTTATGTACTATTTTTTGGTATTTGGTAATTCTTTCCATCTTTGCCTTAAAAATTTAAAACGAGTTCTAGTGAGATGTGAGGAAACGAACCTTGTGCTTAATTGGGAAAAGTGTCACTTTATGGTTTGAGAGGGGATTGTGTTAGGCCACAAAATTTCTTGTAAAGGAATTTAGGTTGATAAAGCAAAAGTTGAAACCATAGAAAAATTACCTCCTCCTAGTTTAGTTAAAGGCTATTCGAAGCTTTCTAGGACATGTTGGATTTTATAGAAGATTTGTTAAGGATTTTTCTAAAATAGCTAAGCCTTTAACAAAACTATTAGAAAAAGATGTGCCTTTCAATTTTGATCAAGAATGTTTAGATGCATTTAATACCCTCAAAAATAAATTGATAAATGCTCCACTTATAATTGCACCTGATTGGACCTTACCCTTTGAACTAATGTGTGATGCGAGTGACTTTGCAGTAGGTGCAATTTTGGGACAGCGAAGAGACAAGCACTTTCAGCTGATATATTATGCTAGCAAAACGCTGACTGTCGCACAAGAAAATTACACCACCACAGAAAAAGAATTGCTAGCCGTGGTTTTTGCATTTGATAAATTTAGACAATATTTGCTATTATCTAAAGTTGTCATTTACACTGACCATTCAGCTCTTCGTTATCTTTTAACTAAATCTGATGCAAAACCTCGACTCATAAGATGGATTTTACTCTTACAGGAATTTGATTTGGAAATTCAAGATAAGAAAGAAGCTGAAAACCTTGTGGCAGATCATCTGTCTAGGCTTGAAAATCCACATATCAAAGAACTCGATGAGAGTGAGATAAACTACTCATTTCCTGAAGAATAACTATTTGCTATATCCAACTCCGAGATACCTTAGTTTGCAGACATTGCGAATACTTAGCAGCTAACATCCTACCAAAAAGGTTAACACATCATCAAAAGAAGCGATTCTTTGCTGATGCGAAAAACTATTTTTGGGAGAACCCTTTTCTTTTCCGTATATGTGTAGATCAAGTCATTTGGAGATATGTTACAAAAGCAGAAGCAGGCAAAATCTTAGAACACTGCCATTCAGGACCTTCAGGAGGACATTACAGTGGAATCAGGACAGTACATAAAACACTCGAATCAGGTTTTTATTGGCCCACCATATTCAAAGACGCTAACAGGTATGTTGCTTCGTGTGATAGATGTCAGAGAACAGGTAATATTTCTAAACGCGATGAAATGCCTTCAACATATATGCTATCATGTGAAATATTCGATGTATGGGGTATTGATTTTATGGGCCCATTCCCTAGCTCATTTGGAAATAAATACATCTTAGTAGCATTTAACTATATGTCAAAATGGGTGGAAGCTCAAGCTTTACCTACTAATGATGCCAGGGTGGCAGTCAGATTTCTCAAGAAACTCTTCTCTCGATTTGGAACACCCAGAGCAATTATTAGTGATAGGAGTACTCATTTTTTTAATACTCAATTTGACAAAGTCTTAAAGAAATATGGAGTACACCACAGAACAGCTACCTCTTATCACCCTCAAACCAGTGGACAAGTGGAGGTAGCAAATCGAGAGCTTAAGCGTATTCTAGAGAAAACTGTAGAATCAAACAGGAAAGATTGGGCATTAAAAATAGACGATGCTTTATGGGCCTATAGAACAGCGTTTAAAACCCCCAAAGGAACATCCCCATACAAACTTGTCTACGGAAAAAGTTGTCATCTACCATTTGAATTAGAGCACAAAGCTTTTTGAGCTATAAAATTCTTAAATTACGATCTTAAACCTGCAGGTGATAAGAGAATGATGCAGTTGAATGAGCTAGATGAATGGCGGGCTAATTCCTATGAGAACTCACGTCTATATAAGGAGGCAACAAAGCGACGCCATGATGCTCAGTTAAAGCAACCGAAGCAATTCGAAGTAGGAGATTTAGTCCTGCTATGTAATTCAAGGCTCAAATTGTTTCCTGGAAAGCTGAAATCAAGATGGTCAGGTCCGTTCGTAATCAAAACTATTTTTCCCTACGGCATAATCGAGGTAACTCATCCGACTCATGGCACATTCAAGGTAAATGGTCAGCGACTGAAATTTTATAATGGTGAAGATTTTAGGGATATGAGAGAGGAGCTTCGACTCCATGAATCTTC
Source organism: Gossypium australe (assembly GCA_005393395.2). Taxonomy (NCBI): domain Eukaryota; kingdom Viridiplantae; phylum Streptophyta; class Magnoliopsida; order Malvales; family Malvaceae; genus Gossypium; species Gossypium australe. Next base: position 70,541,128 of record CM016615.1, read on the forward strand.
ATTTAGGAATGAAAACAGGTTAAGTCTAGCTTAAGACTTTAAACGAGCGCTTCCCGGGAGGCAACCCGAGCACTAATATCACTAACATCTACATTTTTTGTTTTAGTATCTAACTAAGAACTAACCAATTTAACAGACTTAGGATTTCTCATCCGCAGGGCATACCATATGGGCGTGGCCGTGGCCGTGTGGAAACCACGGGGAGAAACATAGGCGTGGCGAAGGCTGTGCAAGTTAAGGAAAAAAAATTTTGATCCAACACGGGCTACAATAAACCACCACGGCCGTGCGATGGTTGAAACTGAAAGAATCGCACGGGTGTAAGACACGCCCGTGCCTAGGTCGTGGACGATACTGACTAAATAAGCACGAGCGTAGGACTCTAAGCATGGGCGTGGGAGAAACGAATGAAACATCACACAACCGTGTGATTAGGCCGTGTAAACCAACACGCCCTAGGGACACGGGCGTGGGACAAGGATCAGACGCACCCTAATTCAAAATTTACGAAACACACGGGCTAAAAACGACTCACACGGGCGTGGGACGCGCTCATGTGCTCTTATTTCTATATAAACCCCTCACTATTCATCATCTCTTCCCCAAAATCTTTCTCCCCGAACCCTAGCCGTTTCCCCCTATCCCCTACTAAATCCGGCCACCACTATCAACACCCCCTCATTCTTACTCTCCCCCCTTCTTCCTCTTTCCCTTCCTCATTCCCCCTTACTTTACACAGTCCACGCCCGTGTGAGGACAAGACGCCCATGTACCACCACCGCGCCTGTGCTCCGACCACAGCCTCAACCGCGCCACTTCCCTCAACAACTCCACTGGTCACCTTTCCTTTTCTTCATTTTTGCTTCGTTCATCTTTATTTATAATCATTATGATTTTATTTAATTAATAGTCATTTTATCTTTATTTCTTAATATTAGTTACCCTCATTATTAGATTGTTAGCTTATCATCTAGTTCTTGTTTAAGTGAATAACGAACAATATTTATGCTGATTCTTTAAGAATAAATGTTATTCTTCATGGTATTAGGATAGGATAATATATGTCTTGGCTGGAAATAATACTTGAATTTTTGAATATCTTTTATCTTCAGGTACGTAATGACTCCCCCACGCGGGCGAAAAACTGCCGTCCCTATGTCGAAAAAACGGAAAAGACCAGGTGCGACCTCCTCGAGCGCCTCCGCCGAAGTATGCCATCCATTCCTACGATTTCCTCCAAGATCCCAGGAGGATCTTTTTCAAATACTCCACGCGCGACCTCTCGGCGTAGGAAAGAGCATTAATTGGGCCGCTTTAGAACAGGTCCAACTAGCCAACGACGTACGGGCGCTCCTGACTACCGATCCATGGGAAAAATTCTTCGAGATCATCGAGCCCACATACCTAGAGCTCACTTTGGAGATCTGTTCCACGTTTCACCTTCAGACGGTGATGACGTACCACGATGACCCCGGCACGATCCAATTCCGTCTCGTAGGCATTGTACGTGAACTAAGTGTCCCACAATTCGGGGCCGCGTTAGGACTCTACACCGAAGAATTCATGGAGGATAATAAACTAAAGGACCTCCACCGTCACATCCATAAATCTCCCTCTGCTTGTTGGAACAACATAGCCCCCGTTTCGGCCACCTACGACCCCAGTCGCTCCAAGGCGATAGCTCTCGCCCCATCCTTGAGGTACTTACATGCTATCTTAGCTCATACACTGATAGGTAGGCGAGAGAGCACTGGCGTCGTCAACACTCACGACACCTACTTCCTATGGTGCATGGCAAACGGGCACGTCTTCGACCTAGCCTATTTCATAGCTCGCGCCATTCAACATCAGACGGAGCAACATAGGAGAGGGGTCATATCTATGGGTTCACACATCACACGCTTGGCTCGATATTTTGGGCTCCTTAACACCGCCACTCAGATTTCCTCACTCACACTGATAGGACAGATGTCCCCACAGGGCATCCAGACGATGCTACACATGAGGATGATCAAGCGTCGTCGTGGGACCAATCCTCCCCAATATCGTCTAGCCCATACCACCGAGGAGGAGGATCCTGAGGACATTACATATGATGTTCCCCCACCACATGAGGTGCCACCACCAAGACAACACCCAGTTCATGCGGCAGCTTCTCTATCAGACATATCTGAGCGCCTGGCATGATTCGAGTAGCAATGCTTCCAGCGCTTTGACCACATCGACACCACCCTCCACCAGATTTGTCAGCACCTTCACATTTCATCGCCGCCCTCACCTCGCGACCCTGCCGACGACAAGGACCTTTGAGTCCTTTTATTTTCTTTATTTTTATTTTTATTTTTTTTGTTTTTCTTTTCATTTATCTTTATTTTTATTTTAGTTTACTTTCTTTTATAATTAAACTTTTTACCTTTATTGTTTAAAACTTTTATTGGTATAGTTTAATTTCTTTTGTCTCTGACTGTCTAACTCTCGAGTATCTATAACGACATTCATTAAATAATACTCCCTAAAAAGTTAACTGATGACTTCGCAATTTAAAAAGATTCAACGTGCCACTCAAGAAACGAACACATAACCAGAGTACACCACGACCACTGCCAACTCAAGGAATCTATCCAAAATTCAGGAAGTTTCACTTCCCTATCTCTTATGATTTCAAGCTATTAATCTCTAGATATATACCTTTGTACATTGAGGGCAATGTACATCTTAAGTGTGGGGGGTGAATTTTATTTTGAAAAGTTCCTAACTTTTTGCATTATCCTCAAATCCCTGAATTATGTCTTGTTCTTAAGTAATTTTCTCATATTACTATTAGAATGAAATTTCCTTTGATTCATGATTTTTATTGATATGTTTTGGATTAAGTCATTGATAATTGTGCAGTGATGATTTAAACTTTAGGAGACTAGAGAATCAAGCATGATGAGTCTATTTTCAGAATTAAAAACTTGTTAGGTTGGCACCTGAATCTAATTATTACCTTGAAGTTTGAAATTTACAATTTTGAGCCTTTTAGAGCATACATTCTTTTCTTGCTCACTTTATTGATTATGAGTGTGTCAATATTGATTTGTTATTCTAGAAGTTGCTTCGATTATACATGTAAAGACCACATCATTGATTTGATATACTGAAATGATAAAGGCACCTAGGTTTTAACCCACTTACTCCCAAAAAGCCTACCTTTATGTTTAACCCTTAGTAAACCCCTTTGATCCTAACAATCCTTTCATTGATTTACCCTCAACATTAACCAAAAAAAAAAAACTCATTCTTTTTTATTCATAAAGAATTGAATTAGCTCCTTTTTGTCGAGAATTGATTTGAGAAGTTGCCTAACTATATTTTTCATTTCAGTTGTTAAATTCTATTATTGAATTTGATTTGTTCTTAAAAAAAATCAAAGTATATTCATCATTAGTTCTATGTTAATTGAGCTTATACGTTTAAATTCCACATCTTGAGAAGAAGCTCGTGTTATGAAATTTCAAATGGTGTAATTATTCGAGTCTTAGTTCATCTTTCTAGTTAGGTAATTTTTCAATTCAATCTCGATTCTAACCCTTTAATTCAGCTTTTATCCACACCTTTAACCGAAGCCCCGTTACAACCCTTAAAAGACCTTTTGATCTGTGTATCATTTCATTCTATAGTGGTGGAGATTTGACTTTCATGCAAGCCTATGGGGTTAACTTTTCATGTTCAACTTTTGAGTGCTTAATTTTGAACCCTAAACACTTTGAGTGATTTGAGTGAATCTTTAGTGAGGATGTTAACCCTTGTTGATTTTGAATTAAAGGTAATTATTTAGGTAAGGGGAGACACCTATGTTTTCATACTTTAAAAACTATGACCTTGATTGTTTGAATATTTAGAACCCTTTTGGTTAAATTATCAATATATGAATTACCTATGAATTATGATAAAACACTATTGCTGAATATTATGAATTGAAGAAGTTCATTTTAATTATGAGTTGAGAATTTTGCTTGAGGACAAGCAACTGCTTAAGTGTGGGGATATTTGATAAACCGTAATATGTACATATTTTAATCTCATATTTAGCATACTTTTGGAAGATTTATCCCCTGAATTGTGGAATTTGATGCTCCTAATCCTTTAAATTCATGTTTTATACTTATAAGAGCATCGGAGGATGAAAAGAACGAGAAACGGGCCAAAAACAGAGAAAATGAGCCAAAGTAAGAAGTCCACACGGCCTGGAGATAACCACACGGCCGTGCCATTTTAGCAGACCCGAACACGGCCTGGGCTCGATTCACACGGTCGTGCCACACTGGCGTGTCCCTGCCGTGACCTGTTTTAATTCCACTGAAAAAAGGATACTTAGAGGTAAAGAAAGACATTCCGAAAGCCTATATAAACACCTTAACTGTAACCTAAAAGGAGGAGGCCAATGAGCAAAGCCAGAGAGGGCCGAATTGTGGGATTTACTCGAAGACAGCTAATTGATCCATCTCAAGAAGCCGGATTCATACTCAAGACGGAAGATCTTCCCTTCAATTTCCTTCAGGGAGTTTTAGGGTTTTTCTTATGTTTTGTTTTATACTTTCTTCTGAGATGTATTCTTTTATAAACATGAACTAAACCCCTCAAATACCTGAGGGGTATGAAACCTAAGACGGATCTTGTTATTGTTTTCTGAACTATATGATAAATACTTGATTTGTTTTAAATTATGTGTTTTTAATCCTTGCTTTGATATTTCAGGTTATTGATTCAAGTATTGATGTGCTTAGACAATGAAGCAAAAGTCCATGTTTAAGAGTAGATCTAGCATAGTTAAGCGGAGTTGATCGCACTCCTAGAGATAGGACGACGAAAATCTACTGGATTAGGGTCAAACCTAATATGGGAGTCCATAGATAAAGTTAATGCAACTCTAGGGGTTTTAATTAGAAAGAGATTTCAATTAATCAACCTAGGGTTAGACATTAGTAGCCTCGAGAGAGGTATTAATATAAATTAGGGAATCCTACGGATCAAGTCAAGTGAATAAATCGTCTGGTTCAGAGTTAAATAACAAGTGAAGTCTAGGTGGATTCTTCATCGGGTATTGTCTTAATCAATTGGTTTTCCCAAAAGTATTTCCCCAATTCATTCTCTATGTCTTAACATCTTTAGTTTAGTAATTAGTTAGTTTTAGATTAAACAACAATTCCCTTAATTCTTAGGCTAAATAATAGAAAGATAGAAATTACTAGTACTCTTGGTCCTTGAGGATACGATATTTCCAGTCTTGCCATAGCTATACTACCAAACGATAGGTGCGCTTGCTTTATTCGTTGTCATAGTTAGTTTGGACTCGATCAAGGGCGAAGAAAGGTATAAAAACAAAAGAATCAAAGAATAATTATCTACATAATTGGTTATGAATGAACTGTAAAGAATATTTTGGTTATGAATGAAAAGAATAAAAGAAGATTTCCTCGGAATGATACAAAAAGATGCATTTTATTGAAATAAAGATGTTTGGACATATGCCTATTTAACAAAAGGATTGTTATTGCTCCTAGGCTTAGAGCAACAAGTGTGTTTTGAACATTACTCTGAATTAATTCTAAAGGCTACAGGAATCTCTTCCATGGTCCAATTGTTCAGAACACTTTCAGGAGTGTAAGGGCAAATTCCAGGTAAATTTCTTTCTTCGGTTCCTTCCTTAGATAGAGCGTTAATGCTCAAACTTCCCAACCTTTCCTCCGCTACTTCTTTTCTTGTCATTCTTTGTTCAGTGTATATAGTTCCTCCCGAAACAAGCATTTTAGATAAACGAGGAAATGTCATTGGCTCCCATTTGACCTCCTCGTCGCGCAAACGTGCTCTTCTTCTCTCTTTCTTTTTCTCTACCTCTTTCCTCTTTTACTTCACATCTGGCTTGAATCCTAAGCCAAAGCAGTCTCTTTTTTCCTTTAGCATTGGTACATCAGTCTTTCCTTGAAGGCATTTCCCGAGTCCTTTTCTTGGTAAGGCTCCTTTCCCGACTGTCATTTGCAGGCTCATCCTTGTGGATTTGGATATTTTGGGTATAGGAATCTTGTCGCCTTCGACGACGAAGGTTGTGTTGACAAATTCCAATAATCGAAAGGAATATTCTATTGCTTCATCGTCTGCCCCTATGTATGTGTAAGAGTATGCCCAAAGATCAATCATGAGATGGTTGTAATAACATACTTAATTTACCATGTTTATTAATATAAGCGTTGTCATTATTATTTCAGATTTTCTTTCTGTGTGTATAGATAAACTGTTTTATAATAATGTCCTGAGAATAATATGATTATTCTTAAAAGATCCTTAGTCGAGTATTATTGTTGACTAGGACAATAATAATGCATTAAGACTAACATGTAGTTGATTGATGATAAAGAGTTGTCATTGATATGGAGTGTCAAAATCAATGCATGAATATGTGTGTTAGAGAACAACATATTGGATTGACCCGCTATGAGTATGTTTCTTGGATTATTATGTAATTGTCACAACATTACTCATAGTGATTAATATGTATATGATCCTCAGACTTGAGATCATTATTATCCCAGCATCGTGAGTTGTATATTTTGATACAGTCAAATGTACATCGTAACAGGTTGTTCTATAAAGGCTGATGTTAGATATACCACAATCTATGTAGAGGGATATGGTTGATCAATAAAGGATAAGTCCCTCCTACATAATAGGAGTAATATCTTAGGCCACTTGATTGAGTGAGACTAGAAATGCATGGCCATGCTCAAATAAGTTGATATGAGATGTCATACTAATTTGTATATCATAGTCTACTCAAGATATCAAGAAACATGGGATGGACTATACAAGTGTGACTATCCCATGACTTGTATCCATTCCAGAGATAAAGGACTTAAGGATTAATGCATGAAAGGTTAATCACAAAAGATTATGTCGAATCATGATTTTCTTGTAACTTAGGTAGCAATGATGCATTGCTAGATGCCACTCATTGTCTGTGACAATAGAATCGTTCTAGTATTACTGCTAACGTTGCAAGAACCTACAGGGTCACACCCTATGGTTGAAATGAACGGAATAAAATATAGTTGGTATTGTGCTTGGTTGTCACATAAATTAAATTAATTAAAGAATTAATTTAATTGGGCAATCAAATATTGAACATATTATATGTACAAGGATGTTGTACACATAATGATAACATAATTTTATCAATATATGAATTTGATTCATATATAAATTTAAATAAATATAGTTTACCGAAATCCTTATTATAATTAATATAATTATAAATTTCGGATATAATTAATGTAATTATAATTTTCGGTTAAAAACTTTATTATATTTATTTAATCTTATAATACATTCAAGAGATACCAATTATAAAAGGCCCAATTAAAAGGATACCAATTATAAAAGGCCCAATGAAAAAGACACCCATTATAAAAGGTATTAAAAGGAGACAAAGCTTGATATGAAAACCCTAAGTGATTACTTGTTAGGTCTAGCGGCCGTCAAGCAAATAAACCTCCAAAACAATTTTGGAGATTTCTTCCGTTCATAGTCAAACCGGGTGGATTACGTAGAGGCCGACATCGGAAAAGGTTGAGGCTTGATTCGACAGTAGATCAAAACTCTTGTTGCCAAGGAGTCGCTGTCTACTCAGATTGAAGTTTTGGTAATTTCGAAACCTTTATTTCACCCCGATTCGTTCCTCACACATGGATCCATGATTTGGATCGCCGGATCTAATTTTATTCTGCTGCGCCGTGGGGTACCGGCGTACCAACAGTATGGGGCGTCACTGGTAACAGATGCAATGATGTCTTCCTCAGCGTTTATTGTGACCAATCTACCTTTAGTTACCAATTTTAACTTTTGATGTAGTGATGACGGCACTGCCCCTGCCGAATGAATCCAAGGCCTCCCCAACAGGCAACTGTAGGAAGGCTTGATGTCTATCACCAAGAAGTCCACCTCATATGTATTTGGACCAATCTGAAGAGGTATCTCGATCCTTCCCACGACCCTTCTTTCAGTACCATCGAATGCTCTCACAATATTTTGGCATGTTTTCTTATGAGAGCTATCAACGGGCAACCTATTTAGCGTGGATAAGGGTAAGATATTCAGGGCTGATCCATTATCAACTAACACCCCTGGCAGTGTATATCCCTTACAGCGTGTGGTTATGTGTAGAGCCTTTGTGGATCCCATGCTTCTGGGCAGTATTTCATCGTCGTTAAAGAAGATAAAATTATCAGCACTGATGTTATTGACCAGACGATTGAGCTTGTTGGCAGATATATTATCCGTAACATATGTTTCGTTCAACACTTTCATCAATGCACTACGATGCACCTCTGAGCTCAAGAGCAAGGCCAATACCGATATGCGAGCTGGCTACTTGTGCAATTTTTCCACAACACTGTACTCGCTGTGCTTTAGGAATTTTAGGAACTCTTTAGCTTCTTTTTCTGTCACTGGCTCATTGATAGGCGATTCAGGTCCGATCGTCTTTTCTTTCTTTTACTCAACCATCACGAACTTTCTTTTAACCGTTTTTGCCTTTGCGTTCAGGGTTGACGCCTTCCACTGCGTGTAAAGAAACCCACGTCTTGACCTTCCTCCAAAGTGTTAGCCGGGTTCTCTTCTCCTGGGATCATCACATTACAGTCATAATTCCACGGAACCCTTTTACTATCCTTATAAGGGAAAGCTACATGCTTCTGGATTATGACCTTTGGCGCGATTGGTACTCCAGCTTCACTAACTCTTGGTCGCGAGATAATTACCACAGTGTGATTGACCCCATAGACCTTCTTGGTTGATCTTTCTTCTAACGCGCACACATCTTTTCTTTCCGGGCTCTCGGTATGCTCAAAGAATTCTAACTCCTTATTGTCCATCAGATCTTGTACCAGGGCCCTAAATTTGTTGCATTTTTGGATCTCATGACCCTCTTCGTTATGGAACTCATAGTAGTCCCCTGCTCCTCTGGGCCTTTCTCCTAAGTCTTGTGTGATTAATCCTCCTTCTACCATCTTCTTCCAAACCCATTTCAGTGGGTTTTTACCTATGCTACATTCACCTTAGTTCTTTTCCCACCATTCTCGACTATCGCGTTTACCCCTTTATCTGAATAACTGGGTAACGGATTTCCTACCACATTAGGTCATGTGGGGTTTTCAAATTTTACTATGCCCATCTTTATGAACCTTTCAACAATATTTTTGAAGGCGGTGCAGTTCTCAATTGAATGTCCCGCGATTCTCGCGTGGTATTCGCATTGAGCATTTGCGTCATACCACTTAGGGAATGGAGGTTGCAGAGGTTTCAGATAGAAAGGGGATACCACGTGTGCATCAAACAAATTTTGATACACTTCCCTATATGTCATCGGAATCAGCGTGAATTGGATTCTTCTCGTGTTAGGCTTTAGGTTGGAATCTTGCCTTGGGAGGCCTTGATGGCTGGTAGTCACTGTCCTCGGCTGGCTTACAGTGACTGGCTTTGAATAACCTTTATTATACACGCTCGCATTGTTCACTCGTTTTCCTTCCTTCTCGGGGTTGGTCTCTTGGTGCTTTCTCCTGCTTCAATCTTTCCATATCTTATCGTGTTTTCTATCATCTCTCCAGTTATCACTATATCTGAAAAGCTTTTAGTAGAGCTTCCCAACATGTGGTTGATGAATGGAGCCTTCAAAGTATTGATAAAGAGCATGGTCGTTTCTTTCTCTATGAGAGGTGGTTGGACTTGCGTTGCTACCTCCCTCCACCGTTAGGCATACTGCCTAAAGCTCTCACTCGATTTCTTTTCCATATTCTGTAGCGTGATTCTGTCGGGTGCCACGTCCATTACGTGGCCATATTATTTCATGAAAGCTTGAGCCAAGTCCTTCCATGAACCAATTTGGGCACGACTCAGCTAGTTATACCACTTGGCTGCAGATCCGATTAGGCTGTCTTGAAAACAGTGGATTAACAGCTGGTCATTGTTGACGTATCCTGTCATCCTCTGACAGAATATCGTAATATGAGCTTCAGGGCAACTAGTCCCATTATACTTCTTGAACTCCGAAGTCTTAAACTTTGGCGAGAGTACCAACAAAGCTTAAGTCTTTTGCGTCGATTTCGCAATGATAATCGGCGTTCTCCATTGCCCTAAACTTCTCTTCCAACCATCGACACTGGTCCTCAAGTTGTTTTGGCAGATCCCTCCTCGTTTTCTCCATCTCTGCCACATCGTCAAGATCCGGGACAACGGGATTAGTTGGATTATCCCCTGGGTTAGAACCCGAGCCCGTTGGAAAGTTTATCGGTGCTGATGCACCCGCTTGATATTGGGATCTAATAGTGACAGGTATTCTTTGCGGATACACTTCTGGTTGTGCTTGAGTGTTTGTTGGGGTAAAACCCGAAGGATAGGCAGGCTCTTCATTGTCATCACCAGGATTGGTTACGGGGCTCTTTCCTTTATCAGGCCATCCATTCATCAGCCGGGCCAATTGGGCCATCATATTTCTTTGGGATTCCAACATCTAATCCCTCATGTCATGTTGCATTTTAGCCAATTGTTCTTGCATTTGATCTTGCATATCCCTTTGCATTTGTTCTAATCTTTCTAGTCTATGATCCATTGCTTTCGTTTTGCGACGAGTATTGTAGCAATATGTAGTTGGTGGATTTTTGTTGGTTTCCAGGGTAACTGTTATAATTTTAATTAATTAGGGTCTTCTTATGTAATTTAATGCAAATGATGTAATGTAATGCAAATGAATAAGATGAATGCAAAAAGAGGCGTTGATTTTGATTCAATTCTATTAGATCAACTTTACTAGAAAACAAATTTCTTTACATAGAGCGGATAATTACATATACGACTTCGCCCTAATACCCAAAGCCTTCACTTTCCTAAGAAGCCAAGCTAAGTTTCAGCCTCGATATTATTCTGACTCGTATTTTAGACTTAATACATCAGCTTGAACTTCCAAGGTTTGCAAATGGTCAGTCACCTCTCGTACTTGAACCACTGCTTCGCTCATGATACAATATCTATCCCTGATCTGATCTTGAGAGTGGTGGAGCTGCTCTTTCCAATGTTCAATGTTTGCTTCAAGAAGTTCAACTCGAAGTTCACCGTTTCGCAGTGTAGTCTTGAGCTCTTCTATTCTTTCTTTTAGCTCCTCAATCTTGTTTTGGCTGGCTCTAATTCAATTATTGAGTTGCGACTACGATGCTGATGTAGTGACTTTTCTAGCTCTGCCACTCGAGCTCTTATCCTCTCCTTTTCGCTTTGGCTCTCCAACAAGCTCCTTTTTAAAGCGTCCTCCCTTGTTCGAGCATCTTGGAACTTCTTCTCCCATTGATTGGCTCTAGTCTTTTCTTCCTTAATTTCTTGTCGCCATTGGTCAGATGTCTTGCCCAAACCAGCGGTTCTTATTGACATGCGCAGCTTCTTGTAATCCGTCTTTAAATTGTCTAAATCTTCTTCGGCCTTATTTTTCTTTTCCTCAATTTCTCGGCCTCAAGGATGTCGACGTCTAATCCTAATTGCATCTTTTCCTCTTCTAACTGCTCTATTTTCTTTCCCAATTCCCGACTCCTTTTCTTAAAATCTTGCTTGATGATCTCTAATTCAGACAGGATTACTTGTAATTACTCCTCTATTGGCTGAGCGATTCCTTGACTTGGCATTAGGATATTGTCGTTGATTCTTTTACCCTACCACCAGACATACTCGGGGGTCGTCATTGGTCCCATGGCGAGTCCCTTCATTCTACGGGTTTGGTTCCACACATTTGATATCTCACGAACTCTCTTCTTATAATTATCGCCCTTGTATGAAAATCGCACTGAGCTAGCACTTGCATCACAGGTATGAACCGCCTTGATTGATACTGCCTCATCACGAGTAGTGGAGCGTATCCAACGGCTCCCCATATCCCAAGTAGGGGGACCCAGTCAAAGTCTCCACACCAATACAAGAACTCATCAGGGATCATCCATGGAGCTCTCCATTCGACGTCTTCAACTTGTAAATTATAGAGAATTGCTATCCATTTCTCTTCAGAAAGGTCGTCTCGCCTCGGTGTAGCCACTAATTCCTTCAACGGAGAGTAGTTCTCGGGAAAAACTCTATATGAGACATTTTCTACCTTCCAAAAGTGGCTATGGAACCACGATAGCAAAAGCTGCGCACATCCTATGAACCTCCCATCGCCCGCTCTCTTGCAAGCATTCAATAATCTGAAAGTTTCAGCTAAGATCGCAGGGACGGGTGTGACCCCTTTATAAAGTCTATCGAATAGGTCTGAGACTGCTTCATCTACATGTCCTAATGCCTTAGGAAAGACGACCAAAACGTAGATGCTTAAAGCGAAAACGTCAACCCTCTTTTTCATATCCGGATGTGCTAGAATTAGATCTCTCAAGTTCTTCCAAGGAATACATTTACTGTCTCCCTTTTGCTTAATCCGAGCTGCAACCCACTGCTTAGCATCCCCGTGATATTCATCAATTTCTTTACAAAGGTCAGGACGTTAGCAGCTCTGGAATAGGCTTTGTCAGCTTTAATTCTCGGGCAACGAAGTAAGGCCATGTACTCCTCCACGGTAGGTACCAAATCAATTCTCCCAAAAGTGAAGCAACTGTAGGCGGGATTCCAAAACTGAGCGAGAGCTCAGAATAAATGCTTGTCCACCTTTATATCGAGTACATAGGGTAAGTCACCGTAGTTATAGTAAAATAGCTGCTTGATCTCGTCACCCTATGAGTCACATATCTCCTTTAATTCTTGCAGGTTATTCTGAGTCACACTGATGCGGGTGAAATCCCATAACTCTGATTCATATCCCTCGATCAAACTATCTCCTTTCTCTCATTACATACTCTCGGACCATACTCGAACGGCCGCATTATCCTCCACTCTATCAAGAAACCCCTTTTCCATGCTAAGCTTTTCTATCTAGTAACCGAACGTGAATCAACACCCTTTTATGATGAAATGCCATGCAATAACAGCAAAACACAACAAGTCAGTATTATGTACAAAAAAGAACTCAAAGCAAATAGGAAATAATCAAGCACCTATTTGGGTAACCACTAAGGTTTGGCGTGATTCTACCTAAGGTAGACTCTTAGGGCTCATTACATGTGGTTTGGTTCTAAAGTAAGGCTACCCATACCGGCAGATTCCTCAATCATCACCCATTATAGGCTCATATGGACCGAGTTCAGTTCAGGGGGAATACATTTCCCTACGGCTATACGGAGATGAAAATCTCACGAAGACGCAGGTACGGATGTATCCCTAAAGCAATCCACTATCCTATACGGAGGTGAAGACCTCACGAGGAATAGTTTCTTACTCCCACTTAAGAGGGTAAAATTGACCAATTGATGTGATGCGATATGCAAAGATACATCGAAAGATTTAAACCACAGAACAGGCATATTATAAAGAAAACCATGAAAGTAAAGAATAACATGTAATGAAATAATCGTGATTTTAAACCAGATTTTCAAATTTCGACGAAAAGACAGAAATTAATCAATTTTCTGGCTTGACTCTCATATTTATCCCTAGTGGAGTCGCCAAGCTGTCGAAAGCATTTTTGACAAGAGAGTCGACTTTTTTTTTTTAAGTAAAAACGGGAGTCGCCACCAATCTTTTTTATATGAGGTGTGATCAGGCCACCTCTTAAAATTTGTTTTAAAATGTTTTGTTTTACTAAAACGACTTTGGTCTACTAAATTTGAGAAAACAGGTCCGGAAGTCGGTTACGTGCGAGGAAGGATTAGCACCGTCGCCACTCCCAAAGTTGGTACCTAATCGATTAATTAGTGCCTTAATGTTGAAAGTTAAAAATCGAGAACGAATTTAAAATACGATCCTTTTTATTAGTGTTCATTTTTTAAAAATGTCTGAATTGAATTGAAACGAGCTTCAAGGGCCCACTCGTCTCGAGATAACAAAATGCCACGTCCCGTAAGTTAGGATACGACATTTGAACCCTCGAGAACAAGTTCGCCTTTAAATTTTTGAAACTTAATATTTTGAAATTTAAAAGGATATTTAGCTATTTAGGTTTAACAAGAAAATCGAAACCCCGTAAGTTAGGGCACGATTTCTCGAATTCCCGAAACGCGAAATATTACCTTTGTTTTTTGAAGGTTTTTTTGAATAATAACTAGTGCAATACTAAATGGCATGCATTATTTGTTTGGATTAAAATGAAACATATTATTGAATAAATGTAATGAGGCTATATTCATGAGGCGATGATATAAAATGAAAATATAGTGATGAGTCTAGAACAATGATACAAGAACACAATATTATACGAGTGAATAACTATAATACAAAAAATACGAAATAAACGAATTAAAATATACACCATGGCAATAATCTCACAATATGCACCATTTAAATGCTAGCATTAATAATTAAAGAACAATGAAATAAATAATATAAAAATAGATAATACATAAAACAATTTAAAATAAGTAACAAAACAATTTTAAGTAAATAATACATAATAAAGGTTCAAAGTAAATAATATATAAAGCAATTTAAAATAATATAAAAGGTTTAAAATAAATGATATATAAAATATTGAAATGAATAAATAAATAACAAATTAAAAAAGGTTAAAATCCAACAAATTAGGGACTAAATCAGAATAGAAATAAAATTAAGGATCTGAATTTAAAAAAATAAAATGAATTAGGGCCCGATTGGACGTGCGAAAAAATAAGGGGACCATTTGGGCAATTATCCCCTATTTGTAAAACGCAACGTCTCAAAGGGGACTAAAGTGAAACGAGTGTAAAACCGTTGGGCCAAATTCGAAAACAAAAAAGATCTAATTGAAATAGGCCAAAATAGGAAGGATTAGGATGGAAAATAGACCATTCGTTTTAAAAACACGCGGACCTGAGGCGGATCGGGTTTGACCCGCAACGACACCGTTTTCAGTGTCTATCTCTTCAAATGGTCTGAGGACTAGATTGAAGCAGAAATGAAAACCTCGTGATAGAAATAGAAAAATTAAAAACATGTAGGACCACATTAGAACGCGTCGCAAAAGCGAAGGGTCCTTTTGCGCAATTAGACCCTTTATCGAAAACACGCGGATCCCCTAAAGCGAGTCGGGTCGCGCGTAGGTCAAGGCCAAGCAGCGCCGTTTTGGCGCTAATAACCCCCACCTGAAACGAAGTCGTTTTCATCTGTTATAAAAGCTAAAAATCTGTCCAAAAAATCAATTTTTCCCCTCTTTTAAAAAAAAAAACAAAACCCTTTTCTTTTAAAATTCTCTCCTTTACCAATCTGGGGTTTGGCTAACTCCGGCAATTCTCCGCCATAACTCCGCCGCGGGCGGTGGCCGGAGATGCCAAAATCAAGTATTTTTAACCCCCCCTTTTTTAAAAACCCTCTCTATTAAAAAAACTTTTCGAAACCCTATACTTTTTTAGAAGGTAAAAGAAAGATTCGTAAAATAAAAAGGGTTTCAGCGCCTTTCGAACCCTCGTGGTTCGCTCGCCGATGATAGTGCATTCGATTCAGGTAACCCCTTTTCACTTTTATTTTCTTGCTTTATTATTTCTGAAATAAAAATTAAAAAATAAAGAAATAAATAATATATGTGAAAAAATCAGCTTGTTTCTGTTTTTGATTTCTGATGTTCGTAAAAAAATACAAGTGATTTATTTCGGCTTTTATAGCCGAGTTACAAATTCGTTTTTGTCTGTTTTCATTTTGTTTTCTCTGTTTGTTCTTTGTCTTTTTCTTCTTTGTTCTGTTGTGCGTTGGTCTTGGTTTTGCAGGTGGTGCTAGAGGCGTGGAGGCGTGGTGGCATGCGCGGGGGATCTGCTGACGTGCGGTGGCCAATGGCGGCTGATCAGAAGACAGGGGTCAGAAGACCCTAGGTGCGGCGCACCTAGGGTTTAGTTCTTTTTTTTTTCTGATTTGGGTTGCATTATTGGGCTTCGGGTTTGGTTGATTTTATTGGGTCTGTATTAGGTTGATTTGCTTAGTTTGGGTCTGGTTTGGGCTTAATTTGGGTTGGTTTAATTTGTTTGGGTCAGGTTTGGGTTTTTGACGGGCCCGGGAAAAATTTGGGTCCTACAGGGTTTCAGACGTTTCTTTTGGGATCTTAGATTAAGCAACGCAATTAGGCATATGGTGCATCTATTTTTAGATTAGTCATTAAACTTTTAGTTTATTTTTATTTTAGTCACTTGATGAGAGCCGAATAGGGTGGTATTAGTTTCGGGTCAAGCTCTTGGAGAGTTGTTGAGTGGTTTATTTGATGAAATGACGGTGTAAGTGAATTGAGTTAAATGCGATATTTGAGGTAGAGAAGGCTTTTGGGTTCAATGGCAAGAGTTGAGATGGTGAAGAATGGTGGTATTGTTTAGTGAGTGGCTTGGTTTAGACTAGAGAAGTTGCTTTGGTGACTAGTGTAGGAGATGAAGATGAAGAGAAGGTACTATGGTGACTGGCTAAGGTAGTGGGGAAGATAGTTTCCCACATAATTTTTAAAAAAAATTACCATATCATAACCCGATTAAATATTAAGAATTCAATGATTAAAAAATGAATTTGGATAATCAGTGATCAAAATAGAAACAAACGAAAAGTTTAGTAAGTAATTAGGTAGATTATTATAAATCATTTGATTAAGTTGGTATTACAGGTTAATTAAGTACAAATTAGTTGAGAAAAGATAAAAATACCCTTACTTTAGAAAATAAATTGTATTATTTTGAAGGTGTTTTTGTCATTTTATATAGAAAAATAGAAAAATATACACATAATAAAATTTGAACCCATAACTCTTTAGTTTTATTTATTTATTTACATTTGTACTTTTATCTTTCAACGAAAGGCTCGTTCGTTATTTATATTATCTTTTGTAAATATATTTGTTGTATAATTTTATATTTTACTTACATCATGAATGTGTTATAATTTAATATATATAAATTAACTCAAATTATGTTACATTTAATATGATCCGAGTTTTAATCTTATTCACTGGTCAAATACAATAATTCAAGTTAAACTATAATAAATTGGGTAAACATACATCACTTAAAAATGTCACTTTTTGTTTTAAACTAAAGTCACATCCTTTAATTAAGTTTATCTTATATAATTTTCAAATCTTACAAAAATAACCATTCTACTCATTTTATGAATATTTATGCTCTTTCAAAAAGTAAAAGGATCAAAATATTACAAAATGCACGATACATGAACAATACTTTTAGAGATAATATTACATTTGGTATTTGTATTTTTATAAAATATTCAATGTGGTATTTGTACTTCAAAAATATTCAATGCATTACTTGAACTATCAATGTGTGTTTTATTATGATACTTGTGCTTTAAAAAAAGGTTTAATGTAGTAATATATGTTTTATTAAGGTTTTTGGTGTTAACATTATTAGTGAAATGCTAAACCAATAATTCAACACATAGTTTTTTTTCTTTCCAAATGATAAGTCGACTTGAATAATATAATACTATATAAAAAAAACTAAATAAAACAAAGAATATTAATGGAAATATTCAATTTTAACCTAAGTGTATATTAAAAGCATGGGCTTAGGGTAATGCATAGATGTAGAGACATAAAAGGCCCAATACTCTTATCGGGCCGAATGCCAAAATTACAGTATACAAAATCTTTTGATGGTACAATAATGGAAAAGAGTAGCAGTAAATGAGAATTACCGGTGGAAGCCAAGTCAAATATTTTTTGTCCATATCCAAAAAGCCAAGCACCTGACATCAAGCATACTCTTTTGAAGTACAAATGAAGTCCCTCATGCTATATTAAGCAATTAATATAAGAGTTTTGTGATCATGAAAATGTAAAACTCCTGCAGCTGGAATTTTATTTAAAGTGTTTGTACATATTTGTTTAATCCACTGAACTTATATACACATAGCAGAATGTTCATTCTGTGGCAACTGTTAAGACATTATTATGGAGCTAAGCAGGTGTTAGTGTTCACGTTAATGTGAAAGGATTGAAGGCTAAACAAAAAGTTCTGTTGTGATTTTGAAACATAACTTCTGCAATATTCAGAGACAAAACAAAATACCGGCTGATCTTTATCAGAGCCAGGTTTCGATCCTGGGACCTGTGGGTTATGGGCCCACCACGCTTCCGCTGCGCCACTCTGATTGTTGGTAACTCGGTTGCAATTTAAAACTTTTAACAATATAGAGACACAAAGCTGAAATTACAAATAGACCCTACAATTGTTGGTGATTTTAGGTTATATCAATTTGAATTAATTGGATTTTGGATTTTTTTTTTTTTCACAAAATTTGAATTTTGATTAGATGGATTTAAATTGTTGATTTTTATGATTAAGTTAAGTTTGGATTTCAATTGATGAAAGTTGACTGATCTAATTATGACCTAATGTGAAAATATGGATATAAACCTCTGTTTTATTTGGTTGGTGATCATTGTAAACAATTCTGTCCTAATTAAAATGTTATAGTTGATTTTCTTTTCTTAAAATTTTTTAAACTTTAACCTCGCTTATGTTAATTAATTAGATTTTATAAATATACATATCTAAAAACAATTTTATTGAGAATATATTTAATTTTTATCAATTATAAGAATTGAAATTAAAAATTTTAACCAACGGGATAAATTTATTTTTATAGCAAAAAAGGGTCAAACAAATGACTTTGTTAACATTTGAGTCATGATATGTAAAATTATTTTTGATAATAGAATTATCAGTATGTAATACTATTTAGAATTACTTAACATATTACCATACTAATTTATTTTGGTATTCTTTTTGCACTTTGTCGTAACTATTTTTTGATGAAACAGTAAACGACGCGGTCGACTCGATTTTTGAAAACGAAAAGGAAGGGAGTCGCCACCGATCTTTATTTGGGTGTGATTGGATCACCTTTGTTTTAATAAAACGTCTCGGTTTATTAAAACGATGCTTTTGGTCTACGAAAATTTGAGAAAAATGGGTTCGGAAGTCAATTACGTGCGAGGAAGGATTAGCACCCTCGACACGCCCGAAATCGGTACCAAATTGATTGGTTAATGTCCTATTGTTGAAAACTTAGAAATGGTTGGAAAATAGATACTTTTATTTCCAAAACTTGAAGGAATTGGAAGGGACGTTAAGACTTTCTTAGTTTCGAAGAGGTAAAGCATCAAGTCCAGTAAGTTAGGGCGCAATACTTTAGATTTCCGAAACTATGCTCGCCTTTTAAAACTTAGTTTTATTTGGAGAGGATATTCCATCATTTGTCGAACGAGAAACCAGAACCCAGTAAGTTAGGGCCTGATTTCTCGAGAATCCAAATTAGGAATATTGCCTCTACTTTAGAAGGAAGAAAAGAAACTTATCTCGAAGTATCTAGATGTCGAGTCCAGTGAGTTAGGGCGCGACACCTCGAATTTCCGAGATTAAGTGTTTTGTTTAAAATTTGAATTGCAATTTCAAAAGAGATATCCCATTGTTTAATTTTAAACGAGAAAAACCGAAGCCCAGTAAGTTAGGGCTCGATTCACTCGAATTGCTAATACGGGATGTCGATCTAAAACTTGAATTTGCGATTTTTGAAAGGGACGTTCCGTTGTTTAACATAAACGAGAAAAATCGGAACCCAGTAAGTTAGGGCTCGATTTTCCCGAATTGCTAACACGGAAATATCGGTCGTTATAAAATCGAGAAGTCGAAGAACAGTGAAATGTCGATGAGAATATGAGTGATGGCGACAGAAAAAGCATCGTGACAATGATGTATTTGACGATGATAAAAATAATGATAATGATAATGATAGTAATATATATAAAATAAATAAAAATATATACATATAAAAGCAAAATATAATAATAGTAATAATATAGTGATAAATATAATATATATGTGCATAGATGTAGTCAATAATATATATGTACGTAAAATAATAATATGATATCAGTAATAATGTAATAATATAGTAACATTAGTATAGTAATATACGTACGTAAAATGTGATAATAATATTGATAATAGTAATAATGATTAATAAGTAAATAGTATAATACATGCAAAAGAATAAGCAAGTATATATTATAATATAATAGTAATAGTAGAGATATAATAGTAATATACATATAAGTAATAATAATAATAGTGAAAATAAAAGAATAATAGTAGCAATATTAAAATAATAATATAGTATGTATGTGCATGGAAATAATAATAATACTGTCATAGTAATAATGGTAGTATAGTAACGATAACAATAGTAATAATAATATATGCATATAAAAATATGGTAATATAGCAATAGTAGTATTAATAATAATACCATAGGATGATAAATAATAGTAATAATAATGACCTAGTAATAATAGTAATATAATAAAAATATAGTAAGGATAGTAATAATATACGTACATGGGAATGATAATGATACTATATAATAATAATAATAATAGTGGTAGTGAACCAATAATAGTAAGAATATAATCACAATAACAAATAATAATAATAATAGTAATAATAATAATAATAATAATAATAATAATAATAATAATATAGTAATAGTACCATAGTATTAAAAATACTAATATAGTAATATAGTGATAATAGTAATAATATAAGAAAAAACGCAACTTTAACTAAAAGGGATTGGATTGAAAATAAAACGAAATTCTGGGGGTCAATCTGAAGTAAACAAGAGAAGAAAGGGCTAAATTGCGTGCGAAAACAACCAAGAGGGACTAAAATGGTCAATACCCCTTAAATTCTCCACGCGCATATCCAGTTGGCAGCTTTAGGGACCAAATCCAAAACGAAATAAAACCTGAGGGCCAAATTTAAGAGAACCAAAAGACACAAAATAGGGCTTAATTGCGCGGGACTGTGAAGGTGAGGGACTGTTTGCGCAAATATCCCCTTTTAGGGTCATGCGCAGTAACTCCTACCATGAAACGACGCCGTTTTGTCTGATGGTTATTAAACCATCCTCATTTCCCCAAAAATCAGATTTCGTTTACCCTAAAATTTCCTTAACTCAGCAGCTCCCCCCTAACCTATCTTTCACTCAACTCTTCCTCTCCCTCTTTCTTCCGACCGATCGACGCCCCACCACAGTTCGGTGGTCAATGGTGAGCGGGGATGGGCCTTTGTGCCCTGTTTCAGAGTCTGTTAAGAGGCCGAGCTCTGGCCCCTCAAAACTCGAGAGAGGAAAACCTCCTCTCCTCTGCTCTTCGGCCTCGACGACGGAGGGATGGCTCCGGCGACGCGACCCCAAGCTCAGGTAATCTCTTTTTTCTTTTTTAGTTAAAAGTTTGAAGATGAGAAATAAAGATAAATAGAAATCAATGGTGACAATCGGAAGAAAAAAAAAAGCAAAAATCAACCTTCAAAATTATTCTTGTTTTTGATTTCCGATGGTTTCTTTTTTGTTCTTCTTTTTGACCGAAAATCCCCCCTTACATCTGTCTTCGAACCTTTGAATCTCTTATGGTGTTTGATTTTTGCTTGTATTTCTATTGATCAAAAAGAGAAAAAAAAAAGAAGAAGCCCCTTTACAGTATTCGTATTCGGCTTTTATAGCCATTGTTACAACCCTTCTTTGCTTTTCTTTCTGTCTTTTCTATTTAATGTTTGCAGGTTTGGGCGGTGCTGAGTGCAGTGGCCAGTGGCGGTGGCGACAGTGGGCAGAGCAAGTGGGTAGGGGCGCACTAGATTTGCGGCGCCACTTGTGTTAGGGGCTAGGGTTTTGTTTTTTTTTTCTTTTTTGATTTGGTATTGGGCTAATTGGGCCTGGTTAGTTGTAATTGGGTTTGGGTTTTAATTTGGGTTATGTTTGGTTGGGTTTAAAATGGGCTTGTAAGCCCGGGCAAAATTGGGGTTGTACAGCTGCCCCTCTTTGCTCGTTGTCGTGTAACGGGAACAGAGCAAAGACTTTTAAGAAAGACCAATTTTGCCCAGTACCGCTAAGTCTTGACTTATTCAGTGTTCTTATTCTTCAGGTAGCCTCATTCCAGTCCACCGCATCTTGTTGTTTAGTCTCCTTCACTGCTGCAACTTCTGAGGTATAGGATTTTTCGTTTTAATCTGATACTTCGATCTGCTCCTGCTATCTTCGATCTGCTCCCTGCAACATCAGGATTGCCAGATTTGCTATCTTCGATCTGCTCTTGCAACATCAGGATCGCCAAGACTTGCTAACTTCGATCTGCTCCTGCAACATCAGGATTGCCAGACGTGCTAACTTTCATCTGCTCCTGCAACATCAGGATTGCCAGATTTGCTATCTTCGATCTGCTCCTGCAACATCAGGATTGCCAGACTCGCTAACTTTCATCTGCTCCTGCAACATCGGGATTGCCAGACTTGCTAACTTCGATCTGCTCCCGCAACATCAGGGAGATAAGATCTGCTATCTTCAATCTGATCCACTGCAACATCAGGATTACCAGATTTGTTATCTTTGATCTGCTCCACTGCAAACTCAGGGAGATAAGATCTGTTCTTCAATCTGCTTCTGCAACATCAGGATTGCCAGATTTGCTATCTTCGATCTGCTCCTGCAACATCAGGATTGCCAGATTTGTTATCTTTGTTCTGCTCCACTGCAAACTCAGGGAGATAAGATCTGTTCTTTAATCTGCTCCTGCAACATCAGGATTGCCAGATTTGCTATCTTCAATCTGCTCCTGCAACATTAGGATTGCCAGATTTGTTATCTTTGATCTGCTCCACTGCAAACTCAGGGAGATAAGATCTGTTCTTCAACCTGCTCCTGCAACATCAGGATTGCCAGATTTGCTATCTTCAATCTGCTCCACTGCAAACTCAGGGAGATAAGATCTGCTCTTCAATCTGCTCCTGCAACATCAGGATTGCCAGATGTGCTGTCTTTGATCTACTCCACTGCAAACTCAGGGAGATAAGATCTGTTCTTCAATCTACTCCTGCAACATCAGGATTGCCAGATTTGCTATCTTCAATCTGCTCCACTGCAAACTCAGGGAGATAAGATCTATTATTCAATCTGCTCCTGCAACATCAGGATTGCCAGATGTGCTGTCTTTGCTCTGCTTCCTGCAACTTCAGGAAGGTCAAATCTGCTATTTTTAATCTGATCCCTGCAAACTCATGGATCACCAGACTGATGTCTTCGATCTGCTTCCTGCAACTTCAAGAATGTCAAATCTGCTATCTTCAGTCTTTGATTTGCCCCGCTAAGGGACAACATCTGAGATCTTTGATATTGCTACATCGTTCTCTGCGGAACCTGTCTTGTAGAATTAGTTTTATGTGCTTATGCTTATGCAAATGATGTGGATGTTATGGTCGAAATGACTCAAATGCTCCTAACTACGTGTGTTATGAATGCAGAATGTCATGAGAATGATGCTTTTCCACAATGATTAAGATGCACTGATCGTAATAAATCGAATGCTCCTACTTAAATGGTATCATGGAGGACATTTGCATGAATGCAGAATGCCATGATAATGATTATTTGTTAAAAATGTATAAGGATCACGATACGATGATCACACGCTCCTAATGATGATGAATGAATGAAATGACCCATTTTTATGCTTAGAGTTGTCACTGTTCGTCGTCCACCAGAGTCGTACAACCCTGATATCTCGCTTTTGCTGGTACCTTTGCCAGAAACTCAAAGAAACAATCATATTTTGCTCAAACAATTTGCCCCAATGTAACTTCAAGGTCCACTCCACGGCACCTATAGGACTTTAAGGCTTATACCATCTTCAGACCATCCTATTGCGACTTAAGGATACAAAATTTGTGTCGTCTTCAATTTATTCCACCAGGACTCAGGGGTATAAAACTTGTAAACTATTTGGTCCACTGCACCTTACCATTCCTGGGGGTCGCGACCAAGTGTGCATGCGTGGATACAGAATATCATTTTTTCTCGCGAATGATTCCCCTTTTACATATGGGTTAACATTGCCCTTTTCCGTCAAGATAGTATTACCGACGTAATATCTTGTCATTTCGTTCAATCACCACATTTGACAAAGTCCGAAGAGATAGCCTCAGTTCAGACCTTTCCTCCACTAATGTTTCTATCCCTTAAACTTGAGGAGTTTTAAGCAATAATCCTGTTTCAGGTTCTTGTACTATTTAGAAATATCCAGAGTAATATGCAAAACTCCTTCTGTGAAAGTGTATTAATCCATGAATCATTATTTCTAAGCACAAATGCTTGAAAAATATTGAAACAATAGACAAGAAGGAAATTGATTAGGAGGATAGCTTGAAACAAACAAGTTAAGCAAAGATGACAAATGCAATCGGAAGGAAATTTATTAGCAGTGTATTTTGCAAGGAAAATAACCACAAATAACAGAAATGGGTAAAATAGAAATTAGGTGCCCCGGATATCGCAGCCTGAGCTTCTCTGTTCAAACTTCTTGAGGACCATTTTAGGCTCAATATGTGTTTAGGGGATCTGGAGTACTTTGTCGATGCCCCAAGACTTAACACATTTCCTCATTGTCAGTTCAAGCGCAGCAAGACTGCTGTATGCCCTACTTTCGATCACAATTTGAGCTGCCCTTCTCGGGTTTTCAACTCAAATCCCCTTTGATCCTAAGGCGCCCTTTGCGGGTTTTCGCCTCGACCTCTCCTTTTTCCTTTTTTCTTTTTTCATGTTTTTTCGTTTTTTTAGTGTTTTTTTTGTGTTTTTTTGTGTCTTTTTTTTTTTGCAAAACTTTTTCTTTGAATCTGAACTTCACCAAATTGGGCAGGTCCTTACCATCCATCTTGATTAGTATCCATGTTTCCCCCGAACAAGCCTTCTTGGCTGCATAAGGCATTTACTTTTCCTTTTAGAGTCCCTTTTGAATAAGAAGACCCTTTCCTAATGCCCAGTCCTTCTCCTGAAATTCTTTTGAGCGAACACTTTTGTCACAAGCCCCTATCATCCATTTTTGGTACATTCGACCACAAGTACTTCCAATCAAGCTTGCTATAGACATTCTGCTTCATCCAACCAAATCAAAGCTTGGGAAAAGGAATCTTATCTTCCACAATTGTTTTCCTTTTAATAAACCAATGGGAAAGATGCCCCGGTGAAAGTCCTGGCCAACTTTCAAGAAACCTAGAAGGTAAATGGTAACTTCTCTATGCCAACCTTTACAAGTCTCAGTCATTTTTCAAAAATTTTGAATGGTTTTTGGCTGCCATTGTTGCATCGATATGATGTCTGATCTTTGAATAGACTGTAAATTTGTGCCATTACGTTAAACACGTTTTTTTTTTCTTATTGCCACACCCTTCTTCTTCTTCTTCCCCCCTCCCTTTTTTTTTGTTTTTTTTGAAATTTGAATTTTGATAACTGTTGACTTTGTAACTTTGGCATATGAAGCGACCTTCTCCCTTTCAGTGAGGTAACCAATGACCATGAAAATGAATCGATGTTGGCTAAGAGCTTTTAAGGAGACTGGCTTGATAACGTCCATGCCCCACATATAGGGAATCTATGAACCTCTTGTCCGTTGTAGAACCGTTAACATGGGTTCTTTAAATATCAATCTTAACAGCATACCCACATTTCAGTAACCTAGGTGTGTCTTGGTGATCATATGATAACCTCTTTGAATTCTTGAAGATAATTCAATGATGTCTTGCCTTATTCCCGCAGTGGGCTAATCTTCCATTTTCATCTCCCTCGTTAGCTCGTAGTGTCCGCTGTCACCTCGTAAGGTAAGATCTACCACTTTTAACAAGTTAGGAAATAAGTTACAATCTCTGTCATCTTCCAAGTCCCTAGATCCCTCTAAACACATATCCCACTAGAAAGGGAGTCAGTAATAGCGTCGCTCATGTCATTGATATTTGGGACCCATTGTAGGTATGAAAGTGACTTCCAGAGAACAAATGATTCCAAGAATGGTTATTTATGAATGAAGAATAAAAGAATATTCAATAGAATGTATAGCATGAAAAAAAAAATATTTGTTCAAAAAGATGCATTTTACTGAAATAGTAATTCTGAGCACGAGCCTATTTCACAAAAGAGATCTTATTGCTTCTAGGCCTAAAACAACAAGTATATTTCGTACATTACTCTAGGTAAGCTCCTAAATGCTACAGGAATTTCTTCCGCAGTCTCATTGCTCAAAACGCTCCCAAGTTCATGCTTTTGCTTTTGGCGCGTCATCTATCTCCACAATACCCATTTTGATGAATTTTTCCACCAACTTCTTGAAAGCTGTGCAATTTTCTATCGAATGTCCTGTAACCCCTGCGTGATACTCGCACTGGACATTTAGGTTACACCATTCTGGGTATGGAGGTTGCAGTGGTTTTATATAACGAGGAGCTACAACGTGCATATCAAATAAGTTCTGGTATAACTCCCTATACGTCATGGGAATAGGAGTAAACTGAAGCTTATCTGATCTCGATCTTGGATTGGGTTTTTGCTTTGGGGGTACCGGGTGACTGGTGACTGCCCCCTTTGGCTGGTTTATTGTAAACGGCTTCGGGTGACCCTTGGTATACCCACTCATGTTATCTACATCCTTGTCTTTCCTCTTTGGGGCTTTTGAAGCCCTCTCCCCTTTTTTCTTTGCCTCTGGTAGGCCAATAACAACGCGATTGACTTGATCATTACCGGGGCCCATCGGAGAGTTCAGCAGTACCGAGGTATCAGTCCTATATTGAGATCTGATAGTGACAGGTACCTCACGGGAGTGCGCGCCTGGTTGAGTCGGAGCACTTATTGGGGAATAAACGATGTCTTCATCATCATCTGCATTGTTGGCCACTGGGTCACTCCTTTTTTCAAATCCTCCGGCTAATAACTGAGCTAGCTGGCCGATCATGTTCTTTTGGAAGTCTAGCATTTGCTCTCGCATTTCTTGTTGAATTTGGGACAATTGCTCTTGCATCTGTATTTGCCTTTGCTCTATCCTCACCAACCTTTGTTCCATGTTTTCCAGGTTAACTGAAACATTTTACCTAATTAGGGTCCCTTTCGTAAAGGTCTAACGCAAATGAATGTAATGTAATGCGCATGTAGTGCGAATGCATGAATGCAAAGAGGCATCGATTCTGATCAACTTCATTTTAGGAAACTTTATTAGAAAACAAGTTCTTTTACATAAAACGGACTACTATATGCTTTCGTCCTAACCCCTAAAGGTTTCGGTATCCCAAGTAATGGAGTTAACTCTTGACTATGATCAGACTGTAGCCCATATTTTATGCTTAACATATCCACCTGTAATGCCAAAATCTGTAAACGACCAGCTATCTCTTGAATCTGAACTATCATTTCCCTCATGAGGTAATCTTAACTTGATGATCATAAGAATAATGAAGTTCTTCTTTCCAACATTCCTCTCTCGTTTCAAAAGGCTCAATCCGCAGTTCGTAATTGTGTAATGCTGATTTTAACTCTTCGATTCTACGCTTTATTTCCTTAACTTCAACTCGATTGCCGAGTAACAGCTTCGAGGGTAGTGAAGAGACTGTCCCAACTTAGCATCAATTTTTCAAAAAAGTATCGATCATTTACTCTAGCTAGCGTCGTACTCTGAGGGATTCTTCCGCTTTCATGGCTCATAAAGATTAGAGTTTTTCTAGACGAAGAAGGAATTGCGGAGCTCTGGATATTTTAGATTGTACCTGTTCAGTAGCTTTTCCCATTCTAACCACAGGTGAAAGTCGTCTATTCTGATTCGTCTCTTTGGATCTATCAAATGGGGTCAATACAAATTCCTTTTACTTCTTCACACGAACCAAATCCCTTGCAATGTTGTTTGGATCACAATGATGAGCCAAGAAGTTCACAACAACCTATCCTTTCATCCTAGATGGTTCCACTAAATCCAACGCCCATTTTTCAGAAAGAAATTTCCATCATTGCCCCTTGATACTGACAGAATACGAACTTCGACTTGGGTGAAATTAGTGCTGATAGAAACACCACCAGAACGCAGCATCGGCTCGGCACTATGGTTGCTCCTCTGTGAAGCATTGGATAAGACTTCCAATCTTTTCCTGAGGCTTCTTGTCTTAACCGCATAAGCTCTCTAGTTAGCACTTTGTTAATTGCAAATATATCAAGGAATGGAGCTCCAAAGAAATATGTGTAGGCCATTTCAGCTCTCCAACATTAAAGCATGGCAAGTCTGCAGAGAAGCGCGACTGTGTGTTGTGATGGTCGAAAATAATTATAGACAGTAATCTCTGGATTCTCAGCTTCACCATTGACATTCTTCATACTTCTCTGCTTCAATAAAACACCTGATCTTTGCACAACTGCTTGCTCAATCCATCTGATCTCGTATTCATGATTGGATGGATTGAATTTTATCCTCAGGTTCTTAAGGTTTCGTTTAGCCATGGTCCAGTCCAGGGAGTATGGATCTATGGCATTCTGATTGGCAAAAAAAAATCCACAACGGACTAGGACGAATTATCATCAATATTCAGGGAAATGCCTCACTGAGTGGCTATGAAACTTGAATGGAAACTTCTATAGCCAAGGGCACCTCTTCCAATGTCTGTGAAGTTGCTCTGATTATCTTGAAAGATTGGCCAACAAGTAAACACCCTTGTTTTACAGTGTGCTACCTTAAAATAACATCCATCACCTTCAGCGCTTCTTGAGGGTTTTCAGATTCCTGTCCGCGCCGAGCATTTTGAGTTGCTTGGGTGTCTTTGCAACAAAGCTGATTTGACTGATAAGGCCGTTTAATTCTTTTCCTGTTTTGCCCATTTGAGTAATCAGGTCTTGCATTACCATTGTCTCTGTTAGATGTAATATCTTCAAATACAACTGTGAACTCCTGCTTGTTATTTGGAAGAGCGTCAACAGTAAATAAACCTTTCTCCCCGTCGTAAGCAAAGTCCTTTCCAGCCAAATCCTTGTCACAGGTCTCTTGCACTCTGCCAATCACTTTCCTTCCAACATTCTTACCGTCTACAGGGTGATTATCTTCCCATGACAGAGGAACGCTGTAATGGTAGAAGTGTCTATCCGTATCCTTCCCGCTCACTTTGAAGTGATTGGAGAGTATAATTACTTTCTATCTTTTAGTTCCAAAACCATGCCTGGTCATAAAATGTCGTACAATCTTCTTCACTTCCAAATCAGCTTTGATCAGCACAACATCAGGAAGCACAGGTGGCTGAGATTTTAGCACTGCCCCATTTCCTTTTGCTCAAATGTATCCAGGCCCTTCTAACTGCCTAGGTTCTAACTATATACAAACGACTGCATTGTCTTCCATTTTATCAAGGAACCTGTTTTCCATA
Source organism: Gossypium australe (assembly GCA_005393395.2). Lineage (NCBI taxonomy): Eukaryota > Viridiplantae > Streptophyta > Magnoliopsida > Malvales > Malvaceae > Gossypium > Gossypium australe. The sequence continues at coordinate 70,570,449 of CM016615.1, forward strand.
ACCAGCTTTCTAACTTAGAGACTGACCGTGAATCGATACCTCTAAAGAAGTGAGATGATATGCACAAAAATAAAACACAACGAGTTAGTATCGCAAAATATAAAGCCAGTAAAAAAGAACAAACACCTACCTGGGTGACCACTACGGTTTGACGTAGTTCTAAGGTGGGCTCCTAGGGTTCACTATATGAGGTTCAGTTCTATAGTTGAGGTACCCGAACCAGCAGATTCCTCGATCCTCACCCATTATAGGCTCATATGGACCAAGTTCGGTTCAGGGGAATACATTTCCCTATGGCCATGCGGAAGTGAAAACTTCACGAAGACATAGGTACGGATGTATCCCGAAAGCAGTCCACTAGCCCATGCGGAGGTGAAAACCTCACGAAGGCATAGCTTCTCGCTCCCACTTAAAGGGTGTGACCACAACGGTCATGCAATGCAATGCCAAAGTATTTACGAGACCCAATATTGAAAGTGCATTAAAAGAAGCATGATTTTTCGAAACCATTTTCCAATTTTAATCAAAAGGACAAGAATCAATCAATCTATGGCCTGACTCTCGAGTGGAGTCGCCAAGCTGTCGTAACCATTTTTTGATGAAACAGTAAACGACGCGGTCGACTCGATTTTTGAAAACGAAAAGGAAGGGAGTCGCCACCGATATTTATTTGGGTGTGATCGGATCACCTTTGTTTTAATAAAACGTCTCGGTTTATTAAAACGATGCTTTTGGTCTACGAAAATTTGAGAAAAATGGGTTCGGAAGTTAATTACGTGCGAGGAAGGATTAGCACCCTCGACACGCACGAAATCGGTACCAAATTGATTGGTTAATGTCCCATTGTTGAAAACTTAGAAATGGTTGGAAAATAGATACTTTTATTTCCAAAACTTGAAGGAATTGGAAGGGACGTTAAGACTTTCTTGGTTTCGAAGAGGTAAAGCATCAAGTCCAGTAAGTTAGGGCGCAATACTTTAGATTTCCGAAACTATGCTCGACTTTTAAAACTTAGTTTTATTTGGAGAGGATATTCCATCATTTGTCGAACGAGAAACCAGAACCCAGTAAGTTAGGGCCTGATTTCTCGAGAATCCAAATTAGGAATATTGCCTCTACTTTAGAAGGAAGAAAAGAAACTTATCTCGAAGTATCTAGATGTCGAGTCCAGTGAGTTAGGGCGCGACACCTCGAATTTCCGAGATTAAGTGTTTTGTTTAAAATTTGAATTGCAATTTTAAAAGAGATATCCCATTGTTTAATTTTAAACGAGAAAAACCGAAGCCCAGTAAGTTAGGGCTCGATTCACTCGAATTGCTAATACGGGATGTCGATCTAAAACTTGAATTTGCGATTTTTGAAAAGGACGTTCCGTTGTTTAACATAAACAAGAAAAATCGGAACCCAGTAAGTTAGGGCTCGATTTTCCCGAATTGCTAACACGGAAATATCGGTCGTTATAAAATCGAGAAGTCGAAGAACAGTGAAATGTCGATGAGAATATGAGTGATGGCGACAGAAAAAGCATCGTGACAATGATGTATTTGACGATGATAGAAATAATGATAATGATAATGATAGTAATATATATATAAAATAAATAAAAATATATACATATAAAAGCAAAATATAATAATAGTAATAATATAGTGATAAATATAATATATATGTGCATAGATGTAGTCAATAATATATATGTACGTAAAATAATATATGATATCAGTAATAATGTAATAATATAGTAACATTAGTATAGTAATATACGTACGTAAAATGTGATAATAATATTGATAATAGTAATAATGATTAATAAGTAAATAGTATAATACATGCAAAAGAATAAGCAAGTATATATTATAATATAATAGTAATAGTAGAGATATAGTAATAGTAATATACATATAAGTAATAATAATAATAGTGAAAATAAAAGAATAATAGTAGCAATAATAAAATAATAATATAGTATGTATGTGCATGGAAATAATAATAATACTGTCATAGTAATAATAGTAGTATAGTAACGATAACAATAGTAATAATAATATATGCATATAAAAATATGGTAATATAGCAATAGTAGTATTAATAATAATACCATAGGATGATAAATAATAGTAATAATAATGACCTAGTAATAATAGTAATATAATAAAAATATAGTAAGGATAGTAATAATATACGTACATGGGAATGATAATGATACTATATAATAATAATAATAATAGTGGTAGTGAACCAATAATAGTAAGAATATAATCACAATAACAAATAATAATAATAATAGTAGTAATAATAATAATAATAATAATAATAATAATAATATATAGTAATAGTACCATAGTAATAATAATACTAATATAGTAATATAGTGATAATAGTAATAATATAAGAAAAAACGCAACTTTAACTAAAAGGGATTGGATTGAAAATAAAACGAAATTCTGGGGGTCAATCTGAAGTAAACAAGAGAAGAAAGGGCTAAATTGCGTGCGAAAACAACCAAGAGGGACTAAAATGGTCAATACCCCTTAAATTCCCCACGCGCATATCCAGTTGGCAGCTTTAGGGACCAAATCAAAAACGAAATAAAACCCGAAGGCCAAATTTAAGAGAACCAAAAGACACAAAATAGGGCTTAATCGCGCGGGACTGTGAAGGTGAGGGACTGTTTGCACAAATATCCCCTTTTAGGGTCATGCGCAGTAACTCCTACTATGAAACGGCGCCGTTTTGTCTGATGGTTATTAAACCATCCTCATTTCCCCAAAAATCAGATTTCGTTTACCCTAAAATTTCCTTAACTCAGCAGCTTCCCCCTAACCTATCTTTCACTCAACTCTTCCTCTCCCTCTTTCTTCCGACCGATTGACGCCCCACCACAGTTCGGTGGTCAATGGTGAGCGGGGATGGGCCTTTGTGCCCTGTTTCAGAGTCTGTTAAGAGGCCGAGCTCTGGCCCCTCAAAACTCGAGAGAGGAAAACCTCCTCTCCTCTGCTCTTCGGCCTCGACGACGGAGGGATGGCTCCGGCGACGCGACCCCGAGCTCAGGTAATCTCTTTTTTCTTTTTTAGTTAAAAGTTTGAAGATAGAAATCAATGGTGACAATCGGAAGAAAAAAAAAAGCAAAAATCAACCTTCAAAATTATTCTTGTTTTTGATTTCCGATGGTTTCTTTTTTGTTCTTCTTTTTGACCGAAAATCCCCCCCTTACATCTGTCTTTGAACCTTTGAATCTCTTATGGTGTTTGATTTTTGCTTGTATTTCTATTGATCAAAAAGAGAAAAAAAAAAAAAAGAAGAAGCCCCTTTACAATATTCGTATTCGGCTTTTATAGCCATTGTTACAACCCTTCTTTGCTTTTCTTTCTATCGTTTCTATTTAATGTTTGCAGGTTTGGGCGGTGCTGAGTGCAGTGGCCAGTGGCGGTGGCGGCAGTGGGCAGAGCAAGTGGGTAGGGGCGCACTAGGTTTGCGGCGCCACTTGTGTTAGGGGCTAGGGTTTTGTTTTTTTGTTCTTTTTTGATTTGGCATTGGGCTAATTGGGCCTGGTTAGTTGTAATTGGGTTTGGGTTTTAATTTGGGTTATGTTTGGTTGGGTTTAAAATGGGCTTGTAAGCCCGGGCAAAATTGGGGTTGTACACACTTAATTCTAAAATGTTAATATTTTTAATTTTAAATTTATCAAATAAAATACTATAGTATTAAAACATTTAATTAACCTTTTAATACCAACGTAACAATTTATATCAAAATTACCATAATTTGCATCCTTCAAGCTGTCTTGGGAATATCTGTTTCATATAATTACACTTAAATCATTTATGTAAAAGATGTAAGGTTATTAATTTATTTCGATAAGTCAATAAATTTGAAACACCCCAAACCCGGCCCACGAGTCTCGACCAGATCTGGTATGTTCCTCGAGTAAAACGGTTCAAATCTGATTTATATCTTTTGAAAATCTTTGAGTAATTTTGGAAGAAAACTCGAATTGGATTGGGCTCAAGTTGGAAATCAGTTTATTTTTGAAACATAAGTTTTTATAAAAATTCCATTGTTAAGTTTCAAAACTTGAAGTTAAAAGATATGCCGAATTTGTTTTAGGTTCCATCTTTAGATTAAAAATCATTTTCTTTTAAGTGTCAAAACATTTAAAATTCATTCTTATATAAAATTTACTTAGTCTTTAATTTGATAAAAATTTCGTATGTTGAGAAAATAAATAACATGCATGCATAAAATAGTTCGTACTATGGCCTTATTACATCAAATAAACAAACCCAAAATAAATTTAGAGTACTTAAAAAAATAAAATATTCAGATAATAAAATTCCTTGCTGAGCATGGCCACCACTAAGCTCCTGCCGACCCGGCCCATCACTGATCGTCACCTGAAAAATGTTCCCACAACGGGGTGAGTCAAACAGACTCAATGTGTACATCCAACGCTAAGTCCAACAGATTTAGGCATATAACATATCATACATACACATATAACATTTAAATAAAATGATGCAATCCCGAACCCAACCTAGGTACCATCCGCTACACATCACCCGTACCAACCTGCACACCGTGGGGACTACTAAGTCAACCCTCCATCCGCTACACACCATCGAAGGCAGTCGCTGCAGTCGGCGTGCTCATCGCCCTTATATATTGTGGCATAGCCACCAGATAAACATATTGTGTCATGAGACACCACATTCAGATAATGTGACCGAAGTCACCACATTCAGATATCGTGACATAAGTCACCACATTCACTTCCCCTTTCATAATATCCCATATGCCCCATGTCATACAAATATTCACTAACCATGTCATATCCCTTATTCACATTCTTATCGATTCATGTAAGTGCCATAACAGATCATATTACAATCCTAGTAGGAATAGGAAAACGTACCTGAGTACTTTGTACCATTGCATGGTACCTTAGCCATATTTTTCACATTCTTAATAACACATGCATTAAATTAAAGCCGTAATCTATTAAGATTCAGTGTGGGGTACACACCTGATATACTTAGCAAGTTCACTGAAATCCCGAAAATCCGATCTAATGCGTTAGATCCTTAATCCCTTGCTGTCGATTTGACTTTAAATCAAATCCCGGAACTTTGTGTTATTCCTCCCTTCAATCGACCAATGCTAGATCATTCTACTTGGTTAGTTTCGGCTTTTGAAACCAATAAGAAATAGATCCAAGTCATTAAATAGGCCTTGGCCGAATGTTCATATGAATCTTACCTTGTGATCTAAATCCCGAAAAGTGCTACTTGATTTGAGGTTGTCGAAGTCCCTACTTATCAATTGTTAGAATCGACTTCAATACATGGAAACTATAAAGATGGCCCTTGACCGAATATTTGCTTACCTTGGTTGACTAAATCCCGAATAATTCTCCTTATAGCCGACAATAGCCAAATCCCGAAAGATCCCTTGTAGTTTCGGCTAAAACAACAATAGGGATTAGTTCCTATATTTCGACAAGCTTAAAAGAGAAAGAATGGAAGTCGAATTTGTTCTTACCCCTAATGATGTAGTCGATTGAACCATTGCTTGAATCCCTTAGCAATATTCGGCTAAATAGGCTAGGCAGTGATCGACAGATTTCGGCTTTTGGAAAATTTATGAAAAGAAGAGAATGAGTGGATCACTTTCGGTAATGGAGAAAATCTTGAAGAAGAAAAAGATGGAGAAGTCGGCTAGGCTTTCTTGAGTTCTCAGCTTTGGCAAAAATTAAAAGAGAAGAGGAGATGCACTAGAGAATTCGGCAGAGAGAAAAGGAGAAAGAAAGAATGTTGAATGGCCTTATTTTTCCTCCTTTTGCCGAAATTACTAAGCCTAGAGTCCCCCACTTGGCCATCACTATCATATCCTTATTTTCCTCTTTATCTCCTCCTTTAAAATTAATAATAATCCATCATTTATCTTTTATCTCCATTTATTCAAAATAAATAAAATAAATCCCACTTTTATCTCTTCTTTATCTATTAAAAATAAAATAATAATAATTTAAAATAAATCCTTATTTATCTCTTATCCTCCCATGCAAAATAAAAAGGAATTAATCCATTATTTATCCCTTATTTAGCCGAATTTTAAAGGAATTAAAACTCCCCCCTTAAGTTCCTTAGTGCCGTCCACCTCTGTCCATCCTTGCAGCAAAAATAAAACTTTTATTTGCTTCCCATGTGACTCGAACCTAAGCCCATTGTACATGCTTGTGGCGTCATTTGCTGGGCTTTAAGTGGCGCCTTGCAACCACTTTACCAAGCTGCTATTGTTGTCATAAATCCCCTACATCTTTTCTTAAACTGCTGTTAAGTGGCGCCTTTGCTCCTTGCAGCGAAAAAATAAAAATTCCCCTTATCGCTCCCCTTGTGGCTCGAACACAAGCCCTTTCCCTTTAGCATATGGCGTCACACACTAAGGCCCTAAGTGGCGCCTTACAACCACTTTACCAAGCCCATTTGTTTGATATATCTCCCCCACATTTTCTCTTAAGGCCACCCTACTTAGCTTCCCCTTTAAGATTTAAAATCTAAAAATTTCTAAGGCACTCTCCTATTATCTAAAGTTCACACAATTCATAATACTCATTCACAACATACTCAAGCATGCTATTTCATATAATTAAGCATAAATGCACAAGCCATAATTCGGGATATTACAAAATTTATATCGTAATTCAAGTAGTTTTTGTATTATATAACAAATAAGAAAAAAGCAAGATTTTATCCATGTCCACAAGACTAAAAGCATAGTCATCCAGAATCCAATTCAAAATATTCCCATTCTAAAACGAAAGAGGACAACTCCATAGAAATCAAATCACAAATTTGTTGCCTATGGATTCCTAGACAATTGCATATGTTATTCCTTCAACCAACAAACCTCTGCCTTCAATCCCAAACATTGCATTATAATTTCTACCCTGTTTTTATCCACTCCTGCATCAATTACAACATTTCTTCGACATTTGGTTGCGTTACTAAATCCCTTTTGAAAGTTCAGATTCGAATTCTATCATATGTAAGGTTTTTTATACATTTATTTTGCTTGGTTGTTAGTTTAAATTGAATTAATTATTTAATTTGATATTTGTAATGATTCATAATTAAAAGCTCTATATAATTTTTTTTTGTTTAAAAAAAACACTTTTAAAAGCAAAATAACATTTTTAACCTTTATTTATCATTCAATGTTTTTTTAAATATATATAATTAATTTCCTTTTGAAATTTATTTTAAATACGTAACATTATATAATTAAATTTATAATATTATGTTTGTATGCAATTTTAATATATTAAAATATAATAATGATCTGTAATAAATTATCTTTTATACATTTTTTATAATTTAAGTTTAAAGACATATATTTAACTTTATAAAATAAAATTTTTTATAAGAATACCAAAAAAAAAATTCTAAAAATAGTTTTTCCACGAAATATTTTTGAAACCAAAACTATATTAAATTAATCCATAAAAAATATTATTTAAATCTTAAAATAAATATTAAAAGAGAGTGTGAAATACATAAAAATAAGATTGGAGAGTATGTAGAAATTGAAGTGGATGTGTGGTCATAAAAACAAAACAAGTAGTTGTTGTATTGAGTGGGCAAAACGATTTTTGGAGAATCATTTGTTGCGTTTTATGGACCCAACTTTTTTATTGAAGGCGACAAAGGGCCTATGTTTTTAAAGGTTTTAGATGAGAAGCGTAAAATCAGAAAAGAGGGTAGTTAAAATGGTTGTTGAACAAGACGGAGACATGTATGCCTTTGTATACTGGAATTTATGGAAGTCGACGCAATTTATTTATTTCATCCAAACCCACTCTTTTTTTTTTTTTACTTTAAAATCAAATCAATAATATCATTATATTTCCCCATAAAAACTTCAATTTTTTATTACATTACTTTTTCTTATAACTCAAAATTAATTATATTTCTAAGTGAAATAAAAATGAGGTACTTTTCAATAATATATTTAAATTTTATGTGAAAACATATTAATCAAAAATATTTTTAATAAATGAAATTAAATTAGTAAATTTTATTAAATATACGATCTAAATCTCACTAATTGATAATATTATTAATATATTATAATTTTAATTTAAAACTTTTAAAAATATGATTTGAATCTCAAACGGCGTTATATGTATCTTAGATGTTGATATAGGTGTATAATAGTCCCCTTCCTATAACATTCAAAATTTTGTCAGATAGATAAATTGTTATAAAGATGGTTGATTGTAATGTTATGATTTTTCTGCTAACTTCAAGTCCATTATAATGTTATTTTTTTATTACATTACTATTGAGTGAGTATTTTTCTTTAATCTCAAAATATCACACCAACAATTTTAAAAGATATCAATTAAAGTTAACGGTGTTATTAATTTGACTTGAATCGTTAAATCCAAAAAGTAAATTGATTAAATTCTTGAAAACAAAAATGAATGGATTAAATTTCAAATTTAAAGATTTTAAAATATATTTTAATTAATTAAAAATTTAACAATTTTTCCCTTTAAATTCATAAAAAGTGGATTGTGACGGGTGAAAGTGAGAGTTGGGTGTGAGGATAATAACATTACAAAGATGAAACAATGAGATAACTACAAATAAGATAAAATGATCTGTGATTAAAAATATTAGAATAACCTTTTTTAGATAAATATATATATATATATCTAAAAGAGTTGGTAAAAAAAAAAAGGGAAAGTAGCAAAGCTTTCAAATGCATTGTTTTGAAAAGAATTTTTTTCCAAAACAATCTCATTATATATTGTGATCATATGTGTTTTTTTATATAATGCTTAAAACTATACATAATCTCTCTTTAACCCATAAATAGCAGGATAATGCATTTCAGTATACTCGAACGCACGTCCTCTTGCATTAACAATACTACCGATACCAATTGAATTAAGACTCAATCGACTTCAAAAAGAAAAATTTTAGTAGACCAAATTTCATACAATTTACTAAACAAGGACAAGAAAGTTGAGATGTCTTTTTTCCTCTTAAAAAAATAGAGGTTAAATTTTACCATTAGCTCTTGTACTTTGAATAAATTATGGATTTAATATATGTACTTTAATTTGATCAATTTTAGTTATTGTACTTTTCGAATTGGTCAACTTTAATCCATATACTTTTCAAGTTTTGAAATTTTCGTCATAACCAAATGGTAACAGTTAAATCTATTTTTTAAAATTATGTTATTATTACATAAAACTGTAGATTTAGTTTATGTTTTTCAACTGGATCATTATTAGTTGTTATATTTTTCGAATTTCGAAATTTCAATATTAATACAAACAATAATTGTTAAATCCATTAAAGATTTTTTTAACAAGTAACATGTTGAAATAGCAAACGAAAATAATAATACTCAATACGATAATATATTGGCCGTAATAAATTTTGAAAATAGTAAAACTTAGCTTAATGGATTAAAAATTCTCTGTCACCAATTTTTTTTTTAATTCTCAAAATACAAAAATTAAAATATAAAGACTAAATTCACATTTTATGCATAATAGCATAAATAAACATATTTATAAGACGAACAATGAGATTGATTTTTTAAAGTAGAAATTATGACATTCATGGTTAATAGAGATTTTAGATTTCCAAAACAGATTAATTTCAGCACAAGTACGGAAAAAGTAACAAAATCTATATTTTACTTAAAGAATTAAGCATTTTCATTTTCTAAATAAAAAGAGTAAAGAGTGTGTGATATGGATTTAGTTGGACCATGAATGCATTGAATATAGTGCAAATTTTATTGTTGCAAGTAGATGAGGGCATGAAGTTTATATGAACCGCCCATTCATGGTTCTAAACTACTCTAATAATTTTTATTTGTTCGCAATTAAGTCTATGCAAATTTTTAATTTGTTACCAAATGGTTTTTTTTAATTAAAAGAAATGTATAAGTATAATAATTTACCATACCAATAAATATTCATACTGATAAGCCATATTTTTCTTTTATAAAAAATCTTAGATTCTAATATTAAAAAAATATTTTTAAAAAGTAATAATCAATTAATGAGATTTAAATACAAATAAATTTGAATAGAGTTAACGTATAATTTTTACAAAACGAGACTCGAATTTAGGGTAATATTTTTATGGTAGTTTGAATCGATCCAAACATATTGATCAGATTAGAAATTAGTCAATATACTGATTCAAAGAGAGGCATTTGATTGGTTGACTTGCGAATTAATACAGACGGGTTAAATCGACAATTGAACCATTTTTTTAATATATATTATTTTTTATATTTTTTAAACATTTTTTTTAATTGAAATGCACAGACTGATTGGATCAATCAAATTGATTAAACCAACAAACTGTTTACCTAACCAATTCGATCGCATGATTAGTTTTGAAAGTGTTTCTATGTGTTGATCTGATAATTAAGGTGTTTACACCCCATGTGTGGCCTAGGTTCAAAGCTAGTTAGTCACATTGCTGTTAAGACTTTACCTTCTTTTTGTAATTCATCCAAAAACAAAACGTTGATTATTTTAGTCAAAATCAAATAAGTATTTCTAGTTTTCAAACTGTTGACTTTTTTAACTTTTTATTTTTATATTATTATTATTTGATATATTAACAATGATTTTTTTAATAATATAAATAGGTTTAAATATTTTTGAACTCATGTTTTTTTACACTGCAATAATATTGATATTAACTGAGATAAAATGCAATCTATATTAAATATTTTAATTTTATAGGCAAAATTAAAAAAAATCATGTTTTAATTATTTCAGTTATGTTTAACGTGTTATTTTCTAAAAATAAAATAATAGACTGATTTACTCAAAAAGGCCCATTTCCAAACAAAATTACAGAAACGGGCCAATTAAAATATTATTTACGGAAAAGGGTCAACTTTGGTAAAACACGCTTATGTGGCCGCATTTAAGGGAGAAAGTTCTAGCAAAGCGCTTCCCTAGGGGCGCGCTTTGCTGGCACCAACTGCTACTTTTTTTTTTATCGTTGAGGGGTCCAACGTTCAAAAACAAGTATAAAAACCCTCCCTTCTTTACAATTTCTCCTTGAAGCTCTCAAATTTCTCATTAAATTTCTCAAAACTCTTTACAATTAGTTATTTACTTTATTTTTTTCTAAATTAATATTTTTTTATAATTTCAAAAATATTTGATCGTGTTAGCAATGACCGGGGAATTAATTCGTCTTAATCATAAACATATCTCCGTCGAACAAATGAAAATGATAATGGTTTAATTTAAAATTTGAATATTATTTAATATTTTTTTCATTTATGTAATTTTAATTAATTTTAATTTTTGAATATTTTTTTCATTTATGTAATTTTAATTAATTTTTATTTTATATATATTTTTTATAATTGTCTGTAGATCGGGTGTTACAATGTTATATTTGTAATATGTCTGGTCCGCCATCACAGTTGATAGAAAATTACTTGAGGGAAGCGAGTTTTTGGCACGTGGCTACTATAGGCGGGGGTGCAAGTTGGACCCGAAACTTATCAATGCATTAATAAAGAGGTGGAGACCCGAGACGCACACATTTCATCTTCCATGCGAAGAATGTACTATCACTTTGGAGGACGTCCAGCTACAATTAGGATTGCTGGTGGATGGGCCCGCACTCACCAGGTCCGTTCAATCTGCTGATTGGGGAGCCATATGTTACGATCTTTTGGGTGCGATTCCGGGTAATATTTACAGAGGTCGGATTGAGATGGGCTAGTTACGAGACACATTCCCAAAGTCGGGGAATAATTCAAATGAAGTTGAAAGAATACGATATGCTCGAGCATACATCCTTGAGATGATTGGAGGTTATCTGATGCCGGACTTGTTACAAAACCTCGTACATCTGAGGTGGCTACTGAAACTTGTTGATTTTAGAGCAACTGACGAACTTAGTTGGGGGTCTGCCGTGTTGACAACATTGTACCGGGTGATGTGCCGGGCGACGCGTCCAAATAAAGCCAAAATCGGAGGTTGTCTATCACTACTACAATCATGGGCTCGGTTTCGCTTTCCATTTTTACGTCATCAAGTGAACCACCCATATACATTCCCACTCATAATGAGGTAAAAATTTTATTTGATTTTACAATTATTCCATAGATTTAAAATAAAATTGTATGCTGAAAATTTATTTAATTAGGTGAAATCATCTGGCGAGTTATATTGGAATACCTATTGCTCTTGAAGATATACGGCTCCTATTAGACCAACGGTCGGAAGCGCAAGTAAGTATTAAATAAAATATATATACATAAAATAGTTGTTTCATATTTAGTACTTAGTATTTAGTATTATGTATATAACTAATATTTTTATCACGTTCATATAGTTAATAGATACCATACGAGGATCCAACAATACGGGTAGTAATTCAGAAAGAATTCTTTTAAAATCAGAACATTTGGCATGTTAAGGTCCCATTGGTCAACTATGCTATTGTCGAGATGCACCAGACGGATAGAGTGTTGTGACAATTTGGATTTCGACAACTGATTCCTAAGGAACCTGAGGTGCTCGATGAGCAGCACAAAATCGACTTATGGCTAACGAATACGAATTGGTCGTTATTATGGTCAAAATATATCGAAATTTGAGAAACCTGGTACGATCTATACCTGATCGCGAACCGATCATCGTCCCAAAGTTAACGTGTACTCCGGATTACATGCCATGGTTTAGGATTCATGAAAAGTCATATTTGTTGTCGGAAGAGCAGATGCGTCAGCAAATCCACGTGGAAAGAGAACGACGGAGCCCTTTAAATCTAAAGAGAATGGATGATGGGACGGACCCATCAACAGCGCCCACACAATCACTGGACCCATCAATAGCGCCCACACAACCACCGGGCCCATCAACAGTACCCACACAATCACCGGGCCCAATGCCTCAATTAACGACACCCACATCACAGCCCTTTCAGATTATGCCAGGTGCGTATCCTAACCCTTATATGTATCATAACCCTTATATGTTTTCTTTTCTCAGTCCTATGGCAGGTTGGAATGCATGACCCGGTGCATCTCCTTTCCCAATGAATCTGACGACTCAACCGATGATATATAGGCCATCGTTGTCGGAGGGATAGCACGAGGCATTTTCGGTGAGCTTATCTCATTACCATTCCCCATAGCCTTATGGGATTTAAACACCTCCTTTGTGGATGATACAAACACATCCACATTCTTTATTCTACCAAGGTGGGTCATCCTCCCAACACCCACAACCGGAGCAACCACAACCCCCGTCGGAGCAACCAAGGAGGAATCCAACGCGTAATCATCGTCCATCCCCTTGTGGCACTGATTCCGACCGGCATATACATTGATTTTTTTAATATATTTGTAGACGTTGTTTCTATATTGTTTCATTTAATAAAAAAGAAGTTGTTTTTAATATTTTAATTGTAAACTAATTTTATATTTTTAATAAAATATAAGTTCTTTTGAATAAGGCGGAATAGAAATAATGCAACATCATTTCATTACAGCAATTATCAATTATTTCTGTTTGTAGGGGTGAGCATTCGATCGAATCGAATCGAATCGAATCAAAAATTTTCGAGTTAATCGAGTTTTCGAATCGTATTTTATCATCCTAACCTAATTTGAAATTTTTTGGAATCGAGTCGAGTGAGACAAAATTCGAATCGAATCGAATCGAATATATTTGTTCGAGTTAAGTTTTAAAAAAATGACTTTAGTGTTTTTTATTTTTATGTAATTTTTCAAAAAAAAAAATTCTTCAAAGTTTTTAAACATGATCATACAACAAAAAATTGAAGTAAACAAGTAAATAAACAAAAGCAACACAACATCAACCTAAATTAACCAACAACAATAACAAACCAAACCAAACTAATAATAATAACACATCAGTTCAAAAACCATTATAGAATAGTTTAAGTTTCTTCTTGTGCTTCAAACACCGTTGGCATTGATAATCTTGAAACATCTAGTAAAAGTATTGAATGAGTTAGTTAAATGATAAAAATGTTCGTAAAAAAAATTAAATAAACATTTAACTTTATAAACTAATGCTAAGTATATTACCTTCTTGATCTTCAGGTATTTTTGACAAGTCTAGCAAATTTAAAAACAAAAGTGTTAGTTAAATTATGCTTACTAATATAAATAACACAAAAGCTTATTTTATAAATTAAAATTTATATATTACCATCTTCCATGGTTTGAAGTTCATCAACATAATCTTCAAGATTGATGGCATCATTAGATTTCCGAAGCCAATCTTGTGTGCAAACCAAAGCCTCGACCATGAGAGGAGTTAGAGAACTTCTAAAACTATCGAGAACATGTCCACCCGTGCTAAATGCACTTTCCGAGGCAACTGTTAAAATAGGAGTAGCAAGAATATCTCGAGCCATTTGTGAAAGAATAGGGAATCTAGGACTGTTCATTTTCCACCACAACAGTAAATCAAATGAACTTGAATTGTTTACTTCCTCATCCTCACCCAAATATCTATCCAACACAGATTTGCTTTCTAATCCAACTTGTTTCTTGTTCTGAAGGTATTTTTGTTTGGCCAAGCCCGTTTTCATTTCTGAATGATCTATTTCCATTGAACTACAAAGATTTGTCGAAGAACTAGGTCTACCTTCAAACTGTTGAATTCTCCCGGCATTAGAAGAATACTCGTTGAACAAGCAATGCAATTCTTTATCAATCATTTTCATAATGTCATTAGCAACATTAGGAAAAAGCAAGTTGACCCCAAAGTTCAAAAAACTCATTTTACATCGTGGATCAAAGATGACCGCCAAGTAAACTAGCATGTTGATCTTGTTTCCTTCACCCCAATACTTATTATATTTCTCTCTCATTTTGGAAGTCATAGAAACTATGTCTAGATCTCCACAACTTTGCCACCTATCAAAAAGACAATGCACATCCGTTAATACTTCAAAAAGTGAATGAGAGGTAACATGCAAAGATCCGGACACCTTCAGTGTAAGATGATAAAAAGGCTCTAATACTTTTATAACTCTTCGAACAATTTCCCAATCATCAAATGTAGGAACTCCATCTCCAGCAGTAAGGTCAAGAAAAAAATTATGGTCATCACGTACATATGATTCAAATGCACGCTCATATTTTTCGGCCACCTTTAACATCATATATGTTGAGTTCCATCTAGTAGGCACATCTAAACACAATTGAGCCTTACTATCTATCATTTCTTCTTTTACCCGTTGGTTGAATTTTATCAACCTCGATGGTGATGCTCTTATATACCTCACAGCACCTCTAACTCGATCCACAGACACAGAAACATCCTTAATACCGTATTGCACAATGAGATTAAGAATGTGTGCAACACATCTCATATGAATAAATTTTCCATTTGCAATAGAAACATTTTGATGATTCAATTTCTTTCTCAAATATTCAATGGCAACACAATTGGCGGATGCATTATCAACAGTAACAGTGAAGACCCTCTCAATCCCCTAATATCGAAGACATTTTTCAATAGCTTGACCTATGCTTTCACCTCTATGAGCGGATATTAGGCAAAAATTTATAATTCTTTTTTGCAACCTCCATTCATCATCCACCCAATGTGCTATTAAAACCATGTAAGATATCCTCTGCAATGAAGTCCAAGTATCTGTCGTCAAACAAACTCTACTTATATCTTTTTCAAAACAATTCTTCATCACACTCTTCATGGAGTTAAATAAATTAAGACAATCCCTTCTAATTGTCCAACGAGATGGAAGACTAAAGCGTGGGCATGCTATAGAAAGAAAGTATTTAAAACCCTCTCCCTCTACAATTTTAAAAGGTAGTTCATCCACAATTATCATATGAACCAATGCTTTTCTAATAGCATCTTTATCAAACACCCAAGTTGATAAATCCGTTGTTTCTTGCCTAACATTCACAAATGTTAATTCTGATTGCTTCGGATCAAAAGTATTACCTCGAGGTCTTTTTAGGCATGTTTTCAAATGGTTATTCAAATTTGTTGTAGAACCCATAGTTGTTTCCATGGTGTAAGTAACATCACATGTATTGCACCTTGCTCTCTTCTCCCCCTCTTTAGTCACATACTTGGTGAAATGGTTCCAACAAGCTGCCCTTGGAGTAATCTTTTTTCAAACATTTTCCTTGGTTGTTGATTGATCATCTCTACTTAGGGAAGAATTTTGTGAACTTTGAGTTGAACCATCTTGCTTTGGATCACTCATCTACAAGCAAACATTTGTTGCAATCACTAATGATAACCAATAATTGATTTAAAATCAAACTTAATAACATTTATGCTTTAATTCATTTTCTGAACCAAAGTGTTACCATAGCATAAGTGAGACATGAACAAGTGATAGTGTTACCATAGCACAAGGGAGACATGAACACATCATAATGTAAAATTGACCACAGAAAAGACATAAGTTTGCTTATGCCTTGAATCTTTCTAATTTTCTGATTTTTTAATTTTAATTTTTAAAATTTATCTACTTTCAAAAAATTTATTTTTTTAATTTTTTAATACCTTAATTTTTAAAAATTAAAAGTTCTAATTATTGAAATTAAATTTATCACACTGTGGATCAAGTGTTGGCTTACTCCTCAAGAATTGAATTAAATTGGATATCAATCGGGAAAGACAAAAAAAATCATTCAAAATTTTAATTACTGAAATTAAAATATAATTTTTGATTTTTTTTAAAATTTTTAAAGCTTTAAATTATTTCATGGCTTGGCATATAAAAATTGAACCACCTCAAAATTGAAATTCCAACATAATGATACCCCTAAAATAAATCAACACAAAAATTATAGATTACTGACAAATAGCCAATCACGATATAGATTTTATCCAAACAAATCAGTTGACCTCAAAAAAATTAGCAGAAAATTCGAAGCACACCAGAGATTTATAAATGGAAATATTCAATATCTGAAGCTTTGTTTTGAAAGGCAACAAAGCAATCCATAATAAGAATAACGAATTCTCTTTGATTTCTCATGTAAATCTACCTATACCCATTTATTGTATATAGCTTTACCTGATCTCCTCAATCATCAAGGTTGTGTGTGGGATGGGATAATAAAATAAGATAATTTCATATCAGTAATATAAGGATTGAGAATTAATTTACTTCAAATACAATTTATTTTAAATAAAAGAGTCGAATCAAATTGAATAATAATATTGTGAAGTAAATTTCTTATTATATTCATAAAAATACATAATTGGCTCGCTAATATCCCACCATTACCTTACCAAACAAGATTTTAATTAAGTTTTATTTTATTTTATTTTATATTGTAAATTTTAATTAAACAAAATAGTAATAAAAAATTAAACATATGCAAGAAAAAATATTTTAATTTTTAATGTCTTGTATTATCTTTTTCTCAATGTTTTTCTTTAAGAAAAAAACTACTCATCAACTCATCAAGTAGCTTCTTGTGCACTGGAAAGTAGGTACCTTCTTTTTTATTTTACAAATTATTTTTCTTTGAAAAGTAAGGGATGCATCATTACATAAAATGGAAAATGTCAATTGGTATAATCCCCTTGGCATACTTATAGACTAATATAAGAGAGAAGACCAAAGAGGGTTCCCTCTCATCCTGCAGGTTGTGGCTAAAATTAAATCCTTTCTCATGAGAGTTTTATTTATCACTTTTTCATTCTTTTCATTTTCTTTCATTCATTTTTTGTAATTATTCTTCATTCATTGATAAAAGTACATATATTTTGGGCTGGAACTGATTTCTAAACTGCTTGGTTTACTTTTTCTTGCGAACATGGAAATCAATACAGAGAATAACTCTCTTTGGCATAAAAATTGAGACAAAATAAATGGTAGGAAACTGTTTATCTTTACAGTTCAATGTTATAAATGACGGGTTGTTGCAAATTGCAGTTCAATCATAAATGTATGTGATAGTGTTACTATTTTTCTATTGTTTATCATCAGATAGGATAGAGAACTAGAAATGCATGGGGATATAATCTTATAGTTCCAACAAAAACTGAGTTGCCACTTGCATCCTTGCACCATTATTTGTTGGGGATCCTCATGTCAATAATTGTGCAAGTGCTCTTACATTTTCCATTTTATGTTTTTCTTTGAAAAGTAAGGGATGCATCATTAGTAACATCACCTCTACTAATGTTACGAAATGAGCAGTCAAAGAGAAAAGTGGTGTTGCAAAATATACATTCGATTAAGCTTTCCAAATATTAAACTTTTCTTTTAAGAAAATCAACAATTTCCACTACAAGCAACCCCTCGACCTCCTCAATCACAACAATAGAGGAGGGAAAGACAAAAGACTTGATTAAAATGCATAGTTTTTTAGTTATAGTAGATGTATTTAGTGAACAAAGCTGGCCATGATAGAACAAAAAAGAACTCAATCGTTTGAGTAATAATTTAGACTAAGCATGCAGAGTTCAAAACAAGGGTTAAAATCAACCAATGTTTGCAGAAGAAAGCCTACACTGTCAGCTAGTGAAAACCATGATCTCAATATGAGAAGGAGGGAACAAGAAACATAAGAAAAGAGAGAAATTTGTTACCTGCTGCTGTTAGTGTTAGGGCTTGGGGGTTTTATTTGGGGGAGGAATTGGGAAGATAAATTTTTGGGCTGACGCCTGACGGGCTTGGGGGGGGAAGGGATAAAATTAAATATTTGGGCTTGAGGGAAAAGCCTAAAATTAAAAAAAAAAAGTTTATATTCGGTTTATTCGAGTTATTCGAATTCAAAAATTCAACTTGATTCGAACTCGAAATTCGAAACTCAAAATTTGAGTTGATTCGATTAACTCGATTAACTCGATTCGAATAATTCGAAATTCGAATTTTTTTTCGATTTTTTCGAATCGAATCAAGTTTTGCTCACCCCTATCTGTTTGGGCATAATCGAATTGTATAACTTGGGTTCCTACACCATCCACACAAATTCTGTTGGTTTGTTCTTTCCTGGATATCCATATTATTACGTATTCTACTCAAGCAAGGTCGACCTTTCGGTTTGCGACGTAATTCTCTATCCAGTAACAGCTTAAACGGAGTAAACGATACAGACGACTACTTACGTTCATATAGGACTGGTGGCAATACGTGCCTCCACACATTGTACATATTTTCTATTTTGTACACTTCGTTGACATATCTCATGGGATCTAAACGGAGATTCTCACAAGCTGCAATTGCATGAGCGCATGGATAACGAAATGCGTCAAACGTCCCACAGTCGCAAGTCCTATTTATCAGGTGTACACGATATTGCCCGCCGGTAATACATTGGCTCTGTTTGTCAAACTCCGTCACACGAAACCATAGGTTGTCGCAATCGTGACACTGTGTGCATGGTGTTGGCCCGTGCATTCGCCTTGTTAATTTCTTGCAATACCTTCCGGGACCATACATGGCCTCTCTACATTTGGCCTTTATAACTCGCTGCTCGCTTTGGAAATAGTTTCGCCAAACGAAAATATGTCTCTCACACAACCGAGTTATCGGCAAATGATGCATTTCTTTTATAACAAAATTTATGCATTTAGCCAGGTTTGTGGTCATAAGACCATATCGTAGGTCGTCGTCGTATGCTTGTGTCCACTGTTCGAAAGGTATGTTAAAGAGGTAGTCTGCTCCTTGATCGTTAACTGAACACAAAATCCCTAACATCTCATGAAAACAGTCCTTATTGATCTCGTACCCTGCCAATATAAGTTGATAGTGAAAATTACATACCAATATTTCATTCAGATTAAATTAGATATTACAACGAAAGTATATTAATAGAGATTAAATACCCATGTTGGTCACTTGCTTTCGTTCAGTCGTAGACCGATATTGCCTGTAGTAGCAACGTGCCTTAGACAATAACGAGGGTGTGTGCGATTCCATAGGCTTCCATGTCGCTCAATTGCGGTTAGTATTCTAGTGCCCCGATCCGATATAACCCAGATATCAGGTTAGGGGCATAAATGCCTCCTTAACTTAGAAAGAAAGAAATCTCAGTCATCAGCTGACTCCCCCGGTGTTATTGCAAACGCAATTGGAAGGATTCTCTCACCGCCATCCTGTGCCACAACTAGCAATAGTCGATGGGTATATCTACCATACATAAATATACCGTCAATTTGTACCAATGGCTTGCAGTACACAAATGCATCCCGGCATTGCTTAAAGCTCCAGAACACTTGGCATCCATGGAGCAATCGGTTGTTGTAGTACGCAGGGATCATTTCAAAGTCTGTTATGCAACCTGGGACGTACCTCTCCAGCACCTGACACCACTGCCAAACCTCATTATATGAAGCGTCCTACCCATTATGCATATTTTCCAACGCCTTTTGCTTAGCTATCCAAGCCTTGCGGTAAAAGGGCGTGTACCTCAATAGGCTATGAATACTGGCAATTATGCATGACACAGAAGTCCTAGGATCCGCCTTCAACATCGGTAGTATTAAGGTAGCTATCATGCCTGAATCCATCTTGGGATGATCTTGTGAAACACCTGTCAACAAATTACGTTAAATAATACAACATTAAGTAATAACATTATTATTCAAAACGCTAAACACCCAGTGATATTGTACCAACAACATATGTATGTGGACTTTTGTATGTTTTTTTATCTTCCACAAGCCTATCTTTTTCCTAAGAGAAGCTATGATTTTCCATGAACATATATCATCTTGCACTGCACACTTGGCATCGAACTTCTCAGATTTAGATTTAACTATGTTGTAGTTAACCCCGTGATTGATGCTATATTATTTCAAAGCACCAAGAAAACTATCCTTACTGTAAAAATCCTTACCAACTTCCAAATCACCCGAATCGAATGACGAACTTGTACGATCACTGGTTTTGTGTGGTAGCTCTGGAAACTTCAACGCATTATCTGCCGATATGTTGACATTATGCATGTGGGCTGGAGGCAAATACGCCCTGAATCGTGAATCTTCTTCTTCTTCTTCAGCTAAGCTCCTTTCAACGTCTTCAGGTTCGAATGGAACAGGCTCCAGTTCAGAAAATAATGCAACTTCTACATCATCGGGGCTGGGCTCTCGAAGTGGATCCACGTCGAACTCATCATCCAACCCACCATGATCTGCAACGTACGAGGTGCCCTCGCCGGTAGATGTCGTAGGGAGTACACCATCCCTTCTTGTGGATGTTTCGTAACGTCCCCAATCAGATATGGATTGCCAACCACTAGAAGTTGATGTCATTCCCCAATACGTATTTCCAGCATCGAACATCGACCCACCGATGTGCATGTCCCATCCACTAACCGAGTGTTGTGCAGGAGTTGTGTTTTCTATACTACCACCAAACACGGGCGCTTCCGTGTTCTTCCTCTACTAACGGAGTGTTGGCTAGGGGTTGTGTATTCCTCTTGAACAACAGTTGATGTTGAAGTCGCAAATGTTTCATTTGGCTGTGAAAATTGAACATATAACTCAAGATAGGGCAATCCACTAGCGAGATGAGTCTGCACCATCGCCTCAAAGCTACGAACACCTTTGATATCAAATGCATCATATGTCACGGGATCAATCGAAACACAAAATTGATACTTAATAGAAGAAACCCTACTTGGCGTCGTTCTGAAGATTTTGCGCCTAATTCTTTTACGAAATTCTGTAAAATCTATACTTTGGTTAAAAACCATTCACGTTGTGTTATTTGATAAAAAAACAACACTGCTCTCGGTGTCACAGATCTCACCATCATAGTAAATAACAAAACTAATACATTCACTCATCTTCAATTTCTATTCTGCTTAGCATCTCTAATTTTTTTTGCTGTAACTTATGCAACCTGAGAATGATATTTGCCTCGTTTATAGCCTAAGGCCAAGCATGAACTACTGTAGAAAAAGAGCGTCCACGTGGGAGCTTTCTTCTGAAATTTTGAGGACATTGCATCCTGGTTGAAGCGTTTTTGACACTATTTGTTCAGAAACATCTTCTCAAAATTATTTTTTTAGAAACTACTGTAGAAAAAGAGTGTCCATGTGGAAGCTTTTTTCAGAAATTTTGCTGACAGTGCATCCTGCTTGAAGCATTTTTGACACTATTTGTTCAAAAACGTCTTCTCAAAATTATTTTTTCAGGGTCAAAATAGTTAATTTTGTTAAAAAAATAAGCACAATGTTATTTTTAAAAAAATTAAACCCTAACTTAATTAATTTTAACCACAAACCTAAACCCTAATTTAATTAATTTATTTAAACACCATAAACCTAGTTTAATTTATTTAAAACCCTAATTTTATTTATTTAAAACCTTAGAACCCTAAATTTACTTAATTCATTTAAAAACCATAAACCTAATTTAAATAATTTTTACAAAATAACGTTAAATCCTGATTTATTTTTAAAATCTACTAAAACTTTAAACCCTAACCTATTTTAAAAAAAATAACCATTAAACCCTAACTTATTTTAGCAAAACCCTAACCTTAAAACCCCTAAAAAACTAGGGACTAAACATGCAAATATCCCTAACTATAAAAATACGGAGCAGAGCACGCCCCTTAAACATGGAGCACTTTGCTGAAAATTTTCCCCTTAAACACGATCACGTAGGCACGTTTTACCAAAATTAACCCTTTTCAGTAAATAATGTTTTAATTAACCCATTTCCATAATTTTATTTGAAAATGAGCCTTTTTGATAAATGGGTCAAAATAATAATCATTTTTATATGTACTTCTTATGCAAAATGCGGTGTCAAAGGACAAAAACGAAGGCCCAAAGGCGTCGTCCAAATTGATTAAATCGAAGGGCCAAAAAAAAGTTCACAAAATCAAATCAACGCCCAGTACTCCTCTAAACGAATTGGGCCCCACGCCCCTCATTTATAGTTTATCGTAAACAGACGACAGGATAGAGCGACACCACAGTGACGCAGTTATCACCTACCTCTAATCTATTATTCACCATCACAAATTTAATATGATTGGCCCACCTGTCACCATCTGTAAGTCTCCACGTCACTCTCCACCAAATCCACTTTTTAATACGGCAGTTTTCCGTTCCCCTTTTTTTCCTCCTGCCGCCGGTTACCTTATAAAAAACCCTCCTTACTCTCTCCATTAATGTCACCACCCCAAAAAATAAAATAAAATAGCCGTTGCTAATTAAATTAAAAACCTTCATTTTTTTTTTTACTATTTATGTGCTTATTTTGTTCCTCTCTTGGCTTCAAATCGTTTACTTTGGTTCCATTGTTTGAGTTTGAAGTTAGCAAATTTCTGGGTTTAAAAAAAAAGAAAGAAATTCACCATTTTCTTTTAATCTATTTCTTAATGATTATTACTATTCCATTTTCACATGCTTTGGATTCTACTTTAACCGTGTAGAAATCATCACAAGAATTTGCATTTTTCACCCTATTGGGCCTTTGCTTTTTATGATTTCTCTCCTTCTCTGGTCGGCGAGTGAAAAAAAGAGAGCAGGGTCTTCAAGAAGTATTCAACTAAGCAAAGAAGTGAGCTTGGAAGCACAGGAGTTTGAGGATTTTAAAAACGAGGTAAGTGTAAAAGTAGTTCTTTAGAGGTAGTTTGATTTTGGGTTTGGTTTGGATTTTGATTTGAATTCACCTTTGTATTCGAGTTTTCAACTTTTTGGATGAAAAGCTTAAAAGAACAAAGAACAAAAAGGAAAGAAGCTGGGTTTTCCTAGGAGGTTTAATACTGTAATAGAGTTTAATTTAGTACTATTTTTGGGTTTAAAGAAATGAAATTGGGTTTCTAGGCAATGTATCTCTTTTGACTAAAGACACCTCTTTCAAAGCAAGCTTCCATTTTTTTAATGTGAAAATCCCCAGAATCCGCCACTACTTTTTTCGACAATTATCTTGGAATATCACCCTTTTTCACTTTACATTCTGTTTCTCTCTAATTTATTTTAAATTTTTTTGAATTGTTTACTTTTGTCTTTTCTTCTCTATTGCTTTTTCAGCTTAAAAACCATAGATGTAAAGAAGGGGAGCCGTGAAAGTAGCAGAAACAGCTCCTTTTTTTGCTTCAGGGTGTGTGTAAAGTGAGTTTTGTAAGCGAGATGGAAGTTTTGTATGTTCTGTCTTGGATTTGCATCTTGGGTTTGGTTTTGTTTCAAGGAAATGCAGATCCTGTTGAAGATAAGCAAGCATTGCTTGATTTTGTCAACAAGATGCCCCATTCTCGTGCTCTAAACTGGAATCAGACTTCCCCAGTATGCAACAACTGGACTGGAGTGACTTGCAATGCCGGTGGCTCTCGGATAATAGCTGTTAGATTGCCTGGAATCGGATTACACGGTCCGATTCCGGCCAATACCATTAGTCGTCTCTCAGCTTTGCAGGTTTTAAGCCTTAGATCCAATGGTATAAGTGGTCACTTCCCTTCTGATTTCTTTAATCTTAGAAACTTATCTTTTCTTTATCTTCAATACAACAACTTGTCCGGACCACTGCCTGTGGATTTCTCGGTTTGGAGGAATCTAACTATTGTTAACTTGTCCAACAATCGGTTCAACCAGAGTATTCCTAGTTCGTTGTCAAATTTGACTCACCTCCAGGCGTTGGATCTTGCAAACAATTCACTTTCTGGTGAAATTCCTGACCTGAATTTGCCTAGCTTGCAACAGATAAACTTGTCCAACAATAAACTCACCGGTATTGTTCCGAAGTCGCTTTTAAGGTTCCCTAGTTCGGTGTTTGAAGGTAACAACGTTTGGTTCGAAAGAATCCCTCCTCATCCGTCACCATTTGGTGCACCCTATGGTGAACCGTATCCGACATCCAAGAAGTCCAGGAGGCTTGGAGAAACTGCATTGTTGGGAATAATAATTGCTTGTTGCATTCTAGCAATTGTGGCGTTTGTGTTTTTCGTAATTGTGTGCTGCTCAAGAAGAAAGAATGAGGATGTGTATTCCCGGAAGTTGCAAGCCGGAGGGATGTCACCGGAGAAAGCGGTCTCGAGGAGTCAGGATGCAAATAATAGATTGTTCTTTTTCGAGGGTTGTAATTATACATTTGATTTGGAGGACTTATTGAGGGCTTCTGCTGAAGTACTAGGGAAGGGAACTTATGGTATTTCCTATAAAGCAGTGCTAGAGGATGCAACAACAGTGGTAGTGAAGAGGTTGAAGGAGGTTAGTGTGGGGAAGCGGGAGTTCGAGCAACAAATGGAGGTTGTTGGAAGCATTCGGCATCCGAACGTCATCGAGCTGAAAGCATATTACTACTCAAAAGATGAAAGGCTGATGGTTTATGATTATTACAGTCAGGGAAGCGTTTCTTCCATCTTACACGGTATGTTGCTCTATACGGCCCCTTGTTCATATATTAATTTAAAGCATTGATTTTCCGAGAAACTTTTAGTGACCACCGTCTCTGATAGTACATGCCACACTCTCGCATGAACCTGACCTGTAGACAGAGAGTTATGTGAAAAAAGATTTAAAATGGTTCATCCTCGGCATATGTTCGATTTCTTAATTTGAGGAGTGCATTTGCAGGTAAAAAAGGAGAGACTAGAACCCCTCTAGATTGGGATGCCAGAATGAAAATCGCAATTGGGGCTGCTAGAGGCATTGCTCGCATCCATACAGAGAATGGTGGCAAGTTTGTCCACGGCAACATCAAGTCCTCCAACATTTTTGTCAACTCCCAACAATACGGCAGTGTATCGGATCTCGGACTATCAACTATAATGGGTGCACTTGCCCCTCCCATCTCCCGTGCTGCTGGTTACCGTGCCCCTGAAGTTACCGACACCAGAAAAGCTATGCAACCTTCTGATGTCTATAGCTTCGGAGTGGTCTTACTTGAGCTCCTAACCGGAAAGTCCCCTATCCATACTACTGGTGGCGACGAGATCATCCACTTGGTCAGATGGGTTCATTCGGTAGTTCGAGAAGAGTGGACAGCTGAGGTTTTCGATATTGAACTGATGAGATATCCAAACATAGAGGAAGAGATGGTGGAGATGTTACAAATAGCAATGACATGCGTTGTGAGGATGCCGGATCAAAGACCGAAAATGGCAGACTTAGTTAAAATGATAGAAAATGTCCGAGCGATCGAGTCCGAGAATCGACCATCTTCGGGAAACAGATCCGAAAGTTCAACACCACCGGCAACAACGATGGGGAAAGAATCCCACGTCTCACAATGAGTGAACCTTACATAATAGTATCATCCATTCATTATTTCACCAGTTGACTGCTGTATTTGAAAAGAAAAGAAATCATTTAGCCTTTGTTTCATTGAACAAATTCTGTTGAGACGTTGTTTTTGAATGCATTGGTGAATTTCTGTATCTTATTATGAAAGATTTGATGATAGCATCTTCAAATTATAAATTGCTTTTTATTTTTTTTTATTTTTTTGGTATTTAAAATATGTGTGAAACATATGGAATTACAATATTTTAAGAAAATACAACTAATGCTCACCATGCAATCTCGTATCAGAAAAAAAGATTTCTTCCCCAAAATACTAAAGTGGCAAACAGATGATTACGTGAACGAATCTTTGGACTTTTCATTTTCAATTTCTTCATTAAGGTTTAGAAAATATTTTTATTTTATTTTTAAAATTTGAAAACAAAGAACAACGAATTTGAAAGAGAATCAATTCTGCAATCAAATTTATAATTTAAAATATCTTATTAACTTTTCAAATTTTACAAATCATTTTTCATTAAAAATAGATAAGCTTTTTTTTTTTTTTTAAAATTAATTTTCTTTTTAATTGTTTTTAATATTAAATTTTGGTTAAAATATGCAATAAATCACTTTACTCTTTACAAATTTGAAATTTAGTTCATATATTGTTATTTTAGGAATTTATTCTCTCTACTTTTCAGATTTCAAATTTCAGATTCAGTTAACACTGTTAAAATTATTTTGTTCAATTTAACTTCATTACAACACTATTTTTTAGTTATATTGCTACAAAGTGAATATTTTTTTTATTTCAAAATATCACACCAACAAATTCGTATAATTATTTTAATGGTAGTGACTAATTTACACAATTATTTTATTTAAGGTGACTAAATTAAGAACAAAATTTTAGAATGATCAAACTAAAGCTAACCCTATTTTAAAGTGATCATCGGTGTAATTTACCCCAAACAAAATTAGGGTAAGCAATTGCTAACCCAATTTACTTTTAAAATAAAATTAACTTACCTCTAAAACCAACAAAAACAAAAACAAAAAAACTTATTTTAGATGGATTCATTTAAAAGAAACTATACAAACTATTACATGACAAACTAAATAATTTAACACAACACAGTATAACACAAGTTTCATAATCCAACACAACATTGCAACAAAATTATTTTCATTAACAATTTTTTTATTTATCAAATAGTGAAGTGAGTTTTGCTTGAGTGAGAAAAAAAAGCGTCAAATGCTGAAATGAACCGTGTAGTGAAAGTGAAGGATCGGGTTTGGCTGTAGCATTTTTAGGTTTAATTTATTAATTGAGTTTAAATATCAATTGGATTTTGGCCCAATTAGGTATAAATTTAAGGGTAAATTACGTGATTAAACTTTAAAAAATTATGAATTATTTTCAAAGTTTGTATTTAACATTATGGTTTTTTTTTAAAAAAATGTTTGACTAACGAGTTTCAAGCAATAATTAGATAATTGGTACAGTAGCTCAGTATCCATCAACGAGTAAAAGAACATATCTTAGATCCAAATCAATCTAATGATCAATGTATGATATCAGAAAAAAAATTGTTTGAATTTTGATTTGTATATTCATGATGTTTAAAGTTATTTCTTGAAAACAAAATGAACTGTAAAAAAGAAGTGAAGCAAAGTTTTTGATTGGTGGAGGCAATGCGGATAAAAAAAGTCATATAACATCAATTTTAATAACTCATTAACTTAAATAAGAATTTTTGAATAATTTAATGATAATTTTATAAACTTTTAAAATTGAGTAATAAAAATATAAATCTGCTAATAATTTAGTGACAATAAGTGTAATTTACTCCTGAGATTTCACACTGAGTTTGGGTTTATAAAATATAAAAATATGATTTAAAACCGGTTAGTTCAATTTTATTTTTTTCTCAAAACCAAAATCAATCCATTTTGCCCAACTTTTTAAACCGAACTAGAACAAAAAATCAACGATTTGATTTTTGCACACTCCTGCAAATTACCGTCACGCGCCACACGCGGTTGCCAATGCCATCTCTAAACAGAAGGTATCCGTGTCAAAAGAAATACAAAATAAAATACTCTTATAATCGCGTGGGGTCTACAAAGATAGCCAATCAGAACACAAAACATCCCAATTTTTGCCTTTTTCTACATAATAATTAATTTTTATTAAAAATTATTTTCCGGGAGATCTCTTTTTAAACCTTTATTCTTGCCTCTTTACATTTCTTCCTCTATTTTCAGCAACTAAAAAAAAAAAAAAAAAAAAAACCCAAACATACAAGAGCCTAGGACAGGAGGATCTCTCAGGTACTTGTTCTTTTTTCTCTCCAGTTACCTCTTTATTTCGTTCTATTTTTTTGGTTTCTCTTCAATTTAAAATTTTCTTTGTTAGACACAAAAAGCGATCTAGCTTGAAAATTTCTATTTTTTTTATTATAAAATTTTGTTTGTTTTAGGGTTCAGGTGATGGCTTCAAAGCGAATCTTGAAGGAGCTCAAGGATCTCCAGAAAGATCCTCCTACCTCTTGCAGCGCAGGTTCAATTTTTTTTTCTATTTCGTGTTTCGATTTGTTCATTTCTGAATTTTTTTAGATTTGTTCGTTGAAACTCTTTTTTTTTCTTTTGAAAAAATGATTAGAAATTTTTTAGATATCTGCTTTTGAAAAAGAAAATTATGACATGATAATTACTATTGCTGCATAATTCAATTTGAACTATATATAACGAATCTATTTTCTATACCTATTATTAGTCTTTTCATTTTGACCATGATGATTCCATTTTATTCTAACTACAATATATTTCTTTTTTATTTTTTTAAAAATTTTCATGTCTAATTATTAGTTAATTATTGTTCATGTCTGTTTGTTAAGGTGTTATTCGGTCATACGAAATTGTTCATGTATAGGTGAAGTTTGTAAGGAAACGATTTGCATAATTGCATGTATTGAGTATATGAACTCGTCATTTTTGTTATATGCGCTTAAATTTCTTAAGGCAAATAAGAGAAAGGATGAGTGGTTCGTTCAATTTTTATTTGGGAAAAGATTATCATAAGATTACTTGGTGATTGTTCATCTAACTATTGTCCTTTTGCTTATTTTTACTATTGAATTAGGCCCTGTTGCTGAAGACATGTTTCATTGGCAAGCAACTATTATGGGTCCTCCTGACAGTCCATATGCTGGTGGAGTGTTTCTAGTCACCATTCATTTCCCTCCGGACTATCCATTTAAACCACCGAAGGTAGTTGATTGTATTCCTGAACCAAACTAGTTTACATTCTTTCTTGCCTTGGCTCTATAATTTGTATTTTTAGCTATCAAGTGTTGTTATCCTATATCTGTTTATTACTGGATTTCCTGTGGTCTCATTTACAAGTTTGGTCCTTCCACTTATTACTTTTGGTTTCAGTTTGGATGCATAACATTAGTATTCAGGTTTATTTGTAGGCCCAGTTGAGCTACACGTGAGGGGGAGTGTTAGGTGATGTTATCCCACATTTATTAAGTATTGGTCATATTTAAGTTGTGCCACTCCACTTATTACCAATTGGTTTTAGGTTGGATGCTTAACATTATCTTTATTGCCTATATATTTGACTGTAAATGGCTGTCTTTTTCATTTAAAATCATGCCACTATATCTCTTAAGTGCCTTGAAGAAAATTTCTTAGCATATTCTGCAACTTTTTTATGTGAACAAGCTATTTTTTTATATATAACCATCTATGCAAGTGCTGTAGAGTGTAGACATGATTGTTATCTCCTCAGAATTCCAATAAGATTTTTTTTATGTGGACCATGTGGTGAATGCTCTTACCTTTTCCTGATTTACATATCAACATTTGGTGGGATGTGTATATAGCATAAATGTTTAAAGCCTTCATGTTATATGGCTAATTCCTTGTTGTAGATACTGTGACCAAGGTGTCTCAGCAGTGCAAGTGGCTTATGCAAACATTGCTTGACAATGAAATGAGTAAATGCTAATACCACTTGATTGCCTTTTAGCATTTATTAGCTTATTCTGGCGCACCAATATTGTTATATCCACAGGGCATGTATGCATGCAGAGTGGTGCATACACATGCATGTCGGGTGTCCAATGGTTTAGTTTTTGCATTAAAGGCTATTGTTAGGTTGTTTTCTGAACCAAAATTTATATGATATATTGTTAATCTCACTTCTGTAAACAGCATCAGGTAAGATCTTTCTCCTTCACATGCATATGGGTGTTTAGTTATGGCTTCTCACATTTCCTATATTCTTCTTGTCTAAACAAAAAGTAGTTTTGCTGGATGCTCTGGTAATATATTTATAGTTTTGTTGGAGCCAGATTGCTAATTCTTATCGTAACAGGGTAAAATATAGGGTGAAATTGTTCTTCGCTTGTTCCATCGTAATGGCCTTATAACATAGTTGTTTCGTAGCTGACCATTGACCAGCAAGTTTCTCTCGTATTTTTGTTCAACTAACCTTTTATTTTAACTTTTTAAAATTTCCTCCCATTAAGGTTGCATTCAGGACAAAGGTCTTTCACCCAAATATTAACAGCAACGGTAGCATTTGCCTTGATATTTTGAAGGAGCAGTGGAGCCCTGCCCTCACCATATCCAAGGTTAGTTCAACACGCCCAACTGCCCTTTAAGTACAAACATATTCTATTTGAATATACATTACCATGTTCTTCATAACACCATTAACAACAAATTTTACCTTTTTAAAATGTAAGACTATGAGACAAGCCCTTAAAATTTAGCATTTCATGTACTGGCCAAGTTGTTTGCACCGTGGATCATTGTTCTGTTCTATCATGTAATGGCATTAGGAATGGGAGATCTGTTCTTATTTTTATTTATTTATTTTTATTGTAGGTATTGCTATCTATCTGCTCACTATTGACGGATCCGAATCCTGATGACCCATTGGTGCCGGAGATTGCCCACATGTACAAGACCGACAAGAGCAAGTATGAGACAACGGCTCGAAGCTGGACCCAGAAGTATGCGATGGGTTAACGTGCTACTACGCATGTAAAAAGGAGGGCTTCATTCCAAATAACTTTGGTCTTTAAATTAATGTGTATGAATCAAATATGCGTGAACTGTCACCTCTATATTTAGTGGACCAAGCCCTGCTTGTTTGTATGGAAAATTATGTTTGAAACTGAAAAAAAGCCCCCCCCCCCCCCCCCCACCAAAACTCTTCTAATACCCTCTCGTTTCCACTCTACCAAAGCCCGGGTGTTTTTGCCATTATTACTGAAAGCTTTGAAGACCTTTCCTTTGGTGTGCGTGTTGAAACTGGAACCTTTTGATGCTTAAAAGACGAATAAACATCCTGTTTGTAGAAGACGTTACCAAAAAGGTGTAGAAGTTTAATCTCGTAGGAGAGCAATCGGCCAATTCGGTTAAAAAACAACTCAAACTATTGATTTAAGCGATTTATCGGTCTAGTAAATCCAATCTTTTTCTTTTTCCTTTTTTTTTCAAGGATGCGAAATAAAAGGACTAAAAATCTTACATATTTTTTAATGTATATTATTTATTGAGTTTTTTTATCAATCAATTATGTTCTAACTTAATTAGAAAAGTACTAAAAAAATCATTTATTTGCAAACTAAGTTATATGATTATACGAATGTTTTTAACTTTTTTATATTTTTATAAAACTATAAAAAATCGTTCATAATAAGTTTTGAATTAAAAGCATTACGTGTATAGTTTTTTTTAACCATTTGAATTAAAATAAGTTTTAGTTTTTATTGATTACGTGTATAGTTTTTTTAACCATTTGAATTAAAATAAGTTTTAGTTTTTATTGAAACTTTAATAAGTATATTTGTATATTTTATTTTTTTTAAAAGCCAATAAATTTTTTTTCATGTGGTTGGATTTGAAGCAATAAAACATTAATTTTTACCGCTAAACAAAAACTTTATTTTAATATGATTTTTACATCTTAATTTTATTTGCTTGTCTTAATATGCATACATTTTATTATTTATTGTATGTTATTTTCAACTTGTGTTTACAAATACGTGATTTTCACACGTGTGATAAAATTTCTAATATCATAAATATATTTAAAAAATAAAATATTAAATATTAAAATCTTGTTAAGTTAAATGGTTGAGTTATGAAAAATAACTAATTGATTTAACCTGTTTTAACTACTTATAAAAAGGAATGCTAACCCTAATCTCTTATATATATATGTGGTGGGCTTTGATCGGGTAAAGGCAATATCCAAAATTTGATCAAACCCATTGCATGGCTACATAGTATGTATTTATAGGCATGCAGTAGAGCCCATTTTAAGTTTCTCTGCCTCTTAATATGATCATGAATGTGCACATCATAGTTATTTATACTTTTTGCCAGCAGTTACAGATACATTGTGGTACTGAGGAAACCATTGGCGGCCAAAAATTTGCTTAGACCTTTTTATATTCTAAACCGGAAATTTAAGGAATGGAGAAACAGAGACTTTGCTTAAGTGGTGTCCATAGTTTTCCATGGAAAAAACTAGGCCATCCCTATAAACCTGAAATAGCGTGCCCACAATCCCCCACTTTAGCTGATGATCAGCTTCATCTGCGCTTTTTACGTTCTTGTTATTATTTAAAGCAAAATTCTGGTTTAGTCATTCAAGAATGAATGTTTTTAATGTCTTCCAAAAAAGTGAAGTATGGTTATAAAATTAAATTTAAAATTGGAACATCATTCCAAAACATCATGCTGGCCCCGTTGGATTGACATCACTCGCCCACCTCCCATATTCAACCTTCTACATCATGATCATGATGATGTTCTTCATCTTTGAATTTATTTCATACTAATTAATTCGGTATCAATATCGGTACCAATTGTGTTGGTTGATACGTAGTGTTGTAACTGAAATTTTGGATTTATATTGATTGTACCCATACATTTCAATTCATTTCATTCTTACTTATCAGAATAATGTGTACAAGTCGACGAATAGTCAATAAATTTGAATTAGCCTAAAACAATACATTATTTTAATTCAAATACGATTTTGATAAAAATAAAAATAACTATAATATATATAAATATTAATATAGAAAAACTAATATTTTGTTATTTCTTAATTAATATAATGAATAATTGGTATAGTTTATGGGATGATCTTATTGTTTAATGTATAAATAAATTTTTTCTTGTTTATTTTAAATTTGTTGAATGATGGGTTGTATTTGTCAAGTTCATGAATAAGCATTTTATCATGGTTGTTGGGCCACGACAGATAATCAACTAGTATATCGGTTTGAACAACATTTTGAACTGGTTTTAAAATTGGCTTTTGAGTGAATTGCGTGAAACCGGTTGAATCGATTTTCTCTTTTAATATATATTTTTAATTTTTATGAATTTTTAATAATTTATTTCATTAAAACTGGACTAGTCAATTGAACTAGTTGAGTTGAGAATCAGTAATTTGACCATCAGCCTAATTTTAAAAACCTTACATTTTAGATTTAAAATTTATTTAATCTTATTCATTTGATTTTTGTAAGTATTTTTCATATATACATTAAATATATTTTTATAAATATGGATAGATTTAAATTGATACACCAACACATATCAATATCATAGAAAAATGGTGCCTCAATAATATAGACTTAAATATATTTTGTGCCTAAAATATTATAATTTATATGATTGTGTACATATTATTAATTCCTTTTTTTGTAACTTTTGACTTTTTTTTTTAATTTATATTTGTTACGTGATATAATTTTATTAATTTTAATTGTTTGAGTTAACTCTATCCTAGTAATTATTAATATCGTTTAAAAAAATTAAAAAGATTCCAAAAATAATTGCTCAAAATTTCACAATGTTTTGATTTTCTAGAAATATGTTGGTGAACTAGAAGTTTATGATATGTTTGTATGTAAAATTTGACATGCTTGTGCTTTGTCATATTCATGTTTTGCATAGTTTTTGGTAAGGCATGTTTATTTCATGTTTTACTGTGAATAATTTATCATAGTAATTTAATTTAGGTAAAATAATTATGTGGTGGTGCCATGTTCTCATTTTTTTTTTTCATTTGTGAATTAGTATAAGTTTATTTATTTTTCACTTACCAAAAGTTTAACACAATCATATATTTGTGTTGTGCTTATTTTATTTTATTTTTTTTAAAAAAGAAATTTTTATTATTTTCCATATTTTTTATGTTATGTTGCAACTTACTTGACAAATGTTAGAATAATTTTTTATTCAAAAATTATTTAATAGTTGAATTCTCATATGTTACATAAATTATAAATAATTTATGAGTTTTGTGATTTTGTTTAATGATTTAACATTATTTTCATGGAATTTTTATTGTTGGCAAGTTTTTACAATTAGAATCCGTTTAGAGATTTCAACTTAACTTTGATTTAATGTTTTGATCATATCTTGAGTTATAGAACTTTGATTGAGGGGATATTGGTACGGCGGCTAGAAAGGTTCGTAAGCGGACAGTTGCTTTATTTGTTGAGGGGGATCAGTATATTTCAACTAGGCATGATGTAAGAGCTTCTTTTCTGGATGCTCTTTTAAACTCCAATTCAAGAAATCATAATTGTAACACTCCTAACCTGTTTTTGTCGCCAGAACCGGATTACGGGATGCTACAGTAATAAACAGAACAGTGACATATAAATTTAGTTCAAAAATTCACCACTACATTCAGTATATCTCAATAATTCAAACAAAACAGTTTTGCATACAAGTTCAAGTTTAAATTAAGCTTACAAAAGCTCTAAAACAAGTTTGGGATTGAATGATGACCAAATTAAAACTTTTGAAACAAAGAAAAAGCAAACATGAAAACAGAGGTCACACAGCCAAACCATGTGAAAGATGTGTTCGTGTGTACAAAAGTCACATGGTCGTGTGTCCAGACTGTGTAACTAACTGTGGCTGTGTGGTTCAAAAATTACCAAACCTATAGCACTCACATGGGCGTATGGCCAACCTATGTGAGGCACACGCCCATGTGGAACAATCATGTGCCATTTTAAGTGTTCATCATGAACCAAGCAAACCTATGTTTCAAGTAATGCCTAAATGGCCACACAACTTGTACAAGAACCAACCAACAATTATGCCAAAACATGAATTAACCAATTACAACACTAATTATCCATATCACATAGAATTTCCTCTCACCAAGTATAATAACCTAAATATTAAACATTAATACAAACAAGTCACATATTTCGTTATACCATTTCCAACTCAACTAAAAATATATCATATATCCATTTCCTAATCTTTTAACCAATATGCCTCAAGGCACCATCACAAACATGAATTAAAACCAAAGTTCAACTCCTTTCATGCCAAGATAGAAAGTGACCATACATGTATCCTATACACAAACAAAATACAACTTTCAATCACTTAACATTAACAATACCAAAGTACATTCCCGCTTAATGCCAAATTAGAACATATCTATGCATATGCCATATGTGCAAACAAAATGCCAAATTCCTTTCACTTATCATTAACCATATTACCAATATAACCATCTATAAATTTGACACCAAAACCCATTTCACATACTATGCTTATAACATCTAACTTAAAAATCAATCTATCATGCCAAATAATCCAACAAAGTCTCACCTATTCAAACATTCCATAACATAATTGAACTTACCAAATACTTAAATATTCCAACACATACCAAACTTAATAACCACATATAAGGCTACTATTTCAAGCCATGATCAAACACATCAACATGCCATCAAACACATATACTTTATGCATCACAAATCACATTTTACTTTTACAAAACACTTATATGCAATCGAACTCCTATTACATGCCACATAATCGAAATGAATTTAAAAGTCTACCAAAATGGAGGTTGGATAGTGTAACATCCTAAAAATTGAGTATCGATATGTTGCATGTTTTTGGTGCTTAGTTTGTGAATGATTTAATTTGTGTGTTTAATATAGTCTTGAGAAGGCTCGGGATTTATTCAGAATTAGAATAAATTTTAGTAAGGAGTACTTTATTGAAGTGGAACAAGTGACCCTGATGTTTAAGGAAATTAAGTGGCAAAAGATAGCATAATTGAGCTATTGGTTAAGAGGTTATGGGCTACATGTATGGTCTTGAGGGGAGAGGTTCGAATCCCCTAGTATACATTTTGTGAATATTAATTTTTGCTCCTTCCTAGCAAGTGTCGGCCAAGCATCATATTTTTGGTAAGTTAGACTTTTATTTTAAGGTATAATGGCTAAAGGATATGGTAAGAGTGAACTTCAGGTAGGGAATCATGAGTATATGGTATGTAGGGGGAACACAAGGCATGAAACAAGGGTGATGTTTTGGAAACTTTTGGGTGGCTAAAACTTTGACTTTTGGCCAATGTACTTGGACGGTTTTGGGGCTAGAAAGGGGTTGGCCGAATATTGGCAAGGATTAGGAGCTAGTTGGCCATAATGCTTTAGAAAATTAGTGCATTTTCCTTTTCTCTTCACAACTTCTCTCCCTAGCCGGTTGTGTCTTGTGCAATGGGTAAATTTTGTTTTGGTTTTGGTCATTTCTTCTAGACCAAATTGATACCATCTTTCATTTTTCCCAAGTTTCTCGTCTTTGTGCCGAAACTATACCATCTTGAAAGGTCATATTCTTTTCTTTCTTTTTGGCCGAATATACACCAACCCCAAGATCATTTCTTTGTTCATCTTCTATTATTGAAAATTTACACATAAACATTTTCTCTTTTATTTCTTTTCTCCTTTCTTTCTTCTTGTAAAGAACTCTTAACATCACTATTTCTTTTCCAAAATCTTCTACCATGGCCGAATGTTAATAACCATCCTCATAGCCGAAATTTCCATTTCTCAAACATTTCTACTCAATCATTTTTCTTTGCATTGTTTTGAATAATCGGTAAGAATCCTCTTCGATTCTTTATTTCTCTTCTTTTCTTTAGCCGAATATACATATTAGTTTGGGACGGTCTTTTGACCGAAAATAGCATCCTCTATCCCTTCCTCTCAGACAATCTTTTCGTCTTTATAGTGATAAAGTGAAGGCCAAAACTCGGAGTATTCGTAATCATCGTGAATTGCTAGGATTCGGTCCAAAGTGTTAAGGGACGTTATTGCTCGATTTTCATCCCGTGAACACAAAGATATTTTTGTGGTAAGCCGATTTCGCCCTTAAAACCAATAGTCTTAAATTCTGATATATTAGTTGGACTAATAATCTTTTGTCAATGGAGGCAAACAAGATAGGGTCGAAAAGGGTGGTGAATAGTGTTCGGAAGAGGGGCGGTTTTGCTATTCCCTCTAGATTCAAGCGAAGGGCTGTTTCGGCAATCCGGGATTTTCCACCGGGTTGTGGACCCTCATCCGAGGAGAATTGATTATTCGAAGTTGTTCGTAGTTCGAAGCCATTAGCTATTCGGGATTTCCCATTGGGTTGTGAACCGTCAACCGGGGAGAACCGACAAATAGTTGTTGTTCGAGATTCCGAGGGTAAAGATCTAGATTGCTTATCTTTAGTATAGATTTATATTAAGTATTAGTGTTCTAATCAAGCGTGACACGTATTTAGGTATCGACGAGCGGGAAAGTATAGTTCTCACCGTAATCAGATGTGTAATTTCACACTTATCTCATGGTTAGATGTTATACCGTTATTAAGCATTAGACTAATAATCGCCAAGTTGGTAAAATCGGAAAAATATGGTTTATGGATACTTTAGTGTAAGTGCATGAAATCGGTATTAAAATCGTGAAAGTTACAAAATCGCCCTTAATGGGCTAATATGATAAAAAGTGATATATGGGCAACATGTGAAATGGGCCAAATTATGAAATGGGCCAAATTGTGAAATGGGCCTCATGTGAAATGGGCCAAATTGTGTAATGGGCCAAATTTTAATATGGGCCTGATGTTAAAATTATCATATGAATAAATTGTTGTACATTGTATATACATGATTGCATGGGTTGGGATATTTTGATGAAGAGAAGAAGGCTTCGTGCCAGTTTAAATGGCTTAATGCCTGCGTGTTAATGGCCACTGGCCTACGAATCATTGATTTAAATAGCATTTTTCTTGCGAATTAAATGGCTTAATGCCTGCGATTGGTGTGTTGGCGGGGTGGGTTGACTTGATCCCCACAGGTGTGCTGGTTGGTACGGGTGGTGTGTAGCGGATGGAAATTTAAGCTTGGTTGGGAATTGCATTTCACATGCATTTTTAATTACTATATTGTTATATTCGTTAATGGGCTCAAGCCCAATTAAATGCTTAAATGGTTTGGCCCAGTGGACTTGGTAAGTGGGTTACACACTGAGTTCTAAGTAACTCACCCCGTTTTCTTACCCTTCTCAGGTAATGATAATTGATCGAGGCTTGGGCCGGGGATGACTTCGCGGGGGCCATACTTCAAAATGATGGTTTTTATGAACTTTGAACTACTCTTTAGTATTTTTACTTAAATAAATTTTTCAGTTGTGATGTAATAAGGCTTCAGTATTATTTTTATGGATTTTTAATCGTGGATGGATTTTAATATGTTTTAGATAATAAAAGGGGACTATTTTAATTTTATAATGTTTTCTTTAATTTACGTATAAAAAGGGGTTTTTCTTAAATATCTCAAACTCGTAAAAATTTCTGTGAAAACTCTTTTATGAATTTTGTTTTCAAATTCCTTTTGGATTCTTTTTAAACTTCTTTAAAAATTTAACCAATTATTTCTCTGAGATCAAATTATAAACTCTTATGCTCTAAAATCATAGATTTCAAATTAACCTCGGTTTTTGATAAACTCCATCTCCAAAATAGTTTTTGAAGATCTGTTTTCTTTAAATCATTTGATGACTAGATGCATGTTCGATTTGTGTAGCATACCAAGTCTGGTCTTAACGAATAGACTGGGTTTGGGGTGTTACAGATAGTGTGATCTTCAAGATGATCCGACCGCCGAGTTCTGCAAAACGAGAACTACATAAAATGAACAAAAGTAAGATTCAAATAAGCTTAGTAAGTTCATATGTTCGAAACATATAACTTAACTTAAATTTTCCATAATTATAAATTAATACAGTTAACTAAATAGTTTTCCCTGTTACCACAATTCACATCATCAGGTCAGTTCATCGTATACACAATGAATAAAATTTTTCATTCGAAATAATTCAATCTCAATTGAAGATATATCATCATACCATTGCACATATGCATCATACATCATAAATCTATACTTTATCACAATATAGCATGTAACACCCTAAACCCGGCCTAGACATTATGACCGAATCTAGAAATGTTACGAAGAAGGGTTTTGAAACAAAACTTTCA
The DNA here is from genome assembly GCA_005393395.2 of Gossypium australe. Classification (NCBI taxonomy): domain Eukaryota; kingdom Viridiplantae; phylum Streptophyta; class Magnoliopsida; order Malvales; family Malvaceae; genus Gossypium; species Gossypium australe. The sequence continues at coordinate 70,610,073 of CM016615.1, forward strand.
TGTTAAAACTTCACATATTAATTGTTCTAAAAGAGTCTACATTTTTGGAAAAACTTATTAGTCATTTATTGCCCTTTTAAGTAAAACGTAAATTTACAGCGAAAGTTTGTAAGTCGTTATAGATGAAAATCGAGTTGTGTTTTCAAAAACATTTGTTTGTGTAAAATCGTTGTTTGCCAAACGTCACAGTTTAAAAATCAAAACGCATCCAAAACAAAAATTATAAACAATAGTTCATAGAGTCCCAAAATTACAAAAATCTCAAAGAAAATCCCGAAAATTAAATAATTAAATAATAAAAAATAGTTTTCGGACTAGCGGTCACCGCTAAGCCTCCGTCGCACCGACCCGCCTATGTCTGAGGATTACTTGAACAGAACAGACAAACAGATGTGAGTTTTCAAAAACTCAGTGTGTAAACTTAACAAAGATATGCATGCATATAAACTCAAATTTCTCATGCAGCAGATCAGATACGGGCATAGGTCCTTAACAGAATCAGATAATATCAGAATTGGATTATCATAATATACAGATATGCGAGGTCCTACCCCCATCCTCTGCACACCATCTCCGACCATCCCAACACACCATGTAGGGTATAAAACACCCACCCATCCCTACACACCATATAGTGTCTTTACGACACTTATCAGAATAGTTTGCAGTCAAGCTACCAGTATACCGGTGAAATGTCGCCTCACAGAACATTTCCTCCACATATACAAATCTCACCCCATACACAGATACAAATAACAGATAACAGATATAACATAATTAACATGTCTCGTATGCTTATATACAGATAACATACATGTTATTACGAACCAGTCAAATCATACATATCAAATTCTAAATACTCAAATTAGTTTATTAAAATAGCAGATATCATGCATTAAGGTTTGCTTTGCCCTTACCGACCCTACAGAAAGCCCACAATCGATTGGAACAACATGTGTGACCCTAGGGAAAGTTTCAGAATTTTGGGCCCACATGCCCGTGTAGCCCACACGGCCTGGCCCATGGCGCTCACACCCGTGTGGCCCACACGCCTACACACTCACCTGTCACAAGGCCGTGTGGTGTCGACAGTCAGCTTTTTTGGCTTTCACAGCTGATGAGTCACTAACACTAACTAAAATTACGACAAAGGCAAGCGCACCTATCGAATAGTAGTATAGCTATGGTAAGTCGAGAATATCGTATCCACGAGGACTAAAAGTACTAGTAGTTACTATCTTTTTATTATCTAGCCTATAAATTGAAAGGTTTTTTTTTAATATAAAATTAATTAAATTGTTTTTAATATAAAATTAATTAAACGAATTATTAAGAACTCAATAGAGAATAAAGTAGGAAAATAATCGAATAAACCAAAAAGAGAGACAATACCCAGGAAAGAATCCACCTAGACTTCACTTATTATTTCTAAATCTAAGTTAAACGATTTATTCACTTGCCTTATTCCGTAGAAATCTCTAAATTATATTAATATCTCTTTCGAGGGTAAAAATAACTGACTCTAGGTTGATTAATTGAAATCTCTTTCTAATTAAAACCCTTATTGTCTCGTTAACTCGATCTATAGATTCCCCTATTAGATTTGACTCTAATCTGGTAGATTTATGTCGTCCTATTTCTAGGATTGCATGCAACTCCACTCAATTATGCTAGATCTACTCTGAAACAGGGACTTTTTCTCCACTGAATAAGCACATCACACTTGAATTAATATCCTGAAAATATTAAAGCAAGAAATAAGTAAACATAATTAAGAACAAGAAACAAGTATTTATCATGTAATTCAGAAAATCAAATAATAAGATCCATCATAGTTATCTAGGGAATTTAGTTCATAATTTGAAAGGAAAACATCTCAAAATTAGGAAAACAACAAAACATAAAGAAACCCAAAAACTTTTAGAGAAATTGAATGGAGATCTTCAATCTTGAAGGAGATCATGCTTCTGAGTTGAATTCATTGGCGTTCTTCGAGTAAATTCTTCGTTCTTCTCTGCGTGCTCCCTTTAGTTCTCTTCTACTATGTATTTATAAACTTTAGAATGCTCAAAAACCTTAAAAATTGGGTTTTTCACGTAAAAGAGAAGCAGGGTTCGAAATCAACACGTGTGGGTCACACGGGCGTGTGGCCAGCCCGTGTGGTTCCTGAAGATAGTTTTTTTTGTCCTATTTTGGCTCGTTTTTCGCTCCTTTCACATCCCTATGCTCACCTAAGAATAAAAAACATAAAGTTAAAGGATTGAGAGCATCAAATTTACTAATTCACATAATAAATCATCCAAAAACATGTCAAGCATGGGATTAACACATGTTACTTTTATGGTTTATCAACCGCACCTCGTTTTCTCGTGTTTTCGTTACACACCTGGCTCATTTTTCATGCAAAATCAACCCCAAGACCCCCAAACCTTGAAAACAGCATTCCAACGCCCAATTTAGTAAGCATTTACCAAACTCAAACACAATTATTCCAGAAATGTAGCCTTACAACAACCAATGCATTCGCTCACTTACCGACAACGAACATGAAACCCCCAATGCTTAATTCGCTGTAGGAGCACCAATTGTTTCTTGCCTTTCCCCTAACCGAGAGTTAAACAAAAACCCCCATTAAAACACTAGCTAAGAAACATTAAAACCATACCTACACAAGACTTACTGGAACGAATGCAATCGGAAATTGCACAAAAGAAGATTAATTGGAATAACACTGCCGAAAAACAAGAGTAACACATGCTTGATTGAACTCGAAAGGAGAGGAAGAAAAGAAAATTGTATAGAGAGGAGAAGAGAGAATAGAAAAACGTCAAAAAAGAAAGGGAGAAATTTTGGGAAATTCAAAATAAATAAAAATAAAAATTAATATTAACTAAAATTCCAACTCCCCACTAACCCACTAACCCACTAACCACATATCCCACCTCAAAGTTTTAGTTCCACCGAACTTCTATCAGACAACCAAAACAAAAATTATCATCCATGCTCACACGAGGATTCAAACACAAGACATTAAGGTAAGCTAACACCTTACCACTTGAACCAGCAGGCTTATTTTGATATGAGTTTACCAAGAATATAACATAAGCCCACCTAAAAGGGATAAGGCCAAGAAAAAAAATAACATATTTTCCAAAAGTGAAACTTGAACCTAAGACCTCAAACATCCACTCAAAACACTTAACCATTAAAGCAGATACTCATTAATGACAGAATCCATAGAAACAAAGTTAAATAAATCAGGGCGTTAAATAACACTTTTACTAATCATCATTATTCAATAACCATATCGATTTAGTCCGATGTGTAACACCTCTAACTCGGCCTAGACGTTATGGCTGAATCTGGGTGTGTTACGAAGAAGGGTTTTAAATTATATCTTCTAAGTTGAAACGTATCGTTTTATTAGTTTACCAATCGGAGTCTTAATATCTGATAAAACTTGAGTTTATGATCTTATTTGAAACCATTTTAAGTTATCAAGAATTTGCAACGGAAGATTGAAAATTGTTTTATTCGAAACCAAGCTCGTGTTTCCAAAAACCATTTGTTAAAACCATTTGTTTGCGTAAAGTGTTTTTGTCAATGTTGTGGAAAAGAAAGCAAAACAGAATCCAAATCCAAAAGTTAAAACTGTACAGTCCAGAGAGTTCCAAAAATTACAAACTCTCAAGAAAAACTAGATTTTAAAATAAAATCGATGTTACTAAATAAAAACAGTTTTCTGTTGAGTGGTCACTATTGAGCCTTCATCGTACCGACCCGCCTAAGTCTGTGGATTACTTGAACAGAACAAAAAAATAGATGTGAGTTTTTGTAAACTCAGTGTGTAACCCAACAGAAATAGTCGTGCAACATACACAGAATTTCATGTACAGCCAGATACAAATTTAGACCTAAGTCCATAACAGTAACAGATATTAGAATCAGATAACAGATCAGTTGTACAGAATCTTACCCCCATCCTCTATACACCACCTCTGTCCATCCCATCACACCATGTGGGCTAAAAAGCCCATCCAACCCTACACACCATATAGTGTTGATGCGACACATATAAGATATTATGTAGTCAAGCTGCCAGAATATAGGTGAAAGGTCGCCGTACAGGCCACTTGCTCCACAAATACAAATCCCACCCCAAATACAGATACAGAATATAAATGCAAAAATAACAGAAGAAACATGCTTAACATGCTCGTATTCAGATAAATACATACTTAACAGTACAGTTAGGCATACATATCAGTTTCCTACTCAAATCAGACTATCAGAGTATCAGATCACATGTAATAGGGTTTGGTTAGCCTTTACCAACCCTACGGTAGGCCCACAGTCGATCGAAATGACCCGTGCGACCCTAAGGAAAATTCTAGAATCTAAGGCCCACTCGCTCGTGTGGCCCACACGCCTAGATTGTCCTTGCTCGTGTGGCGCACATGGCCTGGCCCAAACTCACACATCCATGTGGCATGCCCGTGTGGCCCACACGCCCAATCTGGCCTAGCCCATGTGGCCCAGACGACCACACCTTCGCCGTCACATGGCCATGTCTCGCACACGGCCTCACCTTCGACAGTCACACTACTGTGTGTCCCACACGGCCAGTCACACGGCCGGCCACATGCCTGTGTGGCGTCGACAAACTAAATTTTTGGCTTTCACTGAACCTCATTTTCTTGTGTTTTAGGTACACACATGGTACGATTTTGAGGCGAAAACAACCCCAAGCCCTTCCAAACCTAAAAACCAGTAACCCAAACACTGATTTAGCAATCAAAATACAAATTCACGATAGAAATTCAACAATGCCCAAAAACTCACTGCCGACGATGAACCCCCGCTAACGCGTATTAAGCTGTTGAAGTGCAATTTTCCGCTTCACAACCTTCACCTAATCACAAATTTCATCAATTAATCACCAATTAATGGCTACCATTTAACATCGCTAACATATCAAAAACCAAACGTTAACAACAAACTAAGTTCTACTTACCAAGCCGATTAAAGTACCCGACAATTCCAGCAACACGATTGAATGACAGGTTCACAAACATAAAATCGAAGAACGAAACAAAGATTTACAGAGAAGGGGAAAAATGTCAGAAAGGGAAAAATGTTAGAAAGGGAAAAGAAGGAAAAGGACAATGTCAGAAAATTGAAGAAGCTAACGTCAAAGGGAATTTGGGAAGTGAGAGAAAAAAAAAAACAAAAAGAATCCCACAATCCCCTAATTTTAGGCATAATCTCCTACTAACCCAATCCCAACTACCCACTCTCTCATTCACTTACACAGACTTCCAAACCCATCCAAAATCTCTTAGACAACCGAGACAAAAATTAACATCCACACTAGCGTGAGGATTCGACACAAGACCTCCAGCAAGGTAACTCCTTACCACTCGAACCAATAGGCTCATTCTGATATGAGTTTACAAACAATATAACATAAGCCTCCTTAGCAAGAATAAGACTAGAATAAAAAATAACAGAATGTGCCAAAAGTAGGACTTGAACCCAAGACCTCATACATACACCCAAAACACCTAACCACTGAAGCAGACACATATTTATATCAGGATTTACAGAAACAAAAATAAATTATTCAGAGCGTTACACGATGAACAATAATGAACAGATACACTACCCGATTATCCATCCAAAACACATCTGAATGCTCAAACAAGCTATACCATCCAAGAACACACTTGGGTTTTGAGTGCCAAGCCTGTAGGCTAAACATCTCTCCAAAAAAACGCCTGGGCACTAAGTGTCAAACTCGTAGGCTACACATTCTCCCCCAGAAACACGCTTGAATCACTGTGAATATAACTTGATAATCCACAACAAATGCTGGATTCCCGTACAATCATTGGATACATATATCATCATCTCATCTCATGTCAAACTCGTACAGTGCACAAAATAACCCTATTGGCATGCCAATAATATCCTATCCTATGTTCATCTGGGCTCAGTACATGTAACAGTATATCACTTTTAAATTCAATCTATTTTCTCACCTTTGTACCAATTTGCCACATTTAACTATACATTCAAACATTCCCAAAATACATAATTCAACATAAAAATTACAAAAAATATATAGAACTATACTGTATGGACTTACTAAGGTAAACAACAAAAGTAGAAGTGTCAATGATTAATCTGTAATTTTCCCTTTTCCTTGATTATCTACTGGTTCTTGATCTATATAGTAATTTATTTCCAATTATTAGTTTCAAACACTTTAAATAATCTCATTTCATGTATATGACACCTTTTATTTATTTTTCACAATTCCCCTAAAGTTTTACTTTTTATTCAATTTAGTCTCTAAAATCAAAACAACTATCACTTTCACAATTGAACCTCATTTTTCATTCCAGTTTCAATTGTACCCTTCTACAGCCCATAAAAAATTGAATTTATCAAAATTTCATGCTAATTTTATCAACTTCTCATTTTAGTCCTTAAATGCAAAACTAACAAAAATCACTTAACTAATAAAACAAATATGCCATTTTATATCAAAAACATTTAAAATTCATCAATGATAACTTTAACAAACTTCAACAGTTTTATGATTTAGTACCCGAGTTAGCTAGATTAAGTTACAACGATATCAAAAACATAGAATTTATGAAAAATAGACCTTAAATATGTTCACATGCAAGGGTTGAAAGCTTCCATCGAACAACAATGGCTTCTTCTCTTAAGTTGAATTTCAATCAAGAGAAATAAAATGCGGAAAGATGATGACCACATTCACTTTATGATTTAATTAATCTTTTACTTAACTTTAATATAATTTAACATATAAAAACTAAAAACTTAGCCACTAATTGTCCAATACTATTAGAAAGTGGTGATTTTCCATTTAATACCTTAAAAAAGTACTAATTAAGCATTTAAGCTAATAAAAACCAATAACAATTAACTTTAGGATTTTTATGATTTAGTCATTGTACCCTAATTAACCATCAAATTACTAAACTTTCGGACCAAAATTGTAACACCTCATGCCCAGCCTGGTCGCCAAGCCCGAATATCAAGGTGCCACACCACTGTTTCATGTCAAACACACCGAGAAAAAGCTCATTTTCACCGAATCGTCTCCCATTTTAACACCTACACAGGTTTAGAGTCTATCTTAAGCTCTAGTTATCGTTGTTTCATGTTAACATACATCAAATAGCCTTAAAATAATAATTAAACATGTATATGGTCTGTTTTAGCAAAATCTCAAAACATCAACGTAGGTATCGATACGAAAGACATGGTATCGGTATTTTGTTCAAGAGGTATCAATACTCCTTGGAAAATCGGTACCAAAATTGCTTACAAATTTTCTCTTAATAACCCAAACTTCAAAAATTATCGGTACCTGATGGGCTCGAAACTAACTAATATTTTGACAAAGGCAAGCGCACCTATCGAACAGTAGTATAGTTATGGTGAGTCTGGAATATCGTATCCTCAAGGACTATCTTTTTATTATCTAGCCTAATAATTAGAGTGGTTTCTTTTAAACTAAAACTTAACTAAAAACACGACAACGAGAGAATTAGGAAAATACTTATAGACAACTTATATGAGACAGGTAATACCTAAGGAAGAATCCACCTAGACTTCACTTATTACTTTTGATTCATACGATTTATTCACTTGACTTAATCCGTAGAAATCTCTGAATTATGTTAATATCTCTTTCAAGACTAAAAACAGCTGACTCTAGGTTGATTAATTGAAATCTCTTTCTAATTAAAACCCCTATTGTCGCATTAATTCGATCTATGGATCCCCTTATTAGATTTAACTTTAATCCGGCAGATTTATGTCGCCCTATTTCTAGGGTTGCAATCAACTCCGCTTAATTGTGTTGATCTTCTCTTAAATAGGGACTTTTGCTCCACTGAATAAGCACATTCGACTTGAATCAATAACCTGAATTATCAAAACAAGAATAAGAACTCACAATTAAGAATAAGAATAAGTATTTATCTTATAAATCAAATCATAATAGGATTTTTCTTAGGTTTCATCCCCTTAGGTATTTAGGGAATTTAGTTCATACTGATAAAGGTAAACATATTAAAATAGGGAAAACAACAAAACATAAGAAAACCCAAAAACTTCTAAAGAACTTGATGGGATATCTTCAGTCTTGATGGAGATCCTTTTCCTAAGCTGTTCCTGACGGCTGCCTTGGAGTATTTTCTACCTTTTACTCAGCGTCTACTCGACGTCTACTCCGCCTCCCCCCTTAGGTTGCCCCATAGGGTGTTTATATAGGCTTTGGAATGCCTTTCTTGGCCTACAAGTAGCCTTTTCCGAATAAAATTAAACCTAGGGTCGACAGAGACACGCCCGTGGTCGATAGTCCAGGCCGTGTTCGATCCTATTTGTCACACACGGCCGTTTGGTCCGCCCGTGTGTAGTGGTCCAGGCCGTGTAGGCCCATTTTGTCCCTTTTTGGCCCGTTTCTCATTCGTTTCTCATTCTTTTCGACTTCCTAAGCTCTTCTGAGTATAAAACATGAAATTAAGAGATTAGGAGTATTGAATTCATCAAATCCAATAGAAAATTATCCAAAATTAAGCCAAGCATGGGGTTAAAATATGTGTAAATTATGGTTTATCAAATATCCTCACACTTAAGCCTTTGCTTGTCCTCAAGCAAAATCCTCAACTCACAATTAAAATTAACTCCCTCAATTCATAATCCTCATCAATAATGTTTCATCATAATTCATAGATAATTCATACATTGATAATTTTAACTAAAAGAGTTCTTAAAGATTCAAACAATCTAAGTCATAAATTTTTGTAGCACGAAAACATAAGTGTTTCCCCTTACCTAAATAATTACCTCTGATTCGAAACTTGACAAGAGTTGGCATCCTCACTAAAGATTCACTCAAATCACTCGAGGTGTTTAAGGTTCAAATTAAGCACTCAAAAAGTCAAACATGAAAAGTTAATCCCATAGGCTTGCATGAAAATCAAATCTCCACCACTATAAAATGAGATGATATACAAATCAAAAGGTCTTAAAGGGTTGTAATAGGGCTTGGGTTAAAGGTGTGGATATAGGCTGAATTAAGAGGTTAGATTCGAGATTGAATTCATAAATTACCTAACTAGAAATAATGAAATAATAATTAATAATTACATCAATTTAACTTATCACTAATAAAACGAGCTCTTCTAAAGATGTGAAATTAACTGTTTCAGCTCATAATACTAATAATGAATAGATTATTATTATTATTATTATTATTATTTTCTTATGAATAAGAACATACAATAATAAGATAGAATTGAACAACTGAAATAAAAAAATAGTTAGGCAACTGATCAAATCAAATCTCGACATAAGGGGAGTCAAAAGATTAGGGGAAGTATTTGGTTTTGAGAGAATATTAATGGGTGAGTCAAGAAACAGTTTATTAGGCTAAAAAGGGTTCACCAAGGGTTAATTATGAAGGTAGGCTTTTTGGGGAGTAAGTGGGTTAAATCCTAGGTGCCCTTATCATCTCAGTTTATCAAATCAAAAGTGTGGTCTCGACATGCATAATCGAAGTAAGTTCTAGAATAACAAATCAATATTGACACACTCATAATTAAAAAAAAGTGAGCAAGAAAAATATATGCTCTAAAAGGCTCAAAATCTCACAGAAATTATGGTTTTTGATGTCAACCTTGCAAATTTCAAACTTCAAAGTAATATTTAAGAGTAGGGAAACAACCTAATAAATTTTTAATTCTAAAAATAGACTTATCATGCTTGATTCTCTAATGTCTTAAAGTTTAAACCATCAATGCATAATTATCTATGACTTAATCCAAGACATATCAATAAAGATCATAAATCAATAGAAGTTTCATTCTAATAGTAAATATGAGAAAGTTACTTAAGAACAAGGCATAATTCAGTATTGTTGACACCTCCCCACACTTAAGATGTACATTGTCCTCAATGTACAAAAATAGATATTGACAATATAGAAAATCATAAGATAGGGAGAGAAGTGAACTTCCTGAATTTTTGGATGAACTCCTTAAAAATAAGCATGATGAACTAGGCAGAGGTGAACGGAGGGAGAAAACTCTAGTAGTTTGGTCATTCCTTAGTAGCCCCCTGAACCTTTTGAAACTGCGAACTCATCAGTAATTGACTTCGTTATGGGTACTCGATAAGAAACAGCCAGAGATAAAAAGAAATCAAAATATACTAATATAAATTAAAGACAAGAAAGATAAAGGGAAAGAAGTTAAAAATGAAAATAAAAGAAAAAAATGGACTCAAAGGTCCTTGCCTTGTTGAGTAAATGAAGCGGCCGACATGAACTTATGTAGAGTTGTCGCGCACGGGGAGACCGTGCTAGGATTCTTTCGCTTCTTCGACATGGGGTGTGGTGGATAGGGTTTTGGAGAAGAAGAATGTGGGGAGAAAGTGAGAAGAAGGGAGTTTAAATAGAAATCAGGGCACCTGGTTGCTGCTTACGCCCGTGTGCCATGGGCGTGTTAGGTCACACGGCCGTATCGCACGGCCATGTGGTGTTTCGTTCGTTTCTCCCACGCCTGTGTAAAGGGTTTCCACGCCCATGTGGCTTAGTCAGTGTCGGCCACGGTTGAATCGCATGGCCGTGGCCTTTTATCACAGCCCGTGTTTTGGGGGATTTTCGTCATTGGTTCGCATTGCCTCTGCCACATCGATGTTTGTATTCATGGTGTCCACATCGCCACGGCCACGCTCGTGTGTAAGGTCGTGTGGTAGGGAAATCTGCGCTTTATTAATTTGGTTAGTTGTTAGTTATATACTAAAAATCGAAAAAAATGACATTAGTGAAGTTAGTGCTCGGGTTGCCTCTCGAGAAGCGCTCGTTTAAAGTCTTAAGCTAGACTTACCTCTCATTCGCATATCTCATGGTGGGTCGAGGAGTTGACACTCCTCTCTCCTACTATCAGTTCTATGATCACTGTATAGTTTGAGTCGAGTGGAATTTACCTTAAAAGTGCCGAATGTAGGATTAGTTACCTCGTCTGTTCCGTATGGGAAGATATTCAGTACCGTGAAAGGGATCTCTTGATTAAGGTCTGAGATGGCGATTCGAGGGTCTGTTTTATCCAACAATTCCTGATCCCTGATCTTAAATTGGGTTGTCCCATCCTTAAGTTTGACATGGATTTGCTTTGGTTCCTCGTATTTTTCAGTTTTTCCTTGACGTGTGTTCGCCATTCATCAAGTTCCTCGATTTGTAATCTTCGTTCCTCATGAACAGTTTTATTCTCAATATGAACACTAGACCTTGGCTCTGTTATCTTTTCCCGAGAGATTTCCTGCAAAGAAGATTGAATGTTAAGTTTATTTATATTAACAGGACTTGTATTCTCTTGATCATTAGATATTCTGTTAGAATCACGTGCTTTGAGTTTAATAATGTCATCAACTACACGAAGTATTACTTCCCCTGTATCAACATTGATGATGGTCCTAGCAGTTGCTAAAAAGGGCCGTCCTAATATTAAAGGAACATCATTATCCTCATTCATATCTAAAACAACAAAGTCTACTGGGAATATGAATTTGTCAATTTTCACTAGAACATCCTCAATTATACCCTTAGGAACTCTAATGGTGTTATCAGCTAATTGGATGCTCATCTTAGTTTGTTTGGGTTTCCCAAGACCTAGCTGTTTAAAAATTTTATAAGGCATAACATTGATGCTTGCCCCTAAATCAGCTAAAGCATTATTAACAGGTAAACTACCAATTAAGCACAGAATTGTAAAACTCCTTGGATCTTTTAACTTTCGTGGTAGTTTATTTTGTAAAATTGCTGAGCACACTGCATTTAGCTTCACAAGCGACGTATCGTCTAACTTCCATTTGTTTTTCAAAAGCTCTTTTAAAAATTTCCTTGAATTGGGCATCTGCGAAAGAGCTTCAAGAAACGGTAAGTTAATATGTAGTTGCTTTAGAAGTTTAAGAAATTTATTAAATTGTTCATCTGTGCGGTCTTTCTTCATCACATTGGGGTATGACACACGAGGTTGGTACTCTATAATTATCGGTTTTGGTTTATCATGGCTTACCTCAACCTTACCTTCCTCTACCACATTCTCTTGCCTCAATTCTAGTTCATCTAACCTTTCACTATCGTGAGCAATAATGGCATGAATTTGCTCCTTTGGGTTAGTTTCAGTGTTGCTTGGCAAGCTGCCTTGTGGTCGTTCATATATGAGCTTAGCAAGTTGTCCTAATTGGTTCTCGAGCCCTTGAATCGATGCTTGCTGATTTTTGAGTGTTGTTTCGGTGTTTTGGAAACTAGTTTCTAACACCGCGATAAATTTTGTTAGCATCTCCTCAAGGTTCGGCTTCTTCTGTTGTGGGTAGAGTTGCTGTTGAAAGCCTAGGAGGGGTTGTTGTCTTTGATTTCCTTGGCCACCCCATGAGAAGTTGGGATGGTTCCTCCAACCTAGATTATAAGTGTTACTATAAGGGTTATTTTGAGGTTTAGAATTATTACCCATATAGTTCATCCGTTCGTTTTCTATGCCAGAGTTGTAGGATGGATATTCTGTATTATTCATTCCTCCTCCATTCGTATCATACTGCATCACTGGATGTACATGCGAAGAACCACATAAATCATCAATTTTCTTACTTAAAAGTTCTACCTGATTTGATAGCATGGTTACTGTGTCGAGGTTGAAAACACTGGCGGCTTTTGTTAGCTTTGTCCTCGTAACTTGCCACTGATAGTTATTCAGTGACATCTCCTTTATAAACTCATAAGCCACTTCAGGGGTCTTGTTATTTAGAGTTCCACCGGCGGCTGAATCAATCAACTGCCTAGTTGAGGGGTTCACACCATTGTAAAAGGTTTGAACCTGTAACCATAGAGGTAATCCATGGTGTGGGCACCTTCTCAGTAGATCCTTGTATCTCTCCCATGCATCGTAAAGTGTCTCTAGATCCATCTGCACAAAAGAAGAGATATCATTCCTCAACTTAGCCATTTTAGCCGACAGAAAATATTTTAACAAAAATTTTTTGGTCATTTGTTCCCATGTAGTGATTCATCCTCGTGGTAACGAGTTCAACCACTGTTTAGCTTTGTTCTTCAACAAAAAGGGAAAAAACTGAAGGCGAATGACATCATCAGAAACTCCATTAATCTTGAAAGTGTCGCAAAACTTAAGAAAATTTGCCAAGTGATTGTTTGGATCCTCATCCTGCAGACCATCAAACTGAACAAATTGCCGAATCATTTGAATAGTGTTAGGTTTCACTTCAAAATTATTTGCAGCAACAGCAGGTTTAACAATACTTGATTTAGTTCCTGTTAAATTAGGTTTAGCATAATCAAACATAGTACGAGGAGCAGGATTTTGATTCACCGAGTTTGTGGCAACCACAGGAGGTAACGGATTATTATCAGCCATCTCTTCGATAGTATTTATTTCGTCTTCTTGCTCTTCTTTTATGTATTGTAGGCTTCGCCTTATCTCTCTTCGGTTTCTGCGAGCCGTGCTTTCAATCTCACTGTCAAAAATCAAGGGTCCTGACGGGTTTCTTCTAGTCATAAACTAAAATTACCTGCCAGAAGCAAATAAAAGAAAAATTAGGAACGTTAAAATAAAATAAAAATTAAATTGCAAATAAATAAAATGGCTAAAGTAATAAAAGTTTAGTGTTCCTAATATCTTAGTCCCCGACAACGGCGCCAAAATCTTGATGGGCTCGAAACTAACTAATATTTCAACAAAGGTAAGCGTACCTATCGAACAGTAGTATAGTTGTGGTGAGTCCGGAATATCGTATCCTCAAGGATCAAGAGTACTAGTAATTACTATCTTTTTATTATCTAGCGTAATAATTAGAGTGGTTTCTTTTAAACTAAAACTTAACTAAAAACACGACAACGAGCGAATTAGGAAAATACTTTTAGACAACTTATATGATATAGGCAATACCTAAGGAAGAATCCACTTAGACTTCACTTATTACTTTTGATTCATACGATTTATTCACTTGACTTAATCCGTAGAAATTCCTGAATTATGTTAATATCTCTTTCAAGACTAAAAATAACTGACTCTAGGTTGATTAATTGAAATCTCTTTCTAATTAAAACCCCTATTGTCGCATTAATTCGATCTATGGATCCCCTTATTAGATTTGACTCTAATCCGGCAGATTTATGTCGCCCTATTTCTAGGGTTGCAATCAACTCCGCTTAATTGTGTTGATCTTCTCTTAAACAAGGACTTTTGCTCCACTGAATAAGCACATTCGACTTGAATCAATAACCTGAATTATCAAAACAAGAATAAGAACTCACAATTAAGAATAAGAACAAGTATTTATCTTATAAATCAAATAATAACAGGATCTGTCTTAGGTTTCATCCCCTTAGGTATTTAGGGAATTTAGTTCATACTGATAAAGGGAAACATCTTAAAATAGGGAAAACAACAAAACATAAGAAAACCAAAAAACTTCTAAAGAACTTGATGGGAGATCTTCAGTCTTGATGGAGATCCTTCTCCTAAGCTGTTCCCGACGGCTATCTTGGAGTATTTTCTGCCTTCTACTCGGCGTCTACTCCACCTCCCCCCTTAGGTTGCCCTCTAGGGTGTTTATATAGGCTTTGGAATGCCTTTCTTGCCCCACAAGTAGCCTTTTCCGAATAGAATTAAACCTAGGGTCGACAGAGACACGTCCGTGGTCGATAGTCCAGGCCGTGTTCGATCCTGTTTGTCACACACGGCCATGTGGTCTGCCCGTTTGCAGTGGTCCAGGCCGTGTAGGCCCATTTTGTCCCTTTTTGGCCCGTTTCTCGTTCTTTTTGAGTTCCTAAGCTCTCCTGAGTATAAAACATGAAATTAAGAGATTAGGAGTATTGAATTTATCAAATCCAATGGAAAATTATCCAAAATTAAGCCAAGCATGGGGTTAAAATATGTGTAAATTATGGTTTATCAGTACCCCTGCCAAAGTATCGATAATTCTTCCCAGGGTATCGATACTCGAGATAAGATATCGATACTGTATCTCTATTCTATTTTACTACACGTTTAAAAATACAGAGGTGTCATTTTTAAAACACGGTATCGATACCTTTGCTCCAGACCCGAAAAATACAACATTTTTAAGCAAATAAACACTGAAACGACCATACTAATAGTTTCAAACATCAAAAGCAAATCTGAGCAATAGTCAACATATTACGAAATAAATCCCAAAATCCTAAGAATAATTAAATCATGGAGACAACTCAAAATATCATATCCAATATTAGCACAAAGACTACCACACTGCCTTATTCCCAAAAGATAACCAAATAATAAACACCTACGAATAACGAAAATGGAATTACTTGGGTCAACCCTTGGAAAGCCACACCGCTCACACTGGTACACAACTAATTTGCACACATTAAGAAGGGAGTGGGTGAGCTTAACAAGCTCAGTGAATGCCTAGAATAACTACCATGCAAACAATTCATCAAGCATTAACGAAACAACCATATAGCACAACCTCAATAGTTCCAACTTTAGTTTCATAATTTACTTACTCGTGCATTATTTTCTAGTTCTTATACATGGTAAACATATTCACTTTCAAGCATATACCATATTACATATATAATCACCTAACATACAAGCATATATCACAATACCCATATAATCACATCACATTTAAGCACATGTCACAATACTCAAAAACATCTTTATAGATAAATTGCATAATGGTCACATGTCACATAAACACATATCACAATACACATATATTCATAATTTAGGATAATTTGCGTAGCAACCACATACTCATTTGGGCATACATCACATTACACATATATACATTTTAAGATAATTTGCATAGCAACCACATACACATTTTGACATTTATCACATTACACATATATCACAATACACGTAATCATATTTATAGATAAATTGGCACATGAGCTATGAAACGTAAAAGTGAGCTCTATCATCACTCATCAGATACGTGGATCTCCAACACACTAATGGTCACTAAACTAACTATAAATTACGACAAAGGCAAGCGCACCTATCGAACAATAGTATAGCTATGGTGAGTAGGGAATATCGTATCCACGAGGACTAAAAGTACTAGTACTTACCGTTTTTCTATTATCTAATTGATAAATTTGGATGATTGATTTTAATCTAAATTTACTAAACTAATTTACTAAGAACGCAACCGAGAATGAAATGGAAAAAATAATTGAAGATAACCAATGAGAAAGACAATACTCAGGAAAGAATCAACCTAGACTTCATCTATTGTTCTGAATCTGAATTAAATGATTTATTCACTTGTGCTTTGATCCGTAGAAATCCCTAAATTATGTTAATATCTCTTTCGAGATTAAGAATAACTGACTCTAGGTTGATTAATTGAAATCTGTTTCTAATTAAAACCTATCATCGCATTAACTCGACCTATAGATTCCCATATTAGATTTGACTCTAATCCGGTAGATTTATGTCATCCTATTTCTAGGATTGCATGCAACTCCACTCAATTATGCTAGATCTACTCTTAAATAAGGACTTTTGCTCCATTAAAATAAGCACATTAAACATGAATTAATATCCAAAAAATATTAAAACACGAAATAAGCATACATAATTGAGAACAAGAATCAAGTATTTATCATGTAAATCAGAAATCAAATAATAAGATTCATCATAGGTTTCATCTTCCCTAGGTATCTAGGGAATTTAGTTCATAATATGGAATAGAAGCATCTCAAAGTCAGGAAAACCATAAGACATTAAGAAATTTAATAAAACTTTGAAAGAAGTTAAAAGGAGATCTTCAATCTTGAAGGAGATCCACTTTTGAGTCGGCTCCGATGGTGTTCTTCGAGTGATTTATTCAATCTTCTTTGAGTGCTCCCTTATATCTTTTTCTAATTGATATTTATAGACTTTAGAATGCTTAGAAAGCCTAAAATTGGGTTTTTCCACATTTTAGGGAAACAGGGTGCGATATCGACACGGGTTGGCACATGGGCGTGTGGCTAGCCCGTGTGGGAATGCCCATGTAATAGCTCGTTTTTAGTTAAATCGAAACAGTAGTTTCAGGACCACGAATCTGAAGTCAAAATATTTACTTTATTATTTTAATAAGGTCTACAACATGATATAATTATTGTGTGAAAGTTTCGTAAAGAAATTTTACTGTTTGAATGGTTAATTCGAGAAAAAAGACTAAATCGCGTAAAGTGCAAAAGTGTCATTCTATTAGTTAAAAGTATTAAATAGCTATGAAATTAAATTTTGAGAGTCCTTATGTTGAAATTAGACCAGTTTTAAGGTTAGTGGACATTTATGTCCATGGTTTATGTGATATATTAATGTTTTATTAAACGGTTAATATAGTAATTATAAAATAATTTAAGTTAAAAATGATAAAAACAATTTGTCATCATCTTCATAAAGCAAAAACACCGAATTTAGGGCTTTAAAAACACCATTTGAGAGCTTGGACATTCGGCTATGGTGCCTTGAACATGTAAGTCTATTTTTAGCTCTGTTTTTA
Organism: Gossypium australe; assembly: GCA_005393395.2. NCBI lineage: Eukaryota > Viridiplantae > Streptophyta > Magnoliopsida > Malvales > Malvaceae > Gossypium > Gossypium australe. Next base: position 70,627,680 of record CM016615.1, read on the forward strand.
ATGATTTTTATGTTTTTGAGATCGTTGCTTTGTATTCTAGCTAGCCCGTACCTTAGATTTTGAAAATGTTAAAGATTTATCATGTTGCCATTGTTGAAAGCTTTAGTAAATTGATGGTTGATGATGGATTTTGAATAGTTGTTGATAGTTAAACTAGTTTTGTAAAATGATTTTTGACAAAAATGTCAAAAAGGGATTAAATTGTGAAAATGTAAAATTTTGTGTGTAAAAGTGTGAATAAATTGAAAATATGGGCTGCTAGTAACATATAGAAAATTTGGCTAAACATGGGGGTTGTGATAAATTGCATGAATTTGCAATTTTGTGTATTAGGAACTAAATTGTAAAAGTGTGTAACATTAGGGGAAAGATGTAAATTTTCCAAAATATGTATTAAAGGCTAAATTGAATAAATTGAATACTGAATGTGCTAAATTTGATAATCTATAGATCAAGATAAGCCGAGATCAGAATTAGATCGGGGAAAAAGAAAAGTGGACGAATAGCCGATATTTACTATCTGAGCGATACGAGGTAAGTTCGTATAATTAGAATCGAACTTTTAAATACTTGTAATTATTTGAAATGAATGTATGTAATTGAGCAAATGATTTACTTGAAATTCAAATGCCTTATTGATATAATATGATGGTTACCTAGCCCCGTTTGAACTGTAAGAATTCGTAGGATACGAGTGACATGTCATTAGGGTTACCGTTTCGGTCGAGCTCCTGCATTTGTTGCGGACTCACCATAGCTTGTATGAGCTTACCTATATATCAGCTCGTAAGAGCTTACTATTTTCAGCTTGTCAGAGCTTACTATTTTCAGCTCGTCAGAGCTTACTGTTTTCAGCTCAATTGAGCTTATTATCCATCAGCTTAGGAGGAGCTTGCTGATCATAGCTCGAAAGAGCGAAAATGATAATAAATTGACGGATTACTGATTTTTATCTTATGTATATCACCCGAGTATCTCTCGATATTCTAATAGGTTCAACGGGCATAAATTCTGTTATTGGTTATGTGAAAAAGATATGTGTTATATGGATGAGTTACTGTTACTGTTATAGAATGAATTACCGTTTATATGATTGAGAATGAAATGTTATAAATGATGTACATGATATATGTGAATTTGATATGATACAATGTTTGAGTATTAAATTGAGATAATGGATGATTACATGCACTTATATGACTAACTTGTTGATGAATGCTTGTGTATAGGCATTTGGCAAGTGAATTTAGTATAATTTATTTAATTATTTGATTATGTATAAATGGTAAGTTTAATTTTGAAATATACGGGCTTACTAAGCTTTAAAGCTTACTCTGTTTCTTTTCCATGTTTTATACAGGTTCGATAGCTCGCTCGGTCCAGATAAAGTAGGAGTTACGCATCACACTATCCAATTGCTGTTGGTACTTTTGAACTTTTAGATATTTGTAAATATGGCATGTATAGGCTAGTTATAAAGATGATAGTTATGGTTACTTGAGATAGAGATTTTGGTACATGTGGTAAAAGTTTAAGCCATGTGATTTGGCTTATCTTGGTGTAATATTTTGGTTGTGTATAAGTGTTCAAATATGGTATGTTTTGGCAAGTAGTAGATGGAATGCAAATATACAAATGTTGTCTTGATTTGTAATAGGCATATGAATGGAAAATGCATGATATTAATTAGGTATTTGAATACTATGTCAAATTGGTATAAAATGTGTATGAAATGTTGTGGATTGGCAGCCTATTGGATTATAAAATGTTGCAATCTATGCTTGTGCATGCTTGTATAAATAGGGTGGCAAGATGGCTTTGCAAAAAGCCTATTTTTGTCCACACGGGCAGAGACACAGGCGTGTGTCTCAGCCGTGTGCGACACATGGTCATGTTACATGACCATGTGTCCCTTGGTGTTAATATTAGAACCAAGTCAATATGCTCCACACGGTCTCACACACGAGCGTGTGACTGGCCGTGTGGTAAAAGTCAATATAATCCCTAATAGGCACACGGCCTAGCACACGGGCGTGTAACTTGGCTGTGTTGCATAAGTTAGTATACCCTATAGTTTTTTCACGAGTTAGTACATAGCCTGGAACACGGGCGTCTGTGGCCACTTGGAAGGGCGCACGGGCTAGACACACGGGCTTGTGGTTGGCCGTGTGACCCAATTCAGTATGTACCCCTTGTTTTCACATGGCTGGAGACATGGGCGTGTCTTGTGGCTGTGTGAGACACACGGCCTGGTCACACGGGCATGTAACCTCTGTATTGAGAAAAAATTTCAAAGTTTTATAGAAGTTTTATAAGTTATTGGTTTAGTTCTGAACCCCTCCTAATTGCCTAATTTATTCAAAATTTCCCAACACCAAATGTAATAACCTAACACATATATTTCGTTTACAACCATCAACCATTATAAAACATAACATACTTCAATGGCCGAATGTTGAACATGCTTTAAAATCAAAATTTTCACCATGGGTTTGATAGTACTCAAGACAATGAACTCAAAAATGCAAAAATTTTCAAAAATCAAGCTCAAATACTAACCTCAATATGGCATGCAATGACCGAACAAATGAAAACTTAAGTTTTCTCTTCTCCCTTATGAGTTTCGGCAATGGAGAGCTAAAGGTGGAAGATGATATCCACTAACTCTTTTATGTTTCTTTATTTTAATCATAATTCAAAATATTATTATAATATCCTTAACTAAAACAATTAAATTAAACATATAAAATCATCATCATGCCGTCCACTCACCTAGTTTTACGGTTATTAGACATGCAAGTCCCTTTCTTTATAAAGTACTTAAATTAGCCCCCTTCCAATTAATTAATGCCACTTTCATACTATATCGATTATATCTTTTCTCTCAATTTGATCACATTAACAAGCAAATTCATACAATTCAGCATACATAGCTCATCAACAATCAAATATTAAGAGATTTTCTAACCCAGATTTGTGGTCCCGAAACCACTATTCCAGTTAGGGTCGTATTTGGGTTGTTACAACTCTCCCCCCTAAAGAAATTTTCGTCCTCGAAAATATTACCGGCAAATAGGTGAGGATAACGTTCTTTCATTGATTCTTCGGTTTCCCAAGTTGCCTCCTCTATCCCGTGTTTATGCCACATCACTTTGACCAACGATATCTTCTTGTTTCGTAATTCTTTTACTTCACGATCTAAAATACGAATCGGTTCTTCCTCATAAGTCAGATCAGGCTGAATTTCAATCTCAGTTGGACTAATTACATGAGAAGGGTCAGATCTATAGCGTCGAAGCATCGACACATGAAAAACATTATAAATCTTGTCTAAATCAGACGGTAACCTCAATCTGTACGCAACCGGCCCGATACGTTCAATAACTTCATAGGGCCCAATAAACGTCGGACTCAGTTTTCCCTTGCGACCAAATCTGAGTATCTTCATCCACGGCGATACTTTCAAGGATACTCGATCTCCAATCTGAAATTCAATGTCCTTACGCTTCAAATCCGTGTAAGACTTTTGACGATCCGATGCCGCTTTCAAGCTATCACGATTTACTACCACTTTCTGTTTGGTTTCCTTAATCAAATCAACCCCGTGCATCTTGTTTTCCTCTAGTTCAGTCCAGTATAAGGGTGTACGACATTTACGACCGTACAACGCTTCGTAGGGTGCCATTTTGATACTAGATTGAAAGCTATTATTATACGCAAATTCAATCAAAGGCAAGTATCGTTCCCACGTACCCTCAAACTCAAGAACGCAACATCTCAACATATCCTCAAGTACTTGGATAACTCGCTCAGACTGACCGTCTGACTGAGGGTGGAAAGCTGTACGAAAATGTAACTTGGTACCTAAAGCATCTTGCAGTTTCTTCCAAAACCGTGATGTAAACCTCGGATCTCTATCCGAAACAATAGAGATAGGTACTCCGTGTAACCTTACAATTTGCGATACGTACAATTCAGCCAACTTATCAAGTGAGAAATCTGTACGTATTGAAATAAAATGAGCTGATTTCGTCAATCTATCAACAATAGCCCAGATTGAATCTTTCTTACTCGGCGTCAACGACAATCCTGACACAAAGTCTATAGATTCGCTCCCACTTCCATTCAGGTATCATAATCGGTTGAAGAAGTCCTGATGGAACTTGATGCTCGGCTTTCACTTGCTGTCAAATTAAGCACTTCGATACAAATTCCGATATGTCCCGTTTCATACCAGGCCACCAATAGAATTGTTTCAAATCATTATACATTTTCGTGCTACCCGGATGTATCGACATTTGACTATTATGAGCCTCATTCAATAACATCTGAATCAAGTCCACGTTTCTCGGAACACACATTCGGCCTTTGTATTTCAAACAGTCATTTTCATCAATTCGAAACTCTGACTCTGCATTACTTCCACACTGAACTCGTTTAACAGTCATATCTTTGTCAGCTTTCTGTGCATCACAAATTTTCTGAATAAACATCGGTCTTGCTTTTAACTCGGCTACGATCGAACTATCACCGGACATAACCATCTGTGTGTTCAATGCACGAAGAGCAAACAATGATTTTCGACTTAACGCATCTGCGACAATGTTAGCTTTCCCCGGATGGTAGTCAATCACCAACTCATAGTCTTTCAACAGTTCTAACCATCTGCGTTTTCTCAAGTTCAGATCTTTCTGAGTCATCAAATACTTCAGACTTTTGTGATCCGAGTAAACATGACATTTCTCACCGTATAAATAATGACGCCAAATTTTCAATGCAAACATAATAGCTGTGAGTTCTAAGTCATGTTTCGGGTAATTTCTTTCATGCGGCTTCAATTGTCTCGAAGCGTAGGCTACAACTTTGCCTTCCTGCATCAAAACGCAGCCCAAACCATTCAAAGAAGCATCAGAATAAACAATAAATTCTTTACCCGATTCAGGCTGTACTAACACTGGAGCTTCGGTCAAAAGGGCTTTCAACTGATCGAAGCTTTCCTGACACCTTTCCGACCAGTCGAACTTGACATCTTTCTACAATAGCTTGGTCAACGGGGTAGCTATTATAGAAAAACCTTTCACAAATCGTCGGTAATAACCCGCAAGTCCCAGAAAGCTTCAGATTTCAGAAACATTCTTTGGTGGTTTCCAATAAAAAATGGCTGATATTTTGCTCGGGTCAACACGAATACCCGATGCTGACACGACATGACCTAAAAACCTAACTTCCTTCATCCAGAATTCACACTTGCTAAACTTTGCATACAACTGTTTATCTCGCAAAGTTTGTAGCACCAATCTCAAATGCTCGGTATGCTCGGTTTCATCTTTGGAGTAGATCAGTATATCATCAATAAACACTACTACAAACCGATCTAAAAACTGTCTGAAGACTCGATTCATCAGATCCATAAAAACAGCAGGTGCATTAGTAAGTCCAAAAGGCATAACCAAAAACTCAAAGTGTCCATACCTCGTTCGGAACGTAGTCTTTGGCACATCCGTATCTCTGACTCGCAACTGATAATAGCCCGATCTCAAATCTATCTTTGAAAATACTGAAGCCCCTTTCAACTGGTCAAACAAATCATCAATTCGGGGTAAAGGGTATTTATTCTTTATTGTCACTTTATTCAGTTGCCGATAATCAATACACATTCGCATAATCCCGTCTTTCTTTTTCACAAACAGAACTGGTGCACCCCACGATGAGAAACTCGATCGTGTAAAACCCCTATCTGTCAACTCTTGCAACTGTGCTTTTAATTCTTTTAATTCAGTTGGTGCCATTCGATATGGAGCTATTGAAATCGGAGTTGTCCCGGAAACTAGTTCAATGCCAAACTCAATTTCTCGCACTAGTGGTAGACCCGGTAGTTCTTCAGGGAACACATCTGGGTATTCACACACAACTGGTACTAATTCAATCTATTTTTCGAATGCTTTATTATCCAGCACATAAGCTAAATAAGCTTCGCAACCTCTTTTCACATACTTCTGGGCTAACATCGAGGATATTACAGTAGGTAACACACTCAAATCATTAGATTCAACCCGGATGATCTCACCGTTTTGGCATCTCAAATCAATAATCTTTCTTTTACAATTCACCACTACATTATACGAAGTTAGCCAGTCCATTCCCAGAATTATATCAAACTCGTCAAAAGGCAATAACATTAAATCAGCTGGGAAGCAGGAATCCTGAATCATCAATGGGCAACCTTTACATACTTTATCAACCATTACACAACGACCCAAAGGACTGGACACACAGATTGCAAACTCAGTAGACTCAACAGGTAGAGTCTTACTGGATACAAATGTTTCACTCACATACGAATGAGTTGAACCGGGATCAATCAAAGCAATTACATTAGTATCAAAGAGAGTGAAATTACCAGTAATAACATCCGGAGATGAAGCCTCCTCTCTAGTACGAATGGCATAAGCTCGAGCCGGTACACGGGTATCTGCTCGAATAACCGCATCTGAAGTTCCCCTTTGAGCACCACTCCTACCTCCCCCACTACGAGCTGGTCTACCTGTAGCTGTAGTACCACTCGGTCTCGTACTCTGAGTAATACCCTTCTCAACAGTCTCCGGACAATCTCGAACAAAATGATTTTGCGAACCGCACTGATAACAAGCGCGACTAAAAGATTTACCCCAACACTCTCCGAAATGTCGTCGACCGCACTGCTGACACTCAGGTTTGCTCGATCGAGCATTGCCAACACTTGCCACAGATGTAGCTCGCAAACTCATTGGTGGTCGTTCTCGAATTGAAATCCCGGTATTAGACTTGGATCGACTACTATCATTCTTGAACTTCTTCGTTGTCATCTGTGAAAATCTGCCCGCGGATCTCTTTCTAAATTCTTTAGATTCAACTTCAACTTTCTGTTTTTCTTTCCCTAGTTCTTCCGCTTTACAAGCTCTTTCAACTAGCACAACAAACTCGTTAATTTCAAGAATGCCAACCAAAAGTTTGATATCTTCATTCAAACCATCCTCTAACCTCCGACACATAGCAGCCTCAGAGGATACACATTCGCGAGCGTAGCGACTAAGTCGCACAAACTTGCGTTCGTATTCAGACACCGTCATACGACCCTGCTTGAGCTCAAGAAGTTCTTTACGCTTGGAATCTATAAAGCGTTGTCTTATGTACTTTTTACGGAATTCAATCTGAACAATTGACACGAGAGTATTCCACCAGTAGTAGGCAGAATCTCGCAATAATGATATGGCACACTTCAAACACTCATTTGGTGTGCAAGACAACTCATCAAAAACATGGATAGTATTATCGAGCCAAAATTTAGCTCGCTTCACATCATCATTATCTTCAGCTCTAAATTCTTGAGCTCCATGCTTTCGAATACGATCAACAGGTGGTTTAGTTGCTCGCTCAGGATTGGCAACCGAAGGTACCATTGGTGTTGCAGGTGGAACATTCGGATTCAGGGGTGGTTGAACAGTCGGAGTGGTTCGTAAATATGACTGAACCAATCGCTCATCATATTATGGAAGGCCTGCTTTACCCTCTCATCTGGGCCACTAGCAAATGGTCGAGGTTCTTCCGACGCAGTCCCTTGCGCGGGAGCAGGCGCCACGCTCTCGACATCATCAGCTAATGCTGGCTCGGGATCCGGATCCATTACTATATATAAGAAATAAATACATTTCACTGTCAGAAGTCATCACACTATCACATTGTAAATTATGGCATGGATAGCTAAACTTTCACGTGCTACGTTAGTCCGAGAATCGCCTAAACCGTAGCTCTGATACCAATAAAATGTAATGCCCCCTTAACCCGAAACTGTCGCCAGAACGGTTCATAAAGCATTACTAAACCATACCCAAACCCGAACAGACATGCATATTCGAACATACTACAATGGTAAATTTATCACATTTTGACTCTACAAACAACTATGCCATCATTTACAAATTTATTAACTATTCGTATACCTCATTTTAACTACCAAGGCACAATACATGTTTATTAATACCATTTGAACTAAAACCGAGTATAACACATCATGAACTATACTTTGGTAGTGAACTATTACTAAACCCGAATTCATATAGGTCCGACATATCAAGATTTAGCCATTTCACATGGCTTTTATATACATCCAAATCCCAAAAAAAAAAGAACTTAAAAGAGTATTATTAACTATACATGCCATTTTTTTTAAAAAAGATCAACTCTAATAAAGTACCAAAAGTAGTTGATAGTGTGCTTGACTTCGACAAGGATCCCGAATACGAGCTTGCTTCAAAATCTATACTCAATCAAACAAACACAACGGTAAGCTATATGAAGCTTAGTAAGTTTAAGCAAATTATTATCACATGCATATGTAAAATATTTGCACCAAGTATTCAAACCTACTTAAATTAATATACTATAATTATTACTCCATTTAAGAGTTAAACTTTTTCATCCTCATATACCTATAATACATTTTGTATATCACCTTCGCATGAGAAATAAGGAACATACCTGTCATATACATTCACTAATTCATCAACTTAATATTTAGGTTACCCATGTCTCATTTCAATAGCATAACACTTACCCTTAATGTACTTACCCTTCCAAACCTAACCATTTGGTATAAAGCATGATAATTCACTCGTACAATTGCCTACGCATAAAATCATTAGCTATAACAATTCTCTAATAAATCTTATTCATACTTGATCTTTTAACCACCTCGTAACGTATCGCTCACACAGAGCCGTTACTAAAACACGCCTCGTAATGTATCGCTCACACAGAGCCGTTACTTAATCCATCTTGTAACGTATCGCTCACACAGAGCCGTTACTTATTACATCTCGTAACGTATCGCTCATACAGAGCCGTTACTTAATCCATCTCGTAACGTATCACTCACACAGAGCCGTTACTTAATCCATCTCGTAACGTATCGCTCACACAGAGCCGTTACTTAATCCATCTCGTAACATATCGCTCACACAGAGCCGTTACTTATTACATTCCGCGCACAGGTGACCAATTAGCAATCACATTTAAACATATTAAGCGATCTCACATCTTATAACAAGTTGTATGCATAATAATGCAAGTTCGATCATAATATCTTTCTTTGTTTCCTATTTTCTAGTTATCCACAAGTCAACCCAAGATTTTTATTCAAACCGAATACATACATTTTCATACATACGGTAACATGTCATTAATCCTACCTCAATCATCTAAACCATCCATATATATATATATATATACCTTTATACATATATATACACATCCACATGATATTATCACATTCGGTCATCACATATAATATCAACTTATCTCATTTAACTTTCTCAAGAATGTACATATAGACATAAGTATATATGTACGTGTATCATCATGAATCCATATTCGTAAGATTATCACATATCCAAAATATTGTGTATTCATCTTCTTGCCACAATTGCATATAAGTATAAATTTGAAATTTCATAGTAATTTAACTACCATGTAAAATACTTTATACCACATTCGGCCAAGATAAAAAAATGGAGGTATTTATATTACCAATATATATATATATATGCACACAAAGAACTTTCGCATTAATCCGATTGCTTAGGGACTTACCTCAAAAATTGACGAATTGAGCTTTTCGGCTGTTCGTTTAATTTTGCTTTCCACCGATCCGATTCCAGTTCTCTCCGTTCTTGATCTAAAAAAATTTCAAAATGAGCTCATTCAAATAGAATTTTATTTACTTTAGCTCAAAATACATAATTAAGAAATTTTCCAATTTATCCCACATGTTTTGCATATTTACTAATTAATCCATTTTCACTTAATGCAAAATATGCCAAGTTTACAAACTTTTAGCAAGGGCCAAATATTCCTTATACTTATTCAAGTTTCTATATTTCATAATTTCTAAAATCTAACCCCTCATTCTACTATTTTGAAAATTTAGTCCTAATTGCCTAATTTATTCAAAATTTCCCAACACCAAATGTAATAACCTAACACATATATTTCGTTTACAACCATCAACCATTATAAAACATAACATACTTCAATGGCCGAATGTTGAACGTGCATTAAAATCAAAATTTTCAATGGGTTTGAACTCAAAAATGAACTCAAAAATGAACTTTTCAAAAATCAAGCTCAAATACTAACCTCAATATGGCATGCAATGACCGAACAAATGAAAACTTAAGTTTTCTCTTCTCCCTTATGAGTTTCGGCAATGGAGAGCTAAAGGTGGAAGATGATATCCACTAACTCTTTTATGTTTCTTTATTTTAATCATAATTCAAAATATTATTATAATATCCTTAACTAAAACAATTAAATTAAACATATAAAATCATCATCATGCCGTCCACTCACCTAGTTTTAGGGTTATTAGACATGCAAGTCCCTTTCTTTATAAAGTACTTAAATTAGCCCCCTTCCAATTAATTAATGCCACTTTCATACTATATCGATTATATCTTTTCTCTCAATTCGATCACATTAACAAGCAAATTCATACAATTCAGCACACATAGCTCATCAACAATCAAATATTAAGAGATTTTCTAACCCGGATTTGTGGTCCCGAAACCACCATTCCGGTTAGGGTTGTATTTGGGCTGTTACATTACACACCTGATTACGGTGAGAACTATACTTTCCCGCTCGTCGATACCTAAATACGTGTCACGCTTGATTAGAACACTAATACTTAATATAAATCTATACTAAAGATAAGCGATCTAGATCTTTACCCTCGGAATCTTGAACAACAACTATTTGTCGTTTCTCCCCGGTTGACGGTTCACAACCCAATGGGAAATCCCGAACAGCTAATGGCTCCGAACTACGAACAACTTCAAATAATCGATTCTCCTTGGATGAGGGTCCACAACCCCGTGGAAAGTCTCGGATTGCTGAAACAGCCCTTCGCTTGAATCTAGAGGGAATAACGAAACCACCCCTCTTCCGATCACTATTCACCACTCTTTTCGACCCTTCTTGTTTGCCTTAAAATTTCGAGTGATTTCCAAAGGATCCCTATATAAAACTTTCGGTTATAACAAACCCAATTGAAAATCATTGATAAAATCGAGGGTGACATGAAATCCATGAAGAGTTCCTTTTTTTTTTTACCTTGATAGATGATCCGAACTTGAATAACTTCAAGATAACTTTGACGAGATGGTGATTTGGCCCTCCACTATATCACTAAAAAAAACAAAAGGAAATCGTCTAAGAGAATGAACGATTATTGATTTAAAGGCTCTTCTAAGCCAACCTATAGATTCGGCCAAGGTGACCGAATAGCAAAAGAAAACAAGGAAGATGATTCTTACCGGTTGTCCAAAGTTGAATAGAAGAAATAATCGAGAATAAAGTCTATGAGGAAAAGAAGATTTGGCTATGATTTAATGGTAAGGGAAAAATAATTTCGGCTATGGAGGTGGTCTCTAACATTCGGCCATGGAAGAAATAAGAAGGAAAAAATGTGTTTGAAAGATGAGTAAGATGGAGAAGAAAGGAGAATAGAGATGAGATGTTTATGATTCGGTTTTCAAGGGTGAGAAAAGAGCAAAAAGTAAGGTTTGGAACAATGTGCATTCGGCAATGGGGAATAAAGAAGAAAAAGAAATGGTCTTTTTGTGTTTGATGATTTCGGCACTAGGAGAGAAGCACAAAATGAAGCACTTGAGAGGTTGGCAAAAATGACCAAATGGTCAAAAAGAAATGACCAAATGAAACAAAACAAAGTTGTTTTCTCCAAGCATATGGCACATTCGGCTAAGAGAGAAAAAGATGAGAGGAAAAAGGTGTTTTGGGAGAGCAAAAATGACCAATTGAGATTCTATCTAGCTACCATCCTTACCCAAAGCTTACCACCAAAATTCGGCTCCCCCCTTAGTCCACAAAGCCATCCAAGTTCATGGACAAGTTGGCCATTCTAAGTTTCCAAAACATAACCCTTAAGATATGCCTTGTGTTCCCCCTACATGCCATATTCTCATGATTCCCTACCTTAAGTTTGCACTTGCCTTTTTTTCTTAGCCACCTTACCATAAAAAATAAAAGTCTAACTTACCAAAAATTTGATGCTTGGCCGACACTTGCTAGGAAAGAGCAAAAATAAATGTCACAAAATGCATTCCTAAAAATTCGAACCTCTTCCCTCAAGCAACACTTATGGCGCCAACTCCACTATACTACTAGCTCATCTTATGCTAGTTTTTGACACTTAATTTCCTTAAACATCAGGGTCACTTGTTCCACTTCAATAAAGTACTCATTACTAAAATTTATTCTAATTCCGAATAAATCCCGAGCCTTCTCAAGACTATATTAAACGCACAAATTAAATCATTCACAAGCTAAGCACCAAAAACATGCATCATATCGATACTCAATTTTTAGAATGTTAGATCATGCGTGCTTTAGTCCTTGCTTGACCCCAAATATATCCTTGATTCCTAGTTTTCTTTCTCCAAACCTTGCAAAATTCACCGCTAGTCTTTTGTTTTGTAGTCATTGACCCATTCATCTTTGTAATAGCAATTCTAAAACCGAAAAAGAAGCCTTCAATAGAAAGAACCTAAAACCCAAACATGGATCAAAAGCTACAGCACACGTTACAACATAACTTTATGAAGGATTATATTATTGAAGGCTTCCTTTTTCGGTTTCTACCAAACATTTTTTAGTCTATTAGAAAAGTGAGGATTATATTATTTCGAACTTCTAATTTTTCATTTTAAGGATTATTTTTGAATTTTTGTTGGATAATGCGATATCTTATAGGAGTTTGAGATTCTAAAATTATGTGTTTCCTTTACTGGTTAATAACCATGATACCATTTACGATAGATGAATTAGTATTGCTTAATATCTTCTAGGAGTTTGACATGTTTGGTTTTCGTCTATTGTAATCCTCTTGTCCTTGAAAGGGGTTGGTGGCTCCACTGTATTTCTCGGTTTACATTATTTTACCTCGATTGAGCAAAAAAAAAGTTTATTTTCTTCTTAGATTCATACATTGTTTTTGAACTGTGGCTTAAAAAAACATCGGAAATATTGTCTCGATGAACGACCTTTTTTTCATAAATATTAGTCTCTTACAAAAGACTTTAAGATGCAAAAACAATGCAAAACAAAGACAAAATGATGAAAACTGATCAAAGTAGACATACAAAAGTCTTTAAACTTAGGAAGAAAGCAAAAGAAAGACAAAATGATCAGAAACACCCAACCAAACAAAAGGATTGAAACGAAACAACTTGTGTTGCCTTATTCCATTGCTAGAACTACTATAGCAGAACATCAATGTGCTCTTCGAGATCATCTTCCAAATCACCCATCATGCTCCACAAGTTGTTGTCTGTTAAGGGTTTAACCTGTTTCAATCGTTGGCAAACATGCATCACCAGTTAAGATCAATCAATTACAGTATCAAATGACAGAAAATATATATATGAAAAAACAAAAGGTGGCAGTTGGATCTCTTTGGTATAGAGAGTACAAGTAATATAGAGAGGGTTAGGGTTAAAGGACTGACTTACCCATTCTCCTTATCAGGTTTTCGATATCTTGACCAATTTGAGAGATTTCACGTTGAAGCTCCTGAGATAAACGAAAAGAATTTTCAGTTAAAACGTTGTGTCTTTTTTTCTTTTGCCAATAAAATATTTGGATACAAATATATTACCTGCACCCTACTGTTGAGAGGTGTAACAAGTAGACAGCAATAAGGACCCAAAAGGAAAAGGAAACAAATATATAGTTAGAACTTGGAAATAAAATATGATTTATAATCAGGATTAATATTTAATTACTCAGTGAGTCAAATGATAATATGTTATAAAATTTTTTATGCTTTTTATTGAAGTATCATCATTTGGGACACTGTCGAAAAAATTCTACATCATCGATTATCAAATATTAATATTTATATAAAGGATAAATAGTAAATTTGGTTGGGTTTCAAGATAAACCGCATCATCGTATTGATTAGTTCCTGATTTATAAAGATCCGAAGTTGCAGTAGCTTGATCTCATGTTTCACCTAAATGGCACCATGCAAAACCATAGTTAAAATAATATCTATTTTAAAAAAATTATAGGAAAGAGATGATTATTGAATTGATAGACTTATTATTAAACTAATAATCCACCACCTCTTCTTGTTCGTTGTCTTCAGAATCTTCATCTCCAAAATAGTCATCACTTTCATATTCACTATCACTATCACTATTATCATTGATGTTGTCATCATCAAACCACCATAGCAAAAGAAAAAAATTGAAGCAGAACTGAAAAGGGCTTATTTAAAAATAAAAGCATATATATATATATATATATATATATATATATATGTACTCAGTACTACCTGTTTAAGTATGGATCTCGAAAATTATTAGGGACCAGAATAATTTCATCAGGCTTACAACAATCAGGTTACACAACATTATATTATTGTTTTTGAAAGTATAAATGCAATTTTATATGAAGAAAAAAGGATAAGTATATGTATATGATATACCTAATGATGGGGAGTCGGGGTTGTGGAAGGAGCACATTAAGGTTAGGCCTCGACGTGTGGTTTGCGTTTGAGCGTTGCTGATGCTCTTGAGGAGAATTCTCCTCCCTGCTATTGGCTGGTAAAGCAACCATGGATGAAAAACCAGAGAAAAGAGGAAGGCTTAGGCTTGTGTGAGTAGTGTAGTGAAGCATATTGGGAGCAAATCCCTTGCTTTTATAGAAGAAATGGAACGTGGGGCCTTGTTAGGTGTTTGCTATGTATGGCAAGTTTCACATTTTATTTGCCCCTTTCCAAATTTTGCTTGGGTCCACTCAATTTTTTATTCTTTTTAAGTATTTAGATAATTGGTAAGATTATAGTATTAACTTATGTCTATTGTCTCTTTTAATAATACTGTCTCCATTTTTTGAAATTTGAGTTATCTTTTGGGGTGTACAATGTGTTTTATTATTGCATCTAATATTTATTGGTTACATAAGTACTAGTTGTATTAATTATATATAGTGCGAGTGGCTTAAGTGATACACATCACCTTAGATTTTCAAATAAGAAATTGATCTTCATTGAATCTTTACTTATACGGTTCTTAATATTGCATGTGTTTAAAAAGAACAATATTATAATTTATTTAATTTATGAGATTCAAATATAAATTATTGTGTTCATTCATTCATAGCAATTCTTTACGTTTCACGTACTTGTGAAGATTGATCGAATAATTGATTTGATTTTGTGTTAAAATACAAACCATAGTCTTCATTTATTCTTATGTAGTTCTTAATATTACAAGTGTTTGGCGAAGATGGATATTATAATTTATTTAATTTACGAGATTCAAATATAAATTATTATCGTCATGTATTCATATGTAATTATCAATATTACTCATGTTTGTGAAGATCGATTGTATAATTGATTTGATTTTTAGAGTTCAAATACATACCATCGTCTATTATTATGTAGTTCTCAATATTACACGTGTTTTACCAATATCTATCATATAGTTTATTTAATTTATAGGATTCAAATAGAAATTATTGTCTTTATTCATTCATACGTAGTTATTTATATTACACGTGTTCATGCAAACAAATTTCAAAATTTATATAATTTATAGGATTCAAATACAAATTAATTATTATTGTGGTTTGTTGAATTACGTGTAAAATTCATAAAAAGTTTAATATATAATTTGGTAACTAAGTTTGATACTTTTTTTTTAATGTGGGTCTTGTGTTATTTTTGGACCGAATGTGATACCTATATTTGGCCAAAGTTATACATTTTGGCACCTGAAGGTAACAATGTTAACTTTTAGTGTTTAATTCGAGTTTTAGAGTTGATTTGATAAAATTTAATAATTTAGTTAATAATATTATCAATTGACTTTCATCAAATAAATCGTAAAAACCTAAATTAAACAACATCCATCAGACTGTATTTGACAAATTAAACGCAAAATTAAACAAATACAAAAAATCAAACCTAATACTATTAGCAATTAACGTTCATCAAATCAACCATAAAATTTGAATAAACACTAAAAAGTTAACATTGTTACTTTTCAGTACCAAAAAATATATAACTTTTGTCCAATATAGGTACCAAATTGGACAAAAAATTAGCATAGATACTACATTAAAAGATGTGTCAAACTTAGATACTAAATGATATATTAAACCTTCATAAAATAATAATTTTTAATTAAATAAAAATAACAAGTTAATGCAAAAAAAATAAATCAGAAAATAATAATTAAATATTCCCTAATGAATGTCATAAATCAGAAAATAATAATTAAATATTCCCTAATGAATGTCATTTCCAATGTGACGTTATAAATTAAAATAAAAAATATATTCATAAAATTAGCTAATGTTTTATTTTTTTGGAAAAATAAATTTCTTTTTATAAATTTATTAGACTAATTAAAATTACATAATACTAAAAAAAAACTTGTTTTAATTGTTGTGTATGAAGTTAAAATTGATATTTTTTTCATTTTTCCAATTATTTGTAACGTTATTTGGTAACTTTTTTTAATAGTTATTTTTTAACATTTTCTTTTAATTTGTAACATTTAATTGGCTATGTATGGAAATATTATTAGCTGAGTTGTCAAAAATCACAGATATGGTTATGAATCCAAAATCAAATATTTGGTTATGAATATGTCCAAACAAACAAAAAACAAAAGACATATATGGTTAAAAAAATCTGAGTCATTAATTTTAGACACCTCAATTAATACTGGTTCAAATTTTTATTTTTTTGAAATATTAATTTTAAATTTTAATTAATAGGTCAAAATATAGTTGGTATATTACTATATACTATATATTATTCTGTATTCTTGCACGATGCTCAATGAGTTGTGTATATTACTTTTGTAACTTTTTTTTATAATATTAGTTTTTCTTTACAACTTTTAATGATTTTTTTAAATAAATTAAAAAATAAATGTAATTAAAAATATATTTAAAAACATTTTACTAATTTAGAATAAGGTAAATTCAAGCTATTTTAATTTTAAAAATATTTAAAATAAAATAACACAAAAATAACATAGGTACCACATTAAAAAAAAAAATTCAAACTTGGATACTAAATAATATATTAAACCTTTATAAAATAATATTTTAATTGAATTGAATAAAAATAACAAGTTAATGCAAAAATAATAAATCAAAAAAAATATTAATTAAATATTCCTTAATGACTTTCATTTTCAATTTGACCCTATAAATCAAAATCGAAAATATATTCATAAAATTGGCTAATGCTTTATTTTTTGGCAAAACTAATTTCTTTTCTAATTTTATTACACTAATTAAAATTACATAATACTAAAAAAAACTTTTTTTTTTTGTTGTGTATCGAAGTTAAAATCGTTTTTTTTTTCGTTTGTCAATTATTCTGTCATGTTTTTTAATAGTTATTTGTACTTATTTATTATTATTATTATTTAACGTTTAATTAGTTGTGTTGTCCAAAATCACATATATGGTTATGAATTTAAAATCACATATATGATTATGAATATGTCCAAAAAGAAAAAAAAATATATGGTTAAGAAAATTTGGGTCATTAATCTTAGACACCTCAATTAATATTGGTTCAAATTGTAAGTACCCACTTAGTGAATCAGATAATAATATGTTATTGAAAATTTTTAACTTCATTTTTTTTTTTAAAATTAACTTCATTTTTTTAAAATACACCATTAGTTGATTTACTAATAGTCAATCATCATATCAAATATTAATTTTTATATAAAGGGTAAATAGGAGAGTTGGTTGGGTTGCAAGATAAACCTACTCAACATATTGCCTAGTTCCCCAAATAAAAAGAGCCAAAATTCCAACAGCCTGATATTCTGTTTCACGTAAATGGCACCATGCAAAATCATAGTTAAAATAATATCTATTTTCAAAACTTATATGAAAGAGATGGTTATTGAATTAATAAACATATTATTAAACAAATCATCCACCACCTCTTCTTGTTTTTGTCTTTAGAGTCTTCGTCTCCAAAATATTCATCATTCTCATATTCACTATCACCATCATCATTGTTGTTCTTATCATAGAACAACCACAGCAAAAGAAAAAAAAATCAAAGCAGAATTAAAAAGGGCTTCTTTAAAAATAAAAGCAAATATATATGTATATAACTTCATTATGTCTACAGCTAAGAGGTTAGACAATGTTATATTAATGTTGTGTCATATTGTAATTGTACTGTGTATTAATAAAAGTGTTTTTTTTCTCTTCTAATTGTCAGTCTCGGTTAAGTCGTAAGTTTTTAAACACTTGGTGCAGTTAGGTTAGCTTTTATATATTGTCGGCTCTGCCGCCTGAATGATATATGGTCGGCCCTGTCACTTGAGTATTATAGTGCACTAAGAGGTTAGAAAGTAAAAGGGTAACCGACTTCAAAGAGTACTGTAATTTATTTGCTTTTTAGAGTTAAAATACAAACCATAGTCTTCATTTATTCTTATGCAGTTCTTAATATTACACGTGTTTTGCAAAGATGGATATTATAATTTATTTAATTTACGAGATTCAAATATAAATTATTATCGTCATGTATTCATATGTTGTAATCAATATTACTCATGTTTGTGAAGATCGATCGTATAATCGATTTGAGTTTTAGACTTCAAATACAAACCATCGTTTTCATTTATTATTATGCAGTTCTCAATATTACACGTGTTTTGTCAACATCAATCATATAGTTTATTTAATTTATATGATTCAAATAGAAACTATTGTCGTCATTCATTCATATGTAGTTCTTTAAATTACACGTGTTCGTGCAAACAAAGTTCAAATTTTATATAATTTATACGGTTCATACACAAATTAATTATTATTGTGGTTTGCAGAATTACGTGTAAAATTCATAAAAATTTTAATATATAATTTGGTACCTAAGTTTGACACTTTTTTTTTAAAAAATTGGAATGTGTGTTATTTTTTGATTCAATGTGGTACCTATATTTGACCAAAGTTATACATTTTGGTACCTGAAGGTAACAGTGTTAACTTTTAGTGTTTAATTCGGCTTTTGGAGTTTATTTGATGAAAATTAATAATTTAGTTAATAATATTATCAATTGACTTTCATCAAATAAATCGTGAAACCTAAATTAAATAACATCCATTAGACTGTATTTGACAAATTAAACGTAAAATTAAACAAATAAAAAACCCAAACCTTATAATATTAGCAATTAACTTTCATCAAACCAACCCTAAAATTCGAATCAACACTAAAAAGTTAACATCGTTACTTTTAGTACCAAAAAATATATAACTTTTGTCAAATATAGGTACCAAATTGGACAAAAAAATAACATAGGTACCACATTAAAAAAAAGTGTCAAACTTGAATACTAAATGGTATATTAAACCTCAATATATAGCTACAAATGAAAGGTTATAAAGAAACAAATATTCGATGTTTGATAAACCGTAAAAGTAACATATTTTAAGCCCACATTTAGTATGCTTTTGGATGAATTAAGCCTCGATTTATGTAAAAAGGTGCTCTTAATCCTTTGTTTTCATGTTTTATACCCAGAAAAGCACCCGAGGATGAAAAGAACGAAAAACGGGCCCAAAACGGAGTAAATGGGCCATATCACGAAATCCACACGGCCTGGGCCCAAGTCCACACGGCCGTGCCTCATTGATCTACTAGAACACGACCTAATCATGATCCACACGGCCGTGCCCCATTCAACAGGGTCGAACACGACCTGGCCACAACTTACACGGGCGTGTGTTATGGGCGTGTCCCTGCAGCGGCCAAGAGAAGTTTTACTCGGATATACTTGGAATTCTATTTGAATTAGGATACTTAGGGACCAAGTAAGGCATCTCAAAGTCTATATAAACACCCAAAGGGGCAACTTGAAGAGGAGTTTGGCAGAAGCCGGAACGGGTGGTTAGCTAGGCCAAGGAGCCGAGCCGAAAAGGTCAGATTTGTGGAGAATCACTCGAATATAGCCAGTTGATCCATCTCAAGAAGCCGAAATTCTACTCAAGACGGCGGATCTCTCCTTCAATTCATTCAGGGAGTTTTAGGGATTTCTTATGTTTTGTTTTATTTTTTCTTTTGAGATGTTTTCTTTTATTACTATGAACTAAACCCTTCAGATACCTGAGGGGGATGAAACCTAAGACGGATCTTGTTATTGTTTTCTAAACTATATGATAAATACTTGATTTGTTCTTAATTATTTGTTCTTAATTCTTGTGTTGATATTTCCAGGATATTGATTCAAGTATGATGTGCTTAGGCGGAGCAAAAGTCCCTGCTTAAGAGTAGATCTAGCATAACTAAGCGGAGTTGATCGCGCGCTTAAAGATAGGGTGACGAGATTTTGCTAGATTAGGGTGAAACCTAATATGGGAGTCCATAGATAGAGTTAATGCGATTCTAGGGGTTTTAATTAGAAAGAGATTTCAATTAATCAACCTAGGGTTAGACGTTATTCGCTTCGAGAGAGGGTTTAATATAACTTAGGGAATCTTACGGATCAAGTCAAGTGAATACATCGTCTGGTTCAGTGTTAGATAACAAGTGAAGTCTAGGTGGATTCTTCCTAAGGGTATCGTCTTAATCAACTGAGTTTTCCCAACAGTATTTTTCCCCAATTCATTCTTTTTGTCTTTGCGTCTTTAGTTTAGTTGATAGTTAAATTTAGATTAGATAAACATTCACTTAATTCTTAGGCTAAATAATAGAAAGAGAGCTAGTATTAGTACTTTTGGTTCCTTTGGGATTCGATATTCCGGTCTTGCCTAAACTATACTACTGTTCGATAGGTGAGCTTGCCTTAAAATCGTTGTCAGAGTTAGTTTCCAGGTTCGATCATTCTCATTATAAATTTTAAAGCTCTGATTTCGACGATCAACTTTTTGGTGCCGTTGCCGGGGGACTAAAATATTAGGAAAGCTTAATTTTTATTACTTTACCCATATTTATTTTTATTTTTGAAATTAAATTTTATTTTTGTTTTTTTCTAAATTCTCTTTCTTCTTTCTTTTGTCCCTTTCAGGTACCTCTAGTTTATGACTAGAAGGAACCCGACAGGACCTCTACTTTACGACAGTGATATTGAAGGTATCATTCGTAGAAATCATAGAGAGATAAGGCGAATACTAAACTACATAGACGAAGAGCAAGAAGCTGAAATAAATACCATAGAAGAGATGGTTGAAGATAATCCCCCACCTCCAGAGATGGCTGAACATCATGCTCCACGTACTATGTATGATTATGCTAAACCTAGTTTAACAGGAACTGAGTCTAGTATTGTTAGGCGTACTATTGTTACAAATAATTTTGAACTAAAACATAACACTGTACAGATGATACAACAGTTTGTTCAGTTTGATGGTTTGCAGGATGAGGATCCTAACACACACTTAGCAAATTTCTTAGAATTTTGCGACACCTTCAAGATAAATGGCGTTTCTGATGATGCTATCCGTCTTTGGTTATTTCCCTTTTCCCTGAGAAATAAAGCCAAACAGTGGTTATGTAACATCCTGAATTTTTGGGCCTATGCGTTTAATAGGTAGGATATGTTTAATGTGTTAATTTAAGTGTTAGGGGTCCAAATTGGGCTCAGGCTTAGGTAGAGGCCTTGATTAAAATTTTCTGTTTGGGCATTATAGGGGTTTAAAAGGTAGTATCTATGTTTAAAATACCAAAGTGGGCTTGTGGCCCAATCTTAGGAGGTGACGCCACACAAGGGAGTAAGGGGCCCAAATTTAAGTTTCATGGAGCCCAATTTTTTTAATTTAAGTTAGCTAAATTTCGGGCATTAGGATTAGGTGGAATGGATGGCAACAAGGCTAAAATTTAGGGGTTTTAATGTTTAAAATATATGGATAATAAGCAGATAAAGGCTATTATTTAGGAATTTATTTTATGTGGATAATAAGCAGATAAAGGCTAAAATTTAGGGATTTTAATGATTAAAATATGTGGATAATATGCTGATAAAGGAGGGAGGAGTTAGAGATAATTAAGTCTCTTTTAGATGAGCTAGTAGATTAAGATAAAGGAGAAAATATAGGATTTATCTGCAAGGTTAGGTAAGTGCCGAAATTTCTATAAATAGGGGGAATATTTCTTCAATTTCAGTATTTGGGTTTTTCTCTCATTCTTTTCTCTTCTTCTCTGAGTAAAAGCCGACAATTCCTAAAGTTCCATCTTCTTCTTCATTCTCTGCAAAAGCTGAAATCTCTAAGCCTATTCCCTCATCTTCACTTTGATTCAAAAGCCGAAACTACACCTATTCTTCTCCTTAATATTCATTGGCTGAGTCTCCCTTAGCCATCTTTTCAATTTTTAGTTCTTTCAAAAGCCGAAAGCGCGATAAATCATCTTTCCGGGATTTTTACTAGTAGCCGAAACTCATAGATCTCTAAGTTATAGAATCGTGTTACATTCGAGATTTCAAGGTAAGAGGATTTGTTTATTCATATATATATAATCGGGTAGAATACTAACTATGGCCGAATATAGGAGAGGCCTATTTTCACATCTTTCCGGCTTTTTGAGCAAAGTTGTAGATCGGTCTAGCAAGGGTATCGACATTAATCAGGTGTGAAATAATTCCCCACCCTTTAGATCTGTGTGACTAATATATGTTCATAAGTTTATATGTTATGATAAATGCTGAAATCTCGACTTAATGTGGGAAGCCCAAAAAGGGTAACGTAAATCGCCAGGTCAGTGAATAATCTAATTAAATGTTATAAGTAATTTGCTTGTATATGATTGCATGGGTTGGGTTGATGAAAGGAGGAAGTTATATGTTATATGTGTAGCGGTTTATACCGTGATCTGTTATATGTTGTAGTAGCTAATGCCGTGATCTGTTATAAGGGCTTCGGCCATAATCTGTTGATGAGCAGCAAGACTACCATCAAGGCGTGTAGTAGTGTGGGTTGATTGTAGAAATCCCCAATGGTGTGAATGGCTGGTACGGGGGCGTGTAGAGGATGGAAACCTAGGATTTGGGTTGGGCTTGCATATTAATTTTTATTATGTATATTAAACTGTTTATTTTGTTTTATGGGGCTAAGGCCCACATCTAATGGTGCATGAGGGTTGCACACTGAGTCTCGCGACTCAACCAATTAATTAATATTTCAGGTAGCACTTAGTGCATTGGACCGGGCTAGAGAGGAGCGCAAGGTGGCCATGCAAAAGAACATCTGGATCCAACAAAAAGACTCAAGTTATTATTTTATATTTTTAATTAATGGATTTTAAATCTAGTTGTAATAAGGCCATGGGCCACTAGTTTATATTTGTTTTATTTTGGGCTTTAATTAATTTTAGTTATTTAAATTCTTATTGAACTAATGCATGTATTAAATTTGGGTTTTTAATTCATAAAGGCATATTTTATTTAAACTATCAACTATTTATTTTTTCGAATAAAAGGATAAACTTTAGAAAAATATTTTCTGAAAATATGACATGTTTTCTAAAATTTTCTTAGTGACATACCAGATCCGGTCGTGGTGTTTGGGCCGGGTTTGGGGTGTTACAAATTGGTATCAGAGCCCGGTTCAAAACTCGGCTTTGGGGTTCTTGGGCTCAAAATGTTTTCTAAAAATGGATTTTTGAAACATGTATATTTATAAGTGATACAGGATGGTTTTCTCGGCATGGCACCTGCGTCTCCGGCCCAGGTCTGCCAGGTAAGTATTCTGAACCATTGTGTGATATAAATATGTGGGCTTGATGGGCTTTATGGGACGTAGATTAGTTAGATTAGAACTTGATGGACTCTAGGCTTAGCTGAAACAACTCCTTAAATCTCATAAGATTTAATTTCACTAAACAAACCCATAAACGAGTCGCAAGACTAGGGTGTGGCAACAGGCATGCGCATGTCTAGGATTGGATCCGGAAGAGCCTGGTACTTAAGCAGTCCTAGTGACTCACCTCCTCTTCGCTGGAATCCTACCTGGTGCGTAGTGACTGTTCACCCTAGCCACGAGGATTTGTTGACGGGCCAAAATCTATAATTAAAACCCGAAAGGGACCAGCCACATTATTTTTACAAAATTACCGAAATACCCCCAGATTTCAAAATTACCGAAATACCCCGGATTACAAAATTACCGAAATACCCCCGGATTGCAAAATTACCAAAACACCCTTATTTCACAAAATCACCAAGGAACCCTATTTTGAAAATTACGAAAATACTCCTGTAGGATAAAATTACGAAAATACCCCTAGGTAGTGGAATAACGAAAATGCCCCTATGTATTGAATGTGGGTGTATGGATGTTGTCAGTTGAATGTATGTAGTTCTTAGAACTAAGAAAGGTGAACTTGAGACTGAATTGCAAATTTGAAAGAACTACTCTTAAAACTACTAATCATAAGACTATTCGTGGATAATCAGTGGAAGAAAACCAATAATTCATAAAAATTTTAATCAGATAAACGCGAACCGATAGCATGATTACAAGGGGACGAGGACGCTCTAGATGTGAATACCGGTGCGTACTCTACCATAGAATACTAAGTGTTTATTTTGGGTTTAGAATTGGAGTGCGCAGCGAAAGCATGGTAGTGGGACTTAGGTAGTACGATTAATAGTTAGTTGGAAATTTCGAGGATGAAATTTCTTTAAGGGGGTAGAACTGTAACATCCTGAATTTTTGGGCCTATGCGTTTAATAGGTAGGATATGTTTAATGTGTTAATTTAAGTGTTAGGGGTCCAAATTGGGCTCAGGCTTAGGTAGAGGCCTTGATTAAAATTTTCTGTTTGGGCATTATAGGGGTTTAAAAGGTAGTATCTATGTTTAAAATACCAAAGTGGGCTTGTGGCCCAATCTTAGGAGGTGACGCCACACAAGGGAGTAAGGGTCCCAAATTTAAGTTTCATGGAGCCCAATTTTTTTAATTTAAGTTAGCTAAATTTTGGGCATTAGGATTAGGTGGAATGGATGGCAACAAGGCTAAAATTTAGGGGTTTTAATGTTTAAAATATATGGATAATAAGCAGATAAAGGCTATTATTTAGGAATTTATTTTATGTGGATAATAAGCAGATAAAGGCTAAAATTTAGGGATTTTAATGATTAAAATATGTGGATAATATGCTGATAAAGGAGGGAGGAGTTATAGATAATTAAGTCTCTTTTAGATGAGCTAGTAGATTAAGATAAAGGAGACAAGATAGGATTTATCTGCAAGGTTAGGTAAGTGCCGAAATTTCTATAAATAGGGGGAATATTTCTTCAATTTCGGCATTTGGGTTTTTCTCTCATTCTTTTCTCTTCTTCTCTGAGTAAAAGCCGAAAACTCCTAAAGTTCCATCTTCTTCTTCATTCTCTTCAAAAGCCGAAATCTCTGAGCCTATTCCCTCGTCTTCACTTTGATTCAAAAGCCGAAACTACACCTATTCTTCTCCTTAATATTCATTGGCTGAGTCTCCCTTAGCCATCTTTTTAATTTTTAGTTCTTTCAAAAGCCGAAAGCGCGATAGATCATCTTTCCGGGATTTTTACTAGTAGCCGAAACTCATAGATCTCTAATTTATAGAATCGTGTTACATTCGAGATTTCAAGGTAAGAGGATTTGTTTATTCATATATATAAAATCGGGTAGAATACTAACTATGGCCGAATATAGGAGAGGCCTATTTTCACATCTTTCCGGCTTTTTGAGCAAAGTTGTAGATCGGTCTAGCAAGGGTATCGACATTAATCAGGTGTGTAATACCTCCCCACCCTTTAGATCTGTGTGACTAATATATGTTCATAAGTTTATATGTTATGATAAATGCCGAAATCTCGACTTAATGTGGGAAGCCCAAAAAGGGTAACGCAAATCGCCAGGTCAGTGAATAATCTGATTAAATGTTATAAGTAATTTGCTTGTGTATGATTGCATGGGTTGGGTTGATGAAAGGAGGAAGTTATATGTTATATGTGTAGCGGTTTATACCGTGATCTGTTATATGTTGTAGCGGCTAATGCCGTGATCTGTTATAAGGGCTTCGGCCATAATTTGTTGATGAGCAGCAAGACTGCCATCAAGGCGTGTAGCGGTGTGGGTTGATTGTAGAAATCCCCAATGGTGTGAATGGCTGGTACGGGGGCGTGTAGCGGATGGAAACCTAGGATTTGGGTTGGGCTTGCATATTAATTTTTATTATGTATATTAAATTGTTTATTTTGTTTTATGGGGCTAAGGCCCACATCTAATGGTGCATGAGGGTTGCACACTGAGTCTCGCGACTCAACCAATTAATTAATATTTCAGGTAGCACTTAGTGCATTGGACCGGGCTGGAGAGGAGCGCAAGGTGGCCATGCAAAAGAACATCTGGATCCAACAAAAAGACTCAAGTTATTATTTTATATTTTTAATTAATGGATTTTAAATCTCGTTGTAATAAGGCCATGGGCCACTAGTTTATATTTTGTTTTATTTTGGGCTTTAATTACTTTTAGTTATTTAAATTCTTATTGAACTAATGCATGTATTTAAATTTGGGTTTTTAATTCATAAAGGCATATTTTATTTAAACTATCAACTATTTATTTTTTCGAATAAAAGGATAAACTTTAGAAAAATATTTTCTGAAAATACGACATGTTTTCCAAAATTTTCTTAGTGACATACCAGATCCGGTCGTGGTGTTTGGGCCGGTTTTGGGGTGTTACAGGTTACATTCTCTTCCACGAGGATCAATCACTACATGGGATCAAATAACCGAAAAATTTTTATTAAAATATTTTCCACCGGCCAAAACGGCCAAGTTAAGGAATGATATCTCTTCTTTTGTGCAGATGGATTTAGAGACACTTTATGATGCATGGGAGAGATACAAAGATTTGTTGAGAAGGTGCCCACACCACGGATTACTTTTGTGGCTACAGGTCTAAACTTTTTATAATGGTGTGAATCCTTCAACAAGGCAACTAATCGATTCAGCTACTGGTGGAACCCTGAACAACAAAACTCCTGAAGCAGCCTACGAGTTTATAGAAGAGATGTCACTGAATAACTATCAGTGACAAGTTACAAGGATAAGGCCAGCTAAAGCAGCCGGAGTTTTCAACATTAATGCAGTGACCGCGTTATCAAATCAGGTAGAATTGTTACATAAAAAATTTGATAGTTTCTATGGTTCTTCGCAGGCACATCCAGTAATGCAGTGCGACGCAAGTGAAGGAGTGGTCAATCCTGAGTACCCACCCTACGGACAGGGCATTGAAAGCGAACAGATGAACTATATGGGTAATAATTTCCGATCTAACAATAACCCTTATAGTAATACTTATAATCCAGGTTGGAAGAACCACCCCAATTTCTCATGGGGCGGACAAAGAAATCAATGATCACAACCATCCCAAAACTTCCAACAACAGCCCTACCCACAGGAAAAGAAGCCGAACCTTGAAGAGGTCCTAAAAAACTTCATAACAGCCTCAAAAACACGTTTCCAAAAGGTAGAAACAAAACTTGAGGCATTGTCACAAGAATTCAAGGATCAATTCGGGCAACTTGCTAAGCAGATTTTTGAGAGACCACAGGGGAGACTACCGAGCAACACCGACACTAACCCAAGGGAGCAAGTTCAAGCCATAACAGCTGAAGATAGTGAAGGGTTAGAAGCGTCTAATTCAGAACAAAAGAAGGTGGTAGAAGAAGATACGGTTGAGGTCAATAACAAGCCAAAACTGGTAATCAAAGAGTACAAACCTCGCATACCATATCCCTAAGCAATAACGAAAGACGACACAGAGGAACAGTTCGGTAAGTTTCTTAAACTTTTTAAAAAATTACATATTAACCTACCCTTTCTTGAAGCTCTTTCATAGATGCCAGATTCCAGGAAATTTTTAAAGAAGCTATTGACAAATAAGCAAAAGATAGACGATGAATCACATGTGGAACTGAACGCAGTGTGCTCAGCAATGTTGCAAAATAAACTACCACAGAAATTGAAAGATTCAGGGAGTTTTACAATTCCATGCTTAATTGGTAGTTTAACTGTTGATAATGCGTTAGCTAATTTAGGGGAAAGCATAAATGTAATGCCTTATAAATTGTTTAATTAGCTAGGTCTAGGGAAACCCAAACAAACTAGGATGAGCATTCAACTAGCTGATAAAACTATTAGAGTTCCTAGGGGAATAATTGAAGATGTACTTGTAAAGACTGAAAAATTCGTATTCCGGGTAGACTTTGTCGTTTTAGACATGGATGAGGACAACACGATCCTCTTAATTTTAGGACGACCATTCTTAGCAACTAGCAGAACTAAAATCAATGTTGATGCAGGTGAACCTATACTCTGTGTAGGTGACGAAATAGTCACTCTTCAAGCCCTCGATTCCGCCAGAACATCGAAGAACCAAGGTGAGAGAGCAAATCTATTGATAACCATTCGGTTAACCCTTCTTTTCAGGAAGCACCACAAAAGGACACGATTGAACCCGACTCTAAACCCTGTGCCAACAAAGATATAACTCATGAGGGATAAGGGATTCAAATCGATGAAATAAAAGAGGGGAGACGCATCTTAAAAAAGACCTAGGAATACCCGAACCAGAACCAAAGCCACCCTACGAGGCACACGAGTTCAAAATTGGAGATCAAGTATTTTTAGATAAAGCAGATCCACGAGTGTCCCCTCCTGATCCTAACACCAGCAAGAAATCCCTTTCAAGGTAATCGATGTTTTTCCGTACGGAACAATCGAGGTAAGCAACCCTATTTTTGGCACTTTAAGAATAAATGCTACTCATCTTACACTTTATCACGATAAAGGAGCTGCTAGCATGATGAAGGACTACCAACTCCTAAAACCACCATGAATAGGCGAATAAGAAGTAAGTCTAGCTTAAGACTATAAACGAGCGCTTCTCGGGAGGCAACTCGAGTACTAACCCAATTAACTTCTACAATTTTATTTATCTTATCTATTATATTTTATTCTTTCTTTTTATCACCTAACTTTAAACTAACCAAGGGTGCAAATTTCCAAGCCACACGACCTTGCAGACAGCCGTGGCCATGGCCGTGTGTGCCTCAAGAATCTTTGTACTAACATGGCAGAGGCGGTACGAATCAGACTCAACTAATTTTTGAAGTTGACGGACCCAACCACTCCACCACGGGCACCGAAAAAAGCCCATGGCCGTGCGATGCGGCCGTGGTCGACATTGACTTCTCAGAAATGGGCGTGGCAATTCGAAAAACGAGCGTGGATGAATCAACACGCCTAGACACACGGCCGTGCGAGGCGACCATGTGAAGCGACACGCCCACGGTCCACGGGCGTGGGGGAACATCAGACTCCAAAACTCTATTTAAACCACCCCTCCCATTCTTCCCACACCCATCCTTTTTTCATCCTTTTTCTCTCCGAACTCTCCCCTCTCCAAACTCTTAAGCTACACATATCCATGTCGAAGAAGCGGAAGAAGGCAAGCGTAGTCTCCTCAAAGGAGACCTCTATACATAAGTTCATGCTGGCCGCTTCATCCAAACAACAAGCCAAGGTTCTTTGAGACCATTTAGTCTCTATTTTTCTTTTCTCTTTTGCTTCAATTTCCTTCCCTTTGACAATCTTATGCTTAATTTAGTTTAATATATTTTAGTTTCTTAGTGTCAGGTTCAAAAGGCTGCTACGAAATCACCACGACCACGACCATAACCACGCCACTTCCGCCACCGCCAGCACCTCCGCAGCCTTAGAGGTCACACCCACTTCGCGAACCATCCAACAATAAGGACTCCTCGGTCCATCCACCTTTTCTTTTAACTCTATTTTATTTTCTTTTTTCCTTCTCTTTTAGTTTATTTTAAATATGTCTTAATAATCCCTGGCTAATTCTTCACGAGCTCCCCAATTTCTTCATCTAGCGCAGAGCTCGTTAGCAACCGCCACAACAAAAGACGACACCTCCAACGTATTCTACACATCCTCCAAGGGATCCAGCCATAATTCAGGGAGTGCCCCCTTTTCCCCTCTCTTTTGATTATCTAATAACTGATATTATCTATCTTTGTACATTGAGGGCAATGTACATCTTAAGTGTGGGGGGTAAAAGTGCCTAACTTTCTGCATTATTCTCAAATCCCTGAATTTAGTCTTGGTTTTAAGTAATTTCCTCATATTACTAATTAGGATGAAATTTTTGATGATTATGATTTTTATTGACATGTTTTTGAGTAGGTCATAGTCAATTGTGCATTGATGATTGAAATTTTAAGATACTAGAGAATCAAGTATGATAAGTCTATTTTTCAGAATTAAAATTTTTGCTAGGTTGTTAATCTAAATTTGAATATTACTTTGAAATTTGAAATTTACAAGGTTGATGTCAAAACACCCATAATTTTTTGTGAGATTTTGAGCCTTAAAGAGCGTATATCCTTTTCCATGCTCACTTTTTGATTATGGGTGTGTCAACATTGATTTGTTATTCTAGAAGTTGCATTGATTATACATGTCGAGACCACACCTATGATTTGATATATCGAGATGATAAAGGCACTTAGGTTTTAACCCACTTACTCCATTAAAAGCCTACATTCATAATTAACCCCTAGTGAACCCCGTTGATCTTAACAAGCCCTTTTTATTGACTCACCCACTAATATTAACCCAAAACCCTTTGTATTTGTTATCACCATCCTTTTTGACTCCCTTTTTGTCGAGATTTGATTTTGAACAGTTGCCTAATTATGTTTTATATTTCAGTTGTAAAAGTTCTTTCCTATTATTTTATTTGTTCTTAAAATATATATATATTATTAGTTCTATGAGCTTATACATGTAAATTCCAAATCTTGGAAAAGAAGCTCGTTTTATTAGTTTCCAGTTAATATAATTATTCATTATCAGTTCGTTATTTCTAGTTAGGTAACTTGTTAGGTCAATCTCGATTCTAATCCTCTAATTCAGCCTTTATCCACACCTTTAACCCAAGCCCCGTTACAACCCTGTTAAAGACCTTTTGATTTGTGTATCATATCATATTATAGTGGTGGAGATTTGATTTTCATGCAAGCTTATGGGATTAACTCTTCATGTTTGACTTTTGAGTGCTTAATTCTGAACCTTAAACACTTCGAGTGATTTGAGTGAATCTTTTGTGAGGATGTCATTCCTTGTCGATTTTGAATTAAAGGTAATTATTTAGATAAGGAGAGACACCTACGTTTTTGTGCTACAAATGTATGACTTCGATTGTTTGAATCTTTAGGACTTTTTGAGTTAAATTATCCATGTATAAATTATCTATGAATTATGATGAAACATTGTCGATATGAATTATGAATTATGGAAAGTTCGTTTTAATTGTAAGTTGAGAATTTTGCTTGAGGACAAGCAAAAGCTTAAGTGTGAGGGTATTTGATAAATCGTAAAAGTAACATATTTTAAGCCCATATTTAATATGCTTTTGGATGAATTAAGCCTCGATTTTAAAAAGGTGCTTTTAATCCTTTGTTTTCATGTTTTATACCCAGGAAAGCACCCGAGGATGAAAAGAACAGAAAACGGGTCCAAAACGGAGTAAATGAGCCATATCACAAAATCCACACGGCCTCGGCCCAAGTTCATATGGCCGTGCCTCATTGATCTACTAAAACACGGCCTAATCATGATCCACACGGCCGTGCCCCATTCAACAGGGTCGAACACGGCCTGACCACGACTTACACGAGCGTGTGATATGGGCGTGTCCCTGCCGCGGCCAAGAGAAGTTTTATTCAGATTTAGACACTTGGAGGTAAAGAAACACATTCCAAAGCCTATTCAAACACCCTAGTAGGAATTCTATTTTAATTAGGATACTTAGGGACCAAGTAAGGCATATCAAAGTCTATATAAACACCTAATGGGGCAACTTGAAGAGGAGTTCGGCAGAAGCTGGAACAGCCGGTTAGCTAGGCCAAGGAGCCGAGCAGAAATGGTCAGATTTGTGGAGAATCACTCGAAGATAGCCAGTTGATCCATCTCAAGAAGCTGAAATTCTACTCAAGACGGCAGATCTCTCCTTCAATTCCTTCAAGAAGTTTTAGGGATTTCTTATGTTTTGTTTTATCTTTTCTTTTGAGATATTTTCTTTTATTACTATGAACTAAACCCTTCAGATACCTGAGGGGGATGAAACCTAAGACGGATCTTGTTATTGTTTTCTAAACTATATGATAAATACTTGATTTGTTCTTAATTATTTGTTCTTAATTCTTGTGTTGATATTTCCAGGATATTGATTCAAGTATGATGTGCTTAGGTGGTGGAGCAAAAGTCCCTGCTTAAGAGTAGATCTAGCATAATCAAGCGGAGTTGATCGCACGCCTAGAGATAGGGTGACGAGATTTTGCCGGATTAGGGTGAAACCTAATATGGGAGTCCATAGATCGAGTTAATGCGATTCTAGGGGTTTTAATTAGAAAGAGATTTCAATTAATCAACCTAGGGTTAGACGTTATTCACTTCGAGAGAGGGTTTAATATAACTTAGGGAATCTTACGGATCAAGTCAAGTGAATACATCGTCTGGTTCAGTGTTAGATAACAAGTAAAGTCTAGGTGGATTCTTCCTAAGGGTATCGTCTTAATCAACTGAGTTTTCCCAACAGTATTTTTCCCCAATTCATTCTTTTTGTTTTTGTGTCTTTAGTTTAGTTGATAGTTAAATTTAGATTAGATAAACATTCACTTAATTCTTAGGCTCAATAATAGAAAGAGAGTTAGTATTAGTACTTTTGGTTCCTTTGGGATTCGATATTCCGGTCTTGCCTAAACTATACTACTGTTCGATAGGTGCGCTTGCCTTAAAATCGTTGTCAGAGTTAGTTTCTAGGTTCGATCATTCTCATTATAAATTTTAAAGCTCTGATTTCGACGATCAGTGTTCCATTTATGTGTCCAAATGTAACGCCGCAAAATTATCTATTGATGTTTCTATTATTATTTGACAAAAATATTAGTCTGCTTCAGTGGTTATATGTTTTGGGAGTGTTTAAGAAGTCTTGGGTTCAAGTCTTGACTTGAGCAAAATTTTTGTTTTTATGTGAATAAAGCTTTGCTCTTGTTCAGTAGGCTTTTATTTCAATGTTGGTAAGTTTATAATAGAATGGGCCTGCTGGTCTGGTGGTTAAGTGGAGTGTTGGTGTGAAGGAGGTCTTGTGTTGCTGCTTGTGTCGTGTGAGTGTTTTGGTTTAGCCGAAAGACTGATGTGGTTGAGTGTTGGAGTGTTTTTAAGAGTAACTTAGGGGGATGATGGGGGAATATCCAGAATTTTATTTCTTTTTGTTATTTTCGAATTCCCCAAAAGTATCCCTCTCCCTTCTAACGTTATTCTCTTCACTCCCTCTGCCGAATTTCTGCATTGAGTTTCTTCCTTCTCTATTGTCGGAAATATGTTTTTCCAAACCCATTATTATTTTGTTTCCTTTTCCAATCCGTTTCTGTCGTGCTACGGTTGCTCTTCTCTGTTCAGTAAGTTTTGTTTATTGTTAAACTAACGTTTTTCTGATTATCGGTTAAGAGGGGTTTCCTTGGATGTTTAGCAACTAATCAAGGGACTGTTCATCGTTCCCGAACAGCAAGTTAGGCTCGTAGAATTTGCTGGTATTCGATCGAAGGTAAGAGTGGTTACTTTTTGGATAAAAACCTCGGTTTAAGTTCAATTTAAATGCGTGTTAAAAATGATTATTTAAAGGTTTATTGTGCGATTTTAGGTATTGGAGTGCTCGATCATCGTGTGGGCTTCAATCGTAATCAGATGTGTACCTGAATACTGAAAACGTGACTTGGTGAAAAGCTAAAAAAGCACACTGTTGATGCCACACGGGCGTATGGTAGCCTGTGTGGTAGGCCACGTGAGGGGACACGACCGTGTGATCAATGAACTACGCCATGCGTGCATGAAACGGGCACATGACACGGCCGTGAGATGGCCAGCGAGGCCGTGTACGAGACACGTGCTTGACCAATTGGGCCGTGTGGGCCACACGGGCATGTGGGATGTTGGGCCAGGCCATGTGATCCACACGGACAAGGCCAAATTGGGCTGTGAAGACCACACGGGCGTGTGAGCCCATTTTTACTGATTTATTGCTAAGGTTTCATGGGTCATCCGAGACGACGTGAACCTACTGCAGGGTCGGTAAGATTACCTAGACCCCTAACTGAATGATTGTTATATCCATACTTGATATGTATATATATATAACTGTATATTGAGCATGCTGGTTGTACTGTACTGTATATATGTGATATACCATGATTGGGCATGACATAACTGTGTGATGCATTCCATGGGGATAGGTTGATATTGATTGGAGGAAGTGTGCTAAAAGGCTTCGAGCCTAATTTATGGCAGCACAGCTGCATATTACTATATAGTGCCACATTCGGTGCTACTTGGAGTGTAGGGATGGGTGGGTTGATTATAATTCCATATGGAGTGTAGGGTTGGACGAAGATGGAGTGTAGAGGCTGGCTGGGTAGGATTTTTTGATTGCATATCTATTACTGTTACTGTACTCTGATGGGCTAAAGCCCACACTAGACTGATACTGATACTGAAAAAGGGCTTCGTCCCAGACTGTGATTATTTGTATATTGACTGTTTGTTTTGTATGAGGGTTACACACTAAGTTTATGAAAACTCACCTTTCTGTTTACTTTGTACAGGTAATCCCCAGACATAGGCAAATCGATGCGGCGGAGGACTCAGCGGTGGCCACATGACTCCTTCTATACTGTTTGATACTTAATCATGATTTTAAGTTTGTGGGTATTTTTCTGTAATAATGACCTCTACGAATTTTTGGTTTAAATTTGGATTTTATACTGCTTTATGTTTATAACTGCTAGTGGTAGGAGAAACTCGGGTTTTCAAAAGAGATGAATTTTTTATCAAAATACTATGCACACGCAAATTGTTTTAAAAAGCTTCCACAAAGTATAACGTTTTGGGAAATGAATGACGATTTGTAAATAAATAACGTTTTGAAAATGGATAACGTTTTGAAAACAAATGACATGATTTGAGTTAACATAAGATAATGAAGAGTGGTTTGAACGGAGAAAAGGTCTTAGCGTCGTTGCATTTTGAAAAGCACAATCATGTGGTATCGCCAGATTCGGCCATAACATCTAGGCCAGTTTGGGGTGTTACATTTAGTGTTATCAGAGCCAAGTTGCAAAACTCGACTGTGGATTTAGGTTTTAAAATTTGGGGTTTTTTAAAGAATTGGTTTCTGATCGTTGAAATATTTTTATTGGACGTGTGGTACATCGAGTCTCCGACGCCGATCCAGTAAGTTCTCTGAAACTACTATGTGAAACTGTTATATGTTTTTGACTGAACTATTATAGGTAGTATATACCGAGACTACTATAGATAGACTATACTGAAAATACTCAAGCTAGTGTATATTGATACTGTAGTAAAACCGATAGACACTGATAGACACTGCGATGTACGAAACAAACTTTACACTGCTGATACTGTGTTCATAAAATATCTATTAATAAACATTAGAACTGTAAACTGACGCATAAAATTGTTAATATAGATAAACGCGCTTAGACAATAAGCATGAGAGGCACCCGCGGACAGGGTACAAGAGGCTGTGGTAAAGGCCGTAGAGGTACTTGAGCTGGGTCCTCGTCATCTGGCCACATAACTAATTTGGAAACTAGTGAGACATCGGATTCACTTGTGACTAAGACAGGGTTTCATGATCGAGCAGCTGGGAATGACGTACTGTCCCAAGCCATGTTAAGGATTCTGGAGAGGGCCACTGGGGCCAATACTAGAGCTGGAGGCCGAGGGTCGGTTACGGAATAAATCCGGTCCAATGGAGCCGATATTTTTAGGGGTATTGCTGGAGTTGCCCCTAATGCGGCTGAGTACTGGATCAAGGCCACAAAAAGAATTATGGACGATTTGGACAGCACCCATGAGCAGAAACTAAAGGGTGCAGTGTCACTGTTGAGAGATGAGGCTTACCAGTGGTGGCTTACGGTTAAAGAGGGCACTCAGCCCGAACGACTACCTTGGGAGTTCTTCAAATCTGCCTTTCAGGGAAAGTATGTGGGTGCCAGTTATGTGGATGCTTGTAGGAGGGAATTCTTAAATCTGACCTAGGGAGATAGATTAGTGGCCGTGAATGGCGCTGAATTTCTGCGACTGAGCCGCTATGCGCGGGGTATGGTGGCAATGATTACGAGCGATGTGTTAGCTTCGAGGATGGCTTCAGTGATAGTCTAAGGGTTCTGATAGCTCCACAGAGGGAGTGAGACTTCGCTGCACTGGTTGATAAGGCGAAAATCGCCAAGGGAGTGAAGCGCGCTGAGCACCAGAATCGTGAGAAAGAGAGAGGTAGGAACAAGAGGGATTTGGAACCCTCGAGGTCTATTCAAAGGCCTAAGAAAAAGGCCAGAGTAGATGGGCCGATCAGAGTTGGGGCTCCTATTGCTGCTACTGGACAGTCATCGTGTACTAACTATGGTAGACGTCATCAGGGTGAGTGTTAGAAAAGAACTGAGGCTTGTTTAAGGTGCGGTTCTTTAGAGCACTGTATTAAAGATTGCCTGCGAAGGTCCGGTCTGGTGTAAACTTCTGGCATGGTACTGCACCACCGAGAGGCCGGTCAGGCCAGGGGTGGTAACAGTCTGGGTCGTGGTCAGAGAGCACCGCGCAGATGTGCTGGTCATACTGAGGCGAGGCAGCCAGCTCTAGTGTATGTTGCACGTCACCGAGAGGATGAAGATGCTCCGGACGTCATCACTGGTACGTTCTTTATCTATAATGTACCTTATACTGCACTGATAGTTATAAGATCTACTCACTCCTATATAGCTTGTACTATGACTGAAAACATGAGTATCTTGGTTAAGAGCACTACGAGTGAAGTGACTGTACTGAGTCTGCTAGGACAATCAGTAAGGGTAAATAAGTTGTTTAGAGACGTTCCCTTAGAAGTTCAAGGGGATATTTTTCTGGCTGATCTGATGGAACTGCCTTTTGGGGAGTTCGATTTAATACTGGGAATGGACTGGTTAGTTAAGCACCGAGTGAGCTTAGATTGTGCCACAAAAAGGGTTGTACTGGGAACTGAGGAGGACAACGAGGTAGTCTTAATTGGGGAACGTCGAAACTGCTTGAAAATTTTGATTTCTGCACTGAGGGCAGAAAACTTGGTTCGTAAGGGATGTGGGGCGTATCTGGCCTACATCAGTATTTCAAATGCTGGGGATTCTTCGGTTAAAGATATAACGGTTAAGGATTTTTCAGACGTATTTCTTGAGGAGGTACCTAGGTTACCTCCGAACTGTAAAGTAGATTTTGGGATTGAGCTCCTTCCTGGTACAACTCCGATGTCCATTGGTTCCTATAGAATGACACCGAAGGAGCTTGTGGAGCTTAAGGCTTAGATTCAAGAGTTACTGGATCGTGGGTTCATCTGCCCTAGTGTGTCTTCGTGGGGAGCACCAGTTCTGCTCGTGAAAAAGAAGGATAGATCCATGCGTATGTGTATTGACTACCGACAATTGAATAAGTTGACTATCAAGAATAAGTACCCCCTACCGAGGATAGACGATCTGTTTGACTAGTTTCGAGGGGCTTGGATTTTCTCCAATATTGACCTCCTATCATGGTATCACTAGTTAAGAGTTAAGGAGGCCGACGTGTATAAGATGGCACTTAGGACTCACTATAGTCACTATGAGTTCCTAGTAATGACATTTTGACTGACTAATATACCGACAGCTTTCATGGATCTAATGAACCGAGTGTTCTAGCCCTATCTGGATCGATTCATAGTGGTATTTATTGAAGACATACTAGTGTACTCAAGGACTGAGGATGAGTATGACAAACACCTCAGAGTGATTCTACAAATTTTTTGAGAGAAACAATTGTACGCCAAGTTCAATAAATGTGAGTTCTGGTTACGTGAAGTAACGTTTCTAGGACATGTGATTTCTGCTGTGGGGATTAAAGTCGATCCTTGAAAGATTGAGGCTGTCTTGGATTGGAAGCAGCCTAAGACTGTATCCGAGATTCACAGTTTTTTGGGACTGGAAGGGTATTAACGATAGTTTGTAGAGAGGTTTTCACTGATAGCCGCACCCTTGACTAAGCTATTACGTAAGGGTGTGCCGTTTAACTAGACTGACGCACAGCTAGAAAGCTTTGAGATGCTCAAGACTGTATTGACGGAGGCCCCTGTTCTGATACAGCCAGAGTCTAGAAATGAGTTTACTATCCACAGCGATGCTTCACATGTTGGTTTGGGGTGTGTGTTGATTCAAGAGGGTAAGGTGGTAGCGTATGCGTCTCGTCAGCTTAAGACTCATGAGGCGAATTATCCGATGTATGACTTGGAGTTGGTTGCAGTGGTGTTTGCATTGAAAATCTGGAGGCATTATTTGTATGGTGAGAAATGTATCATCTAAACTGATCACGAGAGCCTCAAATACCTCATCACTCAGAAGGAGCTGGATCTTAGGCAGCGTAGATGGATTGAGCTGCTTAAGGACTATGACCGTACGATTGAATATCATCATGGTAAGGCCAATGTGGTGGCCAACGTGCTGAGCCGTAGGGCTATGACTTATTTGAAGGCAATGTTTGCTCGCCTCAGTTTATTTGATGATGGTAGTTTGTTGGCTGAACTTCAAGTTAAACCGACGTGGATAGAGCAAATTAAGAGTAAACAAATGGAGGACGAGTCTTTGGTTCTTCACTTTTAACAGATTGAGAGTAGGAATATTGTGGATTTTGGACTGAGTAGCGAAGGGGTACTCTGTTTCCATGGGAGAATCTGTGTACCGAATGATACCGAGTTGAGGCAGTCTATACTGCGAGAGGCGTATAGTAGCCCTTATGCTATGCATCCTGGCGAAAATAAGATGTACCGAGACCTTCGCGAGTTATATTGGTGGCCAGGTCTTAAGCGTGAGG
Source organism: Gossypium australe (assembly GCA_005393395.2). Classification (NCBI taxonomy): domain Eukaryota; kingdom Viridiplantae; phylum Streptophyta; class Magnoliopsida; order Malvales; family Malvaceae; genus Gossypium; species Gossypium australe. The sequence goes on from CM016615.1 coordinate 70,666,739, forward strand.
TTACAAACTTTGTGGGTAAATGTCTGACATGTCAGCAAGTTAAGGCTGAGCATTAGTTACCTTCGGGGTTACTTCAGCCAGTTAAGATTCCACTTTGGAAGTGGGAGCGAGTGACTATGGACTTCGTTAGTGGGTTACCCCTCACACCCACTAAGAAGGATTCAGTATGGGCCATCGTGGATCGATTGACCAAGCCCGCCCATTTCATATCGGTTCGTACTGACTACTCTTTGTAGAAGCTGGCTAAGCTGTATGTGTATGATATGTGAGACTGCATGGGGTACCGATTTTGATAACATCTGATAGGGATCCTCGTTTCACGTCTTGGTTCTAGAAGAAGCTACATGAAGCTCTGGGTACAAGGTTGGACTTCAGTACTGTGTTCCATCCTCAAATTGATGGTCAATCTGAGAGGGTGATTCAGATACTGGAGGACATGTTGAGAAGTTGTGTGATTGACTTCCGAGGTAGTTGGGAGGATTATCTGCCACTAGTAGAGTTTGCTTATAACAACAGCTATCAGTCTAGTATTCAGATGGCACTGTACGAGGCATTATATGGCCGTAGGTGTCGCACACCTTCATGTTGGATGAAGTTGGGTGAGCAGCATGTGTTGGGTCCTGAACTGGTTTCTAATACCGAGGATAAAGTTAGACTGGTTCGAGACTGACTAAAAGTGACAGTTGATAGGCAGAAGTCCTACGCAGACTTGAAGCGGTGTGAAATTGAGTATTACGTGAGAGACTTCGTTTTCCTTAAGGTCTCGCCATGGCAGAAGGTACTGAGATTTGGTCGCAATGGTAAGTTGAGCCATAGGTTTATTGGGCCCTACCGTATTCTGAAGCGAGTGGGACCAGTTGCCTACCAGTTGGAGTTACCTCCGGAGTTGGATCAGATTCACGATGTTTTCCATGTCTCGATGTTGTGGCGTTACTGCTCTGACCCCACACATATTTTTCCGGTTGAGGAGATCGAGGTTAGGCCAGATCTGACCTTTGAGGAGAAGCCAGTTTAGATATTGGATTATGATGTAAAGGTTTTAAGGAAGAAGTCTATCCCATTAGTTAAGGTTCTGTGGTGTAATCATAGCACTGAGGAGGCCACGTGGTAGCCTGAGGAAGTCATGCGTCAGCACTATCCTCATCTGTTTTGATCAGAAAAAAATTTCGAGTCTAAAATTTTCTTTAAGGGGGTAAAGTTGTAACCTCCCAAAATTATCTATTGATGTTTCTGTTATTATTTGACAAAAATATCAGTCTGCTTCAGAGGTTATGTTTTCTGGGAGTGTCTGAGAAGTCTTGTGTTCAAACCTTGACTTGAGAAAAATTTTTGTTTTTATGTGAATAAAGCCTTGCTCTTATTCAATAGGCTTTTATTTCAATGTTGGTAAGTTTATAACAGAATGGACCTGCTGGTCTGATGGTTAAGTGGAGTGTTGGTGTGAAGGAGGTCTTGTGTTCGAGTCTGTATTTGGGCACTATTTTTGTTGCTTGTGTCGTGTGAGTGTTTCGGTTTAGCCGAAAGACTGAAATGGTTGAGTGATAAACCGTAAAAGTAACATATTTTAATCCCACATTTAGTATGCTTTTGGATGATTTAAGCCTTGATTCATATAAAAAATTCTCTTAATCCTTTCTTTTCATATTTTATACTCAGGAAAGCACCCAAGGATGAAAAGAACGAGAAACGGGCTTAAAACGGACTAAATTGGGCCAAGAGAAAAATCGACACGGCCTGGCCCAAAGCTAACACGACCGTGCCTTATTAAAAGTCCCAGCATGGCCTGGCCACGATCCACACTGGCGTGTGTCATGGCCGTGTCCCTGTCGCTTCATTTAGGAAAGGATACTTGGAGGCAAAGAAACATATTCCAAAGCCTATTCAAACACCCTATTAGGAATTCTACTTAAATTAGGATACTTAGGGGCCAAGTAAGGCATCACAAAGTCTATATAAACACCTTAGGGGGCAACTTGAAAGGGGAGTTCGGCAGAAGCCGAAGGCATCAAAGCTAGGCCAAGGAGCCAAGCCGAGAAGGTCAGAGTTAGGGAATAACGCGAGGATAGCCGGTTGATCCATCCCAAGAAGCCGGAGTTATACTCAAGATGGCGAAATTCTCCTTCAATTCCTTCAGGGGGTTTTAGGGATTTCTTATGTTTTGTTTTATCTTTTCTCTTGCGATGTTTTCTTTATTCATTATGAACTAAACCCCTCAGATACCTGAAGGGGATGAAACCTAGACGAATCTTGTTATTTGGTTTTTAAGTTATATGATGAATTACTTAGTTTGTTCTTAATTATGTTGCTTAATCCAAATCTAATGTGCTTAGGTGGAGGAGGAATAGACCCTACCTAAGAGTAGATCTAACATAATTAAGCGGAGTTGATCGAACGCCTAGAGATAAGGTTACGAGATTTTGCCAGATTAGGTTGAAACCTAATATGGGAGTCCATTGATCGATTTACTGCTATCCTAGGGGGTTATTATAAGCGAACGAGAGTTCCAGTAATTAAATTAGGGTTAGACGTTATTCGCCTCGAGAGAGGGTTTAATATAGGTTAGGGAGTCCTACGGATCAAGCTAAGTAAAGAAATCGTATAATTAAGGGTTAGATAAGAAGTGAAGTCTAGGTGGATTCTTCCTGAGGGTATCGTCGTGATCAATTGAGTTTTCTTCAAGTTATTTTCCAAATCGTCCTTTTTGTCTTTGTGTTCGTAGTTTAGTTCTTGTCAATTTAGTTTAAAAGCGACTTCACTCCGTTTTTAAGGCTAAATAATAAAAAGAGAGTTAGTGTTGGTACTTTTAGTTCCTTTGGGTTCAATAATTCGGTCTTGCCTAAGCTAGACTACTGTTCGATAGGTACACTTGCCTTTAATCGTTGTCAGAGTTAGTTTCCAGGTTTGATCATTGTTTTATAAATTTTAAAGCCCTGATTTCAGTGATCATTGAGTGTTGGAGTGTTTTTAGGAGTAAATTAAGGGGATAATAGGGGAATATCCAGAATTTTATTTCTCTTTGTTATTTTCAAATTCCCTAAAAGTTTCCCTCTCTTTTCTGACGTTATTCTCTTCACTCCCTCTGCCAAATTTCTGCATTGAGTTTCATCCTTCTCTATTACCGGAAATATGTTTTTCCAAACCCATTCTTATTTTGTTTCCTTTTCCAATCCGTTTCTGTCGTGCTACGGTTGCTCTTCTCTGTTCGGTAAGTTTTGTTTATTGTTAAACTCTAACATTTTTTTGGTTATCGGTTAAAAGGGGTTTCCTTGGATTTTTAGGAACTAATCAAGGGACTGTTCATCGTTCCCGAGCAACGAGTTAGGCTCGCAGAATTTGTTGGTATTCGATCGAAGGTAAGAGTGGTTACTTTTTGGATAAAAACCTCGGTTTAAGTTCATTTTGAATGCGTGTTAAAAATGATTATTTAAAGGCTTATTGTGTGATTCTAGGTATTGGAGTGCTCGGTCATCGTTTGGGCTTCAATCGGAATCAGGTGTGTACCCGAACACTGAAAATGTGACTCGGTGAAAAGCTGAAAAAGCATACTGTCGATGCCACATGGGCGTGTGGTAGCCTGTGTGGTAGGCCACGTGAGGGGACACGGCTGTGTGATCGACAAATCAGGCCATGCGCGCATGACACGGGCGCATGACACGGCCGTGTACGAGATACGTGCTAGACCAATTGGGCCCTGTCGGCTACACGAGCATGTGGGATGTTGGGCCAGGCCGTGTGATCCCCACGGCCAAGGCCAAATTAGGCTGTGGGGGCCACACAGGCGTGTGGGCCCACACTGGCGTACAACATGGGCGTGTGAACCCATTTTCACTGATTTATTACTAAGGTTCCACGGGTCGCCTGAGACGACTGTGAACCTACTGTTGGTTTGGTAAGATTACCTAGACCCCTAACTAAATGACTGTTATATCCATACTTGATATGTGTGTATATATATATATATATATATATATATGACTGTATATTGAGCATGCTGGTTGTACTGTACTGTATATATGTGATATACCATGATTGGGCATGACATAACTGTGTGATGCATTGCATGAGGATGGGTGATATTGATTGGAGAAAGTGTACTGAAAGGCTTCGAGCCTAATTTACTAGTAGCACAGCTGCATATTACTGTATAGTGCCGCATTCGGTGCTACTTGGAGTGTAGGGATGGATGGGTGGGTTGATTATATCCCCACATGGAGTGTAGGGTTGGATGGAGATGAAGTGTAGAGGCTGGCTGGGTAGGATTTTCTGATTACATATCTTTTACTGTTACTGTACTGTAATGGGCTAAGACCCTAATGCATACTGTTACTGAAATGGGCTAAAGCCCAAACTGGACTGATACTGATACTGATACTGAAAAAGGGCTTAGTCCCATACTGTGATTATTTGTATATTAACTGTTTGTTTTGTATGAGGGTTACACATTGAGTTTACGAAAACTCACCTTTCTGTTTAATCTGTACAGGTAATCCCCAGGCATAAGTGGATCGGTGCGGCGGAGTACTCAGCGGTGGCCACACGACTCCTTCTATACTGTTTGATACTTAATCATGATTTTAAGTTTATGTGGGTATTTTTCTGTAATAATGGCCTCTATGGATTTTTGGTTTAAATTTGGATTTTATACTACTTTATGTTTTATAACTACTAGTGGTAGGAGAAACTCAGGTTTTCAAAAGAGATGAATGTTTTATCAAAATACTACGCACACGCAAACTATTTTAAAAAGCTTCCGCAAAGTATAACGTGTTGGGAAATGAATGACGATTTGTAAATAAATAACATTTTGAAAATGGATAACGTTTTGAAAACAAATGACACAATTTGGAGTTAACATAAGATAATGAAGAGCAGTTTGAACGGAGAAAAGGTCTTAGCGTCATTGCTATTTCAAAAGTACTATAATGTGACATCGCCAGATTCGGCCATAACGTCTAGGCCGGGTTTGGGGTGTTACACTAAAACTTACCTCATCAACAATTCAGAAGTTCCACACCAATCTTTTTTCGCAAGACATAAGCTAATCCTCATGGAATGAACCTTCATCTTGCAAACATAGCAATTATGGAACCAAATGTATCTATCTTCATCCAACTCCAAAACACATGTCTTAATGTCTAACTTTTTCGAACCATCGGTAACCAAAGTATCGTACTAGCGGCTTCCACTTTTTGGCTCCCTGAATCAGGACATCTCTATACATTCTATAAGTCATCTAGTTCATGCCTACTTTAGTCCTTGCTTGACCCCAAACATATCCTTGATTTCTAGTTTTCTTTTTCCAAACCTTGCAAAATTCACCCCTAGTCTTCTGTTTTGTAATCATCGACCCGTTCATCTTCGTAATAGCAATTCTAAAACCAAAAAAGAAGCCTTCAATAGAAAGAACCTAAAACCCAAAGGATCAAAAGCTACAGCACACGTTATAACATAACTTTATGAAGGATTATATTATTGAAGGCTTCCTTTTCGGTTTCTTCCAAGCATTTTTTACTTTATTAGAAAGGTGTGGATTATATTATTTCAAACTTCTAATTTTTCATTTTAAGGATTATTTTCTAATTTTTGTTGGATAATGCGATATCTTATAGGAGTTTGAGATTCTAAAATTATGGGTTTCCTTTATTGGTTAATAACTGTGATACCATTTACGATAGATGAATTAGTATTACTTAATATCTTATAAGAGTTTGAGATGTTTGCTTTTGGTCTATTGTAATCTTGTTGTCCTTGAAAAAGGTTGTGTAGTGCCCCAAAATTTTAAGAATTTAATTGTAAGATTCTGAAGTAATTAATTTCTGTATCCGTGGTTCTGTGTTTTGCGATTGAGTTTAAGGTCTGGAGTTTGAGTCGCATCATTAAAAGATTTGTTAGTTTTGAAATCAACCCATAAGCATATGTAACTCGCTTAAGTTCGATTCAGTGTGAAATTGTGACAAGAATGAGTCTACTGGTTCACTGGTTAAGCATCAGCCTGTATTCTGTCTAGTTCTGAGTTTGAATACCATCGCATGTGTTATGAAAATATTTTTGTTATATATTAGAAATCTGCTTGGATGTTAAGGAATTAATTTAACGATAGTTTCTTCTTCATTCCCATTTTCTTTATTTTTTTGTTCTTATATTTTTGTTGCTAACCGAAAGTGGTGAGGGGATACAGGATTAACGGAAGTTTAGCTGTTAGTCATTGGTCAGAAAACTGTCGGTAAGTAACTGTCAATGCGAGCGTCTCCATAAATTTTCCTTCGTTTTGTAAATTATTCGGAATGGATGGTTTTTAAGAGTTTTGAGAATCTTTTCTAAACGTGTGTGTTTTTACTTAGCAAGCAAAGCTATTAACAATAAGGAATAGCAACAAGATGATCTTTGTAATTGTTGTTGAGGTTTCGGTAAGTTTGGGATATCTGAAGGTTTCATGTTGAAACTTTCGACGTAGGTATTGAGTGAGTAATCGGGAAGTTTTGTTTATTAATTGACTAAATTGTGTTACTGAATGCTTGTTCTAGGCTTCGAGGATCTTTAGGGTTGTTGTCACTTCGAAATCTTTCTAGGTACGTATCTCAATCCTTAGTTTTTACAAGTTTTGGTCGCCGAAAAATGGTGGCAGTCGACGCCACACGGCCAGGCACACGGGTAAGGGACTAGGTCGTGTGAGCCACACGGGTGTGAGGCAGGCCGTGTGATCGGCTGTGTAACTCACTGTTCATATAATTGGAGCCACACGGTCTAGCATACGGGCGTGTGTCCAGGCCGTGGGGTTCACACGGGTATGAGACATGGGCATTTGTCGAGGCCGTGTAACTCACTGTTTGTGACTTAGAGACTCACGGGTAAGCACACGGGCGTGTGCCTAGGCCGTGTGAGTCACATGGGCAAGGACACAGCCGTCGCCATGCAACTCTCTGTTTACAGGTTAGAACCACACGAGCAGGGGCATGGGCGTGTGCCCAGGCCGTGTGAGCTACACGGGCAAGGACATGGCCGTGTGTCCAGGCCGTGTGGAAGTATAAATGAGGTATGAAACCCGATTTTGAGGCCATAAATATGGTCTATGATTGATAATGTTTTCCCATTGTATGAATGATCTGAACTGGATTGAGTGAGAACTCTCTGATACTCTATATCTGACACATGGATGTTATAACTGTAAGTGAATTGTGAATATCCGTACTTTATGCATGGGTTGGGATGTTGTGAAGAAGGAAGTAACCTACTTTGAATCAGTGGTTAAGCCACTTTGTGAATAGTTCTGATTTTGGAGCTATGACGCATTATGATTCAGCAGCTAAGTTGTGTTACTGTAAACGTGTCAAATAGACACTTTGCGATGTGTAGGGATGAATGGGCATAGAATGTCCTTAATGGTGTGTTGGGATGGTCGAAGATGGTATGTAGCGGATGGGGTTTAGGAATATCTGCATCTGAATCTGAACTACAATATATATACATTTGAATTGCGTATATATAAGTATATATCTGTGTGAACTGATCTGTTCTGAATCTAAATCATTAATAGTCCTGTACTGAATCGAATCTCTGAATATAACTACTTTCTAAATGAATACGAATTGAATAACTTAACTTTGATTACGCACTGAGTTCACAACTCATTCTGTTTTGGTTAGATTTCAAGTGATATCCAGTCTTGATCGGGTCGGTGTCACGGGAGCTTGGTCAAAATTTTATCTTTGCTTTTAAGCATTACTATTAGAGATTTAGGTTCTATGGTGTTATGGAATTGATGAAGATTATATGTTTTAAATTGTTGTTGTCACGAATGTTACTTAAAGAATGGTTTTGTTCGACTGTGTTATGATAGTATGAATTTTAGTACGGATGGCATAACTCTCCAAACTTGGTTTGGTCGTCTAGACCGGGTCTAGGGTGTTACAAGTTGGTGGCTCCAACATATTTCTCGGTTTACATTATTTTACCTCGATTGAGCAAAGAAAATTATTTCCTTCTTAGATTTATACCATGTGTTTTGAACTGTGGCTTAAAAAGACATCAAAAATATTGTCTCGATGAACGACCTTTTTCATAAATATTAGTCTCTTACAAAATACTTTAAGACCCAAAAACAATGCAAAACAAAGACAAAATGATGACAACCGATCAAAGCTGACATACAAAAAGCCTTTAGACTTAGGAAGAAAGCAAAAGAAAGAAAAAAAGATCAGAAACACCCAACCAAACAAAAGGATTGAAAAGAAACAACTTGTGTTGCCTTATTCCATTGCTAGAACTACAATAGCAGAGCATCAATGTGCTCTTCGAGATCATCTTCCAAATCACCCATCATGCTCCACAAGTTGCTATCTGTTAAGGGTTTAACCTATTTCAATCGTTGGCAAACATGCATCACCAGTAAACATCAATCAATTACAATATCAAATGACAAAAAATATATATATATAAAAAAACAAAAGGTAACGGTTGGATCTCTCTGGTATAGAGAGTATAAGTAATATAGAGAGGGTTAAGGTTAAAAAACTGACTGACCCATTCTCCTTATCAGGTTTTCGATCTCTTGACCAATTTGAGAGATTTCACGTTGAAGTTCCTGAGATAAACGAAAAGAATTTTAAGTTAAAATGTTGTTTTTTTTTCTTCTGCCAACAAATATATAGTTAGAACTTGGAAATAAATTATGATTTAAAATCAAGATTAATATTTAATTACTCAGTGAATCAGATGATAATATGTTATAAAAAAAATTTATGTTTTTTAATGATGTATCATCATTTGGTACACTTGCGAAAAAATTTTACATCATCGATTATCAAATATTAATATTTATATAAAGGATAAATAGTAGATTTGGTTGGGTTGCAAGATAAACTGCATCATCGTATTAGTTAGTTCTCAATTTAAAAAGATCCAAAGTAGCAGTAGCCGGATCTCCTGTTTCACCTAAATGGCACCATGCAAAACCATAGTTAAAATAATATCTATTTAAACAAATTATAGAAAAGAGATGATTATTGAATTGATAGACTTATTATTAAACTAATAATCCACCACCACTTCTTGTTCGTTGTCTTCAGAATCTTTGTCTCCAAAATATTCATTACTTTCATATTCACTATCATTATCACTATAATTATTGATATTGTCATCATCGAACCACCATAGCAAAAGAAAAAAAAAATTAAAGCAGAACTAAAAAGGCTTCTTTAAAAATAAAAGCATATATATATGTATGAATTCAGTACTACCTGCTTAAGTATGGATCTCGAAAATTATTAGGGACCAGAATAATTTCATCAGGCCTACAACCATCAGGTTACGCAACGTTATATTAATGTTTTTGAAAGTATAAAAACAATGTTAAATGAAGAAAAAATGATAAGTATATGTATATGATATACCTATTGATGGGGAGTCGGGGTTGTGGAAGGAGCACATTAAGGTTAGGCCTAGGCGTGTGGTTTGCATTTGGGTGTTGATGCTGCTCTTGAGGAGAATTCTCCTCCCTGCTATTGGCTGGTAACGCAACCATGGATGAAAAACCAAAGAAGAGAGAAAGGCTTAGACTTGTGTGAGTAGTGGAGTGAAGCATATTGGGAGCAAATCCCTTGCTTTTATAGAAGAAATGGAACGTGGGGCCTTGTTAGGTGTTTGCTATGTATGGCAAGTTTCACATTTTACCTACCCTTTTTCAAAATTTGCTTGGGTCCACTCAATTTTTTATTCTTTTTAAGTATTTAGATAACTGATAAGATTATTTTAATAATACCGTCTCATTGTTTGAAATTTGAGTTATCTTTTGGGAATACAATATGTTTTATTATTACACCTAATATTTATTGGTTATATAAGTATTAGTTGTATTAATTATATATACTACGAGTGGCTTAAGTGATACACATCACTTTAGATTTTTAAATAAGAAATTGATCTTCATTAAATCTTATGTCGTTTTTAGTATTGCACGTGTTTTGCAAAGAACAATATTATAATTTATGTAATTTATGGGATTCAAATATAAATTATTGTATTCATTCAATCATACACAGTTCTTAATATTACATGTATTTGTGAAGATTAATCCTATAATTGATTTGATTTCTGTTGTTAAACTACAAATCATAATCTTCATTTATTCGTCTGCAGTTCTTAATATTACATGTGTTTTGTACAAATTAGATGATAAATATCACCCTAGATTTTCAAATAAAAAACTAGTCTTCATTAAATCTTATGTTGTTCCTAATATTGCACATGTTTTGCAAAGAACAATTTTAAAATTTATTTAATTTTTGGGATTCAAATATAAATGATTGTATTCGTTCATTCACATGCATGTTTTAATGTTACACATATTTGTTAAGATTGTTCCTATAATTGATTTGATTTCTAAAATACATACCATAGTCTTCATTTGTTTTTATACAGTTATTAATATTACATGTGTTTTGTAAAGATGGATATTATAATTTATTTAATCTACAAAATTCAAATATAAATTATTATCGTCATTTATTCATATATAGTTCTCAATATTACACGTGTTTGTGAAGATTGATCGTATAATTGATTTAATTTTTGAGTTCAAATACAAACCATCATCTTCATTTATTCTTCTGCAGCTTAATATCTCACGTGCTTTGCGAATATCAATCTTATTGTTTATTTAATTTATAGGATTCAAATAAAAATTATTAACATCATGAATTTGTAGTTCTTAAAATTACACGTGTTCGTGAAAACCAGTTGCAAAATTTATATAATTTATAGGATTCAAATACAAATTAATTATTATTGCTATTCATAGAATTACGTGTAAGTTTCATTAAAGGCCTAATGCATAATTGAGCACAAGTTTGACACTTTTTTTAAAAAAATTGGTATCTATGTTATTTTTTGTCCAATGTGGTACTTATATTTGATCAAAGTTATACATTTTGGTACCTGAAGGTAACAATGTTAACTTTTACTATTTAATTCTAGTTTTAGAGTTGGTTTGATGAAAAATAATAATTTAGTTAATAATATTAGCAGCTGACTTTCATCAAATTAATCCTAAAACCTAAATTAAACAACATCCATCAAATTTTATTTAACAAATTAAGCATAAAAATAAACAAATTCACAATTAAACAAATGATACAAAATTCAAACTTAATAATATTAGCAATTACCTTTCATCAAATCATAGCAATTACCTTTCATCAAATCAACCCTAAAATCCAAATCATATTCTAAAACGCTAACACCTTTTTAGTACCAATATATATATATATATATATATATATATATATAACTTTTGTCAAATATAAGTACCAACTTGGACCGAAAATTAACATGGGTACCATATTAGAAAAAAATGTCAAACCCGGATACCAAATGATATATTAAACCTTCATAAAATACTATTTTTTAATTGAATAAAAATAACAAGTTAATGCAAAAATAAATCAAAAATATTAATTAAATTTTCCTTAGTGAATGTCATTTTTCAATCTGACCCTATAAATCAAAATAAAAAAAAATATTCATAAAATTGGCCAATGTTTTTTTTTTTTTGGAAAAATAAATTTCTTCTTATAATTTTTTTGGGATAAATCTCAAAACTATACTATAACTTTGGTTTAGTGTGTAATTATATACATAAACTTTAATTTTGTACAATTTTATACATCAAATTTTAATTTGGTCTAACTCTCACAAATTATTAACACAATTATTGATATCATATCATTTTATGTTTATATATTGTATACAAAAATAATTATATTTTTCAAATATAAAAATAATTTGATGTATTTATTTCTTTAAATGTGTATAATTGAGTCACAATTAAAGTTTCATGCTTACATTTGAACCACAATTAAAGTTTCATATATATAATTGCACCAAATTAAAGTTCATGTATTAAATTACACATTAAATTAAAATTACATAATACTAAAAAGATGTTTTTTTTTTAAATTATTGTGTATCATACTTGGACGTTAAAATCGAAGAATTTTTTTTTCGTTTTTCCAGTCATTTTCTCTTGTTTTTTTAATAATTATTTTGTCCATTCTCTGTTATACTCGTGTAATTAAGTGAAGGTAACAGTTTTCTGTACTGATTCTTTTTGAAGAATAAAATTATTTCATGATGTAATTTGTTTGAAATAAAGGCCTTAAAAAACAATTTTCAAAATGATAAAAAATTAAGATTAATACTTATCTTGGTTTAGTTTGTAACGTTTAATTGGCCATGTATGGAAATATTATTAGCTGAGTTGTCTAAAATCACATATATGGTTATGAATCCAAAATCAAATATTTGGTTATAAATATGTCCAAAAACAAAAAAACACATATATGGTTAAGAAAATTTGGGTCATTAATTTTAGGCACCTCAATTAATTCTGGTTCAAATTTTTATTGTTTTGAAGGAGTATTTGTACTATATATTAGTTTGTATTCTGAAGGAGCTAATTTATACTATATATTAGTTTGTATTCCCGTACGAAGCTAACATCAATTGTGTATATTATTTTTGTAATATTCTTTTACGATGTTAGTTTTTGTTTACAATTTTTGAATGATTTTTTTAAAAAAAATTAATAAATTGAAAAGGAAATGTAATTACAAAATATATTTAAAAATATTTAATATTAAATAATAAAAATCAAGTTATGAATACTAATATTAATATATTATAATTTAAATAATATTATTAATAATTTTTTATAGGTTATATTTTGTTGAAATAGCACAATTCCACATTTAAAAATACAAGATTGTGGAATGCAATCCTAGTCTGAGAGGTAATGGATTCATTTATTTACTGATGATGCTATTAAGTTGAATGCAAGGTGGGCTGCTGCTAGAGGGCTAGTGTATAAGCAAGATGGGAAATGGATCGTGGGATACAATCTGTATTTGTAATTTTGTTCAGTTTTCGATGTTGAATTGTGGGGAATTCTAGACGACCTAACCTTAGTTCAAATAGAGGGATGCAAGAAGGCTTTCATTTATATAGACAATTTGGAGGTGGTCAAAGCTCTTTAAGACATTCCCATGATTGAATTAACTTTGGCCTTGGTTAGAAGGATCCGTATGATCTTACAAACTATGGAGCAATGTGAGATCAAGCATATTCCCAGAGAGAGAAATCAAGTTGCGGACAGACTAACCAAAATGGCTCTAGAGAGAAATTCATCTTAACAAATATTTGCAAAAATTCCAGAAGAGATTGCAACCTTTGTTGAGATTGCTAGAGTTTCAAATTTTTTGATTATGACTGCTTAATATAGTTTGATTGTCTTTTTTCACCAAAAAAAAAAAAAAAACGGTAGTATCTCCACCTTTAAATCACCCCAAAACTTGTCATTTTCTTCCTAAGGCAATTTTTTCCTTTTGTAATTTTTCACTTGTATCTTTTGCAATGAAATATATTTGGTAGTGCCTGAGGATGTAAGTGTAATTTGCTGAAGCTTGTTATAATTCTGGTGTTCTTTATTGTTTTTCTTTTAATGATTTGTAGGGTACATTTGTAGTGATATGTTGTACTATTAAATTACATTGGAGGGAGATTCTGTCTAGGAGGTTGGGCTTTAAGCGAGACTGTCTGTGATTTCTACAATCTTTCTGTGGAATTGAACCTAGTTTGGTTTTTTGTACTTTACTCTTTGTACAACATATTTTATATATATTGCTAAATTAATTTTTTTAATGTTAAAATTGTTAATATTCTATTTTTTTTTGTAATTTTATATTTATATTCACTTTACTTTAATCAATGAATGTAGTCGTAATGCCCCCAAATTCTTATTTCTACTTTTTTGAAAATGTGACAACTCTGTATTTGCTTCAGTGGTTAAGTGTTCTGGATGTGTGTGTGAAGTCCCAAGTTCAAGCCTTGCCTTTGGCAAATTTTAGGTATTTTTGGATTTAAGCCCCATCTTTGCTCAGTGGGCTTATATTAAATTATTTGTAAAACCATATTAGAATGAGCTTGCTGGTTTAGGTGGTAAGGGAGTTGGAGTGTTGGAGGTCCTGTGTTCAAATCATTGCGTGAGTGTGGGGGATTACTTTTGCTCTCTTAACAGTGTGAGTTTGGATTGAACTGAAATTCCGTGTTGGTTGTGAGTAGTGGGTTTAGTGGGAGAGATATGGGGGATTGTGGCATTATCTTTTTTTTTTTCCAAAAATTCGTTTTCTTTCTCTTTCTGAAATTTCTGACATGAGTTTTCCTCCTCTTCTATTCCCTTTTTCAATTTGAACAATTTTCTTTTGTTGTTCAAAATATACTCAAAATTTGGTGCTTGTCGTGGGATCTAGGTAAGTGGACTTTTTCATATTTAAAGTTTGGTAAACTGCTAGGTATCTCCTTTTCTGTAGTACGATTTTTGGGGTTGTTAGGGGATTTGATTTTTACAGAATTCTGGTGTAGGAGAAGGCGGTGGAGAAGAAGATTCGCTCTGACAGTTAAATTGCTTCAATATCGATTTTTGTCGATGGTAAGTTCTTACGTTATTTCGGGATTATGAGATGAGTCATTAAATTGTTTTCCAAATGGGCGATGGATTGTTGTTCCATAGGTTTTAGAGGGCTCAGGAATGTCTTCGCTGCGAAACAGTACCAAGTGTGTACCCGAAATGCTGAAAAATAAGATTCAGCGAAAGCCGAAAAACCCCACTGTTGATGCCACACGACCTTGTGCGATGACACGACCGTATGATTGACGAGGGCCAGGCCATGCGCAAGACACGGAAGTGTGATGGCCAGGGTGTGGTCGTGTGGGCCACATGGCCTACGCCAAACTAGGCGTGTGGGCCCACACGGACGTGTGATATCTGGGCCAGGCCGTGTGATCTACACGGGCAAGGTCAATCTGGACGTGTGGGCCCATTGTATTGAACCTTTCCGTAGGGCTACACGAGTCATCCTAATCGACTATGGGCCTACTGTGAGGTCGGTAAAGGCTTACTAAACCTTAAAACTACGTGTTCTGTAGACTAATGTATTGTTATGAGCATGCCTATGTTTGTATATCTGTTATCTGTAATGAAAGCATGTTAAGCATGATTTATTTGTTAACTCTGTATGCATGTTCTGTTACTGTGATTGGGGTGGGATGATATATGTATTGGAGGAAGTGTTTGAAAGGTAGATTATGCCTAATATCTGGCAGCACAGCTGCATTATATCTGATATGTGCCGCATCGGTACAGCGTGGTGTGTAAGGCTGGGTGGGTGTTTTAAACCCCACATGGTGTGTAGGGATGGTTGGAGATTGTGCGTAGAGGATGGGGGTAGGACTTTGTTATCCGATTTGCATATCTGTATCTGAGATGGGCTCAGGCCCGATTCTGTATCTATATCTGATATGGGCTAGGCCCGAATATGAATCTATCTGATCTGTGACATGTTGTATGTGTACATGCTTAATTCTGTTGGGTTACACACTGAGTTTTCGTACACTCACCCCTCTCTGTTTGTCTGTACAAGTAACCCACAGTTTTAGGCAGATCGGTGCAGTGGAGGACTCGACGGTGACCACCTATTTTTATGATTTTATTTTGCTTTATGGATATTAAGTTTTGGCATTGAGGTTGTATTTTCTGGGACTCTGGACTCCCTTAAATTGTTTGACTTGGTTTGGGTTTTTGGATTTAACTTATTTTCTACTATGACGATTTTTATCTAAAAACATGATTTCTAAAAATATTGAACGTTTTTTTTTTCTAAACTTAACAATTTTGTAAGCTTCCGCTAAAAACACGTTTTATCTCTAAATGACCAAATGAAAGAGAGCTTTGAAAATTAAAAGAGCGAAAAGGCTAATGAATCGGAAAGATTTGAGCTTAACGACAACAGTTTTCCAACCCATTTCATGTGACACCTCCGGATTCGGCCATAACGTCTAGGCCGGGTTTGGGGTGTTACAGTAATTAACTTTTATGTATTTGAAAAATATAATTTTAATTTGATAAATGTTATTAATATGTGTTTAAAAAATTATTTTAAGTATAACAATTTTAATAGTCATTAATTTTAATATTATAACATTAAAATTTAATTCAATTAAGTAAAATATTTAAAGTGAAGAAACAATTTATTTAAAATCAACTTTATTTTTATTATGTTAAAAATTAGAAAGAAAAATGTTAACAAAATGCATGTAGTAACTTAAAATATTCAAAGGCAAGGAGTAAAAGAGTAATTTACCGAAATTGTAAATAAGTACTTCAAATAGAGAGTATTTGTGTAAAAATATTAGAATGTGAACATGATTATTTATTTCCTTTTTTATCCTGTTTTCTATAGTGTGTGTATGATATCTTTTAGGACAAAAGCTTAATCATTTTTCTTTTTTTAAGAAATAAAAAAAGTTTATTTCCTTTTTTGTACTCTTTGCTAAAGTGTGTATGATATTTATTTCCTTTCTTC
This sequence comes from Gossypium australe, assembly GCA_005393395.2. Taxonomy (NCBI): domain Eukaryota; kingdom Viridiplantae; phylum Streptophyta; class Magnoliopsida; order Malvales; family Malvaceae; genus Gossypium; species Gossypium australe. The sequence goes on from CM016615.1 coordinate 70,683,151, forward strand.
TTTTAGGGCAAAAGCTTAATCAAATTTTAGCTATACAATATTGGAGGAAGGGGCAGGGCTGACCCTTGGGCTTGTTTTGAGGTGTTGCCGCCCAGAGTCCAAGACTAAAAAGGGCCTAAAAATTATTTATTCAACTTTTAATGTGGAATTTTTTTTCAAACTAAAATAAAATAATTAAATGCCTAGGCTTTTCGGTTCTTATTCATAAATACTTTAACTCCTTAGCTTCTCCAAACCTTATCTAATTCTTAAATTCCAACTCCTACCATTAAAATTAAAACAGAATTTCAATTTTCCTAAAAAAAATTAACCGTTACAAGCATTCAACCTTCTCTATTTTCCATAACCATGGCAATAGGTGAAATTTTCTACAAATTAAATAGGGCCAAATTTGATGTGAGTAATACATCATTCATCAGTCATTTGCATCAATCAATTGAAGTTATTAATTTTTACTTTATATTTGAGAGATTGAGAGTCTCTCATCCGCGGTCTGCCAAATCTACCATTGTTGCAGGTATAATTCCCCTTCATTCCTCTTCTCTTTTGTAATGTTTTCATTCTTAATTTGAGGACATTTTTGGGTTTTAACTAATGAAGTCATTCAATCAGCCTTATATTTAACTTCTTCCCCTAATTCCTTTTTTGATGACATACGAGTAGATTGAATGAATTTTTTTTAAAATTTTGTTAGAAAATATCTTATTTGATTCATATAATAAAACATATTATTTTAATGAAATTACTTGTAACGCCCCAAAATTTTGAGAATTTAATTGTGAGAATATGCAGTAATTAGATTTTTGTATCTCTGGTTCTGTGCTTTGCTTTTGTGTTTAAGGTCTGGAGTTCGAATTGCATCCTTAAAAGTTTTGTTATTGTTAAAACAACCCTTATCCATGTGTTATTTAGTTAAGTGCAATTCTATGTAAATTTGTGTTAAGAATGAGCCTGCTGGTTCACTGTTTAAGCATCTTTTTGTATTCTGTCTAGTTCCGAGTTTGAATCCCATTGTATGCTAAATGCTAGATGCTGGTATGAGGATGGTGGTTAGTTAATAAATATTTTTTTAACGTCAATTTCCTCTTTCCATTCTTCTTTTGTTTTTCTCCCCTTTTCTTTCTTTTCCCTCCTTTTTCATTTTTTCTTTTTCCTTTTCAAGTGAGTTCTTTTATTGCATTCGGTAAGTGATTGTCGAAGTATTAAGAGTTCTAAGTGATTCAAAGCATTGTTAGAATATTTCTGTGTAAGTTCTACGAAGTTGTTAGTTCCCGTTTACGTAATTGAATTGAGATTTCTCCGACTGCTGTTAATTAGTTGTTAATCTTGTCTTTAGGTATGATTTTGGAGGAGGGTAATCCTTCGCGTGCTGTTACGAATTAGTTCGATTGATCGTCGGTAAGCGTTCATTGTTGAAAGTTTCTTGGTATCGATTTTTTCGAAATAATTGATTGAATATTAACGGTTGCGTTATCTAGTCATTTTAGTCAATTGATTGATTGTTGAATGGTTAATTAGGTTCCGGGTAGTCTCTGCATTGTTTTTCCGTCAAATGAGACCAAGTGCGTACCGAAACTCTTAAATTTTGTGAATTTCGGTCACTGAAAAATGTGGCTATCGACGCCACACGGCTGTGTGCCAGGCCGTGTGAGTGGCTGTGTAACTCACTGTTCATCAATTTAGAGCCACATGGGCAAAGTACACAGGTGTGTGTCTTGGCCTTGTGTGGCCATGTTAGTTTAGGGTTCAAACAGGCAAAGGACATGGGCATGTGTCTAGGCTATGTAACTCACTGTTTGTGACTTAAGACCACACGGGCAATGTAACGCCCTAAATTTCTTAACTTTGTTTCTATGAATTCTGACATAAATATGCATCTGCTTCAGTGGCTAACTATTTTGACTGTGTGTTTTGGGTTTGGGGTTTAAGTCCCACTTTTGGCAAATTCTATTGATTTTTTATCCAGACCTTGTCCCTGTAGGGTGGGCTTATGTAATATTGTTTGTAAACTCATATCAGAATGAGCCTGCTGGTTTGAGTGGTAATGAGTTAGCTTGCCGGAGGACTTGTGTTTGAATCCCTACGCGAGCGTGGGTGTTAATTTTTGTTTTAGTTGTTTGTTAAAGGTTCGGTGGAGTTGGGAGTCTGAAGTAGTTGGATGTGGTTAGTATGGAGGATATTATGGGATGTGGTTGTTAGTGGGGAGTTAGGATACTAAGCAAATTGGTTTTTTATTTTATTTTATTTTTAAAATTTTTTCTCTCTTCCCAAAAATCTGGCGTCAGTTTCTGCCTTTTCTCTATTTTTTTCTTTTGTTGTTTTCATCTTTTTGTCTGTCCTCTACTTCATTCTTCTCTCTTTCTTTCGTTCCCTTCAAGTTTGTTCACACTTTTTCTATTCTTCGCGTTGCACTTCGAATTTGGTGATCTTCGTGCGAGTTGGGTAAGAGTGGTTACTTTTATCTTTAGATAACGTTTTCGATAAGCTGCTTTGATTCATTTTCGTTGTAGTGGCGTAATGGTGTTGTAGGGAATTTGATTTTTGCAAACTTGTTGTGTAGGAAAAGGTTGTGAATAGTGAGTTCCACTCCATTTGCTTGAACGGAGTTAGCGGTGGTTTTCATCGACGGTAAGTCGAGTTATTGTCAGATTATTGTTGACGAATTCGTAAATTAACAGCTAAATCAGTGCTTGGTATTCTGTTTTTAGGTTGCGGAGGTCTCGAGATTGTCTTCTCATTAAAAAGCGAACCAGGTGTGTAATGAAAACATGAGAAAATGATGTTCCACGAAAGTCGAAAAAGTGGCCTGTCGACGCCATACAGGCATGTGCCCGACCGTGTGGCTGGCCGTGTCATGGCAAGAGTGTGGCCATGTGGGCCACACGGGTAAGGCCAATTTGGGTGTATGGGCCACATGGGCATAGGGCCCATACGGGCACGTGGGCCCAAAATTCTGAAATTTTCTCTAAGGTCGCACATGCCGTTCCGATTGACTGTGGGTCTTTCGTAGGGTCGCTAAGGACTAACCAAACCCTGTTGTATGAGATCTGTTATTTTGATAGACTGATTTGAGTTTACACTGATATGTATGGCTGATTGATTGTATAAGCAAGTATAATATCTGTATATAACATGCAAGAGATGTTAATTATGCTATATTTGTGATATGTATTCTATATCTGTATTTGGGGTGGGATTTGTATATGTGGAGGAAGTGATCTGTACAGTGACCTTTCGCCTATATTCTGGCAGCTTGGCTGCATATTATTCTGTTATGTGTCGTATAGACACTATATTGTGTGTCGGGTTGGGTGGGTGTTTTATACTCCACATGGTGTGATGGGATGGTCGGAGATGGTGTGTAGGGGATGGGGGTAGGGTTCTGTATATTTTATCTGATTATCTAATTCTGTCATCTGTTTCTGCTAAGGACTTAAGTCTGAATCTGTATATGTTCTGCATATGAGAATTTTGTGTATATTTGCATAATTATCTCTGTGTATATTCTTTTTGTCTGTTCTGTTCAGCGAATCCTTAGGCATAGGCGGGTCAGTGCAACGGAGGCTTAGTGGTGACCGCTTGTCGAAAAACTATTTTTATTAGTAATAATGGTTTTATTTTAAATTTTGGTTTTTCTTAAGAGTTTGTAATTTTTAGGACTCTCTGGATTGTATGGATTTAACTTTTGGATCTTGATTTAGAAATAGGAGCTTGGTTTTTGAATAAAACGATTTTCAAACTTCCACTACAAATTCTTGATAACTTACAACGGTTTCAAATAAGATTATAAACACAAGTTTTATGGATATTAATACTCCGTTTGGTGAACTAATAATACGATACGTTTTAACTTAAAAGATGTGATTTAAAACCCTTTTTCGTAACACTCCCAGATTCGGCCATAAAATCTAGGCCAAGTTTGGGGTGTTACGTTTGGTGGTATGAGAGCCAGGTTGTAAAACTCGGGCTATGAATTTTGGGTTTGAAAATTTTATTTGTAAAAGAACTGTTTTCTTTAAACAAAGATTGTTCCTTTTCGAGATAAGTATGTGGTACACTGAGTCTCATGCGCCGATCCTGTAAGTACTTCTGGACTTAGAAAATACTGTAGATAGAATTCTCTAAAGTTGTGCTGAGTTAGTTAAGAGACTAAAACTTCTGAAATATTTCTAAACTTCTAATATTTGAAGCATAAAACATCTACTAATAAACACTGAAACTGATGCATAAAATTTTATAATGTAGATAAAACTGAAACTACGATGAGCGCACGTGGAACACGTGGTCGAGGTAGTCGGGGGTGCGGCGGGTGCCGTAGGGGGACTCAAGCTGAGTCTTCCTCTCTGGGTAGTATGCTGAATTTGGATACTAGCGAGACTCCAACTACACCTTCTGTTGAGACCAGGTTTTAAAGCCGATCAGCTGGGGATGACGCATTGTCCCAAGCCATGTTAAGAGTGTTGGAGAGGGTAGCTGGACCCCATTCTGGATCTAGGGGCCGTGGGTCGGTAATTGAATGACTTGGGTCCAATAGATTTGAGCTATTTAGGGGCGTCACAGGAGTCGCCCCTACTGTGGTCGAGTATTGGTTGGAGGCCACCGAGAGGATAATGAACGTCATCGACTGCACTCCTGAGTAGAAACTGAAGGGTGCAGTATCTTTGCTCCGTGATGAGGCATATCAGTGGTGGTTATCGGTTGATGGGGGTGCTCAACAGGATCATCTGAATTGGGACTATTTCAAAACTGCCTTTAATGGAAAGTATGTGGGCGTGAGTTATGTTGATGCTCGTAGGCATGAGTTCATGAATCTCATGCAAGGTGATAAGAATGTGACCAAGTATGAGGCCAAATTTCTGAACTAAGCCACTACGCTCGAGGCATGGTGGCATCCGAGTATGAAAAATGTGTCTGCTTTGAGAACGACTTGAGAGACAGTTTAAGGGTATTGATAGTTTCGCAAAGGGAGCGAGGATTTGCTGTTCTGGTAGATAAGGCAAATATCACCAAAGAGGTTAAGCTTGTTGAGCATCAGAATAGAGACCGAGAGAGAGGCAAGGATAAGAGGGATTCGGAGCCCTCTAGTTATGTTCAGAGGCTTAAGAAATGAGCTAGACCTGACGGGCCTTCTAGAGTGGGAGTTTTAGTTGCTCCTACTAGGGTTCAACCATGCAGTGATTGTGGTAGGTGCCATCGGGGCAAGTGTTGGAGGAGATTAGGGGCTTCTTTGTGTTGTAGGTTATTGGAGCATCGGATTAGAAAGTGTCCACAGCGTTCTGATCAGATGCAATCTCTAGGTTCGGGTTTTGTTCAGCTTTAGAGGGAAGTACAGTAGCCACCTAGGGGTCGTGGTCCGGCTAGGGGTTGTAATGGTTTTGGCTGAGGACAGAGGGCACGGGCAGAGGTGCTAATCAGACTGAGGCGAGGCAGCCTGCACTAGTTTATGCTACTCTACGCTGAAAGAACAGAGACGTCCCTGATATGATCACAGATACGTTCTTTATTTTTTATGCCCCATTTATTGCTTTGATAGACATAGGTCTTACACACTCCTATCTAACTAGTTTCGTTTCCAAAAACCTGGGGATTATTGTTGAGTGTACTTCTAGTGAGATTGTAGTACTGAGTCAGTTAGGACAATCTGTTCGGGTAAATAGACTTTATAGGAATGTTCCGTTAAAAGTATAAGGGGCTGTAACTGTTTGGGGAGTTCAACTTGATTCTTGGGATAGACTGGTTCGTAGAGCGCCAAGTTAGTTTGGACTGCGCGACTGAGGATGATAAGGAAGTGGTTATGATCAGTGAGTGGCGAGATTACTTATCTAATGTGATCTCCACTCTAGTGGCCGAAAAACTGGTTTGAAAAGGGTGTGAGGCGTATTTGGCCTACGTCAATGTTTCAATTTTTGGGGACTCTTCTATCGGTATATCAGAACAGTGAGGAAATTTTTGGATGTTTTTCCTGAAGAGTTACCGGATTTACCTCAAAATCGAAAAATTGAGTTTGGCATTGAGTTTCTACCGGGTACAGCTCCGGTGTCTATCGCTCCATATCGTATGGCACCGAAGGAGCTTACAGAGCTTAAGGTTCAACTTCAAGAGCTTTTGGATCGTGGTTTCATTCGTCCTAGCGTGTCTCCATGGGGGGCACCTGTTCTTTTTGTAAAGAAAAAGGATGGTACCATGAGGATGTGCATCGACTACTGATAGTTGAATAAGCTAACTGTGAAGAATAAGTACCCACTTCCAAGGATTGACGATTTGTTTGATTAGTTTCTTGGGGCTTCAATATTTTCAAAAATAGATATCCGCTCTAGATATCATCAACTTAGGGTTCAGGAGGTTGATATCCATAAGACTACTTTTAGGACTCGTTATGGCACTACAAGTTCTTAGTTATACCCTTTGGTTTGACGAATACTCCGGCTGTATTTATGGATCTGATGAATCGAGTGTTTCATCCGTATCTAGACCAATTCGTCGTAGTCTTCATTGACGATATTCTGGTATACTCTAAGACCGAGGATGAGCATGATGGGCATCTTAGAGTAGTGCTTCAGATACTTCAAGAGAAACAACTCTACGCTAAGTTGAGCAAATGTGAATTCTAGTTGTGAGAGGTAACATTTCTGGGGCACATGGTTTCTGTTGAGGGGATCTGAGTGGACCCTAGAAAGATTGAGGCTGTGCTTGATTGGAAACAACCTAAGAATGTATCTGAGATTCGTAGTTTTTTTGGTCTTACGGGTTATTATCGGAGGTTTGCTGAGGGGTTCTCACTAATTGCAGCTCTTTGATTAAGCCTTTGTGCAAGAATGTTCTTTTTGTCTGACCGATGCGCAACTATCTAGCTTTGAAAAGCTCAAGTCTATTCCGACTCAGGCTCCTGTTCTAATACAGCCTAAATCTGGTAAGGAGTTTGTGGTTTATAGTGATGCGTCACACATCGATTTGGGTTGTGTACTAATGCGATATGGGAAGGTTATGGCTTATGCATCTCGACAGCTTAAGTTACACGAAGGGAATTATTCGACGCACAATCTCGAGTTAGTTGTCATGGTGTTTGCTTTAAAGATTTGGAGGCACTATCTGTATGGTGAGAGGTATATCATCTACACCGATCACAAGAGTCTCAAGTACCTCATTACTCTGAAAGAGTTGACTCTTAGGTAGCGTAGATAGATTGAGCTACTTAAGGATTATGATTGTATGATAGATTATCATCTCGGTAAGGGTAATGTGGTGGCTGATGCTCTCAGTTGTAAAGCGATGTCTGATTTGAAGGTGATGTTCGCTCATCTCAGTTTGTTTGATGATGGAGGTTTGTTAGCCGATTTGCAAGTTAAGCCGACTTGGATTGATCAGATCTGAGACAAACAATTAAGGGATGATTCTCTAGTTCTGCGGTTCCGTCAGGTTGAGAGCGACAGTGCATTTGTTTTAAGCTAAATAAGGATGGATTTTTGTGTTTCTGAGGACGAGTTTGTGTACCAAACGACTCCGATTTGAGACAGTCGATTCTGAGGGAAGTGCATAGTAGCCCTTATGCTATACATCCCTATGGGAATAAGATGTATCGAGATCTCTGTGAATTGTACTGACGGTCGGGTTTGAAATGAGAGGTGACAGATTTTGTTGCTCGTTGTTTGACGTGCCAGCAAATTAAGGCTGAGCACCAGTTGCCTTCGAGTTTGCTCCAACCCTTTAAGATTTTCTTATGGAAATGAAAACATGTGACGATGGACTTCGTTAGTGGGTTACCTTTAACACCAGCTAGGAAGGATATTGTTTGGGTTATCATGGATCGATTGACCAGGTCCACCAATTTCTGAGATTGTGAGACTTTACGGGGTTCTAGTTTCGGTAATTTTTGATAAGGATCCTTGCTTCACTTCTCGGTTTTGGATGAAAATCCATGAAGCTCTAGGTTCGAGATCTGACTTAAGTACTGCGTTCCATCCTTAGACAGATAGGCAATCTGAGAGGATGATTTAGATATTGAAGGATATGCTTAGGAGTTGTATGATTAATTTTCGAGCTAGTTGGAAGGATTTTCTGCCGCTAGTTGAGTTCGCCAATAATAATAGTTTTCAATCTAGCATCCAGATGGTGCCTTACGAGGCTCTGTATGGTCGTAAGTGTCGTACTCCACTATTTTGGACTCAATTGGGTGAACAACGAGTTTTGGGTCCTGAGTTAATTTTCGAGACTGAAGATAAAGTTAGATTGATTTGGGATCGTCTTAAAGCGGCATCTGATAGACAAAATTCTTATACATATATAAAAAAGAGGGATATCGAGTACTCAGTGGGTGACTTTGTATTCCTTAAGGTATCTCCGTGGAAGGAAGTTCTGCGGTTCGGTCATAAGGGCAAGTTGAGCCCTAGGTTTATTGGGTCGTATCAGATTCTAAAGCGTGTGGGACTGGTTGCTTATCAGTTAGAGTTACCTCCAGAGTTAGACCGTATCCATGATGTGTTTCACGTCTCGATGTTAAGGTGGTATCAGTCTGATCCGTCACACGTTGTTTCTATTGAGAAGATTGAGGTTAGACTGGATTTGACCTTTGAGGAGGAGGCGGTTTAGATATTGGATTGAGATGTTAAAGTTTTGAGGAGGAAATCCATTCTGTTAGTTAAGGTTCTATGGCAAAATCATGGCACTGAGGAAGCCACGTGGGAACCTGAGGACTCGATGCGTCAGCAGTATCTGCATCTGTTCGGATCAGGTAAATTTCGAGGCCAAAATTTCTTTTAGGGGTAGAGTTGTAACGCGCTAAATTTTTTAACTTTGTTTTTATGAATTCTAACATAAATATGTATCTGCTTCAGTGGCTAAGTGTTCTAACTGTGTGTTTGGGGTCTTGGGTTCCAGTCCCACTTTTGGCAAATTTTGATGTTTTTTATCCAAACCTTGTCCCTATAGGGTGGGCTTATGTAATATTGTTTGTAAACTCATATCAAAATGAGCCTGCAGGTTCGAGTGGTAAGGAGTTAGCTTGCTAAAGGACTTGTGTTCGAATCTCTGTGCAAGCGTGGGTGTTAATTTTTGTTCTGGTTGATCTCTCTAAGAGATTCGGTGGAGTTGGGAGTCTGAAGTAGTTGGATGTGGTTAGTGGGAAGGATATTATTGGATACGGTTGTTAGTGGGGAATTGGGAGTTGGGATATTAATCAAGTTGGTTTTTTATTTTATTTTAAATTTTTTCTCTCTCTTCCCTAAAATCTGACATTAGTTTCTGCCTTTTCTTTATTTTTTTCTTCTGTCGCTTTCATCTTTTTGTCTGTCCTCTACTTCTTTCTTCTCTCTTTCTTTTGTTCCCTTCAAGTTTGTTCACACTTTTTTTTTTCTAGTGTTGCACTTCAGATTTTGGTGTTCTTCGTGTGAGTTGGGTAAGAGTGGTTACTTTTATTTTTAGGTAACGGTTTCGGTAAACTGTTTTGATTTATTTTCGTTGTAGTAGCATAATGGTGTTGTAGGGAATTTGATTTCTGTGAACTTGTTGCGTAGGAGAAGGCTGCGAATAGTGAGTTTCAGTCTGTTTGCTTGAATAGAGTTAGCGGTGGTTTTCATCGACGGTAAGTCGAGTTATTGTCGGATTATTGTCGATGAATCAGGTGTGTAACGAAAACACGAGAAAATGATGTTTGATGAGAGTTGAAAAAATGGCATGTCGACGCCACACGGGCGTGTGGCGTCAAGAGTGTGGTCGTGTGGGCCACATGGGCTTCTAGACTGTAGACTATGCCGTGTGGGCTACACGGGTAAGGCTAATTTGGGTGTATGGGCTACATGTGCGTGTGGGCCCAAAATTTTAAAATTTTTCCTAGGGTCATACGTGTCATTTTGATCGACTGTGGGCCTTTTATAGTGTCGGTAAAGACTAACCAAACCCTATTGTATGAGATCTATTATTCTGGTAGACTGATTTGAGTTGAAACTGATATGTATGTCTGATTGATTGTATAAGCAAGTATGATATCTGTATATGAGCATGTAAGAGATGTTAATTCTGCTATATTTGTGATATGTGGAAGAAGTAATTTGTACGATGACCTTTCACCTATATTCTAGCAGCCTGGCTGCATATTATACTGTTCTGTATCGTATAGGTAGTATATGGTGTGTAGGGTTCGGTGGGCATTTATACCCCACATGGTGTGATGGGATGGTCAGAGATGGTGTGTAAGGGATGGGGTAGGATTTTGTATATCTGATCTGATTATCTGATTATTGCATATGTTTCTGTTAAGGACTTAAGTCTGTATCTGTATCTGTTCTGCATATGAGAATTATATGTATATTTGCACGATTATCTATGTTGGGTTACACACTGAGTTTACGAAAACTCACATTTGCTTGTCTGTTTTGTTCAGGTAATTCTCAAGCATAGGCGGGTCGCTGCGATGGAGGCTCAGTGGTGACCACTTGTTGGAAAACTATATGTATTAATAATAACGATTTTATTTTAAATTCTAGTTTTCTTAACAGTTTGCAATTTTTAGGAATCTCTGGACTGTATGGTTTTAACTTTTGGATTTGGATTTTGTTTTTCTTTCCCTCCTGCAACGTTTGATAAAAACACTTTACCCAAACAAATGGTTTTTGGAAACACAAGCTTGGTTTTCGAATAAAACAATTTTCAAACTTCCGCTACAAATTCTTGATAACTTACAATGGTTTCAAATAAGATTATAAACACAAGTTTTCTGGATATTAAGACTCTATTTGGTAAACTAATAATACGATACGTTTTAACTTAAAAGATGTGATTTAAAGCCCTTCTTCGTAACACTCTAAAATTCAGCCATAACGTTTAGACCGAGTTTGGGGAGTTACAGGCAAGCACACGGGCGTGTGCCCAGGCCGTGTGAGTCACACGTGCAGGGACACGGCCATGTGTCTAGGCCGTGTAACTCTTTGTGTACATTTTAGAACCACACAAGCAGAGGACATGGGCGTGTGCCCAAGTCGTGTGAGCCATACGGACAAGGACATAGGCGTGTGTCCAGGCCGTGCGGCATTTTAAAAAGGGCCCGAAACCTATTTTTGAGGCTGTAAATGTTGTTTATGACTGATATTAACTCTCCAATTGTATGAATGATCTGAATTTGACTGAACGAGAACTCTCTGATACTCTGTAACGGACGTATGAATATCATAATTATATGTGTATTGTGATACTTAATCTGATATTGAACTGTGTTATATACTGTGAAATAACTTAGAATAATTGAATACATATTGTGGATATATGTACTCTGAATTTGCATGGGTTGGGATATTATGAAGAAGTGAAGTAATATGCTTTAAATCAGTGGTTAAGCCACCATGTGTATAATTCTGATTCTGGCGCTTCATCGCATTATGATCCAGCAGCTAAGCTGTATTTTTGTAAACGTGTCAGACAGAAACTTTGTGATGTATAGGGTTGGCTGGGCATTGAATGTTCTTAACGGTGTGTTGGGATGGCCGAATATGGTGTGTAGCAGATGGAGGTTAGGAAAATCTGCATCTAAATCTGATCTTTTCTGAATAGGAAACCGAAAATGTTCTGTATCTATAATTAATCGATCTCAAATCTGAATTAAAAATACTTTTGTTATCAAATTGAATCTTTGAATTCGAAAACTAATCGATAAATGTGTTTTAATTGAACAAACATATTTTACGCACTGAGTTCACAACTCACTTTGCTATTGATTAGATTTCAGGTGGTTCTCAGACTTGAACGGATCGATGCCGCAGGATCCCAGTCAAGCTTTTATCGTTCATCTAAATAATACTGTTAGGAGTTTTGATATTCTAAGATATTATGATGTTTGGAAAGATTATATACTTACTTAATTGTTGTGTTGGACATTATGTATGAAAATGGTTTATTCTGACTGTGTTATAAATGTGGCATTTTAGTATCATTGATGTAACTCTTTGGACTTGGTCTAGATGCCTAGATTGGGTTTACAGTGTTACATTTAGTGGTATCAGAGCCAGGTTAATCAACACTCGGACATTGCTTGGGCTCATAATGTGTGATAAAAGTAGTTAGGTGATAATTTAGTATGTGAGTTAATTTGGAAACTAAAGTATTAGCAAATGACTGAGCCTCCGATGCTGAACCTGTAAGTATTTCTGTTCTGTTATAATGGTTGTACTACCGAACTGTTATCTGGTTAAATGTTTTGATGTCAGCTAGTGGAATTGTCCTGTTGGATGTCTGAACTGATTTGTGCACTCTGACATTGTAGCTAGATTGCCATAATGAGTTCAGGCGATAGTCGTGGACGTGGTACTCAGGGGCGTCGAAGATACCCAGGAGGAGCTCGAGCAGAGTCATCCTCTATGGGTAGTATGCCCCATCTGGAGACCAGTGAGACAGTTGGTACTCCCATTGCTAGGACAGAATACCAGACTCTGACGGTTGGGGACGACGTACTGTCCCAAGCCATGATTCGAGCACTGGAGAGGGTCGCAGGGACCCATTTGGGATCGGGAGGCCGAGGGTCGGTTACTGAACGACTCCGGTCGAATGGGGCTAAATTGTTTAAGGGCGTCATAGAAGTCGCTCCTACTGTTGCTGAATATTGGCTCAAGGCTACTGAGCATATTGTGACTAATTTTGATTGTACTCTAACTTAGAAATTGAGGAGCATTGTGTTTCTACTTGTGGACGAATCTTATCAGTGGTGGCTAACTGTTGAGCAATGTACTCAACTCGAACAGGTTAACTGGGATTATTTCAAGAGCGCCTTCTAGAGTAAGTACGTGGGGGCAAGTTATGTTGAGGCTCTCCGTCGTGAGTTCATGAGCTTAGGTCAGGATGACCGATTTGTGCCTGAATATAAATCTAAGTTTCTACGACTGAGTAGGTATGCATGAACTTTGGTAGTGACTGACTATGATAAATGTGTGAGGTTTGAGGAAGGGTTGAGATATGATTTGCTGGTTTTGATAGCTCTTCAGAGGGAGCGGGTTTTTATAGATCTGATTGACAAAGCAAAGATAGTGGAGGAGGTGAAGCGCACTGAACGTGAGTGGCGTGACCGCAAAAGGGATCAAGGTAAGAGTAAGAGGGATTCGGGTCCCCTTGGTTCTAGACAGTACCCTAAGAAGCGGGCAAGATTTGACAGGCCCCCGAGGCCCGAGGCACCAGCTGTAGTGATTGAGATTTAGCTATGTAGTAATTGTGGGAAACGCCATCTGGGCGAGTGTTGGAGAAAGTTAAAATCTTGCCTTTGTTGTAGGTCGATGTAGCATCGGGTCAGGGATTGCCCCTTGTCAACCAGGTCAGATGCCAGTTGCGGCACAGACTCCGACTCCAGGTTTTGTTCAGCCTCCGAGTTTGGTTCCGTAACCATCTAGAGGTCGTGGTACTAGTAGTGGTGGTAATGGATTTGGGAGAGGACAAAGAGCACCAAGTCGAGGTGCAGGTTAGCCTGAGGCTCATCTGTCGGCTCTGGTTTATACAGTGAGACATCGTGAGGATAGCGATGATGTTGTGTAACATCCTGAATTAATGGGTCTATGCGTTTAGTACAGGAATATGTTTAATATGTTAACTTAAGTGAAAGGGGTCTAAATTTGGGCTTCGAATTAGGCAAAGGCCCAGATTAAATTATTTTAAGGTGGCATCATTAACAATTAAAAAGGAACAAGTTTTGGGTCGCAAGGAGCCCATGTTTTTAGGCCAATTTCGGCACTTTAAATGAAGATAGGGTGACGCCACACACAAGGAATTAGGGGCCCAAATATTAAGTTTAATGAGGCCCATATCTTTTAATTTAAGTGAGTTAAATATCGGCACTAGGGTTAGTAGGGGTGGACAGCTACAAGGCTCAAAAATAAGAGAAATTATGCGGATTTTGTAAGTGATAATATCATAGATAAAAAGGAGAAAAGTTAGGAGCTTATCTTCAAGGGAAGTGTTAGCCGAAAATCCACCACCTAGAGGAGTGTAAAATTCGGCTACTGCATGGCAAAGAGGGTGCCGAATTTCTCCTCTCTTTTAGCTTGTATTTTAAAGGCATTTTCGGTTTTTAGCAGTAGGTGCCGAAATATCTATAAATAGGGGGCTAGCTCCTTGATTCTGACACTGAAAACCCTAAATTCCTCTCCCATTGTGCCGAAATTCCCTAGCCTCTCCCTCTCCAATTTCTTCAAAAGCCGAAACTCTTCTCCACTTTTTCCTCATTGTGCCAATTTCTCTAAAAAGCCAAAGCATCCATAGTCTTTTCTTCTATTCATCCTACTTGAGAATTAGTTCTATACTTCCGGAATTTAAATCTTCCATTGGCATTGCCAAATCCTCTCTCTAGTGCTAGCCGAATCTCCTATGCTAAGGAAGCTTGGTCAACTAGATCTAAAAGCCAAAAATAGCTAGTCTTCAATTTCAGGATTTTAAGGCAAAGGAAAGAATCCCTAAGTTTAATAAACGAGCAGTATCTATCGTTCGAGATAGCAGTTGTGTCGACTAAGAATAGCATCGACATAGAAAGCATCGTTTTATCGGTAATCAGGTGTGTAGATCTCTAACACGCTACTAATAAACCTGTATGTATGCTTATTTATGTATGTTATGGGCTAAAAAGCCGGAATAAGGCTGTATAGACAGTCGAATGGAACCCTAAAAGGGTTAGGCAAGGATGCCAGGTACGTAAACATAGAACTCCCTATGTGTATCGAAAAATACATATGTCTGCATGATGTTTCTGTATGTGTGTATGCCTGGGATGGGATATTGATATGATGAAGGGGAAGTGCATGATAGGTCACGCAGTGGTCGGTGGTAGAAATCCCACAAATATAAATGCTAGGTCACATTGTGATCAGTGGCTATGCCACGTTTAATGATTCCTGAATAACAGGGATATGCTGTTCGGCTGTCGTTATGGTGTGTAGCGGATGGAAGGTTAATTGTAGAAATCCCCACGGTGTGATGGTTGGTACGGGTTGGTGTGTAGAGGATGGAACCCTAGGATGGGATGGGTTATTAACCATTTATTATTTTGATGTATGATTATGATTGATGCCTTATGGGCCAGGGCCCATGATGTGTTTGTGGGCTTAGGTCGTTGTGTGCTTTGAGTTTTATACACTGAGTCTTGGTAACTCACACTTTCCTTTTCTCTACTCCCCTGATGAGCAGTAGATCGTGGACATGGAGCTGAGACGGACTCGAGGGGCTATCAAGTTCTATTTCTACAAATTATATTTTCTTGAGAACTTCTTTAAGTTTGTTTTATTGTTACTTAAGAAACAATTATGTAATTAGGCCATAGTTTTATTTCAACGTAAGAGTTTTCTATGTTATGCAACTTATGAATATACCACTAGGTTTATTTACATTTATTAATAAAAATACAAAGAGGTTCATTTTGAAAAAGTCTCTCATTTATTCAAATTTAATTAATTTAACTTGTGTTTTCAAAATGCGATAGAATGTTATGTGTTCGATAACATGCCGGATCTGGTCGAAACGCATGGGCAGGGTTTGGGGTGTTACATTTTGGTATCAGAGCCCAGTTCAAAACTCGGGCTGTGAAATGGATCTAGAAGTGTTTTAGAAAAAAATTTGGTTTGAAGACATGGCCTTCGAGTCTACCGGCACCCAATCCACCCAGGTAAGTATTCTGAACCCCTGATTGTGATATAAATGTGGGCTTAATAGGCTTTATGGGACGTAGATTATCTAGATTAGAACTTGATGGACTCTAGGCTTAGACAAACAACTCTTCAATTCCATAAGACTTAATTTCACTAAACAAAACCTGTAAATGAGTCGCAAGACTAAGGTGTGGCAACAGGCATATGCATGTCTAGGAGTAGATCCAGAAGTGCTTGGTATTTAAGCAGTCCAAGTGACTCACCTCCTCTTCGTTGGAATTTTACCTGGTGCATAGTGACTGTTCACTTTAGCCATGACAGGGTGTGGCAATAGACATACGCATGTTTAGGAGTGGATTCAGGGAGAGCTTGGTATTTAAGCAGTCCTAGTGACTCACCTCCTCTTCGCTGGAATCTTACCTGGTGCGTAGTGATTGTTCACTCTAGCTAGGACTTGTTCATGGGCTGAACCCATAATTAAAACCCGAAAGGGACCAACCACACTATGTTGCAAACAAAAACCCCTAAGTTTTGTACATTTCCAAAAAAAATACACTTGATTTGAAAATGTTCACAGCTATGAAAAATTTACTCAAAAACTCTATGTTTACAAGAGTAACTAGATTTTCCAAAGTGCCCCTGTTTAAAAAAAAAAAACAACAACATCAACATACCCCCAAATCTCAAAATTACCGAAATACCCTCGATTTTCAAAATTACCAAAATACCCCTGGATGTCAAAATTACCTAAATACCCCTGGTTTTCAAAATTACCAAAATACCCCTGGATTGTAAAATTACCAGAATACCCTTATTTTACAAAATCACGACGGAACCTTATTTTGAAAAATTATGAAAATACCCCTGTAGGATAAAATTACGAAAATACCCCTGGGTAGTGAAAACAACAACAACACTTTTCTATAATGAACGTAAGTTCATGGATGTTGATGATTGAATGTATGTGTTTCTTAGAGGATATGCACTTGAGACTGAATTGTGAATGCGAATTCGAAAGAACTACTCTAAAACTACTATTCATAAGACTATTCGTGGTTAATCAGTGGAAGAAAACTAATAATTCATAAAATTTCTAATCAGATAAAAGCGAAGCGGTAGAATGAGTACAAGGGGTCGAGGACGTCCGCCACGTGGTCGTGGTAGGGGTAGGAGGACGGTGTCGGAACCAGTAGGGTCTGGTCATGGTTCTGGAAACGAAATGCCAGCTGTGGAGGAGGAATTTCAAGATCAGACTGCCGGAGATGATGCGGTATCTCAGGCAATGTTAAAGGTCTTAGAGAGGGTTGCTGGGGCTGGTATGGGCACAGGAGCCCGAAAATCTGTGCCGGAACGGCTTAGGGTCAATGGGGCAGAAGTGTTTAGAGGAATTTCTGGGGTAGCCCCAAGTTCAGCTGAGTATTGGTTGGAGGCGGTAGAACGCATAATGGATGATTTGGATTTCACGGAGGAGGAGAAATTGAAAGGAGTTGTATCCCTCCTGCAGTATGAAGCATATCAATGGTGGCTTACGGTTAACGATGGTACATTGGCTGACCGTATCACCGGGGATCTATTTAAAACGGCATTCCAGAATAAGTACATTGGATCGAGTTATATGGTGCGCAGCGCAGAGCATTTCTGAATCTTGTTCAAGGGAGTAGGTCAGTGGCTGCGTATGAAGCTGAATTCTTACGCCTTAGCCGTTATGCTCGTGGAATGGTAGCCACGGAGCACGAACGTTGTGTTAGGTTTGAAGATGGCCTGAGGGATGAGTTGCGTGTTTTGATAGCCCCACAGCGGGAGAGAGAATTTGCAGTCCTAGTGGAAAAGGCTAAGATAGCTGAGGAGGTAAAGCGGACCGAAAAATTGAATCGAGATAGAGATAGGGGTGGAAATAAGAGGAATTTTGGATCGTCAACCGGGCGTACTCAGAAAAGGTCCAGGTCTGATGGACCGAAACGGGAAGAGAAACCTGCTGCTAACCAGACACCCAAGTGTGCTCGATGTGGTAAATTTCATGCCGGTGAATGTTGGGCAGGCAGTGGGAAGTGTTTTAGGTGTGGATCTACAGACCACCAAGTTAAAAACAGTCCGCAGCAATGGGATGGTGAAGGGACCATGGGTCGAGGGAATGCTCAGCCTGGTAGAGGAGGTCAGCAGCCACAAAGAGGTCGTGGTGCAGCCAGAGGTGGTAATGGTGCTGGTCTGGGTCGTGGAGCACTAGGTCAAGGGGCAGGAAACACTGAGGCAAGACAGCCGGGGTTGGTTTATGCTGTCAGACGTCGAGAGGAGGCTGATACACTGGATGTCATAACCGGTACGTTCTTAATCTTTGGTTTGCCTTACACTGTATTGATTGACATTGGGACGACGCATTCGTACGTAGCTAGTAGCGTATCGGGAACTTTAAGGCTAGAATCTGAAATTACCCCTAGGGCAATGACTGTAGTTAGCCCGTTAGGACAATCTGTAGTAGTGGATAAACTCTATCGGGAAGTACCTCTAGAAGTTCAGGGGATAGTTTTCCGAACGGATCTAATGGAATTACCGTTCGGGGAGTTTGATTTGATTTTAGGCATGGATTGGCTTATGAAGTATCAAGCTAATCTAGATTGTGCGGCTAAGCGTATGGTGTTAAAAACTCTCAAGGGTGATGAAGTGTTGGTGATAGGAGAAAGGGGGAACTGCTTGTCGAATGTAGTGACTGCCCTAAGAGCAGAAAGGATGGTGAGGAAAGGATGTGAGGCAGTTCTATTGTTTGTTCGGGCTCTAGAAGCCAAAGACCTGACTGTTGGGGACGTCAGGATGGTAAAGGAATTTCCTGATGTTTTCCCTGTTTCCGGGATTACCCCCAGATCGTTAAGTGGAGTTTGGTATCGATCTCCTTCCGGGAACAGCACCGGTATCTATCGCTCCTTATAGGATGGCGCCGAAGGAGTTGGTGGAGTTGAAAGCGCAGATACAGGAGTTGTTGGATAGAGGGTTTATTCGACCAAGTGTGTCGCCTTGGGGAGCGCCGGTGTTATTTGTTAAGAAGAAGGATGGAACAATGTGTATGTGTATTGATTATCTTCAGTTGAATAAGCTAACAATCAAGAACAAGTACCCGTTGCCAAGGATCGCTGACTTGTTCGATCAGTTGAAGGGGGCCTCAATCTTTTCTAAGATAGATCTGAGGTCAGGGTACCATTAGCTTAGGGTCAAAGAAGCGGATATTCATAAGACAGCTTTTAGGACTCGCTTCGGTCACTATGAGTTTATGGTGATGCCGTTTGGATTGACCAACGAGCCAGCAGCATTCATGGACATGATGAGTCGAGTGTTCCAACCCTACCTAGACCGGTGTGTCGTGGTGTTTATAGATGATATCTTGGTCTATTCGAAGTCGGAGGAGGAGTATGATGCTCATCTGCGAATAGTTTTGCAGATTCTGAGGGAGAAGCAATTGTATGCCAAATTCAGTAAGTGTGAATTTTGGCTGATGGAAGTAACGTTTCTAGGGCACGTTGTGTCGGCAGAGGAGATTAAGGTTGACCCTCGAAAGATTGAAGCAGTGTTAGATTGGAAGCCACCCAAGTCTGTGGCTGAGATTAGAAGTTTTCTTGGTTTAGCTGGGTACTACCGAAGGTTTGTTGAAGGATTTTCTTCGGTAGCAGCACCGTTGACTAAGTTGCTACAGAAAGGAGTTCTGTTTGTTTGGTCTGATAAGCAACAGAAGAGTTTTGAAAAGTTAAAGAGGTTTTTGACAGAGGCTCCGGTGTTGATTCAGCTGGAAGCAGGAAAGGAGTTCGTAATTTACTGTGATGCGTCACACGCAGGATTAGGGTGTGTGTTGATGCAAGATGGAAAGGTGGTTGCATATACATCTCGGCAGTTAAGACCGCATGAATTGAATTACCCCACCCATGATTTGGAATTGGCAGCAGTGGTGTTTGCCTTGAAAATTTGGAGGCATTATTTATACGGGGAGAAATCTATCATTTACACAGATCATAAGAGCTTGAATTATCTTTTGACTCAGAAGGAGTTGAATTTAAGGCAGAGAAGGTGGATCGAGCTGCTAAAGGACTACGATTGCTTGATCGAGTATCACCCGGGTAAGGCTAGTGTAGTGGTGGATGCTTTAAGTCGTAAAGTAGTCTCCGACTTAAGAGCAATGTTTGCTCACCTTAGTTTGTATGAGGATGGAAGTTTATTAGCTGAACTTCAAGTGTAACCCTCTTGGATCAGTCAGGTGAAGGAGAGACAACAGACGTATGAGTTGTTAAAAGGAAAATTACAGCTAATCTCAAAGGATGGGCCGACAGAATTCAGTATGAATGAGGAAGGGTTGATATGTTTTCGAGGGAAGGTTTGCATGCCAAAAGATCCGGAGTTAAGGCATAGGATTTTGAATGAGGCGCATGGTAGTGTATACGCTATGCACCCTGGAGGAAGTAAAATGTTTCGGGATTTGAGAGATCAGTTTTGGTGGCCGGGGTTGAACAAGAAGTAACCGAATTGGTGGGTAAGTGTTTGACCTATCAGCAGGTCAAGGCGGAACATCAGTTACCATCAGGATTATTGCAACCAGTGAATATTTCGTAATGGAAGTGGGAAAGAATTACCATGGACTTTGTTAGTGGGCTTCCCCTCACACCCACTAAGAAAGATGCAGTTTGGGTAGTTGTTGATCGCTTAATGAAGTCTGCACACTTCATACCCGTACGTGTTGATTATTTCTTGCAGAAGTTAGCTAAGTTATACATAGCGGAGGTGGTGAGGTTGCATGGAGTACCGGTTTCAATCATATCAGATAGGGACCCTAGGTTTACCTCACGATTTTGGAAGGCGTTGCATCAAGCGCTGGGTACGAAGTTGAACTTCAGTACAGCGTTTTATCCTCAGACTGATGAACAGTCTGAGCGAGTGATTCAGATCCTAGAGAACATGTTGAGAGGATGTGTCATTAATTTTAGAGGTAGTTGGGAAGAGTTCTTACCGTTAGCAGAATTTTCTTACAACAACAGTTACCAGTCAAGTATTCAGATGGCGCCCTACGAAGCTCTGTACGGGCGGAGGTGTCGTACTCTTACTTGTTGGACGGAATTAGGAGAACGTCAGATTTTGGGTCCGGAATTGGTGACCGAGACAGAAGAGAAGGTTGAATTGATTAAGGTTCGATTGAAAGAGGCGTCGGACAGATAGAAGTCCTATGCTGATTTAAAGCGTAAGGACATAGAGTTCGCAGTAGGAGATAAAGTATTCCTAAAGGTGTCACCATGGAAAAATGTACCAAGGTTTGGTAGAAAGGGTAAATTGAGTCCCAGATTTATAGGACCATATCAGGTGGTGAAGCGAGTAGGACCAGTAGCCTATCAGCTGGAGTTACCTCCGGAGTTAAGTCAAATTCATGATGTATTCCACGTCTCTATGCTAAGACATTACCGTTCGGATCCATCTCATATTGTACCTGTGGAGGAAATCGAGGTAAGACCTGATCTATCCTTCGAGGAGGAACCAGTAGAAATTTTGGATCGTGATTTCAAGGTGTTGAGAAGGAAAACAGTTCATTTGGTTAAGGTGCTGTGGAGGAATCATGGTTCTGAAGAGGCTACGTGGGAACCCGAGGAAGCAATGCAACAGCAATACCCCCATATTTTCTGATTAGGTAATTTCGAGGACGAAATTTCTTTAAGGGGGTAGAACTGTAACATCCTGAATTAATGGGTCTATGCGTTTAGTACAGGAATATGTTTAATATGTTAACTTAAGTGAAAGGGGTCTAAATTTGGGCTTAGAATTAGGCAAAGGCCCAGATTAAATTATTTTAAGGTGGCATCATTAACAATTAAAAAGGAACAAGTTTTGGGTCGCAAGGAGCCGATGTTTTTAGGCCAATTTCGGCACTTTAAATGAAGATAGGGTGACGCCGCACACAAGGAATTAGGGGCCCAAATATTAAGTTTAATGAGTCCCAAATCTTTTAATTTAAGTGAGTTAAATTTCGGCACTAGGGTTAGTAGAGGTGGACGGCTACAAGGCTCAAAAATAAGAGAAATTATGTGGATTTTATAAGTGATAATATCATAGATAAAAAGGAGAAAAGTTAGGAGCTTATCTTCAAGGGAAGTGTTGGCCGAAAATCCACCACCTACAGGAGTGTAAAATTCGGCTACTGCATGGCAAAGAGGGTGCCGAATTTCTCCTCTCTTTTAGCTTGAATTTTAAGGGCGTTTTCGGTTTTTAGCAGTAGGTGCCGAAATATCTATAAATAGGGGGCTAGCTCGTTGATTCTGACACTGAAAACCCTAAATTCCTCTCCCATTGTGCCGAAATTCCCTAGCCTCTCCCTCTCCAATTTCTTTTCTCCAATTTCTTCAAAAGCCAAAACTCTTGTACACTTTTTCCTCCTTGTGCCGATTTATCTAAAAAGCCGAAGCATCCATAGTCTTTTCTTCTATTCATCCTACTTGAGAATTAGTTCTATACTTCCGGCATTTAAATCTTCCATTGGCATTGCTGAATCCTCTCTCTAGTGCTAGCCGAATCTCCTATGCTAAGGAAGCTTGGTCAACTAGATCTAAAAGCCGAAAATAGCTGTCGTATCTATTTTTTGATAAAATAGTAAACGACGCGGTCTACTTTGTTTTTGAAAATGAAAAAGAAGGGAGTCGCCACCGATCCTTATTTGGTGTGATCGGATCACTTTTGTTTTAATAAAACGTCTCAGTTTACTAAAACAGTGCTTTTAGTCTGCGAAAGTTTGAGAAAAATGGGTTCGGAAGTCAATTACGTGCGAGGAAGGATTAGCACCCTCGTCACGCCCGGAATTGGTGCCAAACTGATTGATTGATGTCCTAATGTTGAAAACTTGAAATGATTTGAAAATACGATACTTTTTATCTCCAAAATCTGAAGGAATGGGAAGGGACGATAAGACTCTCTTATTTTCGAAGAGCTAGAGTATCATGCCCAGTATGTTAGGGCGCGATACTTTAGATTCCCAAAACTAAGCTTGTCTTTTAAAACTCGATTTTATATTTGGAGAGGATATTCCGTCATTTGTCGAACGAGAAACTAGAACCCAGTAAGTTAGGGCTCGTTTTCTTGAAGGTCCAAATTAGGAATATTGCCCCTATTTTAATAGAAAAAGAAACTTATTCGAAGTGTCTAGATGTCGAGTCTAGTAAGTTAGGGCGCGACATTTCGAATATCAGAGATTAAGTGTTTTGTTTAAAATTTAAATTGAGATTTCAAAACGGATATCCCGGGATATTCTATTATTTAACTTAAACGAGAAAAATCAGAACTCAGTAAGTTAGGGCTCGATTCACTCGAATTGCTAATACAGAATGTCGATTTAAAATTTGAATTTGTGATTTTTTGAAAGGGATCTTCCGTTGTTTAGCTTAAACGAGAAAAATCAGAACCCAGTAAGTTAGGGCTCGATTCACTCGAATTGCTAATACGGAATATTGATTGTTATGAAAATTGAGATGTTGGGAAAATCAAGGGGACGAACAATGAGAATATAAGTAGTGGTAGAAGGAAAATATTGTGATAATAGTATATATATATATATATATCGACAGTGATAATAAGTAATGATAATAATGATGACACATGAAAATAATGATGGCGATTGACGAGTGAAATAGTGTATATAATAGAGAAATGAAACTATATATGTATTTATATATATATACAATAGTGATATCGTAATAGTAACGGTAACGTAATGATAAGTGAATCGGGTGATACTAATGATGTAAATAGTAATAATAATAGGATAGTAATATATTAGCGATAATAATGTAATAATAATACAATGTAGTAATAATAATATATATGTATGGAAATAATAGTAATAATAACATAGCAATAATGGTAATATAATAATGATAACAATATAGTAGTAATAACGATATATATGTATAAAACAATATAGTAATATTGTATTAGTAATACTAATATATATAGAGTAACAAATATGTATGGAAATGATAATGATAATAATAACATAATAATAATAGTAATATAATAATAATAATATAGTGATATAAATAAAATAAATAAATAAATAAGATAAAATAATATAAGCAAACAAAATATATAAATACGTAGAAGATAATAATATAACAGTAGTAATACTAACGCAATGATATGATATGGGAACAGAATAGTAGCAATACTAATAAATAGTAAAAATAAAACAAAAATAAAAGAAAACAATAGTAAGATAGGGTAAAAGTGCACAAAAAAACGAACAGGGGGTTAAATTGCATTAAAAAACGGGGTTTTGGGGTCAATTCGTGAATAAAACGGCTTCAGAGGGTCAAATTGTAAATAAAACCAGGTTTAGGGCCAATTTTGAAATAAATAAAAAGAAACGGGGGCCTCATTGTAGTACGCGAAAAAGGTAGAGGGACCGGGAAGGCAATTTACCCGATTCTTTGAACGCAGCGTTTAAACGGAGATGGAATTGGAAGAGGCGCGAGAATTCTGGGTAAAATTTAGAATAAAAGAAAACCTAAATAAAACAAATAGAAATGCCGAAGGACCATATGGGCAATTAGCCCATATAACGAAAACGCGCGGATCCTCAGGTCGGGTCGGGTCGCAAGCGCTGATCCTTAGCCAGACGACGTCGTTTTGGCCCTAGGGGGCCCTTGCCCAAAACGGTGTCGTTCCCGACCCCTATAAAAATCAATTTTTTTTGGTGAAAATTCATTTCTGCTGGTTCTTTTTTAAAAAAGGGGTCTTTTTTGTTTTTTCTCTTTGCAGAAAGAGAGGTCTCCGATTTGAGCAGCCCCTGTGCCTCCGTCGTGCTGGCCACGTGCGCGATGGCAGGAAAGGTAAGAAACGCGGTGTTTTGATTTTTTTTATTCTTTTTCGAAACAACGTATATGTATATATATATATCTAGATGTATATAAGGAAAAAGTTCAGAAATCGCAAAGAAGAAAATCACCTCTTCTTTTCGCTTCTGTTTCTTTTGTTTGTCTTTTTATTCTTTATCCGTGCCTTTTGTGTTTCTCTGTCTTTGATTGAAACGTATTCTTCGTTTGAATCTTGCTTTACTTTTTGATAATAATCGGAATAAAAATGGGTCCAAAAAAAGGGGCCCTCTTACACTGTTTTTGCTTGGCTTTATAGCCATATTTACAAGATTTTTTCGACTATAATATGTTGTCCCTTCATTTTTATTGCTCTTGCAGGCAAGTGGCGGTGCTGGGCATGGGTGGTGGACAAGACGGTGGCAGGTGGAGCGGTGCTCAGAGGTCAGAACAAGTGGGTGTCACGGGGTTCGGTCAGAAGCAGAAGACGAATGGTCCTAGGCCATTTAATGTAGTGGCGCAGGAGTCCTTAGGGTTCTAGGAACCCTAAGTTTAGATTTGGGCCATTCGGCCTACCGGGTATTGGGTCTAAGCGTAAATGGGTTAAGGGGTTTGGTCTGTTGGGTTAGTGCATTTGGGCCAGGGTGTTTAGGGTATTTAATTTGGGTCAGTGTCTGTAACTGGACTTTGCTGAAAGACATTTATTATTATTTTGTATTTTTGTTTTGGTTTTCATGGGCCCGGGCAATTTGGGCCTTCTACAATAGCTAGTCTTCAATTTCGGGATTTTAAGGCAAAGGAAATAATCCCTAAGTTTAAAAAACAAGCAGTATCTGCCGTTCGAGATAGCAGTTGTGTCGACTAATGATAGCGTCGACATAGAAAGCATCGTTTTACCGGTAATCAGGTGTGTATATCTCTAACACACTACTAATAAACCTGTATGTATGCTTATTTATGTATGTTATGGGCTAAAAAGCCGGAATAAGGCTGTATAGACAGTCGAATGGAACCCTAAAAGGGTTAGGCAAGGATGCCAGGTACGTAAACATAGAACTCCCTATGTGTATCGAAAAATACATATGTCTGCATGATGTTTCTGTATGTGTGTATGCCTGGGATGGGATATTGATATGATGAAGGGGAAGTGCATGATAGGTCACGCAGTGGTCGGTGGTAGAAATCCCACAAATATAAATGCTAGGTCACATTGTGATCGGTGGCTATGCCACGTTTAATGATTCCTGAATAACAGGGATAGGCTGTTCAGCTGTCGTTATGGTGTGTAGCGGATGGAGGGTTGATTGTAGAAATCACCACGGTGTGAGGGTTGGTACGGGTTGGTGTGTAGAGGATGGAACCCTAGGATAGGATGGGTTATTAATCATTTATTATTTTGATGTATGATTATGATTGATGCCTTATGGGCCAGGGCCCATGATGTGTTTGTGGGCTCAGGTCGTTGTGTGCTTTGAGTTTTATACACTGAGTCTTGGTGACTCACGCTTTCCTTTTCTCTACTCTCCAGATGAGCAGTAGATCGTGGACATGGGAGTCGAGACGGTAAGTTCTATTTCTACAAATTATAATTTCTTGAGAACTTCTTTAAGTTTGTTTTATTGTTACTTGAGAAACAGTTATGTAATTAGGCCATAGTTTTATTTCAACGTAGGAGTTTTCTATGTTATGCAACTTATGAATATACCACTAGGTTTATTTACATTTATTAACAAAAATACAAAGAGGTTTATTTTCAAAAAGTCTCTCCTTTATTCAAATTTAATTAATTTAACTTGTGTTTTCAAAATGCGATAGAGTGTTATGTGTTCGATAACATGCCGGATCTGGTCGAAACGCATGGGCCGGGTTTGGGGTGTTACATGTTGATTTCATTATAAGTACCTTATTTATTCATTCTGTTATGTGCTATGCTCTCATTGATATTTTCTCTACTCATTCGTATATAGCTAGTGTTGTTTCTGCAAATCTAGGCTTAACTGCTGCAAATACTATTAGCGAGTTCTTTGTGATTAGTCTTTTGTGTCAGTTAGTCCAGGTTGATAGAGTATACAGACAGGTACCCCTAGAGATCCAGGGTATGGTATTTTCAGTGGATCTAATGAAGTACCCTTTAATGAGTTTGATTTGATTCTAGGAATGGATTGGCTCGTAGAATATCAGGTCAATCTAGATTGTACAACTAAAAGAGTTACTCTAAAAGTGGATGAGAATGACAAGGTGGTCATGGTTGGTGAGCATCGAGATTACCTCTCTAATGTAATCTCCGCTCTTTTAGTAGACAAGTTGGTTCGAAAGGTGTGCGAGGCATACCTTGCCTACATATCCGATTCTGTTCCCACAAAAATTTCTGTGGGATATATCCGCATTGTGAGAAAATTCCCAGATGATTTTCCAGAGAAATTGCCCGAAGTACCTCCGGATAAAGAGGTGGAATCTGGTATTGATCTGTTACCAAGTACTGTTCCGATGTCTATTGTGCCCTATCGCATGGCACCGAAGGAATTGATCGACCTGAAAGTGCAGCTCCAGGAGCTTCTTGATAGAGGGTTCATTCGATCGAGTGTGTCTTTGTGGGGGCACCGATGTTATTTGTTAAGAAGAAAGACGAGTCGATGAGGATGTGTATAGATTATCGACAATTGAACAAGTTGACAATCAAGGATTGACGACTTGTTCAGCCAATTTTGAGGAGCGTTTGTATTCTCCAAAATTGATCTGTGCTCTAGGTACCATCAGCTCAAAGTCAAGGAGACTGATGTGTATAAAACCGCCTTTAGGACTCGTTACAGACATTACGAGTTCCTGGTCATGCCTTTCGGTTTGACGAATGCCCCAGCAGCATTAATGGATCTCATGAACCAAGTAATCCAACCATATTTGTACCAATTTGTAGTGGTTTTTATTGATGACATCCTGATTTATTCTAAAACCGAGTCTGAGCATGATACGCATCTTCACATTGTACTTTAGATACTCTGAGAAAAATAGTTATATGCCAAGTTCAATAAATGCGAGTTTTGGTTACAGGAGGTCACTTTTCTGGGTCATGTGGTAACTGTGGAACGGATCCGAGTCAATCCCTAGAAAATAGAAGCTATAGTTGAGTGGAAGCAACCAAAAAATGTAGCAGAGCTTCGTAGTTTCCTAGGCTTAGCCAGTTATTACCGAAGGTTCGTCGAGGGGTTTTCTCTGATTGCATCACCCCTGACGAGGCTACTACGTAAGAATGCTCCGTTTGTGTGGTCTGAAGAAAAATAGCCTAGTTTTGAGAAGCTCAAGTTTGTTTTGACACAGGTTCTTGTTTTAGTTCAACTAAAATCGAGTCAAGAATTTATGGCCTATAATGATGCGTCGCATGTCGGTTTGGGATGTGTTCTGATGCAAGACAGTAAACTGGTTGCTTACGCATCGCGACTGCTTAAGACACATGAGGGTAACTACCTTACACACGATCTCGAGCTAGACGTGGTCGTGTTTGCTCTAAAGATATGGAGACACTATTTGTATGGTGAAAGGTGTATCGTTTACACCGATTACAAGAGTCTCAAATATTAGCGCAAGTGGGTTGAATTGCTTAAAGGTTATGATTACACGATAGAGTATCATCCGGGTAAGGCTAATGTGGTAGCTAATGCCCTTAGCCGTAGAGTGAAGACTAATCTGAGAGTAATGTTAGCTCGTCTAAGTTTGGTTGAGGATGGTGGGCTGTTAGCGGAATTATGGGTGAAATTGACTTGGGTTGAGCAGATTCGAGCTAAATAGTTGAGCGGTGAGTTTTTAGTTCAGCGATTGCAACATGTTTGATCAAACGACTTCCAATTTCAGCTTGAACAGTGATGATGTATTGTGTTTCAAAGGTCAGATTTGCATACCTAATGATAAGGAGTTGAGACATTTGATCTTACAAGAGGCGCATAGTAGTCCCTATGCTATGCATCCTGGTGGGAATAAAATGTATCGGGTAGGGGTGTTCATTCGGTTAACCGACCGGTTAACTGACCCGAATTAGCATTAACCGAATTAACCGACCTCTCAAAATTTTTAACCGTTAACCGAACCGAATTTTTTTTCCAAAAAATTAACCGAACCGAAATTTTTTCGGTTAATTCGGTCGGTTAACCGAATTAACTGAAAATTATATTTTTAATTTTTGGTTAAAAATTAACCGAATTACCCGAATTAACCGAATTAACCGAATTAAATCACTACATAATTAAAAAGATTACATAAGTCCTTGAATCACTACATAATTAAAAAGATTACATAAGTCTTTGAACCACTACATAATTAAAAACATTACATAAGTCCTGAAATTAACACATAATTGAAATATAAGTCTTTAATATTGTTCATTTGTATCCATTTGTTCTCTCCAAAAGATCTCCATTTGCATTAAACTTATAAAAAGAAAAAAACATGTTCAAAAGTTTAGCATTTAATAGAAATATACACATTTCATCTAAATACAATTGATAAAAAAGAAAAAAAAATTATTTGTAATTTTTATTATTAAATTATTTGTTATTTTTATTTATTAAATTTTTTAATTTTTATAATTTGGTTGGGTTGGGTAATTGGGGGGTTGGGTAATTGGACTTGGTTGGGTAATTGTGTTTGGTTGAATATTTGAGTTTGGATTGGATTGGGTTAGTGGGCCTTTTATATATTATAATTTTATTTATTAATTTTTTCGGTTAAACCGAAAAAATTCGGTTAACCGACCGGTTTCGAACCGAATTAACCGTTAATCGAAAAATCAAAAAATATTTAACCGACCCCGACCGAAAAAATTCGGTTAACCGACCGATTAACCGAATTCGGTCGGTTAACCGACCGATTAACCGAATTCGGTCGGTTAACCGAATTTTTTCGGTTTTACCCGAATTTTGCACACCCCTAGTATCGGGACCTCTGAGAACTCTATTGGTGGGCCGGACTGAAACGGGAGGTAGTCCCTTTTGTGTCCCATTGTCCGACATGCCAAAAGGTTAAGGTTGAACATCAGTTGCCCTCTGAGTTGCTTCAGCCAATTAAGATTCCACAGTGGAAATGGGAGCGGGTAACGATGGATTTTGTTAGTGGGTTGCCTTTAACCCCTACTAAGAAAGATTTAGTTTGGGCCATCATTGATCGATTGACCAAATCAGCTTACTTCATTCCTATCCGAATAGATTACTCCCTACAGAAGTAAGCTAAACTGTATATTACCGAAATTGTGAGACTACACAGGATTCCAGTCTCAATTATTTCTGATAGGGATCCACAAGATTTTGGAAGAAACTTCATGAGGCTTTAGGCACCCGGCTTAATTTTAGTATTGCGTATCACCCCAGCCAGATGGACAGTCTGAGCGAGTTATTCAGATTCGAGAGGATATGCTTCGAGGTTATGTAATAGACTTCTGGGGTAGTTGGGAGGATTATCTACCGTTGGCTGAGTTTGCATACAACAACAGCTTCCAGTCTAGTATTCAGATGTCACCTTATGAGGCCTTGTATGGTCATAGGTGCCGTACTCCGTTATGTTGGATAGAATTGAATGAACGTTTGGTTCTAGGTCTCAAGCTAGTTTTTGAAACTGAAAACACTGTGAGATTGATTCGAGATAGTTTTAAAGTTGCCTCAAATCAGCAGAAGTCTTATGCTAATTTAAAAAGAAAAAGGTATCGAGTTTTCTATAGGGGATCAAGTATTTCTGAAGATATCACCGTGGAAGAAGGTTCGCCAATTTGGATGCAAACGCAAGTTAAGCTCGAGATTCATTGGACCTTACCGCATTCTGAAACATTTTGGACCTGTTGCGTATTAGTTAGAATTATTGCTGTAGTTAGATCAAATTGACGATGTGTTTCCCGTCTCGATGTTGAGATGATATCGATCTGATCCGTCGCATATTATTCCTATTGACGAGATCGAGTTGCAACTAGATTTAACATTCGAAGAGAAACCTATTCAGATTATAAAACTTGATGTTAAGGTAGTCAGGAAGAAAAATGGTCCTCTAGTAAAGGTTTTGTGGCGGAATCATGGCATTGAGGAAGCAATATAGGAACCCGAAGAATCAGTACGTCGGTAGTACCCGTATCTGTTTGGATCAGGTAAAATTTTGAGGCCGAAATTTCTTTTAGGGGAGAGGGTTGTAACGCCCCAACATTTTGAGAATTTTATTGTGAGAATCTGTAGTAATTAGATTTCTGTATCTCTGGTTTTGTGCTTTGCTTTTGTGTTTAGGGTGTGGAGTTCGAGTTGCATCGTTAAAAGTTTTGTTATTTTTAAAACAACCCTTATCCATGTGTTATGTAGTTAAGTGCAATTCTAAGTAAATCTATGTCAAGAATGAGCCTGTTGGTTCACTAGTTAAGCATCTGTCTGTATTCTGTCTAGTTCCGAGTTTGAATCCCATCGTATGCGTTAGAATTTTTTTTCTAAATGCTGGTATGAGGATGGTGGTTAGTTAATAAATATTTTTTCAACGTCAATTTCTTCTTTCCCTTCTTCTTTTTTTTTCTCCCCTTTTCTTTCTTTTTCCTCCTTTTTCATTTTTTATTTTTCCTTTTTCAATTGAGTTGCTTTATTGCATTCGGTGAGTGATTGTCGAAGTATTAAGAGTTCTAAGTGATTCGGAGCGTTGTTAGAATATTTTTCTGTAAATTCTGTGAAGATGTTAGTTCCTGTTATGTAATAGAATTAGGATTTCTCCGACTTCTGTTTGTAATTTATTGTTAATTAATTGTTAATCTTTCCTTTACGCGTGATTTTAGAGGAAGGTAATCCTTTGCGCGCTATTATGAATTAGTTTGGCTGATCGTTGGTAAGCGTTCGTTGTTGAAAGTTTATTGGTGTCGATTTATTCGACATAATTGATTGAGTATTAACGGTTGCGTTATCTAGTCATTTTAGTCAATTGATTGATTATTGAATGGTTAATTAGGTTACCGATAGTCTCTGCATTGTTTTTCTGTCAAACGAGACCAAGTGTGTGCCAAAACTCTTAAATTTCATGAATTTTTGTTGTCGAAAAATGTGGCTGTCGACGCCACACAGCCTTGTGGGTGGCCTTGTAACTCACTGTTCATCGATTTGGAGCTCATGTTAGTGCAGGGTTCACATGGGCAAAGGACACGGGCATGTGTCTAGGCCGTGTAACTCACTGTTTGTGGCTTAGGACCACACGGGCAAGCATACGGGCGTGTGCCTAGGTCGTGTAAGTCACATGGGCAAGGACACATTCGTGTGTCTAAGCGGTGTAACTCTCTGTTTACGTTTTAGAACCACACGGGCAGAGGACATAAGCATGTGCCCAGGCCATGTGGCATTTTAAAAAGGGCCCAAAACCTGTTTTTGAGGCTGTAAATGTTGTTTATGACTGATATTGACTTCCCCATTGTATGAATGATCTGAACTTGACTGAACGAGAACTCTCTGATACTCTGTAATAGACGTATGAATATCATAATTATATGTGTATTGTGATACTTAATCTGATATTGAATTGTGTTATCTACTTGCGAAATAACTTAGAATAATTGAATACATACTGTGGATATATGTACTCTACATTTTCATGGGTTGGGATATTATGAAGAAGGAAGTAATCTACTCTGAATCAGCGGTTAAGCCACCATGTGTATATTTCTGATTCTGGTGCTTCGTCGCATTATGATCCAGTAGCTAAGCTGTGTTTTTGTAATCGTGTCAAACAGACACTCTGTGGTGTATAGGGTTGGCTGGGCATTGAATGCCCTTAACGGTGTATTGGGATGGCCGAAGATGGTGTGTAGCGGATGGGGGTTAGGAATACCTGCATCTGAATTTGATCTGTTCTGAATAGGAAATTGAAACCGTTCTACATCTGTCATTAATTGGTCTCGAATCTGAATTAGAAATACTTCTGTTATCAAATCAAATCTTTGAATTCAGAAACTAATCGATAAATGTGTTTTAATTGAACAAACTTATTTTACGCACTGATTTCAAAACTCACATTGTTATTGATTGGATTTCAAGTAGTTTTCAGACTTGAACGGGTCGGCGCCGCAGGAGATAGGTCAAGCTTTTATCATTATTCTAAATACTATTGTTAGGATTTTTTATATTCTAAGATATAATGATGTTTGGAAAGATTATGTACTCACTTAATTGTTGTGTTGGACATTATGTATGAAATGGTTTATTCTGATTGTGTTATAAATGTGGCGTTTTAGTATCATTGATGTAACTCTATGGACTTGGTCTAGATGCCTAGGCCGAGTTTAGGGTGTTACATTGCTAGTATGTGATTTTATTTTATTGTATTACATTTTATAATTTTTTTAAATGGGTCTGATTTATTGTTTCACCTAGGACCCCAAAAATGTTAAGAACAAGCCTGAAAAGGGATGATAGATGACAATGTTTAATCTTGTGTCATTTAGGTGCAAAATCACATAAATGGTTATGAATATGTCAACAGAAATAAAAAAGATATATGGTTAAGAAAATCAGGGTCATTATTTTTTGACAGATTAATTAATTTTAATTGTTTTGTGAAACATTAATTTTATTTTTAATTAATGGGTCCAAATTATTTGGATATTTTCAAGGAGTTAATTTATACTATATATTTGTTTTTATTTTTGTGTGATGCAAAAATCAATTGAAAATATTATTTTTATAATATTTTTTAAGATATTAGTTTTTGTTTACAATTTTTTAAAAGAAAATTAAAAATCATTAATAAATTAAAAACGAGAAGTAATTAGGAAATATATTTAAAAACATTTATCTAACTTAGAATAAGTTATATTAATTTATTTAATGTTAAAAATATTTAATATTAAAATAATACAAAAAGTTTTAACTAATAATTTAAATAATATTTTTAACCATTTCTTATAGGTTATATTTTATATATATTGTTTAATTAATTTTTTTAATGTTCAATTTTTAATATTCAATTTTTCTTTTTGCAATTTTATTTATCTTTTCTCTACTTTAATTAATGAATGTGATTAACTCTTATTTTATTTGAAAAATATAATTTTAATTTGATAAATGTTATTGATATGTGTTTTAAAAAAGTATATTTTAAACTTAACAATTTAATATTCATTAATTTTAATATTATAACTTTAAAATTTAATTCAATTAAGTAAAATATTCAAAACAATTTTTTGAAATCAGATTTATTTTTATTATATAAAAAATTAAAAAGAAGAATTTTAACAAAATGCATGTAATAACTTAAAAGGAAATGGGTAAAAATGTAATTTACACAAATTATAAATAAGTACTTAAAATAGAGAGCGTCATATGTAAAAAGAATGGTAATGAGAGCATAATTATTTATTTCCTTTTTTGCAACCTCTTTGCTATGATGTGTAAGTGTGTATATATATATATATATATATATATGATATCTTTTAGGGCAAAAGCTTGATTATTTTTCTTCTTTTGAGAAATCAAATGATATTTTTTTTATATATTGGAGGAAGGGGATGAAAAATGACAAAGTTTAAACTTGTGTGATTTAAGTGCCAAATGAAAATTCTATCCTCTAACAACTTGTGGAAAAATAGAGAAAGATTAATGTTGATATAGCAACTCCAGCTCATAATCATCATTTGAACTACTGCAAAATATATTTTTAGTAATTTGTTAGTCGTTATTGTTGAAACAAGTCTAAGTTTTACCTTTAGTCTTTAGGAACTCAGTTTAACTTTAGACTTTTGTTAGTTGAAAATGGAAATAGTCACACCATTATAAGAAAAGTAAATAAATTTACAAGTAAAATAACTTAACATGTGTTTATGGAATTTTAATTTTTTTCCTTATTAATTGAGTTTCTTATCGAGCCCAAATTAACCCAAATTCTAAGGACCAATCACAAATTAAATTTTAAAGAAAATCATTATAGTTGTTGATTCGGGCGAAACATTATAAATGAAATTGAAAAAGTGAAAATGTAATGGAATAGATTGATAAGAGAATATGGTAATGAAATAAATTATGCGAAAATGTTATGAGTATGTGAATTGATAAATGTATATAGGGCTATATGTGTGCTTGTATGTGACTCATATTAAAGAGAATGAATAAAAGAGATTATGAATATGGTTGGAAATGAGCACTGGAGGTTGAAATGAATACAAATAGGTTGGTAGATTCCAAAAAGGGTTTGAAAGATAAGTTATAAAGGTAAATGATATGGATTGATCAGGAGATTTGAATGATTTAATGCCAATGATTTGTATGTATAAATGTTGAATTCAGGTTGAATTTGAAAGCTAATGGTTAAATGATACTAATTTATCTTAGAATTGGATGACTTAATGTTAAAGTTATGTATGTTTGTTTCATAAATGGTTTAGAATCTTAAAGGATATGAAGTTTGGCATTTGATAACTAGTATGAATTGGCCATTTCAAATGCAATAAAGAATGAATTGATTTGTTAATTTCCA
Organism: Gossypium australe; assembly: GCA_005393395.2. Lineage (NCBI taxonomy): Eukaryota > Viridiplantae > Streptophyta > Magnoliopsida > Malvales > Malvaceae > Gossypium > Gossypium australe. Next base: position 70,718,033 of record CM016615.1, read on the forward strand.
CATGTATACTTCAATATGAAATTGATAATGAAATTGCTTGGCATGATAGGGATATAAATTAGGTAGATATTGTATTTGTACTTACTAGGATCAAATGCTTATGTTAATATGTTATTACCTTGGACCGTGAAAGTACCATTGAGTGTTATTGCTTAGCGTACAATTTATTTATTTCGTGTACAAGTATAGGTGGAACTTGAAGTTTCAGAAGGTGACTTCAGCATCAAATCCATGGAACTCTACACAACAATGTTTGTCTAGTTTTGTTTTGTTAATTATCTAGCATGTACCTAGGTTGAGTTGGTTTTTGGAACAATAGGTTATCATATTCACATTTGAAGTTAGAATCGATATCTTGAAAATATTCAAATGGTTGGATTGTATAACTGAGTTGTCAGAAGGTTGGAAATGCATGGAATGTTGTTATGTGTAAACTCGAATTATATAGGATTTTTCTAGCAATTTGTACGACCTTTTGACTTAATAATTATATTAATCTTGAGTAATTGTTAATAAATTAATTAGATTTTGTTTAACTGTTAAGATTTTACATGAATTTATAAAGTATGCGAAATTATGCTTTATTACATGATTTTTGTGTATAAATTATATTATTTTCAAATGTTAATTATTAATATGTTAATTTTTATAATGTTGCATGGACATGAACACATCCACCTTACTTGGAAGGAAAAACCATGCAAAACTAGGCCATAAGGATGTTAACTTTACCCAGTTATAGTGTTGTTACAAAGTGGACATGTCTAGTTATTTATTGGATCATGAAACCTTCCAACAAGGGAGAGTCAAGCCCAATTTTGGCACAAGCATATCCCTTCATTCATCAAGCATCTCTCATTCCACAACATTCTTTCATTCTCCCATTTCTTTTCGCCATTTCCACACCTATCACTCATTTTCCCTCCCATTTTAGCCAACAAAAGCCTTGAAAAGATCACGTATTGGCCGGCCACCTTGAGGAGCCATTAGCAAAAGAGTAATGGGCGAATCGGTGGAACACTTTCAATCCAAATCCAAAAGGCTGTTGAATTGAAATAGAGTTTACTATTTCGTTACTAGTTGTTTAATTTAACCATGTTTGCAATGCATTTTAAGATTTTTTTTCATCAACAATGATAGCTTAATTCTGTTTAGCTAGGATGATTGCGTTAATTCAGTAATATTTGTTTGAATCATGTTTAAAGTGTTTGTGCCTCAGTCAATCATATTTTCAATTAAAATCAATATGTATTTCATTCATATGTGATTGGATGCATTAAGATTAGCTGAGTGATCCTAACCAGACAACGGCTAAAACACAATAATTGAAAAGTGCATGCTTAATTTAGATAATTAAATCCGACTAAATTGAAGGTTCATAATAACTTTAATTAGCTCTATTATCTTGCATAGTTTTTAGGTTTATGTGATTAAAATGTTTCAAACTTAATCTGTCCCTGTTACCTCACATAAATACTAAGAAACCCTTAATTTAATATGATCAATACAATGCACATTTCACTAAGTAAAAGACTCTAAAAGGACTTAATTTGGTTTCCAAACTCATGAAAGATTGAGTTGCCAGAATGTTTTTCGAACACTGTTAAGCATGATGGGAATTAATTGATTTGATTAATCTAATTATCCTAGCCTATACATGTTGTTGATTGTTGAAGTTGTGTTTCTGTTGCTAAAATTTATTCATACATTTAGATAATTTTGCGTACTTAGTTTAAAATTGCAGTAGGGATCAATCTTGCATTTAGTTAAATTAATATAGTTTAATCATCATCACTCAAATTATTGTGTTTTTATCACCAAATTGTTAACTTATAATTTTGTAGATAATTGATTAATATACACAGTCCTTGTAGAGACGACAACTCATTTTACGTACTTATTACTTGAATGACTGTGTACACTTGCACAAAAGTCTCGTTACAAGTTTTTAGCGTTGTTACCGGGGACTGTTGCCTTAATCATTCTTTGTGAAATTATTTTTGCATTTTGGTTTTTATTTAATTTCTAACATTACTAATTTATTTTTTATTCTTTATTTGTGAGTTATTTATCAGGTGTTTATGAGCATAGATCGAATCATCAATCTATTACCTGTAGACCCTGAAATTGAGCAGACATTTAGATAGAGAAGACGCGGGATATTAGCTCAAAGTTAAATCGAGATGGACCTTGGAAATCAAAATGATGGACAAGATAATGGAGTCAATCATGTGCCCAATCCAATACTTATTATTGATGATAAAGATCGTTCCATTAGACAATACGCTGTGCCACTCTTCAATGAGTTAAATTTGGGAATTAGAAGGCATGATATTGAGGCACCCCAATTTGAATTGAAATCAGTGATGTTTCAAATGCTACAAACGGTGGGCCAGTTCAGTGGTATGCCCAAGGAAGATCCACATCTTCACCTTAAATTATTCATGGAGGTGAGTGATTCATTTAAGATAGCTGGTTTGACTGAAGATACATTAAGGTTGAAGTTGTTTCCATACTCGTTGCAGGGTCGAGCATGAGCATGGCTGAATTCGTTTCCACCAAGTTCAACATCTACATGGCAAGAATTAGCAGAAAGGTTAAGTATTTTCCATCGAGTAAAAACGCAAAGTTTCGAGATGAGATAACCACTTTCCAACAATTGGACGACGAGTCTTTGTACGAGGCGTGGGAAAGATTTAAAGAATTGCTTCGTAAGTTTCCACATCTGGGGATTCCTCATTGCATCCAGTTGGAGACGCTTTATAATGATTTCAACGTACACACAAAATTGATGGTTGATGCTTCTACGAATGGTGCAATTTTTTCTACATCTTATAACGAGACTTATAATATTACCGAGAGGATCGCTAGTAAAAATTACTAATAGCCGTCAAATCGAGCAACTTTAGGAAGAAGAGTAGCTAGAGTTCATGAAGTCGATGCTCTCACTTTACTCTCTGCTCATGTGTCTTCTTTATCCTCTATGCTAAAACAGTTTACCACTAATAGTTCTAATAATTTTGCAGCTCAATCACCAAGTCAGTATGATTTAGTTTCCTGCGTATATTGTAAGGATGGTCATTCTTTCGAGAATTGCCCTTCAAACCCTGAGTTTGTGTGTTATGTAAGGAATCAATATCAAAATAGAAGTGGACAAGGACCGCAGTCCAACTTCTACAATCTTTCATGGTGTAATCATACGAACATTTCCTAGAGTAACCAAGGAAATGGATCAAACACTCATATGCAGGATAGACCCAACCAATCTCAAAGGTTAGTTAACAAGCCCTAAAACCACCTCAAGCTAAATCATCATAAAGTTTGGAAGACATGTTGAAGACGTACATAGTAAAAAAAATGATGCTTTGATCCAAAGTCAAGCAGCAGCACTGAAAAATCTAGAGAAATAGATGGGCCACTTAGCTACAGAACCTCGTCGTAAACTGCAAGGAGCCTTGCCAAACGACATTGAAAATCCAAGGAATTTTGATAAGGAACATTGCAAGGTGGTTGCATTACGAAGTGGTAAAATTTTGCAACTCAAGAAGGTTGTGGTTGAAGATGACCCTATTGAAAAGGAGGAAAGTCAACCAACAATTGAAGTTCCTACACCAAAAAAGTCGGATGCTGAAAAATCTGATGATGTAAATCCTAAACTAGTGAATTCAAAAAGGCTAACACCTTCTTTTGCAGATTTCCCCCTCAAAAAAGTTGTCCATTTCAACCTAAAGTTTCATATCCTCAAAGACTTCAGTAGCATAAGAAGAAACATGAGGTGAAATTTAAGAAGTTCTTGGATGTTCTAAAGCAACTGCACATTAATATCTCGTTGGTGGAGGCTGATACGACCACGCCCCGGGAACACCATTGGACAGATTACCAAGCGAGGCTTGCCATCTTTCACAAGCTGACCTAGCTCAAATCCAGCTCGTTAAGCTCAATTTAGCTTGATTCTAGCTCATCAAGCTCATTTCCATCCTTTTATTTTATGCTTTCTAAACTTACTGGAACAAATTAATTTGTTTAGCCTAGCTAGTTAATTCAATTCAGCCCATCTCTATTTTTTTATTTCATGCATTTTACTTTACTGGAATAAATTAATGTTCTTAATTAAATTAGTTAACTACTTTTTAGCTCATAAATATGTTCAAATTTGGATTTCATAATTTAGTATTAAATATGTCTGATTTCTTAAACAAGTATTTAATGTGTCATAGTTAGAACATGTTATTAATTTGTCTTAGACCATTACCAGATTTTAATGTGTTTAATTTCAGTCGAATTTAATATGTGTCCTAGCCTATTACTTCTGCTTTAATATGTCCTATCTTAATGCTTGATTTGAAGATGTCCTAGCTGTTGCCAAATTAATGTGTCTTAAGCTTAATTAAGTGTTGAATTAATTTGGTGTAGGTACATGCTTGGGACGGCATAAATGCAAGGAGCTGATGGTTCAGCTCTTCCAAGCACTCTTTCGTGAAGAACAAGGGACAAGGGAGAGTTGTTGTTTCTTCTTCCCAAGCTGACCATTTAGTTTACCAAGCAGCCTTAAAGAGTTTTCACACCAGCTGGACATTCCATTCATATTGAGTGCCCATTTGGTTTTGTGTCTTCATACATGGAGGGTTATTTGTATTCGGTTTCACACTTGATGTCCATTGCAATACTCAAGCTTATCACTAATTAAACACAAGCTTTCCAACTGATCATGGCAACTTAATTCCAGCTTATTAAACACCTTGGTTGAACATAGACAAGTCTAGTTAGCTTCCCTTCACTCCAAATCAACTCTAGTTGAATGTGCATCATCTAAAAGTTGTCCATTGGCGTCTCCAATTCTAGGAAAGTTCAAGGAATCTTCCAGCTCCATTAAGCTGCTACATGATGTCCATTTTGCTACCCAAAGTTCCTATTCGACTAGCTTAGGAATTCTACTATAAATACTTAGCTAATTTCTGGTTGTATAGACTTTTTGCTTCTTGAATGAATTTTGTGTTATTTATGAGGTTTTCATCTCTCAAATTTCATCCAATTCTCAGCTTGACTTATCTATAGTCAGTGGCGTCAACCTGTTTCTTTTATCCGAACTTATCACTCTCGTAGTGTGGCGTTCACCAAAACTATACATTTGGTTCTTACCTTCCTAAGTAATGGGTCAAGGTCCTATACTATCTCCCAAATCACCTTAAGAGTCCTATAAGTCTCGGGTCAACACTCGTACATAGTGTTGGTTCATTCTTGACCCTTAAGCCCATTTCGTTCCATCACCCCAAACCATTTCAATTCTTTGTTTTCCTTGTTAGTTGAACCTATGTCATCCTATACTTAACCATTTTGAGCCTATCTTTGTTACCTTACTCCATACTTAGCCTAATTCAACCATACTTCAAAATTGAACGATACTTCTTCGTTAGATGACCGGGCATATAAACGACTCGGCCAACTCAACGAAGCCGTGGCCGTATCATTTGGTATTAGAGCCTGGAAAAATGAGAAGTACGGACGTTCGGAGCTATTCCGGAGTAGGTTCATGAAAAACAAATTCGTGAATCAAAGTATTTTCATTGTATCCATCATATTGTAATTAAAAAAAAAGAGAAAGAAATTTGAAGTTGAAGTGTTGAAGTTTTGTGTTCATCTTCTTATGTTCCCGATCATCATGTTCCCTTTCTACAACCATCATCTACCTTCACGCCACACTCAAAAGTAATTCTTTTCTTTTAGCCAACCTTGCACCTATTCATCAATACCCTTGCAAACCATTTGAAGTCGACCCTTAGACTACGATAAAGTCTAAACTAGTCTTTTACGAAATCACGAGAGAAGAAACGAGTGGAAAAAGGCAGGAGAGAAGTGAGAGCAATAGAGAGAAGCAAAAGCCAATTAAAGAGTGCAAACACGAGTGTGAGTGCCATTAACTCTTTCTTTTGAGTGAACGTGAGGCTTTGTGGTGAGGTTTTCTTTTTCTATGTCTAGAAGTCCAGAACGCAATATGGCGGACGACGGAGGTCGTCAACCCATTAGAAATGTAGTTCCCGAAGGAGATGGAGTACTCGATTTGGGCCGTCAAGCTCTTTTGCGAGAATTCTAACGCATGCTTCAGAATGAGATTGAATCATTCAACGAGCATTTGGAATGAGTCGATGAGAGGGGCCAACGTGAAAAGACTCCTCAAGGTCCACGGAGAGAATGCGGCCGACCAAGGCTCAACAAAGATGATCTTTATGACTCTAGCAATGCTGAAAGTGACCAAGGTTCCAACCAAAGTGAACGATGGAGAGGGCCAAAGAACCGAGGCCAAAGAAAGCGTTGGCGAGTGGATGATGACTTAAAGAATATCAAGCTTTCTATTCCACCGTTCCAAGGAAAATCAGATCCGGAGGCCTACCTCGAGTGGGAGAAAAAGATTGAGTTAGTATTTGACTGCCATAACTACTCTGAGACCAAAAAGGTCAAGTTGGCAGTGATTGAATTTTTTGATTATGCAATGATCTGGTGGGATCAATTAACCACTAGCCGAAGGAGGAACGGGGAGCGACCAATCTTAACTTGGGCCTAAATGAAGGCAGTGATGTGCCGACGGTTTATACCATCATATTACCACTGTGAGCTCTACCAAAAACTCCAAAATCTTACCCAAGGATCGAGGAGTGTTGAAGACTATTTCAAGGAGATATAAATCGCAATGATTCACGCAAATGTTCAAGAGGATCCAGAGGCTACAATGGCGTGTTTCTTAACCAGTCTCAACTGAGACATCGCCAACATCATGGAGCTTCAGCACTACGTAGAATTAGTAGACATGGTGCACATAGCCATCAAGGTCGAGAAGCAAATAAAAAGAAAAAGGACTGTGCGAGGCTATTCCAACCCCAACACAACTTCAAAATGGGGCCAAGGTAATAGCAAGGAAGATGCACCAAGTCGTGCAAATGATCAAGTGGTGCCAGCAAAATCTAACAAGCCCGTTCGCGAAGCTATTAAAAACAAGATCGAATCAATCTCCAACCGAACAAGGGACATTAAATGTTTTAAGAGCATCGAGAGGGGGCATATCGCCAATCAATGTCCAAACCAAAACACTTTGGTGGTGCAAGCGAACGCGAAATTGAATCGGAGGAAAAGAATGAAGAAGAGTCCGAGGCACCCACCGACAAGGAAGAAGACTTGGAATACGCGGTTGAAGGTGAAATGCTTGTTGTCAAAAGAATTTTGAGTATCCAAAGTGCCGAAAGTAAGCAACAACGAGAAAATCTATTTCACACAGGGTGCCATGTACAAGCCAAAGTGTGTAGCTTGATTATTGATGGTGGGAGTTGCACCAATGTTGCAGCACATTAATGGTGGAAAAAGTAGGCCTTCCAACGACTAAGCACCTGCATCCATATAAACTATAATGGCTCAATGAAGACGGTGAGTTAAAGGTGACCAAGCAAGCCCTTGTCATATTTTCAATTGGAAAATACAACGATGAAGTCCTATGCGACGTGGTACCAATGCATGTCGGGCACTTGCTTTTGGGACGGTCGTGGCAGTTTGATCGGAAGGTTAAACACGATGGTTTCACAAATCACTATATCTTCGAGCATCATGGTAAACATATGACTTTGGCTCCCTTAACGCAAAAGCAAGTCTACGAGGATCAAGTTAAGTTGAAAAAGTCTGTGGAAAATCAAGAGAAAAGAACAAAGTTTGTGAGAATAAAATAAATGGAGAAAAGAGAGTGAACTCGAAATTGAAATGAACGAAAAGGAGATGAGTGTTTTTACTAATCGACGTGCGAACTACCTTTGTATTGTCTCCTCAATTCAAGTTCCTAAAGATCCATGTGACGAGCTTCAACTTCAATGAGAGGCGGTTCAAGTTGATCAACAAAGGCAATGACGTAGATGACCCTAGTCCACCATCGCTTAAAGGTAAGCAAGGTAAGGGATCTATAGCTTTTAAGTCTCAACAACCCCATTCGAATGTTGGTGATAATATTGCTGATGACTTAGTCTTTGAAAAGGCTCTATACCTTGATATGGCTAAATGTTATTCTTTGTTTAATTTTGATGCTTTCGTTTTAAATGATGGCAAGAAGAGCTTTTATAATGAAGATTATTGCGTTGACAAGTGTGTGGGTGAAGTAATGGTCAATCAGTAAATGCAAAACTTGGTCATGCGTGATAGTGAATGTTCATATAAACATCCCAATTTGTTTGATTGTGGTGGTAATGTGCATTCTTTGATCTATTGTGTGGAACCCACATGCTTGTGCAAGTCTGTTCGAATGAGATTTGTGATGTATGATTGTTTGAATATATGCATGCCTAAATTTTCTTTGTGTCACTTGTGTGAATTCTTAGAGGTTAAGAAATTCGTGCTGCATCTTAGAACGAGTGGCCAAACCCATGTGTTCAAACCTGGAGTTCTTCAGTCTGGTTCAATATTGAAAAAAGTCAAGCAACCCAAATTTTGTGAGACTGAACGTGAGCATCACTTATGCTTAATTGATACTCGATGTAACACCCCTAACCCATATCTATTGCCGGACTAGGGTTATGAGGTATTACTGATCAAATCAAAACCTTTAACCATCATAGTTCATACAATATTAAATCATAATCAATAAACATCATTAAGTCCCTTAATAAGGTATACGAGACCTTAAACATGCATTAAGAAGGGGTCAGGACTAAACCGAGCTTATACAAAATTTTTTAGAAACTTAACATTTTTCAAAGCTACAGAGGTCACATGCCCGTGTCGGTAGGCCGTGTTCCTCACACGGCCTCAGACACACCCGTGTGTCCAAGCCGTGGTAAAACAGGGCATACATACTGACTTGTCCACACACCCGAAGACACGCCCGTGTCTTAATCCGTGGTCAACACTACTTATTTCACACAGCCAGTCACACGCTCGTGTGTCCAGCCTATGTGCAAGTCTGACTTGTTTCAATTTAAAAACTTAAGAGACACGGTCGAGCCACACGCCCGTGTGCTCAACCGTGTGGGCAAATATAGGCCATTTGCAATGCCAATTTGCCATCCACACTTTGGTTCACTCCTACAAGCATCAAACCATATAAATTCATACCCCAAATGACATACATAACATACCAATATATGCACCAATTAACCTTCAATTATATCAATTATTTCCATAATCAATTCCAACTCAAGCATACCTATCCAAAATATCAATTTCACATCAAAATAATATGATCCATTCATCATTCAATCTTCACCAAATTTAAACATGAAACATACCATTTCCATTTTACTAATTTATGCCAAAATGATCATTCACATAGAACATATACATATATTAACCATCCGTTACACCTACCCAAAGCATATACCAAAATCATTAAACTATCAAGCCATATCACATGGCAAGATTTATACACTTCAAACATACCATAATCTCTAGCCTATACATGCCATATACCAAATATATACAACCTCCAAAAGTACCAAAATAGATAGCCGATAGTGTGATTGAGTCGTTGACGATCCCCAGATCCGAGCTAGCTTTAAAAACACTGTAAAACAGAGAAATACTTCACATAATAAGCTTTAAAAGCTTAGTAAGTTTGTCATATAATACATTTAAATCAATATATTACATTCAATATACTAAATAAACTATCACATGGTTCACTTCACAATGATTTACAATCTCATTCGTAGTCGTTATTCACATAATCATCCATTTATCCATATACGATATCATCAACCACATAGGTCCCGTACATACCTGTCCCAACAGTTAATTAACGATCACTTTTGCTACTCAAAGATCAATACCACAATCCGTTCGTTCTTCATTAACCATTCGATTTACTCACACACTTAGTGTCAATTTCTTAGCTGAAGCTTTAATATCATCACACACTTAGTGCCATCACAGTAAACCGATAATGTCTCGGTATCGCACACACAGTGCCAACTAATATAACAAATGCTTTCTTAAATTCACAGACTTAGTGCAATGCATCATAGTATCGATTCTGATTACGCACACTTAGTGCCACATCTCTCAATTCCACATTTTCTTTCATTACTTAAAATGTAAACATGATTAATTCAATCCGTATTATACACGAAATTACCTCGGACGTAGAAATAACGAAACAAGTCAATCAATCGAGCACTTTGTCTTTGCCTCAATCTCGATCCAAATCTCTCTTTTCTTGATCTATATAATATTAAACTCAAATCAATCAATTTAATCCAAACACACATATTTAGGGCATTTTACAAAATAGCCCTCACATTTTCACATTTCAACATTTTAGTCCTTATTTCATAAAATCACCAAATTCACATAATTTCACTATACTCATGCTTAGCCGAATTTTCCCTTAGCTCATACAAGTCCATACATTTCATTTATTTCACATTTTAGTCCTTCAATTTTTCATTTTCACAAATTTGCCCAAAATAGTCAAATTCATCAAAAAATTAAACACAAAATATGTTAATCTATCTCATATCTTTCATATTTCATCATTAACTATCACAAAGCTCAAGCATTCATCAATGGCACATCTCAAAATCATCAACAAACTCAAAAATTATGATATGGGCTAGCTAAAACACAAAGCAACGATCACAAAAATGTAAAAATCACTAAAAATTGAACTCAAAACATTCCTTGATTGAGCTATGCAAGTGTCGAGTGTTTCAAAGCCCTAACTCATTCTTCTTCTTTCAATTTTCAGCCATGGATGATGATAATGGAGCTTATTTTGGTTTTTTAATATTAATATTAACATTAATATGCCATTTACCATTTTACCCTTAATTAAAACATTATATATTCATTCATTTAATGGCCATTTATGTCCATCTCCACTACCAAAGGTCTAATTGCAACATAAGGACTTCTCATTTAATAAGCCATGATAATTAAGCACCTTAACAATTAGCACATAGCTTTTGCATTTTATGCGGTTAAGTCCTTTTTCGCAATTCGACACACAAATAATAAAATTTTCGCCACAAAATTTTCACACATGCTTAATCACATACTATAAACACAAAAAATAATATTAAAATATTTTTCTGACCTCAGATTTGTGGTCTCGAAACTACTATTCTAACTAGGGTCTAAATCGGGCTGTTACACTCGATCCTTAACTAAGGAAACGAAACTTGTGCATTTTGATTGCAACTTTAAATTGATTGCTATTCCTTCTATGTTGCTGGACATGAAGTTTTTGATTCATGTTGGAATTGTAAGGTCAGTTTATACTTCTCGATCCAGCAAGGGATTATGTCCTCTAGCTTGGAATACGACTTTGGGAAGTGTTTTTGAGTTTCTGATCCCTAGTGCCACTAATCCATTTTATTTTTGTCTATGTGGCATTTTGACGTGGTTCCCTCCTAAAGAGGGAGGGCAAGTAATTTACTGGTGTTTTTTTCGAGTTATACGTGAATTTTAGGTTTTTTGGCGCAAGTTAGTCAAATTCGTCAACCATGGGGCTTGTGACGAGGAAAGATTTGTCGCGAGCAAGTGGCCCGATTTAGGACAAATCGCTTTAAAGAGAGAGGGAATGATATGGCCACGCCCCGGGAACACCTTTGGACCAGATTACCAAGCGAGGCTTGCCATCTTTCACAAACTGACCCAGCTTAAATCCAGCTCATTGAGCTCAATTCAGCTCGATTCTCACTCCTCGAGCTAATTTCCATCCTTTTATTTTATGATTTCTAAACTTGCTGGAATAAATAAATTTGTTTAGCCTAGCTAGTTAATTCAATTTATCTCATCTCTATTTCTTTAGTTCATTTGTTTTATTTGATTGGAATAAATTAATGTTCTTAGTTAAATTAGTGAATTAGTTTTTAGCTCATAAATATGTTCAAATTTGGATTTCATAATTTAGTATTAAATATGTCTGATTTCTTATACAACTCTTTAATGTGTCAAAGTTAGAACATGTTATTAATTTGTCTTAGACCATTACCAAAATTTAATGTGTTTACTTCCAGCTGAATTTAATATGTGTCCTAGTCTATTACTTGTGTTTAATATGTCCTAGCTTAATGCATGATTTTATGATGTCCTAGCTGCTGCCAAATTAATGTGTCTTAAGCTTAATTAAGTGTTGAATTAATTTGGTGTAGGTACATGCTTGGGACGGCATAAATGTAAGGAGCTGGTGATTCAGCTCCTTACAAGCACTCTTTCGTGAACAGCAAGGGACAAGGGAGAGCTGTTGTTTCTTCTTTCCAAGTTGACCATTTAGTTTTCCAAGCAGCCTTAAAGAGTTTTCACACCAGTTGGACATTCGATTCACATTGAGTGCCCATTCGGTTTTGTGTGTTCATACATGGAGTGCTATTTGTATTCAGTTTCACACTTGATGTCCATTCCAATACTCAAGCTGGTCACTAATTAAACAAAAGCTTTCCAGTTGATCAAGGCAACTTAATTCCAGCTCATTAAACACCTTGGCTAAACATAGGCAAGTCTAGTCAGCTTCCCTTCACTTCAAATCAACTCCAGCTGAATGTGTATCATCTAGAAGCTGTCTATTGGCGCCTCCAATGCTAGGAAAGTTCAAGGAAGCTTCCAGATCCATTAAGCTGCTACATGTTGTCCATTTGGCTACCCAAAGTGCCTATTCGGCTAACTTAGGAATTCTACTATAAATACTTAGCTAATTTCTGGTTGTATAGACTTTTTTCTTCTTGAATGAATTTTGTGTTATTTGTGAGGTTTTCGTCTCTCAAATTTCGTCCAAGACTCAGCTTGACTTATCTACTAGTCAGTGGCGTCAATCTGTTTCTTTTATCTAAACTTATCACTCTCGTAGTGTGGCATTCACCAAAACTATACATTTGGTTCTTACCTTCCTAGGTAACGGGTTAAGGTCATATCCTATCTCCCAAATCACCTTAAGAGTCCTATAAGTCTCGGGTTAACACTCGTAGATAGTGTTGGTTCATTCTTGACCCTTAAGCCTATTTCGTTCCATCATCCCAAACCATTTCAATTTTTTGTTTTCCTTGTTAGCTGAACCTATATCATCCTATACTTAACCATTTTGAGCCTATCTTTGTTACCTTACTCCATACTTACCCTAATTCCAACCATACTTCAAAATTGAACGATACTTCTTCGTTAAACGATCGGGCACATAAACGACTCGAAAAATTCAACGAAGCCATGGTCTTATCAGAGACTTTAGAGTAAATGCAAAACTATGTAAAGTTTGTGAAGGATATTTTGTCCAAGAAGAAAAGTCTTTGTAAGTATGGGACTATTGCTTTAATGAAGGAGTGCAGTGCGTTCTTACAAAACAAGCTAATCCGAAATTGAAAGACCCCAGAAGCTTTACGATACCCTGTAACATTGGATAATCTTACTGCAGTAAAGCTTTTGTGCAACTTAGGAGCAAGCATCAACTTGATGCCCAAATCTATTTTCAAGCTGTTGGGAATAGGTGAAGTAAGACCCACTATTGTGACACTTAAACTTGCGGATCAATCTTTAACATATCATGAGGGAATGATTGAGGATGTTTTGGTAAGAGTTGATAAGTTTAGTTTTCCTGCTGACTTCATTATGTTAGATTTTGAAGCAGATAAGGAAGCTTCGATCATCCTTAGGAGACCTTTCCTAGCTACGAGAAGAATGTTGATAGATGTGCAAAAAGGATAACTCACAATGAGAGTTCAAGACGATTATATAACATTTAATGTTCTAAAGGTGATAAAATTTCCCGATCCGATGAAAGAATGTTCAGTAATGGAGGAATTAGAAACCTTAGTTTCTATGGAATGGGAGAGAAAATTTGAAGAAGACCCATTGGAGAACACTTTAGGGTCTGAACCTTTAGAAGATGAAAAAGGTAATGAAAACATGGCTTTGATGGAAGCCAATCCGATAAGTTATGTTCAACCACTACGGTTCGAATTGCTAGAGTTGGAAGTTCGGGAATTTACAAAACCAAAGTTATCAATCGAGGAACTGCCTAAGCTTGAACTAAAATTACTTCCTTCCCATTTGAAATACGTTTATTTAGGTAACAGTTCTACTTTGCGTATGATTTTTTTAACAGAATTGATAGAACACCAAGATGAGCAACTGATTGTTGTTTTAAAGAAATTTAAAAAGGCAATTGGTTGGACCATAGCTAACATACGAAGTATAATCCATTCCTTCTATATGCATAAGATTATTTTAGGGGAAGGTGAGTGAGGTAGAATCGATGGACAAATGAGACTTAATCCTATCATGAAAGAGGTAGTACAGAAGGAAGTGACCAAATGGTTAGATGCGTGAATTATCTACCCCATCTCAGATGGTTCTTGGGTAAGTCCAGTACAGTGTGTACCAAAGAAAGGAGGAATCACGATTGTCGAGAATGAACGTAACGAGTTAATCCCGATGATAATTATCATGGATGGAGAATCTGTATTGACTACAGAAAATTGAACAAAGCCGCTCGTAAGGATAATTTTTCGTTACCTTTTATGGATCAGATGTTAAAACAACTGGTAGGTAATGAATTTTACTACTTTTTAGATGGATTTGGGATACAACCAAATAGTTGTAGCCCCAGAAGACCAACATAAAATTGGTTTTACTTTTCCGTACGGTACATTTGCTTTTAGGCGAATGTCTTTTGGCTTATGTAATGCACCTATCACATTTCAGTGATGTATGATGGCAATTTTCATTAATATGGTTGAATTTTTTTGAGGTTTTCATGGATGATTTTTCTATTTTTGGTAACAGTTATGACGTTTGTTTGAGTAATTTGGCTAAGGTACTAAAAAGATGTCAAGAGACGAATATTGTCCTTAACTAGGAGAAATGTCATTTTATGGTTAAGGAGAATTGTCTTATGACATAAAATTTCCAAAAACGAAACTGAAGTTGATAAAGCAAAGGTGGGCGTAATTGAAATATTACCAACTCCAGTTAGTGTGAAAAGAGTTAGAAGTTTCTTAGGCCATGCTGGTTTTTATCGTAGGTTTATCAAAGATTTTTCAAAAATTTCTAAAACTTTGTGTATGCTTTTAGAAAAAGATAATGTTTTTTTCTTATTTTAACAAAGCATGTTTAGAAGATTTTGAGTAATTAAAACGTCGGTTAATCTCAATCCCAATAATTGTTACACCTAATTGGAACTCACCTTTTGAGTTGATGTGTGATGCAAGCGATTTTGCTGTTGGAGCTGTGATAGGTCAAAGAAGAAAAAAAGTGCTTCATCCTATCTACTATGCAGGCAAAACTTTGACAGGAGCCCAACTCAATTATACGGTAACCGAAAAAGAACTTTTTCCTATAGTTTTTACTTTTGACAAGTTTCGTTCATATCTTATAAGTACCAAAATTACAGTGTTTATTGATAATGCGACCATTAAGTATTTACTCCCGAAGAAAGATGCTAAATCGAGGCTAAGTTGTTGGATACTTTTACTCCAAGAATTTGACCTTGAGATCCAAGATAGAAAGGGTGCTAAAAATTAAGTCGTTGATCATCTGTTGAGGCTGGAATAAAACGAGGTAACTTCTTCACTTCTTCCAATTAATGAGAATTTTCTAGATGAGCATATCTTCGAGGTAAGTTGAATTCATGAAACACCTTGGTTTGCTAATTTTGCCAATTATTTAGCATGTGGAATAATTCCTCAAGAAATGACATACCAACAAAGGAAGAAATTCCTTCATGATAGTCGGTATTATTTATGTGAGGATCCGTATTTGTTTCAACACTGTGCAGATAACATAATTAGCAAGTGCGTAGCTGGAACTAAGACTGATGAGATTTTATACCACTACCATTCATCTCCGAGTGGGGGACACTTTGGTGCTTTTCGAACTTGCAACAAAGATTTTGCAAGCAGGATTTTTTTGTCCTACAATGTTTAAGGATGCGTAGCATATGTGAAAAATTGAGATAGATGCCAAAGAACCGAAAACATATCAAGGAGGAACGAGATGCCCTTGACAAATATTTTAGAGGTAGAACTATTCGATGTGTAGGGCATTGATTTTCTAGGTCTGTTTCCTTCTTCTTATGGGAACAAGTATACTTTGGTAGCTGTGGATTATGTATCCAAGTGGGTTGAAGCCGAGGCATACCTAACAAATAATGCTAAGGTAATAATGTGATTCCTACGTCAGCATGTATTTACACGGTTTGGGACTCCTAGAGCTATAATTAGCGATGAAGGATCTCATTTTGTAAATAAATGACTTAAGTGGTTGCTTGAAAAGTACGATGTGAAACATAAAATTGCTATTGCCTATCACCCATAGATAAATGGACAAGTTGAAAGGGTGAATTGTGAAATCAAAGGTATTCTTGAAAAGGTAGTCACCCTAGTAGAAAATATTGGTCTCGAAGGCTTGATGATGCTCTATAGGCCTATTGAATTTTTTTTAAAACACCGTTAGGAATAACTCCATATCGGTTAGTTTTTGGAAAGGCATGTCATTGGCCGCTTGAATTGGAAAATAAAGCTCACTGGGCCTTGAAATAATTAAATTTGGATCTTAAGCAAGTCGCTGAAAGAAACATGCTACAACTGGATGAGTTGGAAGAGTTTATGTTATTTTCATACGAAAATGCCAAGATGTGGAAAGAAAAATTTAAGAGATGGCATGACAGTGGTATACAACGTCGTGAGTTTAGAGAAAGTCAGAAAGTGTTGTTTAATTAGAGGCTATGGTTATTCCCTTGGAAGCTTAAATCCAGATGAAGAGGACCTTATACCATCTACAAAATTTATCCATATGGAGTTGTAGAATTGTAAGACAACCATGGAGGTATGTTTAAAGTTAATAGTCAACGTCTCAAACACTATTGGGATGGTGAAGTTGAGCGAGTTAAAACCTCGTTCAAATTAGTAGACCCTTAATTTTTCATAATCTTACCTTTTAATAAATAATTAGAAATTATTTTTCTTAATTTAGTACATTTAATTAATTTTGTCTAAGGAGATTTGAACTTAAGCGGGACCACTTGTGACCCCTCCAACCTTTCTTGGGAATTAATTTAATGTAATCTTTTGAGAAGAAATTTTCTAATTAACTTCGTAATTTTTATTTTCATTTTAATTTCTATTTTAATGTTAATTTTATTTGTTTATGTTAATAAAGGGTCAAATTGGCCCAACTATTAATCCATATATTTTATTTTAAGCAATCTAGTTTGGAAATACAGTTTGGGCTCAAGGCTTAAAACAGCAAGGAGGAAAATTTTACCCCACATTGTCGTCCAAAGGGTTCCCAAAACCCTAATTTTGCCGCCAACTTCTGTTTCCATCTTTACCTTGCCACCCAACTCACCTTTGTAGCTAAATTTTTGTTACATGTTTGTCCTAATTCACTACCATATAAACCCCCCTCTACCATCATATTTTTC
The DNA here is from genome assembly GCA_005393395.2 of Gossypium australe. Taxonomy (NCBI): domain Eukaryota; kingdom Viridiplantae; phylum Streptophyta; class Magnoliopsida; order Malvales; family Malvaceae; genus Gossypium; species Gossypium australe. The sequence goes on from CM016615.1 coordinate 70,735,410, forward strand.
ACCACCATTCAAGAAATTAGCTTAAACACTAGCCACTTATTCTTTTTCCTCTTAGCCGCCGGCTTAAATCCCGAAAAATCTCTCCAATTTCTTTCCCTTGTCGCAAAACCCTCCTTATTGTTGCCGCAAGTCCATCGTTACTACAAGTCCATCCCGTCGTAAGCTTATAACCACCACAATCCCGTTCGCAAGATTATCGCCACCACAAACTCTTTGCTCTCATCCATTGTTGATTCTTTTCCTTCCTTTTACCAAAACTCTGCCTATTTTCCGGGAAAAATCACCATGTCTTATAAAAGAACTAGATCCTCCAAGACCTCTGCTGAAAATCCAATTCTGATTCAAGATGAGGAAGCAAAAGAAAGGTTTAATTCCATCTTCAAAAATCAACCCAAGATTCCAGAAATAAGTTTCAATTTGGAGAGCAGTGACAAGATGGTTGTGGCTTGGCCAATGCAAAAGACAATTGATGCCCTTAATTGGAATTATTTTTGCTATGCACGATTATTGCCCAAAGTGGAGTTAGTTCAAGAGTTTTATGCCAATTTAACTATGCCAGATGCTACTGAAGTTCTTGTTCGCAAGAAGGAGGCACCCCTAACTTCTAACTTCATTAGTGATTTGTTTAACCTACCTGATGTTGAAGAAGTTGAGTACTTTGCCATGATGACAAATATAAATTGGGATTTTCTTCAACAAGTGCTTAATGTTGTGACAAATCCGGGATCCCAATGGATTATAAGAAAGTACGATAGTCATTCTTGCCAAAGGGAATATCTAAAACCACTGGCTAAGGTATGGTTCTACTTTGTTCAATATAGTTTCATGCCTATCTCACATGGTTCCACCATCTCGATGGAGCACATACTTTTTTTTTTGTATGTAATTATGATAGAAAGATCTATCAATGTTGGGAAGATTATTCTCAAGGAGATCCACGATTGTTCTAGAAATAAGATAAGAAGTGTCTACTTTCCATAATTGATGACTCTACTTTTTGTAACACCCTCAAACCCGGCCCATACGTTTCGACCAGATCTGGCATGTTACGAGTTTGATGTTGAAATCATAGTTCCTTATCGGTTTTGGAAATCATAAATTAATTAGGCAATAATTGAATAAATAAGTGACATTTGAAAAAAAACTATTATTATTATTATGAATAATTAAACCCTTGTAATAATTTCATAAGTTGCAAATACTAAAAACTACTTAGTTGAATATAAACTATGGGGCCTTATTATATAAATATCCCAAAATTAAAAAAATAACAAAGTAAAAGAGAACATTGCATTTTAAACGGAGATGTATTTCTTTAAATAAAAGTCCTTATGGCCCCTCGAGTCTGTCTCGGCTCCCATGTCCACGATCTACTGCTCATCTGAAAGAGTAGAAAAAAATAATAGGGTGAGTCACCAAGACTCAGTGTATAAATCCCGAACACAACGACCTGAGGCCCACAAACACATTATGAGCCCTGGCCCATACATAAAGGCAACAATCATAATTACGTGATAAATAATAAATGATGAATAGCCCAACCCATCCTAGAATTCCATCCTCTACACACCATACCGTACCAACCATCACACCTCAGGGATTTCTACAATCGACCCTCCATCCGCTACACACCATAACGACAGCCGTACTACCTATTCCTTTTATTCAGGAATCATTAAGCGTGGCATAGCCACCGATCACTGTATGACCTAACATTTGAATTTGTGGTTTAACCACCGATCACCAAGTGACCTATCATGCACTTCCCCTTCATTATCATAATCCCACCCCATGCATACACACATGAAAATTTAAAACATCATACCATCTTTAAGAAAACAGGCTTTCATATATATATATATATATATATATATATATCGATACACATAGAGATTTCTATGATTACGTACCTGGCATCCTTTGCCTAACCCTTTTTGGGTTTTATTCGACTGTCTACACAGCCTCTTTTCGGCTTTTTAGCCCATAACACATATATTTTACAGTTAACTAGTGTGTTAGAGATCTACACACCAGATTATCGTTAGAACAAGACTTTCTAAGTCGACGCTATCCGTAGCCAACACAACCGCTATCTGCCTAAGGTGTTGTTCAGAAGATGGTAACGAAGCATTAGGTTAAGGCACGACTAACGAAGAGAAAACGGTTGATCATCTTAAAGAGAATTGAAATCCTTACCTTGAAATTCCCGAAAGGTGATATGAGATTCAAGGACTAGCATTTCCGGCTTTTAGATTTAAGAGATCTACTTCAATTCCTGAATGTCGCCCAACAAGAGAATACATAAAACTATTAAACCATTAGCTTTTCGGCTTTTGACTTCCAAAACCCGAAAGAGAAAGTGAAGAGATAGGAAAATCGGCACTCACCTTAACACAAGGAATTTGACTACCCCTTAGAGATTCTGGCTTTTTGAGAAGATCAGAAGAAAAGATGATAGGAAAAAAAATCTATGGAGATTCGGCTTTTAATGAAGAAATCAGCAAGAAGAAGAAAAGAGAATTTCGGCAGACTATAGGTAGGTTCGGCTTCAGCAAAGATCAAAAGAAAAGAATGTAGAGAAAGGATTATGAGGTTTCGGCTTTTAGAAGAAATTAAAAGGAAAAGTTGCAGAGAATGGCTGAGGGTTTTGGCACAGAGAATGAAGAAATGAATAGGGTTCAAATGCCGGAACTAAAGAGATACCCCCTATTTATAGAGAATTTCGGCACTTATCTATTAAAAACCGAAAGTGCGCTTCCTGGTAACTAAAAATTAAACAAACAATAGGGGAAATTTCGGCACCCCTTTGCCATGAAGAAACCGATTTCTTCCCTCCTCTAGGTGATGGAATTCCGGCCAACACTGCACTCAGCAGATAGCTCCTATCTTTTCTCCTTTATCTTCCATATTATCAACTATAATATCTACATTATCTCATTCACAGAAATCCTCCTATTTTTGAGCCTTGTTGCCGTCCACTCCACCTAACCCTAATGCCGAAAATTAGCTAACTTAAATTAAAAGAATTGGGCTCCATGAAACTTGAATTTGGGCCTCCTCAGTTGACGCCACCTCCTTGCTCCTTAAGTGGCGCCACTGACCACTGGACCACAAGCCCATTTGCGTCTTTATTTACAAATAATATCTTTTAAACCTCCTTCTAACAGGCTCTCCACTAAAGTGCCCAAACAGAAAATTTAACTAAGGCTTCAACCCAAACCTGAACCCAATTTTGACCCCTAACACCCAAATTTTCACATTAAACGCATAGGCTTATTAATTCAGGATGTTACACTTTTCTTAAAGGCCTAAGATAAAACAAAAGCAAACCTGAAGAGCCTGTATGTTCAAGGTTATATCACAGCCCATGATCTTGAAAGGTCAGTGGAAAATGTCCATGAGCTAAACCCATTTGAACCAAGTGAACCAACCGAACCAGAAACTGATGAGTCATCGAACAAATCTGAACTCAGTTGATGAGACAAAAAATAGAATCCAAAGAAGAACCAAACAATCCAGAACCGATAAACGAACTAGAAGTTTCTGAACCAAGAGAGGAGCTAAATGCTGATGAGCCCGTTGAACCAAGTGTTGATCTAAGTTGACCATTCCTATGCCCACTTCTTCAAATATTGCGAAGAAATTAGAATTTTCAATTATGATGGATATGATGAAATTTATGCATAACCAACAATAGGCTTATTGGAAATATGCAAAGATTAGAGATGATTCTATGAGAAATACTTTCAAAACTATCTCTAATAGTTTTGTTCCTGAGTTCCCAGATTATATCTTCGAGTCATGGAAGGAAGAGGATGAGGATGAAAGCGAGGATGGTGCATCAAAGGAGGAAGACTAGGGGGATAAGTCAAATAAATAAAAGGGGGAAATTTATTACCTTTAATATTTATTTCTTTTTAGGTGCTTATTTTTATTTCCTAGCTAGAATTTTGCTTTCGCGTAATAAATAGGATATTGCAAGCATTAATAAAATAAGCTCTATGCCTTTTCATTAGAAACAACGAAGTGATGTGGTAATGGGAATGAACATGTCTAAGATTGGATTGTTAAGAAAGACTTAGTACTTAAGTAGTCTTTATGACTCACCTCTCTTTTCTTACAACCCTACCTAGAGTTCAGTTTTCATTCATTACTTTGTTTTCATAATGAGAACATTGTTTTTTTTTAAAAGGGGGTAAGGCAATAACTTGCATGAATTTTAAAATTTTCCAAGTATGCTTCAATCTTTTCACCTAAGTATGTTGGAATAAATGAATGTCAAGAGAGAATTTTTGCTCATAAGTTTGTTCAAATGCAAGCATGATTTCTGATGTTATCTAAGTTATTTTTATGTTATCTTGAGCAATGGAATGCTTGTATGTTCTTTAGTTTTATGTAGTATTTTCCATGAAAATTTAATTTCTTTGGAAGTAGACATGCATGAATGTTTAAATCTTTAGAATTGACTTAGTAACTTTCTTGAGGCAAAATCCTATGAGGTATAAATATCTAAACATGATATAGGCACTTTTCTTTGGATTGTTTAAGCATTCAAGCTAACCTTATTAAATTAACCCTTCAAACTTTACTTTTGAGCTTAATGGCTTGTTTATTGCAAATTACCTCCACTATGAGCCATATTATCATCCTTTTAATTCTATCCTATTTTGTGCTAACTAAATTTGTCTTGATGATCAAAGTTTGAGGATAAATACAAAAGATGTACATGCTCTTCACATGTTAAAAAAAAAAAAGATGAAAAGAACAAAGGAAAGTTTTTTCAAAAGAAAAAAGAGCAAAGAAAAGTTTGCTCAAATTCTAAAAAATAAAGGTTGAGCATGAGTTCGAAATAAGTTTAAAGGTGTTCCAAATACCCATTTGTATGAAGGTTATGACGCAAAAGGATCAAAGACAAAGTTAGGGTTAAGATGATTGAACCTAAAAATTCATTTCTTTTTATCCTTACCTTTAGCCTAGCCACGTTACAACCTAATAAAAGACCTATTGATTTGATGATTATATCGACTACATTAATGGAGAGGAGTTGCTAAGTTCAACATATGAAGACCACTAATTAAACCTTGTGATTGTTATGTTTAGATTGATAAGTAAAGCTTACTGATTGGTGAATGTTATGACTTTGAAATGCATGCATATTATGACTTATGTTGACATTATGTTGTACTTAGTTTGGAAATAATATTTGCATTCGAGTGACTTATCAATAAAAAGAATTTATGAGCATGATTTAATTTATGCAAAGACTGATGCTGCTTAACCATATAGCAAAAGTTGCCTTAGCAAAAGTTTGCTGTGCCTGAACATTACTCAGGACGAGCAATGATTTAAGTTTGGGGGTGTGTAATCTCAAAATTTTATAGGATTTTTCTGACAATTTTTACCATCTTTTGACTTAATAATTATATTAATTTTGAGTAATTGTTAATAAATTAAGTGGATTTTGTTTAAATGTTAATATTGGACACGAATTTATAAAGTATGCAAAATTATGCTTTATTACATGATTTTTGTGCATAAATTATATTATTTTCATGTTAATTAATAATATGTTCATTTTTATTATGTAGTGGGACCATTGAGGATGAGATTATCATGATGTTGCATAGACAAGAACATGTCCACCTTACTTGGACGGCAAAACCATGCAAAATTGGGTCATAAAGATGTTAATTTTACCCAGTTAAAGTGTTGTTACAAAGTTGACATGTCTGGCTATTTATTAGATCATGAAACTGTCCAATAAGGGGGAGTCAAGCCCAATTTTGGCAAAAGCATATGGCTGCCCAAAAATCAGCTTTGGGATATTTTATTGGAGGTCCTTGCAATTGCAATTTAATCATAAAAGAGCCTTGGAAGATTTCCTTTGAAACTGTCTACTCTATGCATAATTCTAGCGTAATTTTGTGCTCAAAATAAGGAACCAAATCACCTCCCTTTCCACATATTGTGGTCGGCCAAGCAATAGAGACGATGGAAGGATTTCAATCCCTATTTTTAGTAAACTACACCTCAACCTCACCTATAAATACCACACTAGTCTCACCTCTCAAATCATCCCTCATATCCCTTCATTCATCAAGCATCTCTCATTCCACAACATTCTTTCATTCCCCCATTTCCCTTCTCCATTTCCACACCTATCACCCCATTTTCCCTTCAATTTTAGCCAAAAAAAGCCTTTCAAAGATAACCTCTCGGCCGGCCACCTTGAGGAACCATTAGCAAAAGAGCAACGGGCGGTTTGGTGGAACACTTTCAATCCAAATCTGAAAGGCTGCTGAATTGAAATAGAGTTTACTCTTTCCTTACTAGTTGTTTAATTTAATCATATTTGCAATGTGTTTTAAGATTTTTCATCAATAATGATAGCTTAATTCTGTTTAGCTAGGATGATTGCGTTAATTCAATAATATTTTTTTGAACCATGTTTAAAGTGTTTGTGCCTCAGTCGATCTTGTTTTTAATTAAAATCAAGATGTGTTTCATTCATACATGATTGGATGCCTTCAAATTAGCTGAGTAATCCTAACCAGACGACGGCTAATAGACACAATAATTGAAAAGTGCATGCTTAATTTAGATCATTAATCCGACTAAATTGAAGGTTCATAATAATTTTAATTAGCTCTATTATCTTGCATAGTTTTTAGGTTTATGTGATTAAATTGATTCAAACTTAATCTGTCCCTGTTACCTCACATAAATACTAAGAAATCCTTAGTTTAATATGCCAGTAAAATTCATATTTCACTAAGTAAAAGACTCTAAAAGGACTTAATTTGGTTTCCAAACTCATGGAAGATCAAGTTGCCATAGAATGTTTTTCAAACACTATTAAGCATGATGGAAATAAATTCATTTGATTAATGTAATTATCCTAGCCTATACATGTTATTGATTGTTGAAGTTGTGATTCTGTTCCTAAAATTCATTCATACATTTAGATAATTTTGCATACTTAGTTTAAACTTGCATTAGGGGATCAATCTTGCATTTAGTTAAATTAATCTAGTTTAATCATCATCACTCAAATTATTGTGTTTTTATCACCAAACTTTTAACTTATAATTTGCAAATAATTGATTAACATGCACAATTCTTGTGGAGACGATAACTTATTTTACTTACTTATTACTTAAACGACTGTGTACACTTGCACAAAAATCCCGTTACATTATGCTATGGCCTATTTGAGTATACATATATATGTTGAATATTCTAAAATGGAGATCATCATGAAAATAACTTAAAATTTGAATAGAAATGATAAAATGATTATATTATGTATTTAATTGATCATAGTTTCTCCGATAACTGATGTTGCATCTCGTAGCTCAGACCCAGTGATAGGGTCGGGTATGAGGTGTTACAATTTATTTACTGGAAACTCGATTATCAAGAAGATTGGTTTTCAATTTTCTCATTGTATTGAGGCGAAGGGGTTTGCGGAAGGTATTTAGATGCTTTGGTCAGATTCGGTTTCTATGGAGCTTCTTGAATATCATAATTAGTTCTTACATACTCGTATTGTGCATAAGGAGTCGCAAAAGTCCTTTATTTATACGACTGTGTACGAGAGTCCGCAAGTGACTCAGAGGTGTGGTCTTTGGGAGTGTCTTGCTTTCATTGGTATAGATATTGTCGAACCTTGGATGGTGGCCGGGGATTTCAATATACTGATTAGCCCTGATGATAAGTTTAAGGGTTGTCTAGTAGGCTTGTGGGTTGTCGTTTAGTTCAGGATTTTATTTTTGAACTATTTTTAAAGGATATGGGGTTTTCAAGTCCTTGATCATTTGTTTATCATTTGTCAGGGTGTAGTTCGTGAAAGACTTATCAGGGTCTTTGAAATTAGGTTTGGTATGCATCCTTTCCTTGTAACACCTCTAACCCACATTCGTTGCCAGAATAGAATTTTGGAGCATTACTGATCAAATAGACATAATTTCAATGTATTTCATATCATATAATATTCAAGTCAAAACCACTCAAACTCATACATATTGTCCCTTATTCGAGCCCTCGAGGCCCAAATTACGTGTTAGAAACAAATCGGGACTAATTTGGAAACTCAAATAATTTTTCAAAAAATAATAAAAATTTTCAAAGCTGCAGGGTTCACACGCCCGTGTGGTCAGGCCGTATGTCTCACACAGTCTAGTCAAAGCTCGTGTGTCTAGCCGTGTGGACTCAAAATGTACATTTAACAACAAGTTTACCATTCCTTGCAAGCTTAGACAATAAGCAACTCAAAAACCATTCATTTATCCAATTCAAAACACAATCAAACTCATCCAAACCATATCAAACAAACATTCTAGGTGCCTAACCAATGTACCCTCATAGGTATCACAATTATATCATCATTTCATACCATTTAAACATCATTCAAATCTAATTTATAACCATGCCAAATTCAATTTACTTTGCCTAATTCATGTTCATTTAAATATTAACTTAAATATGTCATAAAATGACCTTAAACATAAACACATATTATATGTATATAACCAACCAATATTAAACTTATAATCCCATTTACTTTACAATCAATCCACAAAATAGTTATTATTTAGACACCCTAGGTACATGCCGACACAGAAGGATAAAACATCACCACGTTTGAGATCAGGACCGTTGTTGGACGCTAAATCGGCGATCAAAATTAAGTACCTAACCTGCGCACGGAAGACAAAATCATACGCTGAGTAATAACTTAGCGGTATTTCTATAATCTGAATATTTAAAGATAAGAAATTACAAATATACGATTGAAATATAAACACATATTATTATTTAATTGTTACAACAATCATATCATATTTCGTTTGTTTCACAAATATCTCAATTCTTATACTTGCTATATAAATAGCTTTTCACAATTTATTTCACATTTCATTTCTCATACCTTGCCATTTTAATATCAATCATAAAAATTTATTATTCATTTACCCCTATTAACATGACTCGGACTCGGACGGATACACGGATTCAACCAAAACACATCATTTGGCACCCAGTGCCTCATCGGATAATTCGAAGTAATAAATTGACACCCAGTGTCTCATTAGCTAAACCGAAGTAGTAAATTGACACCTAGTGTCTCATCGTCTCGAAGTCGAAGAAATCCCTAAACTCTTCCAATCCTATAGCATGCCACCTATATCCGACTCAGCCCGATACAGTTAATAGGGTTTAATTTCACAATTCAAAACAATCAATATCCAATACCAATTTTTCATATAATCACATATACATATAAATTCAATTCAACATTAAAGTACCAATACTCACCTCAATCCCTTACCATAAACATTTAATCAAAATACGACAATTAATAATTAAATTCGGATTATAGAAATACAAACCGAAAATTCTGAGCTATTCCTCGTCAACTTTATATTTTCCCTTTTTAGTCGAGGGTTCCGGTACAACGTTAGCTATGAAATTAAAAAAATTAAAAAAATTATCAATACAACAGAATTCAATTTCATATTGAATATTTTAATTTTTGCTCAATATTTTCCTAATTTTCAATTTAGTCCCTAAATTGAGACTAATTTTATTTCTTCACAATCAATCTTATACTTTCATACAAATTCAACTTTAGACTAGATTTAACTCCCTAATTTCACTTAAATCCCTAAATTTTGAATATTCACAATTTAGTCCCTAATACTCAAAATTTACAATTTATTCTAAAATTCAATCCTTTTTCATTTCTAACTTACAAATCTATCAATTTAATCCCTAATACTAAAATTATTCAATAGAGACAACACTTAAAAACTCCATAATTTCTAAAATTTTGACATGGGTTAAGTAGTATTTAATACAGGGATTCTAAAAACATAAAAATTACAAAAAAGGGACTAAATTGACTCACCAATTGAGCTTTTAACTTTGAAACCCTAATTTCTCCTTTCTTTCTTTCTCTTTTTCCTTTTCTTTCTTTCCCTTTCTGTTTTCTTTTTCTATCTCTGTTTCTATCCACTAATTTATGAAATGCTCATAAAACTGGCAATATTGCACCATGCCCTAATGTTACTGGAATGTGATGCTTTATTATTATTTTTAAATGTTATTATAAATTTATCAATAAAAATTATATATAATTGATAATAATATAAAGTGTGAATTATTTTTATTTTATTAAAAGGTGTCATTAGAGAAAGTATGATGAATATACTGAATGAAAGCAACACAAAGAAAATCGACAAAAAGAGGAGAACAAATGAATTCTTATCTCAATTAAGACGAGAGGAGGATGAACACAAGGAATTCATTGATGAGGTTTTTGCTATAAGGTAAGCAACTCGAGAAAGTATCCAATCACAACATAAGCGGCATAGAAGAGAAGAATTCAGATGAAGTACTAGTGGTTGGAATAACATTTATTAAGAAGGGCGATCTTCTCATGGATCAGCTAGGAATATCATGGAGAAACAACAAGTAAATCTATCCCAAGTGAGTCTGAGTTTACCTTAAGGAGAGCTATACCTGAATTGGCTAGAAGCAAAAGTTTTTAAAGACTTTACGAAGGAAGATAGGTGAAACGATATCTAAGTTTTTAATATATGAACAACCTCCTTTTCAATTAGCAAGCTATCCATGGTTGTATAACTTAATTCAAGTGTCAGTAGAAGTTGGACAAGGTGTAAAGCTCCCAACACCTTATGAGGTTTCAAATGTGTATTTGGAGTCAGAGTATCAACGAGCTCCTGATTGGGTAAATGGAATAAAGACTCATAAGAAAGAATTGGGTGCAACTCTAATGTGTCATGGTTGGACCAACAATTTGAATCAAATGCACATCATTAATTTCCTTGTTTATTGCAGTAAAGGAACCAATTTTTTGAAATCGGTAGATGTCTCGAGTGTTCGTAGTAGAGATGTTGAATTCTACTACAGTTTTTTAGATTCAGTTGTAGAAGAAAATGGAGAAAATTACATTGTCCAAATAGTGACTGATAATGAGGCAACAATGAAAGCTGCTGGAAAAAAATTAATGTTTAAAAGAAAGCAATTATATTGGACCTCAAGTGCAGCTCACTATTTAGATTTATGCCTTGAATATATTGGGAAAAGACCCAGTGTAGCAAAAGTTTAGATGAGGCAAAGAAAGTGACTTGCTTTATATACAATCACATTTAGACTGTTGATTTGATGAATAAGTATACACAAGGGAGGCAAATACTTCGACCCGCGCTTACTCAATTTGCAACTCATTTCATTCAACTTGAAGAGATAACAAGATAAAAGCAAGGTCTGAGAGAAATGTTTAATTCAAAGGTCAGTATTTTATAATTAGTTAATATAATTACTTAAATATAGAAACCTTTAATGATTTTATTAGTGTAATAGCCTGATTTAGGGCCTAGTCAGAATAGTGGTTGTGTAACACCCCAAACCTGGCCTAGACGTTATGGCCGCATCTAGTATGTCACATCAAAAGGTTGTTTAAGAGCTTTGCGTTTGTTAAAAACTTTGTTTCCTTTGTGATACTCCGAACTTTGTTGCTTGTGAAAACAAGATTTGCTTAAAATGTTTTCTTGTAAAGATGTTATTATTATTTTCGAAAACTTTGTTTATAGTAGAAATCAATTCAAAGAGTTGCGGAAACGTGATATTTAGAAAACAGTTATTGTCGTTTTAAGAAAACCCAATGTTTAAACATCTAATAGTTTGATAATAACCGAAATGAAAGTTTAAAAGGAAAATAAACTCCATTGGCCTTATTACAAAATATTTACCCCGAAATAAATAATATAAAATAAACTTAAAAACTAGATTTACTAATTTTCGTGAGAAGTAACTCCAATGAATGGCCACCACCGAGTCCTCCGCAGCTCCAAATCCTCTAACACTGGGGATTACCTGCAAGGTTAAAGGAAAGGGGGTGAGTTACGAGAACTCAGTGTGTAATCCCCTAAACAGTCACTATCTGGGCCAGAGCCCTTACGGTATCAATCTGGGCCTAAGCCCTATAAACATGATAATGCAAACAGAACAAAAAAGCAGCCCAACCCAATCTAACCAACACACCACCCATACCAACCCTACACTCCTGTGGGGACCAAGTCAACCCACCCAGCCCTACACACCAAGAACGCAGCCGAGCTGCCAGAATATAGGCGGTTTAAAGCCGTCGGTAGGTCCACAATCGTCTCAGACGAACCGTGTGACCCTAACAGATCAATCACTTCCTCCAATCATCAAACCCAACCCATGCAACATGTCGTGTATGTCATGCTCAATCATTACACGTGTATGCAAAATGGCCATGCTTAGTAACAGTCATTTCAACACATATTAATAGCAAATCATACACACGCCCACAGTCAAGTCGGTTAAAACACAGTCATACAATCACAGTCAAATCGGTCAAATCATAGCACAAGTCAATCATTTACCCACAAGGGCAAATCAGTCATTTTACCCTATAAGGGTACTCAGGTAATCCTTCCCTACAGGGGTAATTCGATAATTCTACTCATAACTAATCCATGTATGTAGTGCATCTCAAACATAATCAATCATACAATTAACACATACAACACTAGTACTACCATGAGGGTACAACAATCATTTAATTAGTTAGTGGTAAAACGGTCATTTCACCTCGTAAGGGCATCTCGATAATTTTACCCTTCGAGGGTATTTTGGTAACTTTACCCATAGAGGGTATTTCGGTAACTTTACCCATAGAGGGTATTTTAGTATTTTTGCAAACCGAGGGTATTTCGGTAATTTCACAAATTGGGGTATTTCAGTAATTTTGCAAACTAGGGGTATTTCGATAATTTCACAAATAAGGGGTATGTCGGTAATTTTACAAACTGGGGTTACTTCGGTAATTTCGCAAACTGAAGGTTTTTTAGTAATTTTGTAAACTAAGGGTATTTCAGTAATTTTGTAAATCGAGGTATTCTAAGCAGTGATAAAGATGCGAATGGGCCTATGGCTCATTCTTGACCCAAATGGGCCCACACGCTCATGAAGCCCATTTAGCCTAAATATAGCCACAGATATGAGATTCACATAGGCCAGTTCACTGTCTAAAAACAATCATACAATTTATTCATATGGGCCCGCAAGCCTTATTGGCCCCTTTTGGCCCATCGTGGCCCAAACCGCATCAACCCACAAGAATATTCATGGTGGCCTCAACTATCGCGTCGAAGCTCCCACACGTGCGCTCGCACACTCGTGTGGCTACCATCGCCGTGTGACCGGGTATTTCGACATTTGTCGCGCTACAACTAGAGTAGTGCGAAATACACATCTGATAGGAGTCTGAAGCTAATCCGCGCTCCGAATGCTCCTATGCCCAATGCCAACCAGGTATGCTTACTCTCCTCATAGATTGCTCTATTTAAAGCCAGCTTCTCACCTTCCCTCTTGATAACTTTCCGATGTGGGATCCCTCCTTCAGTAGAGTTTAAATCCAACACAAACTCTGGCCGTCCAATCTGCAAAATAAACACTCCCTTGCTTGTCATGAGATTCGAACCCAGGCTCCCCTATAGCTTAATCCACGCTGCTAGCCACTAGGCTACAAGCTCCTCTTGTGTCTAAAATCATCCGCAACTAAATATAAGTCTATGGGCCAAAGTCTAAGTTCACTTAAAAAAAATCAAAATGAAATGCAAGCACCAAGACTTGAACCTTGGACCCCTTGCTTCCTTGTGGTGTCATTCCCTTGTCTCTTATGTGGCATTATTTGCCACTAGACCACAACTCCTTTTGTGTCATTTTTCTCCACATTTTATTCTTAAAGCCTACTTACTAACTCCTAGGGTTTTATTCACCTAAAACCAAAATTTTCCTAAAGCCCAAGTTTGATTCTGGGACTTCATGGAAGCCCCCTAACCTTCCAAAATCACTCACCTAATAGGTCCAACTTCCATTAGTGTCGTTCTCTTGTTTTCAAAAATTTTAAACGCTCCCATGGCCAAGGCTAAATGGGCCCAATTCTACTAGGCCCAAAATTGGGTCGTTACAGGTTGCTAAACCACAAATTTGAAGTAGAAATATGTGTTTTATGATTTTTATGAGATTTATGATATGGTTGCATGATTGTGTGAAACTTTCATGAAGAAATTTTATGAATTAGTGAATAATTTGCATATTAGGACTAAATTGCAAAGATTAGAAAATATGAGATTCTAGAAGATTTAAGTATGAAATAGAATTATAACAATTATTAGAAGTCCTTATTTAGCAATTAGACCATTTAATGTTAAGATAGACAAAAATGGGCATGGGAAGGAAAAATCTCAAGAAAGGGGCCTTAAGGGCAATTTGGTCATTCGGTTAATTAATGAATTAAAAAGGGAAAATAAGTTAAAAATGGTGCCTGTCTTCTCTAAGCTTGGCCGAAAATCACAAGAACTCCATAGCTAGGGTTTCTTCAACTTTCAAGCTTGATTGTAAGTACCTCCTAGCCCCGTTTTTAATGTTCTTCGTATTTTTGAGATCCTCTTAGCTCGATTTAGCTATTTCTAGCTATATTTTGAGCTAGGGTTTATGTTCAAAAATTTACTCATGTATGACATGCATGTATTTTGATGATTTATGGAAGAATATGAAAGTTTGAGGTATGCTAAACATCTTTTTCTAAGTGATTTTCATGAAAAATGTGTACAAGGACCAAATTGTAAAAAGTTATAAAAATGGCCATACATGAGTGAATTAGTGGAAATGGAGGGCTTATTTAGTTAAGAAAATGATTCAGCTAGGCTTAAAATACAAGAAAGTTAAATAAAAATCATTTTACGAGACTAGGGGCAAAGATGTAATTATGTGAAAGTTTAGGGGCAAAATTATAATTTTTTCAAAATATGATTCATGGGTCAATTTAGTCAATGTGAGTATTAAACAAGTGAAATTGTTATTACAGATCAAGAAACACGAAACCCGGACCGAAGCCGAGGCAAAAACAAGGTTGTGGACTAAATCGAATACCTACACACATTTGGATGTACCGAGGTAAGTTTGTGTGAAATTAAAGCTACATAATGTTATTATGTTTTTAATTACTTTATAATATGAGAAATGTATATTATTTCCATGAAGTTGATTAATGATGCCTTGATGAAATTATAATGAAATCATGTTAAGTTGAAGTCCCGGTTGAACGATCAGAATAACAAAGTTACCTATGTCACAACATGAGATAAGAAAGGTCCCGTATAAGACTATGTTTGGGACATGGCATCGACACCGAATAAGGAAGGTCTAGTATAAGACCATGTTTGGGACATGGCATCGGCACCGAATAAGGAAGGTCATGTATAAGACCATGTCTGGGACATGGCATCGACACCGAATAAGGAAGGTCCCGTATAAGACAATGTCTGAGACATGGCCTCGGCATCGAATAAGGAAGGTCCCGTATAAGACTATGTCTACGACATGGCCTCGGCACCATAGGAAGTTCTCGTGTAAGCCATGTCTGGGACATGGCATCGATATCGAGATATGAGATAACGTGTAAGACTGTTTCTGGGATACGACATCGGTATCAAGAGGTGATCCCGTGGAAGACCATATCTGGGATATGGCGTTGGCCTTGTAATACATGTATGATGAGATTGAGTATCCTCCGGTATTCCGAATAGTTCAACGGGCAAAGAGCTACATTTAAGTTAAGGATGATAATGAGTTAAGTCTATGTTCAAGATAGCATAAGTGCTAAACTATGCGATGAAGTGATACAGGTACCCATGAGTAAAATACGAGTTATGAAACCGTAATGTGATATGTGATGGTTAAGAGTAACTATGAGTAAGTATGTCAAAGCACTTGAGAACTTGCATTGTTATTGTTCAATGAGATGAATGGATTTTATTATGAGCCTTTATGTTGCTATTTTAATTCATATGAACTTACTAAGCTATATGCTTACCTCTCTCTTTTCTCTTTTCCTTGTAGCATCGCCAAGCTAGCTCAGGGATCGTAGAACGTCGAATTTCGGATCACACTATCAATCATTCTTTTTGTATAGTAAAGTTGATTTATTTTAAGTATGGTATGTATAGGAACTTGGTCATCTTGTGTTATGTCATATTTGAAAGCTAAAGTGTTGGCTATTAATGTTATACATTCATTTTGTAAATGGTCATTAGGGATTGGCCAATATTTGTCAAGTTTCATATATTTAATGATGATGAGTTTTATGAAGTGAAAGTTCATGCAATTGATGGAGTGAAATATGAAGTGTATGAATGATGATTTAGTGATTCTTCATAGTGTATTATTACCATGTTATGTGTTGCTTGTGATGGTATAAGTGTATTTATGTTTCAGGGTGGCAATTGGCTTGGTAAATAGCCTTCTAATTGTCCACACGGGTAGACACACGGTCATCCCTATGGGTGTGTTGATAGGCCGTGTGTCCCCTACATCAAATTTGTAAGAATTTGATTTGTCACACGGGCCAGCACACGGGCTTGTGTCTATGCCGTGTGTCCTTAAGAGGTTGCTGACGTCATAAACAGAATGCCAAGGTTTTCACACATGGGTGAGGACAAGGGCGTGCCTAGGCCATGTGAGGGACACAGGCCACAGACACGGGCGTGTGTCCGACCTTGTGAAAATTGTTGTAGGTTCGAAATGAAAAATAAAATCCACACGGGCTTGGAATATGGGCGTGTGTAACCAAACGGCCTGCCTACACGGGCGTGTTCCATTTCACACGAGCGTGTGGCCCTATTTTAGGTAAAAAAATTTCTAAGTGCGCAAAAGTTTTCGGTTCAATTCCGAAACCGTTCGTATGTATATTTGGGCCTCGTAGGCCCATAATAGAGATGTTATGTATATGAATGAAAAAGTTTTAGGTTGGAACAACATTTTATGGCCCGATATTGTATGTTTGAACTAGCTAAGTTTAGTAATGCCTCGTACCCAGTTTCAGCTTTGAATACGGGTAAGGGGTGTTACATTTAGTGGTATCAGAGCTACAGTTTGTCGATTCTCAGAGTAACATAGCGTATGCATGCGTCTAGCTATACATGCCATATATATGAGTATTTATGTAATGATAGTGTGACAATTCCTGACGATTTAAATTGTGTTTTCATATAGTAAATGGATCTCGATAGAGCTGTGGTGGATGATGTAGAAAGTAACGCGTCGGCTCCCGCTGAAGGGACGGTGCCGAATGAAAATGAGAATAGACCAATGACTGTAAGTCATAGAGGAGGAGAAAAGGCTAGGGAAGCCTTTCTCCACATGATGAATGCATGGCATACGGAGTTCGTTCGTGAGAACCCGAATGTGCAACCCCCTCCACCCCCATCCATTCCTGAACCTACCCCTGTAGCTCCCCAAGTAGTAGAAGTGGTAAGAAGAGAAAAGCCTCCAGTTGGTAGAATTCGGAAACAAGGATCCGAGGAATTTCGAGCTAGTAAAGATGATGATCCGGATAGGGCAGAATTTTGGCTTGAAAACACCATCATGGTATTTGATGAATTATCTTGCACACCTGAAGAGCGCATGAAATGTGTGGTGTCCCTCTTGAGAGATTTCGCTTATCAGTGGTGGAACACCCTTGTGCCGGTTGTACCAAGGGAAAGGATCACATGGTATTTTTTCCAAGAAGAATTCCAGAAGAAGTGCATTAGCCTAGATTTATCGATTAGAAGAGAAAGGAATTCCTCAAACTAAAACAAGGTAGGATGACAGTAACTGAGTATAAGTGTGAGTTCGTAAGGCTCAGCAAATACGCTCGAGAATGTGTGCCCACTGAAGCCATTATGTGTAAACCTTTTGAGGACGGATTAAATGAAGATATTCGTTTGTTTGTTGGTGTCCTGGAATTAAAGGAATTTGTTGTGTTAGTGGATCGAGCTTGCAAAGTCGAGGAGTTGGTTAAGGAGAAAAGAAAAGCTGAAATGGAGTCTCGTGACTCAAGGAAGAGGCAACTGAACAAGTCGTTTCAATCCTCATCAAAGAAGTCAAGAGACTTCCCTACCCGATCAGCTACTTTAGCTGGGTTTTCGAATAGAAGTAAGGGTAAACGGTACTCAGGGTCTAAAGCTCAGACCACTTCAGTTGCTAGTGTTGGAAACACTCGACTAAATAGACCGGAATGTCCACAGTACGGCAGATGTCACCCTGATAAGTGTCGAGCACATGAGAGAGCCTATTTTAAATGTGGTTCCCAAGACCATTTTATTAGAGAATGTCCCGAGATGGTTGAAAAGGAGAAAACTCAGAGTGCAAGATCGGGAAGCACTACTAGAGAGAGACAACAGAGAAACTCGGGAAGTGGAACGAGTAGTAAGAGTACACCTAGAGAGCAGGTTGCGAGATCTGAGGGTAGAGCGCTTGCGAGGACTTATGCCATTTGCGCTCGCGAAGAGGCGTCATCCCCTGATGTAATTACTGGTACATTTTCTCTTCATGATACTAATATTGTTGCTTTAATTGATCCGGGATCTACTCACTCATATATTTGCATGAAATTAGTATCTAGTATGAGGATGCTTGTAGAGTCTACAAAATTTGTGATAAAAATGTCCAACCCCTTAGGCAAATGCGTATTAGTTGATAAGGTTTGCAAAGATTGCCCATTGATGATTAGAGGTCATCATTTTAAGGCGAATATGCTGCTATTGCCATTTGATGAATTTGATATAATTATTGGTATGGACTGGTTAACAACTCATGGTGTGACAGTAAATTGTGGAAAAAAATAATTGAATTGATATGTGAAAATGGGGACACTCTTCCTGTTGAATCAGATGAATAAGACAGATCGCCTGTAGTGATTTCTCATATGACTACTCAGAAATGTGTAAGAAAAGGGTATGAAGCCTATCTTGCCTTTGTGATGAATGCCAAGGAGACTGAGTTAAGAATTGAATCAATGTAGATAGTGTGTGAGTATCCAGATGTATTCCCAAAAGAATTACCAGGGTTGCCTCCAGTTAGAGAGGTTGAATTCGGCATTGAGTTAGCCCCTGGTACTGCACCTATATTGATTGCCCCATACAGGATGGTTCCAACCGAGTTGAAAGAATTAAAGGCACATTTACAAGAGTTGACGGACAAAGGCTTTGCACGACCGAGTTATTCTCCGTGTGGTGCTCCAGTATTATTTGTGAAAAAGAAAGATGGTTCCATGAGATTATGCATAGATTATCGGCAGCTTAATAAGGTAACAGTAAAGAACAAGTACCCATTGCCAAGAATCGACGATTTGTTTGATCAATTGAAGGGAGCCACTGTGTTTTCCAAGATAAACTTGAGGTCTGGTTATTACCAGTTCAGGGTCAAAGACTCAGATGTGCCGAAAACTGCATTTCAGACAAGGTATGGGCACTATGAATTTTTAGTCATGCCTTTCAGTTTAACAAATGCCCCTGCTGTGTTTATGGATTTAATGAACCACATCTTTTGGCCATATTTGGATAAATTTGTTATGGTTTTTATTGATAATATACTGATTTATTCTCGTGATCAGAATGAGAATGCCGAGCACTTGAGGATAGTTTTACAAATTTTACGAGAAAATCAGTTGTATGCCAAGTTTAGTAAAAGTGAATTTTGGCTTAAGGAAGTTGGGTTTTTAGGGCATATTGTCTTGGGAGATGGAATCCGAGTTGACCCGAGCAAGAATTCAGCTATTGTTGATTGGAAACTGCCGAGAAATGTATCAGAGGTTAGAAGTTTTCTGGGCCTAGCTGGCAATTACCGACAGTTTGTCAAGGGACTTTCCATGATAGCGACCCCAATGATGAGGTTGTTAATGGATAGAAAAGTGCCAACGGAGTTTCAAGAAACTAAAGGCATTGTTGACTGAAGCTCTAGTTCTAGTGCAACCTGAACCAGGAAAAGATTTTGTGATTTATAGTGATGCATCCTTAAATGGATTGGGCTGTGTGCTTATGCAAGAGGGCAAGGTGATAGCGTATGCTTCTAGACAGTTAAAGCCACACGAGAAGAATTACTCGACACATGATTTAGAGTTGGCTGCCATTGTGTTTGCATTGAAGATATGGAGACACCATTTGTATGGTGAAAGATGTCAGATATTTACCAATCATAAAAGCCTAATGTACTTGATGACTCAAAAGGAATTGAACTTAAGGCAATGAAGATGGCTAGAGTTGATAAAGGATTATGAGTTAGTGATTGACTACCACCCGGGAAAGGCGAATGTAGTCGTCGATGGTTTGAGTAGAAAATCCCTATTTGCATTGAGGGCTATGAATGCACGGGTGACTTTGTCAGGTGATGGTGCCATTCTAGCTGAGTTGAGGGCTAGACCGATGTTCCTTCATGAGATTTATGAGGCTTAGAAAGATGATAGTGACTTGCAAGCTAAAAGAGTTCAATGTGAGTCGAGTGTTGAGTCCGACTTTCGGATTAATTCTGATGGATGTTTGATGTTCAGAGACAGAGTCTGTGTACCGAGGAATGATGACCTTATTCAGAAGATTTTACAAGAGGCGTATAGCAGATGTCTATCTGTACATCCGGGCAGCACAAAAATGTATAATGATATAAAGAAATGGTATTGGTGGCCGAGTATGAAGAAAGATATTTCTGAGTTTGTATCAAGATACTTGATTTGTCAACAAGTGAAAGTTGAACACCAAGTACTTTCGGGTTTGCTTCAACCCATTATGGTTCCCGAGTGGAAATGGGACCATGTTACTATGGACTTTGTAACGGGTTTGCCATTAACACCAAGCAAGAAAGATGTCGTATGGGTTGTGGTAGATAGACTTACAAAATCGGCCCATTTCAAACCTGTACAGGTTGATTATTCACTTGATAAGTTAGCAAGCTTGTATATTTCAAAGATTGTAAGGCTACATGGGGTGCCTTTGTCGATTATATCGGATAGAGATCCGAGGTTTACATCCCGATTTTGGAAAAAGTTGCAAGAAGCTTTGGGCACCAAGCTGATTTTTAGTACGGCTTTTCACCCACAAATTGACGGAAAGTCAGAGAGATTAATATAGATACTTGAGGATAAGCTCCGGTGTTGTGTTCTTGAGTTTCAGGGTAGCTGGGAAAGGTATTTACCGTTGGTGGAGTTTGCCTACAATAACAGTTTTCAGTCGAGTTTGAGAATGGTGCCTTATGAGGCTTTGTATGGGCGTAAGTGCCGAATGCCTTTGTACTGGACTAAACTCAAGGAAAATCAGATTCACGGGGTCGATCTGGTTAGAGAGACTGAAGAGAAGGTAAAAATAATCTGTGATTGTTTAAAAGTTGCTTCGATAGACAAAAATCCTGCTCGGACCTGAAACGAAAAGAGATCGAGTTTCAAGTGGGTGATAAAGTATTCTTGAAAGTGTCACCATGGAAGAAAGTTCTCAGATTTGGTCAGAAAAGGCAAATTGAGTCCGTGTTTTATCGGATCTTACGAGATGATCGAGAGGATAGGGCCAGTAGCTTATCAGTTGGCTTTTTCGTCTGAATTGATAAAGATTCATAATGTGTTTCACGTATCTACGTTACGTCGTTACCGATCAAATCCTTCGCATGTGATCACACCGAAATTGAGATTCAACCTGACATGACTTCTGGCGAAGAACCGGTTAAGATTTTCGCATGAGAAGTCAAACAGTTAAGGAATGAAAGTATAGCCCTTGTGAAAGTACTATGGCAAAGACATGTAGTAGAAGAGGCTACATGAGAGCCCAAGGAGACTATGAGATTCTAGAAGATATGAAATTCTAGAAGATTTAAGTATGAAATAGAATTATAAAAATTATTAGAAGTCATTATTTAGCAATCAAACCATTAATTTTAAGATGGACAAAAATAGGCATGGGAAGGAAAAATCTCAAGAAAGGGGCCTTAAGGGCAATTTGGTCATTTGGTTAATTAATGAATTAAAAAGGGAAAATAAGTCAAAAATGGTGCCCGTCTTCTCTAAGCTTGGTCGAAAATCACAAGGACTCCATAGCTAGGGTTTTTTCAACTTTCAAGCTTGATTGTAAGTACCTACTAGCCCCATTTTTAATGTTCTTCATATTTTTGAGATCCTCGTAGCTCGATTTAGCTATTTCTAGCTATATTTTGAGCTAGGGTTTATATTCAAAAATTTACCCATGTATGACATGCATGTATTTTGATGATTTATGGAAGAATATGAAAGTTTGATGTATGATAAACATCTTTTTCTAAGTGATTTTCATTAAAAATGCGTACAAGGACCAAATTGTAAAAAGTTATAAAAATGGTCATACATGAGTGAATTAGTGGAAATGGTGTAACAGCCCGGTTTAGACCCTAGTTGGAATAGTGGTTTCGAGACCACAAATCAGAGGTTAAAAATATTTTAATATTATTTTTCGTGTTTACAGTGTGTGATTAAGCATGTGTGAAAAATCTGTGTGAAAATTTTATCGATTGTGTGCTTAATTTGCAAAAAAAAAAAGGACTTAATCGCATAAAATGTAAAAGTTGTGTGTTGATTGTTAAAGTGTTTATTTCGGCATGGCTTATTAAATGTGAGTCCTTATGTTGTTATTATTCCATATGCTAAATGGATGGACAAAAAGGCCTAAGGTTAGTGGAATTTTAAATGATATGACTAAGGGTAAAATGGTAAAAGGCATATTAATGTTATTATAATTAAAACCAAAAATTAAAGGCCATTATCATCTTATTTGGCCAAAAGTCACAAGCAAAGAAAAGAAAAGAAAAGAAAATAAGCTTGCTAGGGTTTCGGCACTTGTATAGCTCAATCAAGGTATGTTTTAAGCTCGATTTTTGATGATTTCTACGTTTTTGTGATCGTTGCTTAGTGTATTATCAAGCCCATGCTTTAATTTTAGAATTTGATGATGATTGTGAGATGTGCCATTGATGAATGCTTGAGCTTTGTGTTAGTTAATGATGAAATATGAAAGATATGTGATAGATTAACATATTTTGTCTTTGATTTTTTGGTGAAATTGAGTAATTTGGGCTAAATTGTGAAAATGAGAAATTAGATGACTAAAATGTGAAATAAATGAAATATATGGGCTTGTATGAACATGAGGAATATTCAGCCAAGCATGGGAATATTGAAATTATGTGTATTTTGTGATTTTATGAAATATGGACTAAAATGTCAAAATGTGAAATGTGAGGGCTAAAATGTAAAATGCCTTAACTATGTGTTGTGAAATGTTTTGGATGAAAATTTAATTGAATGAGTTAAGTTTAACATTATATAAATCAAGAAAAGAGAGATTAGGATCGAGATCGAGGCAAGAACAAAGTGCTCGATTGATTGACTAGTCTCGGTATTTCGACGTCCGAGGTAAGTTTGTTTATAATACGAATTGTTTAAATTGTACTCATGTATTATATAATGAAAGATTATGTGGTTGATGAATTATTATTATTAAATGTGGATTGAGATATGTGGCACTAAGTGAGCGAAATAGAATTGATATAGTAGAGAACGACACTGTGTGCGAAATAAAGAAAGTATCGACTACATTGATTGGCATTGTGTGTACGGTACCGAGTTAAATTTAGTTTAATGTGAAGGCACTAAGTGTGTGATGATATTAAAGCTTCGGCTAAGAAATTGGCACTAAGTGTGCAAGTAAATCGAATAATTAATGAAGATCGAACAAAATGTGGTATTGAGCATTGAGTAGCAAAAGTGATCGTTAACTAAGTGTTGGTATAGGTATGTACGAAACCTATATGGTTGATGATTTTGTAAATAGATAAATGGATGGTTGTGTGAGCATTTGGCTATGGATGAGATTGTGTATTCTTGTGAAATAATCTATGTGATGGTTTATTTTGTATATTGATTTTGAATCATTGAGTTAAATGTATTATATTACGAACTTACTAAGCTTTAAAGCTTACTGTGTGAAGTTTTCTCTATTTTACAATGTAATTAAAGCTAGCTCGGATCCGGGGATCGTCAGCGACTCAATCACACTATCGGCTATCTATTTTGGTACTTTTGAAATTTGTATATATTTGGTATATGGCATGTATAGGCTAGTGATTATGGTATATTTGAGTTGTTATATTTTGCCATGTGATATGGCTTGATAGTTAAATGCTTATAGCATATATTTTGGATGTGTAAAGGATGGTCAAGATGTGTATGTGTGTGCTCTATGTGAATGATCATTTGTGGCTTAAATTAGTAAAATGAAAATGGTATGTTTCATGTATGGATTTGGTAAGGATTGAATGATGAATGGATTATATGATTTGGATGTGAAGTTGATAATTTAGATTGATATGTTGAGATGGATATGTATAGGAAGATGCATGATGATGTTAGAGATCAAATTGAGTATGTTTTGGTATGTTTGAATGCCATTTGCGGTATGAAATTGAATTGGTTTATGCTTGTAGGTGTGACCCAAAGTGTGGGTGGCAAATTGGCCTTGCAAATGGCCTAATTTTTGCCCACACGGTTTAGCACACGGGCATGTGGCTCGACCGTGTCCCTTAAATTTGTAATTTATTCAAGTCAGGCTCGCACACGGGCTGGACACACGGGCGTGTGACAGGTCGTGCGATACAAGTCAGTGTCCACCACGGGCCAGACACACGGGCGTTTGACACGCCGTGTGATGTAAGACAGTGTCGACCACGACTTGGACACATGGTCGTGTCTGATGCCGTGTGAGGCACACGACCTACCCACACGGGCTTGTGACCTTTGTAACTTTGAAAAATGTTAAGTTTTTAGAAAAATTTTGTATGTAGTCGGTTTAGTCCTGACCCCTTTCTAATGCATGTTTAAGATCTCATAGACCTCATTAAGGGACTATAAGCTTATATTTTGCTATTTTACGACGTTGATGTACTTTGTGTTGTAATATGATTGTAAAAGATCCAGAATGTTAGGTAATGCTTCTTAACCATAGACCAGCAATGGTTACGGGTTAAGGGTGTTACAAATGGAAGGCTGTTGTAGTTAAGAAAATGATTTGGCTAGGCTTAAAATACAAGAAAGTTGAATAAAAATCATTTTACGAGCCTAGGGGCAAAAGTGTAATTATGTGAAAGTTTAAGGGCAAAATCATAATTTTGCCAAAATATGATTCATAGGCCAATTTAGTCAATGTGAGTATTAAACAAGTGAAATTGTTATTATAGATCAAGAAACACGAAGCCCGGACCGAAATCGAGGCAAGAACAAGGTTGTGGACTAAATTGAATACCTACACACATTTTGATGTACCAAGGTAAGTTTGTGTGAAATTAAAGCTACACAATGTTATTATGTTTTTAATTGCTTTATAATATGAGAAATGTATATTGTTTCCATGAAGTTGATTAATGATGCATTGATGAAATTATAATGAGATCATGTTAAGTTGAAGTCCCGATTGAACGATCAGAATAACAATGTTACCTATGTCACAACATGAGATAAGGAAGGTCCCGTATAAGACTATGTCTGGGACATGGCATCGACACCGAATTAGGAAGGTCTCGTAAAAGGCCATGTTTGGGACATGGCATCGGCACCAAATAAGAAGGTCCCGTATAAGACCATGTCTGGGACATGGCATCGGCACCAAATAAGGAAGGTCTCGTATAAGACCATGTCTGGGACATGGCACCGGCACCGAATAAGGAAGGTCCCATATAAGACAATGTCTGAGACATGGCCTCGGCACCGAATAAGGAAGGTCCCGTCTAAGACTATGTCTGCGACATGGCCTCGACACCAAAGGAAGATCTAGTGTAAGACCATGTCTGGGACATGGCATCGACATCGAGATATGAGATCAAGTGTAAGACCATATTTGGGATACGACATCGGTATCAAGAGGCGATCCCGTGTAAGACCATATCTGGAATATGGCGTTGGCCTTATAATACATGTATGATGAGATTGAGTATCCTCCGATATTCCGAATAGTTCAACGGGAAAAGAGCTACATTTAAGTTAAGGATGATAATGAGTTAAGTCTATGCTCAAGATAGCATAAGTGCTAAACTATGTGATGAAGTGATACAAGTACCCATGAGTAAAATACGAGTTATGAAACCGTAATATGATATGTGATGGTTAAGAGTAACTATGAGTAAGTATGTCAAAGCACTTGACAACTTGCATTGTTATTGTTCAATGAGATGAATGGATTTTATTATGAGCCTTTATGTTGCTATTTTAATTTATGCAAAAATACTAAGCTATATGCTTACCTCTCTCTTTTCTCTTTTCCTTGTAGTATCGCCAAGCTAGCTCAGGGATCGTAGAACGTCGGAGCTCGGATCACATTATCAATCATTCTTTTGGTATAGTAAAGTTGATTTATTTTGAGTATGGCATGTATAGGAACTTGGTCATCTTGTGTTATGTCATATTTGAAAGCCAAAGTGTTGGCTATTAATGTTATACACTCATTTTGTAAATGGCCATTGGGGATTGGCCAATATTTGTCAAGTTCCATATATTTAATGATAATGAGTTTTATGAACTGAAAGTTCATGCAATTGATGAAGTGAAATGTGAAGTGTATGAATGATGATTTAGTGATTCTTCATAGTGTATTATTTCCATGTTATGTGTTGCTTGTGATGGTATAAGTGTATTTATGTTTCAGGGTGGCAATTGACTTGGTAAATAGCCTTCTAATTGTCAACATGGGTAGACACACGGGCGTGTGTCTAGGCTGGGTGTGTTGATATGCCGTGTGTTCCCTGCATCAAATTTGCGAGAATTCAATTTGTCACACGGACCAGCACACGGGCGTGTGTCTAGGCCGTGTGTCCTTAAGAGGTTGCTGACGTCATAAACAGAATGCTAAGGTTTTCACACACGGGTGAGGACATGGGCGTGTCTAGGCCGTGTGAGTGGCACGGGCCACAGACACGGGCGTGTGTCCGGCCGTGTGAAAACCCCTGTAGGTTCAAAATGAAAAATAAAATCCACACGGGCTAGGAATATGGGCGTGTGTGACCACACGGCCTGTCCACACGGGCGTGTTCCATTTCACACAGGTGTGTGGCCCTGTTTTAGGTAAAAAATTTCTAAGTGTGCAAAAGTTTCCGGTTCAATTTCGAAACCTCTCGTATGTATGTTTAGGGCCTATAGGCCCATAATAGGGATGTTATGTATATGAATGAAGAATTTTTAGGTTGAAACAAAATTTTATGGCCTGATATTGTATGTTTGAACTAGCTAAGTTTAGTAATGCCTCATACCCGGTTCCGGCGTTGAATACGGGAAAGGGGTGTAACAATTCGTTCCAAATAATTTAAATTATACTATTTAAAATTTTTTCTTATTAATATATAGGAATTTAAAAAATCAAAATGGGGACAGCAAAAGTCAAGGCCTGCTTATAAAGCCAAAAAAATTATTTTAGAAAAAGATTTTTGAAAATAAGCCAACGACCTCATAAAGGTTTACGAGCCCCTATTAAAAGTATTGAGACTTATGGATGGAGATGAAAAACCAACAATGGGCTTTATTTTTGAGGCTATTGATAGAGCTAAACGAGCAATTCAACATGGTTATTGATATTTCATCGAGTACAAAAGGATTATTGACAATAGATGGAATTTTATGCATGATAAACCATAAAAGTAACATATTTTAATCCCACATTTAATATGCTTTTGGATGATTTAAGCCTCGGTTTATGTAAAAAGGTGCTCTTAATCCTTTCTTTTCATGTCTTATACCCAGGAAAGCACCCGAGGATGAAAAGAACATAAAACGGGCCCAAAACGGAGTAAATGGGCCATATCACGAAATCGACACGGCCTGGACTTAAGCCTACACGGCCGTGCCACATTGATCATCTAGAACACGGCCTTACCCCCGATTCACACGGTCGTGCCTCATTAAAGAATTCTGAACACGGCTTGAAGACTAGTCACACGCGCGTGTGACATGGCTGTGTCCCTGTCGTGGCAAAGAGCAATTTCATTCGGATTTGGATACTTTGGGGCGAAGAAACACATTCCAAGAGCCTATATAAACCCCCTAAGTGTTACCTGAGAAGGGGGCGGTTAGCTAGGCCAAGGAGCCAAGCCGAAAAGGTCAGAGTTGTGGGAATCACTCGAAGATAACCAGTTGATCCATCTCTAGAAGCGGAAATTCTACTCAAGACGGTGGATCTCTTCTTCAATTCCTTTAGGGAGTTTTAGGGATTTCTTATGTTTTGTTTTATCTTTTCTTCTGAGATGTTTTCTTTATTTGATATGAACTAAACCCTTCAGATTCCTGAAGGGGATGAAATCTAGATGAATCTTGTTATTGTTTTCTGAACTACAAAATAAATACTTAATTTGTTCTTAATTATGTGCGCTTAATTCTTGTGTTAATGTTTTCGGGATATTAATTCAAGTCAGATGTTCTTAGGTGGAGGAGCAAAACTCCCTGCTTAAGAATAGATCTAGCATAATTAAAGCAGAGTCGTTCGCGCGCCTAGAGATAGGGTGAAGAGATTTTGCCGGATTAGGGTGAAACCTATATGGGAATCCATAGATCGGTTTACTGCTGTTCTAG
Source organism: Gossypium australe (assembly GCA_005393395.2). NCBI lineage: Eukaryota > Viridiplantae > Streptophyta > Magnoliopsida > Malvales > Malvaceae > Gossypium > Gossypium australe. The sequence goes on from CM016615.1 coordinate 70,763,902, forward strand.
GGGGTTATTAATTGGAAAGAGATTTCAATTAATTAACCTAGGGTTAGACGTTATTCGCCTCGAGAGAGGGTTTAATATAACTTAGGGAATCTTACGGATCAAGTCAAGTGATTTAGGGAATCCTACGAATCAAGTCAAGTGAATAAATCGTATGGTTCAGGGTTAAATAACAAGTGAAGTCTAGGTGGACTCTTCCTGAGGTTATCGTCCTGATCAACTGAGTTTTTCCTCAAGTTATTTCCCAATTCATTCTTTTTGTCTTTGCGTCTTTAGCTTAGTAGTAGTTAGATTAAATTTAAACAACTTCACTTATTTTAGGCTAGATAATAAAAAGAAGGTTAGTATTAGTACTTTTAGTTCCTTTGGGTTCGACAATCCGGTCTTGCCTAAGCTATACTACTGTTCGATAGGTACACTTGCCTTTAATCGTTGTCAGAGTTAGTTTGCAGGTTCGATCATTCTCTTTATAAATTTTAAGACTCTGATTCCAGCGATCAAGTTTTTGGCGCAGTTGCCGGGGAACTAAAATATTAAGAAAGCTCTATTTTTATTACTTTAGCCATTATTTTTATTTTTCGCAATTTACTTTTATTTTAGGTTAGAATTTGATTTTGCTAAATTCTCTTTCTTTCTATTCCAACAGGTACCTCTAGTTTATGACTAGAAGGAACCTGAGAGGACCTTTAGTATACGACAGTGATATTGAAGCTACCGCTCGAAGAAATCGCAGAGAAATCAGGCGAGCTGTAAATTACACAGAGGAAAATCGAGAAGACAGTCCAATCCCACTGAAGGTATGGACGAGAATAATCCACAACCACATGACGTGAGAGAAAACAATGCTCCACATACTATGTTTGATTATGCTAAACCGCACTTAATAGGAGCATCATCGAGTATTGTTAGGCCTGCTATAGCTGCTAACAATTTTGAATTAAAGCCTAACACAATACAAATGATTCAACAATTTGTTCAATTTGATGGTTTACAGGATGAAGACCCAAACACTCATATAGCTAATTTTTTAGAGTTCTGTGATACCTTCAAAATAAATGGCATTTCTAATGATGCCATACGTCTTCGGTTATTTCCCTTTTCATTTAGAAATAAAGCCAAACAGTGGTTAAACTCGTTACCACGAGGGTCAATCACTACATGGGAACAAATGACCGAAAAATTTCTATTAAAATATTTCCCACTGGCCAAAACGGCCAAATTACGGAATGATATCTCTTCTTTTGTGCATATGGATTTAGAGACATTATATGACGCATGGGAGAGATACAAGGATCTCTTGAGAAGGTGTCCGCACCATGGTTTACCCTCATGGCTACAAGTCCAAACCTTCTATAACGGTGTAAACCCCTCAACGAGGCAACTAATTGATTCAGTCACCGGAGGAACCCTGAACAACAGAACTCCTGAAGCAGCCTACGAGTTCATTGAAGAGATGTCACTGAATAACTATCAGTGGCAAGTTACAAGGACTAAACCGACAAAATCAGCCAGAGTTTACAACCTCGATGCAGTGACCATACTATCAACACAGATAGAGATGATGAATAAAAAGCTTGATAGTTTATGCTCTTCGCAGGCACACCCAGTCATGCAGTGCGACGCAAGTGGAACTGTGGCGAATCCTGAGTACCTACCCTACCAACCGGGCACAGAGAGCGAACAGATGAAATATATAGGTAATAATTTCAGATCCAATAATAATCCTTATAGCAATACTTACAATCCAGGTTGGAGGAACCACCCAAATTTTTCATGGGGAGGTCAAGGAAATCAAAGACAACAACCTCCTCAAAATTTCTAAAATCAGCCATATCCGCAAGAGAAGAAGCCAAACCTTGAAGAGATGCTGACAAAATTCATGGCATCCACAGAAAATCATCTCCAAGATACTGAGAAAACACTTAAAAGTCAACAAACATCGGTTGAAGAGACCAAGAACCGAATTGGGGAACTTACTAAGTCAGTTGGACTACATACTGAGATGATTTGTGAAATACGGGCAGAGATTTTTTCTAAAGAAACAGAACAGGTAAAAGCAGTTACACTAAGAAGTGGAAAGGAGTTAGTCGAACTAAAGAAAAAAATACCACACGAAGATAACAACACAAAGGATGAGGGAGTTGAGGACGTAAATCCAGTACGCAAAGAAAGAAACCACCAATCCCATATCCAGCAAAGTTGAAGAAAGAACGATTAGATGCCCAATACTATAAGATTCTTGAACTTTTTAAACAAATACACATTAACTTACTTTTTGTTGAAGCCATTTCACAGATGCCGGCGTACGCAAAATTCTTAAAGGAACTCCTAACGAATAAAAGGAAGCTTGAAGAAGTATCAACAGTGGAACTTAATGAAGAATGCTCAGCCATCCTCCAAAACAAGTTACCAACCAAATCAAAAGACCCAGGAAGTTTTACTATTCCTTGTTTATTTAGTAGCCTAAATATTAAGAAGGCATTAGCTGAGCTAGGTGCTAGTATTAATTTAATGCCTTACAAAATGTTTAAACAACTAGATCTTGGGGAACCAAAACCCACTAGAGTTAGCTGATAGATCTATTAAATATCCTAGAGGAGTTATCGAAGATGTCTTGGTGAAAATTGATAAATTTATTTTCCCTATTGATTTTGCCGTGTTAGACATGGATGAAGACATTGATGTTCCTTTAATTTTAGGGCATCCCTTTTTAGCTACTGTTAGGGCTGTTATCGATGTAGGTAACAGTAAACTTGCATTAAGGATAGGCGACGAGGAAATTATTTTTCAAATTTATGATGCCATGCGATATTCTAGAGAACAAGATGATGTCTGTTATTTTGTTGATACTACTTATCATATCATTCAAAACTCATTACAGGAAATCATACATGATGACACAATGGAACTGTTCCTAACTCAAGAAGAGGGGGAAGGAGATGAAGACAACGAGTTGAATTTGAATACATCTTTATCTAGACAAATGGAAGAAGAAAGCATTATAGTCAACGATGAACTGAAACAACAACCCTCCATTAATGAACCGCCCAATCTAGAATTGAAACAGTTGCCAAAACACTTAGAATACGCATTCCTTGGGGACAATTCTACGCTACCGGTAATTATCTCTTTAGAACTAAAACCCAAGGAAAAAGAGGAGTTGATACAGGTACTAAGAGAACATAAAAGGGCCATAGCTTGGAAAATTTCTAACATCAAGGTTATAAGCCCATCATTCTGCACCCAAAAAATTTTAATAGAAGAGGAATACAAGCCGTGTGTGCAGCCTCAGAGACGGTTAAACCCCAACATGAAAGAAGTGGTCAAAGTCGAGGTAATTAAACTTCTAGATGCAGGAATAATTTATCCTATTTCTGACAGTACTTGGGTAAGTCATGTGGAGGTAGTTCCAAAGAAAGGAGGTATGACTGTGGTGCCCAATGAAAGGAATGAGTTAATCCCTACAAGAACAGTTACAGGTTGGAGAGTCTGTATAGACTATAGAAAGCTAAATGATGCCACCAGAAAAGATCACTTCCCTCTACCCTTCATAGATCAAATGTTAGAAAGACTATCCGGGCATATGTACTACTGTTTCTTGGACGGACTTTTCGGCTACTTCCAAATCCCAATAGCTCCTGAAGATCAAGAGAAGACAACATTTACATGCCCATACGGTACGTTTGCTTATCGTAGAATGCCTTTTGGATTATGTACTGCTCATGCTACATTTCAGCGCTGCATGTTGGCAATCTTTGACGAACTTGTGGAGGACATTATGGAGATATTTATGGATGATTTCTCGGTATTCGGTGATTCTTTCCATCTTTGCCTTAAAATTTTAAAATGAGTTCTAATGAGATGTGAGGAAACAAACCTTGTTTTGAATTGGGAAAAATGTCACTTTATGGTTAGAGAAGGGATTGTATTAGGACATAAGATTTCTAGTAAAGGGATTGAAGTAGATAAAGCAAAGGTTGAAACCATAGAAAAATTACCTCCCCCTAGTTCAGTTAAGGCTATTAGAAGCTTTTTAGGACATGCAGGGTTCTATAGAAGATTTATTAAAGATTTTTCTAAAATAGCTAAGCCTTTAACAAAATTACTAGAAAAAGATGTTCCTTTCAATTTCAATCAAGAATTTTTAGATGCATTTAATGTCCTTAAGGATAAATTAATAAATGCTCCGATTATAATTGCACCTTATTGGAATTTACCCTTTGAACTAATGTGTGATGCAAGTGATTTTGCAGTAGGTGTAGTTTTGGGACAACGAAGAGACAAGCATTTTCAGCCAATTTACTACGCTAGCAGAACATTAACACTCGCACAAGAAAACTACACCACCACAGAGAAAGAATTGCTAGCTGTAGTTTTTGCTTTTGACAAATTTAGGCAGTATTTAATAATTTCTAAAGTTGTCGTTTACACTGACCATTCAGCTCTTCGTTATCTTTTAACTAAATCTGATGCTAAACCTCGACTCATACGATGGATTTTACTTTTACAAGATTTTGATTTGGAAATACAAGATAAGAAGGGAGCTGAAAATCTTGCGGCAGATCACCTCTCCAGACTTGAGAATCCACATATCGAAGAGCTCGATGAAAGTGAGATAAACGACTCATTTCCCGAAGAACAACTCTTTTCTATAACACATTCTGAGGTACCATGGTTTGCAAATATCGTGAATTATTTAGCCGCTAACATCTTGCCAAAAAGACTAACACATCACCAAAAGAAGCGATTCTTTGCTGATGCGAAAAACTATTTTTGGGAAGATCCCTTTCTTTTCCACATATGTGCATATCAGGTAATTCGAAGATGCATTACAAATACAGAAGCAAGCAAAATCTTGGAACATTGCCATTTAGGACTTTCAGGAGGACACTACAGTGGCATTAAGACAACACATAAAATACTCGAATCAGGTTTTTATTGGCCCACTCTATTTATAGATGCCAACAGGTATGTCGTTTCGTGTGATAAATGCCAAAGAACAGGTAATATTTCTAAACGTGATGAAATGCCTCAAACATATATGTTATCATGTGAAATATTTGATGTATGGGGTATTGATTTTATGGGACCATTTCCTAGTTCATTTGGAAATAAATACATCCTAGTGGTAGTTGATTACATGTCAAAATGGGTGGAAGCCGAAGCTTTACCTACCAATGATGCTAGGGTAGTAGTTAAGTTTCTCACGAAACTGTTCTCTCGATTTGGAACACCTAGAGCTATCATTAGTGATAGGGGCACTCATTTCTGTAATACTCAATTTGAAAAAGTTCTAAAAAAATGGAGTACACCACAGGATAGCTACCCCATATCACCCTCAAACCAGTGGGCAAGTTGAAGTACCAAACCGAGAACTTAAGCGCATCCTAGAAAAAACGGTTGAATCGAATAGAAAAGATTGGGCATTAAAAGTAGATGATGCCTTATGGGCCTATAGAACATCATTTAAAACCCCTCTAGGAACATCCCCATACAAACTTGTATACGGGAAAAGCTGTCATCTACCATTCGAGTTAGAACACAAAGCTTTTTGGGCCATAAAGTTTTTAAATTTCGATCTTAAAACTGCAGGAAAGAAAAGAATGATGCAGATGAACGAGTTAGATGAATGGAGAGCTGAGGCCTACGAAAACTCAAAACTATACAAGGAGGCAACAAAGCGACGCCACGATGCTCGTCTAAAGAAATCGAAACAATTCGAAGTAGGGGACTTGGTCCTGCTATACAACTCAAGGCTTAAATTATTTCCTGGGAAGCTGAAATCAAGATGGTCAGACCCATTCATGATCAATATAATTTTTCCATATGGCACGATCGAGGTAACTTACCCCACTAAAGGCACATTTAAGGTAAATGGTGCAGATTTTAGGGATATGAGAGAGGAGTTTCAGCTCCGTTAACCTTCATTTAGAAATGAAAACAGGGTAAGTCTAGCTTAAGACTTTTAAGCGTCTAACTCCATACCAATGAAGTGCAGGTTTAGGCCACACGGCCTTGTACACTAGCGTGCCCGTGGCCGTGTGGAAGCCAGGGGATGAAACATGGGCGTACTTATAGTCATGCACGACAAAAGGTAAAATTTTCTTAAATACGGGTAGAACACGGCCGTGCCTTACAACCGTGTGAAGATACTGACCTGCCAACCACGGGCATAACACGCCCGTGCCTTACGACCCTGTGAAGATACTGACTTGTCGAACACTGGTGAAACACGCCCGTTCTAAAGGACCGTGTGAAGCATAACACAGGCGTGCCACTGGACCCACGGCCGTGGCCAAGCACCTGAACGCGCCCAAAATTCAAAATCACGAAAAACACGGGCGCATAAAAATCTAGCACGGGCGTGGCCCCTGCCCGTGTTCTCAACCCTATTTAAGCAACTAAGCCGCTCACCCTCTCCAAAATCAACCCTAAAACGATTCCTCAACCCTTTTTCTTCCAATTCTAGTCACACCCACGCCCTCAACCCCCTAAAAACCTCTCAACTTTCACTTTTCTCCAAAAACCTTACAAAACTGCACCCCATGCCCACGCCACCGCCGTGCTACAGTAGTCCACGCCCTCGCCACAGCCGTGCACCTGTAGAAAACCTCACAGCACCACCGTGCTCCACCCGTGTCCAGCTGACTTACACCATCACAACCCCTGGTTCCCTCCATTACTTCATTCTCTTAACTGACTATTTGATAAATTTTGTTTTGCTTACAATGACTTTTATTTATTTTATTTATTTTTTTTAGTATTAGTTAGATTCTTTTTGAATAATCCAGTACTTATTTTAGTTTTGCATGTTAGTTAGTTTCTTTTTCAATTTAAGTATTATTTACTTTATTTTGCAAATCCATTGTTAAATTGAACATTTTGTTTTGGATAGTCATTAGATAGAATTGGCTGCTCATAGTTTGAATAATTGTATTTAGCCTTTAATATCCTGGGTCTAAATGACAGTACTTGATACAAACATTACGTGAATATTCAGGTACAATGTCATCATCACGAGGGAAACGAACCACGGCCGCCCCACCAAGAAAAGAAAGGGACCCGGCTCGTCTTCAGCCAGTGCCTCTTCCGAAATACGACACCGCTTCTTCCAATTCTCTCAGGAAGCCCAGGAAGAACGATACAAGGCATTTCGGGAAAGACCTCTCGGCATCAGAAGGTGCATTGACTGGGACACCATGGAACAGGTCGGGCTAGCAAACGACATTCGAGCACTCCTCTCGACCGACCCGTGGGAACAATTCTTCTCCATCATCGAGCCCACATATTTAGAACTCACCCTCGAGTTTTGCACCACTTTCACCCTACAGACGGTGATGGCAGAATATGATGACCCGGGCACAGTTCAACTCAGGCTAGTGGGCACGGTACGTCGATTAAGCGTACCGCAATTCGGCACGGCACTTGGACTCTATACAGATGAGTTTATAGAGGAAAATACACTCTCCCAACTAAACCGCAAGTTCCACTGCACCCCCATCAGCTGTTGGCACAGCTTAGCCGCCACCATAGGCATCTACGACCCTAGTCACTCCAAGGCGACATCCATTCCCCCATATCTGACGTACATTCATGCCATTCTCGCTCACACTATCATGGGACGACAAGAGAGCACTAGCGTGGTGCATACGCACGATGTCTACTACTTATCGTGCATGGCGAACGGCACGTTTTTGACCATCACTTCCATATCTCATCACCGACACCACCACAGGACCCGGCCGATGATGAGGACCTCTGATTCCTTTTATCTAGTTTTTCTTTTCCTTATTTTAAATTTTTACTTTTATTTTCCATTTAATTTAATTTCTATTTGTCTTAGTTTGAACTTTTTGCAAACTTTTATCATGATTATCATTCACATCTAACCTTCGAGTATTCCTAACATATATTTATTTAAATACGCCTCCAAGATTTCTAACTGGTGACTTGCGGTATCAAATGAACACTCCATATAAACGAACAAATCACTAGGAGTAATTCACTACTACATAAGTCATCCGTAACCACGACCTCTGCCAATCTAAGGAGATCATCCATAAATTCAGGAAGTGTTACTTTATCCCCTCTTGAAACACCCCAAATCCGGCCCACGAGCCTTGACCGGATCTGGTATGTTCCCCGGTGTAAACCGTTTCAAATTCTTTTGTGACTTAGGAAAAACTTGTGTGTTTTGAAAGAAAATTTGTTTTGGATTGGGCTTGAGTTGAAAACGAGTTTATTTGATTAAAAATCCTTTAGCTTTAGGTGACAAAACGTTTAGGGTTGGTTTTGATAATAAATTTACTTAATCTTCCAATTAATAAATATTGGTAACATAATAAATCAAAGTGAAGTAAAGAAATTCAACTATGGACTTATTACATCAAATAATCCCAAAATTAAAATTTAAAATACTTGAAATAAATAAAAGTCCAAATCGTAAATTTCTTGCTGTGCATGGCCATCCCTAAGCTTCTGCCGAACCCGGTCCATTACTGCTCGTCACCTGAAAATAGTCCCATAACGGGGTGAGTCAACAGACTCAATGTGTACACAACACTAAGTCCAAATAGATTTAGGCATACCATACATATCAAACCATATAATAACCCATATAGCAAATAGTAATGCAACTTATTCACATGTGCTCACTTATTGGGCTTGGCCCATAACCATATCACATTCTTATAATAGGGTAGTTAACCACATAATTTCCACATACTGGGCTTAGCCCATTTCCACACTGATCCACATTCATATACTGGGCTTGGCCCCTTTTCTTAATAATCCACATATCAACTGGGCTTGGCCCATTTCCACATTAAATATTCATCTCAGATATAATATGCAAAGTGCACCCAACCCAACCTAGGGTCCATCCTCTACACACCCCCGTATCCAGCCTACCACAGCAGGGGATTAACAAATCACCCTCTCCTTTTCACTCCAAAGGCAATCAATGCCGTCCACGTGCAATTAAGCACAATAATCCACAACGCGACCTCAGTCAGCGCCAATCCACGATGTAGCCGTAGCTAACACCAAAACCACGATGGGACACATAGTCGCTCATCAACCACGATATGGCACATAGCCGATATCAACCACGATGAGGCACATAGCCACTCATCAAGCCACGTGAACTAAATCACAAATAAATCCACGACGTGACCTCAGTCAACGTCAATCCACGATGTAGCTCAAGGCTAACATCAAACCATGTACTCGAAGTACACCCGTACCTTCTTTCATATCCCAACCCATGCATATGCAACAAGTAATAGTGGCATAATAATAAATGCATGCACATGTTATTAAGGCAATCAATCACATTTCCACAGGCATAGTCACATTCACATCGGCACCTTCACATTCTTATCATTATTCCCATGTTACACATAACATATTTCATAATCCTAGTAGGAGTAGGAAACGTACCTGAGTACTTTTGTACCATAGCATAATACTTAGCCATATTCAGATTCTTATAACATACATGCATATTTAAATATTGCCATAAACTTATTAAGAATTAGTGTGGGGTACACACCTGATTCGCTTAGGGTTTCCATTCCAAATCCCGAAAAGCTTGATCTAATGCCTTAGATCTTAGATCTCTACATTTAATCAATCATTTAATACTTAGTAAAGAACTATTCGGCCATAAATCCAAATCCTAGTAGGATTAGTACACTAAAACTTACCTTGGTGTCGAATTGACTATAGTCAAATCCCGAAAACTTTGTTGTACACCTTCTTGCATTCGGCCAAACATTAAGTCACATCATAGGTTAGTTTCAGCTTTTAAACAAAGTAAGAAATAGATCTAGATATCCAAAATAGGCCTTGGTCGAATGTTATAGACACCTACCTTGTGGATTTTAAATCCCGAAACTCACCGAATAACTAGGGAACACGCGGCTTATGGTGTACCTTCGGGAAAAGAACTTCTCCTTCCTTGTAGTCGACACTTAGTAAATCCCGAAAGATCTCTTCAAGGTTTCGGCAACAAGATATTAATGGGGTTAGTCCTAGATTTCGGAAAATCTTAAAAGAAAAAGGATGAAATCGAATGAGATCTTACCCTTACTTTAGATATCGACAGTTCCTTTGCTTGAAGTCTCAAACTATTCGGCTATGGCCTTGATCTTAGCAAGCTTTCGGCTTTTGGAGGGATTAGAAAGAAAGGAGAAAAAGAGAATAATGGCAGAGAGAATTCGGCAGAGAGAAGAGGAGAAACTTTAGAGAATTTCGGCAGAGGTTTTCTTGAAGAGAAAAGTATGAATGAAGAATAGCCTTACTCTCCCTTTTATAGCCGAAATTAATAGGCTAGAGTCCCTTACTTGGCCACCACTCTTCTATTTTGATAGCTTTATCCCTTGAATTATGACTTTATAAAAAGAATTTAATCCAACTATTAACTCTTGAAAATAATGATAAATAAATCCCTTATTTATCCCCTATTTAGCCGAAATTTAAAGAGAATAAAACTCCTCTTTTAAGAGCCTTAATGCCGTCCACCTCTCTGCTTCTGGAAGCAAAAATAAAACTTCTTTTATTTGCTTCCCAAGTGACTCGAACTTAGGCCCAACACCCTTGCATGTGGCGCCATTTCCAGAGGCCCTAAGTGGCATCTCCAAGCCACTTTTCCAAGCCCGCTTATGTGTCAAATTCCTCCTACTAATTTTCTTAAGGCCACCTTGCCTTAATTTCCTCTTTTTAAACCTTAAAACTTGACATTTCTCTACATTTCCAAGTTTCCAAAAATTTTCGTTTGCCTCCTTTAAACTTAACATTTCCTTACATTTCCAAGTTTCCAGAAATGTTCACTTTCCTCTTTTGAATCATTTCCAAATCATTTCCTTACCTTTCTTAGTTTCCAAAAAGGTTCACTTTCCTCTTTTAAACTTAACATTTCCATACATTTCCAGGTTTCCAAAAATGTTCAAAACATAGTCATAACACATAAGACATGTCATTTCTTACAATTAAACCAAAAATGCATAGGCCCTTTTCAGGATGTTACAGTTCTACCCCCTTAAAATAATTTCGTCCTCGAAATTACTTACTAACGAACAATCGTACTTCCTAGCTCACCACACTACGCTACTGCTGCGCACTCTGATCTTAAGAAACTATCATACTTTCTAGGCACATTCTCTTAGTTTACAATCAAGGTTCCATACACCTTACTAACAACATAAGAACGAACTGACTTTACAACGAACAAGGCAATTAAGGTATTCCAGAACCACGTCCCCTAGAGCTCATTTCTACGATCGTGCTTTAATCTAATTAAGAAATTTTATGAATTAGCCTTTATTCCACTGATTACCCGCGAAGAAGTTTTATGAAAAGAATTTTAGGAGTGGTTCTTTCGTATTCATACATGCACACAGTCTTTACATTCATACATTCATCAATCAATTATGAACTTTCGTTCATTCAGAGAAATGTTGTAGTTTTCATTGTTGTTGTTTCTCCACTACCTAGGGGTATTTTTGTAATTTGTCCTACAGGGGTATTTTCGTAATTTTTTTTTCAAAATAAGGTTCCTTGTGGATTTTGTCAAAAAGTATTTTGGAATTTTTCAATTCCCAGGGCACTTTGGAAAGTTTTGAAATCCGGGGGTATTTCGGTAATTTTGGAGCTCGAGGGTATTTTGGTAATAAACCAGGGTAAATTTGTAAATCTTACTAAATCAAGGGTATTTCAACATTTGCAAAACTTGAGGGTTCTTTTTGAGAATTCTATTTTCCAAAACGGTGAGGTTGCAAAAATTTTGGAATTCAGGGTCATTTTGGTAATTTTGTAAGTTAGGGGCAATTTTGTAATTTTTTTCCAAATCGGAGCATTTTGGACTTTTGCAAAATAGAGGTTTGGGATACTTTTACAAAATAAGAGAGTTTTATTGAAATCGGGGTAATATGGTAATTTTCAAATCCCAAGGGTAGTTTTGTAATTTTACAACTAGGGGTATTTTAGTAATTTTCACAAATCAAGAATATTTGAGAGAATTTTATAAAATCGTGTTTGCAATTCAAAAGGGTAATTTTTTAAAAGTTTGAAAACTAGGGTTTCCATAAAAAAAATGCGGCTGGTCCCTTTCGGGTTTTAGTTAAAGGTTTAGCCCATGAATAAGTCCTCTTGGTTAGGGTGAACCGAAGCTACGCACCAGGTAGGATTCCTGCGAAGAGGAGGTGAGTCACTAGGACTGCTTAAATACCAGCTCTTCCAGGATCCAATCCTAGACATGCGCACAATGGTTGCCACACCCTAACTCGGCGACTTAGACACAGGTTTGTTTAATTAGGCAATTAAATCTTATGTAGTTGTTGGGGTAACTAGTCCTAGGGTTCAAATACTTATCATGCTAATCTACGTTCCATTCCACTTCTACCCTTCTACAATTCACAATATAAATCACCCAAAGGTTAGGGGTACTTACCTGGTGGACTTCGGGTCGGAGACTTAGGTGCCATGCCAGAAAAACCTGCTTATTTCCAAAAATATTTTCATAAAAACTCATTTGGGCTCGATTTGAAAATGTTTTCGGCCTTAAACCACAGACCGAGGGTTTGAAACTGGGCTCTGATACCAAATTGGAACACCCCAAACCCGGCCCACGAGCCTTGACCGGATCTAGTATGTTCCCCGGTGTAAACTGTTTCAAATTCTTTTGTGACTTAGGAAAAACTGGTGTGTTTTGAAAGAAAATTTGTTTTGGATTGGGCTTGAGTTGAAAACGAGTTTATTTGATTAAAAATCCTTTAGCTTTAGGTGACCAAACGTTTAGGGTTGGTTTTGATAATAAATTTACTTAATCTTCCAATTAATAAATATTGGTAACATAATAAATCAAAGTGAAGTAAAGAAATTCAACTATGGCCTTATTACATCAAATAATCCCAAAATTAAAATTTAAAATACTTGAAATAAATAAAAGTCCAAATCGTAAATTTCTTGCTGTGCATGGCCATCCCTAAGCTTCTGCCGAACCCGGTCCATTATTGCTCGTCACCTGAAAATAGTCCCACAACGGGGTGAGTCAACAGACTCAATGTATACACAACACTAAGTCCAAATAGATTTAGGCATACCATACATATCAAACCATATAATAACCCATATAGCAAATAGTAATGCAACATATTCACATGTGCTCACTTATTGGGCTTGGCCCATAACCATATCACATTCTTATAATAGGGTAGTTAACCACATAATTTCCACATACTGGGCTTAGCCCATTTCCACACTGATCCACATTCATATACTGGGCTTGGCCCTTTTCTTAATAATCCACATATCAACTGGGCTTGGCCCATTTCCACATTAAATATTCATATCAGATATAATATGCAAAGTGCACCCAACCCAACCTAGGGTCCATCCTCTACACACCCCCGTATCCAGCCTACCACACCAGGGGATTAACAAATCACCCTCTCCTTTTCACTCCAAAGGCAATCAATGCCGTCCACGTGCAATTAAGCACAATAATCCACAACGCGACCTCAGTTAGCGCCAATCCACGATGTAGCCGTAGCTAACACCAAAACCACGATGGGACACATAGTCGCTCATCAACCACGATATGGCACATAGCCGATATCAACCACGATGAGGCACATAGCCACTCATCAAGCCACGCGAACTAAATCGCAAATAAATCCACAACGTGACCTCAGTCAACGTCAATCCACGATGTAGCTCAAGGCTAACATCAAACCACGTACTCAAAGTACACCCGTACCTTCTTTCATATCCCAACCCATGCATATGCAGCAAGCAATAGTGGCATAATAATAAATGCATGCACATGTTATTAAAGCAATCAATCACATTTCCACAGGCATAGTCACATTCACATCGGCACCTTCACATTCTTATCATTATTCTCATGTTACACATAACATATTTCATAATCCTAGTAGGAGTAGGAAACGTACCTGAGTACTTTTGTACCATAGCATGGTACTTAGCCATATTCATATTCTTTGTAATATCCCGAAATTGGGCCTAATAGGATTGGGCCGATTGGGCCATGGGCTTTAAGAAAAATTTGTGTGTCATCTAGTTACTTGTGTTAGCTCGGGTAGTATTGTTTGTGTGCTTAGCATAGTCTTGTGAAGGTTTGATTTTATTTATGAAGCTAGAATAAATTTTTAGTATGGTTTATTTAATGAAGTGGATTAAGTGAGTTTGACACTTAAGTTAATTTAAGTGTTCAATTATAGCACAAAAGGAATAAGTGGCAAGATGGTTAAGGCTCTTGAAAGGTTACTTGAGGTTAGTAGTTCGAGTATCAAGGAAAGCATTTTGAGGATTTTTATTTCATCATAGCATTTATGGACGGTCAACTTATGTTTATGATAGGTTGGACTTTCATCTTTTGGTAACTTGAATATAAGATTAAGGAAAGCATGAAATAGGGGATAAGATTCTTAAGGTTATGGTATGATGAGGGGACAAAAGGCATGAAGGGTGGAGGATGTTTTGGAAAGTTTTCCTAGGCCTTTAGTGGTTGAATATGGACGGCATGTGTGGAAAAGGGGGATGGCTGAATGTGCTAGGTAGTTTGGGGGGGATATTTGGCCAACTTTTGCATTTGTGCACCTTTTGGGCATACTTTTCTCTTCCTCTCCAAACAAATCACTCTTTGGCTGAATGCACCATAAGCATTTTGTGCAAATTTACTTTTTATTTTAGCCTCTTTTTGTTGAACCAAATGACATCATTTTACTTTCTTTCATTTGCCCTTTTGTAACCGAAACTACAATTTATCTTTGTGCATTTTTGTGCACTTTCTTTTTGGCAAAGAAATGTTTGGACGAATCTCTCCCACATCTTTCTTTTTTTCTTTCTTTCAATATTGTTCAAATCACTTTTTCCTCCTATTCTCTCTTGACCGAAACTTCCATCTCTCCATCTCTCTTTACTTTCTTTTATTTTTATTCAAAGCCATAAACATTCCTTTTCCATTGAAATCTCGTTCATCTTCTTCTTTTGTTTTCCTTTCTCTTTCTCAACTTTAATTGAATCCTTGTTGTTAATACAAATCAACCATAACCGAACCTTTTTCTTCTCTATTAGTCTTTGTTTTGGCCGAATATTCAAGGGTAGATTCTCTTTGATCTTTCTTCAACCGATTTTGGAATAGGGCTCATTGGATTTCGGAAGCAAACGATTTAAGTCATTCCTTTAGCAAATCGGAGTTGGTAAGTCAAGTGGTAAGGATTCTATACTTTTAAAGTTGGTTGAGGAAGCCTAAGGTTTTATTGGATTAAGATATGTTGTTGGCCGAATGGTCTTCATTAAATATTGTGATATGGCCGATTGTAGGACAAGGATCTAGTGCGGTAGATCGGATCTTCGGAAGTTAGTTTTGCTTTGGTGAAAGGTGTGTATCTTACACACTTTATAACTTGGTTCATATTTGTATATATGTGTGTTAAATAACTTTTCATGTTGTTAAAGCCGAAATGATGAGATTTTGATATGATACCATGATGGTATGAATGAGGATTCGGGTAAGTCCGTTTCGATATGTTGTTAATACATGAGGATTGAAATCATGATCTACAATTTATAATATTTTTGTTATGTGATTCATATCAAAGTATATTGACATGATTTGTTTATTGCATTGGTATGGGCAACATGAGAGGAGGGGGAAGATTGATATTGTGACTTCGGTCACCAGTGATTTGGTATCACATTTGTGTCTTCGGACACCAGAGATTTGGTATCTCCAGTGATTTGGTATCACATTCGTGTCTTCGGACACCAGAGGTTTGGCACCTCATAGCGACTTGTCCTTGTGGTTAATTCCACCGTGGGTTGGCCCCACTTTGAGATATGGGATCGTCTGCCAGTGATTTGGTATCACACGTGGGTTGGCCCCACAACTTGATGATTCGTGTCTTCGGACACCAGTGGTTTGGAACCACCAGTGATTTGGTATCACATTCGTGTCTTCGGACACCAGAGGTTTGGTACCTCATAGCGCCTTGTCCCTGTGGTTAATTCCACCTTGGGTTGGCCCCACTTTTGAGATATGGGATCGTCTGCCAGTGATTTGGTATCACACGTGGGTTGGCCCCACAGATGGATTATTTGTGACCTCGGTCACCAGTGTTTTGGTAACACAATTGTGTCTTTGGACACCAGTGGTTTGGCACCACCAGTGGTTTGGTACCACACGGGGTAGAAAAGGAGTTATGGATGGCTAGGTTGGGTGCATTATACATATATGTTGCTTTGTTATAATTTGTGTAAGTATGTGGCATTTACCCGAGAGAGGGAATATGCACTGAGTCTTGGTGACTCACCTTCTCCCTTATATTTTCAGGTGATTCGTGAGATCGCGGATGAGGAGCCGGATGAACTCGAGAAGGCCATGCAATAAATTTCGGTTCTACGTGAACTTTGGTTTGAGAACTTTACTTTATTTAAATTTGGTTTTTCATATTTTTATGGGTTTGTAATAAGGCCTCTTTAATTATGATTTTGGATTATATTTATGCTTTGAATATGTTTAAAATATGGTTTATAAATTTCTTGATTATGATAATAAATTGAGCACAAAGTTTTCTAAACTACACAACGCAATGGTTTTAAAACGTTACCATCGGGTAACATAAATTATTTGACAATTTTCAACAACTTAACTGTTTTCGATAATTTAATTGATTTTCAAATATCAAGTTTCTACATTCAAATGCAATTGGTTTTCAAAGTAATAATTCGAGTTTTCTTAAAATGATATAAATGTTTTCTAACCTATGATTTATTCACTTATTATAAAGTTTTACGTAATTTCAAAGTAAATTTCAGTTTTAACTTATTTTCTACAAATAAAGAATTTCAAAGAGATTTTCACAAAATTTAATTGTTAATTCGATTCTTTCAAAAATATTTTCCTTAGTGACATACCAAATTCGGTCGTGGCGTATTGACCGGGTTTGGGGTGTTACATTCTTATAACATACATGCATATTTAAATATTGCCATAAACTTATTAAGAATTAGTGTGGGGTACACACCTGATTCGCTTAGGGTTTCCATTCCAAATCCCGAAAAGCTTGATCTAATGCCTTAGATCTTAGATCTCTACATTTAATCAATCATTTAATACTTAGTAAAGAACTATTCGGCCATAAATCCAAATCCTAGTAGGATTAGTACACTAAAACTTACCTTGGTGTCGAATTGACTATAGTCAAATCCCGAAAACTTTGTTGTACACCTTCTTGCATTCGGCCAAACATTAAGTCACATCATAGGTTAGTTTCGGCTTTTAAACAAAGTAAGAAATAGATTTAGATATCCAAAATAGGCCTTGGTCGAATGTTATAGACACCTACCTTGTGGATTTTAATTCCCGAAACTCACCGAATAACTAGGGAACACGCGGCTTATGGTGTACCTTCGGGAAAAGAACTTCTCCTTCCTTGTAGTCGACACTTAGTAAATCCCGAAAGATCTCTTCAAGGTTTCGGCAACAAGATATTAGTGGGGTTAGTCCTAGATTTCGGCAAATCTTAAAAGAAAAAGGATGAAACCGAATGAGATCTTACCCTTATTTTAGATATCGACAGTTCCTTTGCTTGAAGTCTCAAACTATTCGGCTATGGCCTTGATCTTAGCAAGCTTTCGGCTTTTGGAGGGATTAGAAAGAAAAGAGAAAAAGAGAATAATGGCAGAGAGAATTCGGCAGAGAGAAGAGGAGAAACTTTAGAGAATTTCGGCAAAGGTTTTCTTGAAGAGAAAAGTATGAATGAAGAATAGCCTTACTCTCCCTTTTATAGCCGAAATTAATAGGCTAGAGTCCCTTACTTGGCCACCACTCTTCTATTTTGATAGCTTTATCCCTTGAATTATCACTTTATAAAAAGAATTTAATCCAACTATTAACTCTTGAAAATAATGATAAATAAATCCCTTATTTATCCCCTATTTAGCCGAAATTTAAAGAGAATAAAACTCCTCTTTTAAGAGCATTAATGCCGTCCACCTCTCTGCTTCTGGAAGCAAAAATAAAACTTCTTTTATTTGCTTCCCAAGTGACTCGAACTCAGGCCCAACACCCTTGCATGTGGCGCCATTTCCAGAGGCCCTAAGTGGCATCTCCAGGCCACTTTTCCAAGCCCGTTTGTGTGTCAAATTCCTCCTACTAATTTTCTTAAGGCCACCTTGCCTTAATTTCCTCTTTTTAAACCTTAAAACTTGACATTTCTCTACATTTCCAAGTTTCCAAAAATTTTCGTTTGCCTCCTTTAAACTTAACATTTCCTTACATTTCCAAGTTTCCAGAAATGTTCACTTTCCTCTTTTGAATCATTTCCAAATCATTTCCTTACCTTTCTTAGTTTCCAAAAAGGTTCACTTTCCTCTTTTAAACTTAACATTTCCATACATTTCCAGGTTTCCAAAAATGTTCAAAACATATTCATAACACATAAGACATGTCATTTCTTACAATTAAACCGAAAATGCGTAGGCCCTTTTCAGGATGTTACACCTCTCTTTTGATTTTATTTTAATTGACATTATACATCTTTGTACATTGAGGGCAATGTACATCTTAAGTGTGGGGGGTGAATATTTATTTGAAGAAAGTGCCTAACTTTTTGCATTATTCTCAAATCTGACCTAACTTTCTTCATTATTCTTAAATCCCTGAATTTAGTCTTGTTTTTAAGTAATTTCCTCATATTACTAATTAGGATGAAATTTCTGATGGTTTATGATTTTTATTGACATGTTTTTTATTAAGTCATAGTTAATTGTGCATTGATGATTTATTTAGAAGAATATTAGAGAATCAAGCATGATAAGTCTATTTTTTCAGAATTAAAATCTTTGCTAGGTTGTTGAGCTAAATCTGAATATTATCTTGAAGTTTGAAATTTACAAGGTTGATGTCAAAACACCCATAATTTATGTGAGACTTTGAGCCTATTAGAGCATATATCCTTTTCCATGCTCACTTTATTGATTATGAGTGTGTCAACTATGAACTGTTATTCTAGAACTTGCCTCGATTATACATGTTGAGACCACACCTATGATTTGATATACAGAGATGATAAAGGCACCTAGGAATTAACCCACTTACTCCACTAAACAGCCTACCTCCATAAATTAACCCCTAGTGAACCCCGTTTAATCTTAACAACCCTTTTTATTGACTCATATTAACCCAAAACCCCTTTGTATTTGTTATCACCATTCCTTTTGACTACCCTTTGATCGAGATATGATTTGATTAAGTTACCTAATTAAATTAGTTCATTAGTTGAATTCATCTTTTATGATTCGTTCTTAAAAAAAATCGAAGTATATTCAGTATTAGTGGTGAGCTTATACAGTTAAAGTCTATTTTTCGAAAGAAAAGCTCGTATTAGTAGGATTATTACTTTTCAGTTAATGTAAATATTATCTCAGTATTTTCTAGTTAGGTAATTTGTCAAATCAATCTTGATTCTAACCTTCTAATTCAGCCTATATCCATACCCTTAACCGAAGCCCCGTTACAACCCTATAAAAGGCTTTTTGATTTGTGTATCATCTCATATTATAGTGGTGGAAATTTGATTTTTAGACAAGCCTATGGGATTAACTTTTCAGGTTTGACTTTTGAGTGCTTAATTTTGAACCTTAAACACCTCGAGTGATTTGAGTGAATCTTTAGTGAGGATGTCAATCCTTTTCAATTTTGAATCAAAGGTAATTATTTAGATAAAGGGAGACACCTACGTTTTTGTGCTACAAATGTATGACTTTGACTGTTTGAATCTTTAAGACTCTTCGAGTTAGATTATCCATGTATAAATTATCTATGAATTATGATGAGACATTGTTGATAGGAATTATGAATTATGGAAAGTTCGTTTTAATTGTAAGTTGAGAATTTTGCTTGAGGATAAGCAAAAGCTTAAGTGTGGGGGTATTTGATAAACCATAAAAGTAACATATTTTAACCCCATATTTAGTATGCTTTTGGATGATTTAAGCCTTGATTTATGTAAAAAGGTGCTATTAATCCTTTCTTTTCATGCCTTATACCCAGGAAAACACCCGAGGATGAAAAGAACATAAAACGGGCCCAAAACAGAGTAAATGGGCCATATCACAAAATCGACATGACCTGGACTTAAGCCTACACGGCAGTGCCGCATTGATCATCTAGAACACGGCCTTAACCCCGATTCACACGGTCGTGCCTCATTAAAGAAGTTCGAACATGGCTTTAAGACTAGTCACACGGGCGTGTGGCATGGCCGTGTCCCTGTCGTGGCAAAGAGCAATTTCATTCGGATTTGGATACTTTGGGGCAAAGAAACACATTCCAAGAGCCTATATAAACCCCCTAAGTGTTAGTTGAAAAGGGGGCGATTAGCTAGGCGAAGGAGCCAAACTGAAAAGGTCAGAGTTGTGGGAATCACTCGAAGATAGCCAGTTGATCCATCTCTAGAAGCCGGAATTCTACTCAAGACGGCGGATCTCTTCTTCAATTCCTTTAGGGAGTTTTAGGGATTTCTTATGTTTTGTTTTATCTTTTCTTCTGAGATGTTTTCTTTATTTAATATGAACTAAACCCTTCAGATACTGGAAGGGGATGAAATCTAGATGAATCTTGTTATTATTTTCTGAACTATAAGATAAATACTTGATTTGTTCTTAATTATGTGCGCTTAATTCTTGTGTTAATGTTTCTGGGATATTAATTCAAGTCAGATGTTCTTAGGTGGAGGAGCAAAAGTCTTTGCTTAAGAATAGATCTAGCATAATTAAAGCGGAGTCGTTCGCGCGCCTAGAGATAGGGTGACGAGATTTTGCCGGATTAGGGTGAAACCTAATATGGGAATCCATAGATTGATTTACTGCTATTCTAGGGGGTTATTAATTAGAAAGAGATTTCAATTAATTAACCTAAGGTTAGACATTATTCGCCGTGAGAGAGGGTTTAATATAACTTAGGGAATCCTACGGATCAAGTCAAGTGAATAAATCGTATGGTTCAGGGTTAAATAACAAGTGAAGTCTAGGTGGATTCTGCTTGAGGGTATCGTCTTGATCAACTGATTTTTTCCTCAAGTTATTTCCCAATTCATTCTTTTTGTCTTTGCATCTTTAGCTTAGTAGTAGTTAGATTAGATTTAAACAACTTCACTTATTTTAGGCTAGATAATAAAAAGAAGGTTAGTATTAGTACTTTTAGTTCCTTTGGGTTCGACAATCCGGTCTTGCCTAAGCTATACTACTATTCGATAGGTACACTTGCCTTTAATCGTTGTCAGAGTTAGTTTGCAGGTTCGATCATTCTCTTTATAAATTTTAAGACTCTGATTCCAGCGATCAATGCATTCCGACTTGCATTCAGCTGGTAAGATAAAATGTTTGATATAATTAAGAACTATTTTTTATATTTTATTATTTTAAGCTTTAGATTATTATTATTTGATGATATTCTTATAAAGTATGCTTAGATTATTTTCACAATCCTCAATTTCAATTTTGGGTAGAGCATTTTGAGAATGTACTAATAGAAACAGTAGAAGGTACACGATCAGTAATTGAAAGATTAGAACCTTCTCTTGATACTCAAGTCAGAATGGTTAATCAGGTTAGATTCAAGTGCTATTATTTGTAACTTAGTTACATAATTTGAAATATAATTTTTTTTACTCTATCTTTTATTTATACAGTTGTTACTATTTAGAGATAAACATGAGACATTCGGTACTCCACAAGTACAAAGAGCTTGGAAGCAAATGAATCTAAGTAAATAGTTAATTAAATTATTTAATTTAATTTATATTATTTAATTATATTGTACATTTTGAAGTAATTTTGGAATTTAAATAATATTATGCAGCTGAGAGGTGGATAATATACGGCACATGTGTTCCCGAATTACAAAAATTAGCAATTAAAGTGCTTAGTCAAACAACTTCTACGTCAAACTGCGAACGAAATTGGAGCACATTTAGTTATATTCACACCAAGGCAAGAAATAGGTTGAAGTATAAAAAACTTGAGAAACTAGTGTTTACCTATTATAATATGAGGCTTCAGATAAGGCATCAAAAAAGAATGAGCATTGATGATATAAACACTAGTTTTAATCCTATCTACCTTGATCATATCTTTGAAGATGTTAATCCACTATCAGAATGGCTTCATGAGAAAGAGAATTCATTGTTAGATGGAGAAAATGTTTTTATGTTACTTGTGGATACCTCTGATGATGAAATGGATGTTAATCAATCTCAACAACAAAATTTGTCTCATTCAAGTTCTAGTGCAACACAAAGTCAGAGTGATGATGGACTCGATTATGGTGGTCTAAGTCCAATTGATGAGGATGATGGACATAGTGGTGATAGAGGTGAAATTAGGTCTTCTAGTCAGTATGGAGGAGAATATGGGTTTGGTACCACTAGCGGCATTTCGGTGATAGATCAGAGTTTGATAGAAATATGTTTCCTAAACCTAGGAGAGATAGAAGTGAACCTAGAGCTCCATCAAAAGGAAAAGGCAAGAAGCATACTTTTGTAGGTTCTTCATCTGGTAGGAGATCGAGTTCTAGTTACCTTGGGTATAGTGATTCATCTACTAACACTCAAAGTTTTTATCTACCAAAATAACCTTCATATTTTCAACCTTCACATGGTTATCCACAACCATATGGTTATTATCCACTATTTCCTAATTACGGTGTGCCATACCAGCCTCAAATGCATCATTCACTACCAATGTATCCCCCACCTCTCATGTATCCTCCTCCTCAAATATATCCTCCATACCAATTATATGAAAACCAAGGTAAAAATGTTACTTTTTTGGATATATTTTTGGACAAAGGCTAAGAGAATCAAGTCAAGAAAGCTCTCAAAGTGAAGGTGAAAGATCTGATCCTCCTCGTCATTCCACTAATTGGCGAAAACTAAATCGTACCACTACCACTACTTGTAAGGTATATTTTTTTAAAGGAAAATTTTGTTAATGTTTTTAATTTTGATGATATTAAAACATTTAAAATATATCTCTAGATAAATGAATGGAGTATATTTTATGAAAAGATAATTAAGAATCGAAGCATGTTAAACTATATATGAAAGTAGAATGAGAGTGAGAATAAGTGGTAAGAAATAGGAATAATTAATGAGAATCTATACATTTATCTATTCTTTTTTTTCCTTTTGCAGCATAGAATGTTGATATCTTTATCATCTTCAAAGCTGTCAAGAAATATTGAAGACATCTCCCACTTATGAATTTTCAGTTACTTTATCTATAAAAACTTTCAAACTTATTAAATATGATAATTTTTTAATATTTCATTTTTTTCACTTTGTTATTAGTTATTAGTTTTGTGAATTTTAAAAATTTTCACGATCGCGATACCCACAGTAACCGCAATAGCATTCGTTATGAAACACCCCAAACCCGGCCCACGAGCTTCGACCAGATTTGGTATGTTCCTTAAGAAAAACCGGTTCAAATTCGTTGATTCTTTGAAAATCTTTAAGTAATTTTGGAAAGACGGTTTGGATTGGGCTCAAGTTGGAAACCAATTTATTTTTGAATAAGATACTTAAACTTTAGTTTGATAAAATTTCGTAGCATAATAACATAATTTAACGTGCATACATAAAATAAAGTTCATACTAAGGCCGTATTACATCAAAACAAACCCAAAATAAATTAAAGTGCTTAAATTAGAATAAAATGTCTAAATAAAAATTTTCTTGCTGAGCATGGCCACCACTAAGCTCCTGCCGACCCGGTCCTTTACTGATCATCACCTGAAAAATGTTATTCCCACAACGGGGTGAGTCAACGGACTCAATGTGTACACAAACACTAGGTCCAAATAGATTCAAGCATATCAAGTCATACACTTTCATATCAAAATATACAATTAATGATGCATTCCCAAGCCCAAGCCTAATTACCAACCGCTACACATCATCCGTACCAACCGGCACACTGTGGGGACTACTAAGTCAACCCTCCATCCGCTACACACCATCGAAGGCAGTCGCTGCAGTCGACGTGCTCATCGCCCTTATAAAATTCGTGGCATAGCCACCAGATTAAATAATTGTGACCGAAGTCACCACATTCAGATATCGTGGTCTTAGATCACCACATTCACTTCCCCTTTTTCATATAACCCGAATGCCCCATTTCACACCTATCATGCATATCATGCCTTAATTCACATTCTTATCACTTTTCACATGTTAAATATAACATATATTCATAATCCTAGTAGGAGTAGGAAACATACCTTAGTACTTTGTACCATAGCATGGTAACTTAACCATATTTTTCACATTCTTATAAACACTTATATATTAAAACATAACCTTAAATCGATTAGGATTTTAGTGTGGGGTACACACCTGATTTATTTAAAGCTTTTAATCCAAGTCCCGAAAATCCGATCTAAAACCTTAGATCTTAAACTTCTTGCTGCCGATTTGATTATTAGTCAAATCCCAAAAATCTGTGACCTTCCTTCAATCGGCAATTGTTAAATCACTTAACTTGATTAGTTCCGGCTTTCGAATAAATATGAACTGGATCTAAAACACCAAATATAGCCTTGCCCGATTGTACCTATGTACTTTACCTTGTGATTTGAAATCCCGAAAGATCTTCCCATGTTTCGGCCAAGAACAGTAATGGGTTAGATGCTATCTTTGATTAATCTAAAATAAAGAGAGGAACAATATCAGTTAATCCTTACCCTAAATAATGAATTCGTTGGAACCCTTGCTTGAACCCTTAGCAATGTTCAGCTATGGTCTTGATGTGCATCACAATTTCGACTATCACTTTCATTGACAAGGGCATTCGGTTAACATCAACTCAAAAGAAAGAGAGCTTGGATAAGAGATGTTGGTTCGGCCAAGAACAATTAGAGAAAGAAGAAAAGAAGAGTTTGAAGAACTTTGGCAATAGTGACAAGGGAGAATTCGGCTTCAATGAAAAGGGAGGAAAAAGAGAACCCTTTTGACTTAGATTTCGGCAATAGGGACAAAAGATGAACAAATAATTTTGGCACTTAATCCCCCACTACATAGCCGAAATTATCAATTCAAGGAGCCCTTAGTTGGCCACTTATCTTTACTTATCTTAATCATAAAAAAAATAATAAAATATAAATATATATATATATAAACACCACTATCCTTTATGGCCGTTTATGCTAAACTAATTCCCACAAAGCATGCAACCAAATTTTAGGCAATAGCAGCCACTTTAATACTTTATTCTTCACGGTGGAGCTAGGGGCAAACAATAAAACATTCTTTATGTTTTATCCTTGAAGAGCTCAAGAATGTGGCTGAATGTTTTTCTCAAAATAATCAGCCCATTAACACCTTAATAACATAAAATAATCCATGTTGCCGTCCCCCCCTCATGCTCCAATTAATTTAATTATTAGCATGCACTTGTATTATTTTATGCTATCATACCTTGTGCCATCTCCCAATTGTTGTTGTTTTATTCAATTCTTGGACTATCCAAACTTCTATCATTCCCATACTATAATATTATATTCACCCATGGCCGTCCAAGTCTAGGCATTTAAAAAAAATATATGGTTTGATTCTTTGTATTATTTAATCTCTCATGCCCTCCTTTAATTTCTAAGGCTTTTTCCTATTTTCTAAAGTTCACAAATTCCATCATACACATTCACAACATACTCAAGTACGCTATTTTATAAAATTAAACATAAATGCATAAGCCTATTTTTCAGGATATTACAGTTCTACCCCCCTTAAATATAATTTCGTCCTCAAAATTACCTGACTGAAATAGGTGAGGGTATTGCTGTCGCATCGCTTCTTCTGGCTCCCACGAAGCTTCTTCCGATCCATGATTTCGCCACAATACTTTGACTAGAGGAACTGATTTCCTCCGTAACACTTTCACATCACGTTCTAAAATCTGAATAGGCTCTTCCTCGTAGGATAGATCTGGACTTAGCTCCACTTCTTCAATCGGTACTACGTAAGATGGATCCAGTCTATATCGACGTAGCATGGAAACATGGAATACGTCGTGCATTTGCTTCAGTTCCGGTGGCAACTCCAACTGATAAGCCACTGGTCCAACTCGCTTCAGAACCTTATAGGGGCCTATAAACCTTGGACTTAACTTCCCTTTGCGACCAAATCTCATTACCTTCTTCCAAGGCGAAACTTTAAGAAACACTTGATCTCCCACATCAAATTCTATTTCCTTCCGCTTGAGATCTGCGTATGACTTTTGTCTATCAGATGCTTCCTTCAACCGTGCCCGAATTATTTCAACTTTTTCCTCGAATTCTGCCACTAACTCTGGACCCAAAACTCGACGTTCCCCTAAGTCCGTCCAACACGTAGGTGTTCGACACTTCCGTCCATACGGTGCTTCATACGGTGCCATCCGTATACTGGCCTGATAGCTGTTGTTGTAGGCAAACTCCGCTAAAGGCAAATAGTCTTCCCAACTTCCTCTGAAGTCTATCACACAGCCTCTCAACATATCCTCCAACACTTGAATTACTCGTTCAGATTGCCCATCAGACTGTGGATGAAAAGCCGTAGTGAAATCCAATTTAGTACCTAACGCCTGATGTAGCTCTTTCCAAAATCGAGAAGTAAACCTTGGGTCCCTATCTGAGATTATCGATACCGGAACACCATGCAACCTTACAATTTTCGCCACATATAACTTTGCCAACTTTTGCAAGGAATAGTCAACCCGCACTGGAATGAAGTGCGCGGACTTTGTCAAACGGTCCACTATAACCCATACCGAGTCCTTCTTAGTAGGCGTAAGGGGAAGCCCACTAACGAAGTCCATGGTGATTCGTTCCCACTTCCACTGCGGAATCATTATCGGTTGAAGTAATCCTGACGGAACTTGGTGTTCAGCCTTAACTTGTTGACACGTCAAGCACTTGCCAACAAATTCAGTAACTTCTCTCTTAAGTCCAGGCCACCAAAACTATTCTCTTAAATCTCGGTACAACTTAGTGCCTCCAGGATGCATAGCATAAGGGCTACTATGCGATTCCTGAAGAATCCTTTGTCTTAGATCCTTGTCCTTAGGCATACAAATCTTACCCTTGAAACACAACAATCCATCGCCATTGATGCCATAATCTTCCAACTCTCCATTCTGTACTTGCTGTAGCTTAGCTCTCAGATCCTCATCAGCCAGCTGTCCCTCTTTCACTTCATTCAACCACGTCGGCTTAACTTGCAGCTCTGCCAGCAGACTTCCATCATCATATAAACTCAGATGTGCGAACATTGCCCTCAGATCCGACACGACCTTCCGACTTAGAGCATCCGCCACTACATTCGCCTTACCCGGATGATACTCTATCGAACAATCGTAATCCTTCAGCAATTCCACCCACCTTCGCTGTCTCAATTTTAACTCCTTCTGAGTCAACAAGTACTTAAGACTCTTGTGGTCTGTGTAGATTACCGACTTTTCTCCATAAAGATAGTGCCTCCACACCTTAAGAGCAAAGACCACTGCCGCCAATTCTAAATCGTGAGTTGGGTAGTTAACCTCATGTGGCCTCAGTTGCCGAGACGCATAAGCGACTACTTTCCCATCTTGCATCAGAACAAATCCCAATCCCGTATGAGAAGCGTCATAATACACCGTGAAATCCTTTCCTGCCTCCGGCTGAATCAAAACCGGAGCTTCAGTCAAAACTTTCTTAAGCTTCTCAAAACTCTCATGTTGCTTATCCATCCATACGAAAGGTACTTCCTTTCTCAACAACTTCGTTAGAGGTGCGGCTATTGATGAGAACCTGTCTACGAATCTTCTGTAGTAGCCTGCCAATCCCAAGAAACTGCGGACCTCAGCCACCGACCTAGGTGGTTTCCATTTCAACACCGCGTCAATCTTCCTCGGATCCACCCTTATTCCTTCTGCAGACACCACATGTCCTAAAAACGCAACCTCCTTAAGCCAAAATTCACACTTGCTGAATTTGGCATATAGCTTCTTCTCCCTTAACACTTGCAACACCATCCGGAGATGCTCATCATGATCCTCCTCCGACTTGGAGTACACCAGGATGTCATCGATGAACACAACGACGAATCGATCCAAGTAGGGTTGGAAAACCCGATTCATCATATCCATGAACGCGGCTGGGTCGTTCGTCAATCCAAACGGCATTACTACAAACTCATAATGGCCGTATCTTGTCCTAAAAGCTGTCTTATGGATGTCCGCCTCCTTCACCTTCAACTGATGATACCCAGACCTTAGATCTATCTTCGAGAATACTGCTGCCCCCTTAAGCTGATCGAACAAGTCATCAATCCTCGGCAAAGGGTACTTGTTCTTGATGGTCAACTTATTCAACTGACGGTAATCTATGCACATACGCATAGTTCTGTCCTTCTTCTTTACAAACAAGACCGGTGCTCCCCATGGAGACACACTGGGTCGGATAAACCCACGATCAAGTAACTCTTGAATTTGAGCCTTGAGCTCAACCAAATTCTTTGGCGCCATTCTATACGGAGCAATTGACACAGGAGTTGTACCAAGTAGCAAGTCAATTCCAAACTCCACCTCCCTATCCGGGGGTATTCTAGGTAATTCCTCTGGAAAGACATCCACAAAGTCCTTTACTGTTCGTACTCCACTAACACCTTCTTCTTTCGCATCCAATGCACTAACAAAGGCCAAGAACGCCTTACATCCTTTCTGAACCATCTTATCAGCTTTTAATGCTGAAACTACGTTAGACAAGTAGTTTCTTCTTTCCCCTATCATAACTACCGCCTCATCCTCTGGCGTTCTTAACTCCATTCTCTTACCTGCACAATCCAAAATAGCCTGATAGTTTACTAGCCAGTCCATTCCAAGTATGAGATCGAACTCTCCGAAGGGAAGTTCCATCAAGTTGGCAGAAAATACTACGCCTTGGATTTCTAGTGGTACACTTCGGAAGATCTTATTCACCACTACAGTTTGACCTAGTGGGCTTACTACAGTCATCTCCCTATCAGAAAGTTCAGAGGCTATGTCTAGAGTCTCAACTACTCTACATGCAACATACGAATGGGTCGAGCCCACATCAATCAGAGCAAAATAGGGCTTGCCAAAAATAAGGAAAGTACCGGTTATGACGTCCGGCGCGTCTCCATCTTCCTTCCGGTGAACTGCATAAACCAAACCCGGTTGCCTTGCCTCAGTATTATTATTTGCACCTCTGCCAGGGGTTCCACGTCCTCTACCAGTGCCATTACCTCGGCCATTCGGACCACGACCTTGCTGAGGTTGCTGTCCACCTCTACCAGCCTGATTAACATTCTGAGTTACTGGTTGATTCCCATCCGGCCTCTTAGGACAATCCTTAATCATATGGTCCTTGGACCCACACTTAAAGCATCCTCCAGTCTTTTTCCAACACTCTCCTAAGTGTTTCTTCCCACACTGATCACAAGTACGATATTGCCCTCCAATACCAGCTTGCTGATCTCGCGGCCCATCAACTCTAGGCCTTTTCTGAACATTCCCAGATGATCCTGACGACTTAAATCCTCTCTTCTGCTTATTCCGATCAGAGTGCTGCCTTACAGAGTCCTTAATCCCTTCAGCTATCTTAGCCTTCTCTACTAACGCAGAAAACTCCCGCTCTTGATGTGGAGCGACCAACAACCTCAGGTCATCTCTTAGTCCGTCCTCAAACCGGACACACCGCTCATGCTCATTAGCCACTACTCCACGAGCATACCGGCTCAGTCTTAGAAATTCAGCTTCATACTCCGCTACGGACTTGTTCCCTTGAACCAGCCCTAGAAAAGCCTTCCTCTGCTCATCAATATACCGTGTACCGACATACTTCTTCTGATATGCCGCTTTAACATATTCCCAAGTAAGATCCTCAGCTGTAGCACCATCCCAAACTGTGAGCCACCATTAGTACGCTTCATCGCGTAGCAGTGCCACCTTTCCTTTCAGTTTTTCCTCAGGGGTCAAATCCAACTCATCCATAATACGCTCGGTCGCCTCCAACCAGTACTCAGCCGTACTGGGTGCCACACCAGATACTCCACGAAACACTTCAGCTCCATTAGCTCGGAGCCGCTCAGGTACAGATTTCCGAGCTCCCATGTTTCCACCCGCGCCAGCCACCATTTCAAGAACTCGCAGCACAGCCTGCGATACAGCATCATCCCCTGTCTGATCTTGCTGCTCAACACCAACAGCTAGAGGTGGTGCTAGCGGTGGTACCTCATTGTCAGACCCTTGACCCGATCTAACGGGTTCTGATTCCGTCATTCTGCCTCTACCGCGTCCACGACGACCACGTCCTCTAGAACTCATATCTAATGTTGTGCTTTAATCTGATTAAGAAATTTTATGAATTAGTCCTTGTTCACTAATTATTCGTGAAGAATTTTATGGAAATAGCTTAATAGAGATTCTTTCGATCATTCAAAGTTTCAAGTTTTCTATCCTAATTCACAGAAAAACATATCCATTCCATAATATCTCCCATACACATTCACTCTTCGGACATTTCTGTCCGTTCCTATCCCAGGGGTATTTTCGTCATTTGTCCTACAGGGGTATTTTGGTAAATAATCGGGGTCAATTTGAAAATTTACAAAAGTCACTTCGAAATTTTCCAAACTCATGGGTATTTTGTAAGAAAAATTTTCCAAATCACAGGTATGGCCAAATTTTCGAAAAGCAGGGTCATTTTGGTAATTTTGGTAAACCAGGGGTAATTTCGTAATTTTCCAAATCAGGGTATTTTGGACTTTCGCAAAAATAGGATTTTTAAATACTTTTACAAAATAAGGAAATTTTATTGAAATCGGGGGTGATATGGTAGATTCTGAAACCAAGGGCATTTTCGTAATTTTACAAATAGGGGTATTTTAGTAATTCTCATAAATCAAAAAATATTTCAGAAAAATTTTATGGAATAGCTTTTATAAATCAAAAGGGTAATTTAGTAATTTTGAAACTAGGGTTTCCATAAAAATACGGCTAGTCCCTTTCGGGTTTTAGTTAGGGGTTTAGCCTATGAATAAGTCTTCTTGGTTAGGGTGAACCGAAGCTACGCACCAGGTAGAATTCGAGTGGAGAGGAGTTGAGGCACGCGAACTGCTTAAATACCAAGCTCCCACTGAATACCAATCCTAGACATGCGCACAATGGTTGCCACACCCTAGCTCGGTGACTTAATCACAGGTTTGTTTCATTAGGCATTTAAGTCTTATGTAATTGTTGGGGTAACTAGTCCTAGGGTTCAAGTACCTATCATACTATTCTACGTTCTATTCTATTTCTACCCTTCTACACATCATAATATAAATCACACAAAGGATAGGGGTACTTACTTGGTGGACTTCGGGTCGGAGACTTAGGTGCCGTGCCAGAAAACCTGCTTAAAACTTTCTAAAAATTCATTTGGGCCTTAACCCAAGGCTGAGAGTTTAAAACCTGGCTCTGATACCAAGCTGAAACACCCCAAACCCGGCCCACGAGCTTCGACCAGATTTGGTATGTTCCTTAAGAAAAACCGGTTCAAATTCGTTGATTCTTTGAAAATCTTTAAGTAATTTTGGAAAGACGGTTTGGATTGGGCTCAAGATGGAAACCAGTTTATTTTTGAATAAGATACTTAAACTTTAGTTTGATAAAATTTCGTAGCATAATAACATAATTTAACGTGCATACATAAAATAAAGTTCATACTAAGGCCGTATTACATCAAAACAAACCCAAAATAAATTAAATTGCTTAAATGAGAATAAAATGTCTAAATAAAAATTTTCTTGCTGAGCATGGCCACCACTAAGCTCCTGCCGACCCGGTCCTTTACTGATCATCACCTGAAAAATGTTATTCCCACAACGGGGTGAGTCAACGGACTCAATGTGTACACAAACACTAGGTCCAAATAGATTCAAGCATATCAAGTCATACACATTCATATCAAAATATACAATTAATGATGCATTCCCAAGCCCAAGCCTAATTACCAACCGCTACACATCACCCGTACCAACCGGCACACCGTGGGGACTACTAAGTCAACCCTCCATCCGCTACACACCATCGAAGGCAGTCGCTGCAGTCGACGTGCTCATCGCCCTTATAAAATTCGTGGCATAGCCACCAGATTAAATAATTGTGACCGAAGTCACCACATTCAGATATCGTGTTCTTAGATCACCACATTCACTTCCCCTTTTTCATATAACCCGAATGCCCCATTTCACACCCATCATGCATATCATGCCTTAATTCACATTCTTATCGCTTTTCACATGTTAAATATAACATATATTCATAATCCTAGTAGGAGTAGGAAACATACCTTAGTACTTTGTACCATAGCATGGTAACTTAACCATATTTTTCACATTCTTATAAACACTTATATATTAGAACATAACCTTAAATCGTTTAGGATTTTAGTGTGGGGTACACACCTGATTTATTTAAAGCTTTTAATCCAAGTCCCAAAAATCCGATCTAAAACCTTAGATCTTAAACTTCTTGCTGCCGATTTGATTTTAGTCAAATCCCAAAAATCTGTGACCTTCCTTCAATCGGTAATTGTTAAATCACTTAACTTGATTAGTTCCGGCTTTCGAATAAATATGAACCGGATCTAAAACACCAAATATAGCCTTGCCCGATTGTACCTATGTACTTTACCTTGTGATTTGAAATCCTGAAAGATCTTCCCATGTTTCGGCCAAGAACAGTAATGGGTTAGATGCTATCTTTGATTAATCTAAAATAAAGAGAGGAACAATATCAGTTAATCCTTACCCTAAATAATGAATTTGTTGGAACCTTTGCTTGAACCCTTAGCAATGTTCAGCTATGGTCTTGATGTGCATCACAATTTCGACTATCACTTTCATTGACAAGGGCATTCGGTTAACATCAACTCAAAAGAAAGAGAGCTTGGATAAGAGATGTAGGTTCGGCCAAGAACAATTAGAGAAAGAAGAAAAGAAGAGTTTGAAGAACTTTGGCAATAGTGACAAGGGAGAATTCGGCTTCAATGAAAAGGGAGGAAAAAGAGAACCCTTTTGACTTAGATTTCGGCAATAGGGACAAAAGATGAATAAATAATTTTGGCACTTAATCCCCCACTACATAGCCGAAATTATCAATTCAAGGAGCCCTTAGTTGGCCACTTATCTTTACTTATCTTATTCATAAAAAAAATAATAAAATATAAATATATATATATATATATATAAACACCACTTTCCTTTATGGCCGTTTATGCTAAACTAATTCCCACAAAGCATGCAACCAAATTTTAGGCAATAGCAGCCACTTTAATACTTTATTCTTCACGGTGGAGCTAGGGACAAACAATAAAACATTCTTTATGTTTTATCCTTGAAGAGCTCAAGAATGTGGCTGAATGTTTTTCTCAAAATAATCAGCCCATTAACACCTTAATAACATAAAATAATCCATGTTGCCGTCCCCCCCTCATGCTCCAATTAACTTAATTATTAGCATGCACTTGTATTATTTTATGCTATCATACCTTGTGCCATCTCCCAATTGTTGTTGTTTTATTCAATTCTTGGACTATCCAAACTTCCATCATTCCCATACTATAATATTATATTCACCCATGGCCGTCCAAGTCTAGGCATTTAAAAAAAAATATGGTTTGATTCTTTATATTATTTAATCTCTCATGCCCTCCTTTAATTTCTAAGGCTTTCTCCTATTTTCTAAAGTTCACAAATTCCATCATACACATTCACAACATACTCAAGTACGCTATTTTATAAAATTAAACATAAATGCATAAGCCCATTTTTCAGGATATTACACGTTATGTCCGCAATCACGATAAACACAACAAGACTGAAAACGCGACTGCGGCCGCTACCGCAATTTAAATCCCTGGTTGGTATTGATGGTCTTCATGCTCATTTTTTCCAATCTCAATGGAATACAATGGGAATATTGGTTATTTGTATGATTAAGGGACTCTTTCAGGGTGAGCAACTTGATTTGATGCTTAACAAAACATTGCTTGTGGTTATTCTTAAAGTGGACTCTTTTGAGAATTTCAAGTAGTTTTGTCCAACCAGCTTGTGTACTGTTTTGTATAAAAGAATTACAAAAGTAATTGTTAATAAACTCAGAGGAATTATACAACGTTTGATTGGATTGAATCAAGTCATTTTTATTCAGGGAAAACATATTACTAATAACATTTTAGTGGCTCAACAGGTTATCTATTCTATGCAGGTCAAGAAAAGGAAGCTAGGGTGGATGAAAATCAAGATTGATATGGAAAAAGCGTATGATTGTATGTGATGGGATTTGTTTTTGTAGAAATTCATTGTGCAATGTTGATATTCCTTCTAGATTGATTTCTGTGATTTTGCGGTGTGTTTCAACATGTACAATGCAAGTGCTCTAGAATGGTAGTTTGACTGAGGAGTTTCGACCTACCCACGATTTACATTAGGATGACTTGCTTTCTTTGTATCTCTTTTTCTTTGGGATAAAGTGGTTGTGCCTTAGAATCTAGCAAGAGGTTACTGAAGGCTAATTTTTGCAAATTATATCGCACATATTTGGGCAATAGGTTAGCCATTCTCGATTTGGGCAAATTATATCGCACTTATTTTTGCTGATGACTTGATTTTATTCTACAAGGCTAATTTGAATCTTACAGTGGTTGTAGAAAAGGGTCTTAAAGTAAATCTTGT
Organism: Gossypium australe; assembly: GCA_005393395.2. NCBI lineage: Eukaryota > Viridiplantae > Streptophyta > Magnoliopsida > Malvales > Malvaceae > Gossypium > Gossypium australe. Next base: position 70,798,683 of record CM016615.1, read on the forward strand.
CATCATTTACGGTATAAAATTAATGCAACTGAATCTTATGTGTTCTTTTATCTGAATATAGATAGATACATGGATGCAAATATTGTCAGTTGGTTGGGATTTCGCATGACATCAGATTTGGGACCCTATCTTGGGCTTTCTCTTCTCCACCAACAAGTTACATCATCTACATTTTAGTTTGTGAATGAAAAGGTTAGACAGAAGCTTAATGGATGGGATACTAAGCTCTTATATTTGGTTGGCAGAGTAACTTTGGCTTGTTCAATTATTCTTTCTATTCCAAATTATTTTATGCAGACAGTTATGCTTCCAATTAGTGTTTGTCATAAAATCAAGAAACTTGCTCGAAGATTTATTTGGTGGGGAGGGAAGTGAAGGTGTTCACTGTATTTTTCTTGTAAGTTGGATGGACTGTTGCCAACCTATCAAGAATGGTGGATTGGGACTGAGATAATTATTGAAGCTTACTAAATCATTCCTCTTGAAATTGGGATTCAAGTTCCTTACTAAAGGTAATTTTTTTGGGGTTCAAGTTTTGCGTGATAAGTATTGGTTAGAGAGGGTTTTCCAAACATTATCATTAGAAGTTAATGTTCTTTTATTAGGCGTTCTCTTTCAAAAATTTGGCAGACACTTCGTGATAACTTGTTTTGGAGGACTGGGAACGGTCATTCAGTGCATTTTTAGGTTGATCATTGGGTTCCAGGGGTTAGCACATTACATGAACACAACCATTCCTCATTTGAGCCGGATTCTGATCTTTTTGTTAAAAACATAGTGATCAATTAGGGAACTTAGGATTCTTTGAAATTAATGAGATATTTGGATGGTAATATGGTAGCTTATATTTTGAGTATATGACCTCCATCTTGTCACTGTCAAATTTGAGACTTGTCATTGTCAAAAATGCATGTTGGTCCTTAGTTAACAATTTGTGGCCAATAAAGAATAGGTTTTGGAGGGTCATTTGAAAGTATAAGAATCCCCAATGTGACAGACAGTATCTTTGACTAGTATTAAAAGGTAACTTTTTACTAATGAGGAGTTGTAAAAAGAAACTGTTAGAATTGAGTGACTCGAATCCTTATTTAAATAAAATACAGTGGTAAAATAAAAAGTAAAATCCATATAGAACTACACTTCTTTTATTTTATTTTAGAATAAGGTTTTTTAAACCTTATTAAACTCCATCTATTTAATATTGATTAGAATAAGGTGTTTCAATCTTACTACACTCCTATTAGAATATGATTTTACGAGCCTATAAATAAGCATAGTCTACTCATCTTGTAATCATTTTGAATTTGACATAGTGAATTTTCTTCTCCTCTGCCCGTGGTTTTTTTCCCGAAAAGGTTTCTACGTAAAAATTTGTGTGTTCTTCATTTTTATTTTCTTTTTCTTTTCGATATATTGTCATTGCCGACATTCTATTTTTACAAATTAGTATTCGAGCTTCCGGGTTGTTCATCTCAATCACGGTAATGGAGTTTTTGAAGAATGAAATTCTGTTGTTGGATCGCAACATCAGATTCGCATTGTGGTAGATAAAGATACAGGCAGTTCTTGCACAGATGGACTTAAAGGAAGCCTTGCTAGGGGTAGATAAGATGCCTTCGACATTGATGGAGGAAGAGAAAAAGTGCAAGGATCGAAAGGCATTAACACAGTTACATTTGCATTTGTCTAACAAAATTTTGCATGATGTGATGAAGGAGAAGACCGCCACTGGATTATAGAAGAGGTCGGAACAAATATGTATGTCGAAAACTCTAACCAGCAAGCTGTATATGAAGCAGCGTTATTATGCTCATCGTTTTGAGGAATGTGCATCTGTGCACGAACACTTAACAGTGTTTAAAGAAATTCTCTCAAACTTGGAGGCCATAGAGGTTTAGTATGGTAAGAAAGATCTAGGGTTGATTCTACTTTGTTCGTTTCCCCCATCTTATTAAACCTTTAGAAACACGATTTTATATAGCCGTGAGTCTCTCACAGTTGATGAGGTTTATGATTCTTTGACCTTGTATGATAATATAAAGCATCTTGTGGTTAAAATTGACTATCAGAGAGAGGGTTTCATTGTTCATGGGAAACAAGATCGGGATGCTGATGATGATCGTGGAAGGACATAAGAACAGAATTCTCATGGTAAATCTAAGGGTAGATCGAAGTCTTCAAATAGAGGTAAAACTTGTAACTTATGTAAGAAGAAAGGGCACATTAAATCTGAGTGATATAAGCTATAGAACAAGATCAAAAGGGAGGCTACGAATCAAAAGGGAAAACAACCAAAAAATTTCAGTGAAGTTGATGTTGTAGAAGACTACAACGATGGTGAACTTCTAGTCACTTCTGTCAACAATTCTAAAGTGAGCGAGGAGTGGGTCCTTGATTCCGGCTACACCTTCCACATGAGTCCAAATTGGGATTGGTTTACAACTTACGGAACAGTTTCTGAAGGTGTTGTTTTGATGGGAAATAATACTTTTTGTAAAATCGTAGGTGTTGGAACAATTAAAGTTAAGGTGTTTGATGGAGTTGTCAGAACACTTAGTGACACATGTTCTAGAATTGAATAGAAACTTAATTTCGTTGAGTACTCTTGATTCAAAAGGGTACAAATACACAGTTGAAAGTGGGGTTTTGAAGATTTCCAAAGCTACCCTCGTTGTGATGAAAGGGCAGGACTGCCAAGTTATATGTTCTGCAGGGTTCTACTGTTACTGGTGATGCAGCTGTCGCTTCCTCTCCCTTGTCAGATGATGATATTGCTAAACTTTTTAATATGCATTTAAGGCATATGAGTGAGAATGTCATGGCAGAATTGAGCAAAATATGACTTCTTGATAGGCAAGGAATTTGCAAACTGAAGTTCTGTGAGCACTGCGTTTTGGGAAGCAAAAGAGAGTTCGATTCACAAGAGGAATCCATAACATGAAGGGAACGTTGGAGTATATTCATTTTGATCTGTGGGGGCCATCCAAAGTGCCTTCGAGAGGTGGAGCTAATTATATGCTAACTTTTATTAATGATTTTTCTAGAAAAGTTTGAGCATTCTTTTTGAAGTAGAAAAGCGATGTGTTTTCCGCATTTAAGTCTTGGAAAACTATGATTGGAAAACAAACGAAAAAACAAATACAATACCTCAACACAGACAATGGCTTAGAGTTCTGTTTTGATGAGTTTAATAAACTGTGCAAGTCAAAAGGGATCGTGAGACACTTGACAGTTTGTCATACTCCACAGCCAAACGGTGTTGCAAAACGAATGAACAGAATGATCATGGAGAAGGTTCGATGTATGTTGGCAAATGCCAACTTACCAAAGTCATTTTGGGCCAAAGCAGCCTCTACTGCATGTTTTTTGATCAATCGATCTCCATCAGTTGCCATTGAGAAAAAGACTCCATAGTAGGTATGGTCTGGTAATCTTGCTGACTATTCTAATTTAAAGATCTTTGGGTATCCTGCGTATGCTCGTGTTGATAATGGAAAATTGGAACCGGGATCCATTAAATGTGTTTTTCTTAGTTATAAAACTGGTGTAAAAGGGTATAGGTTATGGTGTCCTGAAAATAGAAAACTTGTGATTAACAGATATTTTGTTTTTTATGAAACTGTTATGCTACCTAACTTATCTCTTAAAGACTCTTCCAATAAAGAAAATCAAAAGCAGGTGGAGCATCAGATTAATCCAGAATCTACAGCAGAGTCGACTCCTCAAGCCAGTACAAAAATTCATATTAGAGTTGCTTCTTCACCACAATACTCTATCGCCAAAAATAGAACTAGAAAAGAAATTAAACCTCTAAAGAAGTATGTCAAGGCTAATCTAGTTGCTTATGCTTTAAATGTGGCTAAAGATATAGATGCAAACCAAGAGCCATCTAATTATTCTGAGGTGGTTTGCTGTGAAGACTCGGAAAAGTGGATGTTTGCTATGCAAAAGGAGATGAAATCACTCCACAAAAACAGAACATGGGATCTTGTGAAACTTCCTAAAGGTAAAAAGGTTGTTCGTTGTAAATGGGTGTTTAAAAAAAAAGGAACTCCAGGAGTTGAAGAACCCATATATAAAGTAAGGCTTGTTGCAAAGGGTTACAGTCAAATTCCAGGAGTGGACTTCATAGATGTGTTCTTCTTGTAACACCCCCTACCTGTATTCGTTGTCGAAATAGGGTACGAGGCATTACCGGAGTTTACGAATTAATTTTAATTCTTTTTTTACTCAATATAGCCCCTTTATATATATATATATATATATATATATATATATATCTAGTCTTTCCTGCAAATTTTAAACCAAGACCAATCTACATCAACCAATCCAATTCAACATATTTTCAAAATAGATTCATGCATATTTATAAGATAATCTCAACACATACCAAAACCAAGGTTTGTTAGCCATACCAATGGCTGACTTTACATTCATTTTATATTAACATTTACTTTATTAGCTTATACATGCCATTGATTTCCAAAATAAAGTTTCTTTATATACCGAAATCTTGGGGTTGATAGTGTGATATGTCTCCGACCAAATCTGATCTTCGAACTCTTAACACTACAAAACAAGGGAAAAGGAAACAGGGTAAGCACTTTGTGCTTAGTAAGCCCATGTAACAAGAATTATACTTACCTAATATTTTCAATACAATGCAATAAACATTCATATATCCATTCAATGCACTATTACCCTAACATGCACAAACTCAACATTCAAGTTAGTCCAATAATTTCCATGTATCAATAATATATACCATGATTGATGAGCTCATCAATACCATGATTTCCATTTCCTTGTTATTTTTCCATATTTATCCCATTGAATTACTCGGAATTTCGATGGATTTTCAGAGGTACACTTTAGTGTACAAATCCGGGTCTGTTAATTCTTATTCATGTGCGCACATTTTCATTTCAGAGAGCACACTGATGCAAACCTCATATTTACAGCAGGATTACCAGTCCAGGCTAAATCCCCTGTAATATAAACTCATAGACTATTGTCGGGATTACCAGTCCAGGCTAAATCCCCTGCAACGACAATTACTCTAATGAGATTGGATTTGAATTACCAGTCCAGGCTAAATTCAGACCCTAATTCGGATTACCCGTCCGGGCTAAATCCATTTTCCACATATTCTTCGGGAGGGCTATATCAGGATAGGATCACCCGTCCGGGATAGATCCTTTTTACCGTCAATTCCTTTTCAGAGATTCATCGAATTTTCCTTTCATTCAACCGAGATTTCTTCCCCTTTTTATCAAATATATCAATGTTTCATCAATTTTCATACAATGAAAATTCAAATTATATTCACATCAGCAAAAATATATTTCAAGTATTTAAAAATATAATTCAAGTTACACGAACTTACCTCGATACTAGTTCGTATACAAAATCTACTAATCCAGGACTCTTTCCTTTCCTTGATCTAGCTTTGTATTTGAGTTTTCCAAATCTAAATAAATAAACTCAATCATCAATTCAATACATTTCATGTTCAAATGTAGCATTCACTATAATTCTATTATTATTTATAGTTTATTCAAAGCTGTCTACTTGAGTCATAGTCACTAAATTATTTTGATCTTGAGCTACAGAACTCCAAATTAATATCCGCTAATTTTACCTGAAACTAGACTCACATATCTTCATACCATAAAACTTCTAGAATTTTTGGTTAAGCCAATAAGTACAATTTATTCTTTAAAATTACCCATGTTCTGCTGTCTAACAGTTCTGACCCTTCTTTACTAAAAATTAATTATCTCTTCATACAGGATTTAGATGATGTTTTTGTTTATTTATCTTGAAAATAGACTCATAAATAATTCTAAACATATAACTTTAAGCCCCTAATTATTTGTATTCAATTTTTTATAATTTTTCAAAGTCAGAACAGAGGAACCCGAATTCATTCTGACCTTGTCTCACAAAATTCATTATATCTCATGATTTACAAATCCATTACTTACACCGTTTCTTCTATGAAAAACTAGACTCAATAATATTTAATTTCATATTTTGTTCATCTTCTAATTCTATTTCTAAAATTTATGGTGATTTTTTCAAAGTTAGTCTACTGCTGTCCAAAACTGTTTTAGTGCAAGTTGTTTATTACCATTTTTCCCCCAAGCTTTTAATAAATAATAATTTCGTCCCAACACAATTAGCCTCTCAATTGAGCTTATTTTTCTCAATTAACACTTTATTATATCACTTTAAATTACTTTATAACCTTTACTAATCAGAATTTCAGTAATAGACTTTAATTCCAAACATTTTCACAATTAGGTCCTAAAAATCAATTACTATTGAAATTACCTAATAAAATCATCTCATAAACAAATTAAAGCTTCAATTTCATTCTATTTCATCATAAGCTTACAGCACTCAACCATGGTGACTTTCAATTTCATCCATGAAATCAAAGACTAATGAATTTAATAGTAGGACCTAATTGTAAAAGTCTTAAAAACACAAAAATTACAAGAAATAGGAAAGGATTAACTTACTTGGTGCAAAAATTATGAAATATCAGCTTATAAAACCCTCTTATGGTGTTTTTGGCTGATGAGAATGAAGAAAAATGAAGCGATTTCTAGATATTCCCAAATTAGTCCTACTTTTATTTAGTAAATTTTGTTATTTTCCCATTTTGCCCTTATTTCAGTATTTCTCCTGATTTTTTTTAGCTTATGCCGCCCAAAATATCTCCTTTGGGCTTATTTGCTCTTTAGATCCCTCCTCATTTGACATATTTAATCCTTCTAGTAACTTTTACACCTTTTTCAATTTAGTCATTTTCATTTAATTATCTGCCCAAACGTTAAAATTTTCTAACGAAATTTTAATACCACATTACTAACCTTTTATAAATATTTATAAAAAATTTTCCTACTCAATTTTATAAGATCAAGGTCTCGATATCTTGTTTTTACCTAATTTCTTCAATAATTCTTTCTTTTCTAACTAACCACTAAATCGGTAAAATTTTTCTATCGATATTTTAATACGATTTTCCTATCATATAAATATTTATGCAAAAATATTAAAATAAATTTCTCTTTAAATCGGATTTGTGGTTACGAAACCATTGTTTCGATAACTTTGAATTTAGGCCGATACAACTCTCCCCCCTTTTAAGGATTTTCGTCCTCGAAAATCTTACCAATAAAGAGGTTTGGATATTGTTTCCTCATTGTCTCCTCCGGTTCCCATGTCGCTTCCTCAATCCCGTGCTTTTGCCACAATACTTTCACCAATTTTTTTTTTTTATTTCTAAGCTCCTTTGTTTCCCGTGCCAATATCTTGACCGATTCTTCACTGTAAGTCATATCTGGTTGAATCTCCACTTCTGTCGGAGAAATAACATGTGAAGGGTATGACCGATATCGTCGTAGCATAGACACATGAAAAACATTATGGATTCTATCAAGTTCCGGTGGCAATGCCAATCGATAAGCGGCCGGTCCAATTCTTTCTATGATCTCATATGGCCCGATAAATCTTGGACTCAATTTACCCTTTCAACCGAATCGGAACTTTCTTCCAAGGAGACACTTTCAGGAATACCTTGTCACCCACTTGAAATTCAATCTCTTTTTGTTTAAGATCGGCATATGATTTTTGATGATTGGAAGCTGCTTTTAAACTATCTCGAATAACTTTTACTTTTTCTTCTGTTTCTCGGAGCAAATCAACCCCATGTATCTTCTTTTCACTGAGCTCTGTCCAATATAACGGTGTTCTACATTCTCTACCATACAAAGCTTCATACGGAGCCATTTTAATACTGGACTGATAACTGTTATTGTAAGCAAATTCAATTAAAGGTAGATACCTCTCCCAATTACCTTCAAACTCTAGTATACAACATCGGAGCATATCTTCCACTACATGAATTACACGCTCAGATTGGCCATCTATCTGATAATGAAATGCAATACCGAAATACAACTGAGTACCCAAGGCTTCTTGCAATTTATCCCAGAAATGAGACATAAATCGGGGATCTCTATCCGATATAATGGAGACAAGCACTCCATGTAGCCTGACAATCTCAGATATGTACAGTTTAGCCAGTTTATCTAAAGAATAATCCATACGTACTGAAATAAAGTGCGCTGACTTTGTCAATCGGTCAACAATCACCCAAATAGCATCTTTTTTTCTCGGAGACAATGGTAACCCCAATACAAAATCCATCGTGATTCTATCCCATTTCCATTCCAGTATAGTAATTGGCTGAAGTAACCCCGAAGGTACCTAATGTTCAGCTTTAACTTACTGACATATTAAACACCTTGATACAAACTCAAAGATATCACGTTTCATTCCCGACCACCAGTACATCTTTTTTAGATCATTATACATTTTATTACTCCCCGGATGTACAGACATAGTGTCCTATGAGCCTTGTGTAGAATCTTCTGTATGAGCTCTGAATTCTGAGGTACACATACCCTACCTCTGAATAACATACAACCATCAATCCCAACCTGAAATTCAGAATCAGTACCTGACTCACACTGTGCTCGTTTAACCTGTAACTTCTCATCATTCTTCTGAGCTTCACATATTTGCTGTAGAAATGTCAGTTTAGCTCTCAATTTAGCTATGATTGAACCATCATTAGTCAGAGACAACCGGGTATTCATAGCTCGTAAAGCAAACAGAGATTTCTGACTCAAAGCATCAGCTACAACATTAGCCTTACCCGGATGGTAATCAATAATCAAATCATAGTCCTTTATCAATTCAAGCCACCTGCGCTGTCTCAAATTCAAATATTTCTGTGTCATCAAATATTTAAAGCTTTTATGATCAGTATAAATATGACATTTCTCACCGTACAAGTAATGTCGCCATATCTTCAGCGCAAATACAATAGCAGCTAATTCAAGATCATGTACTAGGTAATTTCTTTCATGTGGTTTAAGTTGTCTTGAAGCATAGGCTATTACTTTACCTTCTTGCATCAAGACACAACCTAAACCATTTAATGAGGCATCACTGCAAATAACAAATTCCTTACTCGGTTCAGGTTGCACTAATACAGGTGCTTTCGTTAGTAGATCTTTCAATCGATTGAAACTCTGCTGACATTCATCAATCCACTCGAACTTTACATCTTTCTGCAATAATCGAGTCATCAGAAAAGCTATCATAGAGAATCTTTGTACAAATCTCCGATAATAACCAGTTGATGGGGACAATGTCAAAGCTGCGTTTGCAAGTGAGCCACTTGTTTATTTTTGTATCATGCATGGCTATTTCGGTAGGTGGTGTATAGATTTGTTTTGCATTCAACTTATATAATTATCTTCGACGTTTGCACTGTTTCTATTTTAAAAATAATTGCCCCTTTTCCTTGAAAGTGTATGCCTAACTTCCTTGATTTGTTGTTTATGAATTTATCATTTATATGTATACGACATAGCTGGGGCAGTGGATGGATAATAGATTTTTCTTTTATAATCCATATTATTTTCTTTAAGGATGCATTACAAAATGAAAGAAACATAATGGTTTTTAACTAAAAGAGAAATCTTCGTAACTATTTTCAAAAAATTTAAGCCAAAAAGTTTGAATCCGTCGGTAATGCCCCAGTCCGTTGGCAGCCTGTCTGGCTGAATGTTATACGTCATGTTTTCCTGACGGGTTAAGGGGTGCTACAAGCATAGTTCAAGTGTAGGGGAATTTTATATGTTGCATAAAATTTAATTAATTTGTGAATTTTCCCTTTGGGTTATGTGATTTAAGTGCTTAATTATTTGATTTTGACTTATATTTAAAATTTTCATAGAATAGATGGAAGAATTGAACCAAAAAACGTTGAAGGTTAATTTTGGTGAGTCTTTATTATTTAATCTTATTTAGAGATTTAAACTTGACCTTAATTAGTGTTTTGACCATATCTTGAACTACAAATTTTCGATTTGGGCCTATAATCGAGCTATTTTATCACTCGAAGCCTAAAACCATCACAAAGATATTCAAAAACGGTCCTAAAGTTAGTGGCAAAAAATTACAATAAACTTAAAGAAAACTACTTCAATTCATCAAGGAGAATTTTATCTTTTCAACCTTTATGCAAATTATATAGCCTATAATTCTTAGGATCAAAATTAGGCTTAGTTGTATACAATATTGTTTTTTTGTTTTTTGTTTTCTTTTCAACAAAAGTTGCTAAATTCTTTTTCTAGTTAAAGAAATTTCATAAGTTTTTATTTTTTAAATTGTGAGATCTAATTTATTTATTTTATTCTCTTTTTATTCTTTGGTATTTATGTGTGATTTTAATTATAAATATTTAAGTTTGTTAAATATAGGTATTATATTCGATTGCTGAGAATATTTGCATTTTCATTTAGAATTATTAAATCTATAATTGTTTATATTGGGGACCGACTCGTATAAACAACAAACAAGAACAAAAAGAGAAAAAGAAAATTTAGCACACAAATATTTATATGGAAAAATTTGCAATTAAGAGGATAAAAACCACTAGCAAAGTAGGCTTCACTAAATGAGGAAATAATCTAAAAGAGTACAAGATGGAGATAACCAAAAACAAAAAACCCTAAACCCCAAAACTAAAGCTCCCTAACTAAAACACAAAATTACCTTAAAGCTCTCTCAAAACTCTCTTAATATTATCTTAATCTTAATGTGATGAAGATATCAATTCTAGGATTACTAAGGCCCTTTTATAAGCTAAAATTCGAGTGAATATATGACTAAAATATTCCTAGAATAATCGAAGTTCAACTGCGAAAATATAGCAAAGTTTAACTAGGAGAAGAAGCCTGATTTTGTAGGGAACATGCTACCACGTCCTGATGTCGTTCACTGGCTCGTCAGAATGTCACATGTCGCGTTTTCGAGACGTTAGTTTCTTCTCACCGGGATGTTGTGTGCCGCGTCGTTGGGATGTCAACTGTTCCTCATCATGACGTCAACTCTGTTTCGTCCAAAATGCAATACACACTCCACAAATCTCCACATTGACTCATATTTCCACAAGGCCTTCTTTGTCAAGCCCCGTTAGGGGCCTAACTTGATTTTAAAGAATACCTAACCAAGTCCGAGCAGTGCTTGAACTATTGAACCTTCAGAGTATATATACCTTTCTTGCTCATATGACCAAATCGGATATGCTATTAAACCTTGCAGAGTATACATATTATCAGTATTTTGACCTTTCATCAAAATAAGAGCTCCACGAGATACCTTAATGCCACTTGACTTAATGACGATTCTACAATTATTCGAGTCTAACATACTCAGGGAGATGAGGTTTTTCCTTAAATCAAGCACATGCTTGACACGTAACAATGTCCTAATAATCCCATCATGCATCTGATCTAAATGGTAACAGTATTGATTACCTTACATGGTGAACTATTCCCCATTAGCACAACTTTACCTTCAACTAAACTACATGTGTAGAACTGGTCCTTGTTGAGACACATATGGTAAGAACACCCCGAATCCAGGATCCACTTAGACGTAAGCTTAGACCTTTCTATCGTAGACACTAGCAACCAATCATCACCCTTGTTTTTTACCACACTAGCATCAACTACCACTCTCTCATTGCTTTCAACAACCCTTTATTATTTTGCAACTTATAACACTCTGCCTTAATGTGACCTAACTTCTTACAGTAGCCACATGTCTTATCTCGATTCCTCAACTTTGATCTGATCCTGCTTCTCCCAATCAAAACTGAGGCTTACCTATCTAGCTTTGCTATCCTAACCAAACTCATTGTTGAGTTTGTCTTTGCTTAATAAGTTTCCCTTCACATCATTGAACGAGAGTTTATATCTACCATGAATCAGGGTTTCCTTGGAAGACTTATATGAAAGGGGCAAAGAGCACAATAATAGTATAATATGATCTTCATCTTTTATATTAACCTCGACATTCTTCAAATCATTAAAGAGAGTAACAAATTGACTTATGTAACCCCTTAGGTACTCACCTTCTTCCAAAGGAACGTGTACAAGTGTTGTTTCAACACCATTGATTAGCCAGAGACTTTGTCATGTATAAGATTTTTAATTTTCTCCATAAGGCTGCTACCATTTTCTCTATAAGCACCTCATACAACACATTCTTTGTGAGGCATAATAGAATTATTGACAGAGCCTTCTCATCAAGCTCATCTCATTTTGGCTGATTCGTATCCACGGGCTTTTTCTATGTAACGATTTTCTTTAGATCATTCTAAACCAGAATTGTTGTCATTCAAACTTGTCATAAACTGAAATTTGTGATTTCATCGAACTTCTCAATACTGAATCTTATAGTTACCATCTTGGACGAGTCGATTGCGGAGTCCAAACCAAGTAATGATACCAGTTTGCTGGGGATCGACCGGTATAAACAACGAACAACGACGAAAAGAGAAAAAGAAAATTGCGCACACAAATATTTACATGAAAAACTCCTCAATTAAGAGGATAAAATCGCAAGCAAAGTAGGCTTCACTAAATGAGCAAACAATCTAAAAGAGTACAAGATGGAGATAACCAAAAACAAAAACACTAAACCTTAGAAACAAAGCACTCTGACTAAAACACGAAATTCCGTTAAAACTCTCTTAATCTTCTGTTAATCTTAATGTGATGAAGATATCAAATCTAGGGTTACTAAGGCCAATTTATAAGCTGAAAATTATGAGAATATATAACTAAAGTATCACTAGAATAATTAGATTTCGACTGGGAAAAGATAGCATAATTTAATTGGGAGAAGAAACTTGGTTTAGTAGGGAACATGTTGCCCTGTCGTGACGTTGTTTATCGGTTCATCGAGACATTACATGTCGCATGATCGGGACGTTGGTTTCTTCTTGTCAGGACATCGTGTGCCGCATCATCAGGACATCAGCTCTTCCTCGTCACAATGTCAACACTGTTTCGTCCAAAATGCGAGGCACACTCCACTATTTAATTATGCAAATACTTGTGATAAATAGCATAGTGTATGTCACAATATGCAAATTTACTATTATATGAGTATGTAATTTAATTTAAATGAACCTCACTTATGCGTGTTTGTTGGCTAGAATTGGGGATCTCTAGTTTTCTATACTATTAACAAATTAAAAGTAAACAAATGTTTAAGATTAAAAATAAAATTGATAAAAGAAAAATTAAAAATAAAAAGTTAAGAAATCAATATAACGAAAATCTAGTCAAAGGCGAAATCTCATTTTTGATTCATGAGTTTGATCGTTGATGCAAAAATAACATCAATATTCTGTAATAAATAGGCTATACTTACCAATGTCACACCTAGCAATCAACCTCTCTTTATCTCTCTGATATCTAGGAGGAAGCTCATTAAAATTGTTTCCTTTTTTAACAAACAACCTTATAACGATGCCATTAGGATTTTATTTATTAATAGTATAGAAAACTAGAGATACCCAATTTAAGCCAACAAACAAGCAATTAAACCTCCCTTCATTATTAATTTACTTGTTGGGTGAAACAAGAAGCAAGTTTTTTCTTTCATCAAAGAGAGACTTAGTAAAAGAATTTTCAGCTAGAAGAATAACTTGATTTCTAGATTAAGGAAGGAAGTGACTTTGAAGAACGTTGCACAAGCTTTACCAGTGCATTGTATGACTGTCTTTCTCGTTCCGTTGGGTACTTGTGAAGCCTTGCAATGAATGATGAATTCATTCTAGTGGGGCTTGAGGTCCGTGGAGACAAAAGGAATTCACTGGGCTTCATAGGACAAACTTTGTATTCCAAAATAGTTTGGGGGTATTTTAGAACTTGAATTGTTTCAATTTGGAGATGATTTGCAAGTGTGAAAAATATAACGTCGGTAATGACAATATATCGCAAAGAAAAAAAGAAATAGAAATAAAAATAAAGAACACACAGATTTTACGTGGAAACCCTTTCGGGAAAAACCACGGGCAGAGGAGAAGAAAAATTCACTATGTCGAATTCGAATAAATTACAAGAGGAATAGACCATGTCTATTTATAGGCTTATAAAGCCATATTCAATAGGAGTGTAGTAAGATTGAAACTCCTTATTCTAATCAATATCAAATAGATAGAGTTTAATAAGGTTTAAAAAACCTTATTTAAAATAAAATAAAAGAAGTGTAATTCTATAGGGATTCTTCTTTTATTTTATTTAAATAAGAATTTGGGTCACTTAATTCTAACAATCTCCACCTTGACACGAATTCTCAATAAACAAGTTCTTCATCGCGAACTCTCAACAAACAAGTTCTCCACCTCTTCCATAAAACCCCTTAAGGGTTTAACTTCAACAATGAACACCAACCAAGTCTAAGCAATGCTCAAACTTGGTTATAGGAAGTGACTTAGTCATCATATCTGCAGGATTTTCATGAGTACTAATTTTGCTCACAACAATATCACCACGAGCAATAATATCACGAACAAAATGATACCGACCATCAATGTGTTTTGTTCTCTCATGAAATATTTGATCTTTTGTAAGGAAGATGGCACTCTGACTGTCACAACATACTGTGCTGATTTGAAGGTCTTCATTGAGCTCACTAAAGAGTCCCTTCAACCAAATAGCTTCTTTACAAGCCTCAGTAATCGCCATGTACTCAGCTTCAGTGGTAGACAAAGCGACTGTAGTTTGCAAAGTAGCTTTTCAACTAATTGCACAACCTCCTATTGTAAAGACATAACCAGTAAGAGATCTTCTTTTATCAAGGTCTCCAGCAAAATCAGCATCAACATACCCAATGACTCCATCTCTAGTTCTTCCAAACTAGAAACAAACATCTGTAGTACCTCGTAAGTATCTTAAAATTCACTGAACTAATTTCCAATGTTCTTTACCGGGATTCGCCATGTATCTGCTAATTGCACTGACTGCATATGATAAATCTGGACGTAAACAAACCATAGCATACATGAGAGATCCCACTGCACTAGAGTATGGAATATGTGACATGTACTCAATCTCATCATCTGATCGTGGAGACAAAGCCGATGAAAGTCTGAAATGGGCTGCTAAAGGAGTACTAACAGGCTTAGCACTCTGCATATTGAACCTGCAAAGAACTTTCTCAATGTACCCCTTTTGACTTAGGTACAATTTACTTTCTTTTCTATCTCTGAGAATCTACATACCAAGTATCTTATTTGCTGGTCCCAAATCTTTCATCTCAAATTCTTCACTTAGTTGAGCTTTGACCTTTCTTATCTCTTCTTTATCTTTTGCTGCTATCAACATGTCATCAACATAAAGAAGTAGATACACAAAAGAACCATCACTGTTTTTCTTAAAGTAAACACAGCTGTCAAAACTACTTCTTTTAAAATCATGAGAAGTCATAAAGGAATCAAACCTCTTGTACCACTGTCTTGGTGACTGTTTCAAACCGTAAAGAGACTTTTTCAGCAAGCAAACATAGTCCTCTTTTTCTGAGACTGTAAAACCCTCTGGTTGTTGCATGTAAATATCTTCCTTAAGTTCTCCATGCAAAAAATGCAATTTTTACATCTAACTGCTCAAGCTCCAAATCATGCATGGCCATAATACCAAGCAAAGCTCGAATCGAACTATGCTTCACAACTGGGGAGAACACATCTGTGAAGTCCACTCCTAGAATTTGACTGTAACCCTTTGCAACAAGCCTTGCTTTATATCTGGATTCTTCAACTCCTGGAGTCCCTTCTTTCTTTTTAAACACCCATTTACAGCGAACAACCTTTTTACCTTTAGGAAGTTTCACAAGATCCCATGTTCTATTTTTGTGGAGTGATTCCATCTCCTCTTGCATAGCACACATCCACTTTTCTGAGTCTTCACAGCTAACCGCCTCAGAATAATTAGACGACTCTTGGTTTGCATCTATATCTTCAGCCACATTTAAAGCATAGGCAACTAGATCAGCCTCGGCATACTTCTTTGGAGGTTTAATTTCTCTTCTAGTTCTGTTTTTGGTAATAGAGTATTGTGGTGAAGAAGCAACTCTATTCTCTATTTTTGTACTGGCTTGATGAGTTGTCTCTGTATTAATCTGATGCTCCACCTGCTTTTGATTTTCTTTATTGGAAGACTCTTTAAGAGATAAGTTAGGTAGCATAGCAGTTTCATCAAAAGTAACATCTCTGTTAATCACAACTTTTCTATTTTCAGGACACCATAACTTGTACCCTTTTACGCCAGCTTTATAACCAAGAAAAACACATTTAATAGATCTCAGTTCCAATTTTCCATTATCAACATAAGCATACGCAGGACACCCAAAGATCTTTAAATCAGAATAATTAGCAGGATTACCAGACCATACCTCTTGTGGAGTCTTTTTCTCAATGGCAATGGATGGAGATCGGTTGATCAAAAAACATGAAGTAGAGGCTGCTTCAGCCCAAAACGACTTTGGTAAGTTGGCATTTGACAACATGCATCGAACCTTCTCCATGATCGTTCTGTTCATTTGTTCTGCAACACCGTTTTGTTGTGGAGTATGACGAACTGTCAAGTGTCTCACTATCCCTTCTGACTTGCACAGTTTATTAAACTCATCAGAACAAAACTCTAAGCCATTGTCTGTGTGGAGGTATTTTATTTGTTTTCCTGTCTGTTTTTCAATCATAGCTTTCCAAGACTTAAATGCGGAAAACACATCGCTTTTCTGCTTCAAGAAGAATGCCCAAACTTTTCTAGAAAAATCATCAATAAAAGTTAGCATATAATTAGCTCCACCTCTCGAAGGCACTCTTGATGGCCCCCACAAATCAGAATGAATATACTCCAACGTTCCCTTCGTGTTATGGATTCCTCTGGTGAATCGAACTCTCTTTTGCTTCCCAAAAACGCAGTGCTCACAGAACTTCAGTTTGCAAATTCCTTGCCCATCAAGAAGTCCTCTTTTGCTCAATTCTGCCATGCCATTCTCACTCATATGCCCTAGGCGTATATGCCAAAGTTTAGTAATATCATCATCTGACAAAGAAGAGGAAGCGACAGCTGCATCACCAATAACAGTAAAACCTTGCAAAACATATAACTTGGCAGTCTTGCTCAGCCCTTTCATCACAATGACGGAACCTTTGGAAATCTTCAAAATCCCACTTTCAGCTGTGTATTTGTACCCTTTTGAATCAAGAGTACTCAACGAAATTAAATTTCTCTTCAATTCTGGAACATGCCGTACGTCACTAAGTGTTCTGACAACTCCATCAAACATCTTAACTTTAATTGTTCCAACACCTGCGATTTTACACAAAGCATTATTTCCCATCAAAACAACACCTTCAGACACTGTTTCGTAATTTTTAAACCAATCCCGATTGGGACACATGTGGAAGGTGCAGCCTGAATCAAGTATCCACTCCTCGCTCTCTTTAGAATTGATGACAGAAGCGACTAGAAGTTCACCATCACTGTAGTCTTCTACAATATTAGCTTCATCGAAATTTTCTGGTTGTTTTCCCTTTTGATTCGCAGCCCCCCTTTTAATCTTGTTCTGTAGCTTATAACACTCAGATTTAATGTGCCCTTTCTTCTTGCAGAAGTTACAAGTTTTACCTCTGTTTGAAGACTTTGATCTACCCTTAGATTTATCGCGAGGATTTCGATCCTATGTCCTTCCACGATCATCATCAGTATTCCGATCTTGTCTCCCACGAACAATGAGACCCTCTCCTTGGGAGTCGGGTTTAACCATAAGATGCTTCATCTTATCATACGAAGTCAAAGAATCATAATCCTCATCAACTGCGAGAGACTCGCGGCTATATAAAATCGTGTCTCTAAAGGTTGAATAAGATGGGGGCAACGAACAAAGTAGAATCAACCCTAGATCTTCCTTATCATACTGAACCTCCATGGCCTCCAAGTTTGAGAGAATTTCTTTAAACACTGTTAAGTGTTCGTGCATAGACGCACCTTCCTCTAAACGATGAGCATAAAGACGTTGCTTCATATGCAACTTGCTAGTTAGAGTTTTCGACATACATATTTGTTCTAGCCTCTTCCATAATGCTGCGGCAGTCTTCTCCTTCATCACATCCTGCAAAATTTTGTTAGACAAATGCAGATGTAACTGTGTTAACGCGTTTCGATCCTTGCGCTTCTTATCTTCCTCCGTCAATGTCGAAGGCATCTTATCTACCCCTAGCAGGGCTTCCTCCAAATCCATCTGTGCAAGAACTGCCTGCATCTTTATCTGCCACAACGCAAATCTGGTGTTGCGATCCAACAGCGGAATTTCATACTTTAAAGATGCCATTACCGTAATTGAGATGAAAAAAAAAAACCCGGAAGCTCGGATACCACTTTGTGAAAAATATAATGTCGGTAATGACAATATATCGCAAAGAAAAAAAAGAAATAGAAATAAAAATAAAGAACACACAGATTTTACGTGAAAACCCTTTCGGGAAAAACCACGGGCAGAGGAGAAGAAAAATTCACTATGTCGAATTCGAATCAATTACAAGAGGAATAGACCATGTCTATTTATAGGCTTATAAAGCCATATTCAATAGGAGTGTAGTAACATTGAAACTCCTTATTCTAATCAATATCAAATAGATAGAGTTTAATAAGGTTTAAAAAACCTTATTTAAAATAAAATAAAAGAAGTGTAATTCTATAGGGATTCTTCTTTTATTTTATTTAAATAAGAATTTGGGTCACTTAATTCTAACAGCAAGCAATATTGGAAGTTTATAACAAACCCTAATTATGTAGAATTTTCAAGGCTAAATACTTTCTTAAAGGTGAGTTCACTGATTTAACTGAAAGTTGCAACCTTTCGTTTATTTGGAAGAGTATTCATGCGACAGTAATTGTTCATGCAAGGAACCCGATGCACGTTCAGGTTTTTATTGACCCTTGGTTGCCCACTGATGCAAATCTCTACGTTTTTTTCAAATTCTTTAGAAGGCGTAGAATTAATGAAAGTTAGTGAGCTATGGGATGCAGTGGAACGAGCACTCAGTCGAAGGGATTCTGACACCTCACAATGCCAGTAGAATTTGAACCAGCCCATTTGACCAACTAATATAGTATTATAATAAAAAGGGCACCTATAATGTTAAGTTCGGTATGCTCTATCCATTTGAACGATGACGCCAGTTTTGCACCATATTGTTAATGGACCTTACCGGTAAATTTAGAACTCTAAGTTGCTTCCCAAGATTAAGGATTTTTTGTGTTGATGCTTGCATAGCTTTATCTCGTGTAAGAGTGACCTCTTGAAAAAGGAGTGCAATATTGATGTTTGTTGCTTAAGATGTAAGGCAGTAGAATCTCTTAATCACATCTTGCTTCTCTTTGCTGAATGAGTTCTTTCTTTTCTATATGTCTTATAATGATGCTAATGTAAAAAATATGGTTCTAGACATTACTTGGAGCCTATAGTTTCATAGGAACTTGTTTTGAAAGAATTCTAAGGTTTTGGCTACTCAATTTTGTTTAGTTACTGATCATTTCTTGCAAGACCAGAAGCATGCTCGATTGATGTTCCAATATGTGCAAGGCCCCCTACTTGATTGAGACACAACTGTTACTCATTGGGTGCAACCGAAAGCTGGTTAGGTCAGGTGTAACATTGATGCGGCAAACTTTTACACCTGTTTTATGTTTTTAAAAGAATTAATCATACTATTTACTAAATAGTTAGGAAAAAAATTTAATGGTTATTAAGAAATATAATAAATAAATAAAATTATTAAATCGAAAAAGCAAGAAACATTGGTAACATGAAAAGTGAGTAAAACCAAGCCTTACCCTACATCATCATTATATTTTTAATAATTCTTTTAGTTCCCAAAAAATGAAAAAGTAAAAAACAGTGTGGTTCTTAATTACTTTATATGTAATATGGGGACTGTGATCCATGTCTTTTCATATCTAACAACATTTACTTTGAATTATTTAATCAAAACACATTTCTAAACAATAAGAATTTTAAATTACAAACTATTAAACTTTTTAAATTTGCATATCACCAAATAATAATATGTTACGAAAATATATCATAAACACAATATTTTAATTTTATTTCAAAAAATTCTTAAACAACTCCATACTCTTTATTCTTTGATATCGATTTTACTAATTTTATTTCCAAATTTTGTATATCTAAAACTAGACTCTTTATGGGTTAGATAATTCACCCAACCCGATAGCTATTTTATGACTTAAATTTTGGATAAAACATAATATTATCTTAGATTGATTTCACTTGAATTTAAATTAAATAATACAAATTTATGTTTATATACTTTAATTATAAAATAATTAAATATTTATATTTATATATTTTTTAAAACCATTTGAAAAAAATTTAGGGTTAATTTTTTATTGTTTTTGTGTTGTTTTTTCAAAACTGCTTTTAGAATAAACTCTTTTGAAAAGTGTGGTAGAAAAATATTGTAAAAAAAAGTGTAGTTTATGGATTTTTAGTATTCTTCATTGTTCCTAAAAATTACGATTAGATGCTAAAATGTCTTTTTTAGGCATAATAGTGAAAAGTAAAAATTATATTTAAATAATTTAAAATAATGATACATTAAATATAAATTTTAATTACCTTTTAACTAATTACTAAAAATTATTTATAAAATTAGTGATAAATAAAATATTTTAAAATTTTAAACAATAATAAATTATATTTAAATTATTTGATAAATTTGTCTATGTCTAGGGTATTTTAAACATAATAATAATACATTAAATATTAATTTGTCTATATTTTTATATACCTTTTAAATAATTAATATAAATAAGGGTATTTTAACAATTTTCACTTCCAAAAGTACCTAAATCCTAACATTTGTGTTCGGTTGGAAAAACACTTTTTGACTCCAAAAATCAAGTGTTCTTCATTGCTTCTACAGCGAAATGTGATGGAAAAAAACAATTTGGCTTTTCCACCTTAGTAGGTGGCAATCGTGTCAGTTCTGGTCTAGTTTTTTCGAATTTGAGTCTTTTCAAGTCCAAGTTTTTTTGGGTTTTGAGTCATTTTAGATTAGGACTTTGTTTTTGGTTGCAGTTCGAGTCTAGTTTACATTGGATGTAATTATATCTTTTTGCTTCATAATGTAATTCTAGTTACATAATCTAAATGTTAACATCTTATGGTTTTCACTAGAAATAGCTTTCAAAAATTGGTTTGTAAAAAACAGTGCTATTTTCAAATCTTTGAATGATTCTGTGTAATACATTTTTCATTGTGTTGCACAAACGTTAGTAAAATAACAGTAATATAAAGTTTTTTATTAATCACAAGATCAACCAAGAACATTATATATAAAACTAGAAAACAGAAAATAAAAATTGAAATATTATACTAGTAGTTGATGCTTATATAGACAGTCTCCTTAAGGCAGATTCAGCAGCTCCCTTGATGCTCGAGAAATGGTGGTCGACTGTCTCCCAAGATACAACAACAAGATGAGCACGGCAGTAGCACGGCTACAGTGATCAACTAACAATAGCCTTACCTTTGTCTATCACCGAAAAACAAATTGGAAAATATGCAGGGAAAAGATATCTCGAAAACTTGGAAAAGATATCCCTGTCAGATTATTTGGTTTTTGAAATAAATTCAAGGGAAAAATTTTTGGAAATCTTTGACTAATGGAACCAAAACATGTCCGTGAATCAAGGAGACATTTAAACCTAAATTAACGTTTTAATTAAAGGCATTAACTCCTTTTAATTCCAAAAAGATAAGTTCTGCTGAGAAAAATTAAGGATATTGATCGGCTATTTAATGTCACAACAATAATGTGCAAGCATATGCTGTCGATGCAAGTATAGTAGATAGATGTGCATCTGTCGGATATCAATCCCACAAGGATGGTTGTCTTTTGTCTATTAATGTCGGTGCAATAACTAGATAGAAATGAGATAAATTGTGAGGATAGTTATCGGAGCAACAACTTGAAAACAATAAAATAAAATATGATAATGATAAACTGAGATCCCCAAGATGAATCTTCAGTAGAATACTAAGTGCTCACAAGGTATAAAAAGATAAGTGATTGTCGAGGCAATAAATTTTAATGTATATCTTACCAAGCATCACTCATCTATTTAATCTGAGACTTAAACATGCGCATTAACCCCACATTCCAATGATGGCAGTATGGCACTATTAAGAACAAGTGGACTAAATTCCTCTAATCCTCACTCATCTTCCGTTGTAATGCTTGTTGGCTCGAACTGTCACTACACTTTCCAGTGTCAGTCACTACAATAACACTTTCGTGTTAAGAAACATTCAAACCCTAAGATTAAACAATAAAAGTAAGATTGAATAAGATAACATTTAACCAATAATTCATGTGTACTTCTATACAAATAGAAAACAGAGAGTAATCACCAGCATTTAGAAAGAAATAAGAAAAAATCTAGTGGAGAATACTATTCCTAGACAACTCGATTGAATCTCTCTATTCTCTCTTGTCTGGCACTTAGGTCTCCTCGTCAAAAGCTAATCTGTATCAATTTTCAAGTTGGCTCACCCACGAGAGGCTTAAGCTGCCATAGCCGCAAGCTTCAAGGTAGGATGAAGAAGGTGATGGTTAAGAAAAAGCTCTCCTTCTCTATTTTTCTTCTCATGTCAACCTTTTATGTCCTCCTCCAATAGTACAGGTGTCCTTTCCTCAGAATTTTCTGTCCTTGTACGTATAGGTTGGTTATACCAGACTGGACAGCTCACCCATTTTTAGTTCTTATACGGACAACTATCAAGTGTGGCGACAATTCTGGACGCAATCTAGAATTAACTCATGCGGCGACAATAATGCAAAAAAGATAGAAAAATTAAGGATAAAATAGGCTAGGATCCACTGAGTTATAAAATGCAATTTACTAAACTGAAAATGCTAAAATATATGCTAAGGATAACTAAATGGGAACAATTTAACCAATAAGTAAGGAGGAAAACCTATGTTCTTTCTAGTGCTATTAGATATATGTTGGGCTAAAATATCTGCAGGCCTAGAAAACCCAACCGGTCCGAACATTTTCTGTCGCCCACGTCATGTGGGTGCACCCTCAACCCTGACGGGTTTAGATTTGCACCCCCTTACGCAAGGGAGAGTATTAGTTTAGTCATTCAATAACTACCAAATTGGTACACATATAAACATATTCCACTCTTGATATCTAACCAATGTGGGACTAAACTTTCCATTTTCCTCAACATAATTCACAAGTTGCTTACTTTGAGCATCAATTTCTCAATCATCACTCAACCATTTTGAGCATATGATATATCGTTGTACAGATCTCATAGAGTAGAATATAAAATCATAGTTTTATGATTCAAATATCCACATTTACTAATCGAGAATATGCCTCAAAGTTTCCAAAATATCCATTTTTTCCAACACATTGTTTGATCAATTTACTTAAACTCATTTTTTGAAAATTATTTTCAGTGAAACAAACAAAACATAAATGCTTTCGTAACTAAACAAATTTTTTTAGTTTAAAAACTAAAATTAAGTATTAATTAAAAATTAAAAAATAATATTAATCAACAAAAGAAAATTTATAATTACTTTCAAGAAAACATTGATATAAAAAAAAATATCAATGCAATTGTTATTGGTAATTTTCGTAAGGCATTACCAACGCAATTTTATAGTATTCCTTTTAATAGTTTTCATTTGCAATTCCATAAAATGTTATAATGTAATTTTTTAAGTGCTTGCCACTTTAATTTCTTCAATTGCAAGTTAATTCCTAAAATTTATATGTTATCATTTGTTTATTTACTCTTACAGAACCAAACAACAAATGGTACTGCAAAATTAAGCTTGACACCAACAAGAAATTATCATAAATTTAATTTGTTTTGGCAAGTGAATATTTTAAACCCTTATCTGTATGCTTGTTACTTTGTTCATTGATCATTAATTACATAATTAAATTAAGTAAAATGCTCAAATATAGTGAGAAATGACAATAAAATTTATAAATGAACAAATCCTAAAAGCTGAGGGAAAATCCTAAAAACATATAACTAATACAAATAAGTGCAACGAGGCAAGATTATATAGTCAATACAAAAGAGGACTAATCCCAATTCTCGAACAAATACATCTTTCAGATACAACAAATAAAGTTATTTAACTTTGGAAGAACTTTTGAAGCCAAATTTTCCTCAGGTTAGTGAACTTAGCTTAGAAAGCTTTAGCTTGTTGCTTATGCTCCATGAGATAATCCAAAGCATTAGAAACAGATTCCCCATCAAATCCCTTGATCGACACTTTTTGAAATGTATGTTAGGACAAATTTATCCTCAATTAGCTTCTTGAAGGCATCAACAATCTAACCCAATTTCTTTGTCATAATATGAATGTTATCACCACCAACACTTTTTTGGACAGTTTTTCTTTTACTCTTTGATCCTCCAATAGATGAAGAAACTTTTGTTGTAACCTTTTTGCTTTCTCCAATCTCAAATTTCATAGAAGCTTAGCATCCTCCAAATCTATATCAAAAGATATTTTGGCAAAACTTTATATTGCCATATCTTTTCCAACAATCAAAGCCATCTAATCATAAAGATCAATTTTTTTGTTCAAAATTTGTTCATACTTCAAGTGTTCCTGTTTGAAATCATAAACAATTAGAATAACAAGTATAATGCAACTTTAATATATCATTCCATCCAAATCTATTATCTCAAATTCTACATATAATTTTCATGTAATTTTTTTTGTCCTTAAATGATTCTCCATATGGTTCGTGTCACATTAAACATGGAATTTGTTTGAAATAGTTGTAATAACTCAATCAAGAGAAATTTTTTTGAAAGTACTTAAAGGATTGATCATTTGAATATGCCTGAAAATTATCAACCTCAAAAGTTATAATAACTTGATGGCAAAGGAAATCTTTGCCAGCATGTTAGGCACTTCGTGGAAACATGCAATAGCATTGGCGCTAATGAAGATCTCATGTTGAAATAGTTCATTCAATCATTG
Source organism: Gossypium australe (assembly GCA_005393395.2). Taxonomy (NCBI): domain Eukaryota; kingdom Viridiplantae; phylum Streptophyta; class Magnoliopsida; order Malvales; family Malvaceae; genus Gossypium; species Gossypium australe. The sequence goes on from CM016615.1 coordinate 70,823,683, forward strand.
AGAGGAAATACCTTCAATTGGTACACTAATCTTAAGCCTAGAATGATTAACAACTGGGAAGAACTTTAGTAATAATTTCTCAATCAATTCTATAGCACTCATCACATTATCAGCATGATTGAGCTCACAAACCCACAATAGTAGAAAGGTGAACTAATTAACGATTACATCCATTGTTGGAAGAGTCTAAGTCTAGAATGCATAAATAAATTGTCAAATTTCTCTACCATCAACATGTGCATACAAGGAATAAATTGGGGCCAACATTACATTATCTAAGGCATCAAGCCAAAATCCTTTGAAGAATTAGCTACTTGAGTTCATGACATGGAGTTAAGGATGACAACTACTGCATATCAAGAACATTCTGAGCAAGTAAATCATAATGAGGGAAAAATTTTAGTCGATAATGAAGATATATTAATCAAGATATGAATGTGAATGCAAAACCTATTTCTGCATATGTCAAAGGTACAGTAAGAGTCATACTTAAGGAGAGGTAAAAAAAGAAGCATTTCTTACTTGATGTTGATGTCCAAGCATGCTTGAAGTCCTTTTAAAAACTAAGTTGACTTGGTTTCCAAAATGAAGTAACCTGAAGAAGTCGATCGAGTACATGACCCCAACTATCGAAACCATTTTTAAAAAGTTTTGAAAAAACGGGGATCGACTTAAAAAAATGAAAATTGGAGTCGCCACCAATCCTTTTTACTTAGGTATGACTGGATCACCTTATAAAACGTTTTATTTCAAAACATTGATTTTGGTCCATGAAATATAAGAAAACGGGTTCGGGAGCTCGGTTACATACGAGGAAGGGTTAGCACCCTCGTAACGCCCAAAATTTGGCACCGAATTGATAATCTCATATCCTAATGTCGAAATTTCGAAACATTTAAAAATACGGTCCTTTTCTTTGAAAGAAAGCCAAGACTTACCTATTTCAAAGAAATAAAATGCTATACCCAATATGTTAGGATGTAACATCTCATGACTTCGAAATTAGGCTTATCTTTATTTGTAGAAAATTCTTATCTCGAGACACGGAATATTATATCCAATAAGTTAGGATACAACGTTTTGAATTCCCGAGAATAAGCGTTGATTTGAAATTTATCGATTTCGATTTTGAAGAAAAAGGGATATTTAATATTTTAAGTTCAACGAGAAAAATCGAAACCCAGTAAGTTAGGGCACAATTTTTCAAACTTCCAAATATGAAACATTGTTTTTTGAAATCCTTATCCTGAGATAACAAAACATCATATCCAGTGAGTTAGGACACGACAATTTTGAATTCTCGAGAATAAGTTTTTATTTAACTTTTAAAGAAAAATGATTAGTTCTTTAGATTCGGTGAGATAAGTCGAAACCCAGTAAGTTAGGGTACGATTTCTTTCGAACCTTAGAACACGGAATATTTGCTTATTTCGAAATGAAAATTTTAATGTAAAAACATAACATGACCGTAATAAAATAAGGAGTGAATTACAATGCCAACAAGTGCATGACAACAATATACATCACAGCTCAAATAAAGCGAACCGAAAAAGGGAATAATAAAAATAAAATAAATATAAGATAAATAACAAAACAAGAATAAAAGAAAAATAAAATGAATAAAAAATTAATTATAAGAAAAATAAGTAAGTAAATAAATAAATGATTAAAAATAGTGAATCAAATAAATAAATAAAAGGATATTAGGTAAATAATTTAAAAACAATTAATAATAACAAAATAAGTATAAAACAATACTGTTAATAATAATAATAATAATAATAATAATAATAATAATAATAATAATAGGGTATGATAATAGTAATGGTAATATATACAAATAATGGTAATAAAAGTATAATAATGCTGATAATAATAAAGGCAATAGTAGTAATAATAATAATAATAAGCGAGTTAATTATAAATAAAATCATAATAATAATAATAATAATAATAATAATAATAATAATAATAATAACAAGTAATAATGTTAATAATAATAATAGTAATAATAAATAAAATGAACAAACATTCAAAAAGTAAAAAAAATAAATAAACAATAACAAAATCAACTAAATTGAAGGAGGGACTGAATTAAGAAGGAAATAAAATTAAAAAACCAAATTAAAAAAATCGAATAAGGACCCCTATGTAACGCGCGCGCAACATAGAAGGACCAAAACAGAAAATAACCCCACCCTCTGAAACGGTGCCGTTCGAATGCGAATCAAATTGAAACAGAGGAAAACTTATTGGGCAAAATTGGGAATAATAAGAACTTGATTTAAAAGGGAGAAAATGCGGAAGGCCCAAAAGGATAAATAATCATTTTTTTTAAAACATGCGGATCTTGATGCCTACACGGGTCGGGTCGGATTAGAGGCTCAAAATGATGTCGTTTTGGCCTCCGCAAATGACCCTTAAAACGGTGCCATTTCTATCCATTATAAAAGCTAAAATTTTGTTAAAAATTTTTATTTTTTCTCCTCTCAAAAAAAAACTTAAACAAATCCTCTCAATGCTCTCTCACCATGCGATTTCTGGCAAGCCCTCCGGCGAGGCTCTGGCACCGTCGTCGCCGTCGTCGGCCACTGTGCACGGCAGCCGGAATTCAAAAAAAAGGTATATATATTTTTTAAAATTTATTAAAACATGCATATATATTTTTAAAAAAATAGAAGTATAAATTTTATATATGTTTACAGATTCGAAAAAAAAAAGAAAAAGAAAATAAAAAAAACCTTGAAGTCTCTGTATTGATTTTTTGTGTATATTTTCTGCCTATTTTGTATGTGCCCCCTTTCGTTACAGAATAGATCGGGCTTTTATAGCCTTGAAAATAAAATAAAAAAGGAAACACATTGTTATTTCATTTTGCTGCTGTTTTCTTTCTTTTTTTTGCAGGTTGATGACGAGAAGTCCGGCACTGATGAAGGCTGGTCGAGGGGCTTGTGTTGCGGCGCGATGTCTGGTAGTGATGGCGTGATGGAAGCTGCGGCGGCAACATGTTGTTACGCTAGGGTTTGCTGAAAATTTTTTAGGGTTTTTTTGGGCCAAATGGGCTGTGAAATTTGGGTTAAGTGGTATTGGGCTACTGTATTGGGTTTCAGTTTTGTGCAATGGACTTTGTAAAAATGGACTGTTTATTTTATTTATTTTTTATTTTTTATGGTTTGTTTTACGGGCCCGGGCAAAATGGGTCGATTACACCAACTATTGCAAATACCACTGCTTGATTGATCATCCTCATAAGAAATGCTTCATTTTGAAAGACAATCATGCAACTCCAAAAAAAAGGGAAAATTGAGGTTGAAGAAGTAAAACCATCAGTGGCATCAACTACTATGACTTTTGAATCCTATTACACCTATTCAAGCTCAAGCTAGACAATCGATTTCCAAGGGACTGGGGGCAATTGTTTGTTACCAGGATATTAGAACGATCATGGTTGGACTCTAGGCACATTTAGGGCTGTCCAATCGGTTAACCGACCCAAAATACCATTAACCTAATTAACCGACCATTTAAAACCCTTAACCGTTAACTGAATCAAAATTTTTTCAAAAAAAAATTAACCGAACCAAAATTTTTCGGTTAATTTGGTCGGTTAATTGAATTAACCGAAAAATATAGGTTTTGTAACACCCACTAACCTGAATCTGTCGCCAGAACAGGGTTACGGAGCATTACCGAAATTTACAAATCAAACAAACAGAAAATGTAAACATTTCATATCATATATCATTCATGTGAAAAACCAATCAAAATCATACATATTGTCCCTTATACGAGCCCTTAAGGCCCAAAATACATATTGGAAACAAATCGGGACTAAATCAGAAACTCAGAAAATTTTTCGGAAACATTTACTATTTTCAACACTGCAAGCGTCACACAGCCATGTGGCTCACACAGTCAAAAGACACGCCCGTGTCTAAGGCCGTGTAACTTACTGACTTGCATTCGTTTAAAAGATACAAGGGACACACGGCTGTGTCACCTGACACACAGCTGAGACACACGCCCGTGTCTCTACCCGTGTGGAAGAAAATAGGTTATCTTATAAGCCATTTTTCTCACCCAACAAGGCGTGTATCTACAGTTATCATCATACATGTAAACAAGTCATATTAAAGCATCCAAAACAAGTAAAAATAAATCCTTAAATATATATAATATCTTCACATATAACCATTATTCCTTCAAGCACCTCAGATGACAGATTATAACATGTGTATTCATGTATTCAATATACTTGTAACACCCCTAACCCGATACCATCGCCGGAATAGAGTTAAGAGGCATCACCAGACAATCAGAATGTTTCATTACTATTTCACGACACAAATTCAAACATCAATCAAACATATTCAATCATAAGTATATAGTCCCTTACTGAAGTCTTCGAGACATTAAACACATGTTAGAAAAGGGTCGGGACTAAACCGGAACACATACAAAAATTCTTAGAAATTTAAAAATTTTCAAATTTTCAGGGGCTACACGCCCGTGTGGGCAGACCGTGTGCCTCCCACTGCTGATAGACACCCCCGTGTGTCTTCCCCATGGTCGAAACTGATTTTACTCCACGACCACCAAGCACGCCCATGTACCTTGGCCGTGGTCAATGCTGATTTGGCCCCACGGCCACTAAGCACGCCCGTGTACCTTGGCCGTGGTCGATCCTTTTGAATTCACACGACTACTAAGCACGTCCGTGTGCCAAGGCCGTGTACTCTTAACCAGCTACTAACTTAGCCCCACGTCACTAGGCACACCCGTGTGCCACAACTGTGTGACAAAATAGGCCATTTGCAAGGCCAATTTGCCATCCATAAAAGGGTCAAACCTACAAGCACATAAAAGCATAATTTCACACATAATTTGGCAACCAATTCCGAGTCAAGTGATCATCATATCATCACATACCATCTCATTACTAAACATGTCAACTTATAAACTAATTTGCACAACTTAAACACATTCAATCCCAAACATGATTCATCCTCAAATTCATTAGATCATACTAGCATCAAACTATTACTAAGTTTACCATTCATAAGACATTCTCATTACCAACAAACCATACTATAATATGAATCATATATCAAAGCCATTCATGCTTAAAGCCATCATATAACTAGCAACATCACATGGCTATTTACACATCTCAAATATGATTCAAATATCTAGCCTATACATGCCATATTTCATCAATGTACATCTTTCCAAAAGTACCCAAATATATTGCTAATAGTGTGAATGAGATGCTGGCGATCCCCAGATCCGAGCTAGCTTTACTGACACTGCAAAGCAGAGAAACAAATCACACAGTAAGCTTTCCAAAGCTTAGTAAGTTTGAAATACAATACAATAATCTCATCAATTCAAATCAAAGTATATAATAACCATCACATAGATCAATTCTCCCATATTCATACCATATCATCCATAACTAATATACTCATTCATCCATTCATAGCTTTATCTATAAACTCATCAACCACAAAGTTTCAATTCATACCTTAGCTAACGCATAGTTATTCAATTTCCAAGCTACTCAATGCTCGATATTACATGTCGGTCGTCCTCTGATATTCTTTCAATTTAATCGCACACTCAGTGCCATATACATGTTCGAAGCATATTCGTCATCGTACACTTAGTGCCTATTCTTTCAACCAACTTATCTCGGTATCGCACACACAGTGCCAAATCTATAAGCCGAAGCTTTCATAACATCGCACACACAGTGCTATTCATTTCTGTTTCGATTTCAATTTCGCACACTTAGTGCCATCTAATTAAATCTTGCACATAGCATCTAAATTCTCATAATCATATACATATTCATTCCGTAATACTAAAACATATCTTAATAACATGTATTATATCCGAACTTACCTCGGACGTCGAACTATCGAAACGGTTGATTAATCGAGCACTTTAGCTTTGCCTCGATCTCGATCCAAACCTCTCTTTTCGTGGTCTATACAGATACAAATTCAATCCATTCAATCACAATTTCATTCAATTTAGTCCACACACACTTATTTAGGGCATTTTACAAAATAACCCTCACATTCTCACATTTCGACAATTTAGTCCCTATTTCAAAAAATCATCAAATACACAAAATTTCAAAACACATATGCTAGCCGAATTCTTTCCATGCTAATACAAGCTTATACATTTCATTTATTTCACAATTTAACCCTTCGATTTCTCATTTTCTCAATTAAGCCAAAAATACTCAATTTCACTAAAAATCTCGATACAAACTATGTTAATCCAACACCAAGTTTTCATATTACACTATCAACTAACACATAGCTCAAGTATTCATCAATGGCTCATCACAAAAACATCATCAATTCGTAAAATTACAACATGCGTTAGCTAGAGCACGAAGCAACGATTACAAAAACGTAGAAATTATCAAAAACCGATCAAAAACACATACCCGATTTTGAATTACACCAAGGCCGAATGTCACAAAGCTTAAAACCCCTTTCTTATTCTTGTTTTCGGTGGAAACAAAGATGAACATGAAAAGAAATGACACTAATTCTTGTTTTTATTATAACCTTATAATATAATATAAAATATAAATTTGAACGTATCATATTAATATACAAAAACATATATGTTATCATTATGCCGTCCACTATACTTAATTATGGTCAAATTACATCATAAGTCCTCCTCATTATAAAGACAACCACAATTAGGTACTTATAAGTCAGCACACATCTTTTATACTTTATGAGATTAAGTCATTTCTCTTAATTCGATACACAATCGATAAAATTATCACACAGAATTTTCACACAGACTATGTCACATAGATTCAACACTAAAGATAACATTAAAATATTATTTCGACCTCGGATTTGTGGTCTCAAAACCACTGTTCCAACTAGGGTCTAAACCGGGCTGTTACAACTTTCCCCCTTAGGGATTTTCGTCCCCGAAAATCTTATCAGTGAATAACTGTGGATATTGCTCTCTCATAATGTTCTCAGGCTCCCACTTAGCCTCTTCAACTCCGTGTTTGTGCCATAATACTTTCACTAAAGAGATTTTCTTATTTCTCAACTCATTGGTCTATGGTGCCAAAATACGAGTCGGTTCTTCATTATAAGACAAATCTGGCAAAATCTCAACCTCAGTAGGAGCAATCACATGAGACGGATCAGATCAGTACCGTCGAAGCATCGACACATGAAGCACATTATGAATCTTTTCTAACTCAGGTGGCAACATCAATCTGTAAGCAACCGACCCAACTCGTTCAATAATCTCATACTGTCCGATGAACCTCGAGACTCAGCTTGCCCTTCCAGCCAAATCGAAGTATTTTCTTCCACGGAGATACTTTCAAAAACACTTTATCACCAACCTTAAATTCAATATCTTTTCGTTTTAAATCTACATAGGACATCTGACGATCTGAAGCCGCTTTCAAACTGTCACGAATTACTTTCACTTTCTGCTCAGTCTCTTTTATAAGGTCAACCCCATGAATCTTATTCTCACTTAGCTCAGTCCAATACAATGGAGTTTGACACTTTCGACCGTAGAGAGCCTCATGTGGCGCCATTTTAATGATAGATTGAAAACTATTGTTGTACGCAAACTCAATCAACGGTAAATGTTTTTCCCACGCACTTTTGAATTCAAGAATACAGCATCTCAACATATCTTCAAGAACCTGAATGATCCGCTCGAATTGACCATCCGTTTGCGGATGAAACGCAGTACTGAAATGCAATTTTGTGCCTAAAGCCTCTTGAAATTTCTTCCAAAATCGCGAGGTAAGTCTCGGATCTCTGTCAGATACAATAGATAGCGGCACCCCGTGCAATCTCACAATCTCAGCAATATACATTTCAGCCAATCTATCGAGTGAATAATCTGTTCTCACCAGAATAAAATGAGATGATTTCGTCAATCTGTCAACTATCACCCAAATTACATCTTTCTTTCCCGAAGATAAAGGCAATCCCGACACAAAGTCCATTGTGATCCTTTCCCATTTCCACTCAGGAATCATAATCGGTTGCAACAATCCAGACGGAACCTGATGTTCAGCTTTAACTTGCTGACAAATTAAACATTTCAGCACATCGGATTCTTTAATTCTTAACTGATAGTAGCCTGATCTCAAAGCTATCTTAGAAAACACTGTTTCTCCTTTCAACTGATCGAACAAATCATCAATACGAGGCAACAGATACTTGTTCTTTATCGTTACTTTGTTCAATTGTCGATAATCAATACACATTCTCATAGTTCCATCTTTCTTTTTCACAAATAATACAGGAGCTCCCCAGGGTGAGAAACTCGGTTGCACAAATCCTCTGTCAGTCAACTCCTGCAACTGAGACTTTAACTCTTTCAATTCTGTTGGTGCCATTCTATACGGAGCTATCGAAATAGGAGTGGTCCCAGCACTAATTCAATACCAAATTCGACTTCCTGAATCGGAGGTAATCTCGGTAACTCTTCAGGAAACACATCTGGAAATTCACATACTACAGGCACAGATTCAACTTTCTTTTCTGACACTTTTGTATCAATCACGTACGCCAAATAAGCTTCACATCCCTTTCTCACATAGTTCATAGCTTTCATCGCAGATACAACAGCTGGTAATCCTATCATATAATTGGATTCTATTCGAACTAGCTCACCATTCTGACTTTTCAACTCAATACTCTTTCTTTTACAATTCACGATGACATTATGCAGTGTAAGCCAATCCATACCCAGAATTATGTCAAACTCATCGAATGGTAGTAACATCAAATTAACCAGAAAACAAACATCCCGAAACATCAATGGACAATTCTTGCACACCTTATCCACCAAAACCAACTTGCCTAAGGGATTCGATACTCTAATCACAAATTCAGTAGACTCAACAGGTAGAGTCTTACTTGATACTAGATTCACACACACATATGAATGAGTAGATCCTGGATCTATCAATGCAATGACATCAGTATCAAATAAAGTAAAAGTACCAGTGATGACGTCTGGAGATGATGCTTCCTCTCGTGCTCATATAGCATAGGCTCGAGCAAGAGCTCTCGCCTCCGATCTCACACCTGTATCGGTTGTCCCTTTCTGGCTTTCACTCACATTTCTGGTGTTTCTGGGTGGTCTACCTCTAGCCGTCACATTACTCGATCTTTCATTCTGAACATTTTCCGCTTCGACCATCCTTGGGCAATCTCGAATAAAATGATCTCGGGATCCACATTTATAACAAACTCTATTGTTGTACCTGCCCCAGCATTCCCCCACATGTTGTCTTCCACACTGTCTGCACTCAGGTTTGTTACTCTTTACGCTGACAACACTTGATTCAATCGGAGCTTGAGTTCGTGGACCAGCACTTTGTCTCGAACGATCTCTACTTTGATGTCCAAACGAAGCATTTGAATGGTTGCTTGCATCTCTAAATCTCTTCGTCGAAGGTTGAGAAAACTTATTATCGATCTTTTTCTTTCATCACGAGCTTCAGATCAGCTTTCTTCTTTTTTTTACTGAGCTCCTCAGCTTTGCATGCTCTTTCAACTAACACAATAAATCCATTTATATCAAGTATCCCAAACAACAATTTAATATCTTTATTTAATCCGTCTATGAAGTGTTTGCACATAGTAGCTTCGGTCGAAACACATTCTCTCGCGTATTGACTCAATCTTACGAATTCTCGCTCGTACTCAGTAACGGACAAACGACCCTATTCCAGCTCTAAAAACTCTTTACGTTTCATATCAATGAAACGTTGACTAATATACTTCTTTTTGAATTTGGCTTGAAAGAAATCCTAGGTGATTCTCTCTTTCGGAACCATAGATATCAATGTTTTCCACCAGTTATACACAGTATCTCTCAACAATGAAACATCACATTTTATACATTCATCAGGTGTCAACAACATCTCATCGAATACTCGGATTGTATTCTTGAGCCAAAACTCGGCTCGCTCAGCATCGTCATCAGATGTGGCTCTGAACTTTTCGGCCCCGTACTTTCGAATCTTGTCCACAGGAGGTTTATTCAATCTGATCGGATCTATAACTTGTGGCACAAGAGGTACTTGTGGGGTAGAGGTTGTGGAGCAGCCGGATTCGTTCGAACGAATTCCAAAAACCACTCACTCATCATAAGGAAGAAGGCTTGCTTAACCTCTCCTCCTTCACTACTATCATTCGAACGAGATGTGGCCGGTGCTGTCCCTTGACCAGGAGCAGGCACGTTACTCCCTACATTGTCAACAACTGTTCTATCTGGATCCATTACTATACGAAAAAAATTTATATTTGTCAGAATTCATCACACTATAGCAATTTCAAATATGGCATGTATAGCTAGACTCACATGCGCTACGTTTGTCTGAGAATTGACTAAACCGTAGCTCTGATAACAATAAAATGTAACACCCCTAACCTGAGACCGTCGCCGGAATAGAGTTAAGAGGCATCACCAGACAATCATAATGTTTCATTACTATTTCACGACACAAAGTCAAACATAAATCAAACATATTCAATCATAAGTATATAGTCCCTTATTGAGGTCTTTGAGACCTTAGACACATGTTAGAAAAGGGTCGGGACTAAACCGGAACACATACAAAAATTCTCAAAAATTTTAAACTTTTCAAATTTTCAGGGGCTACACGCCCGTGTGGGCAGACCGTGTGCCTCCCACGGCTAATAGACACCCCCATGTGTCCTTCCCGTGGTCAAAACTGATTTTACTCCATGACCACCAAGCACACCCATGTACCTTGGCCGCAGTCAATTCTGACTTGGCCCCACGGCCACTAAGCACTCCCGTGTACCTTGGCCGTGGTTGATCCTGTTGAATTCACACGGCTACCAAGCACGTCCGTGTGCCAAGGCCGTGTACTCTTAACCAGCTACTGACTTAGCCCCATGGTCACTAGGCACGCCCGTGTGCCACAACCGTGTGACAAAATAGGCCATTTGCAAGGCCAATTTGCCACCCACACAAGTGTCAAACCTACAAGTAAATAAAAGCATAATTTCACACATAATTTGGCAACCAATTCTGAGTCAAGTGATCATCATATCATCAAATACAATCTCATTACTAAACATGTCAACTTATAAACTAATTTGCACAACCTAAACACATTCAATCCCAAACATGATTCATCCTCAAATTAATTAGATCATACTAGCATCAAACTATTACTAAGTTTGCCATTCATAAGACAATCTCATTACCAACAAACCATACTATAATATGCATCATATATCAAAGCCATTCATGCTTAAAGCCATCATATAACTAGCCACATCACATGGCTATTTACACATCTCAAATATGATTCAAATATCTAGCCTATACATGCCATATTTCATCTATGTACATCTTTCCAAAAGTACCCAAAATATATTGCCAATAGTGTGAATGAGATGCTGACGATCCCCAGATCCGAGCTAGCTTTAGTGACACTGCAAAGCAAAGAAGCAAATCACACAGTAAGCTTTCCAAAGCTTAGTAAGTTCGAAATACAATACAATTATCTCATCAATTCAAATCAAAGTATATAATAACCATCACATAGATCAATTCTCTCATATTCATACCATATCATCCATAACTAATATACTCATTCATCCATTCATAGCTTTATCTACAAACTCATCAACCACAAAGGTTTAATACATACCTTAGCTAAAGCGTAGTTATTCAATTTCCAAGCTACTCAATGCTCGATATTACATGTCGATCATCCTCTGATATTCTTTCAATTTAATCACACACTCAGTGCCATATACATGTTCGAAGCATTCGTCATCGCACACTTAGTGCCTATTCTTTCAACCGACTTATCTTGGTATCGCACACACAGTGCCAAATCTATAAGCCGAAGCTTTCATAACATCGCACACACAGTACTATTCATTTCTATTTCGATTTCAATTTCGCGCACTTAGTGCCATCTAATTAAATCTTACACATAGCATCTAAATTCTCATAATCATATACATATTCATTCCGTAATGCTAAAACATATCTTAATAACATGTATTATATCCGAACTTACCTCGAACATCGAACTATCGAAACGGTTGATCAATCGAGCACTTTATCTTTGCCTCGATCTCGATCCGAACCTCTCTTTTCGTGGTCTATACACATTCAAATTCAATCCACTCAATCAAAATTTCATTCAATTTAGTCCACACACACTTATTTAGGGCATTTTACAAAATTACCCTCACATTCTCACATTTCGACAATTTAGTCCCTATTTCACAAAATCATCAAATACACAAAATTTCAAAACACATATGCTGGCCGAATTCTTTCCATGCTAATACAAGCTCATACATTTCATTTATTTCACAATTTAACCCTTCGATTTCTCATTTTCTCAATTAAGCCAAAAATACTCAATTTCACTAAAAATCTCAATACAAACTATGTTAATCCAACACCAAGTTTTCATATTACACTATCAACTAACACATAGCTCAAGTATTCATCAATGGCTCATCACAAAAACATCATCAATTTGTAAAATTACAACATGGGTTAGCTAGAGCACGAAGCAACGATTACAAAAACGTAGAAATTATCAAAAACCGATCAAAAACACATACCCGATTTTGAATTACACCAAGGCCGAATGTCACAAAACTTAAAACCCCTTTCTTATTCTTGTTTTTCGGTGGAAACAAAGATGAACATGAAATGAAATGACACTAATTCATGTTTTTATTATAACCTTATAATATAATATAAAATATAAATTTTAACTTATCATTTTAACATATAAAAACATATATGTTATCATTATGCTGTCCACTATACTCAATTATGGTCAAATTGCATATAAGTCCTCCTCATTATAAAGACAACTACAATTAGGTACTTAAAAATCAGCACACAACTTTTATACTTTATGCGATTAAGTCCTTTCTCTTAATTCGGCACACAATCAATAAAATTATCACACAGAATTTTCACACAAACTATGTCACATAGATTCAACACTAAAGATAACATTAAAATATTATTTTGACCTCGGATTTGTAGTCTCGAAACCACTGTTCCGACTAGGGTCTAAACCGGGCTGTTACAATACTCATATGTATAACTAACTTATTTGCATAATTGTACCTATGGTTCACCAAGCTAATTTGCATTGTTTCAAACCAAGTCACCTACCTACCAAAACATACCAAAACACATGTATATAAATGCACATTTAGCTAACATTTTACCTTTCACTATCCAACCATAAACCAACCCACACATTAACCATGTAAGGCAAATATGCACAAACCAAAATGTGCCAAAACACAAGCCAAATATGTGACTAATATTAACAAAACTCATATAGGCCAACGTTAACCAGAATACTTATACATGCCATTATAATTAAAATCAAAACATTGGAACGTATCGATAGAACCGATGGATAGTGTGATATAACTCCGACAAAATTTCCAACCCGATCGAGCTTCCAACAATCTGAAAAGTAAAGGAAAACAACTATATAAGCATCAAATGCTTAGTAAGCTCATATAAACCTTAATCAAATCAATTCATTTCAAATATAAAATTTATACATATAAAAATAATCCAATATTGCTACCACAATACTCATGAAGCTATATTCATTAATTCACAAGGTGAATAAATTCACAGTATCAATTATACATATAGTCCCAAGCTTAGTAGGGTTTTATATATAACTTTAACTCTTTCAAATTTCTTTATTTTCATTTACATTTATTTTCTTTCCACACTTATTCCATATGCTTAACACACAAGTCATAATCATATCATTCAACCATGGTGACAAGCTAGTGCATTTAACCAAAGCCTTTTTCGAATTGATCACTTGATAAGTTATTTCATAAGAAATTGCATAATTTAAACCTTACCACTCTTTCATGAGCACTAGCATATTTTCACTTAAATACTTACCATTTCAATACATCATATAAATAATCATATTACCATCCAACCAATAGCTTGGCATTTGCCTAAGCATCAAGCAACAACACTTGTTAGCATACTTGCACATATTGCATATAAATTCAACATTGATAAACTTATTTTCTCAACATGTCACACTTGAGTTTATTACTCGTCACAACATACATAATTTCCTTGTATCAACATACCAAAGATAATCACATATTTACATGTCATGATACATATCATTCTCTTGTCATTTCTTCATAAAAATATATCATTCATTACATTATTTCAATATTTCATTTACCACCATTTTCATGAATTTTGTGTATATACCGGTAATAGTTTATTTCAAACTCATGTTATCTCATATCAGAACTTTTCCCATTATATCATTTAAATATGAATGGTTACATTTATTTCAGATCAATACCAATAATAACCTTAAGTTTTCAATTATTAAATCCATATATCACTTACCAACCCTCGTCATATCGGAGAACGTCTTACGGATATGAGTACATCATTTTCTTTGTGCCATAATCCAACTATGGTCTTACATATGCATTGCCATGGCCCCGCCATGGTCTTACATTCATAGTGCCATAACCTAGTTATGGTCTTATCACTAGAATGCCATAGCTAAACTATGGTCTTACATATAAACATTGCCATGGTCCAACCATGGTCTTACGTTCATAACGCCATAACCTAGTTATGGTCTTTTCATTAAAATGCCATAGCCCAGCTATGGTCTTACATTTAAACATTGCCATGGTACAACCATGGTCTTATTCTTCAATTCATCTTTTGTCACGGAACGATCGTACTCAATCCTACGTTCTACTAATTTTAAACATTCAATTCAATTTTTATACTTTTTATCACAATCTTAATTTCAACAACAAAATATAAAAAAATACATTATATCATTCCTGTAATGCCCCGATTTTCTTTAATTTCGGCTTTTGTAAATTTGTGACACAATGTTTATCTGCTTCAGTGGTTATGTGTTCTGGGTGTGTGTGAGAGGTCTCAAGTTCAAGCCATGTCTTGGGTATATTTTGGTATTTTTTTTATAATTAAAGCCTTGACCTTGATCAGTAGGCTTTTAGGTTGGTACTGGTAAAATGATATCAGAATGGGCCAGTTGGTCTGGTGGTTACAGTGTGTGTTGGTATGCTTCAGGTCTTGTGTTCGAATTGCTGTGTGTGCAAAGGGGATAATTTTTGCCAAATTTCAGCTAAAGTTTGTGTTTTACCGAGACCCTGAGTAGTGGGATTGTGGTGAGATTTTTGAGGAGATTTTGGGGGGAAAGTTATCAGAATATTGCCAATTTGATTGCTCTTCTCAAATTTCAGCATTTCACATTTGTTTCCCAAATTGTTGCTGCCATTTTTCTTTCCCCCGAATCCTCACCCTGCTGCCAAATTTTCCTTTCCTTTTACCAGCTGGAATTCTCCTTTCTCTTTACCCATTTTTTACTTCCTTTTTGAATGGCAATTGTGCTCCCTTCCTCGAGTAATTTCGATAAGTGGTCTCTTGTGATTGTGAACTAAGATCCTAAGTTTTGATTGGGGTTTTTATGCTGATGATTTGGCAGCTTCACACCTTTGGAATCGTGGCCCTTCTTGAACTACTTCGTAGCCAAACCAATTTTTGAAACGTTAGGAGTAAGTCCCAATCGCTCATTAATTGAGTAATTCATTTAGGTTGGTTTTAATTCGGCGAATAAATGATTAATTGAGTGAATTATTGATCAATTATAGGTGCTAGCGATTTCAGGATTGCGTAAAGAGTGAAGACAAACCAGGTGTGTGCCCAAAAACGCAAAAAACAATATTTCGGCAAAAGCCAAAAACCTCATTATCGACGCCACACAGGAGTGTGGTCGCCCGTGTGGTAGGCTGTGTGCAAGGCTGTGAGCCACAACACGACCGTATTATTGATAAGCCAGGCCGTGCACAAGTGACACGACCTTGTGATCCACACGACCAAGGCCAATTTGGGCTGTGTGGGCCACACGGGCAAGCTACGTGGGCATGTGAGCCCATTTTATGAAATGTTCTGTAAGGTTGAACGGGCCGTCCAAGTCGACTGTGGACTTATTGAATGGTCGGTAAGCAGTACTTAGACCCGTAGTTATGTGATTTGATTATGTGAGATCTGTACTAAACAAGTGACACTCAGTATGTATACTTAGTTGAATGTATGAACTATTATCCACATTTTAGCATGACATTCTGTGTATGTTGCATTGCATTGGGGTGGGTTGATGATTTGCTGGAAGAAGTGTCTGAAAGGCTTTTAAGCTTGATATCTGGCAGCTCAGGTGCAAATTTCTGATTATGTGCCACATTCGATACAACATGGTATGTAAGGATGGGTGGGTTGATTTTATCCCCGAATGGTGTGTAGGGTTAGACGGAGTTGGTGTGTAGAGGCTAGTGGGTAGGACTCTACTATTCTGTTCTGATATGCATATTATGTCTGAAATGGGCTAAGGCCCAAGAATATATATGATTCTGTATCTAAGTGGGCTAAGGTCCGCACCATTTTTATAATGGGCTCAGACCCGAACTGTAAATGCATGACTGATTTCTAATATTATGTTGTGTGCATGTTTTCTGTGAGGATTACACACTGAGTTTGCGAAAACTCACCTTTTTCTATTTAATCTGTTCAGGTAATTCCCAGCATTAGACGGATCGGCGCGACGGAGGACTCGGCGGTGACCACGGTTCTTGACTTATATGGTTTTTATTTTTATTTATGGTTTTGATTATATCTGGGAAATGATTTTATGTAATTATGGCCTTTACGGATTTTTGTTTAAATTTGGGATTTGCAACGTTTATGGTTTCACCGTTAGCAGTAGGAAAGCTCGAGTGTTCAAATAAACAAATGTTTTGCCAAAACACCACGATTACGCAAACCTGATTTAAATGCTTTCGCAAAATATAAATATTTTGGAAAATGGAAAATGTTTTGGAAGTGGATAATGATTGAAACAAAGGACACATTATAAAAGTATCATAAGATAATGAAAAATGGTCTTATCGTATGTATGTTTTCTAAAGCACTATCATGTGGCCCCGCCAGATCCGGCCATAATGTCTAGGCCGAGTTTGTGGTGTTACATTTGGTGGTATTAAAGCTACAAAACTCAGCTGTGGATTGGGTTTTAAAGGTTGGTTTTAAATAAATGATTGTTAAGTGATTTAAAATGTTTTGGACCGAGTATGTGGTACATCGAGTCTCCGGCACCGATCCTATAAGTGTTCTGGAACTCTGTTTAAATTTGTCTAAAAATACTACTTGCATGCTTGAAATAGCCAATAGGTAGTATACTGTATTGGAAACACTCTAGGTTGTGTAAAGTGAAAACCGTAGTGAGACTGCAATTTGCGATAACAAATTCGGAACTTCTGATACTGTTCTGCATAAGATATCTAGTAATAAATATCGGAACTGTAACTAATGTATAAAACTGTTAATATAGATAAACTCCAAATTATGATGAGAACACGAGGTATCCACGGACGGGGTACTAGAGGCCATGGTAGAGGCCGTAGAAGGGCTCGAACTAGATCCTCCTTATCTGAAAATTTGCCTAATCTAGATACGAGCGAGATGCCGGTCTCACCTGCTATAGAGACTAGGTCTCATGATTGTGAGGCTGGGGATGACGCACTATCTCGAGCCATACTAAGAATTTTAGAGAGGGTCGCTAGGCCCAACACCAGATTCGGGCGCCGTGGGTCGGTTACGAAACGACTCCGGTCCAATCGGGCTGAATTATTCAGGGGTGCCACTGGAGTCGCCCCTAATATGGCCGACTATTGGATGAAGGCCACGGAAAGAATTATGGACGATCTGGAGTTTACCGCGGAGCAGAAGCTTAAGGGGGTTGTTTCTCTGCTTCGCGACGAAGCTTACCTGTGGTGGCTGACGGTTAAGGAGGGCACTCAGCCCGACCGTTTACTTGGGACTATTTTAAGATGGCGTTCCAGAGTAAGTATGTGGGAGCCAGCTACATTGATGCTAGGAGACGTGAGTTCCTTAATCTCACCCAGGGAGATCGTTTGGTGGCTGAGTATAAGGCCGAGTTCCTGAGATTGAGCCGTTATACTCGGGGCATGGTGTCAACCGAGTATGAGCGATGTGTTCATTTTGAGGATGAACTTAGGGACAGTTTACGGGTTCTGATAGCTCCATAGAGGGAGCGTGATTTTTCTACTTTAGTGGAGAAGGCGAAGATCGTCGAGGAGGTTAAGCGCTCTAAGCGCCAAAACCGAGAGAGGGGAAATAATAAGAGGGAATCAGAGCCCTCGAGTTCTGTGATGAGGCCTAAGAAAAAGGTCAGATTTGATGGGCCAGTGAGAGTTGGGCCTCATATTTCACCTGATGGGGTGGCGCTTTGCGAACACTGTGGTAGATGCCATCCGGGCGAGTGTTGGAGGACGACTGGGGCATGTTTAAGATGTGGACTGACTGAGCACTGTGTTCGGGATTGTCCGTTGAGAATCGACCAGATGCAAACTCTGGGTACTAGTGCTGCGCAACCACCAAGAGTAGTTCAGCAGCCACCTAGGGCTGAGGTCAGGCTAGGGGTGGTAACGGCGTGGGCCGAGGACAGAGAGCACCGGGCAGAGGTGCTGGACCGACTGAGGCGAGGCAACCTGTACTGGTTTATGCTGCCCGTCGCCGTGAGGACCGAAATGCTCTGGACATCATCATGGGTACGTTTTTAATTTATAATGTACCTTATTTGGCACTGATAGACATTGGCTCTACACACTCTTACGTAGCTAGTGTGGTGTCTGAAACCCTGGGGATGCTGGTTGAGAGTAATTCGAGTGAGGTAACTGTTGTGAGTCCGTTAAGGCAGTCTGTTCGAGTCAGTAAGCTATATAGAGACGTGCCATTAGAGGTTCAGGGGATTGGATTTTTGGGTAATCTGATGGGGCTGCCATTTGGGGAGTTCGATTTGATTCTGGGAATGGACTGACTGGTTAAGCACCAGGTAAATCTGTATTGTGAGACAAAAATGGTTGTTTGGATAACCGAAGAGGACAGCGATATAACAGCCCGATTTAGGGCCTAGTCAGAATAGTGGTGCGAGACCACGAATCCGAGGTGAATTTATGTGTTTACAAAGTTTATGCCATGTTTGCATGCTAGTATGAATGTTTCATGAAGCAATTTTATTAAATTGTGGTGGATTGGTCCAAAAGAACTAAATTGTAAAAAGTTGCAAAATATGAGTTTCTAGAAGCTTTTTGTATGAAATAGCTTTAGAATAGTAATTAGAAGTCTTTAAATAACAATTTTTCCAAAAATATTATTTTTGGACAAAATTGGCCTTAAGATGGTGTTATAGAAATTTTTAAGAGGAAGGGCATTTTGGTCATTTGTCTAATAAGTGTTTAAAATAGGAAAAAGAGGATAAAAATTTCATCATCTTCTTCCCCCATTGCCGAATTGAAAGAAGCCATAGCTAGGGTTCTTCAATTTTCAAAGCTTGCTAATCAAGAAAAACGAAGCCCGGATCGAAACCGAGGCAAGAACAAAGTCGACGACTAAATTGCTTAACTACATACATTTTGTATTTTGAGGTAAGTTTGTATGAGTTCTAAGCTTTATGATTTTATCATTTAATTGCTTAGTATAATATACATTGTTATCATGAATGGTTTAATGTTATGTTAAACAAAGAAGTCAATAAGATTAAACAAGAGAAAGTCCCGATTGAAGATGAATTACCCTGGATATACGGTCCAGTACATGAGATAAGAAAGTCCGTATAAGACCAAGCCAAGGCATGGTATCGGCAATTAAACAAGTTATCATGTAAGTCCAAGGACCCAAGCTTGGCATTGAACAAGTTCTCATGTAAGTCCTAGGACCCAAGCTTGGCATTGAATAAGTTATCATGTAAGTCCAAGGACCCAAGCTTAGTATTGAACAAGTTATCATGTAAGTCCAAGGACCCGAGCTTGGCATTGAATAAGTTATCATGTAAGTCCAAGGACCCAAGCTTGGCATTGAACGAGTTATCATGTAAGTCGAAGGACCCAAGCTTGGCATTGAACAAGTTATCATGTAAGTCTAAGGACTCAAGCTTGGCATTAAATAAGTTATCATGTAAGACCAAGGCAAGCTTGGCATTGATTCAAGAAGAGATCTTCCACATAAGTCCATATTTAGAGTATGGCATTGGCATCAAGTACATGAGTAGAGATCTAGTATTCCCGGTAATTCATAGAAATTCATCAGGCAAATGAGCAAAGCTAAAATGTGTAAACAAGAATGTTAAGAAAGCAAAGCCATTATCAAATTGAAATTGAATATTATTCATGTTATGAATGATGAATTAGAAGACATGATTATTATGTTTAAGTATGTTGATCAATGTGATCAAGAGATACAGGTACCTTGTTACCTTACAAGTATGAGATTAGTAAGTACCATGGGACAAGTAAGAATCATGTATGAGTAAGTAAGCTTTATAGATGAGACAATGATACCATTATTATGTCAAATGGTTTACATGAAGCAAGTTTATTTTTTTTATGTGTTACACATGCAAACTTACTAAGCTAAATGCTTACGTCTTTGATTGTTTCTATGTAGTCCCGCCAAGCTAAATTGTGGATCATTGGAGTCGGAGCTCATAGCACACTATCGACCCTTATTTTGGTATAGCCAAATTATATTACTAAGTATGGCATGTATAGGAATCATTCATTTTGAGAACATGTTTTTTGTAAGGCCATTATATAGGCTATCAAGTTATTATTCTTTTGTATATGGATAAGTGGTTGGCCAAACTTGTTTAAGTTTTTTGTATATAGATGTCAATGAAATATGTAGTAATGTTCATAAAAGTTATTATTAATGATTTGTATTGGTTGAAGTTGAGTTGATCTTAATTTAAGGGAGGCAAATGGCTTGGTAAATAGCCTCTAATTGCCTACACGGTTAGACACACGGGCGTGTGTCTAGACCCTGCACCTTAATGTTTTAAATCAAGTTAGACCACGGTCATTTTACATGACCGTGTGTATGAGCCGTGTAAGACACACGTTCAAAGCATGGGCGTGTGCTTAGGCTGTGTGGTTGAAGCCAGTAGCTTCACACGGTTGGTAGACACGGGCGTGTCAAAGCCATGTGAATAAAGTCAGTAACCTTCCACGGTTGTAGGCATGGGCGTGTAAATGAGTACACGGGCGTGTCCTCAAGCAACATGGGCGTGTGAACCATGCTTCTAAGATGAGAGTTAGATGAAGTGTCCGGAGGCGTTCGGATAAATGTTTAAGGGCTCGTAGGCCCATAATATGCATGTTATGATCAAGAAAGAAAAGTTTTAAGTTGGTTCAAAATTTTTACAGGCTGTAAGTACATGTTTATGTGAGTTTAAGCATGGTAATGCCTCGTATCCAATCCTAGCATCAGTCTCAGGTACAGGGTGTTACATTTAGTGGTATCAGAGTTACAGTTTAGTCGATTATAGGATTAATGTAGCATAAACACGAGTTTAGCTATACATGTCATACCTAAGAATGTTTTTATAATGATAGTGTGACGACTCCTGATGACTTAGAATTTTGCTTATACATATAGTAAATGGATTCCGAAGGAAATGTGGCGGATGACGTAGAAAGTAATACGCCGGCTCTCGCTGACGGGACAGTGCCGAGCGAAAATGAGAATAGACCCACTACGGTGAGTCAAAGAGGAGGAGAAGAGGCTAGAGAAGCCTTCCTCCACATGATGAACACATGGTATACAGAGTTCATTCGGGCGAACCCGAATGCACAACCCCCTCCACCCCCGCCTGTTCCACAACCTGTTCCTGCAACCCCTCAAGTAGTAGAGGTGGTAAGAAGAGATAAACCTCCAATCGATAGGATCAGGAAACATGGGGCAGAAGGTTTCCGAGCTAAAAAGGAAGATGATATAGAAAGAGATGAGTTCTGGTTGGAAAATACCATCAGGGTATTTAATGAGTTGTCATGCACACCTGAGGAATGCATGAAGTGTGTAGTCTCTCTCTTAAGAGACTCTGTTTACCAATGGTGGAACACCCTTGTGTCGGTAGTACCAAGGGAAAAGATTTCAGGGGAATTCTTTCAAGAAGAGTTCAAGAAAAAGTATATTAGTCAAAGATTTGTGGAACAGAAAAGAAAAGAATTTCTAGAGTTAAAGCAAGGCAAGATGTCTATAACCGACTATGAGCGGGAGTTTGTACGACTTACCAAGTACGCTCGCGAATGTGTATCCACTGAGGCCATCATGAGTAAAAGGTTTGAAGATGGGTTAAATGAGGACATCAAATTGGTTGTTGCTGTCCTAGAATTAAAAGATATTGTTGTAGTAGTAAAAAGGGCTTGTAAAGCCGAAGAACTAGTAAAGGAGAAGAAGAAGTCTGAAATGGAGTCTCGTGACTCTAAAAAGAGACAGTGGAATAAGTCATTCCAGTCTTCGTCCAAAAAGTCAAGAGATTTCCCTGCTCAGTCAACTACTTCCACTGGATTTTCAAGAAAAGACAAGAGTAAGCAGTATTCGGGAAATAAGGCACAGACGACTTCAGTTGCAAGTGTTGGAAATTTTAGACCTGAATGTCCACAGTGTGGCAGACGTCATCTCGGAGAGTGCTGAGAACATGAAAATGCATGTTTTAGATGTGGATCCCAAGACCATTTCATAAAAGATTGTCCAGAGATGATGAAAGAAGAAAGAACTCAAAACCCAAGATTCGGGAATATGGTCAGAGGGAGACCGCAGAAAAACCCGGGAAGTGGGGCAAGTGAAAGAAGTAACCCTAGAGACCAGGCCGCGAGACCCGAGGGTAGAGCGCCTGCAAGGACTTATGCCATTCGCGCCCGCGAAGAGGCATCTTATCCTGATGTTATTACGGGTACCTTTTCTCTTTACAATACTAAAGTTATTGCCTTAATAGATCCCGGATCCACACACTCTTACATTTGTATGAAATTAGTATATGATTTGAGTATGCCTATAGATACTACAGAATTCATGATTAAGGTGTCTAATCCTTTAGGCAAGAGTGTGTTAGTTGATAAAGTATGTAAAGATTGTCCACTAATGATTAGAGGTCATTACTTTAAAGCAAATCTTATGTTGTTACCATTTGATGAATTTGACCTCATTCTTGGTATGGACTGGTTGACTACTCATAAAGTAATAGTTAATTGTGGGAAGAAGTGCATAGAAATGAAATGTGAAAGTGGGGATGTTCTTCATGTCAAA
This sequence comes from Gossypium australe, assembly GCA_005393395.2. Classification (NCBI taxonomy): domain Eukaryota; kingdom Viridiplantae; phylum Streptophyta; class Magnoliopsida; order Malvales; family Malvaceae; genus Gossypium; species Gossypium australe. Next base: position 70,846,942 of record CM016615.1, read on the forward strand.
TCAGATGAACATGATAGATTGCCGGTAATGATTTCTATTATGACGGCCCAAAGATGTTTAAGAAAAGGGTATGAAGCATATATGACCTTTGTGATGAACGATAAAGAAACAGAGCTAAGGATTGAGTCAGTACCGATAGTATGTGAGTACATGGATGTTTTTCCCGAAGAATTACCAGGACTACCACCAGTTAGAGAAGTTGAGTTCAGCATTGAGTTAGTTCCCGGTACGGTACCGATATCTATTACTCTTTATAGGATGGCTCCAACAGAGTTGAAAGAATTGAAGTTACAGTTGTAAGAATTGACTAATAAGGGTTTTGCAAAATCAAGTTATTCACCATGGGGTGCTCCGGTTTTATTTGTGAAAAAGAAAGATGGCACCATGAGATTGTGCATAGATTACCGTCAGCTTAATAAAGTGACAGTAAAGAACAAGTACCCATTGCCTAGGATTGATGATTTGTTCGATCAATTGAAAGGAGCTACTGTGTTCTCTAAAATAGATTTCAGATCAGGGTACTACCAGCTGAGGGTGAAAGTTTCAGATGTATCCAAGACTGCCTTTCGAACGAGGTATGGGCATTATGAATTTTTAGTCATGCCTTTTGGGTTGACCAACGCGCCTGGTATTCGTGGATTTAATGAACCGCATCTTTAGGCCATACCTTGACAAGTTTGTGGTCGTTTTTATTGACGACATACAGATTTATTCCAAAGATGAGAATGAGCATGCTGAACATCCTTGGATAGTTTTACAGACTCTTCGAGAAAATCAGTTATATGCCAAGTACAGTAAAAACGAGTTTTGGCTCAAGGAAGTAGGATTTCTTGGACATATTGTCTCGAGAGATGGAGTCCGAGTAGATCCTAGTAAGATCTCAGCCATAATGGACTGGAAGCCACCTAAGAACATCTCCGAAATTAGAAGTTTTCTGGGCCTAGCTGGCTATTACAGGCGATTTGTCAAGGGGTTTTCCATGATTGCAACCCCGATGACTAAATTGTTGCAGAAAAATGTGAAGTTTGAGTGGACAGAAAGATGCCAACAAAGTTTTGAGAAATTGAAAGAAATGCTGACAGAAGCTCCAGTTTTAGTACAACCCGAATCAGGGAAGGAATTTATAATTTACAGCGACGCATCCTTAAATGGATTAGGCTGTGTACTTATGCAAGAAGGCAAGGTGATTGCTTATGCCTCTAGACAGTTGAAGCCTCACGAAAAGAATTATCCGACGTATGATTTAGAGTTGGCTGCCATAGTCTTCGCTTTGAAGATTTGGAGGCACCATTTATATGGTGAAAGAAGTCAGATTTTTACTGATCACAAAAGTCTGAAGTACTTGATGACGCAAAAAGAGTTGAATTTAAGGCAACGGAGATGGTTAGAGTTGATCAAAGACTATGAGTTGATCATTGACTACCATCCAGGAAAAGCGAATGTGGTCGCGGATGCTTTGAGCAGGAAGACCCTTTTTGCATTAAGGGCAATGAATTTGCAGATGACCTTATCCGATGATGATTCTATTCTAGTTGAGTTGAGAGCTAGACCAATGTTTCTTCAAGAGATCTTTGAGGCTCGGAAAGAAGATAACAAATTGCAGGTCAAGAGAACTCAGTGTGAGTCAGATGTTAATTTCGACTTTCGGATTGATTCTGATGGATATTTGATGTTTAGAGATAGGGTTTGTGTACCAAGAAAGGAAGAACTTATTCAGAGAATTTTGCACGAGGCATAAAACGGGTGTTTATCTGTACATCCGGGTCGCACTAAGATGTATAATGACTTCAAGCAACAATATTGGTGGCCGAAAATGAAGAAAGACATTTCAGAGTTTGTTTCCAAGTGCATGATTTGCCAGCAAGTAAAGGCTGAACACCAAGTACCTTCTGGTTTACTTCAGCCCATCTTGGTTCCCGAGTGGAAATGGGACTGTATTACTATGGATTTTGTAACGGGTTTACCGATGTTACCAAGCAAGAAAGATGCTATATGGGTGTAGTTGATAGACTCACTAAGTCGGCCCATTTTCTACCCGTACGAGTGGATTACTCACTTGACAAGTTGGCAAACTTGTATGTTTCAGAAATAGTAAGGCTTCACGGAATTCCCTTATCGATCATATCGGATAGAGATCCAAGATTCACATCCAGATTTTGGAAGAAGCTGCAAGAAGCCTTGGGTACAAGATTGAGTTTTACCATAGCCTTTCATCCTCAAACTGACGATCAGTCAGAAAGAGTAATTCAAATACTAGAGGATATGTTCCGGTGTTGTGTTCTTGAATTTCAAAACAGTTGGGAAAAGTTTCTCCCATTCATAGAATTTTCCTACAACAAGAGGTTTCAGTCAAGCTTAAAGATGGCACCTTTTGAGGATTTATATGGGCGTAAGTGCAGAACGCCTTTATTTTGGACTGAACTTAAAGAAAGCCAAATTCACGGGGTTGATTTGGTTAGAGAAGCTGAAGAAAAATTTAAAGTGATACGAGAATGTTTAAAAGCTGCATCAGATAGACAAAAGTCTTATTCAGATTTAAAGAGAAAAGAGATAGAATACCAAGTTGGGGATAAAGTTTTCTTGAAAGTGTCACCATGGAGAAAAGTCCTCAGATTTGGTCGGAAAGGCAAGTTAAGCCCACGTTTCATTGGACCTTATGAGATTATTCAGAGAGTTGGACCGGTAGCTTATCGTTTGGCCCTGCCATCAGAATTAGAAAAGATACATGATGTGTTTCACGTGTCAATGTTGCGACGCTACAGATCAAACCCTTCACATATGATTACCCCATCAGAGATAGAGATTCATCCCGACATGACTTACAGTGAAGAGCCAGTCAAAATTTTTGCTCGAGAAGTCAAGCAATTGAGAAATAGAAGTATTGCCTTAGTGAAAGTATTGTGGAAAAGACATGGGATAAAGGAAGCTACGTGGGAAACAGAAGAGAATATGAGAAACCAATAACCAAACCTTTTTGCTGGTAAGATTTTCAAGGATGAAAATCCCTAAGTGGGGGAGAATTGTAATACCCCGATTCAGAGCCTAGTCGGAATAGTGGTGCGAGACCACGAATCTGAGGTGAATTTATGAGTTTACAAAGTTTATGCCATGTTTGCATGCTGGTATGAATGTTTCATAAAGCAATTTTATTAAATTGTGGTGGATTGGTCTAAAAGGACTAAATTGTAAAAAGTTGCAAAATATGAGTTCCTAGAAGCTTTTTGTATGAAATAGCTTTAGAATAGTAATTAGAAGTCTTTAAATAGCAATTTTTCCAAAAATATTATTTTTGGACAAAATTGGCTTTGAGATGGTGTTATAGAAATTTTTATGAGGAAGGGCATTTTGGTCATTTGTCTAATAAGTGTTTAAAATAGGAAAAAGATGATAAAAATCTCATCATCTTCTTCCCCCATTTCCAAAAATTGAAAGAAGCCATAGCTAGGGTTCTTCAATTTTTGAAGCTTGCTAATCAAAAAAAACGAAGCCCGGATCGAAACCGAGGCAAGAAGAAAGTCGAGGACTAAATTGCTTAACTACATACATTTTGTATTTTGAGGTAAGTTTGTATGAGTTCTAAGCTTTATGATTTTATCATTTAATTGCTTAGTATAATATGCATTGTTATCATGAATGGTTTAATGTTATGTTAAACAAAGAAGTCAATAAGATTAAATAAGAGAAAGTCCCGAATAAAGATGAATTACCCTGGTTATACGGTCCAGTACATGAGATAAGAAAGTCCGTATAAGACCAAGCCAAGGCATGGCATCGGCAATTAAGCAAGTTATCATGTAAGTCCAAGGACCCAAGCTTGGCATTGAACAAGTTATCATGTAAGTCCAAGGACCCAGGCTTGGCATTGAACAAGTTATCATGTAAGTCCAAGGACCCAAGCTTGGCATTGAATAAGTTATCATGTAAGTCCAAGGACCCAAGCTTGGCATTGAACAAGTTATCATGTAATTCCAAGGACCCAAACTTGGCATTGAATAAGTTATCATGTCCAAGGACCCAAGCTTGGCATTGAACAAGTTATCATGTAAGTCGAAGGACCCAAGCTTGGCATTGAACAAGTTATCATGTAAGTCCAAGGACTCAAGCTTGGCATTAAATAAGTTATCATGTAAGACCAAGGCAAGCTTGGCATTGATTCAAGAAGAGATCTTCCACATAAGTCCATATTTAGAGTATGGCATTGGCATCAAGTACATGACTAGAGATCTAGTATTCCCGGTAATTCATAAAAATTCATCAGGCAAATGAGCAAAGCTAAAATGTGTAAACAAGAATGTTAAGAAAGCAAAGCCATTATCAAATTGAAATTGAATATTATTCATGTTATGAATGATGAATTAGAAGACATGATTATTATGTTTAAGTATGCTGATCAATGTGATCAAGAGATACAGGTACCTTGTTACCTTACAAGTATGAGATTAGTAAGTACCATGGGACAAGTAAGAATCATGTATGAGTAAGTAAGCTTTATAGATGAGACAATGATACCATTCTTATGTCAAATGGTTTACATGAAGCAAGTTTATTTTTTTTTATGTGTTATACATGCAAACTTACTAAGCTAAATGCTTACGTCTTTAATTGTTTCTTTCTATATGGTCCCGCCAAGCTAAATTGTGGATCATTGGAGTCGGAGCTCATAGCACATTATCGACCCTTATTTTGGTATAGCCAAATTATATTACTAAATATGGCATGTATAGGAATCATTCATTTTGAGAACATATTTTTTGTAAGGCCATTATATAGGCTATCAAGTTATTATTCTTTTGTATATGGCTAAGTGGTTGGCCAAACTTGTTTAAGTTGTTTGTATATAGATGTCAATGAAATATGTAGTAATGTTCATAAAAGTTATTATTAATGATTTGTATTGGTTGAAGTTGAGTTGATCTTAATTTAAGGGAGGCAAATGGCTTGGTAAATAGCCTCTAATTGCCTACACGGTTAGACACACGGGCGTGTGTCTAGACCCTGCACCTTAATGTTTTAAATCAAGTTAGACCACGGTCATTTTACACGGCCGTGTGTATGAGCTGTGTAAGACACACGTTCAAAGCATGGGCGTGTGCTTAGGCTGTGTGGTTGAAGTCAGTAGCTTCACACAGTTGGTAGACACGGGCATGTCAAAGCCGTGTGAATAAAGTCAGTAACCTTCCACGGTTGTAGGCATGGGTGTGAAAATGAGTACACGGGCGTGTCTTCAAGCAACATGGGCGTGTGAACCCTGCTTCTAAGATGAGAGTTAGATGAGTGTCCGGAGGCGTTCGGATAAATGTTTAAGGGCTCGTAGGCCCATAATATGCATGTTATGATCAAGAAAGAAAAGTTTTAAGTTGGTTCAAAATTTTTACAGCCCGTAAATACATGTTTAAGTGAGTTTAAGCATGCTAATGCCTCGTATCTAGTCCTAGCATCAGTCTCGGGTATAGGGTGTTACAAGCGAGGTAGTAGTGATTGGGGAACGTCGAGACTACCTGACTAATGTGATTTCTGCGTTGGTGGCAGAGAAATTTGTACGGAAAGGATGTGAAGCATTCTTGGCCTACATCAGTGTCTCTTATTCTGGGGACTCTTCGGTTAAGGACTTCAGAACCATAAGGGACTTTCCGGATGTTTTTACTGGGGAACTACCAGGTCTGCCTCTGAGCCGAGAAGTGGAATTTGGGATTGAGCTCGTTCCGGGTACAACCCCAGTGTCTATCGCGCCCTACCGAATGGCAACAAAGGAGCTCACAAAGCTTAAGGCTCATATTCAAGAGTCACTAGATCGTGGATTCATTCGTCCCAGTGTGTCTCCGTGGGGAGCACCAGTGTTGTTTGTGAAGAAGAAAGATGGGACAATAAGGATGTGTATCAACTACCGACAATTGAACAAGCTAACAATCAATAAAAAGTACCCACTACCGAGAATAAATGATCTATTTGACCAGTTCAGAGGGGCTTCCGTGTTCTCCAAGATTGATCTACGATCAAGATACCATCAACTGAAGGTTAAGGAGGTTGATATGCATAAGACGACATTTAGGACTCGGTATAGACATTACGAGTTCCCGGTTATGCCTTTTGGGTTAACCAATGCACCAGCGGCATTTATGGATTTGATGAATCGTGTTCCAACATTATTTGGACCAGTTTGTGGTGATATTCATCAATAATATCCTAATGTATTCTAAGAATAAGGACAAGTACGATGAGTATCTCCGAGTGGTATTACAGACTATTTGTAAGAAACAATTGTATGCAAAGTTTAGTAAGTGTGAATTCTGGCTTCGAGAAGTAACCTTTTTGGGGCATGTGGTTTCTGCGAAGAGGATTCGTGTTGATCCTCATAAGGTTGAGGCTGTGTTGGATTGGAAACAGCTGAAGAATGTGTCCAAAATTCGCAGCTTTCTAGGGCTAGTGCGTTATTATCGACGCTTCATAGAAGGGTTCTCCTTGATCGCAGTACCGTTGACCAAGCTTCTGCGCAAGGGAGTTCCCTTTGTCTAGACTAATAAGCAACAAGAGAGCGTCGAAAAGCTCAAATTCGTTCTGACGTAGGCTCCTGTTCTGATACAGCCGGAGCCTGGTAGAGACTTCGTGGTATATAGTGATGCATCGCATGTGGGTCTGGGTTGCGTTCTAATGCAGGATGGTAAGGTGGTAGCTTATGCGTCTTGTCAGCTCAAGATGCATAAGGCTAACTATCCGACGCACGGTTTGGAGTTGGCAGCGGTAGTCTTCGCTCTAAAAATCTGGAGGCACTACGTGTATAGTGAGAAGTGTACTATCTACACTAATCATAAAAGCCTCAAATACCTCATCACTCAGAAGGAGTTAAAACATAGGCAGTGTAGATGGGTTGAACTTCTTAAGAATTATGACTGCACCATTGAGTACCATCCTGATAATGCCAATGTGGTGGCAGATGTTCACTTGACTCAGTTTATTCGACGATGGCAGACTGTTAGCAGAACTTCAGGTTAAGCCTACCTGGAATGATCAGATCAGAGATAAATAGACGTGGGATAAGTCACTTGAATTGAGGTTTCGTCAGGTTGAGAATAGGGATACTATTGATTTTGGGATTAACAAGGATGGGGTACTTTGTTTCTACGGACGGATCTATGTACCAACTGATGAGGATTTAAGACAGTCGATTCTGAGGGAAGCACATAGTAGTCCCTATGCTATGCATCACGATGGGAACAAGATGTACCAAGATATTTAAGAGTTGTACTGGTGGCCAGGGTTGAAGCGTGAGGTTACTGACTTTGTTGCTCGCTGTCTGACTTGTCAGCAGGTTAAGGCTGAGCATCAGTTGTCTTTGGGGTTGCTGCAGTAGGTAAAGATAGCGATGTGGAAATGGGAATGAGTAATGATGGATCTCGTTAGTGGGTTGCCTTTAACACCCACTAAGAAGGATTTTGTCTGGGTCATCGTGGATCGATAGACCAAGTCTGCTCATTTCATTCAGGTCAAGACAAATTTTTCTCTCCAGAAACTGGCTAAGTTAAATATATATATATATATATAATAGTGATACTGCATGGGGTTCCTGTCTTGATCATCTCCAATAGGGATTATCGCTTCACGTCTCGATTCTAGAAGAAATTGCACGAGGCTCTGGGTTCAAGGTTGGACTTTAGTACTGCTTTCCATCCTCAAGCAAATGGTCAGTCGGAGAGAGTGATTCAAGTACTGGATCATATGTTGATGAGCTGTGTTATAGAATTCCGAGGTAGTTGGGAGGAGTATTTGTCGTTGGCAGAGTTTGCCTACAATAATAGCTACCAATCTAGCATCTAGATGGTGCTTTACGAGGCCTTGTACGGTCATAAGTGTCACACTCCCTTATGTTGGACTGAGTTGAGTGAGCAACGTGTTCTGGGTCCCGAAGTGGTTCCTTAAACTGAAGATAAGGTCCGATTGATTCGGGATCGACTGAAAGTGGCATCTGATAGGAAGAAGTCCTATGCTGATCTGAAGAGAAAGGATATTGAGTATTCTGTGGGGGACTTCGTTTTTCTCAAGGTCTCGCCTTGGAAAAAGGTCTTGAGGTTCAGTCGCAAGGGTATGTTGAGCCCTCGATTTATTGGGCCGTACTGTATTCTGAAACGAGTGGGTCCAGTCACATATCAGTTGGAACTTCCTCTAGAGTTGGATCGCATTCATGATGTGTTTCATGTTTCAATGTTGAGATGCTACCGCTCTGATCCCACGCATGTTGTTCCTATTGAGGACATTGAGGTTAGACCAGATCTGACGTTTGAGGAGGAACCGGTCCAGATCCTGGATCGCAACATTAAAGTCTTGCAAAGGAAGTCTATCCCCTTAGTGAAAGTGCTGTGGTGGAATCATAGCACTGAGGAGGCCACTTGGGAGCCAGAGGATTCGATGCGTCAGCAGTATCCTCACCTTTTCTGATCAGGTAAAATTTCGAGGACGAAATTTTCTTTTAGGGAGTTAGAGTTGTAACGCCCCTATTTTCTTTAAATTTGGCTTTTGTAAATTTGTGACACAATGTCTATTTACTTCAGTGGTTATGTGTTCTGGTGTGTATGTGAGGTCTCAATTTCAAGCCTTGTCTTGGGTAAATTTTGGTATTTTTTTATAATTAAAGCTTTGACCTTGATCAGTAGGCTTTTAGGTTGGTATTGGTAAAATGATATCAGAATGGGCCTGCTGGTCTGGTGGTTATAGTGTGTGTTGGTATGCTTGAGGCCTTGTGTTTGAATTCCTACGTTTGCAAATGGGATAATATTTTCCAAGTTTCGGCTAGAGTTTGTGTTTTACCGAGACTCTGAGCAATGGGATTGTGGTGAGAATTTTTAGGAGATTTTTGGGGGAAAGTTATCAGAATATTGCCAATCTGATTGCTCTTCTCAAATTTCGGCTTTTCACATTTGTTTCCCATATTTTTGCTGTCGTTTTTCTTTCCCCAAATCCCCACCTTGCTACCGAATTTTTCTTCCCTTTTACCAGCCAAAATTCGCCTTTCTCTTTACTCTTCTTTTTGCTTCCTTTTTGGACGGCAACTGTGCTCCCTTCCCCAACTGTGGTGTTTCTTCGAGTAATTTCAGTAAGTGGTCTCTTCTGATTGTGAACTAAGATCCTAAGTTTTGATTGGGGTTTTTATACTGATGTTTTGGCAGCTTCACACCTTTGGAATCAAGACCCTTCTTGAACTACTTCATAGGCAAACCAATTTTGAAGCGTTAGGAGTAAGTCCCAACCGCTCATTAATTGAGTAATTCGTTTGGGTTGGTTTTAATTCAGCAATTAAGTGATTAATTGAGTGAATTACTGATCAATTATAGGTGCTGGCGATCTCGGGATTGCGTAAAGAGCGAAAATGAACCAAATGTGTACCCAAAAATGCAGAAAACGAGGTTTTGGTGAAAGCCAAAAACCTCACTACCGATGCCACACAGGCGTGTGGTCGCCCGTGTGGTAGGCCGTGTGCAAGGCTGTAAACCACAACATGACCGTGTGATCGATGAGCCAGGCCATGCGCGAGTGACACGGCCATGTGACGGTTGGGCCAAGCCGTGTGATCCACATGGCCAAGGCCAAATTGGGCCGTGTGGGCCACACAGGCGTATGTGCCCACACGGGTGAACCACACGGGCGTGTGGGACTCTGGGCCAGGCGATGTGATCCACACGGCCAAGGCCAATTTGGGCTGTGTGGGCCACACGGGCAGGCCACATGGGCGTGTGAGCCCATTTTATGAAATGTTCTGTAAGGTTGCAGGGGTCGCCCAAGTCGATTGTGGACATACTGAAGGGTTGGTAAGTAGTACTTAGACCCGTAGTTATGTGATTTGATTATGTAAAATCTATACTAGGCATGTGACACTCAGCATGTATACTGAGTTGAATGTATGAACTGTTATCCGCATTATAGCATGACATTCTGTGTATGTTGCATTGCATTGGGGTGGGTTGATGATTTGCTAGAGGAAGTGTCTGAAAGGCTCTTAAGCCTGATATCTGGCAACTCAGCTGCAAATTTCTGATTATGTGTCACATTCGGTACAACATGGTGTGTAGGGATGGGTGGGTTGATTTTATCCCCACATAGTGTGTAGGTTTGGACGGAGTTGGTGTGTAGAGGCTGGTGGGTAAAACTCTGTTATTCTGTTCTGATCTGCATATTATATCTTAAATGGGCTAAGGCCCAAGAATATATTTGATTTTATATCTGAGTGGGTTAAGGTCCACACCGTTTCTGTAATGGGCTTAGACCTAAAGTGTAAATGCATGACTGTTTTTTGATATTATGTTGTGTGCGTGTTTTCTGTAAGGATTACACACTGAGTTTACGAAAACTCACACTTTTCTATTTAATTTGTTTAGGTAATTCCCAGGATTAGACGGATCGGTGCGGCGGAGGACTCGGCGGTGACCACGGTTCTTGACTTATATGGTTTTTATTTATATTTATGGTTTTGATTATACCTGGGAAATGATTTTATGTAATTATGGCCTTTACAAATTTTTTTTTTAAATTTTGGGATTTGCGACGTTTATGGTTTCACCGTTAGCAGTAGGAAAGCTCGAGTGTTCAAATAAACAAATGTTTTACCAAAACACCCACGATTACGCAAACTGATTTAAATGCTTCTACGAAATATAAATGTTTTGGAAAATGGACAATGTTTTGGAAGTGGATAATGATTGAAACAAAAGACATGTTTTGAAAGTATTATAAGTATGTCTTCTAAAGCACTATCATGTGACCCCGCCAGATCCGGCCATAACGTCTAGGCCGGGTTTGGGGTGTTACAATTCCTACATGAATATTAACCATGAAATTTTAACCATATGAACTTACCTGGCTGAATTGTAGAAATACCAAGATTCGTGAGCATTTTGGTAATTTTTCATTTTCCTCAATTTTCCACTCGAACTTGATCTAAATTAATAATTTCTTAAATATATTAATTTAGACAATAAAAAAATTCATTTTATGCAATTTAATCAGTTTTTACATTTTTATAAAATTACCCCTAAAGTTTTACTTTTATTCAATTTAGTCCCTAAGCCCAAAACATGCAAATTCACCATTTTTAATACAAATCCAAGCTAATAGAATATTCATGGCATTTAATGCAGCCCGTTTTTGCAGTAATTTTACAACAATTCCTTGTATTTTTACTAATTTAACAAAAAAATCCTTAATCGAAAATGCATCAAAATCACTTAACAAAAACTTTTAAATAACCACTAATATCACAAATTCATCATTTAGCATCAAAAATCATATAGATTCATCAATGGAAACATCCAAAATCTTTAACAAAATCAAAAACGAAATTAATATTAAGTTGGACTTAATTGTAAAAGTCTCAAAAAATAAAAATTACAAAAAAAATAGAAAGAAATAAACTCACATGAGGCAAAATATTAAAACCAGCTTGAACTCTTTCTCCCATGGCTGTTTTGGCCGAATTTTTAGAGAAGAAATGCCTAGAAACTTTTAGAACTTTAATTTATATGTTTTAATTTCATTATATTTACCATTTTGCCCTTCATCTACTTTATTTTATTATTTAATCTTCATGTGCTGTCCCACCTCATTAGTTTAGGCATATTTATCACCTAAGTCCTTCTTTATTTATTAATCATGTCATTTAATCACTCAATTATTATAATTAATAAGTTTTGCACTATTTTCAATTTAGTCCTTGTTAATTAATTAACTATAGAAATGTTAAAATTTTTCAACGAAACTTTAATACTACCTTAATGACACTCCGTAAATATTTATAAAAATATTTACGGCTCGGTTTATAGAAATGAGGTCCCAAAACCTCATTTTCTAAATCTTTATAAAACACAAATTACTATTTCAAAACCTTTCTAGAACTATATTTGACTCGTAAATATCAAATAATAATATTTACGCACTTACTTGCCGAATTTGGTGGCCTCGAACCACTATTTTCGACATCACTAAAAATCGAGTTGTTACATGTTTTTTTTATTTTTGGTTAAAACAAGTATAAAAATTAACCGAATTACCTGAATTAAAGTATTAACCGAATTAAAGTATCGAATCACTACATAATTAAAAACACTACATAAGCCTTGAAACTAGCAAATAATTGAAATATAAGTCTTTAATATTCTCCATTTGTATCCATTTCTTCTCTCCAAAAGACCTCCATTTGCATTATACCAACAAAAAATATGTGAAAAAAATGAGCATATAAAATAAATATATGCATTTTAAAAAATCAAATAATATAAACAGATGAATAGATTGTAAGCTAACAAGAATAAGATAGTAAGCATACCACTCAACTCACGAAAGCTCATGAATTTTGGGTAGGCTCTGATGCATTCCAAGAAAAATCTAAACATTGAATTGATTAAATAAGTAGGAGTGATATGGTAAAAAAAATTAGAGCTATTAAAATAAAACAATAAATATACCATTTTCAATCTTGTCAAGCTCTTGGATTTGTTCTTCAATATTTTTGATGTGTACAATTTTAGAAGTTAAAGAACTCCTATATTAATCAAGCACACGTCCTCCGGTGTTAAATGCAGACTCTGAAGCAACCATAGAAACAGGTATAGCTAACACATATCTGGCCATTTTTGAAAGAATGCTAAATCTAAGGCAACTCACTTTCCACCACAATAAAATATCAAAATCTTCAACAAAATCCTCATTAGCCTCAGCTAGATATTCATACAATTCAAATATTTTATCCTCACCACCATTTTCCAACTCATGCTTTTTATACAAAGTTTGCATTTGCCTTTTCATTTTTTGTTGTGGTTCACCGAGAGAAACATGTGTTGGCACACTCAATTGGCTACAATTACTATGAAGTGGAGGCTAATACTAATCAAACAATTCATACAAAGATTCCTTCAATTTTTGCATCATTTCACAAGTTTTTTCAGAACTAGACATTTCACTAAGTGCAAATTCAAGATACTTTAATTTTTGTCTAAGATCTAAAACACAAGCAACAAACATAAGCAAATTCATCTTATCAATATCACTCCAATACTTATCATACTTCTCTTTCATCTTGATGGCCATAATATTGAAATCAATATTAATATTTAACTAAGCATCTCGTAAAAGAATATCAATTTTAGAAAGCTAGTCAAAAAAATTATTGGACGTGACATATGAAGTGCTAGATATATGCATAGTGACTTCAAATAAGTATTCCGAAAAATCCCACAAGTTCAGCCTCTCCCATTTCAAGTTCAGCCCTAAAGTTTTTATCTTGCTCCTCAAATCACTCAAAAGCTCTCTCAAAGTTTTGAATAGTGTCTAACATTAAGTAGGTCGAGTTCCACCTAGTACAAACATCAAGACACAACATCTTCTTGCACTTTATCTTTTCCACCACAACATACTCCTTAAAATTTTGTAATCTCGCTGAAGATTGTCTCACATATCTAACAGCCCCCTAACACATTCAACAGATTTATTCAATTCCTTTAAGCCTTCAAAAACAATCAAATTCACAATGTGTGCCATGTATTCCATATGAAGATATTTATCATTTTGATCTAAACCCCCTCAAGGGTTAAATTTCTTTCTCAAATAATGTAACACCCTTCACCCGTATTCTATGCTAGAATAGGGTTACAGAGCATTACCAGACTTACGAAACAATTAAACAACTATTTAACATACAATTATTCAATTCATTCATTCTCATTCAATCTCAATCAATTTGTCCCTATTAAGAACCTACAAGGCCTTAAACATGCTTTGGGAGTGGTTCGGGACTAAACTGATAACTCAGGAAATTTTCGTGAAACTTAGAAAATTTTGCTTCAAACAAAGGACATATGCCTATGTGGCCAGGTCGTGTGTCTCACACAGTCACCAAACACACCTATGTCACAGGCCATGTGAAAACAGGGGGTACATACTGACTTGGATCACACGGCCAACCACACGCCTGTGTGTCTAGCCCGTGTGCCCTTCGAAGTGGCCACACACACCCGTATGCCAGGCCGTGCGTTAGGCCATGCCAAACCTGTAGGGTATATTGACTTATGCAACACGGCTAAGTCACACGCTCGTGTGCTAGGCCGTGTGCCATTTAGGGGGTATACTGACTTGTACCACACAGTCGATCACACGCCCGTATGTGAGACCGTGTGGAGCATACTGACTTCATTTCAATTTCAACACCTCCTTGAAAATGTAGTACACCCTAGTAGAAAAGATTGGTCTCGAAAGCTCGATGATGCGTTATGGGCCTATCGAACAGTATTTAAGACACCGTTAGGAATGACTCCTTATTGGTTAGTCTTTGGAAAGGCATGTGATTTTCCATTAGAGTTGGAGAATAAAGCTCACTGGGCTTTGAAGCAGTTGAACTTTGATCTTAAGCAAGCTGGTGAGAGAAGGATGTTACAACTTGATGAGTTGGAAGAGCTAAGGTTGTTTTTCTATGAGAATGCCAAAATGTGTAAAGAAAGATCAAAGAGATGGCATGATAGTCATATACAACCTCAGGTCCGAAGGTTTTTTTGTTTAATTTAAGGTTGAAGTTATTTCCTGGGAAGCTTAAATCCCGATGGAAAGGACCATATACCATCTACCAAGTTTACCCTTATGGAGCTATTGAATTATACAACAATTACGGAGGTACGTTTAAAGTTAATTGTCAACGTCTCAAACATTACTGGGATGGTGAAGTTGAGCGAGTTGAATCCTCGTTCAAATTAAAAGACCCTTATTTTTTCATGAACTCATTTTGTAAATAAATAAATAATTAGAACTTATTTTCTTAACTTATTACATTTAATTAATTCTGTCTAAGGAGTTTGGAACTTAAGTGGGACCGCTATGACCCCTCCAACCTTTCTTGGGAATTAATTTAATGTAATTTGTTAAGAAGAAATTGTCTAATTAAGATTTAAAATTTTTAAGTTTCATTTGTTATGTTTAAATTTTAAATTTTTATGTTAACAAAAGGGGGTCAAATTTGGCCCAAGTACTAATCAGTTTTTTTTAGTAAGATACAACAAAAAGGGAGGAAAAATCCATGCCTTGCCGTCACACCCATTGCTTGCCACCCAAGTAACCCTAATGTAGCTAAATTTTTGCTACATGTTGCCCTAATTTTTCCCTATATAAACCCCTCTCCATTCTACTAATTTTCATATCCCTCAAACCAATTTGCTTACACCCTAAAAATCCCTAAATCTCTATTTTGTACCATCAACCTCAAATCCTGAAAAAAAACCCTAGTTCTCTTCCCTTTTTGCCGAAATTCCCTATTGCCGCTGTAAAGAGATTGCCGAAGCACCGTCGTTGCTGTCGCACACAGTTGTCACCGCTGCACCCCGCCGTTGCTATCGCACGTCATCACCGTCGCACCATCCTTGCCGTCGCAAGATTTTTACCGTAGCAAGTTCTACCCACTTTGCCGATTTCTTTTTTCTCTCTTGTGCAAAAACTTTGCCAAATTTTCGGGAAAAGATACCATGTCTCACAAAAGAACCAAATCTTCATAGACTATTCCTAAAAACCCAATTTTGATCGATGAAGAAGTGAAAGAGAGATTTGATTCAATCTTCAAGCATCAACCTATGATGCCGGAAAAAGGTTTTGACTTGAAGAATAATGATTTGATGGTTGTTCCTATACCGATTAGAAAGAAAATCAATGCTTTCAAGTGGGAACAATTTTGTGATGCTCGTTCACTTCCCGATGATGAACTAGTTCGAGAATTCTATGCTAGTTTGACTACGCAAGATGCTACTGAAGTCATTGTTACCTCTTACTTCTAAGTCCATCAATGATTTGTTTAATTTACCTAATGTTGAAGAAGATGAGTACTACCCTATGATTAACAATACCAATTGGGGTTTTCTGCAACAAGTGTTTGAAGTTGTGACAAATCCATGATCCCAATGGATTATAAGAAAGTATGGGAGCAATTCTTGTCAAAGAGAATACTTAAAAGTAGTAGGAAAGGTATTGTTTTATTTCATTCGCTACAGATTTATGCCTATCAAACATACTTCCACCATCTCAATGGAACGAATGCTTTTGTTATATGCAATTTTGACAAAAAAGTCCATTGATGTTGGGAAAATTAACCTCAAGGAGATTCACGATTGTGCTAAAAAGAAGGCAGGAAGTGCTTATTTCCCATAATTAATCACTTCAACTTGCTTAAAGGCCCGTGTTAAAACACAAGCAAATCTGAAGGAGCGATATGTTCAAGGATGCATTACAAATTATAATCTTGAAAGATTAGTAGAAAGGGTGCATGCATTGAATCAAGGTGAGCAAGAAGAGCCAATTGAGCCAGATACCGAGGAGTCAACAGATGGAACTAAAACTGAAGCTAATTCAGTTACAGACACTGAAGATGAAGAATCTGATAAGGAACCAAACATTCCTGAACCAAGGGTTGAGCCAGAAGAAGAACCAGTCAAGCTAAGTGTTGAACCTGAATATACAACTCCCACGCCGACTTCTGCAAGTACTTCAAGGAAATCAGAGTTGTCAATTTGATGGATATGTGCAAGTTCATGCACAATCAACAACAAACTTTCTGGAAATATGTAAAAATTAGAGATGACTCAATTCAAAATACTTTTAAGATTATCTCTAACACTTTTGTTCCTGAGTTCCCAGATGTTATCTTTGAGACATGGACGAAAGATATTGACGATGCAAGCGGGGATAGAGCTAAAGAAGACAAGGGGAATGAGTCAGAAAAATAAAATGAGGGATTCTTGTCTTGTTATTTATTTAATTATTTTTAGGTCCTTAGGAATTTATTTCATTCTTAATTAGGATTTAATTTCTGCAGAATAAAACATAGCAAGCATGAACAAACTTAACACTTCTTTAGAAAGAATAAGACTAAGTGATGTTGTAATGGGAATGAACATGTCTAGGATTGGGTTATTAGGGAAAACTTGGTATTTAAGCAGTCTTAATGACTCACCTCTCTTTCTTTACAACCCTACCTGGTGTTTGGTTTTCATTCACTACTTTGTTCTTACAATGAGAACATTGCTTCTTTTTAAAGGGGGGTAAGACAAATAAATTGCTCAAACTTTTAAAATTTTCAAGTATGTTTCAATCATTTCTTTCATAAGTATGTTTTAATAAATGAATGTTTAGAGATACTTTTTTGTTACTGAGATAGTTTGTATGCAAGTATGAATGATGATTTTATCTAAGTGAAAGTATGTTATTAAGAAGAATGGAATGCTTGTATGATCTTAGCCTTAGTAATGTTTGCCATGGAAACTTAGTTTCTTTTGACATTAGACATGCATGAAGGTTTATATCTTTAGAATTGACTTAGTAACTTTCTTGAGGCGAAATCCTAAGGGACATAAAAATGTAAAATGATACAGGCACTATTTCTTTGGACCTTTTGAGCCTTTTCAAGCTAACCCTATGATATTAGACCCTTGAAACTGTAATTTTGAGCTTCAAGGCTTGTGTTTTTGCAATGAACCTACATTATAAGCCAATTACCATCTTTTTAAAGTTATCCTAATTTTGTGCACCTATCTTAACTAAAGTTGTCTTGGGAATCAACATTTGAGGAAATTTTCAAAAAGATGTATGTGCTCATGCTTAAAAAAAAGAGCAAGGAAAAGTTTGCTCAGTCTCCAAAAAAGGAAAAATGTATGAGCTTGAGTTCAAAGTAAGTTTGGGGGTGTTCCAAAGGTTCACTTAAAGAAAAAGATTGTATTATGAGAAAACCAAGACAAAGTTAGAGGTTAAGATTTTTAAAAACGAAATATCCCATCTCTTAAAATCCCTACCCTTAACCTAGCCCCATTACAACCTTATAAAAGGCCTATTAATTTGATGATTATGTCACCTACATTAGTGGAGAGGAAGTCCTGAATTCAACATATGAAGATCATAAATGAGCCTTATGATTGTTTGCTTGATTGATAGGAAATTATGTTGAATGAAGAATGCTATCTATGGCTGTAACATACATGAAAACTATGATTCATGTTGGCATATTTTGAAGCTCAGTATAATCTTAAGGAATGTTTGCATATGAATTACTTGTTAATAAAGAAGATCGATAGGCATGAAGTTATTAATGCATGATTATGGGACAAAGATTGATGCTGCTTACATAATTAGCAATTTTGCCTTCGCAAGACCTTTTGCTGTGCATAAACATTACACGGGACAAGCAATGATTTAAGTTTGGGGGTGTATAAACGGAAAAATATATAGGATTTTTCCTATGTAATTTATCACCTTTTTACTTAAATCTGTTGTTAAAACTAAGTAATTGTTTAGTAAATTAATGAAATATGTGAAAATATGAAACTAAGTAATTGTTTAGTAATTGTGATTTTATGCTTTATTATATAGTTTTCTTGCAATAAATGGCTTATTTTATATTAATTTGAATATATTATATTTTTTAAGACATAAAGTGGGCCATGCAAGATTAAATTAAATAATAAAATATAAAATTATATTTAATAATTCATTTTAAAATATTTCATTAATAATTTGGGTTTTATGTAACAACCCAAACCCGGCCCAAACACTATGGCCGAATCTAGTTTGCTACAGTGGAAAATATTTTGGAAAACACTTTTGGAAAGTAAAAATTCTTAGTTGCCGAAAACCTTTTCAATTGATTGTTTTGTTAAACCTTACTTAGAATTTATTTAAAATTAATTCAACCAAGTTATTATAAAATATCGAGTGTGCCCGATGGCACGATGAAAACATCTTCGTGTTAATTTGGGAAAACATGTGACTTTAATTTAATATTGATAATCATAGTTTAAAACAATTATTCGACATATGAAAAATAACAAAAATAAAATATCAGGAGGCCTTATTACATCCAAATAAACTAAAAAACCGGAAATAAAATTTATCATAACTAAAATTAAAGTTCATTTAATTTAAATCCACCGCATGGCCACCTCGAGTCAACCCGGCTCCACATCCGCGATCTACGTGTCACCTGAAAAATGTAAAGGAGAAGGCGAGTCACCAAGACTCAGTATGTAACCCTTCCCCCGTTTTAAAGACAGTTTCATACACAACATATAACAATTAATATGCAGAATATTATGTACTCCCAACCTAGCCAACCAAACGCCACTATCTACCCCGCTGTGGTACCAAACCACTGGTGGTGCCAAACCACTGGTGACATATAGTCACGATGTGTTACCAAAACACTGGTGTCCGTAGACACGAATCGATTGATGGGGCCAACCCATCGTGTGATACCAAATCACTGGCAGACAATCCCATATCTCAAGTGGGGCCAACCCACGGTGGTGTTAACCACAGGGACGAGTCGCTATGAGGTGCCAAACCTCTGGAGGTACCAAACCTCTGGTGACCGTAGTCACGGTGTGTTACCAAAACACTGGTGCCCGTCGGCACGATTAATACTGCCCCCTCCACTCATCAATCCCACATCAGTCACATATGTATATGTTTCATGTCATCTCATACTTAAATCTCATGTATCAATACATCATGCTTCCCAAAAGCATCGAATAACAAATTTATATTAACAGGTACTTACCTGAATCACCATCTATACCGATATGGTATATTATCCAATGCTACATAAAATCAAGTTAGCATTCACAACAATCATCACATTTAATAAGTTATACGTGTGTATGTACACACCTGTCACCACTGCTTAGTCCTAAACCCCGTGAAGAGAAGTCGGCCTCCCCTAGATCCACTTGCCCCTATATTCGGCCAACTGTCAAAGTTAGTACCCAAAGGCCTATTCGACCAAACCCAAAATGTAAGAGGGTTCTCTTGTGGATTCCAAAACCTTACCCGAATGTCTTGAGTACTAGCCCTTTATTTCACCACCCTATAATCGGCACTTAACCAAGTTAGTAGCCTTTGGCTTAAATGGATATCAAAAATAAAGAAAATCGATCTTACCACCTTACCCCAAAACCAATTGCTATAAGTTGAAGAACTCGATCTACCGCATACAAATCCCGTAGTTCCTAGATGGAGTCGATTTCAAAGGGGGTTAGTCTTCCCATCCAACCAAACAACAACCATAAGAGAGAAAAGAAATAGCCATAC
This sequence comes from Gossypium australe, assembly GCA_005393395.2. Classification (NCBI taxonomy): domain Eukaryota; kingdom Viridiplantae; phylum Streptophyta; class Magnoliopsida; order Malvales; family Malvaceae; genus Gossypium; species Gossypium australe. Next base: position 70,867,030 of record CM016615.1, read on the forward strand.
GGCTAGTACCCTTACCTACCCCAAACCGATTGGAAAAATACAGATAAGGGATCACCCTTGCTTTTGATATTCGGCCAAAGATACACCAAATGGGAAAAAAAGAAAATCGGCACACCAAGGGAGAGGATTCGGCTTGAGTTGGAAGAAGAAGAGAATGAAGAAAGATATGGAATGAAGGTTTCAGCTAAGGATTTTGAGAGGAAGAAAATAGATGGGATGGTTGAGACTTTCGGCAACTTGGTAAGATGGGAAAAAAACGAAACAAGTGATAGATTGATGCTTTTATAAGCATTCGACACCCCCCTAGCACCTTGCCGTCCACTCCTCTCCTACCAAGGAGTTCAATTTCGGCCAACACCTAAAAATCCTCTTGGCCACTTATTTTAATTTAACTCAAATAATTTTGAATTAATCCCCAAATAATCACTCAAAAATCCCCTATTAATCCAATTAATATCCTTATTTATCACTGATTATCCTAAGATAAAAATCTATTAATCCCCAAATAATCAAATGATCTCTTAATAATCCATTTAATAATATCCCTTATTATCTCTAGATTTAAGCAAATTAAAACCAATTTAAAGTGCTCAAATTATCCCTTAATAATAATTAATAAAAGAGTTTAAACTGAGGAAAAACTCCCCCTTGTGCCGTCCCATTAATGAGCAAAAATGAGGGATTTTCGCGACTCGAACACAAGCTCCATTGTTCCCCCTTGTGGCGTCATCTGTAGCCCTTAAGTGGCCTTCTGTTTGCCACTTTTCCAAGCTGATTTTTGTGTCAAATTATCCACATTTATTCTTATAACACCCTTCTGCTAAGGCTCCTTGCCTTTTAAGCCTATAAATAATATTTTCTACCAAACTGAGCCTACTCAAAGCCTTTAACTAAGCCCTATTATTCCTTAAATAACATCACAGTGGTTCAAACATAGAAAAAAATAATTCAACTCCAAATAGCCCCATTTTTAGGATGTTACAGTTTTACCCCCTAAAAATAAATTTCGTCCTTGAAATTACCTGGTTAGAAGAGGTGGGGATATTGCTGCCTCATCACATCCTCAGGTTCCCACGTAGCTTCCTCTGTACCATGGTTCCGCCATAGCACTTTCACTAAGGGCACTGACTTTCTACGTAGAACCTTCACATCTCGATCTAAGATCTGGACCGGTTCTTCTTCAAAAGATAAATCCGAGTTCACCTCAATCTCTGCTACTGGCACAACGTGCGAAGGATCTGACCGATACCGTCTCAGCATCGATACATGAAATACGTCATGGATCTGATTCAGTTCTGCCGGCAACTCTAGCTGATAAGCTACCGGTCCTACTCGCTTTACAACTGTATATGGCCCAATGAACCTTGGGCTTAGCTTCCCTTTCCGGCCAAATCTCAACACCTTTTTCCAAGGTGACACCTTCAGAAAAACCTTGTCTCCCACGGCATACTCCATTTCCTTGTGTTTGAGATCGGCATAAGACTTCTGCCTATCTGATGTTTCCTTGAGACGAGACCGAATCACCTTGACTTTGTCTTCAGTTTCTGTTACCAATTCTGGACTCAGAACTTGTCGTTCCCCCAACTCCGTCCAACATGTAGGAGTACGGCATTTTCGTCCATATAGGGCTTCATATGGAGCCATCTGAATACTCGCTTGATAACTATTGTTATAGGCGAATTCCGCTAATGGTAGGTACTCTTCCCAACTCCCACTAAAATCCAAGACACATCCTCTTAACATGTCCTCCAAAATATGTATCACCCTTTCCGATTGTCCGTCAGACTGTGGATGAAAAGCTGTACTGAAATCCAACCGTGTACCCAAAGCTTGATGCAACGCTTTCCAGAACCTTGACGTGAATCTGGGATCCCTATCCGAGATGATCGACACTGGCACACCATGCAATCTTACTATTTCTGACACATACAGCTTAGCTAGCTTCTGAAGAGAAAAATCCACCCTTACCGGTATAAAGTGAGCTGACTTAGTTAGACGGTCTACTATTACCCAAACTGCGTCTTTCTTGCTGGGCGTAAGGGGTAGCCCACTGACGAAATCCATAGTGATCCTCTCCCATTTCCATTGAGGGATCTTTACCGGTTGAAGTAGCCCTAATGGCAATTGATGTTCAGCCTTAACCTGCTGACACGTCAGACACTTTCCCACAAATTCAGTTACCTCCTGCTTCAACCCGGGCCACCAGAACTGTTTCCGTAGATCTCCATACATCTTGCTTCCTCCCGGATGCATAGCGTATGGGCTGCTATGTGCATCTTGGAGAATTTTCCGCCTTAATTCTGTATCCTTCGGCATACAAGCTCGCTCTTGAAGACATAGCACTCCATCATTAGACAGACTGTACCCTTCCAAACCACCATCCTGAATTTGTACCCTCTTAGCGTTCAAGCCTTCATCCACTAACTGCTTTTCCTTAATCTCCTCAATCCACGTTGGCTTAACTTGGAGTTCCGCCAACAGACTCCCATCATCATATAGACTCAACCGAGCGAACATTGCTCTTAAGTCCGTCACAACCTTTCGGCTCAACGCGTCGGCTACCATGTTAGCCTTACCCGGATGGTACTCGATTGAACAATCGTAGTCCTTTAATAGTTCAATCCACCGACGCTGTCTCAGGTTTAGATCCTTCTGAGTCAGAAGATACCTCAAGCTTTTGTGATCCGTGTAGACTATTGACTTTTCCCCGTACAGATAGTGTCTCCATATCTTTAGAGCGAAGACAACTGCTGCTAACTCCAAGTCATGCGTTGGGTAGTTAACCTCATGCGGTCTTAACTGACGAGATGCATAGGCTACTACCTTCCCTTCTTGCATCAGCACACATCCCAAACCAGTATGGGATGCATCACAATAGACGGTGAACAACTTTCCTGCTTCAGGCTGTACCAAAACCGGAGCTTCCGTCAGGATTTTCCTCAACTTATCAAAACTTTCTTGTTGCTTCTCCGACCATACAAATGGAACACCTTTCCTTAGTAACTTAGTTAACGGCGCTGCTATTAGAGAGAATCCTTCCACGAATCTCCGATAGTACCCCGCTAAACCCAGAAAACTTCGTATTTCAGCCACCGACCTAGGTGGTTTCCAATCCAATACTGCTTCAATCTTGCGAGGGTCTACTCTAATTCCTTCAGCTGATACTACATGACCTAAGAAAGCCACCTCCCTAAGCCAAAATTCGCACTTACTGAATTTGGCGTATAACTGCTTTTCCCTCAACACTTGTAGGACTACTCGCAAATGCTTGTCATGCTCCTCCTCCGTCTTTGAATAAACCAATATGTCGTCGATGAACACCACGACGAATTGGTCCAACTACTGTTGAAATACCCTATTCATTAAGTCCATAAATACCACCGGTGCATTGGTCAACCCGAATGGCATCACTAAGAACTCGTAATGCCCATACCGAGTTCAGAATGCCGTCTTGTGAACATCAGCCTCCTTCACCCTTAATTGATGATAACCTGACCTAAGGTCAATCTTTGAGAATACCGACGCACCCTTCAATTGGTCAAACAAATCATCGATCCGAGGCAACGGGTACTTGTTTTTGATCGTTACTTGTTTAACTGACGGTAGTCGATGCACATCCGCATAGAACTGTCCTTCTTCTTGACAAACAACACAGGTGCTCCCCACGGAGATATACTTGGTCGAATAAACCCTCTATCCAAGAGCTCCTGAATTTGAGCCTTTAGCTCCACCAATTCCTTTGGTGCCATTCGGTATGGTGCTATAGACACAGGTGCCGTTCCGGGTAGCAAGTCTATACCGAATTCAACTTCCCGATCTGGAGGCAGACTCGGAAGCTCTTCTGGGAACATATCAGCAAATTCCTCAACCGTTCAGACCTTTCCAACTACTGACTCCTTAGCTTCCAAAGCACAGATTCGAACCAAATACGCCTCACAACCCTTCTTGACCATCTTTTCAGCCTTCAAGGCAGACACTACGTTGGATAGGTAATTCCTCCTATCACCTATCATAACTACTTCATCACCTTCCGCCGTCTTAAGAACCATGCGCTTAGCCGCGCAATCCAAATTCGCCTGATACTTAACCAGCCAGTCCATTCCAAGGATCAAATCGAACTCCCCAAACGGTAGTTCCATCAGATCAGCCACAAATACTACCCCTTGGAGTTCTAGGGGTACGCCTCCATAAAGTTTGTCTACCACTACAGAGTGACCTAAAGGGCTAACTACAGTCATCTCCCTAGAAGCAGTTTCAGAGTTTAGGTCCATAGTTCCTACCACACTACTAGCAATGTACGAGTGCGTTGAACCCACATCAATTAATGCAACATAAGGAAGATCAAAAATTAGAAAAGTACCGGTTATGACATCCGGTGCGTCACCCTCCTCGCGATGCCTCGCTGCGTAAACTAAGCCAGGCTGCCTAGCCTCTGTGTTACCTGAACCTCTGCCCTGAGTTCCACGACCTCGGTTAGGACTGTTATTTCCTCTGCCATTACCACGACCCCTCTGTGGTCCCACATTTCTATCTTGAGTACGATTCTGCCCCTCTGGCTGATTCTTAGCTAGTTTCCGGGGACAATCTCTGACACGATGCTCTAAAGACCCACACTCAAAACATCCTCTATCACCGGTCCAACAACCTCCCCAATGGGTCTTTCCACAGCGGTTACACTGAGTCGGCCTCTGATTAGTAGTCATGGGTCTTGCCGCCTGATTTGGCCCACTTGGCCTAGCCTTTTTCTGAACACTACCACTTGATCCAGCTGACCCAAATCCTCTCTTCTGATTATTCCTACTATAACTTTGCCTCACAGCCTCCTTGATCCCTTCGGCTACCTTAGCCTTTTCCACTAGAGATGAGAACTCACGAACCTGCTGCGGGGCAATCAGTAACCTCAAATCATCTCGGAGTCCATCCTCAAAGCGGACACAGCGCTCATGCTCAGTAGACACGATGCCTCTAGCATACCTACTCAGCCTTAAAAACTCCGCCTCATACTCCGACACTGACTTAGTTCCTTGCACTAATCCCAGAAAAGCCTTTCTCTGCGCGTCAGTATAGCTGGTACCCACATACTTCTTCTGATAGGTGGTTTTGAAATACTCCCAAGTCAGATCATCTGCTGTAGCCCCGTCTCGAACCGTAAGCCACCACTGATACGCTTCATCCTTTAGAAGCGACACTGCCCCTTTCAGCTTTTCTTCCTCAGTCAGGTCAAGATCATCCATGATCCTTTCAGTTGACTCTAGCCAGTATTCTGCTGCACTAGGTGCCACTCCTGACACACCTCGGAATACCTCCGCTCCGTTAGATCGGAGTCACTCGGGAACAGATTTCCGAGCTCCCAAATTTCCACCAGCCTCAGCCACCATTTCCAAGACTCGCAAAACAGCTTGCGATACCGCCTCACCACCGGTCTGATCCTGCTCCTCAGCTCTAAAAGTAGGAGGTGGTGGTGGCGGTGGTACCTCATTTTCAGAACCTTGTCCCGACCTGACGGGTTCAGACACCGTCATCCTACCCCTACCGCGTCCACGGCGTCCACGTCCTCTAGAACTCATTCTATCTACCGCGCTTTTAATCTGATTAAGAAAATTTTATGCATTAGCATTTGTTCCACTTTCTTATTCACGAAGAAATTTTATGGATAGAGTTTTAATCAGAGATTCTTTCGAGCAAACAAGGTTTCAGTTTCCTATCCTAGTTCGCACAAAGAAGTTCATGCATCCATTCCTTAATACTTTCCATACCTATTCGCTCATCGGACATTTCTGCCCATTTCTAACCTAGGGGTATTTTCGTCTTTTTCCTACAGGGGTATTTTCGTAATAGAAGAAGTTGTAAAATTTTAATAAAACAGATCACTTTGTAATTCCCCAAAACTGGAGGATGTTTCCGAAAATTGGCAAAATTAAAGATCTGGCCTCGTTTTGGAATCCAGGGGTATTTCGGTAATTTTGCAACTTGAGGGCGTTTTCGAAATTTTCCAAAACCAAAATATTTTGCTGATGATTTCCAAAGCTAAGTTGTGGAATATTTGTAAAATAGTTGAAATTTTTGAGCAAAACCATTGAATTGATATTTTATGAACAGAGGGCATTTTAGAAATTTTACCCCCTAAGGGCATTTTTGTAATTTTCCACAATCAAGTTTTTTGAGAAAAACGTTGTAAAAATAATGTTCTCGGATTTGAAAAAGTTATTGCACAAGTTTTGAAAACATTAGGGCTTGTTGTTTCATTCTTTTTCGAAAACATGGCTAATTCCCTTTTCGGGTTTTAATCATTGTGTTTAGCCTATGACCGAGCCCTCCTGGTCAGGGTGAACCAAAGCTACGCACCAGGCAGAATTCAAGTGAAGAGGAGGTGGGTCACGCGGACCGCTTAAATACCAAGCTCTCACCGAACCTTTCTAGACATGCGCACAGAGGTTACCACACCACTGAGCCCTCTGAGTTAGGGTGAACCGAAGCTACGCACCAGGTAGGATATCTGCGAAGAGGAGGTGAGTCACGAGGACTGCTTAAATACCAGGCTCTTTCGGATCCACTCCTAGACATGCGTACAGGGGTTACCACACCCTAGCTCAGTGACTAAGTCATAGGTTGGTTTAGTTCCTTAAGTCTTATGTTCTGTTTGTGTGTTGAGTAATCTAATCCTAGGGTTCAAGTTCCTATAAGTCTATCTACGTTCCATGCTTCCTACCCTTCTACAGAATATAATTCACGAAGAGGTTTCGATGTACTTACCCGGGCGGATCGGTGCCGGAGACTCGGGCCATGCTGTTCAAAAACCAAAAATCATTTCATAAGGCCTACCAAAACATTTTTGGGCCTTGGGCCCCCACAGCCTAGCTTTGAACTGGGCTCTGATACCAATTTGTAACAACCCAAACCCAGCCCAAACACTCTGGTCGAATCTAGTTTTCTACAGTGGAAAATATTTTGGAAAACACTTTCGGAAAGTAAAAATTCTTAGTTGCCGAAAACCTTTTCAATTGATTGTTTTGTTAAACCTTACTTAGAATTTATTTAAAATTAATTCAACCAAGTTATTATAAAATATTGAGTGTGCCCGATGGCACGATGAAAACATCTTCGTGTTAATTTGGGAAAACATGTGACTTTAATTTAATATTGATAATCATAGTTTAAAACAATTATTCGACATATGAAAAATAACAAAAATAAAATATCAGGAGGCCTTATTACATCCAAATAAACTAAAAAACCGGAAATAAAATTTATCATAACTAAAATTAAAGTTCATTTAATTTAAATCCACCGCATGGCCACCTCGAGTCAACCCGGCTCCACATCCGCGATCTACGTGTCACCTGAAAAATGTAAAGGAGAAGGTGAGTCACCAAGACTCAGTATGTAACCCTTCCCCCATTTTAAAGACAGTTTCATACACAACATATAACAATTAATATGCAGAATATTATGTACTCCCAACCTAGCCAACCAAACGCCACTGTCTACCCCGCTGTGGTACCAAACCACTGGTGGTGCCAAACCACTGGTGACATATAGTCACGATGTGTTACCAAAACACTGGTGTCCGTAGACACGAATCGATTGATGGGGCCAACCCATCGTGTGATACCAAATCACTGGCAGACAATCCCATATCTCAAGTAGGGCCAACCCACGGTGGTGTTAACCACAGGGACGAGTCGCTATGAGGTGCCAAACCTCTGGAGGTACCAAACCTCTGGTGACCGTAGTCACGGTGTGTTACCAAAACACTGGTGCCCGTCAGCACGATTAATACTACCCCCTCCACTCATCAATCCCACATCAGTCACATATGTATATGTTTCATGTCATCTCATACTTAAATCTCATGTATCAATACATCATGCTTCCCAAAAGCATCGAATAACAAATTCATATTAACAGGTACTTACCTGAATCACCATCTATACCGATATGGTATATTATCCAATGCTACATAAAATCAAGTTAGCATTCACAACAATCATCACATTTAATAAGTTATACGTGTGTATGTACACACCTGTCACCACTGCTTAGTCCTAAACCCCGTGAAGAGAAGTCGGCCTCCCCTAGATCCACTTGCCCCTATATTCGGCCAACTGTCAAAGTTAGTACCCAAAGGCCTATTCGACCAAACCCAAAATTTAAGAGGGTTCTCTTGTGGATTCCAAAACCTTACCCGAATGTCTTGAGTACTAGCCCTTTATTTCACCACCCTATAATCGGCACTTAACCAAGTTAGTAGCCTTCGGCTTAAATGGATATCAAAAATAAAGAAAATCGATCTTACCACCTTACCCCAAAACCGATTGCTATAAGTTGAAGAACTCGATCTACCGCATACAAATCCCGTAGTTCCTAGATGGAGTCGATTTCAGAGGGGGTTAGTCTTCCCATCCAACCAAACAACAACCATAAGAGAGAAAAGAAATAGCCATACGGCTAGTACCCTTACCTACCCCAAACCGATTGGAAAAATACAGATAAGGGATCACCCTTGCTTTTGATATTCGGCCAAAGATACACCAAATGGGAAAAAAAGAAAATCGGCACACCAAGGGAGAGGATTCGGCTTGAGTTGGAAGAAGAAGAAAATGAAGAAAGATATGGAATGAAGGTTTCAGCTAAGGATTTTGAGAGAAAGAAAATAGATGGGATGGTTGAGACTTTCGGCAACTTGGTAAGATGGGAAAAAAACGAAACAAGTGATAGATTGATGCTTTTATAAGCATTCGACACCCCCCCAGCACCTTGCCGTCCACTCCTCTCCTACCAAGGAGTTCAATTTCGGCCAACACCTAAAAATCCTCTTGGCCACTTATTTTAATTTAACTCAAATAATTTTGAATTAATCCCCAAATAATCACTCAAAAATCCCCTATTAATCCAATTAATATCCTTATTATCACTGATTATCCTAAGATAAAAATCTATTAATCCCCAAATAATCAAATGATCTCTTAATAATCCATTTAATAATATCCCTTATTATCTCTAGATTTAAGCAAATTAAAACCAATTTAAAGTGCTCAAATTATCCCTTAATAATAATTAATAAAAGAGTTTAAACTGAGGAAAAACTCCCCCTTGTGCCGTCCCATTAATGAGCAAAAATGAGGGATTTTCGCGACTCGAACACAAGCTCCCTTGTTCCCCCTTGTGGCGTCATCTGTAGCCCTTAAGTGGCCTTCTGTTTGCCACTTTTCCAAGCTGATTTTTGTGTCAAATTATCCACATTTATTCTTATAACACCCTTCTGCTAAGGCTCCTTGCCTTTTAAGCCTATAAATAATATTTTCTACCAAACTGAGCCTACTCAAAGCCTTTAACTAAGCCCTATTATTCCTTAAATAACATCACAGTAGTTCAAACATAGAAAAAAATAATTTAACTCCAAATAGCCCCATTTTTAGGATGTTACATTTTAATTCATTAATTAAATTGGATAAATTTTATTCTTTGATCCTCTAACTTGTTGATTTATTCTGGACAGGTCTGATAGCTTTGCTGGATTACAAAACCGTCCAAATTGGAGGCTAAGTCAACCCAATATTCGGCTACACGTGGCTATCCTTTTAAAACATTCTTTGGTTTAATTACACAAGGTCATTGCAGTGTTGAAGAAATTAAAGATTTGCCCAAAGATTTACGATTGACTGAGTCTCAGTCCTGAGTTGTGTGGCATCCAAAATTACTTAAAAATCAAGCAAAAATCAAGTCAAAAGCCACTAAGCATGGCCGGCCAAAATTTGAGGAGATTTGAAGAGGTTAACATCCACTATTTTTAGCAAACTATCCCCCTCTCCTCATCTATAAATAAGACCCTCTCATTCCCCCATTCATCATCCCTCAATCATCCTTCAATTATCCCTTATTCATTCTCGTCATTCATCATTCTCTCTTCTCTCCAAATGCTCTTAACATTTTCCATTCCCACACCTACCATCATCTCTTCATAGAGATGTCAGCAATTAAGCCTCTTAAAGAACCCTTGGTCGGCCACCTTGGACAGCCATTAGCAAAGGAGCAAAGCAAATAAACGAAGGAGCCTCGTCAGTCAAAGTCTTAGGTGACAGCCACTCTAAATTGGGTTTAATCGTTCTTTTCTTTAATTTAATTTAAAGATGTTTGCTATGTGTTATTTTTTATTGTTTACAACTGTAACGCCCCAAAAATCTGAGCTTTTAAATTCTGTGTGTTGTGGCATGAAATGCATGTTAGACTGCTCGATTAGTGATTTTAAAGTGTTTGGAGGTTTTTATGAAGTCCTGGGTTCAAGCCGAGACATATGGGAAATTTTTGTTCTTAGCACTAGGGGAACCCTGACTCTAGGTTGTATGCTTCTTATTTTTGATGGGTAAAATATGACACAAGGGGCGTCTGGGGTGTAGTGGTAGGTGGCGTGTTCTCTGTCTAAAGGGGGACTAGGTTCGAGCCACTCCCTGCTCAAAGGAGCATTTATTTTACTTCTTTGCTGAGTTAGTAGTTGAGTTGGAATGGAACTCTGAGGGAGAGAGAGTTTGAGCCGGTCAAGGGAGTGATTTAAGGACTGGATGATGGAGTGATAAAGGGAGAAAATTAAGGGGGTTGAGTTGTTGGGAAGTTGGAGCCGAAATGGGACACTAGGTATGCATAGAATTTCGGAAAGGGGGAATTTGGTTCACTTTTCGGCTTTTGTGAGTCTTTTGTTTTCCCTTTTCGGTTTGTGTCTAGTTTTGCATTTTTGAGAGCCGATTACACCTCCCTCCCTTTGCTTCTTCATTGTGCCGAATATTGTTTTTTTCTTCGTCTTCTTCATCTCTTCTATCCTTTTCTTCAATCGGTTTGTGCGATAACTGAACCTTTTTACTGTGTTTCTCATTTATTTTCTTTGACAAGGCCGATTCTCTCACACACTCTCTTCCTCCAATTACTAGCATTTGTTACTTAAACAAAAGGGTTCGACGTTGGGATATTTTTCGATTGTTCGGGTTGCACTTTCATTTTCTACTCCTTGTAGCTGAATTGTGTGTAAGAATTCTTGACTCTTTTAAGTGGTTCTTGGTTAATAAGGTCGCCATGTTTCTACTCCAGCTTTCTTTCTTTTGGCTGAATCTTCACTCTTTCTTAAAGTGCAATGTTGGGTGTACATAGATGTTCTCAATGAGTAAAAAGGGGCACGTGTTCAGAGGCAGTTGAAAGCCTACTCTCAGTTTTTTATCATAGTAAGTGTTCTTGCCTTACTTTTTAGTTGAGGCTGAATGCTTTTGATGGTATTAAAGGTTATCAAATGTGGTTGTAAACCACATATTATGCAATCTTTGTTTATAAGGTTTTTGGGTAACGTAGATCTCAACAAGGAGTTAATCGTTGCTAATGATTAGTGAGGATTTAATAAAGCTCGATCGATTAAGGTAAATGATGGTGTGGTTTCGGCTTTTGGAAAAGGAGGATAATTGTACTGATTGAATAGCTAACTTTTAGTCTTGAATGTTGTAGGTTCAGTGCTAGGGATTCGAAACGCGCTTCGTAATCAAGGTGTGTACACACACCAGTCCAATTGTAGATCGTCAAATGCCAAAATGCCGAAATGCCGAAAATACAGCAACGTTTACCATATGAGCGCACGAACGCTCATGTGGGAAAGCTGATACAATGACGAATGCCACCATGAGCGATCCCATGGTCTTGGGCCGCTTTTGTGTCAAATGGGCAGTGTGGGCCCAATGGGCTCGCGGGCCCCACAAGGGCCAACTTCATGAACTTATGTGAAATAATGAGCTCGACCATGTCGTTCACATGGCTAAGGGCAGTTTTGGGCTTAGCGGGCCACACGTGGGTGTGGGCCCCACTTGGGCCATACTTTAGGCTTTAGGACCAACTATACCTTTTGATTGCTAAAGTTTACACAAGTCGTGTGGATCGACTGTGGACCTATTGATGAGTTGATACACATACTTGGACCCCAATGTGAGAGATGACCGTTATGCCTTGAAGGGCAAAATATCTAAAATACCCCTATATGATACATGACTGATCTTGTATGCCATTTGATGATATGTTCGCATTCATATGTGATATTTTGTTGCATGGGGATGGGATCTTGTATTGGAGGAAGTGATTGATATGTGAGGGTTACACGAGTCGCGCGAGACGGCTGTGGACCCACCGATGGCTTTAAGCCGATTATGTGATTGGTAGCTCTGCTGCAATATTGGTTAGTGCCGCAACTGGTGCTACATAAGGAGTGTAGGGATGGGTGGGTCGATTTAATCCCCATATGAGTGTCGGGTTGGACAGGAGACGGAGTGCAGGGTTGGTTTGGGTATTTATGCGTTGCATATACTGATTCTGATATTGAGATGGGCTTAGGCCCAGATAGATGTGATATGTGGCATTTGATATGGGCTCAGGCCCAATAGAGGCTGATGGGGGCTAAGGCCCAATTGCCACCATTACTGTAATGGGCTTAGGCTCAGATAAATGTAATGTAGGTTATTTGATTGTTGGGGTTGTACACACTGAGTTTTCGCAAACTCACCCTTTTTTTTTTTAACTTTTCAGGTAATCCCTAGTGAGACGGTTCGACGTACTGGGGGACCCGGAGGTGGCCACACTACGAACAGTTGCATTTTCATGTTTTTAATTTACTTTATTTTTAATTATGTTTTCTTTAATTTGGTTTTGTTGTAATAAGGCCTTTCTCTGGTTGTGTGTTAAATTTTGGGATTTAATTGTGTTGATTGCATAACTTCTAGTTTAGGTCTCGGGTTTTAAAAAGAAAACAACGTTTTACAAACCAATCGTAAGTACACAAACCTTGTCAAAGAAAAGCTTGCGCTGTATTTTGAAAGTTTAAGTAACAAGTTTAAAGATTCCTACTTAAAGTTTTAATCAAACTCTAATATACCAAAAGCATTTGAACATAACATTAAGTTATCACTGGCAAATGTTTTAAACTAAGAACTCCTCAAATGACTTCAAGGTTTTACATCAACTTCAGATTTTATGATTCACCCTTCAATGTAACGTCGCCAGATTCAGACATAACATCTGGGCTTGGTTTGGGGTGTTACAACAACAATGTTAGCTTAATTTTATTTATGCTAGGATGATTGCTTTGATTAAATAATATTTATTTGATTCATGCTTATAATGTTTGTGCCTCAATCGATCATGTTTTCAATTAAAATCAAGTCTGTATTTCGTTCATACGTGATTGAAATGCACCTGAATTAGCAGAGCGATCCTGACCCGATTAAATTGTAGGTTGCATAACAACTCTGACCAAGCTCTATTATCTGCATAGTTTTTAGATTTGTGTGATTAAACTGTTCCAAACCTGACACGTCCCTGTTACCTCACACAAACGCTAAGAAACCCTTAGTAAATAAGGATCAGTAAAATGTGTATTTACTAAGTAAAGGATTTCGAAAGAACCTAATGTGATTTCCAAACTCATGAAAGATCGAGTTGCCATGGAATGCTTTTCCGAATGTTATTAAGCATGTTGATAACAAATTGAGTTTAATTAAAGTAATTTTCCTAGTCTATTTATGTTATAATTGTTGCAAATTGTGTTTAATTTTACTAAAATCTATTTCATTCATATAGTTTGCATACTTAGGATAATTTGCATTAGGGATCATTGTATTTAGTTTAATATATTCTAATCACCACTTCTCAACTATATTGTATTTTTATTTCCCAAATTGTTAATATGATTTTACAAATTAAGTAACTTAGCACAAATACAATCCCTGTGGAGACGATAACTTGATACTTACTTATTACTTGATAATGACTGTGTACACTTGCACAAACCTACGCGTTACAAGTTTTTGGCATCATTGCCGGGGATTGTCAATTGTTACCATAGTCATTTTTTTCGTGGAATTATTTATTTTCAAATTGATTCCTTCCTAACATTACTAACTTATTCTTTTTAATTTTTTTATTTTCTTTTCAAGTTTATGAGCATAGATCGAATTATCGAATTACTTCATGTAGACCCTGAAATTGAGCAAACTTTTAAACAAAGAAGATTTGAACGAACAGCTCAAAGACAAGTCGAGATAGACCTTGGAAATCAGAATCAAGACCAAGGTAATGAAGCCAATCATGTATGAAATCCCATCCTAATTATCGATGATAGGGATCGATGCATCAGACAATACGCTGTGCCACTTTTTAGTGAGTTAAACCCAGGAATTAGAAGGCCAAATATTGAGGCAACCCAATTTGAATTGAAACCAGTGATGTTTCAAATGCTACAAACGGTGGCCCAATTTAGTGGTATGCCCACAGAAAATCCACATCTCCACCTTCGATTGTTTATAGAGGTGAGTGATTCATTCAAGATAGACGGTGTGACTGAAGACGTACTGAGGTTGAAGTTGTTTTCGTACTCGTTGTGAGACCGAGCATGAGCATGGCTCAATTCATTGCCACCAACTTCCATATCTACATGGCAAGAATTAGCAAATAGATTTTTGGTTAAGCATTTCCCACCTAGCAAAAACGCTAAGTTGAGGAACGAGATCACAACTTTCCAACAATTGGATGACGAGTCTTTGTATGAGGCTTGGGAGCGATTCAAGCAGTTACTTCGTAAGTGTCCTCATCATGGGATTCCTCGTTGTATCTAGTTGAAGACATTCTATAATGGTCTCAATGCACATACAAGATTGATGGTAGATGCTTCTGTAAATAGTACAATTTTGTCTAAGTCTTATAATGAGGCTTATAGATCATCGAGAGGATCGCAAGTAATAATTATCAATGGCCAACAAATCGAACAGTTTCAAGAAGACGTGTAGCCAGAGTTCATGAAGTTGACGCCCTCACTTCATTATCAGCTCAATTATCGTCTATTTCATCTATGTTAAAACAGGTTACCGCTAATAGTGCTAATAATTTTGTAGCTCAGCCACCAAGTCCATTTGAAGTAGTTTCCTGTGTGTACTATGGGGAAGTTCATTCATTTGAGAATTGTCCATCAAATCCCGAGTCAGTGTACTATGTGGGGAACCAATATCAAAATAGGAGTCGACAAGGACCCCAGTCCAACTTCTACAATCCTTCATAGCGTAATCATCCTAACTTTTCTTGGAGCAACCAAGGAAATGGACCGAACAACAACTTATTACAGCAAAGACCCAACCAATCTCAAGAGTTTGATCAGCAAGCTCCAAAACCACCTCAAGCTTAGGCATCAAATAGTTTGGAGAACTTGTTGAAAGCATACATAGCAAAGAATGACGATTTGATCCAAAGCCAAGCAACAACACTGAAAAATTTGGAAAACCAAATGGGTCAGTTAGCTACGAAGCTACGTCATAGAACACAAGGGACCTTGTCGAGCGATACTGAGAATCCAAGAAATTTGGGTAAAGAACATATCAATGCAGTGGCATTGCGAAGTGGTAAAATTTTGGAACCCCGATTGATTGATGTCGAAGATAAGCCCGTTGAGAAGAATCAACCAGTTGTTGAAATTCCTACACCAAAGGAATCAAAATCTGTAACGTCTGATAAGGTAAACCCTGACTTAGTGGATTCAGATATTTTAACATTGATGCGATCTCAGTCACATCATGTTTCGATACATCTCGACGACATCAAGATTGGCCTAAACTCGAGGGGCCCAAGTGCAAAATGAGACGTTTAATTTTAGTTTGTTAATAAATTGAGTTGTTAGACTTTATTTTTAATTAAGTTGCTTGAATAAATTACTCATCTTAGTTAATTGAGTTCATCTTAGTTAAATAACTCATCTTAGATTAATAAATGAGTTGCTGGTCCTTAATTCAACTCATCTTAGTTTTAATAATTGAGTTATTATTGAACTTCGTTTAATAGATGCTTCTTTAATTAATCTAGTTACTAGGATAATTTATTGATGCATGAGTTTAAGTTTAATTAATTATACTTCATTTAATTAAACTAGTTGCTGGAATAATTGATGAATAAGTTTTAGTTCATTTATTGAAGTTAAGTGTTTAATGTGTTTGAGTTTAATTAGTGTTTAATTGTGTTTAATAAGCTCATTTTAATGTGTTTATTGCAGGAGTCTTTTCAAGTCATAACCGTTACAATTCAAGGCTGTTACAAATTAAATAAAGTGGTTGTTCAAGTCATTTTCGGTTACAAGCAAGGAATTGTTACAAAGAAGGTTTAAGTGCTGGTGACTATTCAGCTAACCAAAGGACATTTCAAGAGTCACTTTTCAAGCATTCAAGGTCAATTATGCAGCTGAATTGAAGTGAATTAAATGGTGGAGTTATCTGGTTCAAGAATTCCAAGAGACTTGAGCTTTATTTCAACTTTTAAGATGAATACTTGTGACCATTCAACTAGCCTTTTTCTAGCCTTATAAATATTTGTGTAGTTAGCCTTTGAAGGGACTTTTGACATTTTTATTGAATGAAATTATATCATTTTGTGAGATTTGCTTCTCTCAAATTTCGTTCGAAGACTTGTTGGCTTATCTATAAAGCTAGTGGCGTCAACCTGTTCTTTCTTTTAATTCGAACTTATCACTATCAATAGTGTAGAGTCTGAACCTTTATATCGAGGTTCCTATCTTCCTAGATAGTGGGTCGAGGTTTTATCTCATCTATCCAAAACCACTTAAGCCATATAAGTCTCGGGTCATCATTTCTTAATGTTGGTTCATTCTTGCCGCTTGAGAACTATTTCTTTCCATTCCATCCAAAACCTATCAACTTTCTTTTAATTCCTTTTAATTCCTTGTTAGCTGAACCTATCTTCAACACTTTGCCAATTTTAAACCTATTTTTCATTAATATTTCCCATACTTAGCCAACTATAAATGACTTGCTAATTGGAACGATACTTGCTCGTCGGCGATCGGGCAACACAAATACGACTCAAAATCATTCACGAGGTCGAATCGTATCAAACATCTTCTTTGGATGTAGATTTACTTACTCAGAAAAGTTGTCCGGTTCAACAGAAAGTTCAATCACCTCCATATCCGCAAAGATTGCAGCAACAAAAGTAGAAATAGGAGATGCAATTCAAGAACTTTTTGGATGTTCTGAAGCAGTTACACATCAATATTCCGTTGGTGGAGGCTTTAGAAAAATTGTCGAATTATGTGAAGTTTATAAAGGATATACTGTCCAAGAAGAAACGACTAAGTGAGTATGAGACTGTTGCCTTGACAAAGGAGTGTAATGCGTTCCTACAGAACAAACTGCCACCGAAATTGAAAGACCCGTGAAACTTTACTATACCCTGTAACATTGGTGAATCTTACTGTGGTAAAGCTTTGTGTGACTTAGGAGCGAGTATCAACTTGATGCCTAAGTCTATTTTCAAGATGTTAGGGATAGGTGAAGTAAGACCTACAACTGTGACGCTTCATCTAGCTGATCGATCTTTAGCATATCCCGAAGGAAAGATCGAGGATGTTTTGGTAAGAGTCGATAAATTTATTTTTACTACTGATTTCATTGTCTTAGATTTTGAAGCAGACAACGAAGTGCCGATCATCCTTGGAAGACCTTTCTTAGCCACGGAAAGAACGTTAATTGATGTGCAAAAAGGTGAACTCACCATGCGAGTTCAAGACGATCAAGTAACCTTTAACATTCTTAAAGTGATGAAATTTCCTGATCCGGCATAGGAGTATTCAGTTATGGAAGAGATAGAAACCTTGGTTTCTATGGAAAGCAATTTTGAAGAAAATCCATTAGAGAAAGCCTTAAATCTTGACCCTTTGGAGGATGAGGAAGGTGAAGAAAACATGGCTTTGATGGAAGCCAATCCGAGAAATTTTATTCAATCCACACGGTTTGAACCGTTAGAGTTGGAAGTCAAAGAATTTGTGCAACCCAGGTTGTCAATTGAAGAACCACCTAAACTCGAACTAAAGGTACTTCCCATTTGAAATACGTTTTTTTATGTGACTGTTCTACTTTGCCTATGATTATTTCAGCAGAACTGACGAAAGATCAAGAGGAGCAACTAATTGTTGTTCTAAAGAAATTTAAGAAAGCAATTGGTTGGACCATAGCTGATATTCGAGGTATAATCCCTTCTTTTTGCATGCATAAAATCATTTTAGAAGAAGGTGAAAGAACTTGAATTGATGGGTAAAGGAGGCTTAATCCTATTATGAAAGAAGTTGTGAGAAAGGAAGTAATCAAATGGTTAGATGCAGGAATCATCTATCCTATTTCAGTTAGTTCATGGGTAAGTCCGGTGCAATGTGTGTCGAAGAAAGGTGGAATCACAATTGTTGAAAATAAGCGTAAGGAGTTAATTCCAACGAGAATTGTTACTGGTTGGAGAATCTGTATTGATTACAGAAAGTTGAACAAAGCCACTCGGAAGGACCATTTCCCGTTGCCTTTTATGGATCAAATGTTAGATCGACTGGCAGGTAATGAATTCTATTATTTTTTAGATGGCTATTCGGGATATAATCAAATAGTTGTAGCGATACGTTTACTCTTAGGCGAATGCCTTTTGGTTTATGCAATGCACCTGCAACTTTTCAACGATGCATGATAGCAATATTTACTGATATGGTTGAAAATTTTGTTGAGGTTTTCATGGATAATTTTTCTATTTTTGGTAACACTTATGATATCTGTTTGAGTAATTTGGCTAAGGTACTGAAGAGATGCGAAGAGATGAATCTTGTCCTTAATTGGGAAAAATGTCATTTTATGGTCAAGGAAAGGATTGTCTTAGGTCATAAGATCTTAAAGAAAGGAATTGAAGTCAATAAAGCAAAGGTGGACGTAATTGAAAGATTACCGGCCCCAATGAATGTGAAAGGAGTCAGAAGTTTCTTAGGCCATGCCGGTTTTTACCGAAGGTTTATCAAAGATGTCTCGAAAATTTCTAGACCGTTGTGTTTGTTTTTAGAGAAAGATACAGTGTTTGATTTCAATAAAGCATGTTTGGAAGCTTTTGAAGATCTAAAGAAGTATTTACTCTCAGCCCCAATAGTCGTTACACCTGATTGGAACTCACCTTTTGAGTTGATGTGCGATGCAAGTGACTATGTCGTTGAAGCTGTGATGGGTCAAAGAAGAAACAAAGTGTTTCACCTTATTTACTATGCAAGTAGAACTTTGACGGGAGCCCACTCAATTATATGGTAACCAAGAAGGAATTCTTCGCTATAGTTTTTGCTTTTGACAAATTCCGTTCATATCTTATAGGTACCAAAGTTACAGTATTGACTGACCATGCGGCCATTAAATACTTGCTCACGAAGAAAGATGCAAAACCAAGGCTAATTCGTTGGATACTTTTACTCCAAGAATTTGACCTTGAGATCCAAGACAGAAAAGGTGTCGAAAATCAAAAAGCTGATCATCTGTCGAGGCTAGAGCAAGATGAGGTAACTCGATCATGTGTGCCTATCAACGAGAATTTCCTAGATGAACACTTATTTGAGGTAAATCGAATTCATGAAATACCTTGTTTTGCTGATTTTTCCAATTATCTTGCATGTGGAATAATTCCTCAAGAAATGACAAACCAACAGAGAAAAAAATTCCTTCATGATAGTCGGTATTATCTTTGGGATGATCCATTTTTGTTTAAACAATGTGCAGATAATATAATCCGAAAGTGTGTAGCTGAAAGCGAGATTGCTGAGATCTTGTATCATTACCATTCATCTCCAAGTGGAGGACACTTTGGTGGTCCACATACTGCAGTAAAGGTTTTACAAGCAGGTTTCTTTTAGCCTACACTAATTAAAGATGCTTATGCTTATGTGAAAAACTGTGACAAATGCCAAAGGACTGGAAATATATCAAGGAGGAATGAGATGTCATTAACAAACATTTTGGGGATTGAATTGTTCGACGTATGGGGCATTGACTTCTTAGGCCCATTTCCTTCTTCGTATGGGAACAAATACATCTTAGTTGTTGTGGACTATGTATCCAAGTGGGTTGGAGCTGAAGTATACCCTACAAATGATGCTAAGGTATCCATGCGCTTCCTACATAAGCATGTGATTACACGATTTGGGACACCAAGAGCTATTATTAGTGATGAAGGTTCTCACTTTGTGAACAAATGGCTTAAGTGTTTGCTTGCCAAATATGATGTGAAGCACAAGATTGCTACGACCTATCACCCCTAGTCTAATGGGCAAGTTGAAAGAGTGAATCGCGAAATAAAAGGTATCCTTGAAAAGGTAGTATGCCCTAGCAGAAAATATTGGTCTCGAAGGCTCGATGATGCGTTATGGGCCTATCGAATAGCACTTAAGACACCGTTAGGAATGACTCCTTATCGGTTAGTCTTTGGAAAGGCATGTCATTTGCCATTAGAGTTGGAGAATAAAGCTCATTGGGCTTTGAAGCAGTTGAACTTTGATCTTAAGCAAGCCAGTGAGAGAAGAATGTTACAACTTGATGAGTTGGAAAAGCTGAGGTTGTTTTCCTATGAGAATGCCAAAATGTGTAAAGAAAGATCAAAGAGATGGCATGATAATCATATACAACCTCGCGAGTTTAAAGAAGGTCAGAAGGTTTTATTGTTTAATTCAAGGTTGAAGTTATTTCCTGGGAAGCTTATATCCCAATGGAAAGGACCTTATACCATCTATCGAGTTTTCCATTATGGAGCTATTGAATTATACAACAATTACGAAGGTACGTTTAAAGTTAATGGTCAACATCTCAAACACTACTGGGATGGTGAAATTGAGCAAGTTGAATCCTCGTTCAACTTAACAGACCCTTATTATTTCATGAACTCATTTTGCAAATAAATAAATATTTAGAACTTATTTTCTTAACTTATTACATTTCATTAATCCCGTCTAAGGAGATTGGAACTTAAGCGGGACCGCTGAAACTCCTCCAACCTTTCCTGGGAATTAATTTAATGTAATTTGTTAAGAAGAAATTTTCTAATTAAGATTTAAAATTTTTAAGTTTCATTTGTTCTGTTTAAATTTTAAATTTTTATGTTAATAAAAGGGTTCAAATTTGGCCCAAGTACTAATCAGTTTTTTTTAGTAAGATACAGTCTGAGTTTGAGGCCCAAGACAACAAAAAGGAGGGAAAAATCCATGTCTTGCCGTCACACCCATTGCTTGCCGCCCAAGTAACCCTAATGTAGCGAAATTTTTGCTACTTGTTGCCCTAATTTTTCCCTATATAAATCCCTCTCCATTCTATTAATTTTCATATCCCTCAAAGCAATTTGTTTACACCCTAAAAATCCCTAAATCTCTATTTTGTGCCGTCAACCTTAAATCCCCAAAAAAAACACTAGTTCGCTTCCCGTTTTGCCAAAATTCCCTATTATTTTTGTAAAGAGATTACCGAAGCACTGCCATTGCTGTCGTACACTGTTGTCGCCGCTGCACCCCACTGTTGCAGTCACACGTCGTCACCGCCGTCGCAAGATTTTTGCCATAGCAAGTTCTACCCACTTTGCCAAATTTTCGAGAAAATATACCACGTCTGTAATATCCCGGGTTAGGGGCTATTTTGTTGTTGCATGATATTGCATGAGTTAGTGTGCTGTGTTGCTATTTCTATGTTTTAGGGGCTTAGTTGTAGGCTAGAAGTATGCCTGAGGGAATGGGGAAAATTTAGTTTTTGAGCCTTAGGTGTAGGGAGCTGAAAGAGTTGGGGTTTAAGAAAATAATATGGAGTTTTATTGCACAAAAGAGGAGCTGGCAAGATGGCAAGGCATGCGCTACTTGGGAGCTAGGTGTGGCGTCAACTACATGGAGTGGAGGTCTAGTGTTCGAGCTGCAGAGTCCCCATTTTGGTTCCCATTTTGGACGGCATGGAAGGAGAGGTAGAAGGCAACTAGAATTCTACCTTGGACCAAGTCATACCATTCAAAAGAAAGGTGGAGAGCAATTGTAGGAGGGAGACTTGGTCATGCATGTTTGAATGAGTGGTTGGGAGTCTTTGGAGGGATTATGGCCGAATTCTTGGGGTGTGTGGAGTGGGGGAAGTGACGGCTTAGTGTGGGAGAGGGGGAAGGCCGAATGTACCTTTGCATTTTTTTTGGTGCATTTTTCGGTCACTTTTTGGTAAGCTAAGGTTCTCTCATTCTTTCTTTTTCTCACCTCTTGAAACCGAAACACCTAGTCCCTTAGTTTGCCGAAATTGTTTTGCTTCATTTGGTTTGTGTGTAGCCGAATGCATGATTGCATTTTTCCTTCTTTCTTCACTTGGGTAAGCTGAAAGTAAAAGTTTTTTCTTGTCATATTTTCTTCCTTGTTGAACCTTGATAGCCGAACCTAGCACTCCATCTTTATCTCATTTCTTTTTGGAACCTTGTAAGCCGAAACCCCATCTCTCCAAAACATAATTTTTCTTTCTCTCATTTCTTCTCTGACTAGCCGAAACTCAAGCACTAAAAGCACATCTTCATTTTCTTTCTTTGACAAACCGAAACTACCTTCATTCCATCCAATTCTCTTTTTCTCAATTGCCATTGCCGAAACTACATTTTGTCTCACACTTCTTTTCTTTCTCTTCCACTCAAGTCGAACATTAGAGGTGATAAACACTTAGGCCGAATCTCTTCTCTCCTAGAAGTCCTATGATTTTGGCCGAATTTTGGGTGTTGGTAAGCTCTTGGCCGAATGGCCATTTCCCTTATCTCTCAAGTGTTGTGTTAATTTTGGGTTATGGAAGGGTGTTAACCTTTTGATTATCATCTTGTTATAGGGTCATTGGAGTGTGGAAGCAAGCAAGGGAACCGTCGTTCTTTTGTTAATCAATTAGTAAGTAAAGGGTAAGTAATTGGTATATTAGTGTTAGTTCCATCTGTGGGTTCGATTAAGTCCGGAGTAACAAAGGTTTAAATGTTCTCTTTTGAAGGTGTAGTTGATTGTTGGAAGGAGAACCTTTGTGGTTCGGGTTTGATAAGAAATCAAACCATTAGCAAGGTAAGGGTTTGATATTAACCCATTTGGTTAATTGATGTTGGCCGAATGTTGTAGATGCCTAACCCCTATGTTTGGCCGATTCTAGGAGCAAGTCAATCGAGGGACCTAGATCGATTCGTTGGGATCTTTAGACTCGTAATAACCAGGTGTGTAAACTAACACACTTCTATTTAGTAATGTGATTGATAACCTTGTTGTAATTAGTGAAACAGTGATGATTGATGTGATACCTTGTTGGGTATGATCTTGGACTCGGGTAAGTCAGTATTATTATGAGCTTACTGATGATCTGTATGGTACCATGATTATGGATGTATGTGAGATGGGATAATGATGTTAAACATATTAGCATGATATGTATGACTTGTATGATATGCATGATCACATGAGTTGATATGATGATGGGTGATATGAGTGGAGGGGGCAGTGATATTTTGTGCTGACGAGCACCAGTGTTTTGGTAACACAACTTTGTGACTTTGGGTCACCAGAGGTTTGGCACCTCCAGAGGTTTGGCACCTCAGCATCTCGTCCCCGTGGTTTCGCACCACAGTGGGTTGGCCCCACAAGGCGGTATTGAGGGATTGACGCCAGTGATTTGGTATCACACGATGGGTTGGCCCCATCACTCGATTATTGTGACTACGGTCACCAGTGGTTTGGTACCACATTTGTGTCTTTGGGACACCAGAGGTTTGGCACCTCATTGCGACTCGTCCCTGTGGTTTGGCACCACCGTGGGTTGGCCCCACTTGAGATATGGGATCGTCTGCTAGTGATTTGGTATCACACGATGGGTTGGCCCCATCATCGGATTTGTGACTGCGGTTACCAGTGATTTGGTATCACAATCGTGTCTTTGGGACACCAGTGGTTTGGCACCACATTGACAGATATTGTGTCTTTGGGACACCAGTGTTTTGGTAACACATTGTGACTATATGTCACCAGTGGTTTGGCACCACCAGTGGTTTGGTACCACACGGGGTAGAAAAGGCGTTACGGATGGTTAGGATCGGGTTGCATTAATTATGTTGCTATGTATGATGTGTGTTAGCATGTTGTTTTACCGGGAGCGGGATTTACGCACTGAGTCCTGTGACTCACCCTCTCCTTTGACATTTCAGGTGACTCGTAGACGCGGACATGGAGCCGGGATGGACTCGGGGTGCACATGCCATGCTTTAATAAAAGTTTTGCTCAGACAATTTGATTTGGGTACTTAAAGCTTATTTACTTTTATTTGGGTTTTATTTTGGATTGTAAAGGCCTTTTTAATTATGTTTTATGATGGTTATGTTTTAAATAGACTTTATTATGCCTTAACAAAATAATTGGGTTGAAATTTTACTAAAGACAATGATTTCAAAATTATAACGCAATGTGTTTTAAACTATACCATCGGGTATCTCACTATGTTTTGATATAAAGTAAACTCAAATGATTTTCAAACCAAACTCGATTTTTCTATTAAGTTTAAAAAAAAAAGTTTTAAGTAACACTAAGAAACTATTGAAGTTTTAAATGGAGTAAACTCGTCTTGATTACACATTTTGGTTAAGTCTTCAAAATTTCCGGGTTTCAAATACACCATTTGATTTCAAACAAGTCTACTCAAATTTTCTTCAAATACACTATGTTTTCACCTAGCATTTAAACGAAAAATCTGACCTCTCAAAAATGTTTTTCCCCGTAACATACCAGATTCGGACGTGGTGTCTTGTCCGGGTTCAAAGGCTCGGCTGTGGGCCGGAGGCCCAAAATGTTTTCAAAAGGTTGTCTTAAGTGTTTTAGGTTTAAATATATGGTTTGAAAGGCATGGCACCGAGTCTCTGGCACCAGTTCGCCCAGGTAAGTACTCCTTAATGTTGCTTGTGATTTGTGGGATGTAATGTGATTTGATGATTAGCAATAGTATAGTACTTTAGAGATTGAAACAGATAGGATTCTGTGAACTTGCGAGAACAAATCTCCTTAAATATTCATAAGACTTGCTTTAAAACAGTGGAATAAATACTGATGCATAAAACTCTTAAATCAGATACGTAGAGATATTAGACATGAGCACTCGAGGCGGACGTGGTCGTAATACTCGTGGTAGAGGTAGGGGTAGGATGACAGTTTCTGAGCCCGTAGGATCTGGTCAGGGGTCAGAAAATGAGATATCGGTTCCGCCACCAGCTGGAGGTGGTGAGTTCCAAGATCAGACCGGGGATGACGCAGTGTCACAGGCGATGCTGCGAGTGTTGGAAAGGGTAGCTGGAGTAGGCAGTGGTGCAGGAGTTAGGAAATCCGTGCCTGAGCGACTCCGGGCTAACGGGGCCGAATTCTTTCGAGGCGTATCTGGTGTTGCTCCCAGCACTGCTGAGTATTGGCTGGAGGTAACTGAGCGGATCATGGATGATCTGGACTTGACTGCTGAAGAGAAGCTGAAGGGCATTGTATCGCTGCTTCGGGATGGGTCATACCAATGGTGGCTCACGGTTCGGGACAGTGTGGCAGCAGAGGATCTGACATGGGATTATTTCAGGGCTGCATATCAAAAGAAGTACATTGGAGCTAGTTATATTGACTCCCAGCGAAAGGCATTTCTGAGGCTTGTTCAGGGGAGTAAATCTGTTTCTGAGTACGAGGCTGAGTTCTTGAAGCTGAGTAGGTATGCCAGGGGTATTGTGGCCATGGAGCATGAGAGGTGTGTTCGTTTCGAGGATGGTTTGCGAGACGAGTTGAGACTGCTGATTGCTCCACAGCAGGAGCGCGAGTTTGCTGTCTTAG
Organism: Gossypium australe; assembly: GCA_005393395.2. Taxonomy (NCBI): domain Eukaryota; kingdom Viridiplantae; phylum Streptophyta; class Magnoliopsida; order Malvales; family Malvaceae; genus Gossypium; species Gossypium australe. The sequence goes on from CM016615.1 coordinate 70,892,711, forward strand.
TTGAGAAGGCTAAGGTAGCCGAGGGTGTTAAGGAGTCAGTGAGGCAGGGCATGGACAGGAATAGGCTTAAGAGGAGCTTTGGGTCTTCTGGATCGTCGGGTAATCCGCAGAAGAGGGCTAGACCGAGTGGGCCGAATCAGTCAGCTAGGTTTGTTGCTGCTAGGCAAGGACCGCCGCAGTGTAATCAGTGTGGGAAATCTCATTGGGGTGGCTGCTGGACTGGAGGAAAAGGTTGCTTCGAGTGTGGTTCTCTGGATCATCGCGTGAGGGATTGTCCACGTAGGTTGGCTAGGATTCAATCTGAGAGTCAGGGCCGTAGTCAGTTCAGGGGTAATGGACCGCCACCGCAGAGGGGCCGTGGTAATGGCAGAGGTGGTAATGGTTCTGGTCGGGGCCGTGGAGCACCGGGCAGAGGTGTGGGCAGTTCTGATGCCAGACAGCCTGGATTAGTGTATGCAGCGAGGCGCCGAGAGGAGGGCGACGCACCGGACGTCATAACCGGTACGTTCTTGATCTTTGGTTCTCCATTTACTACTTTGATTGATGTGGGTTCGACGCACTCTTATGTTGCCAGTAGTATAGTAGAGACCATGGATCTAGACTCTGAGATATCTTCTAGGCAGATGACTGTAATTAGCCCTTTAGGTCACTCTGTAGTAGTAGATAAACTGTTTAGAGAGGTACCCCTAGAACTCCAAGGGGTAGTGTTTGCTGCTGATCTGATGGAACTGCCGTTTGGGGAGTTCGATCTGATTCTTGGGATGGACTGGCTGGTCAAGTACCAGGCGAGGTTGGATTGCGCGGCCAAGCGCATGATTCTTAAGACGACTGAAGGTGATGAAGTGGCTATGATAGGTAATAGGAGAGATTACTTATCTAACGTGGTATCTGCTCTGAAAGCAGAGAAGATGGTCAGGAAGGGCTATGAAGCGTATGTGGTTCATGTGTATGGCTTGGAGGCTAAAGAGTCTGCTGTAGAGAAAGTTCGTACAGTTAAGGAATTTGCTGATGTGTTTCCTGAGGAGCTTCCGGGTTTACCGCCGGATCGCGAGGTAGAGTTCGGGATAGATCTGTTACCCGGAACTGCGCCAGTGTCTATCGCTCCGTACAGGATGGCGCCAAAGGAATTGGTGGAGCTTAAGGCTCAGATCCAGGAGTTATTGGATCGAGGTTTTATTAGGCCAAGTGTTTCGCCGTGGGGTGCGCCGGTACTCTTTGTCAAGAAGATAGATGGTACAATGCGGATGTGCATAGATTACCGCCAGTTGAATAAGCTGACGATTAAGAATAAGTATCCGTTGCCACGGATAGATGATTTGTTTGATCAGCTGAAGGGTGCTGCGGTATTTTCGAAGATCGACTTGAGGTCTGGGTATCATCAGTTAAAGGTTAAGGAGGCTGATATCCATAAGACAGCGTTTCGGACTCGGTATGGGCACTACGAATTTCTGGCAATGCCGTTCGGGTTGACTAACGCACCGGCAGCGTTTATGGATATGATGAATAGAGTGTTTCAGCAGTATCTGGATCAGTTCGTTGTGGTTTTCATAGACGACATCTTAGTGTACTCAAGGACAGAGGAAGAGCATGATGCGCATTTGCGAGTGGTGTTGCAGATTTTGAGGGAAAAGCAGCTCTATGCTAAGTTCAGTAAGTGCGAGTTCTGGCTTAGAGAAGTGACTTTCTTGGGTCATGTAGTGTCGGCTGAGGGGATTCTGGTAGATCCTCGTAAGATTGAGGCAGTTTTGGACTGGAAGCCGCCTAGGTCAGTGGCTGAGATTCGGAGTTTTTTGGGTTTGGCCGGATACTACCGAAGGTTTGTTGAGGGTTTCTCGTTGATAGCAGCACCTATGACTAAGTTGTTAAGGAAAGAAGTTCCGTTTGTATGGACTGAGAAACAGCAGGAAAGCTTCGATAAGTTAAAGAAGATTTTGACTGAGGCTCCGGTTTTGATTCAACCTGAGGCTGGTAAGGAATACACAGTCTATTGCGATGCATCACATACGGGCTTGGGTTGTGTGCTGATGCAGGAAGGTAAGGTTGTGGCTTACGCTTCTCGACAGCTGAGACCACATGAGGTCAACTATCCGACGCACGATTTGGAGCTAGCAGCTGTAGTTTTTGCCTTAAAGATCTGGAGGCACTACTTGTACGGAGAGAGATCGATAGTCTATACGGATCACAAGAGTCTGAAGTATCTACTGACTCAGAAGGATTTGAATTTGAGGCAGCGCAGATGGGTTGAGTTGCTGAAAGATTACGACTGTTCGATTGAATATCATCCGGGCAAGGCTAACGTGGTGGCAGACGCGTTGAGCCGTAAGGTTGTTTCAGACTTAAGAGCTTTGTTTGCACATTTTAGCTTGTACGACGACGGGAGTATTCTGGCGGAGCTACAAGTTAAGCCTACTTGGGTTGAGCAGATCAGAGAGAAACAGTTAGAGGATGAGGTTCTGAGTGCGCGAAGGGTACAAGTGCAGGAAGGTGGTTTGGAGGGTTACAGCTTGTCTAGTGATGAGGTTCTGTGTTTCCAAGGTAAGGTTTGTATGCCTAAAGATGTTGAGCTGAGGTAGAAGATTCTTCAGGACGCACATAGCGGTCCTTATGCTATGCATCCTGGAGGTAGTAAAATGTATAGGGATCTTAGAGAACAGTTTTGGTGGCCTGGCTTGAAGAAAGAGGTGACAGAGTTTGTTGGGAAGTGTCTGACTTGTCAGCAGGTCAAGGCTGAACATCAGTTGCCGTCAGGTTTGCTTCAGCCTATGAAGATTCCTCAGTGGAAGTGGGAAAGGATAACCATGGATTTCGTCAGTGGGTTACCGCTTACGCCAAGCAAGAAGGATTCAGTTTGGGTAGTGGTGGATCGTCTGACTAAATCAGCTCACATCATCCCGGTGAGGGTTGACTACTCACTTCAGAAGCTAGCGAAGCTGTATGTGTCAGAGATAGTGAGGTTGCACGGTGTGCCAATTTCGATAATCTCGGATAGGGATCCCAGGTTTACGTCAAGGTTCTGGAAAGCATTGCACCAAGCTCTGGGTACTCGTTTGGATTTCAGCACGGCTTTTCACCCACAGTCTGACGGTCAGTCGGAAAGGGTTATTCAGATCTTAGAGGATATGCTGAGGGGTTGTGTCCTGGATTTCAGAGGTAGTTGGGAGGAGTTTCTACCATTAGCTGAGTTTGCCTACAACAACAGTTACCAAGCGAGCATTAAGATGGCACCGTATGAGGCATTGTATGGTAGGAAGTGTCGCTCACCTACGTGTTGGACGGAGTTAGGTGAACGTCAGTTGTTGGGACCAGAGTTGGCTGCTGAGACCGAAGACAAGGTTAAGTTGATTCAGGCTCGATTGAAGGAAGCTTCGGATCGGCAGAAGTCTTATGCCGATCTTAAGCGAAGAGATATAGAGTTTGCTGTGGGGGTCAGGTTTTTCTGAAGGTCTCGCCGTGGAAGAAAGTGTTGAGGTTCGGAAGGAAAGGCAAGCTAAGTCCGAGGTTTATTGGGCCGTATAAGGTATTGAGGCGAGTGGGACCAGTAGCGTATCAGCTTGAGTTACCAGCAGAACTAAGTCAGATTCATGACGTTTTTCACGTTTCGATGCTTCGGCGTTTCGTTCAGATCTGTCACATGTGGTAGCAGTGGAAGAGATCGAGGTAAATCCAGACTTGACTATGGAAGAGGAACCTGTGCAGATTTTAGATCGAGATGTGAAGGTTCTGCGTAGGAAGTCTGTGCCTTTGGTTAAGGTACTTTGGCGGAATCATGGCGTAGAAGAAGCTACGTGGGAACCCGAGGATATGATGAGACAGCAATACCCGCAACTCTTTTGATCAGGTAATTTCGAGGTCGAAATTATTTTTAAGGGGGGTAGAACAGTAATATCCCGGGTTAGGGGCTATTTTGTTGTTCCATGATATTGCATGAGTTAGTGTGCTGTGTTGCTATTTCTATGTTTTAGGGGCTTAGTTGTAGGCTAGGAGTATGCCTGAGGGAATGGGGAAAATTTAGTTTTTGAGCCTTAGGTGTAGGGAGCTGAAAGAGTTGGGGTTTAAGAAAATAATTTGGAGTTTTATTGCACAAAAGAGGAGCTGGCAAGATGGCAAGGCATGCGCTACTTGGGAGCTAGGTGTGGCGTCAACTACATGGAGTGGAGGTCTAGTGTTCGAGCTACAGAGTCCCCATTTTGGTTCCCATTTTGGACGGCATGGAAGGAGAGGTAGAAGGCAACTATAATTCTACCTTGGACCAAGTCATACCATTCAAAAGAAAGGTGGAGAGCAATTGTAGGAGGGAGACTTGGTCATGCATGTTTGAATGAGTGGTTGGGAGTCTTTGGAGGGATTATGGCCGAATTCTTGGGGTGTGTGGAGTGGGGGAAGTGACGGCTTAGTGTGGGAGAGGGGGAAGGCCGAATGTACCTTTGCTTTTTTTTTTGGTGCATTTTTCGGTCACTTTTTGGTAAGCTAAGGTTCTCTCATTCTTTCTTTTTCTCACCTCTTGAAACCGAAACACCTAGTCCCTTAGTTTGCCGAAATTGTTTTGCTTCATTTGGTTTGTGTGTAGCCGAATGCATGATTGCATTTTTCCTTCTTTCTTCACTTGGGTAAGCCGAAAGTAAAAGTCTTTTCTTGTCATATTTTCTTCCTTGTTGAACCTTGATAGCCGAACCTAGCACTCCATCTTTATCTCATTTCTTTTTGGAACCTTGTAAGCCGAAACCCCATCTCTCCAAAACATAATTTTTCTTTCTCTCATTTCTTCTCTAACTAGCCGAAACTCAAGCACTAAAAGCACATCTTCATTTTCTTTCTTTGACAAACCGAAACTACCTTCATTCCATCCACTTCTCTTTTTCTCAATTACCATTGCCGAAACTACATTTTGTCTCACACTTCTTTTCTTTCTCTTCCACTCAAGCCGAACATTAGAGGTGATAAACACTTAGGCCGAATCTCTTCTCTCCTAGAAGTCCTATGATTTTGGCCGAATTTTGGGTGTTGGTAAGCTCTTGGCCGAATGGCCATTTCCCTTATCTCTCAAGTGTTGTGTTAATTTTGGGTTATGGAAGGGTGTTAACCTTTTGATTATCATCTTGTTATAGGGTCATTGGAGTGTGGAAGCAAGCAAGGGAACCGTCGTTCTTTTGTTAATCAATTAGTAAGTAAAGGGTAAGTAATTGGTATATTAGTGTTAGTTCCATCTGTGGGTTCGATTAAGTCCGGAGTAACAAAGGTTTAAATGTTCTCTTTTGAAGGTGTAGTTGATTGTTGGAAGGAGAACCTTTGTGGTTCGGGTTTGATAAGAAATCAAACCATTAGCAAGGTAAGGGTTTGATATTAACCCATTTGGTTAATTGATGTTGGCCGAATGTTGTAGATGCCTAACCCCTATGTTTGGCCGATTCTAGGAGCAAGTCAATCGAGGGACCTAGATCGATTCGTTGGGATCTTTAGACTCGTAATAACCAGGTGTGTAAACTAACACACTTCTATTTAGTAATGTGATTGATAACCTTGTTGTAATTAGTGAAACAGTGATGATTGATGTGATACCCTGTTGGGTATGATCTTGGACTCGGGTAAGTCAGTATTATTATGAGCTTACTGATGATCTGTATGGTACCATGATTATGGATGTATGTGAGATGGGATAATGATGTTAAACATATTAGCATGATATGTATGACTTGTATGATATGCATGATCACATGAGTTGATATGATGATGGGTGATATGAGTGGAGGGGGCAGTGATATTTTGTGCTGACGAGCACCAGTGTTTTGGTAACACAACTTTGTGACTTTGGGTCACCAGAGGTTTGGCACCTCCAGAGGTTTGGCACCTCAGCGTCTCGTCCCCGTGGTTTCGCACCACAGTGGGTTGGCCCCACAAGGCGGTATTGAGGGATTGACGCCAGTGATTTGGTATCACACGATGGGTTGGCCCCATCACTCGATTATTGTGACTACAGTCACCAGTGGTTTGGTACCACATTTGTGTCTTTGGGACACCAGAGGTTTGGCACCTCATTGCGACTCGTCCCTGTGGTTTGGCACCACCGTGGGTTGGCCCCACTTGAGATATGGGATCGTCTGCTAGTGATTTGGTATCACACGATGGGTTGGCCCCATCATCGGATTTGTGACTGCGGTCACCAGTGATTTGGTATCACAATCGTGTCTTTGGGACACCAGTGGTTTGGCACCACATTGACAGATATTGTGTCTTTGGGACACCAGTGTTTTGGTAACACATTGTGACTATATGTCACCAGTGGTTTGGCACCACCAGTGGTTTGGTACCACACGGGGTAGAAAAGGCGTTACGGATGGTTAGGATCGGGTTGCATTAATTATGTTGCTATGTATGATGTGTGTTAGCATGTTGTTTTACCGGGAGCGGGATTTACGCACTGAGTCCTGTGACTCACCCTCTCCTTTGACATTTCAGGTGACTCGTAGACGCGGACATGGAGCCGGGATGGACTCGGGGTGCACATGCCATGCTTTAATAAAAGTTTTGCTCAGACTATTTGATTTGGGTACTTAAAGCTTATTTACTTTTATTTGGGTTTTATTTTGGATTGTAAAAGCCTTTTTAATTATGTTTTATGATGGTTATGTTTTAAATAGACTTTATTATGCCTTAACAAAATAATTGGGTTGAAATTTTACTAAAGAAAATGATTTCAAAATTATAACGCAATGTGTTTTAAACTATACCATCGGGTATCTCACTATGTTTTGATATAAAGTAAACTCAAATGATTTTCAAACCAAACTCGATTTTTCTATTAAGTTTAAAAAAAAAAAGTTTTAAGTAACACTAAGAAACTATTGAAGTTTTAAATGGAGTAAACTCGTCTTGATTACACATTTTGGTTAAGTCTTCAAAATTTTCGGGTTTCAAATACACCATTTGATTTCAAACAAGTCTACTCAAATTTTCTTCAAATACACTATGTTTTCACCTAGCATTTAAACGAAAAATCTGACCTCTCAAAAACGTTTTTCCCCGTAACATACCAGATTCGGACGTGGTGTCTTGTCCGGGTTTGGGGTGTTACAACGTCTCACAAAAGAACCAGATCTTCAAAGACTCCTGAAAACCCGATTTTGATCGATGAAGAAGTGAAAGAAAGATTTGATTCAATCTTCAAGCATCAACCTATGATGGCAGAAAAATGTTTTGACTTGAAGAATAATGATTTGATGGTTGTTCCTATACCTATTTGAAAGAAAATTAATGCTCTCAAGTGGGAACAATTTTGTGATGCTCGTTCACTTCCCGACGGTAAACTAGTTTGAGAATTCTATGCTAGTTTGACTACGCAAGATGCTACTAAATTCATCATTCGAAAGAAAAAGGTACCTCTTACTTCTAAGTCCATCAATGATTTGTTTAATTTACCTGATGTTGAAGAAGATGAGTACTACCCTATGATGAACAATATCAATTGGGATTTTCTTCAACAACTGTTTGATATTGTGACAAATCTGGGATCCTAATGGATTATAAGAAAGTATGGGAGCCATTCTTGTCGAAGAGAATACTTAAAACCAGTAGATAAGGTATGGTTTTATTTCGTTTGCTATAGTTTTATGCCTATCTCACATAGTTCCACAATCTCGATGGAATGAATGCTTTTGTTATATGCAATTTTGACAGAAAAGTCCATTAATGTTGGGAAAATTATCCTCAAGGAGATTCACGATTGTGCTAAAAAGAAGGCAGGAAATGTCTATTTCCCATCATTAATCACTTCACTTTCTTTAAAGGCCCGTGTTAAAACACAAGCAAATCTAAAGGGGAGATATGTTCAAGGATGCATTATAAATTATGATCTTGAAAGATTAATAGAGAGGGTGCATGAGCTGAATCAAGGCGAGCAAGAAGAGCCAATTGAGCCGGATACCGAGGACTCAAAAGATGGAACTGAAACTGAAGCTAACTTACTTACAAACACTGAAAAGGAAGAATTTGATAAGGAACCGAACATTCCTGAAACTAGAGTTGATCCAAAAGAAGAACTAGTCAAGCTAAGTGTTGAACCTGAATATACAACTTCCATGCCGACTTCTGCAAGTACTTCAAGGAAATCGGAGTTGTAAATTTGATAGATATGTGCAAGTTGATGCACAATCAACAACAAACTTACTGGAAATATGCAAAAATTAGAGATGACTCAATTCGAAATAATTTTAAGAATATTTCTAATACTTTTGCTCCTGAGTTCCCAGATGCTATCTTTGAGACATGGACGGAAGATACTGACGATGCAAGTGGAGATGGAGCTAAAGAAGACAAGGGGAATGAGTCAGAAAAATACAATGGGGGATTCTTGTCTTGTTATTTATTTAATTATTTTTAGGTCCTTAGGAATTTATTTCTTTCGTAATTAGGATTTAATTTCTGCAGAATAAAACATAGCAAGCATGACCAAACTTAACACTTCTTTAGAAAGAATAAGACTAAGTGATGTGGTAATGGGAATGAACATGTCTAGGATTGGGTTATTAGGGAAGACTTGGTATTTGAGCAGTCTTAATGACTCACCTCTCTTTCTTTACAACCCTACCTGGTGTTTAGTTTTCATTCATTACTTTGTTCTTGTAATAAGGACATTGCTTCTTTTTAAAGGGGGTAAGGCAAATAAATTGCTCAAACTTTTAAATTTTTCAAGTATGTTTCAATCATTTCTTCCATAATTATGTTTTAATAAATGAATGTTTAGAGATATTCTTTTGTTACAGAAATAGTTTGTATGCAAGTATGAAAGATGATTTTATCTAAGTGAAAGCATGTTATCATGAAGAATGGAATGCTTGTATGATATTAGTCTTAGTAATGTTTGCCATGGAAACTAAGTTTCTTTTGAGATTAGACATGCATGAAGGTTTATATCTATAGAATTGACTTAGTAACTTTCTTGAGGTGAAATCCTAGGGGACATAAAAATCTAAAATGATATAGGCACTATTTCTTTGGATCGTTTGAGCCTTTTCAAGCCAACCCTATGATATTAGACCCTTGAAACTGTAATTTTGAGCTTAAAGGCTTTTGTTTTTGCAATGAACCTACGTTATAAGCCAATTACCATCTTTTTAATGTTATCCTAATTTTGTGCATCTATCTTAACTAAGGTTGTCATGGGAATCAAAATTTGAGGAAATTTTCATAAAGATGTATGTGCTCATGCTTAAAAAAAAAGAGCGAAGAAAAGTTTGCTCAGTCTCCAAAAAAGGAAAAATGTATGAGCTTAAGTTCAAAATAAGTTTGGGGGTGTTCCAAAGGTTCACTTAAAGAAAAAGGTTGTATTATGTGAATACCAAGACAAAGTTAAAGGGTAAGATTTTTTAAAACTGAAATGTCCCATCTCTTAAAATCCCTACCTTTAACCGAGCCTCATTACAACCTTATAAAAGACCTATTGATTTGATGATTATGTCACCTACATTAGTGGAGAGGAAGTCCTGAGTTCAACATATGAAGATCATAAATAAACCTTGTGATTGTTTGCTTGATTGATAGGAAATTATGTTGAATGAAGAACGTTATCTATGGCTGTGACAAACATGCAAACTATGATTCATATCGGCATATTTTGAAGCTTAGTATAATCTTAAGGAATGTTTGCATATGAATTACTTGTTAATAAAGAAGATCGATAGGCATGAAGTTATTAGTGCATGATTATGGGACAAAGATTGATGCTACTCACACAATTAGCAATTTTGCCTTAGCAAGACCTTTTGATGTGCATAAACATTACTCGAGACGAGCAATGATTTAAGTTTGGGGGTGTGTAAATGGAAAAATATATAGGATTTTTCCTATGTAATTTATCACCTTTTTACTTAAATCCATTGTTAAAACTAAGTAATTGTTTAATAAATTAATGAAATATGTGAAAATATGAAACTAAGTAATTGTTTAGTAATTGTGATTTTATGCTTTATTATATAGTTTTCATGCAATAAATGGCTTATTTTATATTAATTTGAATATATTATATTTTTAGGACATAAAGTGGGCCATGCATGATTAAATTAAATAATAAAATATAAAATTATATTTAATAATTCATTTTAAAATATTTCATTAATAATTTGGGTTTTAATTAATTAATTAAATTGGATAAATTTTATTCTTTGGTCCTCTAACTTGTTGATTTATTCTGGACAGGTCTGATAGCTTTGCTGGATTACAAAACCGTCCAAATTAGAGACCAAGTCAACCCAATATTCGACTACACGTAGCTATCCATTTAAAACATTCTTTGGTTTAATTACGCAAGGTCCTCGCAGTGTTGAAGAAATTAGAGATTTGCCCGAAGATTTACGATTGACCGAGTCTCAGTCCTGAGTTGTGTGGCATCCAAAATTACTTAAAAATCAAGCAAAAATCAAGTCAAAAGCCACTAAGAATGGCTGGCCACAATTTGAGGAGATTTGAAGAGGTTAACATCCACTATTTTTAGCAAACTATCCCCTTATCCTCACCTATAAATAATACCCTCTCATTCCCTCATTCATCATCCCTCAATCATCCCTTATTCATTCTCATCATTCATCATTCTCTCTTCTCTCCAAATTCCCTTAGCCTTTTCCATTCCCATGCCTAGCATCATCTCTTTATAGAGATTTTAGCAATTATGCCTCTTAAAGAACCCTTGGTCGGCCACCTTGGAGAGCCATCAGCAAAGGAGCAAAGGAAAGGAACGAAGGAGCCTTGTCAGTCAGAGTCTTCGGTGACAGCCACTCTGAATTGGGTTTAATCTTTCTTTCTTTAATTTAATCTAAAGATGTTTGCTATGTGTTCTTTGTTCTTTTTTACAACAATGTTAGCTTAATTTTATTTAAGCTAGAATGATTGCTTTGATTAAATAATATTTATTTGATTCATGCTTATAATGTTTGTGCCTCAATCGATCATGTTTTCAATTAAAATCAAGTATGTATTTCGTTCATACGTGATTAAAATGCACTTGAATTAGCTGAATGATCGTGACCAGACGACGGCTAATGGCCACATAATGGAAATGTGCATGCTCAATTTAGATCCTGACCTGATTAAATTGTAGGTTGCATAACAACTCTGACCAAGCTCTGTTATCTGCATAGTTTTTAAATTTGTGTGATTAAACTGTTTCAAACCTGACACGTCACTATTACCTCACACGAATGCTAAGAAACCCTTAGTGAATAAGGATTAGTAAAATGTGTATTTACTAAGTAAAAGATTCCGAAAGGACCTAATGTGGTTTCCAAAATCATGAAAGATCGAGTTGCCATGGAATGTTTTTCCGAATGTTATTAAGCATGTTGATAATAAATTGAGTTTAATTCAAGTAATTGTCTTAGTTTATTTATGTTATAATTGTTGCAAATTGTGTTTAATTTTACTAAAATCTATTTCATTCATATAGTTTGCATACTTAGGATAATTTGCATTAGGGATCGTTGCATTTAGTTTAATATATTTTAATCACCACTTCTCAACTATATTGTGTTTTTATTTACCAAATTGTTAATATAATTTTACAAATTAATGGACTTAGCACAAATACAATCCCTGTAGAGATGATAACTCGATACTTACTTATTACATGATAACGACTGTGTACACTTGCACAAACCTACGCGTTATAGTAAACTCGTATGTTAACAATAAGGAACTATCACCATTCATTAATCATTCATATAATAGAAAACAATGTGCAACAAACCTATTAAACCTCAAGTCATCATATGATTATTCATATAACTTACCAAGGAATTCATCAATTTCTTAGTTTTCAATACTTAATTCATTTTCGTACGTACTTGTATCATCTCATACCAATCTCATACTCAATCACATCCTTCATTTACCCGTTGAACCTTTCGGAATAGAATTCAGATACTCAAGGTCTTACTCGATAACTACCTACACCATGGCCCGTAGCCAAAACAAGGTAACTTATCCGAAATTCTGATATCATGGCCCGAAGACAAATTAGCGATATGCATGGTCCAAAGCCAAATCGGTTTATCTCACACACATAGTGCTAAATCATGGCTCGAAGCCAACTCAAGTATATCTAATGACATGTCACTAGCATCCTAATTTATTCCTAAGGTTCAATCGGGATTTCAACTGTCGAATCTTCATCGAATCATTTTCGAACTCGTCCGTAATCACATAATCACAATTCATGCCATATCAAAGTATATAAAATACATTTGAAATGAATTTATAACATACGAACTTACCTCGGATGTTAAAACAACGAATCGAGTCAACTAGTCAACCACTTTATCTTTTCCCTCATCCAAGTCTGTATTTCACTTTTCTTAATCTAAAAATATTGAAAATTGACTTATTCAATCATCTATTCATTCAATTTATTCCAAAACATACTTTAAAACACATTTACACTTTGCCCCCACATATTTCACATTTTTCACAATTTAGTCCTTATTACATAAAATCACAAATTAGTGTAATTCCAATTATACCCATGCTAGCCGAGTTACTATTATGCTCCTATCAACCCATATTTTTCATTTATTTCACATTTTAACCACTAACTTTACACATTTCTCAATTTAATCCCTATTTTGCATTTTCACTAAAAATCACCTAACAAAACTTATATATCTCACAACCAACATTCATAATCTATCAAGAAACTTCAAAATACATGCTTATTCATCAATGGAAACATTCAAAATCTTTAACGGTTTTGCAAAATAGTCCCTGGGCTAGCTAGGACTAGCTGCAACGATCTCAAAAACATAGAAATCATTAAAAACGGGACAAAATACATACCTAATTGCCAAGATTGAAGTTGTCGAATCTCTAACCCTATTTTCACATGAAGAATCGGTTGAAGATGATAAAAGATGATAGAAATTTGGCTTTGTTTTAATTTAATTAACCATTAATAATCAATTTACTTATTTAACCTTTAAAACATTTAATAATTACACCAAATGTCATGCCATTATCATCCACTATCAAACTAATGGTCTATTTACCACTTAAAGACCTTAACTTTAAATTTCTATAGCTATTAGACATCTTTAGCTAATAGAACGGCACTTCGCATTTTACGCGATTTAGTCCTTTTTATCAAATTGACCATTCAAACAATAAAATTTCTTAACGAAATTTTCACACAATCACTCAATCATGCTGTAAAAATTAAAATAATAATAAAATAAATATTTTGATCATAGATTTGTGGTCCTGAAACCACTGTTATGATTTGACCAAAAACGGGCTGTTACAAATAACCAATAGTAACATCATTTAAACTTGCATTATCAATAGTAACAGTAAACAACTTATCACTCCCCCAATTCAATAAACATTTCTCAATCACCATCCCAATGGACTCACCCTTATGACTAGAAATTAGACAAAAGTTTAAAATCTTTTTATTCAATTTCCAATCATTATCAATAAATTGAGCAGTGATACACAAATAATTAATTCTTTGCAAAGAAGTCTATGTGTTAGTGGTTAAACAAACTCTAGAACAAGAACTTCTCAAAAGTTATTTTATCTTGACCCTTTCATCTAAATACAATTGATGAACATCCCTAGTCATATTAGTTCATTAAAGAATATGAAACCTAGGGCATTCGACGAACATAAATTTCTTAAAGCCTTCACTTTCAACAAACTTGCAAGGTAATTCATCAATCACAATCATTTGAATTAATCCTTTCCTACATGCTTCTTAATCAAATCTCGAAGTTGAAAGATGCCTTTCTCCCCCTCTAACTCCCTTTTTTAAGTAAAACTAGTTATCCTTGGCTAGTGTCAACAACATTACTAGGATTTTCCTTACATAAATCAATATGATATTTCAATGACCTCGTACCATTTTTTTTCATATCACAACAAAATTCTTTTCCACAATAATTACATTCAGCCTTACTTGCACCCTCACTATTAATAATCTTAGTGAAGTGAGACCAAACTTTTGACCTTTGAGGAGTGGCTTTTCTTTTCCCAGTAGTCCCATTTGTTTGGCTTGAAGCTTCAACTCCCGAATTTTCAGAATCTATCGAAGTAGGAGGTGTAACGCTATCCTCAATAGATGTTGGTTCAATGGACATACTGCAAGAAACAAATTATATAATAAATTAAAATACATTTATAATATTAAACATATTTTGTTTTTGAGTTTTAGAGAATTAAAATACTATTTGTCTTTTGATGTTGAGTTCAACATATACTATTACATATTTTGTTTGGCTTATTTTCCTTCATTTAATTTGGCTTGTTTATGCATAAAATCATACATAAATCAATTTTAATTGGATTAACACCATTTATAGACGAGTGCTAAATTTATGTAGGTGAGGGAAAAATACATTGAAATCACATTCAAATTATATATAAAAAAAGCATCATTTATATATAAAAAAATTCCTTGAAATCACATTCAAATTATAGATTAGTGTTAAGAAAGTATGTTCTGTAACAGCCCATTTTTGGGTCAAATTAGAATAGTGGTTTTGGGACCACAAGTTTGAAGTCAAAATATTTATTTTATTATTTTAATAAGGTCTATAGCATGATAGATTAATTACGTGAAAGTTTTGTAAAGAAATTTTACCACTTAAATGCTTAATTCGGTAAAAAGGACTAAATCGCGTAAAGCGTAAAAATTGAGTTCTATTAGCTAAAAGTGTTTAAATGCTATAGAATTTAAAGGAGGAAGTCCTTATGTGTTAATTAGTCCAACTATGAGATAGTGGCTGAAAATGGTTTGGTAGTGTGGTAAATTGAATTAATTTTTAAGGTTAAATTTGTAATTTGGTAATTAAGTAAAGTAAAAATAAAATAAACAAAGGTGTCATCTTCTACCCTTTATTTTTCCATCGAAAAATGAGAAAGAAAAAACCATGGATATAGCTTCAAAGGTTCGTCCATCTCAAGGTTTAATTGTAAGTTCATTTTTTACTCGTTTTTTTAATTATTTCTACGTTTTTGAGATCGTTGCAGCTTAATCAGCTAGCCCGTCTCCGATTTCAAAACTATTAAAGTATTTGAATGTTTCTATTGTTGAATGCATGAGTATTTTGTTAGTTGATGATGGAAAATAAATCATTGTTGTTAGATGTACAAGTTTTGTAAAGTGAATTTTGGTAAAAATGTCAATTTTGGATTAAATTGTGAAATATGAAAATTTAGTGGTTGAATTTTAAAATAAATGAAAAACATGGGCTGATATGAGAATGGGTAATATTCATCCAGCATGAATTTGTATTAAATTGAATGAATTGTGATTTTGTAACGCCCCGAAATTGGGCCTAGTAGAATTGGGCCCATTAGGCCTTGGGCGTAGGAGTGTTTAAAATTTTTGAGAACAAGAGAAGGGTATTATTTCAAGTTGGACTTATTAGGAAGGTGATTTTGGAAAATTATGAGGTTTCTAGGAAGTTTCGAGTTCAAGTTAGGCTATAGGTATATTTTTGTGTTTAAGCACTTTAAGGAGAGAAGGCAAATGGCATCAAGACTTAAGGAAATAAGTGTGTATTTTGCTAGCACAAGTGGACCACATGGTGGAGTGGTATGGCGTCAAGTGGAGAGCATGAAGGGAAGGGGTTCGAATCCCACCTATTTTAACTTTTGGGATTTAATTTTATGCTCATCTTGTAGAAGATGGTAAGTGTTGGCCAAGGCTCTGAATAAGGTAAGTAAGACTTTTTAATTATGGAAAGAAGGCTAAGGAATATGGTAAGGAGGAAGATAAGGAAAAAAAAAAAAAGAAATCAAGAACATGTTGGCCTATTATGTGGGTGATGTTTTGGAAAGATTATTTTGGTCAACATTCACCCTTTAGGCAAAAGTGGCACACGGTTTTGGGAGGGGAGTTGGGAGCCAAATTTTGCTAGGATCATTTTGCTAGTTTTGGTGCATGAGAGGTATTTTTTTCTCTTTGACCATTTCTTGTCTCTTTTCCAAATTCATTTCCCTTTTGCTTTGGCCGAAACCTCCTAGTCCATTTGTTCATTTTTCTCCTTTGTTTTGGCCGAAATCTTCAATGCATTTTTGGTCATTTCTCTTTGATAGCCGAAACCATCTAGTACTATCCTCCATCTCCTCTTTTCTTTTTACCATTTCTTCAACTTTCTCCTTTTCTCTCTAATCGGCACAATTTTGTTTGGCTGAACCTTCTTTATTCTTTTCTCTTCAATAGCCGAATATTGATCATCCTTTCTTCTCCATCTTACAAGTTGGAATTTTCTTTCTTGATTAAACCGATGTAATAGTGGGGAAAGCGGAATCTATTACCTTTGACTCATCCATAGCCATAAGTACAATCTGTGGGAATCAATTTTATAATCATTAAGGTAAGAGGTTCCTTCTTGGATTCTTTGTTATATTTCTACTCGGCTATGATGCAATCGAATCAAAGTTTCAACCAATCGATTATGTTTTTAGGGACCAAATCACTCGATATTCTCTACTTGCTAACCCTTCGGAAATAGTGGTAAGCCGAACCTTTTCCTTAGACAATCATTTCATATCATCGTAATATCGTTTGAACTAAGATTTTATCCAATGGAGGCAAGTGGTACCAATTTGAAAGGGAAAGCGATTGGAGCACACAAAAGGAGCGGATTTGCGATTCCTACTCCTAAATTCAAACGAAGGGCGGTATCGGTGGTTCGAGATTTTCCACCGGGTTGTGGACCATCATCCGGTGAAAATAGACAAATCGTGGTCGTTCACGATTCTAAGGGTAAGCATTATAGACCGCTTGGTTTAGATTTAGATTAATAAAAATCTCGTTCATTAGATTAATCGAGTATTATGTTGTCATAGGTGCCGACGATCAAGAGAGTTTAATACTTACCGTAATCAGGTGTGTAATCTCACACCGAAATCCCGTAGATTCATGATTCGATATCACGTTGGTAAATAGATCGTTATTGTCTATGATTAAAATCGTAATAAGGCATAAACCAGGAAATTTGCTTAAATTACATTATTTCTATGGATTTGTCAAAATCGGTGTTAAAATTGTTAAAATTACAAAAATGCCCCTATGGGCCGAATTACGAAAATGCCCCTATGGGTTGATTTACCAAAATGCCCTAAGGGGACGATATACTAGAATGCCTTTGTGGGCTAAATTACAAAATGCTATAATGGGCTGATTCACCGTAATAGAATTACTGGATTAATGATTGATGTTTATATATGTGGATATTATGCTTTATTATGTATGTTGCATTTACCTATTTTGCATGGGATGGGAAAAATGTTGAAGAGAAGTGTAGCCTGGTGGCAATGCCACAAAAATGTTTATTATTATGTTTTATTATGATTTCGGTGGCTCTGCCACAAATTCTGATAATGGCTAACCTAAATATGGCTTTGTGCCATCATAAATATGGCTTTGTTTCATCGTGAATCAGTGGCATGGCCATAATAATTATATTATAAATGGCAACTTGCCTGCGAAATTGGTGTGAGCGGCGGGGTGGATTGACTTGATCCCCACAGGTGTGATTGGCTGGTCGGGGGTGTGATGGTTGGATGGGCTGGGTTGCATACATTGCACATGTATATATTTTGTTATGTAAATGGGCTTAGGCCCAAGATGATGCTAAACGGGTTCAGACCCAGTGGATGACGGTAAGGAGATTATGCACTGAGTTCTTGTAACTCACCCCCTTTTTTTCTTAATCCTTGTAGGTAGCACTCAGTGACGAGGACTTGGGGCCATGGATGACTTGGTGGAGGCCATACTTCATAAATGATGCTTGCAAACATTAGTAAACTACTTTTCCGTATTATTTCGTTACATTTAATATTTCGGGTTTTAAATTTGTAATAAGGCCTCTAGGATAAACTTTAATTTGCTTTATGTTTGGACGTATTTATTATTTTCTTAAATTATTTTAAATGGGGATTTTCTAAAATAATAACCAACGGTTTTTTTTTAAATTGATTAATTAGTGAATTTTCATAACAAACTTTTACAAATAATTTAACTCGGATTCTCTTTCAAATTATCGATGACATTTTCAAAAGTCACGGTTTTAAAGTTCACTACCTCGATTTTTGATTCTTCAAACAACATCTCAAAAATAGTTGTATTTTATCAAATATTTACATCCAAACTTGTTTTCTTAATCATAACCAAATGACACTTAACTTAGTACGAATCACAAGGATTTTATGCGTTTTTCTCATGTGACATGTCAGATCCGGTCATAACGCATGGGCCGGGTTTGGGGTGTTACAGATTTTATGTGATAAGGACTAAATTGCAAAAATGTGAAATAATAAGGGCAAAAATGTAATTTTTCCAAAATGTGTAAATTGTGCTAAATTGAATGAAATGATGATTAATATGTAAATTTTGATATTATATAGATTGAGATAAATAAGGTTTGAATCTAGAACGGGGGAAAACAAAGTATCGGATTAGTCGACCTAATTCGTCGTTACAGCGAATGAGGTAAGTTCGTATATTTAATAAGCATTAAATTATATATGTATAAATGCTTAATTTATATAATTGTGGTAAATGCTATATTATTGAAATGAAATGTGAATGCTATTAAGTACGATACTACGGAAATGACCGACAGAGATTCGATACAGCGAAAGTCCCGGTTGAACCTTAGGAATAGATAGGATACAAATGTCATGACATTAGGGTTATTGAGATTACGTGTAAGACCATATCTAGGATATGGCATCGATATGAGACTTCGTGTAAGACCATAGTTGGGCTACTGGCATCGATACGAGATTACATGTAAGATCATATCTGGGATATGGTATTGGTACGGTACTGTGTGTACGAGGTTCCCGAGTATCCTTTAGTATTCCAAATGGTTCAAT
This sequence comes from Gossypium australe, assembly GCA_005393395.2. Lineage (NCBI taxonomy): Eukaryota > Viridiplantae > Streptophyta > Magnoliopsida > Malvales > Malvaceae > Gossypium > Gossypium australe. The sequence continues at coordinate 70,911,578 of CM016615.1, forward strand.
GGGAAATGTTGACGAAACGTGGTTACAAGTGATGGTACGACTCAGTCAAGGTACTCGTGACAGAAATCGACAAGTAAGTGTTAAAAGTGAATTTCATATGATGAGTAAGTGTAAAATTACGAGAATTCATATGGTTCAATTGAATATATATAAATGTGATGGCTATTGAATTGAATACAGTTTATTTCTATTTGCTTATGCTTATGTAAATGTGAATGAATTGATAAGAAGTATTCAAACCATATAAGCATTGAAAAGAATAAACAAGTGAAATTATTGGTTAACTATGTGAATGGATACATGACATAAAGGTGGAATTATACAAGTTATATTATAGTATTTATAATGGCTTAAAATGTGTTTATTAGATGAGATGAGTTATTATCATACGAGCTTACTAAGATTTATAGATTACTTTGTTATCTTTTCTATGTTTACAGTGATTCGGAGGCTTGCTCGAGGTTGAAAGTCATCGGAGATCATATCACACTATCCAGCTATGGTTTGGTACTTATAAGCTTTGTGATATTGGTTATATAGCATGTATAGGTTTTGTGGTTACTTGTTGAGTATAAGAAATTTTGGTGATTGATGCATATGTGCTTGATATGTATTTAGCCATGAGTTTTGCCTGATAATGATGTAAGGTTTGATAAGTATAAGCTATGGTTACTTTGGTTTGGTTGTTTGAAATGTTTTTTGCTATTTGAAATGGCATGATTAAGTTATATGGTTTAAAGAATATATATTCCCATGTGATCTGGGTTATTTTGGTAAGCTTAATGATGTTTTAAGATATTCAAATGGACATTTGTTATGTGTTGTGTAATAGCTTGAGATGTGCTTGGTTTTAGTTTGGTATTTGAATGCCAAATTGGTTAATAAAGTATATTGATTTAGTATATGATTATATATATATATGTGTGTGTGTGTGAGTTTTGGCTTATGAATTTTGTTGTTTGGTATGTGATTTAGTTAAGTAAATGATTGTGATATAAGCTTTGAACAGAATGGTATTGAAATGGTTTATAATGTGATGATTTGAGATTGATTTGGTTGTTTAATTGTGTATGGAAATGGTATCATTTTCACTTGTATAGGTGTGTTTCCTTTGGGTGAGAAAGGTGGCTTGTAACTAGCCTATTTTCGTCCACACGAGCAGAGCACACGGACGTGTGACTCAACCGTATGTGACACACGATTATAGTACATGGTCGTGTATCCCCTGGTGTTGAAATTGGAAGCAAGTCAGTATGCTCCACACAGCCACACACACGGGCGTGTGAATGGCCGTGTGGCATAAGTCAGTATACCCTACAGGTTTGGCACGGCATAGCATGTAACACCCCAAACCTGGCCTAGACGTTATGGTCGTATCTGGCAATGTCACACGATAGTGTTTTTGAAACTGTTACAATGAAAACATTCCATTTTATTATCTTTAGTAAACCTTTGTTAGAACCTAGGAAGTCATCTTTATTCATTTAAAACATTTGTTTAGAAACATCCCTCGTTGCGAAAGCTTTAATAAAATAGTCTAGGTGATCATGCGTTTAGAAATTACTTGAACTTCTTGAAAATTGAATTTCCTACGACTAGTAAGTACAAATCCATAAAGTAAAATAAATAAATAAATACCCAAATTTAAAACCAAAGTCCCAGAGGGTCCTTAAATTACAACTCAAAAAATCAATAATAATCAAATCATAAATCGTAAATTGAAAACCATGAAGTCCAAAAATTACTGTGGTCACCACTGAGTCCTCCGTCGTACCGATCCTTCTAAGTCTGGGGATTACCTGTGCACATTAAACAAAAAGGGTGAGTTTACATAAACTCAGTGTGTAATCCCGTAGAAACAAACAAACAATCAGTATTCACAGTGCACAGTTAAACAGTATTGGGCCTAAGCCCTTTTCAGTATTAGTGACAGCTTGGGCTTTAGCCCATCTAAGTACAGTGTCAAAAATGCAGTAGGGCCTTAGCCCATCACAATATCAGTAGCAATAACTGTTATGCAGTAGCAAAATCCTACCTAACCAGCCTCTACACACTATCTCCATCCAACCCTACACTCCATGTAGGGGTATTGTAACAGCCCGATTTAGGGGCTAGTCGGAACAATGATCTCAGAATCACTAATTCGAGGTTAGATAAAATTATTTTCATGTTATTCTATGTGTTATAACATGTTTATAGGGATGTATGAAAATTTTGGTGCCTTAGTTTTAGCAATTTCTAGCCAAATTGTGAAAAGAGACTAAATCGCATAAAGTGCGAAAGTTCTATTTTATTTGCTAAAGGTGCCAAATAGCTATGGAATATAAATTGGAGGTCCCAAATGTGCAATTTGGCCTTGTTAAGTGAGTTGGCCAGCCATAGGGTGCATAGGGGACAAGTGCACTTATTTTTGTCAAAAGTTGGTGATATTAGTTGGAGAAAATGAATAAAATAAGATGATATAAGCAAAAGTTATCATCTTTTTATTTGGCCTTCTTCTCCAACCGAAAATATCAGCCATGGGAGGGCTTTGGAAGCTTGAAATTTCAGCAGCTCATTTTCTCTTCAAGTAAGTCAATTTGATGGTTTTTTTATTATTTTTATATTTTTGGAGTCCTCAAAGCTTAAGCTAACTAATGAGAAGACTAGTTTGCAACATGGTTGAAAGTCTAGGGACTTACCATGATAGAGTTTATGTTGTTTGATGAGTTTTTATGGAAGAAAATGAATGATAGGATGATGATAAACAACTTTTTTGAAATGTGTTGTTATGAAAACACTTAATTAGGGCTAAAATGCAAAAGTTGTAAATTGTTCATTAAGGCATGAAATTGATGGAATTGTGAATAGAAGGATTAAATGTTCAGCTAGGCTTGTTTAACGAGAAAATGTGATAAAAATTTATTTATGAGCCTAGAGGCAAAATTGTAATTTTGCCAAAGTGTAGAGGCAAAATAGTCATTTTTGCCTAAAGTGTATATTATGGTGTAATATGATTTATAAGTGATTAAATCAGTAAATTTCATTGTTCTAGATCAAAGAAAATGAGTTTCGAACCTAGAACGGATGAAAAGAGAAATGTGGGCAAAAAGTCCTTTCTAGGCCTTTTGACATCGAGGTAAGTTCATGTGCAAATGTTGCAATTACGTATGAGTTAATTTAATATTCCAACGTTTTATGGAATGTATATTTACTCTATGAATGTTTGAAATATCTTTTAATGAGAGGTTAAGAGAATTGAATCTAAGAGTAATGAGAAATGTATATAGCATGATATGATGATAATTATGGTCTCGTGTAAGACCATATTGGAATATAGCATCGGTGTAAAAATTCGTATGAGACCATGTCAGGGACATGGCATCGATATGTTAATGCAAGTAAGACCCTAATGGGGTAGGATGTCAATGTGACACAATGTGTATGAGACTCAAGAACGTTATTTCACAACTTGAGTGATTCAACGGATATGTTGAAAGAAAGAAAGTATGTGGTTGTACCATGAAAAGCACAAGTGTGTGTTAGAATTTAATGGAGATGGATTCAGTATATGATGAAGCCCTGGTGGTTTATGTGTAATCAATACACCTTAGTTGCATGAGATAGATTTATTAATGCATTATGAGAATGCGAACGAGTATCGTAGAAAGTTAAGTAAGAATAGCAGTGTGTGAGGATGTTCTCGGATGAACATTTAAAATAGAGAAATACATGTGGATAACTATCCATGAATGTATAATAATGGTGAGCTATGTGCGATATCACCATATTAATGGTTAGTGATGGGTTGTGTGCGATACCATCAACTATATTATTATCAGAGGGCTATGTGCATTACCACCTGATTAAATAGTAATCAATGGGTTATGTGCGATACCATCGTTTATAAATGATTGGTGGGCTGTGAGCGATACCACCCTATTAGAGATTCAATGGTGGGCTAAGTGCGAAACCACCGAGAGATTAGTAGTATGAGTGGCTTATCAAAAATGCTTGATGTATTGTTTTATATGATCATGTGGTGAACAGTGCAGGAATGTATGCTAATTAAACGAGCAATTGGCTTGTGGCATGGTAAAAATGTGGTAAGAGATAGAATGAGTAAGCTTCAGGAATGGTTGAGTAAGTAACCATGAGTTTATGAGAAAAACTCTTTATAATACCTTGTAGTCATGTATATTTAATGAATATCAGTATTTGTCAGTTTATGCAGATGAACTTACTAAGCATTATTGCTTACTCCTCTTCCTTTCTCATCTCTTATAGGTTAATTTAGCTAGCTCAGGTTGGAGATCGCCAGAGATATTTTCACACTATCGAGCAGACACTTGGTATGAGGTATCAAGTCCCTATGAGTTATGGCATGTATAGGGCTAGTACTTAAGGTTGATTAAGTCATTGTTAATGTGCCAAATGTGTTGGCCTAAATGAGTTATGGGACGCTTGTATATAGACATAGATGATGACAAAAGTTGATTGAAATTGTACTAGAAATAGTTCTAGCCCATGTATGGGAGGAAGACTTTATTTTTATGATTAAATGTCTTTAATTCATGTGTTTTAATTGATGATTTGAGAATGTTTGAAATAGCATATGGATGTATGCAATATAGGGTGGAAGAGGGCTTAGTAGATAGCCTGATAATTATCCACATGGGTAGACACACGGGAGTGTGTCTAGACCATGTGGGAGGCATGGCTAGCACATGGGCGTGTGTCTAGGCCGTGTGAAGTCTGCACTTTACACTTGGAATTTAATGCACCCCACGGCTGAAGCACACGGGCGTGTGTATATGCCGTGTGGATAAGTCAGAATGCTAAGTTTTAGCACACGGGTTATGGCCACAGGAGTGTCAAGGCCGTGTGGAATTGGTCAGTGTAGACCACGGGTGGAAGACACGGGCATGTCTTAGAGACACACAGGCGTGTCCCTGACCCACACGGGCGTGTGATCCATGTTTGTTAAAAAGTTACTTGAACTCGTAAAAGTTCCTGGAATAGTTTCCAGACTTCTCGAAAGTATGTTTAGGGCCTTTTAGGCCAAGTTTATACAAAGGATGGGTTTAAATGAAATTTTTATAACCCTATTTGAGATGTTTAAGTAAGATCAGTTAGGTAATGCCTCAAACCTTGCTCCGGCTCGATTACGGGTAAGGGGTGTTACATTTAGTGGTATCAAAGCATGGTTTAGTCGATTCTCAGACTAACCTAGCACGAGTAAGAGTCTAGCTATACATGCCATATGTGGACCGTGATAGTGTGATGTCTCCCAGCTCTAACATAATTGTTTTGTTAAGAAAGAGACGATTCCCAACCGAGCTAATTTCAGTAAGTTTGTATGATTTTCAAGTTTCATGAATATTTCATTGAATTGCTTGTGATGTTGTTATATGCAAATTATTTTTTTGAAAGTGTTCAATGATCTATTAAACAAAGAAGTTACTAAGAGCAAGTATATGAAAGTCCTGATTGAAGATGAATTACTTAGGATACTAAATTTATCACATGCAATGAGAAAGTTCGTATAAGACCATGTCAAGACATGGCATCGGTAATCAAGCAAGTTATCATGTAAGACCAAGACAAGTCTTGGCATTGAAGAGTTATTATGATATGAAGACCCATATAAGCCTAAGCCAAGGCATGGCATTGGTGAGTAACAAGGAAGATTTCATGTAAGTCCAAGCCAAGGCTCGGCATTGACCATTTCATGAATTAAGATACCAAGTTGAGAAATCCCATGTAAGACCGTATCTAGGATACGGCTTTGGCATCGAGTTAAATGTGAGATGAGATTCAGTATCCTTAGTCATTCATAGTAATTCATCGGGCAAAAGAGTAAAGCTTAAATGAGATAGCAAGAAAGTTAATTTAGTAAAGCTGATATCACGTCATGCTAGATAAAACTGACTAAGAAGTATTATTCATGTTATGAATGATGATGTTGAGATTATGCTTATTATAGTAAAGTATACTGATCCATGTGATCAAGTGTTACAGGTACCTTGTTTACCTTACAAGCATGAGACTAGTAAATACCATGATGTATGTGAGAAGCAGTAAGAGTAAGTAAGCATTTGAGATTTGTGATGCCATTGTTTTTGATAAATAAGTCCACATGGTTAAACCTCACGTGTGACTGTTAAAGTAGAGAATGTATAATATTTTGTTTTATGATTCTGTTAGGAAGTCACACATATTATAGTGTGGGAGTTAAACTGATAAGCTTGACTAAGTGGAATGCAGGAGATGAGTACGGTCTTTCATTGATAAAATGATGAATAAGACCATGGTTGGACCATGGCAGTATATGTGATCCCATATAAGACCATGACTGGGACATGGCATTGGCATCGATACAAGATCCCGTACAAGACCATATCTGGGATATGGCTTCGGTATTGAATAAGATAATCGGATAAGACCATATTCAGGATATGGCACCAATATTTGTTGTGAGATCCGTATAAGACCATATCTGGGATATGGCATCGGCACCAAATAGTGATCTCGTATAAGACCATGTCTGGGACATGGCTTCGGCACAAAAGAAAGATCTCGTATAAGACCATGTTCGGGACATGGCATCAACATCTAAGTACGATCGCGCATAAGACCATATCTAGGATATGGCATCGACATCGAGTTACAAGATCCCGTATAAGACCATATCTGGGATATGGCATCGGCATCGACATGAGTTCCATGTAAGACCGTATCAGGGATATGGCATTAGTATTGATATGAGATTTCGTGTAAGACCATAGTTCGACTATGGCAATCAAGTAAACAACGTACTCAAACCCGTAAGACATTCTCTAAATTGATAAGCAATAATAAGAGAAAGTAGAGTTGAATGTTGAGAACTCGAGTAGTTATTAATGTGGAACTTGAGTAAGTGAAGTCACAGTTCGAAAGTATGAGTAATAGAAACGATTGTAGCACGATAAACGTGAACACTCACTTGGAGCGAGTTGCATGACTATGATGATATTTCATGGATGATGAATATATATGTAAATAGTGAACATATATGTAAATAGTGAAATCATATGTCTTAGAGACAGCTTTCAATACTCAAATATGTTTTCACTATTTACATATATGTTCATTCAAAGCTGTCTACTTGAGTCATTATCACTAAATTATTTATATCTTGAGCTACAGAATTTCAAATTAAGATCCGCTTGATGTTTTTGAAACTAAACTAAAATACCTTTCTACCATAAAATTTTTAGAATTTATAGTTTATCAAATAAGTACAATAAAATCTTTAAAGTTATCCCTATTCTACTGTTTGACATCTTCATCCTTTCCTTACTAAAAATTATTTATCTCTTAGTACAGAATTTAAATGATGTTTCCGTTTGTTTCTATTGAAAATAGACTCATTAAGGATTTAAAAATATAAATTTAAGTCCATAATTATTTTTTTACAATTTTTGATGATTTTCCTAAGTCAGAATAGGGGAACCCAAAATCATTCTGACATTGTCTCACAAAATTTATTATATCTCATGTTTTACAATTCCATTGCTTACACTGTTTCTTTCATGAAAAACTAGACTCAATAAAATTTAACTTCATGTTTTATTCAACCTCAAACTCAATTCCCACTATTTTTGATGATTTTTCAAAGTTAGACTACTGTTGCTGTCCAAAACTATTTTAGTGCAAAATGTTGATTTCCAAGTTTATAACATTCTTATTTTCTTTCTCTACAATTTTTCGCACCATTTTCTCTTATTTCTCTTATTTCTTGAGAGCAAGCAATTTTGACTTTTCACCGAATCCCATTTTCTACGTTTCGGGTACACACCTGGTATCATTTCTGATGTGTAAGCACTCCTAAGCCTCCAGAACCTAAAAATCGACCAACATATCTCCAGATTAATCACTTAATTCGTTTTTAATCAACCAATTTTGGAAGGAACTCGACTAAAAACCTAGCAAAACTCTTACCTCACTTGAGTAACCACGACTTCGCACAATCACAGCGTCGATTCAAAACCACCAGCCCCTTAATTAACTCCTAAACACCAAAAAGGAATCCTCCTTTTAGAGATTAACCAAGAACGATTAACAATAGACAAAACCGTTACTTACTGAATACGCGCAACCAACGATGAACAACCGAATCAATTGGGGAAAAAAGAAAGAAACGAAAGAGGAAAAAGTAATGGAAATTTTGGCAGCAACTAGGGGAAAGAATCGGTAGATGAGGGAAAAAAGACGAAAAAGAAAACGTTAGAAAAAATTTGGGGAATTTGAGAGAAAATCGAAACTCTACTCTCTCTCTCTTTTGCAACAAAAAGATAATCAGATTATTTCCTAATCACCTCTCCCCAATTATCTCCTAAAATCACTCCCTATTAACCCACTAAAACACAACTACTCAAAATTTTTCCCCAACACAACTCTTAGACGAAATTGGAGCAAATTTATTGTCTGCACGCCATCACAGAGAATTGAACACAGAACGTCCAACACTCCAACACTCCACTTAACCATCAGACCAGCAAGCCTATTCTGTTATATACTTCTGAATAATTAAATAAAAGCCTATTGACCAAAGATTGGGCTTTATTCATAAAAATACTAAAATTTACCCATCATAGCTTGAACTTGGGACCTCTCACACACTCCTAGAACACTTAACCACTGAAGCCGATACAGATTTGTGTCATACATCCGCAAAAATAAAAATTTAAATTTTGGGGCGTTACATAGCATATGGTCCGGACACGGGCGTGTGTGGCCATTTCGAATGGGCACACAGGCTGGACACACGGGCGTGTGGTTGGCCGTGTGACCCAAGTCAGTATGTACCCCCTGTTTTCACACGGGCATGTCTAGTTGCCGTGTGGTTGGCCGGAATAGGGTACGAGGCATTACCGGAATTACAAATTTATTTATCAGACATTTTATTTCATTTAGCATTTATATTTGAAACCAATCAAAATCAAACATATTGTCCCTTAAACATATTTATTTTTCTCGTCATGTCTTACTTAAATTTATTACTCGTCTCAACATACTTAATTACCTTGTATTAACATATTAAAGATAATCACATATTTACATATCATGATAAATATCATTCACTTGTCTCTTCTTCATAAACATAAATCAGTTAATTCATCATATCAATATTTCACGTACCATCAACTCATATTTCCTTATATCACATAATTAAGTTACACGAACTTACCTGGCTAAATTTGTAGAAATATCAAGATTCAGGGGCATTTTGGAAATTTTCTATTTTCATCGATTTTTCAACTGATCTTAATCTAAATTAATAATTTCATTCAATTTTGAAATTTTAAATAAAAAATAATCTATTTCATGCAAATTGATCATTTCGAACATTTTTTTTACAAAACTAATCATAAAATTTTACTTTTATTCAATTTAGTCCCTGAGCCTAAAACATTACAAATTAGCCATGCTAGTTGAATATTCATACATATTTTCCTCCTCCTCCTCTCCATTCCACATCCTTAATGTATATAACATGCTATAAGTAACATTATCAATAATTTCACTAATTACTCATATGTATATTCAAAACTGTCCATTTGAGTTATAGTTACTAAAGTATTTATATCTTGAGCTACAAAACTCGAAATTAAGATCCACTAATTTTATTTGAAACTAGACTCACATATATTCTTACTATAATTTTTCTATACAGTTTATTAGTTAAGTTCTCCCCTATTACACAGTCCGATGGCTCTGACATTTATTCACTAAAAATCAATTATCACATAGTACGATTTTCATATAGTGTTTTCGATCATTTCTAATGAAAATAGACTCACTAAGGAATACAAACATATAAATTATAACTCATAATTATTTTTCTACAATTTTTAGTGAATTTCTAAAGTAAGAACAGGGGATCACGAAGTTATTCTAAACCAGTCTTACAAAAATTTAAATATCTCAATATGTAGACTTCCTTTGCTTTCTCTGTTTCTTTATATGAAAATAGACTCAACAAGCTTTAATTCTATATCTCACTCAACTTCTCATTCAATTGCTACCATTTTTGGTGATTTTTCAAAATTAGACAATTACTGCTGTCCAAAACTGCTTTAGTGTAACATGTTGATTTCTATTTTGCCCCAAATTCCACAAGTCATACAATTCAGTCCTTGCTCAATTAACCCATCAATTGAGATAATTTTCTCATTTAATACTTTTCTCTATCATTTTAAACTACTTCATAACCTTTAAAAATCAGAATTTTAACACTAGGTCTTAATTTCAACTCTTTCACAATTAGGTCCTAAAACCAATTTCCATCAATTTTACTTGATAAAATCATCATATAACAAAATTAAAGGTATAATTCAATATTTATTCATCATATTCTTCCATCACTAACCCACATCAACTTTAAAAATTAGCCATAGAATAAAAAACTAATGAATTAATAAGTTGGACCCAATTGTAAAAATCTAAATACATAGAAATTTCAAGGAGAAAGCAAGAATTAAACTTACATGAAGCTAGAGTATGAAAACCAGCTTAAGCCCTCTTCCATGGTTGTTTTTCAGCTGATGAAAATGAAGAGAAATGAAGAAAAACTCTAGATATTCCAATTTAATCCCCTTTTTATTTAGCTAATTTTGGCAATTTTTCCAATTTTGCCCCTGTTCTTCTTTCTCTTCTCTTTTTCTTTCTTTCCTTCCCCTGCTCTCTGCTTCGTTTGGGTTTATGTTTCTATTTCCTTTCTTTTTTACCCTCCTTTTGTTTTACCTATTTATATAATAATATAATATAATATAATATATAATATAATAAATATAATATAATATAATATAATATAATATAATATAAATAATAATATTCTTAATTTATTAAGTAATCATATATATATATATTAATCATAAAAATCTTTGATATTTTTATGTGTATGCCGCCTCAACTATAGAGAATGGCATAATTTCCTTTTTAGTCCCTTTAGCTTTTCTTTAATCTATAATTAAACTTTTACCTCTATTGCAATTTAATCCTTTTTTTCTTAATTTCTCCTAATTAAGTCAAATTCACCTAATCAACATTTAATTAAACACACAACTAGCTTCATAAATATTTATAAAAATATTTACACCTCAATTTATAATATCAAGGTCTAGATACCTCGTTTTCGACCCAATTTATCTTTTTAAATCACAAAATTTACTATTTCAAAAATATTTCTAAAATCACACTTAATTATAATTATTGATTAACAAAGTTTTCTAACTTTTTCGTCAGATTTAGTGATCTCGAATCACTGTTCCGACACTACTGAAATTGGACTGTTACATGGCCTGCCAACACGAGTGTGTGTCCCCTGTTTGAAGCAAAAATTTCTAAGTTTCCCAATTTTTTTTGAATTATCGGTTTAGTCCCGAACCAATTCTACAGCATGTTTAAGGCCTCGTAGGCCCTTTTAAGGTATAAAGTGATTGTAGTTAAATGAGTTATGATTATGAATGTTGAATTATGTTATAAGTTTAGTAATGCCTCTTAACCCTATTCCGGCGACAGTTGCTGGCTAGAAGTGTTACATGTTCTTTCCTTGCCTACTGGACTAACAAGCATCTAGTATATATAAAAAAGAAAAAGAATATAAAAGTAAAATAAAATAGAAAAAAAAAAGACATTTCAAATTTAATATGATTATGGGATATGAAAGTATAGATTATAATATACTTGTGAGTAAAAATAATTATGTAATAAATTTAATATGATTTTCATTGAAATAGTAAAATTGAGGAGTGAATGTTATGGTGTTTTTTTGTTCAAATCTCCTTAAGATTTCATAAATCATAAATTATAAAACCAAAACAAAAGCAATAGCAATGTTAAGCTGTTAACCCACAAAATAGACAACAGCACAAAGCCTAATCTAAAATAAACCAAAAAAAAAAATAAACCAATCCAAAAAAAAAAACAAATTTCATAAAGCAGAAACAAATAAACTAAGAACATAAAACATGAAACACCAAAAGCACTCCTCCAATTAGAAAATTAATTGGCGACCACTCCATAGAAAATATCCCACCCTCGAAACTTGTCGATACCAGTTCCCAAAAACAACAGCCTTCCATAAATCATCCCATTTACTATTTTTTCTTCTCCCCAAACCCTATCTCATCTTCTACTGTCAACTCCCTCCTTCTCTGTCCCCATAATCCATCATCAACAACCATTGGCACACTTTCACTGAGGTAACTCTCCCTTTCATTTTTTAGGCAATCAGAGGCTAAATTATGTGATAAGATTTAGCAGATCTGGGTATGTGTTTGAACTGGATATTATAAAAATATTTTTCATTTTATAATTTGATAATTAAATTGAAATTGTAACACCAAATCGATATAACATAAGAAAAAGCATATGTAAAGAAAATATTTTTATTGGGTCAAAATAACAAAGTAACTTAGGAGATCTGTTCATTTTAAGCAGGCCTGTTAATGATATCCACATTTAGCCTGTGTGGGCGTGTTCTAATTTCACCTCTTATCATTCACAACGTAAATTAATTGGACCTGGAAATCATGTTTAAATCAATTTTTCTATCGTGTTCTAATTTCACCCACTTTCACCCCAAATTACTATCTATTTCATGTTTCTCATCCCCTACATTTAAGCACCACTTAAGAAGCAAATTCCTTACCAAACTTCATCTCCTGACAATGGCCTCAAAAGTATATATGGATGAGAAAGATGAACACTACTAAGAAGCAAAGACCTACAAACTTGACAACAACTACAAGCATGAAAGGAAAAGTCTACCTCAACTCGCCAGTGATGGTGACATGCTAGACACTGGATGATGTGACTGTGGACGTCGGACGGTTCACAAAGGTGACTAGCAATGACAATAGAGAGATTTTGGGAGATTTCAAATTAGGGATTTTGAATTTTTAGGGTTAGGGTCTTACTTAGGGATTTCTTATTTCTATCATGATTTTTAGTTTTAGACTTTTAGTTTTAGTTTTAGGATTTTAATTTTTATTTATTAAATTATTTGTAGTTTTTCGGATTGGGTTGAGTTGGGTGCTTGGGTTTATATATATTGGATTGAGTTTATATTAGGTTTATATTGGATTGGGTGTAACACCCCAAACCCGGCCCATGAGCCCTCACCGGATCTGGTATGTCACAGAGTAAAAACGGTTTGAAATATTTCGATTAATCGGTGAAAATCTGAAAATTTGTTGAGGTTATAAAACGGTGTCCATTAAAAACTCAGATGGGTTGATTTTATAACCATGGTTGAGTTGAAACCCTTTTTCCTTTGAAAAATATTTGATTATTTAAATTTTTAGAAACATCAGAGTTATTGTTAACTTGGTAAAATCTGCTACCCGATGGTAACATCTTTGAAAACTCGTAAAAGTTACCTATTTTGAAAACATTACTTTTAACCGATTTGTTTAACAATTTATAAATTCATTAGTAATATGGTAGAAGTAAAGTAAAAGCAACTACTTAAACATCAAAATAACAACTAGCGGCCTTATTACAATCCAAACCAAAATTTAGTAAATAATAAACTTTAACTGTGCTAAATAAAAATTCAAATCCAAAGAACAAGCATGGCCGCCTCGAGTCCTCTCCGGCTCCATCTCCGCGATCTACTCATCTGCAAAATGATATGGGAAGGGGTGAGTCACCAAGACCCAGTGTATAAATCCCCAACCCGGAAGTACAAACTCATACACAAAATATTAGTAAGACATGCAAAACATGCAACCCAAAACTAGCCATCCATACTCCTTTAACTACCCCGTGTGGTCAAAACCACTGGTGACCGGAGTCACAAATCAAGTGATGGGGCCAACCCATCGTGTGGTCAAAACCACTGATGACCATAGGTCACAATTATCAATATGTGGTCAAAACCACTGGTGGTACCAAACCACTGGGACTTAGTCACAATTTATATCAACGGTGTGGTCAAAACCGCTGGTGACCGAAGTCACAATTAAACTGATGGGGCCAACCTATCTTGTGGTCAAAACCACTGGTGACAATCCATAGAGAATATTCCCCCTCCTCTCTTCAATCCCATTACCAACATGCTCATAACATGCTTAACATATTATCATAAATCACGCATATAAGTCATGGCATAGCATATTACCCATCATGTCATTCATGTAACATATTTAAAATCACAAGCGACTTACCCGAAATCCATGCTCATGCCCACAAGGCAAACCACTATCACAATAGTTAACTGTAACATAATAAGCAATGCCAACTAATAAAGTGCGTAAGAGTTTTACACACCTGTCTAACCGTAGATCTAAGGAGAAATCCCGAAACGTACGCCTTTACTCCTCCTACAATCGGTCACTATGGTTAGTATCCCAAAAAGCCTTATTCGGCTAAACTAATAATCCCGAAGGACTAATCGCACCCATACCCAAAATATGGCCCCTAGGCCGAATCTTTATTATCACTTACCAAAGCAAATTGAAATCATGGAAGCCTCTGTTTTCCTTTGTTGATTAGCCCCTAAATCATAGTGTACATTCGGTTACACTTAGATACCAAAAATGGCCTTTGGCCGAATATCAACAACCTCTTACCTTGCCTATCGAGATCCCGAAAGACTCCTTCAAAGCACCTTAGCGTCGGCTACACACAAAACATACACTATTAAGACACTTATACATATTCGGTCACCCATACCAAGGCTTATTTCTCAAGCTTTCGGCACACCATAAAAGAAGAGAACCCGATTGTTAAGAAGAATACTCACCTCTATTGTTTCCTTGAAGAGACTAAAAGTGAAGAGATTCCGACTATGGCTCCCGAGGGTTGATGAAGATATTCGGCTAACACCAAATGGAAGATGAAATTTTGAGTTCAATGGGGGTGATAGGTTCGGCCAAGTAGAACAAAAGGAGAGAAGGATTTGAAGAATTTTGAGTAATGTGGCTAGAGAGAATTTGGCCAAGAAACAAATTGAAAAGAAAAGAAGAACAAATCAAATGAATTTCGGCACCTCCTTGCTATACTCAAAACCGATTGTGGATGTCCCTAAGGAGTCCTACATTCGGCCGTTTGCCCCATAATGTGATAAATCTTATCTTTTGATTATCACCCACATAAACTAAATAAAAACAATGTTTATCCTTTATCCCATCCCTTTATCACATCTTCATAATAATAATAAAAAATAAAATAATAGTTATCCCACACTTCCAGCCGAATTCAAAACAACCCATCAAGCTTATCTTCATCCACTTGTGAGCCCATGTGCAGACCACAAGCTCACCCCCTTCACGCCAGCATAAAAAAAAAAAAACCACCCATTGCTGCCCACGCCACTCAAACATGGGACCTCACGAAGCAAGCTGTAACAACGCCCCTAGCCATTCTGCCAAGGCGTTTCTTTGTGACATAAATTCATCACAATTTCTTTTAAGAGCTCCAACGTTAGCTCCCCCTTGCCTTAACGCCAAAACAAAAATAAAACATACCTTGCGCCTCCATCGTGACTCGAACTTGAGTCCTCCCTCCTGCTTGGGGCGGCATTCACCCAGGCCCTAAGTGGCAGCCCCAAGCCACTTTACCAGTCCGACTTTCCTGTCCACCAACTCCCACAAATTCTTTTGAAACCTCCTTAACTTAGCCCCTTCCTTTTTAATGTCAAAAAGCCCAAAAATAAAACGCACCCTTTGCAGCCACCATGATTCGAACCTCCTCCCCTTGACAACTCCGCGTGACGCACGCTCCTCAGCACCTAGGTAGCGTCCCAAGCCATCTTGCCAATCGGTTTCTTATGTCAACCTTCCCCAAAAATTTCTCTTAACCCCTATCTCACCTAGCTCCCTCCTCTTAAGCACTAAAAAGAAATTTTCAGCCCTAAGTCAGACCTAGCCCGGGGTTATAACTAGACCCTAGATCATAATAATTTTTTTTCCAAGCAAGCACATGAAAAAAATAATTTAATTCCAAACAACCCCTAATTCGGGATGTTACATTGGGTCTAGGTGGATAGTGGGCTATTTATATATTATAATTTTATTTTTTAATTTTTTTAATTAAACCGAAAAAATTTTGTTAACCGACCAGTTTTGAACCAAATTAAGCGTTAACCGAAAACCCAAAAAATTATTAACCGACGCCCGACTGAATTAATTCGGTTGATCGACCGATTAACCGAATTCGATCGGTTAACTGAATTTTTTCGATTTTACCCTAATTTTGCACACCCCTAGTCATATTGATAAAACTGCTATTATGCTAACTCTATGTGAGATGTTGATACACACACATTAATAAAAAAAAATCTATTTATTTACCTTTTATCAGTTGTAGGGTTACATAAGAATAGATCATTTCAAGAGGATGTTTGTAGACGATGGAATTTTTTGACCAACTATAGAGCGCCACGTGTCAAGTCAAAATTAACATGGGTTAAATCTAAAGTTACCATGAGTAAAAAATGATGACATCATGTCTATTTCATAAATATTTTTTTCTAATTAATTTAACTTGATTAAGAGGTAAACAATAATTTTTATATTATCACTAACTAAAAATAAAATAATTAAGTGTTAATATCAAATGTTTATTTTATCTCTAACTAATTATATTAATAAGAGATAAATAATAAATAAAAGAGTTTAAATTCTTGCAGAACAATTAAATGGAACAGTTAAATTCTACAAGATTTATCTTTTATTCATGTAATTGGCGATCACCCAAGTCATTCTAGAGATTCACAAGTTCAAGAAACCTAGAAAATCTCTAAAGAAACTGAAGAACTTGAAGAAATTCTAAACAACGCTACATCAATTCTAAAGAAAAGTCGCTTTCAAATCCAGTTCAACCGTGGAGAAGTCAAAAGTTATTTCTGAAGAAAGTCGTCTTTCAATCTGTTCTAACTGAAGAAAGGAAGTCCAAACTTCTTTCAAGAGCAAGTCGACACGAGATTTGAAGCAATCAACATCCATCCAAGATCAAGTCAAACAATCCTTGTGATAAAGAATGAGACGGATGAATTCGGAAGTGGATCGTAAAGTTTGTCAAAGTCGAGGATTTGACTTATGGCTCTAGACGTTCGGAATGAAACTTGGATTTTGACACAACCTAAAATGAAATTGAATGCAAGTCAGATAAAAAATTAAAATAAATAACTAAAATAAAATAATAAATCAAATATTAGAATAATAAGGAAGAAAATAAAGAAGATAAATGGACAGATAGAACGTGGCGTGTAGAAGTCCTAAGAAACCTTGGAAACACGAAAAATCCACAACCCCCTTCAAGCTACTCTAATTTCCCCTCCAAGATAGAAACCTTGGCAAGAAAAAGCTTTAAGATGATCCCCACAATCTAAAAAGATTGTTAAGACTCTTCTGAAAGAAACTCAAGAGAAATTCTTGAAAGAAAAACTCAAAGAGAATTAATTAACTCAAAAGAGAAATAGAATAATAATGAATTGTATACATTATTTACAATGCAAAGGTCTATATATAGGCTAGCTAAATAAATCTAAATAAAACTCTTAAGTATACTAGAACTCTAATTTAATCTAAAAAAGAAGTAGTTTTAAACTAAACTTTCTTGTTAACATAAAACTCCTAAATAACTTAAAATACTTAATAATTATCAAAAATTCAGAACAAAATAATAAAAGCTAATAAATACAATATTGGGCTCATAAATAATAAAAATTAAGCCTAAAACCTGAATCCAATATGATTCAAACTCAAATTAAAAGCCCGAAATGTGTAATTCCCGTCATAATCTTGTTCAGAAATTCTACTTGCGCAGTCTTCACTAAAACGGACAACTTGAGATCCCAAACTCAAAATTGAGTGATTCAAAATGTGTTTTGAAGCTAAGAGATAGATCTTCAAATTCCATGAATACATCTCAACCCAGAATGCCAGGATTCTATCCAAATATTTGTCGTAAGTATGTTGGTTTCTCAAGCTTGAAAATTGGCAGTTTTGGTGATTGGAATTTAATAATTTTCACCCTATCCGTGCATGTATCACTCCCCCTTTCCTCGAAAAGATTCATACTCGAATCTTGTTTTTGATCGAATCCTAATTTGATTTGCTTAACCTTTAACATTGTTGTTGGACCTTAAGGTAGGTGAGCCCATCACATTCGTGGGTCTAAAATTATGCCTTGACACTCGCATCATTCCCCCCTTCCTCAAAAAGATTCAGCCCCGAATCTTTAGCTACACAAAAATAAAAGTGATTAGAATAAATGAAAATAAAATGAAACAAATACTTACCTAAGTCTTCTTGTGCACCAAAATTATTTCTAAGATCAAAGATATGATTTTGATCTCCCAAATCAGCAGGGATCAAGTATCTCTCCTTCAAAAACAAACCATCAATACTAAACAAAGAAATATTACAGATATGAGTGTTCAAGTAAAAAATATCCTGTAACTTTTTTTGAATGTGCATGGTCATCCATAAGAATTTCCAATGATAAGCTAAGAATTTCACATAATTATAAAAATAAAAAAATTTAATATTATTATGTAAAAATTCATAGTTAAAGGTCAAGATATAAAATTTTGTTGCAAGAGAAAATATATAAAATGCTTTAAAAAAACCTATTTGATGCAACAGAATTACTATTTTTAACCTTCACAAAGGTAGATAAACCCATAAAATCAGTTGAACTTTTATACCAAGGTTTAATGAAATTTGACCAACAAGAAAACATGTTGTAAGGAAATATTTGACAAACAAAATTAGTAGCATACTGCAACAACCCAAACCCGGCCCAAACACTATGGCCGAATCTAGTTTGCTACAGTGGAAAATATTTTGGAAAACACTTTTGGAAAGTAAAAATTCTTAGTTGCCGAAAACCTTTCCAATTGATTGTTTTGTTAAACCTTACTTAGAATTTATTTAAAATTAGTTCAACCAAGTTATTATAAAATATCGAGTGTGCCCGATGGCACGATGAAAATATTTTCGTGTTAATTTGGGGAAAACATTTGACTTTAATTTAATATTGATAATCATAGTTTAAAACAGTTATTCGACATATGAGAAATAACAAAAATAAAATAAAATATCAGGAGGCCTTATTACATCCACATAAACTAAAAACCGGAAATAAAATTTATCATAACTAAAATTAAAGTTCATTTAATTTAAATCCACCGCATGGCCACCTCGAGTCAACCCGGCTCCACATCCGCGATCTACGTGTCACCTGAAAAATGTAAAGGAGAAGGTGAGTCACCAAGACTCAGTATGTAACCCTTCCCCCGTTTTAAAGACAGTTTCATACACAACATATAACAATTAATATGCAGAATATTATGTACTCCCAACCTAGCCAACCAAACGCCACTGTCTACCCCACTGTGGTACCAAACCACTGGTGGTGCCAAACCACTGGTGACATATAGTCACGATGTGTTACCAAAACACTGGTGTCCGTAGACACGAATCGATTGATGGGGCCAACCCATCGCGTGATACCAAATCACTGGCAGACGATCCCATATCTCAAGTGGGGCCAACCCACGGTGGTGTTAACCACAGGGACGAGTCGCAATGAGGTGCCAAACCTCTGGAGGTACCAAACCTCTGGTGACCGTAGTCACGGTGTGTTACCAAAACACTGGTGCCCATCGGCACGATTAATACTGCCCCCTCCACTCATCAATCCCACATCAGTCACATATGTATATGTTTCATGTCATCTCATACTTAAATCTCATGTATCAATACATCATGCTTCCCAAAAGCATCGAATAACAAATTCATATTAACAGGTACTTACCTGAATCACCATCTATACCGATATGGTATATTATCCAATGCTACATAAAATCAAGTTAGCATTCACAACAATCATCACATTTAATAAGTTATACGTGTGTATGTACACACCTGTCACCACTGCTTAGTCCTAAACCCCGTGAAGAGAAGTCGGCCTCCCCTAGATCCACTTGCCCCTATATTCGGCCAACTGTCAAAGTTAGTACCCAAAGGCCTATTCGGCCAAACCCAAAATTTAAGAGGGTTCTCTTGTGGATTCCAAAACCTTACCCGAATGTCTTGAGTACTAGCCCTTTATTTCACCACCCTACAATCGGCACGTAACCAAGTTAGTAGCCTTCGGCTTAAATGGGTATCAAAAAATAAAGAAAATCAATCTTACCACCTTACCCCAAAACCGATTGCTATAAGTTGAATAACTCGATCTACCGCATACAAATCCCGTAGTTCCTAGATGGAGTCGATTTCAAAGGGGGGTTAGTCTTCCCATCCAACCAAACAACAACCATAAGAGAGAAAAGAAATAGCCATACGGCTAGTACCCAAACCGATTGGAAAAATACAGATAAGGGATCACCCTTGCTTTTGATATTCGGCCAAAGATACACCAAATGGGAAAGAAAAAGAAAATCGGCACACCAAGGGAGAGGATTCGGCTTGAGTTGGAATAAGAAGAGAATGAAGAAAGATATGGAATGAAGGTTTCTGCTAAGGATTTTGAGAGAAAGAAAATAGATGGGAGGGTTGAGACTTTCGGCAACTTGGTAAGATGGGAAAAAAACGAAACAAGTGATAGATTGATGCTTTTATAAGCATTCGACACCCCCTAGCACCTTGCCGTCCACTCCTCTCCTACCAAGGAGTTCAATTTCGGCCAACACCTAAAAATCCTCTTGGCCACTTATTTTAATTTAATTCAAATAATTTTGAATTAATCCCCAAATAATCACTCAAAAATCCCCTATTAATCCAATTAATATCCTTATTTATCACTGATTATCCTAAGATAAAAATCTATTAATCCCCAAATAATCAAATGATCTCTTAATAATCCATTTAATAATATCCCTTATTATCTCTAGTTTTAAGCAAATTAAAACCAATTTAAAGTGCTCAAATTATCCCTTAATAATAATAATTAATAAAAGAGTTTAAACTGAGGAAGAACTCCCTCCCTTGTGCCGTCCCATTAATAAGCAAAAAGAAGGATTGTTGTGACTCAAACCAAGGTTCTCCCTTGCTCCTTGGTGGCGTCACATGCAGTCCTCTAAGTGGCCTCACTTTTGCCACTTTACCAAGGGCTTTTTAGTGCCCAAAATCCTTCATTTATTCTTATAACACCCTTCTGCTAAGGCTCCCTGCCTTTAAAGTTAAAAACTGAAATTTTCTACCAAACCGTGCCAACTCAAAGTCTTAATTAAGCTCTATTATTCCATCAATAATATCACAGCAGTTCATACATAAGGAAAAATAATTAAATTCCAAATAGCCCCATTTTTAGGATGTTACAGTTCTACCCCCTTAAAGTAAATTTCGTCCTCGAAATTACCTGATTAGAAAAGGTGGGGGTATTGCTGCCTCATCACATCCTCGGGTTCCCATGTAGCTTCCTCTGTACCATGGTTTCGCAATAGCACTTTCACTAGGGGCACTGACTTCCTTCGTAGAACCTTCACATCTCGATCTAAGATCTGAACCGGTTCTTCTTCAAAAGATAAATCCGAATTCACCTCAATCTCTGCTACTGGCACAACGTGCGAAGGATCTGACCGATACCGTCTCAACATCGATACATGAAATACGTCATGGATCTGATTCAGTTCTGCCGGCAACTCTAGCTGATAAGCTACCGGTCCTACTCGCTTTACCACTGTATATGGCCCGATGAACCTTGGGCTTAGCTTCCCTTTTCGTCCAAATATCAACACCTTTTTCCAAGGCGACACCTTCAGAAAGACCTTGTCTCCCACAGCATACTCCATTTCCTTGCGTTTGAGATCGGCATAAGACTTCTGCCTATTTTATGCTTCCTTGAGACGAGACCGAATCACTTGACTTTGTCTTCAGTCTCTGCTACTAATTCTGGACCCAGAACTTGTCGTTCCCCCAACTCCGTCCAACATGTAGGAGTACGGCATTTTCGTCCATATAGGGCTTCATATAGAGCCATCTGAATACTAGCTTGATAACTATTGTTATAGGCGAATTCCGCTAATGGTAGGTACTCTTCCCAACTACCACTAAAATCCAAGACACAACCTCTTAACATGTCCTCCAAGATCTGTATCACCCTTTCCGACTGTCCGTCAGACTGTGGATGGAAAGTCGTACTGAAATCTAACCGTGTACCCAAAGCTTGATGCAACGCTTTCCAGAACCTTGACGTGAATCTGGGATCCCTATCCGAGATGATCGATACTGGCACACCATGCAATCTTACTATTTCTGACACATACAGCTTAGCTAGCTTCTGAAGAGAAAAATCCACCCTTACCGGTATAAAGTGAGCTGACTTAGTTAGACGGTCTACTATTACCCAAACTGCGTCTTTCTTGCTGGGCGTAAGGGGTAACCCACTAACGAAATCCATAGTGATCCTCTCCCATTTCCATTGAGGGATCTTTACCGGTTGAAGTAGCCCTGATGGCAATTGGTGTTCAGCCTTAACCTGCTGACACGTCAAACACCTTCCCACAAATTCAGTTACCTCCCGCTTCAACCCGGGCCACCAGAACTGTTTCCGTAGATCTCCATACATCCTGCTTCCTCCCGGATGCATAGCGTATGGGCTGCTATGTGCATCATGGAGAATTTTCCGCCTCAACTCCATATCCTTTGGCATACATGCTCGCCCTTGAAAACAAAGCACTCCATCACTAGACAGACTGTACCCTTCCAGACCACCATCCTGGACTTGTACCCTCTTAGCATTCAATCCTTCATCCACTAACTGCTTTTCCTTAATCTCCTCAATCCACGTTGGCTTAACTTGGAGTTCTGCCAATAGACTCCCATCATCATATAGACTCAACCGAGCGAACATTGCTCTTAAGTCCGTCACAACCTTTCGGCTCAACGCGTCGGCTACCACGTTAGCCTTACCCGGATGGTACTCGATTGAACAATCATAGTCCTTTAATAGTTCAATCCACCGACGCTGTCTCAGGTTTAGATCCTTCTGAGTCAGAAGATACCTCAAGCTTTTGTGATCCGTGTAGACTATTGACTTTTCCCCGTACAGATAGTGTCTCCATATCTTTAGAGCGAAGACAACTGCTGCTAACTCCAAGTCGTGCGTTGGGTAGTTAACCTCATGCGGTCTTAGTTGACGAGATGCATAGGCTACTACCTTCCCTTCTTGCATCAGCACACATCCCAAACCAGTATGGGATGCATCACAATAGAAGGTGAACAACTTTCCTGCTTCAGGCTGTACCAAAACCGGAGCTTCCGTCAGAATTTTCCTCAACTTATCAAAACTTTCTTGTTGCTTCTCCGACCATACAAATGGAACACCTTTCCTTAGTAACTTAGTTAACGGCGCTGCTATTAGAGAGAATCCTTCCACGAATCTCCGATAGTACCCCGCTAAACCCAGAAAACTTCGTATTTCAGCCACCGACCTAGGTGGTTTCCAATCCAATACTGCTTCAATCTTGCGAGGGTCTACTCTAATTCCTTCCGCCGACACTACGTGCCCTAAGAAAGCCACTTCCCTCAGCCAAAATTCGTACTTACTGAATTTGGCATATAACTGCTTTTCCCTCAACACTTGTAGGACTACTCGCAAATGCTTGTCATGCTCCTCCTCCGTCCTTGAGTAAACCAATATGTCGTCGATGAACACCACGACGAATTGGTCCAAGTACTGTTGAAATACCCTATTCATTAAGTCCATAAATGCCGCCGGTGCGTTGGTCAACCCGAATGGCATCACTAAGAACTCGTAATGCCCATACCGAGTTCTGAATGTCGTCTTGTGAACATCAGCCTCCTTCACCCTTAATTGATAATAACCCGACCTAAGGTCAATCTTTGAGAATACCGACGCACCCTTCAGTTGGTCAAACAAGTCATCGATCCGAGGCAACGGGTACTTGTTTTTGATCGTTAACTTGTTTAACTGACGGTAGTCGATGCACATCCGCATAGAACCGTCCTTCTTCTTGACAAACAACACAGGTGCTCCCCACGGAGATATGCTTGGTCGAATAAATCCTTTATCCAAGAGCTCCTGAATTTGAGCCTTCAGCTCCACCAATTCCTTTGGTACCATTCGGTATGGTGCTATAGACACAGGTGCCGTTTCGGGTAGCAAGTCTATACCGAATTCAACTTCCTGATCTGGAGGCAGACCCGGCAGCTCTTCTGGGAACACATCAGCGAATTCCCCAACCGTTCGAACCTTTCCAACTACTGACTCCTTAGCTTCCAAAGCACAGATTCGAACCAAATACGCCTCACAACCCTTCTTGACCATCTTTTCAGCCTTCAAGGCAGACACTACGTTGGATAGGTAATTCCTCCTATCACCTATCATAACTACTTCATCACCTTCAGCCGTCTTAAGAACCATGCGCTTAGCCGCGCAATCCAAATTCGCCTGATACTTAACCAGCCAGTCCATTCCAAGGATCAAATCGAACTCCCCAAACGGTAGTTCCATCAGATCAGCCACAAATACTACCCCTTGGAGTTCTAGGGGTACGTCTCTATAAAGTTTGTCTACCACTACAGAGTGACCTAAAGGGCTAACTACAGTCATCTCCCTAGAAGCAGTTTCAGAGTTTAGGTCCATAGTTCCTACCACACTACTAGCAATGTACGAGTGCGTCGAACCCACATCAATTAATGCAACATAAGGAAGATCAAAAATTAGAAAAGTACCGGTTATGACATCCGGTGCGTCACCCTCCTCGCGACGCCTCGCTGCGTAAACTAAGCCAGGCTGCCTAGCCTCTGTGTTGCCTGAACCTCTGCCCTGAGTTCCACGACCTCGGTTAGGACCGTTGTTTCCTCTGCCATAACCACGACCCCTCTGTGGTCCCACATTTCTATCTTGAGTACGATTCTGCCCCTCTGGCTGATTCTTAGCTAGTTTCCGGGGACAATCTCTGACACGATGCTCCAAAGACCCACACTCAAAACATCCTCTATCACCGGTCCAACAACCTCCCCAATGGGTCTTTCCACAACGGTTACACTGAGTCGGCCTCTGATTAGTAGTCATGGGTCTTGCCGCCTGATTTGGCCCACTTGGCCTAGCCCTTTTCTGAACACTACCACTTGATCCAGCTGACCCAAATCCTCTCTTCTGATTATTCCTACTATAACTTTGCCTCACAGCCTCCTTGATCCCTTCGGCTACCTTGGCCTTCTCCACTAGGGATGAGAACTCGCGGACCTGCTGCGGTGCAATTAGTAGCCTCAAATCATCTCGGAGTCCGTCCTCAAAGCGGACACAGCGCTCATGCTCAGTAGACACGATGCCTTTAGCATACCTACTCAGCCTTAAGAACTCCGCCTCATACTCCGACACTGACTTAGTTTCTTGCACTAATCCCAGAAAAGCCTTTCTCTGCGCGTCAGTGTAGCTGGTACCCACATACTTCTTCTGATAGGTGGTTTTGAAATACTCCCAAGTCAGATCATCTGCTGTAGCCCCGTCTCGAACCGTAAGCCACCACTGATACGCTTCATCCTTTAGAAGCGACACTGCCCCTTTCAGCTTTTCTTCCTCAGTCAGGTCAAGATCATCCATGGTCCTTTCAGTTGACTCTAGCCAGTATTCTGCTGCACTGGGTGCCACTCCTGACACACCCCAGAATACCTCCGCTCCGTTAGATCGGAGTCGCTCGGGAACAGATTTCCGAGCTCCCAAATTTCCACCAGCCCCAGCCACCATCTCCAAGACTCGCAAAATAGCTTGCGATACCGCCTCACCACCGGTCTGATCCTGCTCCTCAGCTCTAAAAGTAGGAGGTGGTGGTGGCGGTGGTACCTCATTTTCAGAACCTTGTCCCGACCTGACGGGTTCAGACACCGCCATCCTACCCCTACCGCGTCCACGGCGTCCACGTCCTCTGGAACTCATTCTATCTACCGCGCTTTTAATCTGATTACGAAAAATTTTTTTTTTATGCGTTAGCATTTGTTCCACTTTCTTATTCGCGAAGAAATTTTATGGATAGAGTTTTAATCAGAGATTCTTTTGAGCAAACAAGGTTTCAGTTTCCTATCCTAGTTCACACAAAGAAGTTCATGTATCCATTCCTTAATACTTTCCATACCTATTCGCTCATCGGACATTTCTGCCCATTTCTAACCCAGGGGTATTTTCGTCTTTTTCCTACAGGGGTATTTTCGTAATAGAAGAAGTTGTAAAATTTTAATAAAACAGATCACTTTGTAATTCCCCAAAACTGGAGGATGTTTCCGGAAATTGGCAAAATTAAAAGATCTGGCCTCGTTTTGGAATCCAGGGGTATTTTGGTAATTTTGTCAATCAGCGGTAATTTTGTAAATTTTGCACATCGAAGATGTTTTAACAATTGTAAAACTCTGAGGGTCCTTTTTGAGAGTTTTCTTTCTTAAAACGTTGCTGTTTGCAAAAAGTTCAAAAGTCAAGGTCTTTTTGGTAATTTTGCAACTTAAGGGCGTTTTCGTAATTTTCCAAGACCAAAATATTTTGTTGATGATTTTCAAAACTAAGTTGTTGAATATTTGTAAAATAGTTGAAATTTTGAGCAAAACCTTCGAACTGATATTTTATGAGCCGAGGGCATTTTAGGAATTTTACCCCCTAAGGGCATTTCTGTAATTTTCCACAATCAAGTTTTTCGAGAAAAACGTTGTAAAAATAATGTTCTCGGATTTGAAAAATTTATTGCACAAGTTTTGAAAACATTAGGGTTTGTTGTTTCATTCTTTTTCGAAAACATGGCTAATTCCCTTTTCGGGTTTTAATCATTGTGTGTAGCCTATGACCGAGCCCCCCTGGTCAGGGTGAACCAAAGCTACGCACCAGGCAGGATTCGAGTGAAGAGGAGGTGGGTCACGCGGACCGCTTAAATACCAAGCTCTCACCGAACCTTTCTAGACATGCGCACAGAGGTTACCACACCACTGAGCCCTCTGAGTTAGGGTGAACCGAAGCTACGCACCAGGTAGGATACCTGCGAAGAGGAGGTGAGTCACGAGGACTGCTTAAATACCAGGCTCTTCCGGATCCACTCCTAGACATGCGTACAGGGGTTACCACACCCTAGCTCAGTGACTAAGTCATAGGTTGGTTTAGTTCCTTAAGTCTTATGTTCTGTTTGTGTGTTGAGTAATCTAATCCTAGGGTTCAAGTTCCTATAAGTCTATCTATGTTCCATGCTTCCTATCCTTCTACAGAATATAATTCACGAAGAGGTTTTGATGTACTTACCTGGGCGGATCGGTGCCGGAGACTCGGGCCATGCTGTTCAAAAACCAAAAATCATTTCATAAGGCCTACCAAAACATTTTTGGGCCTTGGGCCCCCACAGTCGAGCTTTGAACTGGGCTCTGATACCAATTTGTAACAACCCAAACCCGGCCCAAACACTATGGCCGAATCTAGTTTGCTACAGTGGAAAATATTTTGGAAAACACTTTTGGAAAGTAAAAATTCTTAGTTGCCGAAAACCTTTCCAATTGATTGTTTTGTTAAACCTTACTTAGTATTTATTTAAAATTAGTTCAACCAAGTTATTATAAAATATCGAGTGTGCCCGATGGCACGATGAAAATATTTTCGTGTTAATTTGGGGAAAACATGTGACTTTAATTTAATATTGATAATCATA
The DNA here is from genome assembly GCA_005393395.2 of Gossypium australe. NCBI lineage: Eukaryota > Viridiplantae > Streptophyta > Magnoliopsida > Malvales > Malvaceae > Gossypium > Gossypium australe. Next base: position 70,939,203 of record CM016615.1, read on the forward strand.
GTTTAAAACAGTTATTCGACATATGAGAAATAACAAAAAAAAATAAAATATCAGGAGGCCTTATTACATCCACATAAACTAAAAACCGAAAATAAAATTTATCATAACTAAAATTAAAGTTCATTTAATTTAAATCCACCGCATGGCCACCTCGAGTCAACCCGGCTCCACATCCGCGATCTACGTGTCACCTGAAAAATGTAAAGGAGAAGGTGAGTCACCAAGACTCAGTATGTAACCCTTCCCCCATTTTAAAGACAATTTCATACACAACATATAACAATTAATATGCAGAATATTATGTACTCCCAACCTAGCCAACCAAACGCCACTGTCTACCCCGCTGTGGTACCAAACCACTGGTGGTGCCAAACCACTGGTGACATATAGTCACGATGTGTTACCAAAACACTGGTGTCCGTAGACACGAATCGATTGATGGGGCCAACCCATCGCGTGATACCAAATCACTGGCAGACGATCCCATATCTCAAGTGGGGCCAACCCACGGTGGTGTTAACCACAGGGACGAGCCGCTATGAGGTGCCAAACCTCTAGAGGTACCAAACCTCTGGTGACCGTAGTCACGGTGTGTTACCAAAACACTGGTGCCCGTCGGCACGATTAATACTGCCCCCTCCACTCATCAATCCCACATCAGTCACATATGTATATGTTTCATGTCATCTCATACTTAAATCTCATGTATCAATACATCATGCTTCCCAAAAGCATCGAATAACAAATTCATATTAACAGGTATTTACCTGAATCACCATCTATACCGATATGGTATATTATCCAATGCTACATAAAATCAAGTTAGCATTCACAACAATCATCACATTTAATAAGTTATACGTGTGTATGTACACACCTGTCACCACTGCTTAGTCCTAAACCCCGTGAAGAGAAGTCGGCCTCCCCTAGATCCACTTGCCCCTATATTCGGCCAACTGTCAAAGTTAGTACCCAAAGGCCTATTCGGCCAAACCCAAAATTTAAGAGGGTTCTCTTGTGGATTCCAAAACCTTACCCGAATGTCTTGAGTACTAGCCCTTTATTTCACCACCCTACAATCGGCACTTAACCAAGTTAGTAGCCTTCGGCTTAAATGGATATCAAAAAATAAAGAAAATCAATCTTACCACCTTACCCCAAAACCGATTGCTATAAGTTGAAGAACTCGATCTACTGCATACAAATCCCGTAGTTCCTAGATGGAGTCGATTTCAAAGGGGGGTTAGTCTTCCCATCCAACCAAACAACAACCATAAGAGAGAAAAGAAATAGCCATACGGCTAGTACCCAAACCGATTGGAAAAATACAGATAAGGGATCACCCTTGCTTTTGATATTCGGCCAAAGATACACCAAATGGGAAAGAAAAAGAAAATCGGCACACCAAGGGAGAGGATTCGGCTTGAGTTGGAATAAGAAGAGAATGAAGAAAGATATGGAATGAAGGTTTCTGCTAAGGATTTTGAGAGAAAGAAAATAGATGGGAGGGTTGAGACTTTCGGCAACTTAGTAAGATGGGAAAAAAAACGAAACAAGTGATAGATTGATGCTTTTATAAGCATTCGACACCTCCCTAGCACCTTGCCGTCCACTCCTCTCCTACCAAGGAGTTCAATTTCGGCCAACACCTAAAAATCCTCTTGGCCACTTATTTTAATTTAATTCAAATAATTTTGAATTAATCCCCAAATAATCACTCAAAAATCCCCTATTAATCCAATTAATATCCTTATTTATCACTGATTATCCTAAGATAAAAATCTATTAATCCCCAAATAATCAAATGATCTCTTAATAATCCATTTAATAATATCCCTTATTATCTCTAGTTTTAAGCAAATTAAAACCAATTTAAAGTGCTCAAATTATCCCTTAATAATAATAATTAATAAAAGAGTTTAAACTGAGGAAGAACTCCCTCCCTTGTGCCGTCCCATTAATGAGCAAAAAGAAGGATTGTTGTGACTCGAACCAAGGTTCTCCCTTGCTCCTTGGTGGCGTCACATGCAGTCCTCTAAGTGGCCTCACTTTTGCCACTTTACCAAGGGCTTTTTAGTGCCCAAAATCCTTCATTTATTCTTATAACACCCTTCTGCTAAGGCTCCCTGCCTTTAAAGTTAAAAACTGAAATTTTCTACCAAACCGTGCCAACTCAAAGTCTTAATTAAGCTCTATTATTCCATCAATAATATCACAGCAGTTCATACATAAGGAAAAATAATTAAATTCCAAATAGCCCCATTTTTAGGATGTTACACATACTTATCAAAAACATTAAAGGTATGCATTCTTAACTTAATTTCTATTGTTACCTTACATTTTTTACCTTGTAGCACTTGTGGGGAATTATCAATATTCAACTTACCTTTTTCCCACAAGTAAAATCGTCTATCGATGGTAGAGTAATATAATTGAAAGTCCGTCAATGGATCCTTGAAGTCCTGTAATGAAGAAACACCACAAAAAAATTTGAGATAGGGTTAGTTAAAACAGAATCACTCATCACTTTTGTATGGGTATTTTCTTGCTTTTTATTTTCTTTTCCACTTGAGAACTCTCTAATTTTAACTCATATGGATTTTCACTCACCAAATTTGGACTATTAAGTAGATTCTTATCACTAAAGGTTTCTTTTCTTTCTGTCTTTGCACATGATTTTTCCTCACTTCCCATATCCCCATCACAAGTATTATGAATATTCAATTCAGTACAATCTATCTCAATAGGAGAGCATGACGTTTCTATCTCATCTAACTCCATAGATTTGAGGAAGAAGTTCTTATATCATCTTTTTTTGGTTCACAAAGTTCGTCATCACAAATATCTTTTCCACTTGAGTAAGAGTCAACAAAAGATACAAATTCATACTTACTTTCTTCTCTAGTTGGATATTGGAAACCCTTATGATCTTTTTCTATCAACGAAAATCTCGTGTTGGCACAATCACAACTATAGTGCCCACGCCCTTTGCATGTAAAAAATTCAATATCACGAGCTCTTTGTTGTTTTGGTGAAAATTTAATAGAAGTGGGCTACTTAGAAGATGTAGAAGAATGTTTTATAGGAACTCCACTTTTCCAATCAAAAGGTTTAGTCTCACCACATTTGGTAGCCACTTATTAGTAGCATAAGAAGGTTTCAAATTCTTGAAAGTAGAATTAGAACTTGTACCTCGATAATAATGTGATGCGCCAAATGGACGAGATTGATGTTGTAACTGCTGCTCAATCTCAATGGCCTTCTGTACTATCCTCAAGATTAATGTAGGTTTGAAGATTAAGAGCACTGGTTATTGAAACGTTCAAGCCATCTACGAATCGCACCATGGTAGTATCGTTATCTTCTTGTACATTTGCTCTTTGCATAAGTATCTCCATCTCCTTAAAGTACTCATCAACAGATCAATTACCTTGAACAAGGCGTTGAAGTCTCGTTGAGACCTCTCTATAGTAATAAGAAGGAACGTAACGCTTTCGCATCACTTGCTTTAATTCGTTCCATGTTTCAGTTACCCTTGCATGATTTCTTTGACAATCAATTCCAAGTTGAATCCACCAACTCAATGCATAATCTGAAAACCCAAGGGTCGCCAATTGGACTTTTTCCTTGTCCAAGCATTTATAGTAACGAAACATAATTTCAATTTTTTATTCCCACTCATAATATGCTTCGGGATCATACTTTCATCGAAATGTTGGAATGTTGAACTTTGGTTTAGCTAAAAAAATGTTGCCATTGGTCATTTTTAACCAAAGTCTCATCATTTGCATGAGAGACACGTCGTGTATTATTTGCATGAAGATGAGGCTGATCAATCTTATCTCCCCAAATACGATACTGACACTCAATTTTTGTACTTAGACGTTCTAAATTTTTGTTGATTGTGTCTAGAATAGTGTCATGTTGCTGATCTCAAGCATGTAACGCCCCAAAAACCCTTAATTTTTATTTTTATTTTTGTATGTTATTGTTACAAATACATGTCTACTTCAGTGGTTAAGTGTTCTGGTAGTGTCTGAGAAGTCTTGGGTTTAGGCCTTAGCTTGGGCAAAAATTTTATTTTTATTTGAATAAACCCCTATCTTTAGACAGTGGGCTTATTATTAAATAATTGGAAAAAACATGTTAGAATGGGCCTACTGGTCTAGTGGTTAAGTGGAGTGCTAATGTTGTAAGGGGTCTGGAGTTCGAATCTCTGCGCAATAAAAAGGGGGATTTATTTTTATTGCTTGGTTGATGAGGTGTTGGAGTTTGACCGAAATACTTAGTGGTTGAGGTGTAGGGGGAAGTGTAGTTACCGATTTTTAGGAGAAAATTTTGGGATTAGGAAGTGATCTTGGTTGTTTCGGCCGAATCCCCCATTTGTTTGCTTTTTTCTTTCTTTTCAAAATTTTCTGTTCCTCATTTCTTCCCTGAATTCTTTTGACACTCGTTTTCTTCCCTCAAGCCGATCATTCATTTCTTTTGGCTGTATTCCTTGGCCGATTCTTGCTAGGTAAATCCCGGCTAAACTTTGTTTTACTTTTTTTCGGTTTGTTCTTCCTTACAGTGATCGTTTTTCCCCTTGTTTATCGTTTTCCCTCCTCATCTACCCCATCAAGAAGTGAGCAAATGCTCATCTCTTGCTTGGTTCAAACCTGTTTCATCCTCCTATCTTTCACTTTCATCTCTTCTGCCGAATCTTTCCTTCTTTTACGTCAACTCCTAATTCTGTTAGGTTGGTAAGTTTCGGTAGGTGTTAACTTTGACTTTTCTCTTTAGTGTTTCGATTAATAGGGTTTTGTTGGTGATAAGTTCTATTCAGAGAGTTGGTGATCTTTGATCATCTTGCGAATTGTTCGAAACCCTGTTGGTGCATTGAAGGTAACCGATAGTCAACTGTAGAGACAACCGAGTTTTAAAAAATTAAACTTTTTTAACAAATTACATACGAAAATGAAAACTATTTTAAAAGCTTCTGCTATAAACGATGCTTTGAAAATTAATAACATTTTTAAGAATAAATAACTTTTAATGGTTTATGCTTTAAAAATGAACGACCCGTTTTTTGACTCATCATTGAATAACACAAAGTGATTAGATAGAAATGAGGATTTCAAAGACAACATATTTTATGAAAAACACTTCAATGTGACATCGCCAGATTCGACCATAACGTCCAGGCCAGGTTTGGGGTGTTACATTTAGTGGTATCGGAGCCAGGTTGCAAAACTCAGCTGTGGATTGGGTTTTTAAACTTGAATTTCTAAAGAACTGTTTCAACTGGTTTGAAGTGTTTTGAAATATTTTACTAAATGTGTGGCACGTCGAGTCTCCAACGCTGATCCTGTAAGTTCTCTCAAAAAACTACATTATGATTTTGACTGAAATTGTTATATATTCTAAACTGAAACTGCTATAGGTAGTATATCTTATGACTACTATAGATGGACTGTACTAAAAACACTTAAGATAGTGTATACTAAAACTGTAGCAAAACTGTTAGGCCGATTTACGAAAACGGTCACTGAATTACTATACTACTTTGCATAAAATTTTGATTAACAAATACTGAAACTGTAAATTGATCTGCATAAAACTATTAATAAGATAACACGAGATTAGACAATGAGCACTAGAGGTACTCGCGGGCGGGGTACAAGAGGCCGTGGTAGAGGCCGTAGAGGTGCTCGAGCTAAGTCCTCGTCATCAGGCCACATACCTAACTTAGAAACCAGTGAGACACTGGATTCACCTGTGATTGAGACTAGGTCTCATGATCGAATGGCTGTGGATGACGCACTATCCCAAACCATGTTAAGAATTTTGGAGAGGGTCGTTGGGACCAATACTGAGGCTGGAGGCCGCGGGTTGGTTACGGAACGACTCCGGTCCAATGGAGCCAAGATTTTTAGGGGTATTGCTAGGGTTGCCCCTAATGTGGCTGAGTACTGGATAGAGGCCACACAGAGAATTATGGACGACCTGGACTGTACCCCCGAGCAAAAACTAAAAGGTGCTACATCACTGCTACGTGATGAGGCATATCAGTGGTGGCTCACTGTTAAGGAGGGCATTCAGCTCGAATGACTGACCTGGGAATTCTTCAAATCTGCCTTCCAGGGAAAATACATGGGTGCCAGTTATGTGGATGCCCGGAGGAGGGAGTTTTTAAATCTGACTCAGGGGGACAGATTAGTGGCCGAATATGAGGCCGAGTTCTTAAGGTTGAGCCGCTATGCAAAAGGTATGGTGGCGATTGAGTACGAGGGATGTGTTCGCTCCGAGGATGGCCTCAGAGATAACTTAAGGGTTCTGATAGCTCCATAGAGGGAGCGAGACTTTGCTACACTAGTGGATAAGGTGAAGACCGTCAAAGAGGTTAAACGCACTGAGTGCCAAAACCGTAAGAAAGAGAGAGGTAGGAACAAGAGGGATTCGGAGCCCTCGAGTTCCATTTAGAGGCCTAAGAAAAAGGACAGGGTGGATTGGCCGGTCAAAGTTGGGGCCCCTATGGTTGCTACTGGTCAACAGCCTTGTACCGATTGTTGGAGACACCATCAGGACGAGTGTTGGAAACGAACTGGGGCATGTTTGAGGTGCGGTTCATTGGAACATCGAATCAGAGAGTGTCCACGGAGGCCTGATTTGATGCAAGCTCCTAGTATGGGTACTAGACAGTCGCCGAGGGGTGTTCAGCAGCCACTGAGAGGCCGCGGTCAAGCTAGAGGTGGTAATGGGTTAGGCCATGGGCAAAGAGCATCGACAGAGGTGCTAATCAGACGGAGGCGAGGCAGCTGGCTCTGGTATATGTTGTACGTCGCTAAGAGGAGGGAAATGCTCCAGATGTCATCACGGGTACATTCTTAATTTTTAATGTACCTTATACTGCATTGATAGATATAGGATCCACTCATTCCTATGTTGCCTGCTCTGTCACTGAAAACTTGGGGATTCTGGTTGAGAGTACTCTGAGTGAAATTACGGTATTAAGCCCATTGGGGCAGTCCATACGAGTTAATAAGTTATTTAGAGACGTCCCTTTAGATGTACAAGGAGTTTTTTTTTTACTGATCTAATGGAACCCCCTTTTGGCGAATTCTATCTGATACTGGGGATGGATTGGTTGGTCAAACACCTAGTGAGTTTGGATTGTTCCACTAAACGGGTTGTACTGAGATTTGAGGAGGACAACAAAGTAGTTGTAATTGGAGAACGTCGAAACTACTTGTCGAATGTGATTTCTACATTGAAGGCCAAAAGGTTGGTTCATAAGGGATGTGAGGCGTATCTGGCCTACATCAGTGTTTCAGATTCTGAGGTTTCTGCTGTTAAAGATATCAGAACGGTAAAGGATTTTTCAAATGTGTTTCTTGAGGAGCTATCTGGGTTGCCTCCGAACCGTGAAGTAAAGTTTGGGATTGAGCTCCTTCCTAGTACAGCTCCGGTGTCCATCGCCCATTATAGAATGGCACCGAAGGAACTTGTAGAGCTTAAAGCTCAAATCCAAGAGTTACTGGATCGTTGGTTCATCTGCCCTAGTGTGTCTCTGTAAGGAACAGCAGTTCTGTTCGTAAAAAAGAAGGATGGATCTATGCGTATGTGTATTGATTATCGGCAACTGAACAAGTTGACCATCAAGAATAAGTACCCCCTGACGAGGATAGACGACCTGTTCGATCAGTTCCGAGGAGCTTAGATTTTCTCTAAAATTGACCTTCAATCTAGGTACCATCAGTTGAGAGTTAAGGAGGCTGATGTATACAAGACTGCGTTTAGAACTCGCTATGGGCATTACGAGTTTTTAGTAACACCGTTTAAATTGACGAATGCGCTAGCAGCCTTTATGGATCTCATGAACCGAGTGTTCCAATCCTATCTAGATCGGTTCGTGATAGTCTTTATTGACTACATTCTGGTGTATTTGAAGACTGATGATGAATATGATGAATATCTCCGAGTGGTTTTGCAGGTTTTGAGAGAGAAGCAACTGTACGCCAAGCTCAGTAAGTGTGAGTTTTGGTTAAAAGAAGTAACATTTCTGGGCCATGTGGTATCTGTTGAGGGGATTAGAGTCGATCCTTGAAAGATTGAGATTGTTTTTTATTGGAAGCAGCCTAGGACTGTATCGAAGATTAGTAGTTTTTTAGGACTAGCTGGGTACTATCGACGATTTGTAGAAGGCTTTTCTATTATTACAGCACCATTGACTAAGCTACTACGTAAAGGTGTACCGTTTAACTGGACTAGCTCACAGCAAAAGAGCTTTGAGAAGCTCAAGACCTTACTGACTAAAGCCCCTGTCCTAATACAGCCAGTGCCTAGAAAAGAGTTTACTGTGTATAGTGATGCATCACATGTCGGTTTAGGATGTGTGTTGATGCAAGAGGGTAAGGTGGTTGCGTACGTATCTCGACAACTTAAGACTCATGAGGCAAATTATCCAATGTATGACTTGGAGTTGGCCGCAGTGGCATTTGTACTGAAAATCTGGAGACATTACTTGTATGGTGAGAAGTGTATCATTTACACTGATTACAAGAGTCTCAAATATCTCCTCACTCAAAAGGAGCTGAACCTTAGGAAGCGTAGATGGATTGAGCTGCTAAAGGATTACAACTCTACGATTGAATACCATCCTGGTAAGGCTAATGTGGCGACCGACGCACTGAGCTGAAGGGCTATAGATGATTTGAGAGTGATGTTTGCTCGTCTCAGTTTATTTGATGATAGTAGTTTGTTGGCTGAACTCCAGGTTAAACCGATGTGGATCGAGCAGATTAAGGATAAATAGTTGGAGGATGAGTCACTTGGTCTTCGATTCCGACAGGTTGAGTGTGGTAATACATCAGATTTTGGATTGAATAGCGAAGGGGTTCTCTGTTTTCGTGGGAGAATCTGTGTTCCAAAGGATACTGATTTGAGGCAGTCCACACTGCGAGAGGCGCATAGTAGCCCTAATGCTATGCATCCTGGTGGGAACAAGATGTACCGAGGCCTTCATGAGTTATACCGGTGGCTAGGTCTTAAGCGAGATGTTACCGATTTTGTGAGTAAATGTCTAACATGCCAGCAGGTTAAGGCTGAGCATCAACTACCCTCAGGTTTACTGCAGCCAGTTAAAATGCCGCTTTTGAAGTGGGAAAGAGTGGCTATGGATTTCGTAAGTAGGTTGCCCTTAACGCCTACTAAGAAAGATTCATTGTGGGTCATCGTGAATCGATTGACCAAGTCTGCCCATTTCATACCGGTTCGTACAGATTACTCTCTGCAGAAGCTAGCTACACTATATGTGTCTGAGATAGTGAGACTGCATGGGGTACCGGTGTCGATAATATCTTATAGGGATCCCTGTTTCACGTCTCGATTCTAGAAAAAGCTGCATGAAACTCTGGGTACAAGGTTGGACTTCAATACTGCGTTTCATCCTCAAACAGACGGTCAGTTAAAGAGAGTGATTCAGATACTGGAGGATATGTTGAGGAGTTGTGTAATTGACTTTCGAGGCAGTTGGAAGGAGTTTTTGCCGTTGGCAGAGTTCACTTACAACAATAGCTACCAGTCTAGCATACAGATGGCACCTTATGAGGCCCTATATGATCGTAAGTGTCGTACTCCCTTGTGTTGGACTAAGTTGGGCGAGCAACGTGTTCTGGACCCTGAATTGGTTTCTGATACTGAAGATAAGGTCAGGTTGATTCGGGATCGACTTAAGGAGGTATCTGATAGACATAAGTTGTATGCAGATCTGAAGTTCTGTGGGGGGACTTCATGTTTCTCAAGGTCTCACCATGGAAAAAGATACTGAGATTTGGTCGTAAGGGCAAGTTGAGCCCCAGATTCATTGGACCTTATCGCATACTGAGAAGTGTGGGACCAGTAGCCTACCAGTTGGAGCTACCTCTAGAGTTGGAGCGAATTCATGATGTTCTCCATGTCTCGATGTTAAGGGGCTACCGCTCTAATCCCACACATATTGTTTCATTGAGCAGATCGAGGTTAGGCCAAATATGACCTTCAATGAGGAGCCGGTACAGATATTGGACCACGATGTTAAAGTTCTGAGAAGAAAATCCATCCCACTAGTTAAGGTTCTTTGGCGTAATCATAGTTCTGAGAAGGCCACGTGAGAGCTTGAGGATGCAATGCGGTAGTAATATCCTCATCTTTTTTGATCAGGTAAAATTTCGATGCCAAAATTTTCTTTAGGGGGTATAGTTGTAACGCCCCAAAAACCCTTAATTTTTTATTTTTATTTTCGTATGTTTCTATTACAAATGTATGTCTGCTTCAGTGGTTAATTTTTCTGGTAGTGTCTGAGAAGTCTTGGGTTCAAGCCTTAGCTTAGGCAAAAAATTTGTTTTTATTTGAATAAACCCCTATTTTTAGACAATAGGCTTATTATTTGCTTCCTTTCGGTTTGCTCTTCCCTACAGTGATCGTTTTTCCCCTTGTTTGTCGTTTTTCCCCTCCTCATCTACCCCATCAAGAAGTGAGAAAAAGCCCATCTCTTGCTAGGGCCGAACCTGCTTCATCCTTCTATCTTTCACTTTCATCTCTTTTGTCGAATCTTTCCTTTTTTTACGCCAACTCCTGATTCTGTTGGGTCGGTAAGTTTCGGTAGGTGTTAACTTTAACTTTTCTCTTTAGTGTTTCGATTAAGAGGGGTTTTGCTGGTGATAAGTTCTATTCAGAGAGCTGGTGATCTCTGATCGTCTTGCGAATTGTGCGAAACCCCGTTGGTGCATTGAAGGTAACCGATAGTCGACTGTAGAGTTTCGATTGGTGCTGAAAAAGTAATGGAATCATTATCGTTCCTTCTAGGTGCTAGAGTACTCGTGGTTGCGCTACCTTTGAACTAATATCAGGTGTGTGTAACACAATCTCGACAATGGAAACTAGTAAAAGTTGGAATAGGTGAAAGTCGACGCCACACGGCCGTGCGCTCGCTGTGTGGTAGGCCGTGTGAATAAACACAAGCGTGTGATCAACGGGGCTGGCCATGTGCAATCTCATGGGCCGAGCCAAACTGGACCGTGTGGGCCCCACACGAGCAAACCACACGGACGTGTGGAAATTATTGGGCTAGGCTGTGCATTTCACACAGCCAAGGCCATTATGAGCCGTGTGGGCCACATAGGTGTATGGGCCCACATGGGCTAGCAACATGGGCTCATGGGCCCATTTTCCCTATTTGACTGCTAAGGTTGCATGGGTTGCCCGAGTCGACTGTGGACCTACTATTGGGTCGGTAAGTTTACTTAGACCCCTAATTGACTGAATGACTGTTATGCCCCTGTGTGATATATTTATATATATATATACATGTAAGGCTATATTTTAGCATGCTATGTAGACTGTACTGAATACATACACGATACTATGACATGATTGTATTATGCATTACATGGGAATGGGTTGTTATTGATCGGAGAAATTGTACTGAAAGGCCTCGAGCCTATATTACTGGCAGCCCAGCTGCATATCACTGTATAGTGTCGCATTCAGTACTCTTTGGAGTGTAGGGATGGGTGGGTTGATTATATCCCCACATTGAGTGTAGGGTTGGACGGAGATGGAGAGTAGAGACTGGATGGGTAGGACTTGTATACTGTTTCATATGTTACTGCACTGATTAATGTTACTGTAATGGGTACGGGCCCAAGCACATGACTGTGCTGTACTGAGATGGGCCAAAGCCCAAACTGAAATTGATACTACTACCATGAAGGGCCTAGGCCCAGTCTGTTACTGCTTGCATTTGACTGTATAATTGCATGGGGATTACACACTAAGTTTTCATAAACTCACCCATTTTGTTTCACTTTGTAGGTAATCCTCAGTCGCAAGCGGATCGGTGTAGCAGGGGACTCAGAGGTGGCCACACGTCTGCATATATTTACGTACTTGATTATGTTTTTAAGTATTATTATTATTTGGGGTATTTTTTTACTGTAAATGGTCTTTATGGGTTTTTACTTTAATTTGGGATTTTTATTTTGATTTATAACTGTCAGTAGTAGAGACAGCCGAGTTTTCAAAAATTAAGCATTTTTAACAAATTAAACACGAAAACGCAAACTATTTTAAAAGCTTTCGCTATAAACGACGCTTTGAAAATTAATAACATTTTTAAGAATAAATAACTTTCAATGGTTCATGCTTTAAAAATGAACGACCCGTTTTTGACTCATCATTGAATAACACAATGATTAAATAGAAATGAGGATTTCAACAACAACATATTTTACAAAAAAACACTTCAATGTGACATCGTTAGAAACAATAAAGTGTTTTAACCTCTTGATCCCTTCAATGGAGGAATGAATGTGCAACGTGCTTTAACCTTAACACAAGAAACAATAAAGTGTTAGAATGCATAAAGGAACAATAAAAAAATAAAAACAAATGAAAACCTAAGGCTAAGAGCCAATAAAAATTATTGAAACCTGAAAACCCGAAAAATTGCAAAGCAACTTGAAAAAATTCATTCGAGGTGTTTCTAATTTCCAAAAATCACGAAATTTAAACTGGAGCCTCCGCAAATAATGTAGATCTGATCTGTAACATCCTAGATTAGGGGTTATGTGGTTAGTGCCTAATCCATGTAAGAGAAGGCTTAGTATGTAGTTGGGAGTGTTTTAAGGGTTTTGAGAATCCAACGATGTAGGAGGAAGTTTTGGAAAAATATTAGAATTTTAAGTCTAAAGGAGAAGCTAGGTGAAGGAGGCCTTAAGGGAGTCTCTTGGATTCGATTCAGCAAGGAACAAGCCGACATTTCGGGATCTAGTTAGCAAGGGGGCAAGTCGACAGAAGTAGGGCAAGTATTCGGGATTGAGTAGACTGTGCCAAAAAGGTGCGTAGTTATCGCACTGTCTCTTGAATGTTTAAATGTGTTATTATATGTATGTATATGATGTGCATGGTAGCCGAACAAAATGGCTAAAAGGGTGGATACCCATGGTGGGTAAGCGATTAAACAGGTCAGTACTTTATGACAATAAGTTTCCTATGGTATACGTATGAAATTGTGATAGCATGTGATGTATGCTTATTTTAATGATATTGTGGCATGACATATCTATGCATGGGATTTGGGATGAACAAAGAAGGAAAGGGTGTACATTATGTACGTGGTCTAATGATAGCCTTGTGCTACATTAGCGCTTGATGGTAGCTATGTGCTTCATCAAGGGAGGTGTTGGCTAGGTGCCCATCTCGGCGGTTGATAGCTGTGTGCATCACCGTAGACTGATTGATATGTGGGATCACTTATGTGATCGGTGGCTTTGCCACGGCCTTGAGCAGCAGGTTTGCCAAGGTAAGATATGTGGGATCACTTGGTTGATCGGTGGATTAGCCACGGCCTTGGGTAGCGGGTCTGCCAAGGTAGGTGTGATGGATGGACATTAGGTTGGGATGGGCTTCATAATTGCATAATTTTATATGTGTGGACTGTGTGGATATGGGCCAAGCCCATATGTGGAGACATGTGAAATAGCTATGCACTGAGTCTGTTTGACTCACCCAATATTTAAAACTGTAACACCCCAAACCCGGCCCATTCACTACGACCGAATTTGAAATGCCACTGCGGAAAACGTTTGAAAAATATTTTTTGACTTGAAGGAAAAACATATAAATTTATTGTCTTTAGAAAAAGATTGTGTATTTAAAAGCCCATTAAAATTAAGTTGTTATAAAATATTCCGAATTAAAAACTTTACTATAAAATTCTTATGGTATGAGGTGTTAAAATTAAAACATAAAAACATTCCCAAATAATAATGTAAATGTCTATCCACCTTAACATAAATAAAACTCCCAAATACTTTAAATGGGCCTTATTACAATAAATGATTTAAACAAAAGTACTTAATAATAAACTGAATAAAATAGATGAAATGTCTTCTGCATGGGCCACCTCGTATCCACTCCAACCCGGTCCAAGCTTATGCATCACCTGCAATGTTGGTAAATATTGGGTGAGTCAAACAGACTCAGTGCATAGCTATTTCACATGTCTCCACATATGGGCTTGGCCCATATCCACACAGTCCATACATATAAAATTATGCAATTATGAAGCCCATCCCAACCTAATGTCCATCCATCACACCTACCTTGGCAGACCCGCTGCCCAAGGTCGTGGCTAATCCACCGATCAACCAAGTGATCCCACATATCTTACCTTGGCAAACCTGCTGCTCAAGGCCGTGGCAAAGCCACCGATCACATAAGTGATCCCACATATCAATCAATCTACGGTGATGCACACAGCTATCAACCGCCGAGATGGGCACCTAGCCAACACCTCCCTTGATGAAGCACATAGCTACCATCAAGCGCTAATGTAGCACAAGGCTATCATTAGACCACGTACATAATGTACACCCTTTCCTTCTTTGTTCATCCCAAATCCCATGCATAGATATGTCATGCCACAATATCATTAAAATAAGCATACATCACATGCTATCACAATTTCATACGTATACCATAGGAAACTTATTGTCATAAAGTACTGACCTGTTTAATCGCTTATCCACCATGGGTATCCACCCTTTTAGCCATTTTGTTCGGCTACCATGCACATCATATACATACATATAATAACACATTTAAACATTCAAGAGACAGTGCGATAACTACGCACCTTTTTGGCACAGTCTACTCAATCCCGAATACTTGCCCTACTTCTGTCGACTTGCCCCCTTGCTAACTAGATCCCGAAATGTCGACTTGTTCCTTGCTGAATCGAATCCAAGAGACTCCCTTAAGGCTCCTTCATGTTGCACCTAAGACACTTTCGGCTTCTCAAACTAGCGACAGGTGTAGGAGAATAATACCACTTGAAGATTCGGCTAACAATAAAAAGGAAGAAGCTTGAGACAAAGAAGTAGATTCGGCCAAGAAGCAAATAGGTTCAAAGTGATCAAAATTTCGTCTTTAATGCTCTCCACAAGGTTCGGCTAAGCTTTTAAAAAGGGTAACTGCATATTCGGCTATCAAGAGGAGTAGGTATGGAGTTGAAGAAAGGAAGAATGGGAGAAACTTAGAGGCATTCGGCTATGACGTCTAGAGGAAGAAAGATTGGTAATAGGAAGAAAAGAATACCCAAAACAATGATCCCTCCTATTTATACCCCTATATTCTCTCCATACCTCTCTTTCAAAATAAAATTAAATAAACTAAAGCTACCGTTATCTTCTATCTATACTAAATAAAAAATTCCCCACTAATTCAAAATAAATTAAATAACCCCATTCATCCACTATCTCAATATTAAAACAAAAAAACAAAATCCCCAATTATCTACCCACTTAAAATAAATAAAAAAATCCCCACTTATTCAAAATAAATTAAATAACCCCCATTCATCCACTATCTCAATATTTAAAACAAATAAAACAAAATCCCCAATTATCTACCCACTTAAAATAAATAAAATAAATCCGCACTTATTCAAAATAAATTAAATAACCCCCATTCATCCACTATCTCAATATTTAAAACAAATAAAACAAAATCCCCAATTATCTACCCACTTAAAATAAATAAAACAAATCCCCACTTATTCAAAATAAATTAAATAACCCTCATTCATCCACTATCTCAATATTTAAAACAAATAAAACAAAATCCCCAATTATCTACCCACTTAAAATAAATAAAATAAATCCCCACTTATTCAAAATAAATTAAATAACCCCCCTACTTGACGCCAAAATGAAAATAAAAGCACATTTTGCTGCCATCAAGACTCGAACCAAGGCCCTTGCCCAGGCGTCATTTCCAGGCCCTTAAATGGCGCATCACCGCCACTTTACCAAGGCCTCTTTCATGTCCAAAAGCGCCTAAAATTTTCCCTAAGGCCTCCTTCACCTAGCTTCTCCTTTAGACTTAAAATTTTAATATTTTTCCAAAACTTCCTCCTACATCGTTGGATTCTCAAAACCCTTAAAAAACTCCCAACTACATACTAAGCCTTCTCTTACATGGATTAGGCACTAACCGCATAACCCCTAATCTAGGATGTTACAGTTCTACCCCCCTTAAAAATAATTTCGTCCTCGAAATTACTTGGCTAAATAAACTTCTTCTCGCCACACTACGCTTATGCTGTGCACTCTAATTTTAATAAAACTAACACCTTTCCCTAGATACCATCTCAAGATTCGCATTCAAGGTTCCATACACTTCACTAGCAACATAAGAACGAACTAGCTCTATAACAATCAAAGCAAATAAGGGTATTCGAGAACCAAGGATCGTACCCGTTGTCACATCTGGCACATCCTCCTCGTGATGGCCAACTGCATAAACCAACCTTGGCTGCCTTGCATCAGAACCTTCAGCACCTCCACTTGGTGCTCCACGACCTCGGCCGGAACCATTTTCTCCATGGTTCAGACCACGACCCCTTGCCGCCTGCTGACCACCTCTGCCTGGCTGCACATAACCTTGGCCTGCTGTCCGAGCCCTATTCGGATCCTGAGGACAGTCTTTAATCAAGTGAGACCTAGACTTACATCTAAAACATTCCTGATTCCGGTTCCAGCACTCGCCAACATGATACCTTCCACACTGAGCACACGGACGGTCCGGATTTCCAGTAGCTGGCTTAGAAACACGAGCAGAATTCTCAACCTTTGGTCTTTTCTGAAGACTCTCAGATGATTCTGACGATCCAAAATTCCTCTTATCCCGGTTCTTATCCCTATCTCTGTTCTGTCTCACAGAGTCCTTAATCCCTTCAGCTACCTTAGCCTTTTCTACCAACACGACAAACTCTCACTCCTGATGTGGAGCTATCAACAATCTCAGGTCATCCCTTAGTCCATCCTCAAACCTGACACATCGCTCATGCTCCGTAGCCACCACTCCTCGAACATATCGACTTAACCTTAGGAATTCGGCCTCGTATTCCGCCACGGACTTGTTCCCTTGAACCAGCCCCAAAAACGCCTTCCTTTGCGCATCAATATAATGGGTACCAATATACTTCTTTTGATAAGCCACCTTGACATATTCCCAAGTCAAATCCTCAGCTGTGGCACCATCCCGAACTGTTAGCCACCATTGATACGCTTCATCACGTAGCAGCGCCACCATTCCTTTCACTTTCTCCTCAGGGGTCAGATCCAACTCATCCATGATCCGTTCCGTCGCTTCCAACCAATACTCAGCCGTACTGGGTGCCACACCAGATACTCCACGGAACACTTCAACTCCATTAGCTCGGAGTCGCTCGGGTACGGACTTCTTAGCTCTCATATTTCCACCTGTTCCAGCCACCATCTCTAAAACTCGCAGCACTGCCTGCGATACAGCATCATCCCCCGTCTGATCTTGCTGCTCAACACCAAAAGCTGGTGGTGGTACCTCATTCTCAGACCCTTGACCCGATTTAGCGGGTTCTGATACAGCCATTCTGCCTCTACCGCGTCCACGACGACCACGCCCCCTAGAACTCATTTTCTAACATCGCGATTTAATCTGATTAAGAAGTTTTATGCATTAGTACTTTTGTTCCACTTATTACCCCGCGAACAGTTTTATGATAAGAAGTGTTTAGAGGTAATTCTTTCGATCAATCAAAGTTTCAGTTCAAGTTCACTATTCTAATTCAGAGAATCACATTCACATTTATCAATAAAGACACATTCATTCATCCGCGACACTTTCTTAAGCATTCCATCCATTTCCCCACCCAAGGGTAAATTCATCATTTGTCCTACAGGGGTATTTTAGTAATAAATCGGGGTCAATTTGAAAATCACAAAAGTTATTTCGAAATTTTTCAAACTCATGGGTATTCTGAAAGAAAGATTTTCCAAATCAAGGTATTGCAGAAATTTCAGAAATCGGGGTTATTTTGGTAATTTCGTAAACCAGGGGTAATTTGGTAAATTTTCCCGATTAGGGTATTTTAAATTTTCGCAAAATAGAGTTTTTGGACACTTTTGCAAAGTAAGAAAATTTTATTGAAATCAAGGGTAGTATCGTAAAAAAAAAAATTTCCAAGCCAGGGGCATTTTAGTAAATCTCCCAAATCAGGGTATCTTAACATTTCGCAAAATAGGGTTTTGGTATTTTGTAAAGTAAGAATATTTTCATAAAAGTCGAGGGTAATATGGTAATTTTATGAACCAAGGGCATTTTTGTAATTTTTCAACCAGGGGCATTTTTGTAATTTTTTAAATCAGAGATATTTTGGAAAAATTTTCACAATAATCCTTTGCTACAATTAAAAGGTTAATTTAGGGATTTTAAAAATAGGGTTTTTTTTTGGAAAACATGGCTAGTCCCTCTCGGATTTTATTTATCGGGTTTAGCCCGTGAATAAGTCCTCTTGGTTAGGGTGAACCGTTACTACGCACCAGGTAGGATTCGAGTAAAGAGGAGGTGAGTCGCTAGGACTGCTTAAATACCAAGCTCTTACTGAATCCACTCCTAGACATGCACACAACAGTTGCCACACCTTAACTCGGCGACTTAATCACAGGTTTGTTTAATGGTCCTTAAGTCTTATGCACTTGTGTTTGAGTAGACTAGTCCTAGGGTTCAATAGATCCTAGTTCACTAATCTACGTTCCCATAATGCCCATATAATTCACATACAAATCACTTCAGCAGTCAAAGGTACTTACCTGGTGGACTTCGGGGTCGGAGATACAGGTGCCATGCCAGAATAACCTGAAATGGGATTTATTTTATTTATTTTAAGTGGGTAGATAATTGGGGATTTTGTTTTATTTGTTTTAAATATTGAGATAGTGGATGAATGGGGGTTATTTAATTTATTTTGAATTAGTGGGGAATTATTTTATTTAGTATAGATAGAAGATAACGGTAGCTTTAGTTTATTTAATTTTATTTTGAAAGAGAGGTATGGAGAGAATATAGGGGTATAAATAGGAGGGATCATTGTTTTGGGTATTCTTTTCTTCCTATTACCAATCTTTCTTCCTCTAGACGTCATAGCCGAATGCCCCTAAGTTTCTCCCATTCTTCCTTTCTTCAACTCCATACCTACTCCTCTTGATAGCTGAATATGCAGTTACCCTTTTTAAAAGCTTAGCCGAACCTTGTGGAGAGCATTAAAGACGAAATTTTGATCACTTTGAATCACCTTTTCTCCTGTGGCCGAATCTCTCAGTAGTAGAGAGGGGTGAGGTTGATCTTTTGATGCAAGCTATTCGATCGGTTCTAATAGTGGGGTAAGGAACTCTTTGTTGTTGATCTTCTTCTCTATACCTTCAATTAAGTCGACGCTATAGAAACTAATCCTTTTCTTTTTCTTTTGACCGAACTTTGAAAGGGGTCTTTGGGGATTCTTGTAGCTATCGTTTGGAGAAGTGATCTTTCGGGATTTGAATATCCACAAAGTAGGTAACTATAAGATTCGGCCATAAGCCATTCCATTGCGTTTTAATGTTGGATTAAATCTAACATGTACTCTATAGGCATATCGACATCTCCATAGCCAAGGAGTTAATTTTGGGATTTGAGAATTTACAAGAAGGAATACAACAAAGTTTCGGGACTTGATTCTAAGTCAATTGGCAGCAAGGGATTTGAGATCTAAGACATTAGATCAAGCTTTCGGGACTTAAGTGAACCGCTAAGAGTATCAAGTGTGTACCCCACACTATCTTTAATATAATTTATGGCAATATTTAATATGAGCATATTGATAAGAATGAGAATTAAGGCATGATATTGCATAATGTGTATGATATATGGGGGCATGTGGGATATTATGAAAAGGGGAAGTGAATGTGGTGACCTAAGACCACGATATCTGAATATGGTGTCTCATGACACAAATTATGTATCTGGTGGCTATGCCACGAATTTTATAAGGGCGATGAGCACGTCGACTACAGCGACTGCCTTCGATGATGTGTAGCGGATGAAGGGTTGACTTAGTAGTCCCCACGGTGTGCGGGATGGTACGGGTGATGTGTAGCGGATGGCATGTAGGTTTGGGTTCGGGTTGCATCATTATTTCCTATCTGTTATATGAATATGTATGTGATATGATAATGTATGCCTAAATTGTTAAATTTTAGTGTTGGTTACACATTGAGTCTGTTTGACTCACCCCGTTGGGGAATATTTTCTTCCAGGTGACGATCAGTGATGGACCGGGTCGGCAGGAGCTTAATGGTGGCCATGCTCAGCAAGGAATTACTTTATTTGGACATTTTATTTTTATTTAAGTACTTTAAACTATTTGGGTTTGTTTTGATGTAATAAGGCCTTAGTATGAACTTTATTTCTGCATGCACGTTAAATTTTTTTTTTTTATATTACGAACTTTTTATCAAATTAAAGACTAAATGTTTTACTTAAATAAACCCTAAATGTTTTGACACATAAATTCACATGATTTTAATTAAAGATAAAATCTATCGTTCGACATATATTTTAACTTAAAAGTTTTGAACTTAACAATGGCATCTTTATAAAAACTTCTATTTCAAAACAAATTGGTTTTCAACTCGAGTCCAACCCAAATCGAATTTTTTTTGAAATCACTTAAAGATGTTCAAAGAACTTGAACAGTTTTTATTCGAGGAACATACCAGATCTGGTCGAGGCTCGTGGGCCGGGTTTGGGGTGTTTCATGATCTGTAAAGTTTTAGTACAAAATTCAACCTACAGAATATTTTTTATTTTTTTCGTTTCTTTTTGTACTTTTTCGATCACTTTTTTTGTGGAAAATATTTTTTTATACTCTAAAATAGTGCCAAGAAATAATATGTAAAATTTCATATCGTTTGAAAATCGTTTACCCACTGAAAATATTTTTTTTCGGAAAACTGTTGGGGTAAAAAAAAATTGTTTTAAGGTTGTTTTCTAGAAATCAATTTATAAAAATAAAAAGAACACCTAAAACTACCAAATTTGATACAAATGATAAAGAATTAGATGGATGAATCCGGAAGCGGATTGTAAAGTTTGTCAAAGTCGAGGATTTGACTTATGGCTCTAGACGTTCGGAATGAAACTTGGATTTTAACACAACTTGAAACGAAATTGAATCCAAGTCAAATAAAACAATTAAAATAAATATCTAAAATAAAATAATAAATCAAATATTATAATAATAAGGAAGCGAATAAAGAAGATAAATAGAAAGATAGAACGTGGAGTGTAGAAGTCCTAAGAAGTCTTAGAAACACGAAGAATACACAACCCCCTTCAGGCGGCTCTAATTTCCCCTCCAAGATAGAAACCTTGGCAATAAAAAGTTTGAAGATGATCCCCACAATCTAAAAAGATAGTTAAAACTCTTTTAAAAGAAACTCAAGAGAAATTCTTGAAAGAAAAACTCAGAGAGAATTTATTAACTCAAAAGAAAAATAGAATAATAATGAATTGTATCCATTGTGTACAATGCAAAATCCTATATATAAGCTAGCTAAATAAATCTAAATAAAACTCTTAAGTATATTAGAACTCTAATTTAATCTTAAAAAGTAGTTTTAAACTAAACTTTTTTGTTAACATAAAACTCCTAAATAACTTAAAATACTTAATAATTATAAAAAATTCATAATAAAATAATAAGAACTAATAAATATAATATTGAGCTCATAAATAACAAAAATTAAGCCTAAAACCCGAACCCAATATGATTTAAGCTCAAATTAAAAGCCAAAAATTCGTAATTCCCGTCATAATCTCATTCAGAAATTCTGCTCGCGTAATCTTCACTAAAACGGTCATAACTTGAGTTCCCAAACTCAAAACCGAGTGATTCAAAATGTCTTTCGAAGCTAAGAGATAGATCTTTAAACGCCATGAGACATCTCAACCCAAAAATCCCAGGATTCCATCCAAAAATTCATCGCAAGTATGTTGATTTCCCAAGCTTGAAAATTGGCAGTTTTGGTGATTGGAATTTAATAATTTTCACCCATCCGTACATGTATCACCTTGGATTAAAGTCAAACTGGAGAGAAGAATCAAATGAGTTTTCCTTGTAAAGAAATCCAATGATTGTAACTTTTCTTTCAAAGTTATCAATAAAATTGACTCCGAATTTCCAATGCAACTTTCGACTTGAAATTTATGTGTACAGCGTTAATGTGAAGCAGTGCAAAACATCAAAATCAAATCAAATTCCAGTACTAGTTCACTTGTTACACTCAAAAAATTCGTGTACGTGATTAAGTCTTGACGGAGCATTAATAGACAAAGAAATTATTTTGCCCAATTATTAAGCCCCGTTGCCAAGTCGAAATTATCATAAGTGAAAATAATAACATCGCATACTATGTCATAATTATTTTTCTCTAAATTAATTTTAATTAATTAATAGATAAATAATAAAAATCAATATGTACTAATTAAAATAATTAAGTGATAATATTATATTATTTTCTCTCTAATTAATTAAATTAATATGATATTAATAATAAATAAAAGAGTTTGAATATTTTAAATTGTTCAAAAATTGAAAAAAAAAAGGTATAGAGACTAGTACTACAATTTGACTTCAAATTTTCGTTTGAAATTATAATATAATCTAACATGCCAGCTTGTTTTTATACCGTTAATGATAATTAATGGTTTAGTGATTAAAACGTAATAAATTGATAACATTAGTGATAATATTGTAATTGTTTTAAATTCAGGACCATAACATAATTTAAATAAAATGCATGACTAAATCTATAATTTACCCAAAAACAATAGCAAAATTAATTTTCAACTCATTTCATGTTTGGAAAACAAATTAATTTTTTTGAAAACACGTGGAGGACCAGGATTGGGTCAATGCTAAAATTCTTTGGATCTAACTGAAGTTGATAACTAAAAATGATATTAAAAACTATAAGCAAAAGTCACGTGCAAACGACAAGGAAACCCTAAAACTAATGTCTTAATCACACTCTGTTACTTACACTTAAGAAGATAAAATTCTTATGGACCAAAAAAGAAATCTCATTTTTGGATGACGTGGCATTTGCTGAGGTGGAAGCAGTATCTAAAAAAGTTCTGAATGATTCTCTAATCATGATTTTGGGTACATTCTATTTAATCATTGCAATAATTGAAATCTTCTTTTGTTTCTGTCTTTTTATTTTCATTATATCCTCTTCATCAATAAAACCCCTTTTTAGTGAATCATTTGGACTAATTAGGATCACGCTTTTAACCATCTTTTCAAGGTCACAAACAAGGCGGGTACGGATTAGATTATTTTCAGTTTCAAATAAGTATATAAATTTATTTATTTGGATTATTATCTAGAATATACACACATATATAAGGTATGAGTTTGAAAACACTTTTAAATTAAAAAAATATGTGATATTAGTTATTATATTACTAAACTCACATTTGAATCATTTTTATTTTATTATTAAGGGCTAGTTTGCTAATACTTTTAAAAAGTGCTTTTGAGAAGTTTGGTTTAAAATTTGAGTGTTTACCATTGCTGTCAAACTTTTGAGAAATAAAATGTCCATTTTAGACATGTTATTATCAAGTAACAAATATGCATTTAAATAATGTTTAAATTAGTTAATATTATTATATTTTAGTAAGAATAGAAAAAAATATTATAACTTGTTGTTAATATCTTAATATATGAAATATAAATTTTAAATATTTTAAGCAATAAATATTAATTATTTATAAAATTTAATTAGAATATATAAACTATATTTTAAATATTTAAATATAACCATTAAATATTTGTAATTAGTATTTTAAAAAATATTCTTTTTATTTTTAATTAATGATTTTAACACATTTGTAATTAAACATCAAGAAGAAAAAGGAAAAGTACTATGTTATTGGAGGGGTGAAAAAGTAATTAAGCACTAAAAGTGCTTTTGGGAGAGGAAAAGTTAAAAATTTTAGCTTCTTGAAAAGCCAAAAATTTCAGCCAAAAGCAACTTGTTTCACACAACTTTTCTTTCAAAAGTGCTTTTAGAGCCAGAAGTTCTTTTTTTTAAGCATTGTAGAACAGACCCTAAATTTTAAATTTGAAAAAGTATTTATATATTTAGGCTTAAGGGTAAAAAAAAAGAGAGTAAAACATTAAAAAATTTAGCTTTTAAGAGTGCACTTAATTTAGCTTTCAATGATCAAATCAAAATCATTTAGGCCAGATAATGAAAATTGTCATTGACCGGTTTGACTGTTAACAAATGCTTATGTGATTGACAAAATCAATGAAAAACTAACACATGGCATGCCGACGTGACATTTCACGTACCATATATTAAAAAATAAAATTATAAAAAAATATGGTAAAAACACACATCTAGACTAAACCTGTACATTTTAGATGTAATTCAAAATATTGTAAAAAAAATATTATAAAAAGTTGTAATGCATTATGAAATTAAAATTATCAAAGAAAATATAAAAATTATCAATAATTAATAAAAATTTCTAACAAACTACAAAAATCATAAAAGGTTATAAAATGTCAAAAATTTATAAAATAGAATAAAAATTACCAAATTTTGTCCATGCCATGTGCTCCTATATACCCAATTTTCCCTTGCTATAGAGTTTTTGGAATATGCTAAAAATAAACACAAAAGTCATGTTGATCAGTTTTATAATTCAAGCTGACATTCATTAAAATGTTTCAAATAAACAAGAAAAAAATAGTTTAAAAGGTTTTTGTGTTGATTTTTCATATGAGTTATGGGTACAATGAGTAAATATAGGTATGATTTTTTATTAACTAAAATTTTAACAAATTCGATAGACAGGGGCGAAGCTAAAACAATTTTTTAGGGGGGACTGGATGAAATTTTAATTTTTTACAGTTTATATCTTTATAATTTGTAAAGGATTAAATCAAATTTTTATAATTTTAGGGGGGCAAAGTGCAATTTTACCTTTACTGAATTTTAAATGCCTAAATAGCAATTTTACATTTTAGGGGGGTCGGGGCCCATGCCAGCCCCCCTGGCTTCGCCCCTGTCGATAGGTGAATCCTAATTTAATTTTCATATCATTAAATTAATAAATTGCATCATTTATATATATATATATATATATTATATAATCCCAAAATTTAAATTTTGTAAATTTGAATGTTTATTTTATATATAATAATTACATTAAAAATTATTTTATATTCATAATTAATGTTTTAAACATTTATTTTAATTTATAAATTAACATAAAGATGTATCGTTATTTGTAAATTTTTAATATAATTATATAATATTTAGAATATATTTTCATAAATTCAGCCTTTTTCAGGTTTTAGATCTGACCTATCTCAGGCTTGAGCTTGGATCGGTCTCAGGTCTAGATTCATATTTTTCTTGAACTTGAATTTTCTTAGATTCGGATTGTTACATGCTTTAAATCAGCATGAGTGGGATTGTGGACTTAAACCTATTGTAGAAAGCCCAATTTGCCCGGGGCCCAAACCAACACCAGAAACCCAAAATACAAGACTAGAATAAAAAAATTAATAGTCCAATAATTAAGCAGTCCCATTACAAGCCCAAAGTAAACCACAAACCCTAAACAAGCCCAAAATGACCCAAAATTAAACATTTTCAGCAAAAGAAAAAAAAGGGTAGAAACCCTAGCAGCCTTGTGCCGCTCCCCACGTGCCTCGCCAGCATGTTTAACGCCCGAGCCCTAACCACCCCTGGCTCGTCTGTAGCTCTTTCACCAAAGAAGCAAAGTCACCCTCCGTTGACCGAGCAAACCTGCAGAAAAAAGAAAGCAGCAGAGCCAAAAATAGTAGCAATAGAAAAATAATAATAAACAGTAGTATAAATAGTGAAATAGGCCATGTAAATGGCTATAAAAAGCCATATCAATCCATGTAAAAGAAAAAAATGATCATCAAATACAAAAAGAAACAGACAGAGGTTAATCGAAAAAAACAGAAATCACCAAGAGGTGATTTTTCACATTGTTTTTCCTTTATTTTTTTTTCAAGCATAAAAGAAATAAAAACTTACCAGCACCACCGTCTTTGCCGCCATTGAGGGTTTCATCGAGAAAGGGGTGAAACCTTTCGGTTTCCTTACCCACAGCCGATGATCGGTCAAATCTTAGGGGATTTAAACCCCAGAATTGGTTTCTTCACGAAAAGGGGAGCAAAAGGGTATCATCGGCGTTTTTCGGCCACCACGTACGGCGGCGGCGTCGCTGGCGAACGGCGGCTGCCACGGTGGTCCGGCGCCGGACTCTTGGGCCAGAGAAAGAGAGCTCGAGAGAGAAAGGGGAGAGAGGTCAGTTTTTTTTTTTTTGAAAAATGGAAGGGGAATCTTTTTTTTTCAGAAATTTGATATTTATATAGGGTCCTAAACGACGTAGTTTTGGACTTAAGCACCAGTGCCAAAACGACGTCGTTTCATGCAGCCCGACCCGATTTGATCCGCTCCAAAGGGAGGGTCCGCGTTTTTCTGAAATTGGTACTATTATCAGTTTGGCCCTTCCGCTTTTTTATGGGTTCGCAATTAAGTTTATTTTATTTTTTAATTTAGCCCTATAATCTTTTTTGACTTACAATTTAGTCCTTTTTAAACGTCGCCGTTTTGGAGGACAGGGATATTTTCCCCTTTAGCCTCTCCTTATTATTCGCGCACTCAATTAGGTCCTTTTTTGTTTATTTATTTTCAGATTTGCCCCAAACCTTCGTTTTAAGTTCAATTCAGTCCTTTTTTTGTTATTTCAGCTATTTTATTAAATTAATTAATTTTATTATTATTATTTTTATTATTTAATCCCAATTTGATCTTCATTCACTTAGTTTCTACCATTTATAGATTCATTTTTTATTTTTATTTTTGTATATTATTTTATTTATTATTTATTTATTTATTGTTCTTTACTTTTTAGTACTTGAAAGTAATTTATTTCCTTCATTGTATTTTTTACTTTATTATTATTGTTATTATTATTATTATTATTATTATTTATTATTATTATCTATTGTGCTTTACTACAAATTGCACCCCTCTTATTTCTACTTTAATTTGATATTTTATTTTCAATATTTTTAAATTATTTTTCTCAATATTTATTTGTATACGTATATATTTCTTTGTCCTCATAATATTCGAAAATTTGGTATTTTCTTTTGTGTGCATTGTTTTGTCACTAATATTATTATTAATATCATTGTTATTATTTATTTTATTTTTCTTTGATTGTTCATAGTAGCGTTAAAATAATGTACATTATGTGATTGTCGTATATTGTTTTCATTAGTATATTCATTATTGTCATTTTATTAAATGCGACATTTCATTCGTATATCATCGTTTTGTACCGTCATTCATCAACTAATATTTTATATCATTAATTTTTATCCGAACACGTCAACAAAATTTTCAAAAATAGGCAATATTTCGTATTTGAAAAATTCGATAAAATCGTGCCCCAACTTACGAGGTTTCGATTTTTCTCGTTGAATTCAACTAATTGAATATCCTTTCAAAAATTACAAAGTAAGATTTCAAATGAAAATCAAAGGCCAAATTATTCTCAAAGATTCGAAATGTCATGTCCTAATTTACGGGATGTGACGTTTTGCTGCCTCGAGATAAGAAAGTCTTCAATATATTTTTGACTTATTTAAGCATTCCAAAACAAAATATACATTAATGAAAAAGGGATCGTATTTTAAATTCTTTTCGAGTTTTTAACTTTCGACATAAAGACATCAAATAATCAATTAGGTACCAATTTTGGGCACCACGAGGATGCTAATCTTTCCTCATGCGTAACCGACTTCCGAACCCGTTTTCTGGATTTTTGTAGACCGAAAAATATTGCTTTGATAAATCAAACATTTCGTTAAAATAATCAAACTACGAGGTGACCCGATCACACCTTATAAAACAGGATTGGTGGCGGCTCCCATGTTCGTTTTCGTTTTCAAAATCAAAGTCGACCCCTTTTACAAAAAATGGTTTCGACACCTATTTTACAAGATATAGTTATTAACCCATGTTTTAAAGTTAAATTAATGGAATAATTCGATCTATTACCAAATTAAATGTTTAATTTAATTAACATTTAATGTTTTAAAATGATATATGTTTTCTAATTTTTAGAAATTAAATTTTAACATTTTACATTAATATATATATATATATATATATATATATATTCCATTTATAATCTTCAAATTCGCTTGATGCATATATCTCCTCTTTTTCCTCCTCCTTATTATTAGTATATTTTCTAATTTCTAGAAATTAGACTTTAACATTAAATTATTGATGTTTTACACTCATATGTATATTCCATTTACAATCTTCAATTGTATATACCTCCTAGTTTAATTTAAACTAACAAATCTGTTATATGTCAATAACCTTAGACTCAAATCCTAAAAAAGATCCGAACCTCCGACCCATGACTCGATCATGAGAGGACGACAAGGCGAACCAGATCGCAAGGCAAGCCTATAAACCCAGCTCGCAGGAACCCTACAAGAGCTCATACGGCAAGATCGTAGGTACAGCTTGCAGTCGTAGTCTCATTTCGTATGTGCCCAAGAAACTCACAGGAAGTGCCATATGCTCCATAGGCCACCCAGACACGTGTCCAGTAGATACGGAGCTCGCCCAGAACGCCATATTCGAACCTTTGACCCATAACTCGACCACGAGAGGACAATAAAGTGAACCAGATTACAAGGCAAGGCTATGGACCCAACTCACAAGAACCCTGTGCAAACTCATAGGGCAAGATCGCAGATATAACTCGCGAGATAAGATTACAGACCCAGCTCGCAGGGACCTAGGGAAGGCCGCAGTCTCACTTCGCATGTACCCAAGGAACTTGCAAGAAGTGCCACGTGCTCCACAGGCCACCCAGACACGTGTCCAGTAGGTACGAAGCTCACCCAGCAAGCCAATCCCAAAAGCAGAAAGGACTGCATGCTCTGTAGACACGTGCCCAGCAAGCCTAAAGTTCATAAAGAATGCTAGTACTAGGGACAGAGAATGTCAATACTGAAGGCAGTAAAGTTAAGAAAAAATAGTGGGGCCTCATCATGAGCTGTAATGTACCAGTAACAACATGTATAAATACCTGGATACCCATATCAATAGGGGACAAGCAAAATATTACTTAACAAAATCCACGTCACTAAATTTTCATAGAATAAAACTCAAATCAAATGTATACATTCAAAATTTCAATACCTTAGCTTTTATCAACACAGTTAAAGCTTCATTTGCTTTGAAGTCTATTTTATTATTAATAATGATGGTTGTACTTAAAAAATTAAAGTAATCTTGGGGTTACCTAATTTTCACTTTTTTCCTTTCTTTTTCATCAGCCTTTATCAAGCTTTAGTCATACTTTTAATAAAATTATAATTGAGAAAATCCAACTTTTCACAAACCGTATTTCACCGTTTCAAGTATAAAATTAATTATGTGGTTGCATAAAACCTAGAAAAAAATATTATCCTATTAGAAGAGTTAACTTGTAATTGCATTATGTATTTTAAAGAAAAATTACTAATAATTCACATAAAATAGTTAAAATATTAATGATTCATGTAATTTTCGTATTAACTTTTGGATGGTTGTAATATCCTAAAATAGGGGTTGTGTGTTGAAGCACAATTCAAGTGTTAGTAGGCCTTAAGAACTATTTTGATGAGTTTTAGGGGTTGTTTAAGCCCGAGGATAAAAAGGGGCTATTTTGGAAATTTTGAAAATTTTGGGTCAAAAGTAAAAATTTGGGGGAAGGAGGCTTTAAGAATAATTTTGTAAAATTTTGGACATGGAAGTCCAGTAGCAAAGTGGCTTCCGTGTGCCACTTAGGTTTCGGCGCCAGAATAGGTCAGGGGTTCGAGTGGCTTGGGGCGCATAGCATTTTATTTTTTTTAAAAAGGGGCGCTGTTTTAGAAGAAGACCTTAAAAGAATTTATGCGAAGTTCATGTCGCATGAAATCACCTAGCAGAGTGGCTAAGAGCGCAAGGAGGCTTCAAGAGGGCTCAAGTTCGAGCCTTGTTGTCAGCAGTGAGAGCGTTTTATTCTTTTGGTCTGGCGCATTAAACAAGGGGAACTAAAGAGTAAGGGTTTAAAAGAATTTTGGTGTATTAGTTGGCATGAAATGAGCACTAGCCCAGTGGTTAAGGCGCTTGCAGGATTGGGGCTCTCGAGGTCATGTGTTCGAATCCTCGGGATCGCGCATGAGGCGCTTTATTTTTACCTTTAGCGCTAAAAGTATAAGGAGCCATGGAAATAAGGTTTAAAAGAAATTATGTGCAGTTATTGTCACGAAATACACAAAGGAACGAATGGCAGGAAGTTGGGAGGGTCTTCCCCAAGTCTCGGGTTCGAGACTTGGGGGCAGCGTCTGGAGACTTCGCTTGGGGCTCTCCTTTTTGCGCCAACGTGAAGGGCCTGCATGGCCCATGCACACGTGAATCAATGGGTGTCGTTTTCTTTTTATTTTATTTTCTTTATTCTAGTTTTTTTTATTTATTTATTATTCTTTTTTTAATTTTCTTTGTTTTGTTTCAAGGCTGCAAAAGCATGGTTTTATTTTATTATTATTATTATTATTATTTTATGTAGAAAGTGGGTTTATTTTATTATTGATAAAAGGAAGCATGGTTTTATTTTATTATTATTATTATTATTATTATTATTATTATTATTATTATTATCATTTTAACTCCTATTATTGTTATATGCGTAGGATATAGATATATATATATATATATATATATGGGATGCTTGCCATTTTCTTTATTATTATTATTTTTTTTTTAGCAATATTAACTTATTAAAAGGAAAAACATGGCCGGCCATTTGCTTAACAAGCATGGCCGAATGGAGCAGCAACCTCTTATTTGTTTTTACTATTTTTATTAGTTTAAAGCAAGCATGAGTCTTGGCATTTGGGAAAAGAAGCATGCGGCACATGGTTTGCTTCTTTGAGCATTCGGCTGGAAAGCACACGGACCCTTTGTTCTCTTTTTATTTTATTTGTTTGATTAGATAATGGAGGTTGATGAATTGGATTATTATATGGAATCAACAAGAGATTGGCCTTGGGGAAATGAAAGCATGCGGCAGAGGGGTATTATTATTTTGAAGTTTTGTTAGCTTATATTATTATTTGGGACGTGGGCAATGAATAAACAATAATGTACTAACAAAAATGAGAGCATGTGCGGCATGGGTTGGTATTTTTTGTTTTAATAAATTTTATTGTATGGGAAAAGAGGATAGCATGGTCGGTTGGATTATTGCATAAGCATGGCCGAATTTTGATTTTTGGTTCTTCCTTTCTTGACATTTTTGTGCATGGCCGAATGGTAAACTCCTTGGAGACTTTCATTCCGGCCTTGGGTTTGAGGAAGGCTTGGCCAAAAACCTTTGTTTTGTTTCCCATTTCATTTTTGTCTTAGCCGAATATGGGAGAAAGAAAGAGAGACCGAGCTGTGGTTTGGAAGGAATAGCGAGAGGGGTAGCCATTGTTTTGGTTTTTGCTTGCTCCTTCTTTCCCTTTTTGCTCTTGACCGAGAGAGGGTAATATTCGAACTTCGATTTTAGAAGGAGCTAGGAAGCACTCGACTAGCTTATGTACTTGCATGGTTTCCTTTCATTATTGCTAGCCGAGCATGCTAGGCACTATTGCCGAGTCTCTCAGGGATCAAAAGGAACTTTTGAATGCTACCTTTTCAAACGATTTTGAAGGTGTGTCGACTACGTATTTGTGACCTCTTCGATTGTTTTGGTAAGTATTTCTCTAAGTGATTGGTTCGGGTTCTTATCTTATTCTTTAGTATGCCGAAATCAATATTGGACCTTGGTTTATGGACGGTTGAAATGTGTACAAAAGGTGTAAAATTTTATTAAAGTGATAGCATATAGGATTAAGCACTGTATTGGCCGAATGTATGTTGCCATAGGTATAAAAGGTTGATACATTTGGGTTGGATAAATAATTATAGGTTGGGTTATAATTAATTGGGGAACATGAAGTGAGTGATGGTGGAGATTGAATAAATAATGTTTATTTATGTAAGGCCGAATAAGGCATAGGGAATATTATGCATGATAGTTTATGTGGACTGGTAAATACATGCATTTATGCAATTGTGATAAGAGTTTGGTTATATACCATTACATAAGGAAAGAAATATTCGGACATAGGTGCATGTAAATATATCCTTGATGATGTCAAATGTAGATTCGGCCAAGGGGCCACTTTATCTAGATTTTCGTTGAGTTGTTTCTAACAAGGTTGTCTGGTAGGGTTTTCGACACCACAAGAGTAGGTAGTAGTTCGGGACTTTGCCGGGAAAGTGCTAAGGAGCATCAAAGGAGTCTTACGGGAATTTAAAGTGCTCAAGGAATTTCGACAGTGGTAATCGAGGGCCTCGGGATTCGAGATCCAATTTTTGTGTTAGGATGGAGGCAAATACCAGTCAAGGAGTTCATGGGATAGCCTCTGTCCCCAAGAGAGCTGTCTCAGTGGTTCGGGATTGGCCACCGGGGTGTGGGCCAGCCTCCGAGCAACAACGTAGGCAAATAGCCGTAGTATCGCTTAAAGATAGCTTCGGGATTGAGGGCATAACGTTGTTCGTAATCAGGTGCGTAGTTATCGCACTGTTCTCCTGCTAGTTTATGTATGCTATTGTAAATATACATGTTGTGCATGTTAGCCGAAATAAGGGCTAAGATGTTGGATACCCAAGGTGGGTGATCGTTCGATCAGGTGTGTAAGCTCTTACACACTTTATTAGTATAAAATTGTTATTATAATGATATTTTATCACCTATCATGTAGTAATTTAGCCTTGTGGGCATGAGCTTGGTTTTCGGGTAAGTCCCCTAATACTCGATCTATGTTATATGTTGTGTATGCCATCATATGCTATATAAAAATGCATGATATATGGGATCATGATACTTGTATGTGAGCATGATGATGTGGGATAAATGAGTGGAGGGGGCAGTGATATTCGTGTCGACGGACACCAGTGTTTTGGTAACACATTGTGACTACGGTCACCAGAGGTTTGGTACCTCCAGAGGTTTGGCACCTCATAGCGTCTCGTCCCTGTGGCTTAGTACCACCGTGGGTTGGCCCCACATTTGAGATACGGGATCGACGCCAGTGATTTGGTATCACACGATGGGTTGGCCCCATCATTCGATTTGTGTCTTCGGACACCAGAGGTTTGGCACCTCCAGTGATTTGGTATCACATTTGTGACCTCGGTCACCAGTGGTTTGGCACCACACGTATTGACGGATATTGTGACTTTAAGTCACCAGTGGTTTGGCACCACACGTATTGACGGATATTGTGACTTCGAGTCACCAGTGGTTTGGCACCACCAGTGGTTTGGCACCACACGTATTGACGGACTTTGTGACTTCGAGTCACCAGTGGTTTGGCACCACACGTATTGACGGACTTTGTGACTTCGAGTCACCAGTGGTTTGGCACCACCAGTGGTTTGGTACCACACGGGGTAGAAAATGGAGTATGGATGGCTAGGTTGGGTTTCATAATTGCATACTCACTTCATAATTACATATTCATGTGTATGGACTGTGTGAATATGGGCCAAGCCCATATGTGGGGACATGTGTTATAGCTATGCACTGAGTCTTGGTGACTCACCCCTTTCCCTATCTTTTCAGGTGAGTCGATCGCGGAGACGGAGCCGGAGAGGACTCGAGGTGGCCATGCTTGTTCCTCGTTTTGAAGTTTTATTTCGCACCATTAAAGCTTACTATTTGCTAAATTCGATTGGGTTGTAATATGGCCGTTTATTATCCTTTTATTATTATTCGTATGATTAAGTAGTAGTTTTACCTTATTTCTAACGAACTTATGAATTGTTAAGCAAATTGGTAAAGGCAACGTTTTCAAAATTAATACTCGTACGCGTTTTCAAAGATGTTACCATCGGGTAGCAAAATTTTACCAAGTTATCAATAACCCCGATACTTCTAAAAATCTAAATGATCAAATGGTTTCAAAGGAAAAGAAAAAGTTTTCAACCCCATCGTGGTTATCAAACCAAACCATCTTAGTTTTAGCAAACATCGCTTTACAAATTCCGCAATATTTTTGGATTCCCAATGTTTACCCGAAACTTTAAAAAAGTTTTTACTCCGTGACATACCAGATCCGGTCAAGGCTTGTGGGCCGGGTTTGGGGTGTTGCAAGTTGGTATCAGAGCCAGGTTCAAAACCCGGCTGTGGGGGGCCCAAGGCCCAAAAATGTTTTCTTGATAGTCTTTTGTGGAATATTATGGAAATGGGTTGTTTCAAACAGCATGGCACCGAGTCTCCGGCACCGATCCGCTCGGGTAAGTACCTCTGACTATCGAGGTGATATGAATATGTCTCTGTTTATGAGCATGAATACGACTCTCTGTATTAGAGTAGCGAACTTGAACTGAACCTTTGTGTGATCGAAAGAACCACTTCTAAATACCTTCTTGCATAAAATTGTTCGCGATTAATCAGTGGAACACATTGTATAATGCATAAAACTTTTAAGTCAGAATGCGCGATAAGAGATGAGTCCTAGAGGACTTGATCGAGGCAAAATGGCCGTACCGGAACTCGTTAGATCGAGTCAAGGGTTGATAATAAGGTATCACCTCCACCACCAGCCTTTTTGAGATGGTGGTTGGAGAGAGAGAAATATGGGAGCTCGAGAATCTGTTCCCGAGCAACTTCGAGCCAATGGAGCGGAGTTTGTTCTGTGGTGTATCCGGCGTGGCACCCGAGCGAATTATGGATGAGCTCGATCTGAGCCGGAGGGAAAAGTGAAAGGAATGGCGGCGCTAGTTCGCGACGAGGCGTATCAATGGTGGCTCACGGTTCGAGAGAGTGTCACAGCTGAAGACCTCACTTGAGAATATGTCAAGACGGCATACCAGAAGAAGTATGTCGGTACTCACTACTTTGATGCTCAGAGAAAGGCGTTTTTGGGGCTGGTTCAAGGGAACGAGTCCGTGGCGGAATATGAAGCGGAATTCCTAAGGTTAAGTCGATATGCTCGAGGGGTGGTTGCTTCGGAGCATGAACGATGTGTCCGGCTTGAGGACAGATTAAGAAACGACCTGAGATTGTTGATAGCTCCTCATCAGGAACGGGAGTTCGCGGTGTTAGTCGAAAAAGCTAAGGTAGCTGAAGAGATTAAGGACTCGATGGGACAAAACAGAGATAAGAATAGGAACCGGGATAGGAGAAATTTTTGGATCGTCTGAATCATCTGAGGGTCTTCGGAAAAGACCAAGGATTGAAAATTTTGCTCGTGTGACTAAGCCAGTTATGGGAAATCGGAGCTGTCCGTGTGCTCAGTGTGGAAGATATCATGACGGCGAGTGTTGGAACCGGAATTGAAGGTGTTGTAGGGGTAAGTCTAAGTCTCACTTGATTAAGGCTGTCCTCAAGTGATGGATAGGGCGCGAGGTCAAGGACGTGGAACTTCGAGCAGAAATGCTAATGGTATGGATGCGAGGCAACCGAGGATGTGAGTTTAGAAACTGTGCTTAGAAGGTAAGATAGCTCGTGCTTGTATGCTCGCAGAGTATGGAACTTTGAAATTGAATCTCGAGATAGTATATAAGGAATGTGTTAGTTTTGTAGAATCAGAGTGCGCAGCATAAGCATGGTGCGGTGAATTGAGATGTACGGGCGTTCGTTAGTAAGCAATTTCGAGGACGAAATTGTTTTAAGGGGGTAGATTTGTAATATCCTAAAATAGGGGTTGTGTGTTGAAGCACAATTCAAGTGTTAGTAGGCCTTAAGAACTATTTTGATGAGTTTTAGGGGTTATTTAAGCCCGAGGATAAAAAGGGGCTATTTTGGAAATTTTGAAAATTTTGGGTCAAAAGTAAAAATTTGGGGGAAGGAGGCTTTAAGAATAATTTTGTAAAATTTTGGACATGGAAGTCCAGTAGCAAAGTGGCTTCCGTGTGCCACTTAGGTTTCGGCGCCAGAATAGGTCAGGGGTTCGAGTGGCTTGGGGCGCATAGCATTTTATTTTTTTTAAAAAGGGGCGCTGTTTTAGAAGAAGACCTTAAAAGAATTTATGCGAAGTTCATGTCGCATGAAATCACCTAGCAGAGTGGCTAAGAGCGCAAGGAGGCTTCAAGAGGGCTCAAGTTCGAGCCTTGTTGTCAGCAGTGAGAGCGTTTTATTCTTTTGGTCTGGCGCATTAAACAAGGGGAACTAAAGAGTAAGGGTTTAAAAGAATTTTGGTGTATTAGTTGGCATGAAATGAGCACTAGCCCAGTGGTTAAGGCGCTTGCAGGATTGGGGCTCTCGAGGTCATGTGTTCGAATCCTCGGGATCGCGCATGAGGCGCTTTATTTTTACCTTTAGCGCTAAAAGTATAAGGAGCCATGGAAATAAGGTTTAAAAGAAATTATGTGCAGTTATTGTCACGAAATACACAAAGGAACGAATGGCAGGAAGTTGGGAGGGTCTTCCCCAGGTCTCGGGTTCGAGACTTGGGGGCAGCGTCTGGAGACTTCGCTTGGGGCTCTCCTTTTTGCGCCAACGTGAAGGGCCTGCATGGCCCATGCACACGTGAATCAATGGGTGTCGTTTTCTTTTTATTTTATTTTCTTTATTCTAGTTTTTTTTATTTATTTATTATTCTTTTTTTAATTTTCTTTGTTTTGTTTCAAGGCTGCAAAAGCATGGTTTTATTTTATTATTATTATTATTATTATTTTATGTAGAAAGTGGGTTTATTTTATTATTGATAAAAGGAAGCATGGTTTATTTTATTATTATTATTATTATTATTATTATTATTATTATTATTATCATTTTAACTCCTATTATTGTTATATGCGTAGGATATAGATATATATATATATATATGGGATGCTTGCCATTTTCTTTATTATTATTATTTTTTTTTTAGCAATATTAACTTATTAAAAGGAAAAACATGGCCGGCCATTTGCTTAACAAGCATGGCCGAATGGAGCAGCAACCTCTTATTTGTTTTTACTATTTTTATTAGTTTAAAGCAAGCATGAGTCTTGGCATTTGGGAAAAGAAGCATGCGGCACATGGTTTGCTTCTTTGAGCATTCGGCTGGAAAGCACACGGACCCTTTGTTCTCTTTTTATTTTATTTGTTTGATTAGATAATGGAGGTTGATGAATTGGATTATTATATGGAATCAACAAGAGATTGGCCTTGGGGAAATGAAAGCATGCGGCAGAGGGGTATTATTATTTTGAAGTTTTGTTAGCTTATATTATTATTTGGGACGTGGGCAATGAATAAACAATAATGTACTAACAAAAATGAGAGCATGTGCGGCATGGGTTGGTATTTTCTTGTTTTAATAAATTTTATTGTATGGGAAAAGAGGATAGCATGGTCGGTTGGATTATTGCATAAGCATGGCCGAATTTTGATTTTTGGTTCTTCCTTTCTTGACATTTTTGTGCATGGCCGAATGGTAAACTCCTTGGAGACTTTCATTCCGGCCTTGGGTTTGAGGAAGGCTTGGCCAAAAACCTTTGTTTTGTTTCCCATTTCATTTTTGTCTTAGCCGAATATGGGAGAAAGAAAGAGAGACCGAGCTGTGGTTTGGAAGGAATAGCGAGAGGGGTAGCCATTGTTTTGGTTTTTGCTTGCTCCTTCTTTCCCTTTTTGCTCTTGATCGAGAGAGGGTAATATTCGAACTTCGATTTTAGAAGGAGCTAGGAAGCACTCGACTAGCTTATGTACTTGCATGGTTTCCTTTCATTATTGCTAGCCGAGCATGCTAGGCACTATTGCCGAGTCTCTCAGGGATCAAAAGGAACTTTTGAATGCTACCTTTTCAAACGATTTTGAAGGTGTGTCGACTACGTATTTGTGACCTCTTCGATTGTTTTGGTAAGTATTTCTCTAAGTGATTGGTTCGGGTTCTTATCTTATTCTTTAGTATGCCGAAATCAATATTGGACCTTGGTTTATGGACGGTTGAAATGTGTACAAAAGGTGTAAAAATTTTATTAAAGTGATAGCATATAGGATTAAGCACTGTATTGGCCGAATGTATGTTGCCATAGGTATAAAAGGTTGATACATTTGGGTTGGATAAATAATTATAGGTTGGGTTATAATTAATTGGGGAACATGAAGTGAGTGATGGTGGAGATTGAATAAATAATGTTTATTTATGTAAGGCCGAATAAGGCATAGGGAATATTATGCATGATAGTTTATGTGGACTGGTAAATACATGCATTTATGCAATTGTGATAAGAGTTTGGTTATATACCATTACATAAGGAAAGAAATATTCGGACATAGGTGCATGTAAATATATCCTTGATGATGTCAAATGTAGATTCGGCCAAGGGGCCACTTTATCTAGATTTTCGTTGAGTTGTTTCTAACAAGGTTGTCTGGTAGGGTTTTCGACACCACAAGAGTAGGTAGTAGTTCGGGACTTTGCCGGGAAAGTGCTAAGGAGCATCAAAGGAGTCTTACGGGAATTTAAAGTGCTCAAGGAATTTCGACAGTGGTAATCGAGGGCCTCGGGATTCGAGATCCAATTTTTGTGTTAGGATGGAGGCAAATACCAGTCAAGGAGTTCATGGGATAGCCTCTGTCCCCAAGAGAGCTGTCTCAGTGGTTCGGGATTGGCCACCGGGGTGTGGGCCAGCCTCCGAGCAACAACGTAGGCAAATAGCCGTAGTATCGCTTAAAGATAGCTTCGGGATTGAGGGCATAACGTTGTTCGTAATCAGGTGCGTAGTTATCGCACTGTTCTCCTGCTAGTTTATGTATGCTATTGTAAATATACATGTTGTGCATGTTAGCCGAAATAAGGGCTAAGATGTTGGATACCCAAGGTGGGTGATCGTTCGATCAGGTGTGTAAGCTCTTACACACTTTATTAGTATAAAATTGTTATTATAATGATATTTTATCACCTATCATGTAGTAATTTAGCCTTGTGGGCATGAGCTTGGTTTTCGGGTAAGTCCCCTAATACTCGATCTATGTTATATGTTGTGTATGCCATCATATGCTATATAAAAATGCATGATATATGGGATCATGATACTTGTATGTGAGCATGATGATGTGGGATAAATGAGTGGAGGGGGCAGTGATATTCGTGTCGACGGACACCAGTGTTTTGGTAACACATTGTGACTACGGTCACCAGAGGTTTGGTACCTCCAGAGGTTTGGCACCTCATAGCGTCTCGTCCCTGTGGCTTAGTACCACCGTGGGTTGGCCCCACATTTGAGATACGGGATCGACGCCAGTGATTTGGTATATGGGTTGGCCCCATCATTCGATTTGTGTCTTCGGACACCAGAGGTTTGGCACCTCCAGTGATTTGGTATCACATTTGTGACCTCGGTCACCAGTGGTTTGGCACCACACGTATTGACGGATATTGTGACTTTAAGTCACCAGTGGTTTGGCACCACACGTATTGACGGATATTGTGACTTCGAGTCACCAGTGGTTTGGCACCACCAGTGGTTTGGCACCACACGTATTGACGGACTTTGTGACTTCGAGTCACCAGTGGTTTGGTACCACACGTATTGACGGACTTTGTGACTTCGAGTCACCAGTGGTTTGGCACCACCAGTGGTTTGGTACCACACGGGGTAGAAAATGGAGTATGGATGGCTAGGTTGGGTTTCATAATTGCATACTCACTTCATAATTACATATTCATGTGTATGGACTGTGTGAATATGGGCCAAGCCCATATGTGGGGACATGTGTTATAGCTATGCACTGAGTCTTGGTGACTCACCCCTTTCCCTATCTTTTCAGGTGAGTCGATCGCGGAGACGGAGCCGGAGAGGACTCGAGGTGGCCATGCTTGTTCCTCGTTTTGAAGTTTTATTTCGCACCATTAAAGCTTACTATTTGCTAAATTCGATTGGGTTGTAATATGGCCGTTTATTATCCTTTTATTATTATTCGTATGATTAAGTAGTAGTTTTACCTTATTTCTAACGAACTTATGAATTGTTAAGCAAATCGGTAAAGGCAACGTTTTCAAAATTAATACTCATACGCGTTTTCAAAGATGTTACCATCGGGTAGCAAAATTTTACCAAGTTATCAATAACCCCGATACTTCTAAAAATCTAAATGATCAAATGGTTTCAAAGGAAAAGAAAAAGTTTTCAACCCCATCGTGGTTATCAAACCAAACCATCTTAGTTTTAGCAAACATCGCTTTACAAATTTCGCAATATTTTTGGATTCCCAATGTTTACCCGAAACTTTAAAAAAGTTTTTACTCCGTGACATACCAGATCCGGTCAAGGCTTGTGGGCCGGGTTTGGGGTGTTGCAATGGTACTATGTAGTAATATTATCACGTAGGATCTTTTATCTATTTCTTACAACTTTTATTCATCTCCAATAAAAATTTGCTTACAATCCCTTTTATATAAATCCTGAATTTTAGGCAATTTGAAAGCTCACATTCCAAGTAAAATCCACGTCAGACATCCATGGACTATTTCCAGGAACAGGGCTGCTCGTGTATGTTATTGTATGGAATCCACGTAAGCTGAGACATTACCACGTACACGTGTCAATAGCTAGATAGGAAAACAGCGAGCAAGGTTATATGGCTTAGCGGGACCCATAGCATTGGAACCGGACATTCCTTGTCTTAGATAGGGGTGAGTATTAGATCGAGTCGAGTCGAATCGAGTCAAAAAATTTCGAGTTAGTTGAGTTGACGAATCTTCTTTTAGCAACCGAATTCAATTTGAATTTTTTTCGAATCGGATCGAATCGAGTCAAAAAAGTTCGAGTCAAGTCGAGTCGAGTTAACAAATCCTATTATTTATACTCAATGTTGCTTTTACATGAATCGATTATTTAACTAGTAAACAAAGTAAAAAAATTATTTAACTACATAAACAATATAATGGTTTTACCTTTTAACTTAATGAGTAAATATTTATTAAAATAATATAGTTTTGCCTTTTAATTTAATGGTTTTAACTTTTAACTTTAGAAAAGGTAAACATTTATCAAAATGACGTAATTTTGCCTTTTCTTATTCAGATTTTTGGATAACTCGAATTGTGTAATTCATATTCGAGTTAAACTGAAAAACTTAAATTTTTATTCAAGTTTATCCAAATAACTTGATTAACTCAAATAACTCGAACTATTTAGTTCAAAATTTTATCGAGTTTTTCGAATTGAATCGAATTTTACTCACCCCTAGTATTAGATTTGCGAAACACTACCCATACGGTTCGTTAAGGCCTTAAATAATCACCACAAATTCTAAGCGCCACTTGTTTTTTCTTATAAAATTTGTTAATATTTATATTTTATAATTTGATAACGATTTGTTAAGTTATATCATACTCACCATATGAATAGGAGTAAAAAATATGTTTATAAAAATTTATTCAATAACTCAATCATAAATAAAATGTTAAAATACTTACAATTTAACCTCGAGTTCAAACCCTAAATATTTGGGTTTTTATTATTTTATTTACATTTAATATAAAAGAGTAAAACATAAATACCATTGAATATATATTTTAATAATAATTTTTAATTAATTTTATTGACACAAACTCAATCAACCACATTA
Source organism: Gossypium australe (assembly GCA_005393395.2). NCBI lineage: Eukaryota > Viridiplantae > Streptophyta > Magnoliopsida > Malvales > Malvaceae > Gossypium > Gossypium australe. The sequence continues at coordinate 70,980,792 of CM016615.1, forward strand.
TATGTAGTATTATATTAATTTTTTTAGTGAATTATAAGAGGAGGCAAAACCCTAACAACAATACAACTAGTACGACTCAAATCCAAACCACACTTGGGACGGTGAACATCTTAACTATCAGGCTAACACACGAGTTCATTATATTAAAATTTTTAAAAGGTAAGCTTTTGAGGATTCATTATCAACATTAAAATCTCTATGCTGTCCTTCTAAAACCATATTAGAAAAGTTTTTAAATATAGTGAAACTTGAATTTTTTTTAATATATTCAAAGAATTTGTTCTAAAGCAATTATCTACATATAATATTAATTTATTTATCTAAAAAAATATTTTTTTCCCAAAATATCACCATAAAACAAATAATTGTGTATGTGTATGTGTATTTTATATGCATATTAATATAAAAAATAATATTTGTAGTATCTCAAATTATTCGTTGAGATATATATTTAATTAGTTTATTATTATTGATTTTCAAAATCGATGTTTAGTGTATTCTGGTTTACTTCTCTGTCATTTTGTTTCTGAAGAATAGAGAGAGTGAGAGGGGTGTGTGTTTCATAAACATTATGATTAACAAATAATTAATATCTAGGTTTAAGAGCTTTAATTTGTCTGATTATGAATATAAAAGATGAAGTGGAATATGGAAATCTCAAATGAATCCAAAACAAGCAATATGCTATTTCTCTCAAGTTTGTGGGCTCAAAGCTAATTTTGCAATCTAGGGGATGATGCCTTCCACCTTATTAACTACATTTCATAATTTTAGATCCCACAAAATATATTTACATGATATGTAAATCAAGATCACAAATATGACAATCATTACATGATGGGTAAATGACTAAGTTTATATTAAAGAATTAATCATGGATAAAAATTTTCATAAATATAACGAATTTATTTTTAATTTTCAACAAACCATGTAGTAAAATTGGTAATTAATGTTATAATAAGTATATGGATTTTGGAGCCAAAGCCTCCCCAAGGATTTTGTCCAATATGATGTACTTGTTTGCATGTTTTTAAGTGAATTGTTTTGAATTAATTAGGGGTTTTTAAGTGAAGATGGGGCAATATCCGAGAAAGCGACAGCTAGCTTTTATTTGTGCTTTTGTTTTGTTTGTCTGATGTGTCTTTCTCGTTTTTTCATCTCTTCTTCTCTTCGAATTGTGGGATCTCAAAACCACTTTTAAAATAATAGTTATTAATATAAATCATCAAGTATTGAATACAATGGGAAGGTGATGGAAGTCACGTTACATTCTTAGGTACGATGGAAAGTGATAATTATTTAAAAATTTAATCAGTTGAAAAGTGATTTTAACGTTTGAGATGTCTTCTGTAAGACCTAATTTTCGCCCGGCCCATTTTAAAACCATAAATTAAAACCAAAATAAGAAATAATTATTAGTCCAATGACAATCCGCTTTTACAAGTCCAAATGTTAATTACAGCAAACCCAAATCAGTCTACCCAATCAAATAGCCCAACAGTCCAAATTACAACCCAGCATGATAACAGGCCAATTACTAAAACCTAATCCGCATGGCCCAATGTTTAGAACGGCCCAAATGGCCCAAGCTGAAGGATCCCCAGAAACCCTAGAGGTTTTCTCCAGCACCGCAAGCCTAAGGTGCGCTGCAACAAACCCTCACACGCAAGCCTCGCGCGCCGCAGCCTTCATACACCGCTCGTACAGTCTCCACAGCTAGCCAATGTACCTGCAAAAACAAGGACGGATGAACAGCAGCATAGAAGACAAAAAAGGAAACAGTGTATTTTCATTTTATTTTTGATTTTATCTTCGATTTCGGCCTTTAAAAGGCCCGAAAAGAAACGATTGTAATATATATACTACACACTACACACAATTTTAGGAATACACAAGAAATACCAAATCTAAACAACAAAAATTGAAAGGTGATTTGGAGGTTTTGGATACTCTTTTTGGCTTTTCGTTTTTTTTTTAATTTCTTTTTCTCTCTGCATTTTTTTCTGGTTCATGCGAAAATCAAAAATAAAAAAGAGGATTTACCTTTACTGAGAAAATCGCTGGATCTGTCTTTCTTCGCCAAAATTGGAAGTAAAAACGGTCTTTAAGGTTTAAAATACTGAGGCCTTCGAATCGGGTTTTAAAAAAGGGTCGCTTAAAGAGGCTCGGGTCCGTCGCTAATCGCCGATTACTATGGCAGTACGGCAGCGGGGTTGTGATTTCTTTCGGCGCTGTGATTTCTTTCGGCGCAGCAGAGGATGGGGAAAGAACTAGGGTTCAGTTTTAAAACAAAAAGGGGGCTTAAAGTTTTCTGATGGTTTAAAGGTGTTATTAACCTATTTAAAATCATGTAAAACGACGTCGCATAAAGAAGCCCCTATCTGACCCGATTCAGGATCCCCATTGACCCGCATGTTTTCATGTGAATGGTTAATTTGCGCGTTTCGTCCCTCTTTTCTACATTGTTGTTTGATTAGACCCTAGGTACTTGTTATTTATTTATTTTTAATTGGTCTCTGTAATTCAAGCGCACTTTCAATTTAATCCGACTTGAATGCTGAGTTTTCGGGCTTTGGAAATATTGCTGTTTTAATCCCTAACTATTTACGCGTATTCCAATTGGTTCCTTGGGCATATTTAAATGATTTTATCTATTATAAAATGGCCTCTTAATTTCACTTCTTTTTCAATTAAGTATTTTTTTAGTCTTTGTTTAAATTCTTGTAACTGATCTTTTTGTATTAAATTTATGTATGATACAAGTTATTTTAATAGAATTGTTTTAAAATCCATTCTATAACGTTTTGATTTGTTTTATTTTCCATTTATATGTATTTTGTTTATATTTATTGTATAAATATTTAATTTCAAAATCATATATTTTGTATTTCTTTGATGACTTATATAATCTCTTTATATGTTATTATTTTGTACATACATACATATATAATAATAATATTTTTTTGTACATATTATCGATTCTTACATTATTTTATGTATATATTTCCTTTTAAACTTATCTATATATTTAGTTTCTTTTAAAATTATTTATGTATATATATTTTTAAATGCATAATTTCTTTTTAAAATATGTATCTAATGAGTTCATTCATAAATTATTTCATTTTTAAATAATTCCATAAAATGTTAATTTCAAAATCAACTTACTTTATTTATTTTAAATATATTTGTTAGCATCCAAAATTTTATTTTATGTTAATTCGCATTTATCAATTTTGTAGGATTATTAAATTTCATAGTTTATTGTTAACATAGCGTTTAATTTGTGAATAATGCTCGATTAATGTTTGTACATCTTGTACCATAGCACGCTTCAAAATTCTAATACATGTATGCCTTATATCAAATATTTTGTATACATTAAGTTCATTTTAAAATTTCACGTACATAATTTTTTTTTTTTTGATAAGGCAATGTCTGTATGTTTGGGAGTATGGAAAATTATGCCCTAACGTACTGGGTGTAATTTTCTGTTCAACCAGATAGCCAAATATCCTTTTTAATTAAATATCTTGAGGATCAAAGATGATCTCGGTGTCGAGGTATAAAGGTGTTATGTCCTAACGTACTGGATGTGATATTTTTATTTCCTTCGAAACGAGCTAATCTTGAAGTTCAAGATTCAATATAAACTAAAAGATGATCTCGGTGTCGAGGTATAAAGGTGTTATGTCCTAACGTACTGGATGTGATATTTTTATTTCCTTCGAAACGAGCTATTCTTGAAGTTCAAGATTCAATATAAACTAACTTTCTTTAAGAAAACTTGCATTTTATAGCATGTTGTTAATACGATCTTTAATTTGTGTATATTTCATGATTAATGTTTATGCATTCTATTACTGTTATGCCTCAAATTTTAATATGTTCTAGTTTTTTTTTTTTTTTGCATTTTAAGCCTAATATAAAATTTTGTTTTTCTCCAAAATAAGGCAATGTTTGTGCGTTTGGAAAGTCAGAAAATTATGCCCTAACGTACTGGGTGTCAATTTTCTGTCCAACCAGATAAACAAATACCCTTCTTTAATTTCATGTTTTGAAGATCAAAAATGATCTCGGTGTCAGGGTATAAAGGTGTTATGTCCTAACGCACTGGATGTGATATTTTTATTTCCTTCGAAACGAGTTAATCTTGAAATTCAAATTCAATATTGATTAATTTTCCTTAGAAAATTTATAATGTTTCCAAATTTTCAACGCAAGGACATTAATTAACCGATTTGGTACCCGTCTAGGGGCGCATGGGGGTGCTAACCCTTCCTCGTGCGTAACCGACTCCCGAACCCGTTTTCTTGAATTTCGCAGACCAAAACATGCTTATAGATGACCCAATCACACCTAAACAAAAAGGATTGGTGGCGACTCCTATTTTTAAAGTCGATCCTCATTTTTCCAAACTCAAAATAAAAATGGTTTCGACAGCTTGGCGACTCCGCTGGGGACTGGTTGACAGTCAGGCCATAAATTGATTAAGTTTTGTCCTTTTGATTGAAAACTTGAAAAATTGTTTTGGAAAATCATGTTTCTTTTAAAGCATTTGTTTGTGCTATAATTGCAAGAATGTCGAGTCTCATAACACTTGCATTTGCATTACATGACCATTGTGGTTACGCCTTTAAGTGGGAGTGAGAAACTATGCCTTCGTGAGGTTTTCACCTCCACATGGGCTAGTGGACTGCTTTCGGGATATATCCGTACCTATGTGTTACGTGAGATTTTCATCTCCGCATGGCCATAGGGTAATGTATTCCCCTGAACCAAACTCGATCCATATGAGTCTATAATATGTGAGGATTGAGGAATCTGCCGGTTCAGGTACCCATTCTCTAGAACCAAGCCGCATATAGTAGCCCTGGGAGCCTACCCTAGATAGAGCCACGCCAAACCCTAGTAGTCACCCGGTCAGGTGTTCTAGGTTGATTATGTCTCTAGAACTAACGTGTTTTCTTTTGTTTTGATTGCACTCATTCCATGCATTTGCATTACATTCACATAGCATTACATCATATGCATTAGATTTCATGAGAAGACCCTGATTGGTTGAAGTTATTTCAGCGTTAACCTGGACACCGGCAAAACCAAACATTCCCACGGTATTTGAACCAAGACAAAAGATATGGATCAGAGATTAGAACAAATCCAAAGGGAGATGCAGGATAAACTTCAGCTGTAAATGCAAGAGCAGCTTGCTAAGATCCAGCAGAATATGATGGACAAAATGATGGAATCGCAGAGAAATATGATGACTCAGATAACGCAGCTATTGAAGGGGCACATGGATAAAGGAAAGAGCTCCACGGCTAATGTTGATGGGAACACTGAGTATCATCAATATCCCCCTAATTATACTCCACCACACGTGCAAACACTACCTGAAGTGGCTATACAAAGGCCATCTATCACGATCGGGCCTCAACAATTCCAAGTTAATGCTTCAGTGAACCTCCAAACTGGCTCAGGTTCAGGGAATAATCCAATCATTACTAACGTCCCTGATTTGGATGAAATAGCTGAAGGAGAGAGGACAAAAATAGATTTGCCAAAAACGCTAAAAGATAGATATAAACGTTTGGAGGAGAAGTTTAAAGCGATTGAAAGTGCTGATAATTATTACGGAATTGATGCCAAAGATTTAAGCTTGGTCCCAGATTTGGTGCTCCCATACAAGTTCAAAATGCCTGAATTAGATAAGTATAATGGGACAAGTTGCCTCGAGGCTCATATTACCATGTTTTGTAGAAGAATCACGAGGTACATTAATAATGACCAACTGTTGATCTATTGCTTCTAGGATAGCCTGGTGGGAGTAGCAGCCAAATGGTATATCCAGTTGAGTCGTGCCAGAATTGGTTCATGGAGAGATTTGGCCCAAGCATTCATGAAACAGTACAGTCATGTGACAGACATGACTCCCGACAGAATTACTCTTCAAAACATAGAGAAAAAGGCGAATGAAAGTTTTAGACAGTATGTGCAGCGGTAAAGAGAGGTTGCTATCCAAGTCCAGCCACCACTTTTGGAGAAAGAGACCACAATGCTCTTTATTAATACACTGAAGGCCCCGTTTATCACTCATATGCTAGGGAGCACCACAAAGAGCTTCTCAAACATCGTAATGACTGGAGAAATGATTGAGAATGCCATAAAGAGTGGAAAGATAGATGCTGAAGTAAGTGCCAAAAGATCAGCCCCGGGAAGTAGGGAAAATGAAGTGAACAGCTTGAGCAAACGTCCCAAATTAGTCACTGTAGGTCAACCGAGGGTTGTGACCACTGACCGTCAGGGCTCATCAAGACAAGAATCCAGTGCAAAGCAGCTCCACATATGGTGGCTCCTCATTACGTGGAACCAATACAACCCCTATACCCCAAATGGTATGATTTGAATGCTCAATGCGAGTATCACGCGGGAATAACAGGTCACTCAATCGATAACTGCATTGCATTTAAGAAATTGGTGGAAAAATTCATCGGCATAGGTATTGTGAAATTAGATGACACGCCAAATGCAGAAATATGAGCCTGGAAGTGTTTTGAGCAATAGGACTGTGGAAAAGACATGTATTTTTAAGGTTAATCCAGAGTAATATTCAAAACGCGTTTATTGCTTTCAGCCTAGAAGTAATGAGAGTCATTTTACGAAATAGGCTTGTGTTCAGAATCCTTATTTCAGTAAAATGCATCTTTTTGAGCAAATATTTTTCCATTCTTTTTATTTATAGATTCTTTCATACTATGGATTACTATTTAGATATTCTTTCATTCTTTATTCATGATCATACCATACAAATAATCATTCTTGGAATTTACCTTCGTACCCACAATGGGTCCCCAGATATCAATGACATGGGTGATGCTGTTACTGACTCCCTTTTTGAATGAAAATATGGGTCTAAGGGATCTCAAGACTTTGAAGATGACAAAAATTGTAACATATCTTCTAATTTGTTAATACTGGATGAAAAACAGATCCTACATCGCGAGCCAAGGAAGGAGATGAAGATCAAAGCCTAGCTCAATGCAGAAATAAGATTTCCTATATGTGGGGCATGGATGTTACCAAGCCAGTCTCATCAAAAGCTTCTAGCCAACATTGATTCATTTTTGTGGATGTCGGTTACTTCACTAAGATGGTAAAAGTCACTTCATGTGGCAATATTACAAAGTCGATAGTCATCAGAGTTTCAAAAAAAAAGAAAGAAAGAAGGAATACCGAAGAAAAATGTCGAAAAGATCATATTTAACCGCACAATGTCAAAAGTCTGCGGTCTGTTCAAAGATCAGGTGCCACACATCAGTACAACAAAAGCAACCAAAAAGAAAAAAAAAGATCATAAAAAGACCAAGACTTGTAAAGATTGGCATACAGAAGTCACTATTTACCCTCTATGCTTATCAAATATTGGCCAAGACTGTCACGGGGGCAACACATTTCTCATTGGTTTCGCCCATTGAAGTTGAAATTCATTTTTCTGAGTTTCATCAACTAAAGTTGGATGAGGCAGAATGGATCCAATCCCGATGTGATCAATCAAATTTGTGAGGAAAAGTTAATAGCTATCCATTGCAGTCAGATGATGCGGGTTTGCGACAAATAGGTTCATCCTAGAAAATTTCCAAATGGGGACTGGATATTGAAGAAAATCCTTCATATACAAAAAGATTTCAGAGAAAAATTGAGGCCAAACTAGAAAAGACCTTATGTAGTGAAAAAAGTCTGTTCTGGAAACATTGACCAAAATGGATGGCAGGGACCTGCCCAATCTGGGAAATTCAGATTCAATAAAAATTTTTCCAAAAACAAAAAAAAACTTCAAAAAGAAAAGAAAAATAGAAATCTTCAGCAAAAAAGAAGAAAGAAAAAGGAGAGGCCAAGGCGAAAACCCGCAAAGGCCATTTTGAGACCAAAGGGGATTTGAGTTGAAAACTTGAAAAGGGCGGCTCAAATTTTGATCAAAGGGGGGCATACAGCAGTCTTGCTATGCCTGAATTAGCAATGAAAAAGTATGCTACATCTTGGGGCATCGACAAAGTACTTCGGATCCCTAAACACATATTGAGCTTAAAATGGTCCTCAAGAAGTTTGAACAGAGAAGCTCAGGCTGCGATATCTGGGGCACCTAGTGTCCATTTTACCCATTTTAAATTTGTTATTTGTCATTATATTATTCTTTTCAAAATATGTTCACAATAAATTTGTTTCTTGATTAACGATTGCTATCTTTGCTTAGCTTATTTGTCTCGAGCTATGCTTATAATCAATTTCCTTTTTGTCCATGGTTATGATCTTTTTCAGGCATTTTGCATTGAATCAACGATTAGTAGACTAATAATATTTTCATAAAATAAGTTTAGCATATTACTCTGGAAACTCTTGAATAATACAAGAACTCGAAATAGGACTATTGTTTTAAAACTCACCCAGATTAAGGAAGAGTCTAAGTTGAGGCTATCTCATTGGATTTTCTGTTAAAAATAGTTGGTGATACAATCTTGACGAAAATGGGTAATCATGCATACATATCTGGTTGGGTCACCCGGGGAGTGATCAACAGATGGAAGCTGATACAAGTCCTGTACCCTTGAATAGCAATGGGATGGATTGAAGAAGAAAGAAGTCCTACGTTTAGGAGTCGCAATGGGATGGGTGGGAAAGGATTCAGATCCTATACCCCTAGGTCATAATGAGATGAACCCTGAAGTTACAGTGGAACAAATCTATTGAGCAAGATGTTTGTTTTCTCGTGTTTTCTATTGAGAATACCAGCCGAACAAGATGGCAGCATAAGACATCAGTGATATAGCTCTGATAAACAATGAATGGTGACAACCCTAAGCTTTTAAAAAGGGATCATTCTCATGAAATTCTGCATTCATACAAATGTCATCCATAAGACACATCTATTTAGGGGCATTTGATTCATTCCGATCATTGCATCCTAATCTTTGTAAAAAGACCATTCTCTTGACATTCTGCATTCATACAAATGTCGTCCATAGTATATTTAGTTAGGAGCACTAGATTCATTCTGATCATTGCATCCTAGCCATTTTGGATGATTATAAACACAAAACTGACTTTACAGGACAGGTCCCCTAGAAGACGTTGTCGCAACATCGGTGAATTCGAAGATCTTGCCTTCCTGAGCGAAGCGGATCGAAGAGACCAGCCCTATCTCCATGACCAGCACTGAAATAGGTCAAAGATTGTAGATCTTGTCACCCTAAGCAGTAGGGAACCAAGATCGAACGGCAAATCTTGTCCCCATAAGCAGTAGTGGAACAGATTTAAGCCACCAGCCCTATCTCCATGACCAGCATTGGAATAGGTCAAAGATTGTAGATCTTGTCACCTTAAGCAGTAGGGAACCAAGATCGAACGGCAAATCTTGTCCCCCTAAGCAGCAGTGGAACAAATATAAGCCACCAGCCCTATCTCCCTAACCAGCAGTGGAATAGGTCAAAAATTATAGATCTTGTCACCCTAAGCAGTAGTGGACCAAGATCGAATGGCAAATCTTGTCCCCTTAAGCAATATTGGAACAGATTTAAGCCATTAGTCTGGCAACCTTGAGTTTGCAGGAGCAGATTGAAGATAGCAAATCTGGCAATCCTGAGTTTGCAGGAGCAGATTAAAGATGGCAAATCTGGCAATCCTAAGTTTGCAGGAGCAGATCGAAGATAGCAAATATGGCAATCTTGAGTTTTCAGGAGCAGATTGAAGATAGTAAATCTGGCAATCCTGAAAATGCAGGAGCAGATTGAATATAACAAATCTGGCAATCCTGAAGTTGCAGGAGCAGATTGAAGATTGCAGATCTGGCAATCCTGAAGTTACAAGAGCAGATCAAAAACATCAGATCTCATCTCCCCGAGTTGGCAGTGGAGATACAAGTCTAATTTCCTTAAATTGGATCGAAGCTCTAGTTCCTATACCCTTGAAAATGCAGCGGGATGGAACGAAGCTACTCAAAGGAGAAAAGCACTGAAAGAGAAATGACCAGACAAAATTGGCCCTTTTTGAAGTCTTTGCTCTATTCTCTTTACACGACAATGAGCAAAGAGGGGCAGCTGTAAGACCCAATTTTCGCCCGGCCCATTTTAAAACCATAAATTAAAACCAAAATAAGAAATAATTATTAGTTCAATGACAGTCCGCTTTTACAAGTCCAAATGTTAATTACAGCAAACCCAAATCAGTCTACCCAATAAAATAGCCCAACAGTCCAAATTACAACCCAGCATGATAACAGGCCAATTACTAAAACCTAATCCGCATGGCCCAATGTTTAGAACGGCCCAAATGGCCCAAGCTGAAGGATCCCCAGAAACCCTAGAGGTTTTCTCCAGCACCGCAAGCCTAAGGTGCGCTGCAACAAACCCTCACACGCAAGCCTCGTGCACCGCAGCCTTCATACACCGCTCGTACAGTCTCCACAGGTGGCCAATGTACCTGCAAAAACAAGGACGGACGAACAGCAGCATAAAGACGAAAAAGGAAACAGTGTATTTTCATTGTATTTTTTATTTTATCTTCGATTTCGGCCTTTAAAAGGCCCGAAAAGAAACGTTTGTAATATATATACTACACACTACACACAATTTTAGGAATACACAAGAAATACCAAATCTAAACAAAAAAAATTGAAAGGTGATTTGGAGGTTTTGGATACTCTTTTTGGCTTTTCGTTTTTTTTTTTTTTACTTTCTTTTTCTCTCTGAATTTTTTTCTGGTTCATGCGAAAATCAAAAATAAAAAAGAGGATTTACCTTTACTGAGAAAATCGTCGGATCTGTCTTTCTTTGCCGAAATCGGAAGTAAAGACGATCTTCAAGGTTTAAAATACTGAGGCCTTCGAATCGGGTTTTAAAAAAGGGTCGCTTAAAGAGGCTCGGGTTCCGTCGCTAATCGCCGATTACTATGGCAGTATGGCGGCGGGGTTGTGATTTCTTTCGGCGCTGTGATTTCTTTCGGCGCAGTAGAGGATGGGGAAAGAACTAGGGTTCAGTTTTAAAACAAAAAGGGGGCTTAAAGTTTTCTAATGGTTTAAAGGTGTTATTAACTTATTTAAAATCATGTAAAACGACGTCGCATAAAGGCGCCCCTATCCGACCCGATTCAGGATCCCCATTGACCCGCGCGTTTTCATGTGAATGGTTAACTTGTGCGTTTCGACCCTCTTTTCTGCATTGTTGTTTGATTAGACCCTAGGTACTTGTTATTTATTTATTTTTAATTGGTCTCTGTAATTCAAGCGCACTTTCAATTTAATCCGACTTGAATGTTGAGTTTTCAGGCTTTGGAAATATTGCTGTTTTAATCCCTAACTATTTACGCGTATTCCAATTGGTTCCTTGGGCATATTTAAATGATTTTATCTATTATAAAATGGCCTCTAAATTTCACTTCTTTTTCAATTAAGTATTTTAACTATTTATGATTCAAGTTATTTTAATAGAATTGTTTTAAAATCCATTCTATAACATTTTGATTTGTTTTATTTTCCATTTATATGTATTTTGTTTATATTTATTGTATAAATATTTAATTTCAAAATCATATATTATGTATTTCTTTGATGACTTATATAATCTCTTTATATGTTATTATTTTGTACATGCATATATATATAGTAATAAGATTTTTTTGTACATATTATCGATTCTTACATTATTTTATGTATATATTTCCTTTTAAACTTATCTATATATTTAGTTTCTTTTAAAATTATTTATGTATATATATATATTTTTTTAAATGCATAGTTTCTTTTTAAAATATGTATCTAATGAGTTCATTCATAAATTATTTCATTTTTAAATAATTCCATAAAATGTTAATTTCAAAATCAACTTACTTTATTTATTTTAAATATATTTGTTAGCATCCAAAATTTTATTTTATGTTAATTGACATTTATCAATTTTGTAGGATTATTAAATTTCATAGTTTATTGTTAACATAGCGTTTAATTTGTGAATAATGCTCGATTAATGTTTGTACATCTTGTACCATAGCATGCTTCAAAATTCCAATACATGTATGCCTTATATCAAATATTTTGTATACATTAAGTTCATTTTAAAACTTCACGTACATAAATTTTTTTTGATAAGGCAATGTTTGTATGTTTGGGAGTATGAGAAATTATGTCCTAACGTACTGGGTGTAATTTTCTGTTCAACCAGATAGCCAAATATCCTTTTTAATTAAATATCTTGAGGATCAAAGATGATCTCGGTGTCGAGGTATAAAGGTGTTATGTCCTAACGTACTGGATGTGATAGTTTTATTTCCTTCGAAACGAGCTAATCTTGAAGTTCAAGATTCAATATAAACTAACTTTTTTTAAGAAAACTTGCATTTTATAGCATGTTGTTAATACGATCTTTAATTTGTGTATATTTCATGATCAATGTTTATGCATTCTATTACTGTTACACCTCAAATTTTAATATGTTCTAGTTTTTTATGCATTTTAAGCGTAATATAAAATTTTGTTTTTCTCTAAAATAAGGCAATGTTTGTGCGTTTGGAAAGTCAGAAAATTATGCCCTAACGTAATGGGTGTCAATTTTCTGTCCAACCAGATAAACAAATACCCTTCTTTAATTTCATGTTTTGAATATCAAAGATGATCTCGGTGTCGGGGTATAAAGGTGTTATGTTCTGACGCACCGGATGTGATATTTTTATTTCCTTTGAAACGAGTTAATCTTGAAATTCAAATTCAATATTGATTAATTTTCCTTGGAGAATTTATAACGTTTCCAAATTTTCAACGCAATGACATTAATTAACCGATTTGGTACCCGTTTAGGGGCACATGGGGGTGCTAACCCTTCCTCGTGCGTAACCGACTCCCGAACCCGTTTTCTTGAATTTCGCAGACCAAAACATGCTTATAGATGACCCAATCACACCTAAACAAAAAGGATTGGTGGCGACTCCTATTTTTAAAGTCGATCCTCATTTTTCCAAACTCAAAATAAAAATGGTTTCGACATCTTCTTTTTTTTTTTTTTTAATTTGAAATCTAGCTTTCTATTGGAAGTTACTATCCTATAAATATGACAATATAATTCTCATGATAAAAGGTGAGAAAGTTACTTTACCGTGTAGGTTGGAAAGTTAAAAAGATATTAAAAACAAATTTAGCCTTATCTTATTTTGATTTAAGGTGAAAGTAAGTTCAATTAGCATTATAAATTAAAATAATGATTTTAAAAATTATCAACTAAACTATTATTATTAAAGATTTTATCTAATAAAGTTTATTGTAAAATATTAAATACATTAATATTTTTTTTATTTAATAAGGGTAAATTTGTACATTATCATTACATTCCAAGGAAAGCATTTAATAAACCAAACGTGAAAATGCAACTTTCTAAAGATTTTAATCAATACTTTCCAATGTATACCAAACGTTGCAAAGTAACTTTCCCAGAAACCACATTCCTAGTGATCACATTTCAAGGAATCACATTCCATTGGAACCATAACATAAAAAAGCATCAAATGCTACCTTACGGGAGACCTAAGTTCAAATTTTAAAAATAACGTTATTGAAAGGAGTAGTCATAAACTTTGAAACGATTAATTTTATAGACTATAAAACGAAAATGAAGGATAATTCTTTACATATATGATTTTTTAAATATATACACTTGACACAAACTCGTAACAAAACATACTATTCCCTAAACAATTTTCTTTTCTTCAAAATTCAAATTCCATTAAGAAATAAACCAATACTACAAGAAGCCCAAGTAGAATGGGCTAACTAGAGCCTTAGCCCAAACCATTAGGAACCTTGGAATTCGACCTTAACGCCTACTAGAGTTGTATCACCTTTAACCCGATCTAATTAACCGGATCCGGATCTTGGGCATTACCACACAATTACAGACACAAGCATAATCTATTTATACAATTTATAGATAATTACAAGTTCATTAAAAATTTCAAACTAAAATACATAAGTAAATTAAGTAAATACAAATACAACACGATGTAATTAAACTACAATGATATCCAAATTGAAATCGTAATTTATTACAAATACCCCAAGTGAATTTCTCAGGAGTATTATAGTCTTTGAACACGCTGCCAACTTGTTACGTATACATAACAACCTAATACACCACTTTTTAGGCGTAGCCCTGGCATCGTCCCTCCTGGCGCAGAATCAAATCAATTCGCCTGTAACAAAACATATACTCATATGAGTTCATAATAACTTAGTAAGGAAAACATCATTTACCTATGCCATATCTGCACATCTCAAGTGGTAACTTATTTAGTTGATCATATCATTTTGAACCTTTTATTCAATCACAGGCAAATAATCCCTCAATTTCTATTCTTATTTACATGTCAGGCACCATACCTTACTCAGACCTCATTTCTTATCCATCAACATCTTTGATACGCCACTTACCTTTTTCAATCTGATCTTTCATAAGTCTTCACTCGTTTTCCTTTACAAAGGCCCATAGGACCAAATCACCATTGCTATTGTATACGTAATTTTAAGCCGTCGTTCCACAAACCATGTTTGATCACATGTACATAACAAGTACATTCCTTCTAACATACAACTAGAAAATCCTTATTCAAAATACACATCTTTTACTTTTACCCATCACTTTTTTATTCACATTCAAATCATGGTCTTGTATAGCACTTTTTTGTAGCCCATAGAGACAATGTGCCTTATTGATCTTTCTAATTACGCTCACAAGCCATGCTAAACATGCCAAAGCAATTTAATACAAAATCTGCCAAGAATCATTCTTTTAGGTTACGGCATTACGAGCCTTACTTGGATACGCCACAAGGGCACGGCTTTCAGACTCCGCTATGTACACCGTTCGCCACGAAGGCTGTCACATCAGAATTTGTCGCATAGGCTATTGATTCATTATTCGCCACAAGGGCGATTCTTAAAAGTGAACCATGAAGGTGTTCCTTATGGAGTTTGCCACAAAGGCATTCCTTTCATATTTCGCCATAAAGGCTTTTCTTTTATGTTACGTCACAAAGGCTTTTCTTTCCTGACATGTTTACGATATTGATTTGCCTAAACTCACATTACGTGAGGTTTTTTCATCATTATCTTGGGACACACAAGATCCTCATTGGGAAACCACCGTTCTTTAGTTTCTTTCAGAAAATGCCATGGATTTTTCCTTTCAGAGATCGTGTTTAAAGTCCCGACGAACCCCTTTGGACTCCATCATGGTGAACAGACACAGACTCACTTGACCGACTCTTCATGCATTGACATCATTAAAACTTCACACTTTAATCCATTAACAACACTCGAATAACTCATATTTCATCACATTCATTCCATTCATGCTCATACAATCATACTTCATGATCAGAATACTTATCACATACTTAACTTGTCAGATTCCATGTAGACTACATGTAACAGCCCGTTTTTGAGTCAAATCGGAACAGTGGTTTTGGGACCACAAATCTGAGGTTAAAATATTATTGTATTATTTTATTATTGTTTACAGCATGATAGAATTATTATGTGAAAGTTTATTAAAGAAATTTTACCGTTTAAATGCTTAATTCGATAAAAATGACTAAATCGCGTAAAGTGTAAAACTTGTGTGCTATTAGTTTAATGTGTCTAATAGCTATGGTTTATTAAAATAGAAGTCCTTATGTTGTAATTAGTCCATTTATAATGTAAGTGGACATTCTTGGACATTGTTTAAATGATTTTTATGTTTAATTAATAAGGTTATTAAAGTAAATTAGTAAATAATGTTAAGTTAAATGAAACAAAGCCATGTATCATCTTTTATTTCTCCATCTTCAACTGATTCTAGGGCTTGATAATCCATTTACATTCTTCTTCATTCAGCCATATTAAATCTATGCAATTAGGTACGTGTTCTGTTCGGTTTTTAATGATTTTTTACGTTTTTGATATCGTTGCTTTGTATTCTAGCTAGCCCGTACCCTAGATTTTGTAATTTTTGAAGTTTTAACATGTTGCCATTGTTGATACTTGAGTTCTTTGATGTTTAATGATAGATTATGGAAGCTTGATGATAGTTAAAATAGTTTTGTAAAGTGATTTTTGACAAAAATGCAAAATAGGGATTAAATTGTGAAATTATAAAATGTGGTGGTTAAAAGTGTGAAATAATAGAAGATATGGGCTACTAGGAGTCTCTATGAAATTCGGCTAGGCATGGGCTGGTACTGAATTGCATGAACTTACAATTTTATGTGTAGGACTAAATTGTAAAAATGTGAAAGGTATAGGGGTAAATGTGTAAATTTGCTAAAATATGAATTATGGACTAAATTGGACAGATTAAATGCTGAATGTACTAAATTTGATAATATAAAGATCAAGATAAGCCGTGATCGAGTTTAGATCAGGGAAAAGGGAAGATTGATGAGGAGCCGATAGTTTTTATCCGAGCGATACGAGGTAAATTCGTATAATTAGAATCAAACTTTTAAATACTTGTAATTATTGAAATGAATGTATGTGATTGAATAATTGATATACTTGAAATATGAATGCTTTATTGATATAATCTACTGGTTACCGAGCCCCGTTTGAACTGTATGAATTCATAGGATACGAGTGACATGTCACTAGGGTTACTTTGGTTGAGCTCCTTCATTTGTTGCGGACTCACCATAGTTTGTATGAGCTTACCAATATATCAGCTCGTAAGAGCTTACTGTTCTCATCTCTTATGAGCTTACTGTTCAGCTCATCAAAGCTTACCGTTTCAGCTCAATAGATCTTACTGTTCTTCAGCTCAGGAGGAGCTTACAGATCATGGCTCGAAAGAGTATAAATGATAATGAATTGACAGATTACTGATGTTTATCACCCGAGTATCCTTTGGAGTTCTAATAGGTTCAACGGACATAAATTTTGTTTATACGGATGAGTACTGTTACTGAATGAATTATTGATTATGTGATTGAGAATGAAATGTTGGATGCAATATATATGGAGTATTGAATTGTGATTAATAGATGATTTCATGTATTAATATGACTAGCCTATGGATGAATGCTTGTGTTAGGCATTTGGAAATTTTATAGAGTTTACCTTATATTATTTATATTGAATTGGTAAGTTTAATTCTAAATTATACGGGCTTACTAAGCTATAAAGCTTACTCTGTTTCTTTTTCTATGTTTTATAGAGGTTCGTTAGCTCGCTCGTTTTGGACAAGTCGGAGTTGCACATCACACTATCCAAATTTAGATTGGTTCTTTTACACTTGTGGATATATGTAAATATGGCATGTATAAACTAGTTTAAAAGTTGTTAGTTATGTTTCTTGATATCATGAATTTGGTATGTTTTTGTGTATAAGTTAAGCCATGTGATTTGGCTTATTTTGGTACTATGTTTTGATTGTGTATAAGTGTGCAATTATGGTATGTTTTGGGCAAGGAATTGATGGAATGAAAATGTGCAAAAGATGTCTTGTTATGTATTTGATATATAAATGGATTATGCATGATGTTAATTAGACATTTGAGTACTAAGTTGAATTGGTATAATATAGGTATGAAATTTTATGGAATGGTTGCTTATTGGGTTATGAAAAGTTACCATTTATGCTTATGTTTGCTTGTGAAAATAGGGTGGCAAAATGGCTTTGCAAATAGCCTATTTTTGTCCAGACGGGCAGGGACACAGGCGTGTGTCTCAGCCGTGTGTAACACATGGTCAAGTTACACGGCCCTGTGTCCCCTGGTGTTGAAATGGAATTAAAGTCAATATACTCCACACTGCCTCACACACGAGCGTGTGATTGGCCGTGTGGTACAAGTCAGTATACCCCCTAAATGGCACACAGGGTAGCACACGGGTGTGTGACTTGGCCGTGTTGATAAGTTAGTATCCCCTACAGTTTTGGCATGGCTTGACACACGGGCGTGTGTGGCCATTTCGAAGGGCACACGGGCGTGTGGTTGGCCTTGTGACACAAGTCAGTATTCTCTCCAGTTTTCACACGGCCTGGCACACGGGCGTGTCCTCGGTCGTGTAACACAAGTCAGTATGTATGCCCTATTTTCACACGATCTAAGACGCGTGTCTACTAGCCGTGTGAGGCACACGGCCAGTTAGCACGGGCGTGTGACACTTGAAATGTTGAAATTTTTATAAGTTTCCAAATTTTTCATATGTTACCAATTTAGTTTCGAATGCATGATTTAAGCTTTGTATGCTCGATTTAAGTACATATTGAATGTGAATGAATGATATTTATTGAAATGAAATGATATTTGATAAATGATTGTTCTAAACAGAGTTATAAGTCCGGTAATGCCTCTTAACCTATTCCGGCAATGGTTACGGGTTAGGGGTGTTACACTACACATGCAAGACCCATCATGTAACACCCCTCACCCTTATTCAATGCCGAAATAGGGTTACAGAGCATTACTAAACTTATAACACCTATAACCATACTTTTCTCATACATTCGATCAATTCATACAATATTATTCCATCTCAATCAATTTGTCCCTTATAATAGCCTACAAGGCCTTAAACATGCTTTAGAAGCGGTTCGGGACTAAACTGATAACTTATAAAACTTTCACGAAACTTTGAAAAATTTCCCAAAACTGGGGACACACGCCCGTGTGGCCAGGCCGTGCGTCTCACAAGGCCACTAGACACGCCCGTGTCACCGGCCGTGTGAAAACAGGGGGTACATACTGACTTGGGTCACACGGCCAACCACACACCCGTGTGTCTAGCCCGTATGCCCTTCGAAGAGGCCACACACGCCCGTGTGTCAGGCCGTGTACTAGGCCGTGCCAATCATATAAGGTATACTAACTTATACAACACGGCTAAGTCACACACCCATGTGCTAGGCCGTGTGCTAATTAGGGGGTATATTAACTTGTACCACACGGTCAGTCACACGCCCGTGTGTGAGACCGTGTGGAGCATACTGACTTCATTTCAATTTCAACACCAAGGGAAACATGGTCGTGTAACATGACAGTATATCACACACGGCTGAGAGACACGCCCATGTCTCTTCCCATGTGGACAAGAATAGGCTATTTGCAAAGCCATTTTTTCACCTTGTTTATACATGCATGCACAAGCATAAATTGCAACATTTTATAACCGAATAGGTATCCAATCTACAACATTTCATACACATTTTATACCAATTCAACTTAATGTTCAAATACCTAATTAATATCATGCATTTTCCATTCATATGTCTACTATATATCAAGATAACATTTGCATATTTCCATTTCATCTACTACTTGCCAAAACATACTATATTTGAATATTTATACACAACCAAAACATTATACCAAGTTAAGCCAAATCACATGGCTTAAACTTATACCACAACATGTACCAAAATCACTATCTCAAGTAACCATAACTATCATCTTTATAACTAGCCTATACATGCCATATTTACATATATCTAAGAGTCCAAAAGTACCAAACAACAACTGGATAGTGTGATGCATAACTCTGACTTTATCCGAATCGAGCGAGCTATCAAACCTCTATAAAACATGGAAAAGAAACAAGTAAGCTTTATAGCTTAGTAAGCCCGTATAATTCAGAATTTAACTTACCATTTATACATAACCAAACAATTAAACAAAGCATATCAAATTCACTTGCCAAATGCCTATACACAAGAATTCATCAACAAGTTAGTCACATAAGTGCATGTAATCATCCATTATCTCAATTTAATACTCAATACATTGCATCATATCAAATTCATATATCATGTACATCATTTGTAACATTTCACTGTCAATCATATAAGCAGTAAATCATTCGATAACAGTAACTCATTCCTTTGAACAGTACTTCATCCATATAACAATAATTCATCCATGTAACAGTAACTTTTTCATATAACCAATAACAGAATTTACACCCGTTGAACCTATTAGAATATCAAGGGATACTCGGGTAATATACATAACATATAAATCAATAATCCGTCAATTCATTATCATTTTCGCTCTTTCGAGCTATGATCAGTAAGCTCCTCCTGAGCTGATGGACAGTAAGCTCTATTGAGCTGAAACGGTAAGCTCTGACGAGCTAAAAACAGTAAGCTCTTATGAGCTGATAACAGTAAGCTCTTACGAGCTGTGGTGAGTCCACAACAAATGCAGGAGCTCGACCGAAACGGTAACCCTAGTGACACATTATAGCCTCGGAAGAAACACATTCACGAGCATATTTGCTGAGTCGTACAAACTCTCTTTCATATTTTGTTACCTACATACGGCCCTGTTTCAATTCAAGAAATTCTTTTCATTTATGATCAATGAACCTTTGGGCGATGTATTTCTTTCTGAATTCAACTTGAAAGAACTCCCAAGTAACTCTTTCTCGCGGAACTACGGATATCAAGGTATTCTACCACTGATACGCAGTGTCTCTCAACAATGATACAACACATTTTAAACATTCTTCAAGTGTGCAAGACAGTTCATCAAATACCCAAATCGTGTTCTCAAGCCAAAACTCGGCTCTCTCAAGGTCATCGTTAATAATGGCTCTGAATTCCTCAGCCCCTTGTTTCTTTATCTTATCAACAGGTGGTTTATTCAATCGCAAAGGATCCATACCTTGAGGAACTACAGGGATCGGTTGGAGAATAGGTAGGGGTGGAAGTTGTTGAGCAGCCAGGTTCGTACAAATGTATTGTGTGAACCACTCATTCATCATTTAGAAGAAGGCTTCTTTAGCCTCTCCTCCCTGGCTGCCCGTTACGGGTCTAGAATCAAAAAGCGTTGTCCCTTGAACGGGAGCAGGCGCATTGCTCTCAACCTTGTCAACTACAGCTCGATCAGGATCCATTTACTATATAAAAATACATTTCAAAATGTCAAGAGTCATCACACTATCACAGTTTATATATATGTCATGTATAGCTAGACTCACATACGCTACGTTAGTCCTAGAATCAACTAAACAGTAGCTCTGATACCAATAAATGTAATACCCCTTACCTGTATTCAATGCAAGAATAGGGTTACGGAGTATTACCGAACTTATAACACATATAACCGTACTTTTATCATACATTCGATCAATTCATACAATCATCATTCCATCTCAATCAATTTGTCCCTTATAATAACCTACAAGGCCTTAAACATGCTTTAGAAGCGGTTCGGGATTAAATCGATAACTTATAAAACTTTCACGAAACTTTGAAAAATTTCTCAAAACAGGGGACACACGCCCGTGTGGCCAGGCCGTGTGCCTCACACGGCCACTAGGCACGTTCGTGTCATCGGTCGTGTGAAAACAGGGGGTACATACTGACTTGGGTCACGCGGCCAACCACACGCTCGTGTGTCTAGCCCGTGTGCCATTCGAAGTGGCCACACACGCTCGTGTGCTAGGCCGTGCCAATCCTGTAGGGTATACTGACTTATGCAACACGGCTAAGTCACACGTCCGTGTGCTAGGCCGTATGCCAATTTGGATGCTATACTGACTTGTACCACACAACCAGTCACACGCCCGTGTGTGAGTCCGTATGGAGCATACTAACTTTATTTCAATTTCAACACCAGGGGACACATGGTCGTGTAACATGACCATGTGTCGTATAGGGCTGAGACACACGCCCGTGTCTCTGCCCGTATGGAAAAAAATAGGCTATTTGCAAAGCCATTTTTCCACCCTCTTTATACATGCATGCACAAGCATAAATTACAACATATAACCCAATAGGCAACCAATCTACAACATTTCATGTACATTTTATACCAATTCAACATAATGTTCAAATACCTAATTAATATCATACATTTTCCATTCATATGTCTACTACATATTAAGATAACATTTGCATATTTCTATTCCATTTACTTCTTGCCAAAACATACCATATTTGAATATTTATACACAACCAAAACATTATACTAAGTTAAGCCAAATCACATGGCTTAAACTTATACCACAACATGTACCAAAATCACTATCTCAAGCAACCATAACTATCATCTTTATAACTAGCCTATACATGCCATATTTACATATATCCAAGACTTCAAATGTACCAAACAGCAACTGGATAGTGTGATGCGTAACTCCGACTTTATCTGGCTCGAGCGCTATCGAACCTCTATAAAACATGGAAAAGAAACAGAGTAAGCTTTATAGTTTAGTAAGCCCGTAAAATTCAGAATTTAACTTACCATTTATACATAACCAAACAATTAAACAAAGTATATCAAATTCACTTGCCAAATGCCTATATACAAGCATTCATCAACAAGTTAGTCACATAAGTGCATGTAATCATCCATTATCTCAATTTAATACTCAATATATTGTATCATATGAAATTCATATATCATGTACATCATTTGTAACATTTCACTCTCAATCATATAAACAATAAATCATTCGATAACAGTAACTTATTCGTTTGAACAGTACTTCATCCATATAACAGTAATTCATCTATGTAACACGTAACTTTTTCATATAACCAGTAACAGAATTTACGAACCTATTAGAATATCGAGGGATACTCGGGTGGTATACATAACATATAAATCAGTAATCCGTCAATTCATTATCATTTCCGTTCTTTCAAGCTATGATCAGTAAGCTCCTCCTGAGCTGATAGACAGTAAGCTCCTCCTGAGCTAATGGACAGTAAGCTCTATTGAATTGAAACGGTAAGCTCCGACGATTTGTGGTGAGTTCGCAACAAATGTAGGAGCCCGACCGAAACGGCAACCCTAGTGACATGTCACTCGTATCCTACGAATTCTTACGGTTCAAACAGGGCTCGGTAACCATCAGACTATATCAATAAGGTATTTGAATTTCAAGTAGATCATTTACTCAATTACATACATTCATTTCAAATAATTACAAGTATTTAAAAGTTCGATTCTAATTATACGAACTTACCTCGAGTTGCTCGGATAGAAATATCGACTAATCGTCAACCTTTTCTTTTCCCCGATCTAACCTAGATCTTAGCTTATCTTGATCTATATATTATTAAAAATCATTTTATTTAATCAACTATTTATTCAATTTAGTCCAACACACACATTAAGGCTATTTTACACATTTGCCCCTAAATTTTTACATTTTTTTACAATTTAGTCCTTAGCTCGTAAAAATGCAAATTCATGCAATTAGACCCTTAACTATGCTAGCCAAATTTTAATGGAGCCCTAGCAGCCCATATCTTTTATTTAACAATTTACATTATTAACCTTTAATAAAACATTATTATTTCATATAAACTATGGACATAAATGTCCACTAACCTTTTAAATGGTTTAATTACCATTTAAGGCCACCATAATTAAAAGCCAAAGCTATTTGACACCTTTAACTAAAAGAACATGCATTTTACATTTTACGCGATTTAGTCCTTTTTATCGAATTAAGCATTCAAACAATAAAATTTCTTTACGAAACTTTCACACAATAATTCTATCATGCTGTAAACTTTAATAAAATAATAAAATAAATATTTTGACTTCGGATTTGTGGTTCCAAAACCATTGTTCCGATTTGACTAAAAATGGGTTGTTACACAGCAAATATTCATATTATACTTTTCTGAAGTCGGTTTCATAGTTTATTCAATTTCCACAAAAATATCTAGCGTAAACAATATACTTGGAAGAGTCAGTTTAGGAACTCACCTGACAACCATGAGCACCAGCTTGAACTCTAAACCCAACAAGGAACTGCAACAACCACTACTTATAAATCAGAAGAACGCTATTAAAACTCATTCGTAACTTTTACCATCATCACAAACCCAAATAACCCTTATACTAAGCATTAATTCTTCATCTTACTGTTCATGCATTCTTACAGACCTACTCTTCCATAGCATAACATGTAGAGCCATAAAAACTTACCTTGACATGGAGCAATCACTTATAAAATTCGGGATCTCAACTTTATCTTATAGAAATACCTTCGGTTCCTCAAGCCTTAGATGACCTTGCCTTAGAAGAAAGAAGAAGAGAACTCCCATTTCCTAAATTTGAATATTTATTATTATAATCTAAGTTCTTATTGGAACTTGATAAATGTCACATCATTATTGAATTGTCTTATCAAAAGTCTACAACTTCCGAGAAACCTAATTGAGTATTCTCTTATCTTTTAACTGTTTTGGTTCACATTCAGTTGGTTCCCAACCAGCTTACCTTGCAACTTAACTTGCACAATGCCACAATTAAAGGGTGCATTATCCCTGACATGAACTCATATTCTCAGTATCAATTTTATTTGGTCGCTAATCTTATTCCAACTAACATAGCCACTTGACAAGAAATCTTTATTAACTTAACCACAAAATTGTACACGCCCGCTCTATACACTGAAAGATGCACTTGGGCGAAGCCTACTCTGCCAATCATACTACCTTAGAGTTATGCTCCAAACCTTGTATCTGCCAGAATCGGGATGTTACAAGAGTTGTACATGGGTCGGGTTCAGGTTGGGCCCTAACAAAATTTTAGGCTTGGGCCCGAGCTAGCCCAAAAAATGGGCCTAAATTTTTCCCCAAGACTGGTCTGAATAAAAATGCTAAAATTCGGGCTTAGCCCGTCTGTATTAATTTTTAAAATTTAATTTTTATATAAAAATTAAAAAATATAATACACCAAATACACTAAAATATTAAAATAAATGTTTCCTAACAAATTGAAAATAAATTTTAAAAAGTCTTTATACTCAAATAACACGAAGATAAATGCAACTTAACAAGCAAATGCCTCTAAAATAGTAGTAAAACTAACGATAAAACTAGTGTTATATAATATTCAAACATTAACAACACAATAATTGCAACATAACAGTGAAATAGTGGCAAAAAGTGGAAAAATAGCAGCAAAACAGTAGGCGGTTTTTAATTATAAATTCGGGCCGAGGCTAGACCAAAAACCTTACTCGAGGCTAGACCTATTTTCTAAACAGGCCTTTTTTTTTGCCCTAGCCCATTTTTTGAGCTTATTTTTTTACCCAAAACCTCTTATTAGCGAGATGTCTGACCTATGAACAACTCTAGTACCTACCACTAATAGGAGGGAGGGGGGAGAGAGAGAGATAAAGCACCAAGTAACATAAGGCTAGGCAACATCGTTGCACCTTCAACATGTACACCTTGAGTATAGGATGCCATGTCGGATGTTGCAGTCAGGCTCTAAACAAAGTGTCAAAAGCCACCATGAACCCTAACATGAAAAACGAAGAAAACCTAAGGACGTTGGTATTAATCTAGCTATTAGACTCATAGAGCTTTAGAGTTGACATTAATAGAGACAGTCAAAAAAGATACCTAACAAGCATAAAAGGAAACAAGGGGCCAAATTAAAAAAAAAAAAAAAAAGAGAGAGAAACCCTGATGAATAATGTTTAAAAATTAATGGATAATTAGTATTCTGAAATTTGAATGTTTTATAATATTTTTTTCCCTTGAGTGAAAATTTATCTTGAAAAATGGCATACAATATCTTCAACACTTAATAGCTTATTTGGAAATTCAAAAAATGTGTGTAGTTAGGCATGTTACTGCCTTTTTCATCTATTCAAAGAAAGGTATATTTCATACATCAATTATGGCTGCAATAGATACTTTCATCAAATTCCATTACAACACAATTTTTCAATTAATTTATGGAAAAATCAATTTGAAGAACACAATTATTCTTTTAAGTAGATTTCGAAATCTGTAATTATTTTTTATACAAATTATTTAGAATTATACATAACCCTTTTAAATAGGAGGATAAAAGTGGTTGCGCGCGTTTGAACTCTTATCCTCTTATATTAACAATAATACCAATGCTAATTGAACTAAGACTCGATCCTTTAATATAAAAATGAATTTGAAGAAGTTAATAAAGCGGTATTACAATTGAAACGTGAACGGCCAGTTTGGAATACAAAATTTAATAGCTAATGATGATTAAGTTAGGAGGTAACCATTATTATGACTGGTCATTGTTGTTATTCGTAGTGTTTTCATTAACCTTTGGGAGAAATAATTACAAAAATTTTCATCATTATCAACAAACTGGATTACACCATACATATCTGTCTAAACACTAATCGTTGAGAAATAATCCAAACCCGAAAATCAAACAAAAACGGCAAATGAACCCACGATTATTATTATATAATTGTCTGCTAAAAATTCTCTTTTGTTTAACTTATATAATCAAAATGAGTTACCTTAAATTTAAAAACCCAACTTGATTAGTGGAATATATATAGAGACAAGTTGAATACTCTGTTTTCATATTTTAGCTCTGCTTCACTCTTCTTTCTTATCAAATTTTCTGGTCCCTCTCCATAACATTTCTTCTTTCTTTTTACTTTTCTGGACCAAGTATCCTCAAAAATCAACTTGGGTTCTTTAGTTCTTTTAAGACTTAGATTCCAAAGTTACCAAAAAATAGCTAATTTATGCTCTCAGTTAAGTGACTGTGAAAAGCACTTTTGTTTTTTTTTTTTTTTGAGAGAGATATTTATTCTCTATCCCTTTTTCCACAAAAGCCATTTGCTTGCGTTTGCTATCTCTCTTTTTTTTTTTTTTTTAAACTCTGCAACTTTTTTGCTTACAAAAATTTCATCTTTTTTGGCTCACTCTTGGTTTTCTCGTCGTTTGATGAACTTTTTGATGAAGAGATTAATGGTGGATTTCTCTTCGTTTCAAGCTTCTCTTTAACGTGTTTGTTCTTTCTTTCTTTCTTTTAGTTCTTCAGCTTTCCCTTTATTCTCCTCGACTCTCAAAGCTCAAAGGAATCTCTTTCCTTTTGATCTTCCTTTTTATTTCACTTCATACTCATACTTAACACCACAAAAAAAAAAAAAAAAAAAACCCAGAAAAACCCAGAGAAAATGGATCCTTGTTCAGTTTCTTTAATCAAATACACTGAGCATCGCAATGAAACTAAGCTCCTTTCGCCATTGGTAAATGGAAGACTCGAGAATAAGCCAGAAATGAAGCCTCGAATTGTACGAATTTCAGTTACTGATGCTGATGCTACTGATTCTTCTAGCGACGATGAAGAAGCACCACGAATGATACGACGTCGTTCTAGGAACAGAGTCAAGAAGTTCGTCAACGAGATTACCATTGAGTCAACAAATCCCACAGAATCAAGGTGTGTTCGAAAAAAGCCGGCGGCGGAGAAGTTAAAAGTTAAAGCGGCGGCGAAAGTACCGGCGGGGAAGAAGTTTAGAGGGGTAAGGCAACGACCTTGGGGAAAATGGGCAGCGGAGATAAGAGACCCGTTAAGACGTGTGCGGTTATGGTTAGGTACCTATAACACCGCCGAAGAAGCAGCAATGGTTTACGACAAAGCGGCAATTCAGCTACGTGGACACGACGCCCTCACCAACTTTACAACTCCTCCGATGAAAGACGAAAACATCAGCCAAAAACAGTTATCCAGCTCCGATTACAACTCCGGCGAAGAATCACACAACAGTTACCTTTGCTCTCCGACTTCCGTTCTCCGTTGCCCTTCACTTTCCATCGACGAAGTCGATTCTCAAAGCTTCGAAAAATCGCGCGAAACCAGAAACCGACCTCGAGACGTCCCCGACGATTCTTGCTGCATATCGGGAGAAAACTTATCGGATTTCTCCGAACATTCATCCTTGTTCGCCAGCGACATATTCAGTTCAGTGCCGAGTTTGTTCGACGATCATACAAGTTTACACGAAGGGTTTTTGAAAGATGATTTTGGTTACGGGTATTTGAGTTCGGGTGGGGATTTCGAATTCGGGTTTGGTACCTTCTCGAGCTGGCAACATGTAGATGATCATTTCCAAGACATCGGGGATTTGTTCGGATCGGATCCTCCGTTAGCCTTTTAACAGTGGTTTTATTTATGTTTTTTTTTTCCTTCTTTACCCCTAGTGTAATGCCGGTTTTACGGTAAGTTTTGTATCGGCGGGAACTGAAAATACCGTGTTTGTGTTTTTTGATTTATTTTATTTCTTAGATAATTCTTATGTTTTTTACTAATTACTAAAATGAGAGTAATTAAACATCTCCGTCACAGTAACGGTGACGGACTAGTTAGGCTACGTGTTTCCTTCTCTGAGAGGGCTGTCATTTATGTTTTTTTTTGTTGTTCTTGTTGTTTTTACGAAGGCACGTGTTGCTGCACGTGAGTGGAACATATGGGAAGTTTTTTCTTTTTCTTTTTGGGTAATACTACAATAAATGTTCTAGAATTTAAATTCTTAATGAACCTGAAGCTCACACGTGATGTGTAACGGGTCAAATATGTTTTACTTTAAAAAGCTATTACACTATCAAATATTTTAATGTCAAACGAAAACTCAGATTTTAGAATATGAGCGAATGAAAAATGTAGTACTAAAATTATATTTATAAAAAAATAACCAATAGTTGAATTAAAAGGTAAGACGAATAAATCGAGATTTGATTTTTAGTTTCATATAAAAATGATAAAAGATAAATATATTATTTATTAAAAACAGATTTTGAGCATCCTCTAATTGAATTGGTGTCAACTTGACCTACGACATAAATTCAGTCAAACACGTTATATATAGTATAGATGTGGTGGATGTATCAATTTGATGTATTAACTGAGTAAACATGATTAAGAAGAAAATTAGTGTTGCAATCCTATAGTACAACCTAGATTATGACACACATACATTTTTTTATCATTTCAACTAAAATCTCAATTAATTTTCTAAATCAATTTTTTATCAATACATTCATTTTATATATATTCCAATTATAGATCTAAATTGTATATTATATTGATTAATTCTGATTATTTGTACTCAAACTAAAATCAAATAGAAACGTAACAAGATTTACCTTAGGAGAAAACGTAGTTTTTTTATTCTTTTACTTTTCCAAAGTGAAAATTATTAATGGGATGATATATTGATGTTAGGTTTCACTCTTATAATATAACGTGTATGTTTAGTAATACTAAGAAAGTACACTGAAAAACATCAAATATGCCTTTGAACGGACCAAAAGCAAGCGCTACCATTGATATTGCCCAAAGAAAGTAACCTTTTTTAATGTCATTTCTAGTTTCCAAGAACAAATGAAACTTGGACAGGATATGGTGAAGCTTCATTTTCACCTCCTTCACTACAAATTTTGACCACTTCACTCTTGGAAAGGAAAATCAAAGGGGACAAAGAGGTGGCTTTACACTTGGGATAAATTAAAAAGATTTGTGAAATTATAATCTATTAATTTATCAATTTTTTATTAGGAATAAAATATAACTAAACTTCTAGTACATATTTTTATTGAATTTAAAAATAATATACTTAATGAATTTAGGGACTCAAAATTGTAATTTTAAAATTTAAAATATACTGAAACAAAAGAAATCAAATTAACGTAGAAGAATAAATAGTAATAGCATAATTTAATAAAAATAGAATGATGAGGCACTGGCGACTGGCGTGTGAGGCGGCCACTAGGCCATTTCAGTTTCTGGTCCCTTGACAACTTAGTGTTTGTCTGTTGGTGAAATTTAGAAATCAATGCTTTTCATCATTTTTGGGCCAAATATTTCCTTAGGTTGATGATGTGGGTTTTTATTTTCTTTTCTTTCCAGTTTAACAATCCTCTCAATTTAGACCATCGTTTGTAAAGGTTATGGGCAAATAAATATGGGTTTCATTGCAAATCAAAACCCATGCATTTTGCTATATTAATTAATCCAAACAAAAACACCACTGAAAATATCGAAAGCAAAATTATTTATTGAAGCAATTTTTGGATGATTTTTAAATGTATCAAATTGTGTGGTCCCATAAATTAGCTGGAGGAGAGTGCAAATGTTGCAAGATTTTTGTCATGTTACAACTGAGCCATTGCAGCAGCAAAAAGGAAAACCTGTGTTCTGGCTTTGCACAATCCCCCAATGCTAAATCCAACACCATATTAATTATCTAATGTTTCATACTCCTCTTCCAAATAGAGTTAAAAGATTCATTAAATGAAGATTGTCCTCGTTCTAAAATACTTTTTTTTTTATTATATTTATTTGATAATTAATTCAATCATATTGATTTAGTCTCTATACTATAGTATGATTAATTTTATACTTTTTTTTATTATTTGAATTTTGAAATTTCAGTCTTGATCTAAACTGTAATAACTAAATCCGCTAACTTAAATCATTCTTAAGTCCAATATTTTATTCTCCAATTTCGTTATTTCTAGTATTTATACTTTTCGATTTTCAAATTTTAATTCGGACTCAAATGATAAAAATTAATTCCATTAACTAAAATGATGTCGTTTTTTTTTTAATATTATGTGAAAATAGCTAGTTGATATGGTATTACGCACAAAGACAACGCTAGAAAGGCAGACAGAGGTCCCCCAATAAAAATTTTATGTTTAATCCCTTCAAAAATAATAAGTTGATTTATAATCACATTTCACTTTGGTTTCCAAAATATGAAAAAAATTTCTACTTAATCTCTTCAAAGAAACCCAAAAATAAAATTTAAGCATAAACTCCAAAGGCGATAAAGTTGTGTGATATTTGAAGAAATTAGATAGAGCAAAGACAAATATTTAGAGTGAGGCGTACAACTGGGATTTTGGTTTGTTGTTTAGCTCCCAATTGATGAAAGGCATTAAAGTGTTTTAGATCATAGGTCATTGTCTTCTGGTGCTTTTATTGTTTTGGGGCCCTCAACATCATACACATTGCATGATCATATTTCATTTAACATACCAAATAATATATCAAAACTTTTAATCTTGTCATGTCACTTCTTTCTTAAATTCTGAAAATGACTAATCACTCCATCATTTCACTTTGTTATGCTTTTCTTATTTAATTCATATTTTTTATTTTTATTTATAATATTTTTAATTAAACTGTAATCATATTTACTCTTTTTAACACAATGTTTAAAGTTATTGATAAAAATTATTCATAATTTTTTCCAAACTCATAATTTTATGTTGTTTATATAAATCACTAAAACTAATTAACATTTTATGTTATTTGGTGTGGTTAGATATGGTTGAGCATATGCATGAGTATGAATATTAAATCAAACTGAACTAATCTTGTATTTCTTCTAGAGAATCTCCTAATTGTTCTAAAGCAACTAGAAAGAGATTCTTTAGGATACCTATCTAGAAGTTTTCACAACTCAATCATGTATGATGGAATCATCAAAGATTTGACCTTTTCGAACTCTATCTGTAACTCACTATAGGATCGGGAAACAAAGAGAAAATGTATATGAACGAGATATCCAGCAACCAGAAGAAGGAAAAGGATTGAATAGAGGAGCTCCTAAACATTTGACGATATCAAATGTGTCGATATCAATGGTGACTCATTATTTCGATGAATTATTTCTTCGGACAGAAGAAAATTATGTAATCACTTACTTGAAATCTTGTTGGAAAATATAAACATCACATATAAAATAAAGGTAATTACATATTATTTACTATCATAATAGGTTAGCCCAAATTAAAAGTGATCCAATTTAGTTAAGGTTTATTGGGCTTTAATTATTAAATAAAGTATGGGTCAAATATGTGTAGATACTCTAGTAACTAATTTTTAATGGATGATGGGCTGATTAAAAATTAGGGCTAATGTGCCAAAATTATATATTAGGGTTATGGTCCTTAAATTACATATAAGATAACTTTTCTAATATCACATCTTTCGAAAAGAGAGAGTCACCTTCTCTAGATTATTTATGTATTAATTTGGAATATCAAAACCCCAAGATTCGTAAATTTCAAGAAATCGATGAATTCAGGTATGCTTCCGCATCTAGCTTTGTTCTTGATGATTTGACCTGATAGATCTTGGTTTACAATTCTAATTTGATATTAGATATTATTTACGGTTCTAACAAGTGGTATCAGAACCTTGTCATATTTAATCATTGAGAATAAATTGATTCTCAATTATTTTTGGGTTTAGTCGTTTTTCAAATTTTATGGATTTAATATTTAGATTTAATGTTTTTTTATCATACATGCCAAATCTTTTGGAATATTGATGTCAAATTTTTTAGGGTTTCGATTTGTTTTAAAATTCTAAGAATTTAAAATATTGATTTGGTGTATTGATTAATAAATATGTTGGTTCTTAATATTCATTAAATATTCCATCAATTCTGCGTGTTGAAAATATTGATAGAAACCCTTTAAGTTTATGTTATAAATATAGGTTGGGTTAATATTTGAATATGCGATTTAGTGAAAGATTAAAGACTATAATTTATTTGGTTCTTGATTTATGCATGTATTTGGCTATTGTTTTTTTTCTTCTTCTTTCATTGATGTCACAAAGGTTATTATTGTTAAAAAAAAAAAAAAGAATGCAGAACATGCATAAAGGCTGATTTGGCTATTGATTTTTTTGCTATTAAGGAATATATATTTCGTTTGCTCTGTCACCCTCAGTCTTTTGTTTTTTAGTTATTGCGGCTTTAGGATAAATAGAATATTTAATTTTATTATAAAAGTTTTGTTAATGGTATGTTTAAGGTTTTATTTGTTTTTGGCTTGGTTGTGGGAATAATATTAGTCCATTAATATTTATTATTGAGTTTATATGCTTATTCTTTTCATACTATTCAGTTTAAGCATATATTTTGGATTTAGATTTACTTAGGATATGCAAAGCAAGTCAATCAGGGTTATATTTTTATGGTTTAATTATGATGAAATTAGGTTTTGATGCAAATTGATGTTAATCATGATATATGTTTGAAGTGTTTGGTTTTAAGTTAGGTTCTACAATACTTGGTTAGATTTTGATGATATGATTTATAGTTTGAATTGTGGGATATACCAATTATTATGATTCTATTTTTGAGATTTATTTGCTTAAAAATATTTTTCAAGTATTCATGTGAATCTCTATTTAATCATAAATACAACTTTGAATTTACATAGTATATCCAGGGTAAGTTTTTCTATTTGTTTATGAATGCATGTATATGCGTGAATTGCTTTGGTGTTTTTGTTTATGCCAAAATTATGGATACATGTGCTTGTTAACTACATTATTTCTATTTGGTTTTGATATATATAGTTTTGGGGAAAAAAGAGAGAGTCAAAGATTAAGGTTTTCAGTTTTTTATTGCATTATTAAGACAACATTATTTTGGATTATTTTGGAGTCTATAAAGCAATAAAAAATAGTTCTGACCTTTGACTATTGGGTAAATTTTAAATTTGAATATTGGTATGTTTATATATTTTTTAAAATAACTTAATTGAAATAAAAAGTTGCCAAAGTGATTTCTGTTATTGAAATTATTTTGTTTTAAAATATAAAAGGTTGTATGCATGTAACTTAAGCTACGTTAATATTGATCGGCCCAAAAGAAGGTTAATAATATTACATGTGCAACTGTGGTAATAAACATGTGAAGATTATTCGGTTTACATGTGAGTAATAAATTAACCCAAAGGAAGATTTATTATTCGACATGTTCTTATTGTCAGTGTTTGATTACTACACCAATATATTACTTATAAGTTAATATTTTGTCCAAAGATGAAATATTAATGGAGTGTCTAATATCTTGATATGATGTTTTCCTTTATTCAAATTATTTTGGTTTATATTTAAAATCTTATGTGAGGTTATTTTGATTTATTCAGCTATTATTATATTTGCCAACATCATTGTATGTTATTTTGGGATAAATATATATACATATATATACTATTATCTTTTAATTTGATTAAAAGGTGAAATTAATAAAAATATCTTGAAACAAATAAATTCAGATTTTGACATTAATTTTTAATTAAGAATATCTAGTATTTTAAATAGATTAGTTGAAACAAAATGCTGCCAAAGTGACCTCTTTTGCGCATATTAGTTTATTTAAAATATTAAGATGATTACATGTTTTTGTGATTCATGCATTTATTAATTGACCCAAAAGTAAGTTAATATTCGGTAGAATTTCAAGATCAACTGTGGTGATAAATGTGTGACAATTATAAGGTATTTTATGTGAGCAATATGTTAGTCCAAAGATTAATTCATTGTTTGGCATAATTTATTGTCAATGTTAGATTACTACAACAAGAGTACCGCATACTGTTAATATTATTGTCTAAAGACTTGATATTAATGTTGTGTTTGGTATCTTGAGATGGGATTATCCATTATTTTGAATTTATTGTTTACTTATGAATATTGATATGAGCTTGTTTTTATCTATTTTGTTCTGGATTCAACTAGTTTATCTTTTGCTACCACAGTATTTGCTAATATAAATTCTATACCCATGTTTAATGAGACTAATTTTAAGAAATGGAAAAGGCATTTATAATGCTTAGCTGTATGGACATAGTCATTGCACTAAGTGAAGAACAACTCATACCTTTCACTGCAAAAGCACCCCTTATGTTAAAAGGGATTTTGAGAGGTGGGATCGTTCAAATCGCATGAGTCTAATTATCATAAAGCACAACAGTCCAAAAACATTTAGGGGCACAGGATCTAAAGAGATTACTCAGGCCAAGGTTTCCTTGATGAAATTGAGAAAGGTTTTGCTAAAAACAATAAGGTTGAGATGTCATCACTTTTGACTTCTTTGATGTCTATAAAGTATAAAGGTCGAGGAAATTCTGAGCAATCTAGGGGCTATGAGTTTTATGATCCCAGAATTAAGAATATTTTTGAGATGAGAATTGCAACATTTTTTGAGAATATTGAGTTTGGAAGGAGAAATAAGGTTAAAGACATTGCTTTTGAGGGGAAATTAGATTCTAACTCAGTTCCTACTATCACTTTTAACAATGTTTAGGTTCTCATACCTATCATTGATCAAGAAGTGAATCTAGAATGTCAACAAGAAAATGTTGAACAACTCCCTATTCAAAATGAGGTAATTGTTCCAGAAAAACAAACTCAGCAACCTCAAGAACGAATGTCATTAAAAGGTCCACTAGAGAAAGGATTATAATGGCTTTAGTGGAATATTTTGACCTTAAGCTGCATCAGATGAATATTGAGTTTCTCAATGGTAACATTGACCATACATTTATATGATGCAATTAGAAAACTTTGTGTCTGATGATGCGAAGTTAATGATTTGCAAATTAAATAACTTCACCTTTGGGATTTAGTATACTTCTTGTCGATAGTATTACAAATTTTACCAAATGATTATCTCATGCAGCTTAGAGATGAATTTGGTTGATAATTGTATATACCATAAGTTTAGGGGGAGTAAGATTCTATATTTGGTTTATATGTTGATGACATACTGCTTGTCAATAATAAGTATAGTCCCAATCAATGTCCTAAGAATGATTTTAAGATTACAGAAATACATAAGATTTTTTTACATTTTAGCAGTGGGAAGTCTAATGTATGTTCAGGTTTATATACATTGGAATATTGTGTACACTGTTGGGATGTTAGACAGATATTTAAGTAATCCTGGTTTGGACCATTGAATAGCATCCAAGATGGTTACAAGGTATTTTCAAAGAACAAAAGATTACATGCTCACATATCGGAGGTTTGATCAGTTAGAGATCATCAGGTATGCAGACTCCGGTTTTGATGGAATATGGATACAATATCTTGTCACTAAGGTGCAAATTGTGAAAACAAATTGTAGTCTTTTATTCTGTAACACCCCAAACTCAGCCTAGACGTTAGGGCCGAATCTGGCGTGTCAAATTGAAGTGTTTTTCAAAAACCATGTCTTCATTGAAAACCCTTCTTGAAATTTAAAACTTCTTCCTGTTTAAAACTTGTACAAAACCTCAGCTTGCGTTTATTTATTTTCTATCGTGGTTTATTAAAAAATTATTCCCTTTTAAAATGTTACTGCCTTTAAAACCTTATTTGTTGCGGAAGCTTAATTTAAAACAAATGATTTACAAATACATGATATTTAAAGTTGAGTTGCGGAAACGTAGTGTTTGAAAAACAGCTATTGTTTTGAAAAACCGCGATCTACTTTTAACAAATAGAAAATGTAATAAACTGAAAATCCCAAATTAAAAACCAGAAATTAAAAGAGGCCTTATTACAACCCAATAAGAAAGCGGTTTAAGTAAGGTAAAATAGAATAATAAAATTTAAAGTTGTTCGTAGGGTGGCCACCTCCGAGTCCTCCAGTATGTCGAACCACTTACTGATGATTACTTGAAAAATTAAAAAGACGGGGTGAGTTTGCGAAAACTCAGTGTGTACAACCCCAACAATCAAACAACATACATCACATCTATCATGGCCTAAGCCCATTAAAGTAATCAATGTGGGCCTAAGCCCAACACAGTAATGGTGGCCTTTGGGCCTTAGCCCATAATAGCCTCAGTTGGGCCTTAGCCCATAACAAATGTCACATATCACATCTATCTGGGCCTAAGCCCATCTCAATATCAGAATCAGTATATGCAATGCATAAATGCCTATACCAACCCTGCACTCCGTCTCCTGTCCAACCCTATACTCCTATGGGGATTAAATCGACCCACCCATCCCTACACTCCTTATGTAGCACCGATTGCGGCACTAACCAATATTGCAGCAGAGCTGCCAATCACATAATCGGCTTCAAGCCATCGGTGGATCCACAGTCGTCAAGCAACCATGCGACCCTATCAAATCATATACTTCCTCCAAATCAATGATCACATCCCCCATGCAACATAATATCACATGAATGTAATATACCATAATGGCATACAATAACAATCATATAACGGTCATTTTAGTCATTTTTCCCTTCTGGGACATAACGGTCATTTTACCTTACAGGGGTATTATGGCCAATTTACCCTATGGGGGTATTTCGGTTATTTACCCTATGGGGGTATTTCAGTCATTTTACCCTATGGGGGTATTTCGATAATCTTACCTTAAGAGTCAGCAGTGTGAATGGGCCTAGGGCCTATTATACGACCCATGTGAGGCCCGCGAGCCTAATAGGCCCATACGGCCCTTTGAGACAGTCCATGATGGCCTCCATCTTTGTATCGACTTTCCCACACGAGCATTCGTACGCTCGTGTGGTAACTGTTGTCGTATTTTCGAATTATCGGTATTTCGGCATTTGCCGATCTACGGTTGGAGTGGTGTGTGTACACACCTTGTTGGAGAAAAACGCAGTAGCCTACGAGCGTAGAACCTATATTCGATTAAGGTATTCGGCTAGCCATTCCATTAATAAGATTTAACAAGACTTTCTAATACAGAAGCCGAACCCAAGACTAATACCTACCTTAACTGAACCGGCTTATACTTCCTAAGCCTTTTGATTATGAATCGATATCACCTCCTTGTGGTTTATCTGTACCACAACCATTATTAAGCATCAATATCCAATAACCAAGGTTAATCAAATACTAACCTTAGGAAAACACATGGCCAACAAGAGAACTAGCATTCGGTCAATGATTGAAAGTACAAACCACCTACTTCTAACAACCGGCCAGTAGATAAATTGAACTCAGACAACCCTCAAGAGAAGAACAAATTTGACACTTCAGAGGCTGGAGCAATAGATGGAGGAAAGATTAATACTCGGTTACAAGGACAGGGTATATTCGACTACAACATTCGGCCACAGAACCAACAAACCTTTGACGATGCAGATTAAAGTAGATGAGGAGGAAGAGAATCGGTCAAGAACAACAATCCAATGTTGACCAAATCAGAAGAGAATAAGAAGAAAAGATAACTAATATTTGACCTAATTCCAGATTAAGAAAGAATATTCAAGGTTGACAGAGATGAAAAGTTGCAGAAAAAGAAATAGAGAGAATGAGAATTCGGTTTTAGATAAGTGAGAAGAAGAACTTTGAATGAGTGAGAAAAGAGGGAGAGAAGAGATTGGTTCGGTCAAATTGAGAAATAAGAACAGAAAAGTGCCAAGAGGAGGATAATAAAGGGAGAATCGGCACAAGCAGCAATTGTTGCAAAGAAAATAGCAGAGAAAAGGGGTATTGCTCGATTTTGGCAAAAGGCAAAAAGAACTAAAATGAAAAGAATGACTAGAAAAAAAATCAGCCACTACCCACATCACTATTTTAAACCGAACAAAATGAGCCAAAAGCCGAAATGGCTAAAGGAAAAACGGCATCCCTACAACACACTAGCAGACTTTCCAAGAGCAAGAAATCTATTTCGACACAACTTCTCAAGCCTTCAAACTCCTTGAAAATCTCTACCTCCCTCTCATTTATTTTCTCCCCTTATCCCTCCTTAATTTCCTCCATGATCCACTCCTTAAATCACTCATTTTACCCATCCAAACTCTCCAACACAGAGTTCAAATCCAACACCAACTCTTGCCCACACATGAGCAAAATAAATAATCCCCTTTGCATGCAATGAGACTTGAACCTCTGACTTTCTTGCCACACCTGTGATGCCACCTTGCCACAACACCACAGACTCTTTTGTGTCTCTTTTTACTCACAATTATTTAAAAGGCTTAAAACCAAGAGTCATGGTTCCCCTAATGATAAAAAATAAAAATTTTCCATATGACATGGCTTGAACCCAAAACTTCATAGAAGCCCCTTGACCTTCTAAAATCACTCACCCAACAAACTTAACATGCAATTGTGTCGTTCTCTTGTTCTCAAAAATTTTAAACGCTCTCATGCGCAAGGCCCAATTCTTCTATGCCCAAAATTCGGGGCGTTACAGCTCTACCCCCTTAAAGAAATTTCATCCTTGAAATTTCCAACTATCAAATAGCCACACAACATAGGTTGTACACTACGCTTTTGCTGCGCACTCTAATCCTAATTGCAAATTAGGTAAATAGTATGCTATGGGTAAAATACGTACTAGTATTCACATCTAGAGCGTCTCCGTCTTCTCGGCGACGTGCTGCATAAACCAAAGCTGGCTACCTCGCCTCCGCATGACCAGCATCTTTACATGGAGCTTCACAACCCAAACTGTTTCCACCCTTAGCCTGTCCACGGCCTCTAGGCGGCTGCTGTCCACCCCTAGGTGGCTGTACATCACTCCTACCAAAAACTTGTATCTGATCTGGTCTTCTAGGACACTCTCTGAAACGGTGTTCCATGGAACCACAGCTCAGGCAAGCTCCCGTCCTCCTTTAGCACTCGCCAACATGACCTTTCCCACAAATAGCACGAGGTGGTAACCCAGTAGTAGCAACAGGGGGCCCAGCTCTGACTGGCTCATCCACTCTGGCCCTTCTCTTAGGTCTCTGATCAGAATTGGAATGCTCAGAATCCCTCTTGTTTCTGCCCTTTTCTCTTTTTCGGTTTAGGCGCTCAGAGTGCTTCACATCTTCAGCGATCTTTGCTTTCTCCACCAAAGATGCAAAATCCCACTCTCTATAGAGAGCAATCAGTACTCGAAGACTGTCCCTGAGGCCATCTTCGAACCGAACACAACGTTCATATTCTGTTGCCACTATTCTTTTAGCATACCGACTGAGTCGTAGGAACTCCGCCTCGTATTCTGCCACAAATCTGTCTCTCTGAGTCAAATTCAAGAATTCTCTCCTCCGGGCATCCACATAACTTGCACCCACATATTTCCCCTGTAACCCAGATTTGAAGAATTCCCAAGTTACCCGGTCAGGTTGAGTACCCTCTTTCACGGTAAGCCACCACTGGTAGGCTTCCTCTCGCAGCAACGACATCGCACCTTTCAGTTTTTGTTTTGAAGTGCAATCCAAGTCATCCATTATCCTTTCGATGGCTTCCAACCAATATTCGACCATATTAGGGGCCACTCCCGCGATACCTTTGAAAATATCTACTCCATTTGATCGAAGTCGCTCTAAAATTGACCCACGGCTTCTAATGCCATTGTTGGGCCCAGCGACCCTTTCTAGAATTCTTAGCATTGCTTGGGACAATGCGTCATCCCCGACTGCCCGATCATACGACCCTATCTCAAGTATCGGTGAAGTCGGAGCCTCTCTCGCTTCAACGTTGGGCGTATGCCTGATGCCAAAGATCCAGCCCTAGCACTTCTACGACATCTGCCGCAGCCTCTTGCACCTCTTCTAGTGCTTATTATCCATTCGCATATTATCTGACTTAGAAATTTTATGAATTTAGCTCATAGTTTCAATAATTATACAGATGTTTTATGGAAGTAGTAGTTAAGAGTTGTTTTCATAATCCCAAGCTCACTACAGTTTTAGTTTCCTATAGTTTCTCAGTTTATTCTAGCTAAAGAGTCTCAGTATAGTCTATCATCTAAAGTAAGCCCAGTAACTATTTACAGTATAACAGTTTAAAACAGATTTCAGTATCAGGAGAACTTATTTGGTCCGACGCCGGAGACTCGGTGTGCCACACTTTTCAGAGGAAATATTTCAAACCCTTCACATATTGAAAAAAAAACAACTTATTGAAATCCAAGATTTGAAAACCCATTCCACAACCGAGTTTTGCAACTTGGCTCTAATACCACTAAATGTAACACCCCAAACCCGACCTAGACGTTAGGGCCGAATCTAGCCGTCACATTGAAGTGTTTTTCGAAAACCATGTTTTCATTGAAAACCCTTCTTGAAATTTAAAACTTCTTGCTGTTTAAAACTTGTACAAAACCTCAGTTTGCGTTTGTTTATTTTCTATCGTGGTTTATTAAAAAGTTATTCCCTTTTAAAACGTTACTGCCATTAAAACCTTATTTGTTGCGGAAGCTTAATTTAAAACAAATGATTTACAAAAATGTGATCTTTAAAATTGAGTTGCAGAAACATAACATTTGAAAAACAGTTATTGTTTTGAAAAACTGCGATCTACTTTTAATAGATAGAAAACGTAATAAACTGAAAACTCCAAATTAAAAACCAAAAATTAAAGTTGTTCGTAGGGTGGCCACCTCCGAGTCCTCCAATACGTCGAACCGCTTACTAAGGATTACTTGAAAAATTAAAAAGACGGGGTGAGTTTGCAAAAACTTAGTGTGTACAACCCCAACAATCAAACAACATACATCACATCTATCGGGGCCTAAGCCCATTACAGTAATCAATGTAGGCTTGAATTAGTGCCTAAGCCCAATCACATAATCGGCTTCAAGCCATCGGTGGATCCACAGTCGTCAAGCGACCATGCAACCCTATCAAATCGTATACCTCCTCCAAATCAATGATCCCATCCCCCATGAAACATAATATCACATGAATGCAACATACCATAATGGCATACAATAACAATCATATAACATATATGGGCATTTTAGTCGTTTTGCCTTTCAGGGGCATAACGGTCATTTTACCCTACATGGGTATTATATTCAATTTACCCTATGAGGGTATTTTAGTCATTTACCCTATGGGGTTATTTCGGTCATTTTATTCTATGAGGGTATTTTGATAATCTTACCTTAAGAGTCAGTAGTGTGAATGGGCCCAAGGCCCATGATGCCGCCCATGTGGGGCTCGCGAGCCCATTGGGCCCACATGACCTATTTGACCCAAAAACGGCCCAAGACTGTGAGACCGCTCATGGTGGCCTCAGTCACTGTATCGACTTTCCCACACGAGCGTTTGTGCACTTGTATGGTAACCGTTGTCATATTTTCAGATTTTCAAATTTTTGGCATTTTGGCATTTCGACATTTCGACATTTCGACATTTGCCGATCTACAGTTGGAGTGGTGTGTGTACACACTTTGTTAGAGAAAAACACAGTAGCCCACGAGCGTAGAACCTATATTTGAATAAGGTATTCGGTTAACCATTCCATTATTAAGATTTAACAAGCCTTTCTAATACAGAAGCTGAACCCAAGATTAATACCTACCTTAACTGAACCGGCTTTTACTTCCTAAGCCGTTTGATTATGAATCAAACTTACCTCCTTGTGGTTTATCTGTACCACAACCATTATTAAGCATCAATATCCAATAACCAAGGTTAATCAAATACTAACCTTAGGAAAACACACGGCCAACAAGAGAACTAGCATTCGATTAATGATTGAAAGCACAAACCACCTACTTCTAACAACCGACCAGTAGATAAATTGAACTCATGTAACACCCCTGTCCCGTGTCCGTCGCCGGATTAGGGTTAAGAGCGTTACTTGTCAGATCAGAAACATAATCAGACAATTCATCAAGTATCACATCGAATACAAACATAATGTCCCTTATTGCGGTCAACGAGACCTTAAGCATGCTTAGAAATAGGGTCGGGACTCAATCGGAACACATATAGAAATTCTCAAAAATTTAAAAATTTTCAAAGATTCAGGGGTTACACGCCCGTGTAGGCAGGCTGTGTGCCTCCCACGGCTGCTAGACACCCCCATGTGTCTACCCCGTGGACGAAACTGACTTTACTCTACGGCCACCAAGCACGCCCGTGTACTCTGGCCGTGGTTGATCCTGTCAAAAATCACACAGCTACCAGGCACGTCCGTGTGCCAAGACCGTGTACTCTTAACTAGCTACTGACTTAGCCCCGCGGTCACTAGGCATGCCCGTGTACCACAACCGTATGACATTATAGGCCATTTGCAAGGCCAAAATGCCACCCAACAAGGGTCAAACTTACAACCCATTTACCAAGACATCTAATGCATATTTGGCAACCAAGAACATACCAAATTAACCATTCAATCAATACATTCAAATCTAATCTCATTCATAACAAATCCACAAGACTGAAACTTATATAAACATAAGCATTATTCATCCATACTTACCCAAAAACTTAACCATTTCATGTGCTTCAACCATACCAAAATATGCATCATATAACACATTCCTTTAAGCTTATTCTCAACTCAGATCTAGCCAAATCACATGGCTAAGTCCACTTCATATTCATATACAAATATCTAACCTATACATGCCATATCTAGCTATATACATTTCCAAAATGTACCAAAACAAGTTGAGTAGTGTGATAACGATCCTTGACGGTCCCGAGCCTTGAGTAGCTATGACGATCTATAATACAGAGAAAACACACACAAAGTAAGCTTTTCAAAAGCTTAGTAAGTCATATACAAATAAACTTAATATGTAAAGCATATAAGCATATAGAAACGTTGGCACAATTCATCTTCATAGCAAATTTCTCACTTATATGCTTTGGTCCATATTCTTGGCCATATTTGCCATATTCATCAATTCAAAAATCATATATATATTCATAACTCTTTCATAACCATTCTTGCATCTCAATTACATTCTCATATTCAATCATACATTTTTTCAAATCAAAATCACATAGGTACTTACCTTTTATACACATTTAGTGTGCATACCACACGTACCTGAAACGAATATACACTCACGTAATTAAGCATAGCTCGGATTTTGCCCATTGAACCGATAGGAATCTAATAGGATACTCAGAAGGCTCGGAATAGTCGTACAATGCCAACGTCCCAGACGAGGTCTTACATGTACTCGGATAACGATGCTATCGTCCTAGACAGGGTCTTACATGAATCAATACGATGCCGATGTCCCAGACATGGTTTTACACGTAAAGCTCATATCGATGCCAACGTCCCAGACGTGGTCTTACACGCAAAGCTCATATCGATGCCAATGTCCCAGACGTGGTCTTACACAAAATCTCAAATCAACACCAACGTCCCAGACATGGTCTTACATGATAAAATGGAACAGATACCTATGTCATGACATAGCTAATCCTATATATATTCCTAGGTTCGTACGGGACTTCTCAGACTTTTCACTATTTCGACCTTGTCTCAGAATTCATGTACATAGCATCTCATAAGCATTCATTATCATAGATAGTCATATGAATATGTTCAATTCAGTACAATTACATTTATTTGCAATATGACTTACCTCGGATTCAATTTAGCGGAAATGGAAACGGCTACTCGGTTACTTTCACTTTCCGCTATCTAAGTCCGTTTTCCTTGGTTCTTGATCTATACATGTTCAGAATTAACCCTTTTATTCATTAACTCATTCAATTCAATCCAAGAACACACATTTAGGGCTATTTGCAAATTAACCCTCATATTTGCACAATTTATCAATTTAGTCCATTTTTCTCAAAACATCAAATACACAAATTCATCACACATACATGCTTAGCAGAATGCTCATACTTCTCATACAAGCCCATATTTTCCATCAAATTTGCAATTTAGTCCCTCATTTTACTATTTTCTCAATTTAGCCCAAATTAGCTCATTTCATCAAAATTTCAAGAACAAAATATGTTCATCTAGCTCAAACCTTCCATTTAACAACTAAACTCATCACAAAACTCAACATATCATCAATGGCACATCTCATAAACAACATCAATTCATCAAATTGAGACATGGGCTTGATAGTAAACTAAACAACAATCTCAAAAACATAAAAATTATTAAAATCCAACTCAAAGTCGTACCTTATTCAAGCTTGGAATGGCCGAACCTAGCTTAATTTTCTTTCTTTTTCTTTCTTTGATATTTTCAGCAAAACATGAAGATGAACATCCCTTTTTCATTTGTTTATTTTATTACAAAACATATTTTTAGTCCATTTCCAAATTTATCCTTCAAAATTATAAGCATAAAACATATTACACAAGGTCATTATTGACTATATGCCGTCCACTATATTGTAAAAAGGGTAATTTACAACATAAGGCCTTATCTTATAAAGACACATCCATTTAACCACTAAATCAAAT
The DNA here is from genome assembly GCA_005393395.2 of Gossypium australe. Taxonomy (NCBI): domain Eukaryota; kingdom Viridiplantae; phylum Streptophyta; class Magnoliopsida; order Malvales; family Malvaceae; genus Gossypium; species Gossypium australe. The sequence goes on from CM016615.1 coordinate 71,025,526, forward strand.
AAAGGTCACTTTTACTTTTACGCGATTTAGTCCTTTGCTCAATTTAAACACACAAACAGTTAAATTATCTTACGAAACTTTGACACGTGCATAATCACACATCATAGTCACAAGAAATAATATTAAAATATTATATGGACTTAGATTTTTGGTCCCTAAAATAATGTTTCGACTAGGGTATAAACCGGGCTGTTACAACTCAAACAACCCTCAAGAGAAGAACAGATTCAACACTTCAGGGGCTGGAGCAACAAATGGAGGAAAGATTAATATTTGGTTACAAGGACAGGGAATATTCGACTACAATATTCGACCACAGAACCAACAAACCTTTGACGATGCGGATTAAAGCAAATAGGGAGAAAGAGAATCGGTCAAGAACAGCAATCCAATGTTGACCAAATCAGAAGCGAAGAAGAAGAAAAGATAACTAATATTCGGCCTAATTCCAAATTAAGAAAGAATATTCAAGGTTGACAGAGATGAAAAGTTGTAGAAAAAGAAATAGAGAGAATGAGAATTCGGTTTTAGATAAATGAGAAGAAGAACTTCGAATGAGTAAGAAAGGAGGGAGAAAAGGGATTGGTTCGGTCAAATTGAGAAATAAGAAGAACAGAAAATGCCAAGAGGAGGAGAATAAAGGGAGAATCGGCACAAGCAGCAATTGTTACAAAGAAAATAGCAGAAAAAAGCGGTATTGCTCGATTTTGGCAAAGGCAAAAAGAACTAAAATGAAAAGAATGACTAGAAAAAAAATCAGCCACTACCCACATCAGTATTTCAAATTGAACAAAATGAGCCAAAAGCTAAAATGGCTAAAAGAAAAACAACATCCCTACAACACACTAGCTGATTTTCGAAGAGCAAGAAACCTATTTCGGCACAACTTCTCAAGCCTTCAAACTCCTTGAAAATCTCCACCTCCCTCTCCTTGATTTTCTCCCCTTATCCCTCAATTTCCTCTATGATCCACTCCTTAAATCACTCATTTGACCCATTTAAACTCTCCAACACAGAGTTCAAATCCAACACCAACTCTTGCCCACACATGAGCAAAATAAATAATCCTATTTGCATGCAATGAGACTTGAACCTCTGACCTCCTTGCCACACCTGTGACGGCACCTTGCCACAACACCACATGCTTTTTTGTGTTTTTTATTACTCACAATTAATTAAAAGGCTTAAAACCAGGAGTCATGGTTCCCCTAATGATAAAAAATAAAAATTTTCCATATGACATGGCTTGAACCCAGGTCTTCATAGAAGCTCCTTAACCTTCCAAAATCACTCACCCAGCAGACCTAACATGCAATTGTGTCATTCTCTTGTTCTCAAAAATTTTAAACGCTCCAGTGCCCAAGGCCCAATTCTTCTAAGCCACAAAATTCGGGGCGTTACATATTCCAATAGCAACAGGAGCACATCAAAGTCAAAGCACATAAACTTTAAGTTCTTAGTTATTAAAGTAAAAGTTCAGAGTGGTTAGGTGCCTATAAAGCATATTAATATAAACTCCATGATTGCGGATCCACTTACTAAAGGATTACACCTAAGGTTTTATAAGAGCAAACTGCTCATATGGGTGTAATGTCATATAAGTATATTTGGTTTTAGTGGGAGTTTGTATTTTTAAATGCTTTCATGTTATAGACACATTTTCAGTTTACAGATAGTAAGTTTAATTTTTTTTGCAGAAATAAAGTTTCTTTGATTTATTCAGACTCTAATTTTAGTAAAGTTTGATCTTACTAAGATTAAGGAGGACCGGTTGGAAATAGACATGTTTAGATCATATTACATGTAATTTCTATGCTACACATCCATACTTGATCTATGTCATTTGGTTGTGTTAATATATGTGATCATGGATGAATATAGTTACGATATATATAATGAAAGACACAATTTTTTTTCTGAAGAATTCACTATGATGTATGTGATCCATACATAATATCATGAAAAATGGAAATAAATTTTACACTATTACTTAGTATCAACAATAGGTCTGCAACAATATCTAAAAAAATCAAATTTAGATATTTATATACATAATTTAAAAATAAAATAACTCATATACAATTTAACATCTAGATTCATTCTTTAAATATATATCACATCTTTGCTCAACAATAAGACGTTGAAGTTTTAAATTCTTTTATATTTATTTTAGTTAAATAATTAGAATCATTGTAATTTTAAAAATGAATTTTTTTTATTTTTTATTTTTTTTCCTAATGTGCGGAGTACATCATACATACCTAAAAACAATTTCAGGATAAACACGTGGGGGGATCATTTGTCTTTTGAAAGTGTGGATAAATCATTTTAAAATAAAACATATACCTTATATAATAATTAAATAAAATAAAATTTAAAAGAATCTAAAAATTTCCTAATTGACTATTAGCTAAAGGTGTCCATGGGCTAGGTCGGGTCCTAATAAAATTTTAGGCCTGTTTGATATACCTGACTCGGATAAAAATACTAAAGTTCAGGCTCAACCCGGTCCATCCATATTAAAATTTAAAAGAATCTAAAAAATTGCTAATTGAGTTTCAGCTAAAGGGGTTCACGGGTCGGACCGAACCCTAACAAAATTGTAGGCCCAACCCAACATATGGGTCTAAAATTTTAGTAAAGCCTGACTCGAATAAAAATACTAAAATCCAAGTCCAACCAGACTCTCCCGTATTGAAAATTTTTATATGAAAAATAAAAAACATAATACATAAAAAATACTAAAAAACATTAAAATGAATGTTGCCCAATAAATTGAAAATAAATTTAAAAAAGTTTTTTATACTTAAATAACATTAAGATAGGTACAACTTAACAAGCAAATGCCTCTAAAATAATAGTAAAGCTAATAATAAAACAAAAGTTATACAATATCCAATAATAACAACATAATAGTAAAATGACAGCAAAACAATTTTTTTTTTTTGTGAATTTGGGTCGAGTCGAGCCCAAGCCAAAAAACCTTACCTGAGGCCTGATCTTATTTTCTAAATAAGTCTTATTTTTTGTGCAAGCCTATTTTTCAGGCTAATATTTTTATTCAATCTCTCTCACTTTTTAGGCGAAACGGGTGGTCCAGTCCATAGACAAATCTAGTCTTAATTCGATTGGCATCAATATTATTATCAATACAAAAATATATAAGTTTAAGCGTGTTATAACACATTTATGTTTTTAATTAAAAAAGAATTATAAATAATTATAAGTATTGTATTAAAAAATTTTGAAAATTTAAATACAGAGAAAAAAAGAGAGCAAGATTTAAAAGAAAAGAAAACATTAATAGTTAAAAAAACCACAATCACGTGTTGGGGCAAAAATCTCAATAATACCAAAAAATTTATTTAATAACGGAAAAGGGCCGGTTTGAAAAATATTTACGGGAAAGAACCGTTTCTCCTCAAAACGCGTCCACGTCAGCACATTTTGAGGGGAAATGCTAGCAAAGCGCGCCTCTGGGGACGCGCTTTGTGCCACCTCAGCAAAGCGCGTCTACTGCTGAGGTGGCACAAAGTGCGTCCACAAGGGTGCGCTTTAGTCTGTATTTTTTAAAAAAAACTATTCTCAAATTTTTTAAAAATTTACGAGAATAAACCTTTATAAAGGCTCAAAATGACAACACCATTTTTTTCAAGGTGTCATCAATTAATAAGGAAATATAACTTACAAAGGAAATCTTTATATAGACCCAAAGTCTTATTTCCCTTGTTTTCTTGAGCAAAGTGAGATATGAGATATGTGTATATATAGACTCATGAATAGTTTTGCAGCTTGTTCCTAAACAATGTGGGATTCCTTCCTCTTTTAACTAACAACATGAGATGACATGCTACACTATATTTGATTTTTTTTTACAAAACAATTTCTCTTTTTTATATTTTGTTAACATTTTCTTATACTATAAAAAACAAGAAACAAAACAACTAAAATATATTTTTTGCAAATCTAATTATAATTATAATTATAATTATAATTATATATTATTTATATTATATTTATATTTATTTATATTTAATAGCAGTATAAATTATTATTATATTATATTTATATTATATTATATTTAATAGAGTAGAAGTCTCAAGTCTTTTTCTACCAAAAGAAAATGTTATTATTATTATTATTAATTTAATTTATAATTGAATTTAAAAACAGTATGAAATTTAAGTTGATTTTTATTAAATATAAGAGTACCTTAATTTTAGTTTGTATCTGACTATAAAAGTAAAATTCGATTAAGCTCAAATTAAAATTTTCAAATATTAATTACAAATTGACCGTGATTAAAGTTTTCGCCTACTACTCAAATGAAATAAGTTTAAACTTTATCCTCCCTTCATATTTATACTGCATTCTAAAAAAATTCATATTTATAAACATTTAATTGTTATTCAGGGATTTCGATTATTTGATTATTGTTTTCAATGGACTGTTTTGTTAACTTAAAAATTAATTAATTATTTTACAAGTATTTTTTTGTAATATTTTTTTAAGAAAATACTTAGTAAAATTTGTTAATGGAAAAGCTAAAAACTTAAGCAGCCATCAAAATACCTATCACCCTTAAATTAGCTCCATACCTAATACTAGCGTTTGATTCGGTTTTATAAAATTTGTTTTTTTTTCAGTTGTTACTAAAATACATTTAATTCAAGTTAAAAAATTATAATATATACAATCGAATCGAATCGAATCGAATCAAATTTATTTTATTTTTTATTTAATCTAATATCAATTTTTAATTCATAGTAATCAGGTGGGAGCTGCTCTATACTATCATAAACTACACCCAACAAATCGAGGTGGTATAAATCAACGGGCAAAAGTTTGATGTAGTAATATAATTATAATTAGATTTGCAAAAAATATATTTGAGTTGTTTTGTTTCTTGTTTTTTATAATATAAGAAAATGTTAACAAAATATAAAAAAAGAGAAATTGTTTTGTAAAAAAAAAATCAAATATAGTGTAGCATGTTATTTCATGCTGTTAGTTAAAAGAGGAAGGAATCCCACATTGTTTAGGAACAAGCTGCAAAACTATTCATGAGTCTATATATACACATATCTCATATCCCACTTTGCTCAAGAAAACAAGGGAAATGAGACTTTTGGGTCTATATAAAGATTTCCTTTGTAAGTTATATTTCCTTATCAATTGATGACACCTTAAAAAAAATGGTGTTGTCACTTTGAGCCTTTATAAAAGTTTATTCTCGTAAATTTTTAAAAAATTCGAGAATAGTTTTTTTTTTTTAAAAATACGGGCTAAAGCGCACCACTGGGGACGCGCTTTGCTGTCGTTTCCCTCCAAAACTCGCTGACGTGGACGCGTTTTGAGGGGAAACAGCCCTTTCCAGTAAATATTTTTGAAACTGACTATTTTCCATTATTAAATAAATTTTTTGATATTATTGGGTGTTTTGCCCACGTGTTGAGCATTGATTTCATTAAAAAAAATGTAAGCAAAAGAGAGAGGAAAAACAAAAGCAAACATGAAAAAACCAAAAATATCTTTTCTTTTCAACTTAAATAAAAAAAAAGAAACGGTACTTCGTGCGTTAGTATTTTGGGGAAGGGGGTGGCTCGAAATTTCAAGACTTAAATAAAGGAAAAACACTAAAAAGCAAAGCAGAGTTTGTTATTCTGCAGGTCATACTATGAAGATCAATCATGGCCGTACACGTTATGTCAGCTTAACGGTCATCCATGTCCTCGTTAAGTGTAAGTGGGTGGGGACGTGCCCCCAATCCCCAATTCCCCACATCCGGGTCCACCCGCGCCCATCATTACTGTTTTGATATATTTTTTTAAACCACAAAACAGTTCATAGCATTATGGTCCAACACTACTTTAATCCACAGAGGAGACCTGATTTAAACATGAAGATCTACTTTAATCCACAAATTTTTCTTCTACAATTCAATTTTCATTTCATGACATAACTTCGAATGTAATGAATATACGAACCAAAATCTAAATAATTTTCTTCTTTAATTTTCGACACTAATCGTCGAATCCACTTGAATCTAAAAAATGTTCTTTTACTCACTGACAGGTACTAATACATTGTATCCATCATCAAATCGTCACTTAGAGCTCACTAGTGGAACTTAAAAAAAAAAAACTGCCAAATGACTTGAATAAAAACTTTTGAATAGTTCAGTAATTTAAATAAAAACCTTTGAATAGTTTACCGACCATATTGTAACATTTTAAAATTAAGTGACTGAAACATAAACTTACTAACAGTTTAATAACATTAGGTATATTTTACCCTTAAAAATATATACTATATTATATATTAAACTAGTTTTTTACTCCTATGCAAGGCTTATGCATATTAATTAAAATATATTAATTTATTTAATAATTTTTAAAATTAATTAATAATGTCAAAATAAATTTAAACATTAGTATAAAATTTTTAAAATACTATATGAATGGTGGAAGCTTAACCTTGAAATGTGTCTTATTTTTGCAATTCGCCTATTGATTGGATAAGTGTTGAAGCGGTGCGAATTTCGGGTATTTTGAGGATGTTATTTTTGTTGTAAATATATTAAATGGATGTCTATAATCTTTAAAAAATTATGAAAGTAATGAGTTAAAATCCTCAATTAATTATTAAAGATGCTTAATGTACGTGTTAATGAAGCAGTTAAATAAGCTTCATTTATTTATGTTGCATTGAATGTGTATATCCTTTAAATATTTATAAAAGTAATGAGTTAAAACCCCCCATTCATTATTAAAGATGCTTAATGTGTTTGTTAATGAAGCAATTAAATAAACTTCATTTATTTATGTTGTATTGAATGTCAATAGCTTATATATAGAATTCTTTTGTAAATGAAAAAAAGATACGAGAAAATTCTCTATTTACTTTAAGTGTTTTTTACTTAATTGTTTTATAACACGTTATCAGCACGAGCTTCTACAAGTTCATAGTGAAGTTCACGTCATTTCGACTTTATATAATTTGCCCGTATAACTCCCGTTAAACTATATAAGGTATACATATTTTCATAATTCTTTTATTTTATTTTTTAGATGAAATATTTGCTTTGGGTAACATTTGCACATTTATTTTTACAACTCAAATCTAATAATGATAATTATATATACATGTTTTTTTTACTAAAAGAAATTTCAATTAATGTAATTTGTGTTAAGTTATTATTATGAATATTCCTCTCTGTGCCAATATTTGACATACATATTATTATTTAGCAAATTTAGTATATAAAATTGAATTATTTTACGATTTAGAATGATTATTATTTTACTACTTTTTTATTTTGATTCAAGTGATTATAATGTCAAATCTTGCTAAACTTAAATTTGCGGCCTTAGACATCTCAAGCAAGAATTATTTATCATGGGTGTTAGATGCTGAAATTCACCTAGATGCTAAAGGTCTAGGAAATACTATATTAGCAGATAAAGAAGCATCTAATCAAGATAAGGTAAAAGCAATGATTTTCATCCGTCATCATCTAAATGAAGGATTAGAAGTGGAATATCTCACTATGAAAGACCCTCTTGAGTTGTGGAAAAATTTGAAAGAATGATTTGACCATCAGGAAACGGTGATACTCCCTAAAGCACTTTATGATTGGCTGCACTTACGGCTTCAAGATTTTAAGACTATAAGTGAATACAATTCAGAACTTTTCAAAATTAGTTCCCAACTAAAATTATGTGGAGAAAACATAACTAATGAGGAATTGTTAGAGAAAACATTTTCAACCTTTTCATGCTACTAAGGTGCTTTTGCAGTAGCAATACCGTGAAAAAGGTTTTAAAAGGTATTCTAAATTGATTTCATGCTTTTTGGTGGCTGAGCAAAATAATGAGCTATTGATGAAAAATCATGGAATTCATCCCATTGGTTCTGCACCATTCCCTGAAGTGAATGTAGCAGTACAAAATAATTATGAAAATAAAAAATATAGAGGTCACGGCTGTGGTCATAGACGTAGTGGGGGATGTGGTCAAGAACGTACTAGTAATCGTTATCATGGTGGTCATAACAATGATACTTCTAATCACCAGAAAAAGAATAACAATGAAAGACAAGAAAGAAGTGGTCAAAATAATTCTTCAAAGATTGTTGAGAATATATGCTACTGATGTGGTATGAAGAGGTATTGGTCACGTACCTGTCGTACGTTTGAGCATTTAGTGAAACTTTATCAAGCATCCATTAAAAAAAAGAGAAAGCATATGTAGACAAATTTTATATCCCAAAATGATGAAATGGAGGCAAAAGTTGAAGATATTCACTATAATACTAAAACTGACCATGCCTATGAGGGTGATAAATTTAATGACCTTAATAATATAACTCACCTAGATATGGCAATTTTCTTTGAAAATCATTAGAAAAATTGATGTTATTTTAACATTTTTATGTTGTTTTAAGTATGCTTTATTTTCTTGCATAAAGAATAATTGATAATATTTGCAATGTTTCTCACATTATATTTTGTTTGTTTTTATGAAGAATATGAATATTCAACAAAATTTCGATGAACCCAAAATCAATAGAGATATGTGTCATGCAGATAGTGCTACAACACATACAATACTCAAAGGTAAAAAATATTTTTCTCATTTGACAATAAGTAATGCTCATGTTAATACAATATCGGGTAGTTCAAAACTTATTGAAGGCTCCAGAATAGCTATTCTATTATTACCTAAAGGTACAAAATTTGTCATTGATGATGCTTTATATTCCACTAAGTCTCAAAGAAATTTATTGAGTTTTAAAGATATTTGTCTTAGTGGATATCATATTGAGACTATGAATAAGAAAAATATTGAATATCTATATATTACAAATGTTGAATGTGGAAAGAAATATGTTTTGGAAAGGTTACCTGCTTTTTCAACAGGTTTATATTATAGACATATTACTGCAATTGAGTCACATGTTACTACAAATCAGAAGTTTGTAAAACCACATACTTTTACTATTTGGCATGACCGATTAGGCCATCCCGGATCTATTATGATGCGAAGAATCATTGAAAATTCAATTGGACACCCATTAAAGAACCACAAAGATTCTTAAATTCAAGAATCTATTTTTTGTTGCTTGTTCTCAAGCAAAATTGATTATCAGACCATCACCAGCTAAAGTTGGGATTGAATCTCTCGCATTTCTGGAACGTATTCAAGGTGATATATATGGATCCATTCATCCACCATGTGGACCATTCAAATATTTTATGGTACTGATAGATGCATCTAGTAGGTGGTCACATGTGTGTTTATTATCGACTTGCAACCTGGCATTTGCGAGACTACTTGCTCAATAATTTGATTAAGAGCACAATTTCTAGATTATGCAATCAAAACTATTTGTCTTGATAATACTGGTGAGTTTACATCTCAAGCTTTTAATGATTATTGTATGTCAATTGCGATAAAAGTTGAACATCCTGTAGCTCATGTTCATACACAAAATGATTTAGTTGTATTGTTTATCAAACGCCTCCAACTAATAGCTTGGCCATTGCTTATGAGAACAAAACTCCCTGTTACAGCTTGGGGATATGCTATTTTGCATGCAGTAGCACTTGTACGCTTAAGGCCAACAAGTTATAATAAGTACTCCCTATTACAATTGGTTTTTGGTCAGGAGCCAAATATTTCCCACATTAGAATTTTCGGATGTGCAGTATATGTTCCAATTGCTCCACCACAACTCACAAAGATGGGTCCTCAAAGGAGGTTGGGAATATATGTTGGTTATGAATCTCCTTCTATAATTAAATATGTTGAACCATTAACTGGTGATTTATTTACTGCACGATTTATTGATTGTCATTTTGATGAAACAACATTCTCAACATTAGGGGGAGAGAAAATACAACTGGTAAAAAAAATCACATGGAATGGATCATCATTATCTCAATTAGATCCTTGCATAAGTCAATGTGAATAAGAAGTTCAAAGGATCATACATTTGCAAAACATCGCCAATCAACTGTGAAATTCATTTACTAATGTAAAGAGAATTACAAAATCTCACATACCAATTGAAAATGCTCCAATACGAATTGATATGCCAATAGGGTAAATTGTTAGTACAAAAGAAAGTAATCTACGCCTGAAGCGTGGAAGGCCAATCGATTCCAAAGATAAAAATCCCCATAAAAGGCAAGTGCCCAAGAAGATGCTAAAGATATAATTAATCAAAAAACCCCAAAAGAGGTTCAGGTACCTGAAAATGGTGATAACAAAAAGATCTTAATAAGTTATGTTACTTTAGGAAAAAGATGGAATCGAAAAAATATAATTGTCGACAACAATTTTACTTATAGTGTTGCTATTGAAATATCAAAATAAAATTAGGATCTTGAGCCTAAATCTATTGAGGAATGTAGAAATAGAAAAGATTGGCCAAAATGGAAAAACGCAATTCAAGCAGAATTATATTCACTTTCTAAACGTGAGGTTTTTGGACATATAGTCCAAACACCTAAATATGTAAAGTAGGTAGGATATAAATGGATATTTGAGCGAAAATGAAATGAGAAATATGAAGTCGTAACATATAAAACACGACTTGTAGCACAAGGATTTTCACAAAGACTCAACATTGATTATGAAGAGACATTCTCCTGTGGTAGATGCAATCACGTTTAGATATCTTATTAATCTGACAGTACATGAAAAACTTGACTTGCATCTAATAGATGTTGTTACAGCCTATTTGTATGGAGAGTTTCCCGGGAAAATTGCTCAATCAGATTAAAGAAAAGTTTATATGGATTTAAACAATCTGGACGTATGTGGTACAATCGTCTTAGTGAATATTTGTTAAAAGAAGGTTATAAAAATGATCCAATATGCCCATGTGTTTTTATAAAAAGGTCTAGATCAAACTTTGTGATAATTTTTATTTATCTTGATTATCTAAATATTATTGGAACTTCTGAAGAGTTTCAAAATGTAGTAAATTATTTAAAGAAAGAAAATTAGATGAAAGATCTTCGAAAAACAAAGTTTTTTCTTGGCTTGCAAATCAAATATTTAAAAGATGGAATTCATGTCCATCAGTCAACTTATACGAAAAAGATCTTAAAGAAATTTTATATGGATAAAGCACATCCATTGAGTACCCTGATGGTTGTACGATCGTTAGATGTGAATAAAGATTAATTTCGTCCTTGTGAGAATGTTGAAGAGTTTCTTGGTCCTAAAGTACCATATCTAAGTGCCATAAGAGCATTGATGTATCTTGCAAACAACACAAGACCTGGTATAGCTTTTGCTATAAACTTATTAGCAAGATTTAGTTCTTCTCCAACACGTAGACATTAGAATGAAATTAAACATGTATTTAGATATCTCAGAGGGACCATTGATATGGGATTATTTTATTCAAATGATTCAAAATCTCTATTAGTTGGCTATGCTGATGCTAGATATTTATCGAATCCACATAAATGTGAATCTCAAACAGGATATTTATTTATATGTGGAGGTACTGGCATATCATGGCGTTTGACAAAACAGACATTAGTTGCTACCTCTTCAAATCATGCTGAAATAATTGTAATGCATGAAGCAAGCCAAGAGTGTGTTTGGCTAAGGTTATTAACCCAACATATCCAGAAGAAATGTAATTTGCCTTTATAGAAAAGATGCCAACTATCTTATACGAAGATAATGCAACATGTATAGCTCAATTAAAGGATGGTTATCTCAAAGGTGACAAAACGAAACATATTTCACCAAAATTATTCTTCACTCATGATCTTGAGAAGAAAGGTGATATAGAAGTTCAACACATTTGTTCTAGTGATAATTGAGCAGACCTTTTTACCAAGGCATTGCCAACTTTAACGTCTAAAAGAATACTAGACAAAATTGGAATGCGTCAATTGAAATATGTAATGTGATATTGCCATTAAGGGGAGTCAAAAACACGTTGCACTCTTTTCCTTTAACCAAGGTTTTGTCCTACTGAGTTTTCCTGGTAAAGGTTTTTAATGAGGCAACTTGTAATAAGAGATTGTGTACTCTTTTTCCTTCTTTAGGTTTTTGTCCCATAGGGTTTTTCCTAATAGAGGTTTTCATGAGACACATTTTTATTTAAAAGACATCCAAGGGGGAGTGTTGTAAATACATTAAATGGATGTCTATAACCATTAAACATTTATGAAAGTAATGAGTTAAAACCCCCCATTCATTATTAAATATACTTAATGTACGTGTTAATGAAGCAGTTAAATAAGCTTCATTTATTTATGTTTCATTGAATGTCAATGTCTTATATATAGAACTCTTTTGTAAATGAAAAGAAGATACGAGAAAATTCTCTATTTACTTTAAGTGGTTCTTTAATTTGATTGTTTTATAACAACTTTACCATTTTTATCTATTGTTAGGAGGTTTGCTTAGGTGTTGTTTCATTGTAACTTTCGCGTTTAGCTTTTGACTCATTTTGTTTGATTTTATTATTAATAAATTTTAACTTAAAAAAAGAATTTACATAAAAAAATTTATATGAATAGTATCTAAATTTTCAAAAATAAAAATTCATTTGTTTTCTTAAAGTTATTATTTTGTGAGAAAGTGATTATCTTTTAAGATATTTAAAAGATGAGTCTAGCCACAAATTTGCTAGCTACAATAATATAAAAGCTTATTATAGTTTATAGCATCATGGTCCAAAATTGGTTTAATCCTAACAGGAGGCCTGGTATAAACATAAAGACATACATCAAGAGGCATAGTCAATTTCGCCATGAAGACCTGCATCATGATCTAATATTGTTTTGATTGTTTTTCTCTACTGCTATTATTATATGCTTTAATAATATTTTATATATGTTTTTTTTAAAAGGTAAACTATGAGCTATTAGTAAGTTTATGTATTGGTAACTTAATTTAAAAAAGTTACAAAATAGTCATTAAATTATTCGAAATTTTTTGTTTCTATCTCAAGTTGATTATTTCGTGAAATGCAAAACAATAATATAAGTTCCAGATTACAGTGGCCATTATGGCTTGACACTAAAAAAAGCCGTGTAAATAAAATAAAAATAACAAGAGTTTTGTTTACGCAGTTCAGTTTCCCTACGTATTACAAAATGCTCTTTAATGAAAAATTTGAATGCACTCAATAAGCTCTTATACATCACCTATACAAGCCTCTCCACATTTATTCCATTCAGCTTGCTAACATAAAATCTAAGTGAATACAAAGCAACTCCTTTAAAATAGCTAATATAATCACATTAATCAAAGAACAATCAATCAAAGATATGACTTCCAAAATAGTAGCATAATCTTAACCGATCAGGGTTGATTTGATTCACTCGAATCCAATCCAATATCTAAAAGCCAATGATTGGTTATCATAGATAGACCAAAAATCTTCAATCAAATAATATATAACCAGATCCAATGATTTCCTTCATTAAATTGCCAGACCAAATAAGGCAAGTAGTTAACGACTTCAGGGGCAATCTGTAGTTGGCACTACCAAGTGCCACTCAGCAACTCTTAGCACATTTTGCCTCAACAATCTCTCATTTTGGAAATTTGATAAAAAAAATCAAACAATATAGGAAACTAATCATCCTAATCAATAGCTCCCCCTCAACACATTCCTCACTCTACATAGTTTACTTTAGTACATAATGTAATTTTAACTATCAATGCTATGGCTAGAATTCGCACTAACAATCAAAATACTAAATTAGAATTAAGTAAGCACTACATAAGGTAAAGTGCATCAAAGTAAAGCATCATCATAGCATAATATCATCATAGTTCCTTATCAATTTAACAATGTCACATCATCATCATCAAATAAGTATCGACATCTCAATTATACAAACCAAATTGAATAAGAGTTCAAAAGAAAAAGAAATTATCACCAAAAGGTTTGATTTATCTTCAAAATCACCAACATCTTTAGGAAACGTAAACTGTAACATCCTGCATTAGGGGTTGGTTGCAATGTATTTATTATTTGGGTGTTTGCCTAAATAAATGCATATGTTATGGTTTGGTCAAAATCCCGGGTTAGGTCGGGTTTAGGGTTTAAAGTTTCTTTTAGTGCATGAGAAGAAAAGGCTAAGTGAGGAAGCTTTATATATATAATTTGGGGCGTATCATGACACAAGGATAGCAGCTGGTGAGATGGCTTGGGGCGCTAGGTGCAAGGAGGCTTCAGGAGGTTAAGGGTTCGAGCCTGGGTGATAGCATGGAGTGTTTTATTTTTGCGTTAAAAGGGGGTTCGGGCTAGGAAGGTTAAATAATTAATGATGCGGTTAGTAGACATGAAAGTCAGGGTAGTAAAGTGGCATGAGGGCGTGATGAGCAGTTGCGACCTCAGGGACGCGTGTTCGAGTCTTGACAAAAGCGCAAGGTGAGTTTTTAATTTTGGCGTTATCGATTTAGAAGGCTTTAAGTATAATTGTGGCGGGCTTATGTCGCACAAGGCGCCTTGACCGAGTGGCTAAGGGCGCTGCATGAGGGCTGCGGCATGGAGTTCTGACGTTCGAGTCCTATTGGAGGCACGCGGATGTTTTTATTTTGCTTGGCGAAAAAGCAGAAGGAGCCAGCGAAGGATAGCTTAAAAGAAATTTCAATGGGAATATGGCATGAAAGGAACAGTGGCCGAGTGGCTGGAGGCTTGGGGAGCTACTCCAGGTCTCGGGTTCGAAACCCGTATGCAGCACTTGGAGGGGCTATTTTTATTTTGCTATGGCCGGCGTGGGAATTGCGGCCTGCGCATGGCTCCAAAATTCATGAAGAGCATGCTATTGTTTTAAAATTTTGAGGGAAGTATGGGTTGGATTCCCTTTTTATTTTAGTTATTTATTGAAGGTATGGGTTGTTTCTTTTTATGTTGCTTTATTATTGTGGAAAATGGGTTAGGGAATGGGAACATTATTAATCTATGTTTATTGTTTTTGGTAATAGAAACTATCAAAAAAAAAAAATAATAGGAGCATGGGCAAATTCTTGGAATTTTGTCTTTCTTTCCCCCCATTTGAAGTATGGCCGATTTTCCTTATTACATTTTGGTGCATGGTCAGTTTTGAGTAGAATAAAAGGGAGCAAAATTCATCTTCCTTCTTCTTTTCCTTCCAAATGGTCCCTTGGCCGAATGTGAAGCTTGCTTAGGAACCTTCATACTCAGTTTTCTAATAGCAAGGAGGTGCCAAAACTCTTGATTTTGTTTTCTTCCTTTCCCAAGCTATTCAATGCCGAATGAAGTATGGCCAAATTCCCTTAATTGTTTTTTTGTTCCTTTTCAATTGTGCATGACCGAATATTACTCACCCTATAGAGCATAGGCCGAATCCACAAAAGGAAAGGTGTTTTCGAAGGTTGGTAAGTATTCCTCTTTAACTTCGGTTCCTTACTTCTCTTTTGGTGTGCCGAAAGCATGAGTTAAGGCCTTAGTAAGGTTGGCCGAGGGGTTATAGTATCTTAATAGTGTATCCTTTGTAGGTAGCCCACACTTAGGGGCTTTGAAGGTATCTTTCAGGTTTCGTTTCTTCGAGGGAGCTCGACAAGTCGAGTGACAACTTCGGGATTTCGGTAAGTATGGAAAATGGTTGAGCATGTTCTACCAAAGGCCATTTTTGGTATGCATGTGGTAACCGCATGTGTGTGTTGACCTTAGGGGGGGCAAATCGGTCCAAGTATCTCGCGTACGACATATCATTCGGGATTTTTGTTTGGTAGCCGAATAGCCTATATTATTATTAACTTTGGTGTTGGCCGAATATAGGGCAAGAAATCTAGCGCGATAGATCGATTCTTCGGGTTTTCGTTGTTGAGCAGTTCGGGATTCACTTAGACTTACTTTTGATCAGGTATGTAAACTCTTACACACTTTATTAGTATAAACTGTTATTATGATATTTATAACCTCTCATGTAGTAACTTTGCGTTGTGGGCATAAGCTTGGTTTTCGGGTAAGTCCCCTATTACTCGATACATGATATATGTGTGTATGCCATCATATGCTGTTAAATGCTATGCTATATACAAATGCATGATATATGGGATCACGATACTTGTTACGTGAGCATGATGATGGCGGGATTGATGAGAGGAGGGAGATGATCCCTATGGACTGTCACCAGTGGTTTGGTACCACACGATGGGTTGGCCCCATCATTCGATATTGTGACTTCGGTCACTAGTGGTTTGGCACCACATATTGATATTTGTGACTTCGGTCACCAGTGGTTTGGCACCACATATTGATATTTGTGACTAAGTCCCAGTGGTTTGGCACCACCAGTGGTTTGGCACCACATATTGATATTTGTGACTTTGGTCACCAGTGGTTTGGCACCACCAGTGGTTTGGTACCACATGTTGATATTGTGACCTATGGTCATCAGTGGTTTGGTACCACACGATGGGTTGGCCCCATCATTTGATATTTGTGACTTCGGTCACCAGTGGTTTGGCACCACTAGTGGTTTGGTACCACACGGGGTAGAAAAAGGAGCATGGATGGCTAGGTTGGGATGCATAATTGCATGTATTACTAATATCTGTGTATGAGTTGTATTTTCGGGTTGGGGATTTATACACACTGAGTCTTGGTGACTCACCCCTTTCCATATCATCTTGCAGGTGAGTAGATCGCGGAGATGGAGCTGGGGAGGACTCGAAGCGGCCATGCTTGTCCGTGGACTTGAAATCTTATTTTGCCCCGTTTTAAGTTTATTATTTACTAAATTTCGATTGGGTTGTAATATGGCCGCTTATTATTATTTTGGATGTTTAATTAGTTGTTTTTACTTTATGACTGATGAACTTATGAACTGTTAAGCAAATCGGTTAGAAGTAATGTTTTTTCAAAATTATACTCGTACTCGTTTTCAAAGATGTTACCATCGGGTAACAAAATTTTCTAAGTTAACGATAACTCTGATGTTTCTAAAAATTTAAATTTTCAAATGGTTTCAACTCAATCGTGTTTATCAAATCAACCCATCCGAGTTTTAGCAAATACCGTTTAATAACTTCAGCAAATTTTCAGATTTCCACTATTAATCCGAATCCTTCAAAACGTTTTACTCCGTGACATACCAGATCCGGTCAAGGCTTGTGGGTCGGGTTCGGGGTGTTACAAAATTGGTATCAGAGCCAGGTTCAAAACTCGGCTGTGGGGGAGGCCTAAGGCCCAAAAATGTTTTCTTGGTAAGTCTCTGTGAAATATTATGAAAATGGTTTTATTTTAAACAGCATTGCATCGAGTCTCCGGCACCAATCCGCTCGTGTAAGTATCTCTAATCTATGTGTGAATGATTATCTGAAAAGGGGTAGAAATGGAACGTAGATAGTATGAAAGGTATGTGAACCCTAGGACTAGATTACCCTAACAATCGCATAAGATTTTTAATTGTCTAAGTAAACAAACCTATGAATAAGTCGCCGAGTTAGAGTGTGGTAACCCTTGTACGCATGTCTAGGATTGGATCCGGAAGAGCTTGGTATTTAAGCGGTCCTAGCGACTCACCACCTCTTCGCAGGAATCCTACCTGGTGCGTAGCTTCGGTTCACCCTAACCGTAAGGACTTGTTCATGGGCTAAACTCGATTACTAAAACCCGAAAGGGAATTAGCTGTGTTTTTATAAAAACTCTAGTCTTTTAAAACTTCCCTTGAACTTGTGAATGTTATATTACAAAATTTTTCGAAAAAAATTTTTGATTTATGAAAACTACAAAAATACCCCTAGTGGTAAAATTTCAAAAATGCCCTTGGTTTCTAAATTATTAATCTACCCCCAAATTTTAACAAAATTTCTCTTATTTTACAAACACACCCCAAAACCTCAATTTGCAAATATCAAAATGCCCTGATTTTGGAAAATTACGAAATTGCCCCTAATTTACAAAATTACCAAATGACCCTAATTTTCAAAATTTTTGCAACACTGCCAATTCGGAAAACAAATTCTCAAAAAGAACCCTCAAGGTTTTGCAACTTTTGAGATGTCTCAAAAATATTGAAACCTTATAAAATTACCCCGGTTTATTACCAAAATACCCCTGTAGGCAAATGACGAAAATACCCCGGGATAGAATTTGGGCAAAAGGGTAATGGAATATGTGAATGTGTGTCCTTGAATTAGAATAGAAGACTTGAAACTTGTTTGATCGAAGGAACAACTTCTAAACTTCGTTCATAAAATTTCTTCGCTAATAATCAGTGAAACTTTGACTAACTCATAAAACTTTTTAAGACAGATCGCGCAATAAGAAATGAGTTCTAGAGGTCGCGGCCGTCAGGGACGCGGTAGAGGCCGGATGGCTATGTCAGAACTAGTTAGGTCGGGCCAAGGATCGGATAATGAGATACCACCTCCACCACCATCCCCAACTTTTGGTGTTGGACATCAGGATCAGACAGGGGGTGAGTCGGTATCGCAGGCTATGCTGCGTGTTCTAGAGATGATGGCTGGGACCGATAGAGGTACAGGAGCTCGGAAGTCTGTACCCGAGCGACTCCGATCCAACAGAGCTGAGGTATTCCCGGGTGTGTCGAGCGTGGCACCCAGTGCAGCGAAATATTGGTTAGAATCGACTGAGAGGATCATGGACGATCTCGATTTAACGAATGAGGAGAAGCTGAAAGGAGTAGTGTCGCTTCTAAAGGATGAGTCATACCAGTGGTGGCTCACGGTTCGGGATGGTGCTACGGCAGATGGCCTTACTTGGGAGTACTTCAAAGCTGCTTATCAGAAGAAGTATGTGGGTACCAGCTACACTGATGCTCAGAGGAAAGCTTTTCTGGGATTGGTACAAGGAAATAAGTCGGTATCTGTGTATGAGGCAGAATTCTTGAGGCTGAGCCGCTATGCTCGGGGAATTGTGTCAATTGAGCATGATCGTTGTGTCCGCTTTGAAGACGGACTTAGGGATGATTTAAGGTTGTTGATTGCTCCACAACAGGTGCGTGAGTTTGCTGTTCTGGTAGAGAAGGCTAAGGTAGCCGAAGGGGTCAAGGAGTCTGTGAGACAGAACTATGATAGGAACAAGCAGAAAAGAGGTTTTGGGTCGTCTGGATCGGGTAATAATGCACAAAAAAGGGCTAGGCAGAGTGGGTCGAATCAAAAAGGAAGGCCCATGGCTACTAATCAGAGACCGGCTCAGTGTAATCGTTGTGGGAAGTCACATTGGGGAAGTTGTTGGAGCGGTGAGAGGGGTTGCTTTGAATGTGGATCTTTGGATCACCGTGTAAGGGATTATCCTCGGAAGCTCGCTAAGAATCAGCCAGAGGGTCAGAACCGTACTCAGGCTAGAAATGTAGGACCACCGCAGAGGGGTCGTGGTAATGGTAGAGGAGGTAATGGTTCTAATCGGGGTATCGGAATTCCGGGCAGAGATACAGGCAACACAGAGGCAAGGCAGCCTGGGTTAGTCTACGCAGCGAGGCGTCGCGAGGAGGGTGACGCACCGGACGTCATAACCGGTACGTTCCTAATTTTTGGTCTTCCATATGTTGCATTCATTGATGTGGGTTCGACGCATTCATACGTTGCTAGTAGTGTGGTAGAGACTATGAACTTGGACATTGAGACTGCTTCTAGGGAGATGACTGTAATTAGCCCTCTAGGACACTCTGTAGTGGTGAACAAGCTATATGGAGATGTACCCCTAGAACTCCAAAGGGTAGTGTTTGTGGCTGATCTGATGGAACTGCCGTTTGGGGAGTTCGATCTAATTCTTGGAATGGACTGGCTGGTGAAGTATCAGGCAAGGTTGGATTGCGCTGCTAAGCGCATGGTTCTAAAGACGGCTAAGGGTGATGAAGTGGTCATGATAGGTAGTAGAAGAGATTATCTATCCAATGTGGTGTCTGCCTTGAAGGCTGAGAAAATGGTCAGAAAAGGTTGTGAGGCGTTGTTGGTTCGAATCTGTGCCTTGGAGGCTAAGGAGTCAGCAGTTGAGAAGGTCCGAACTGTAAGGGAGTATGTTGATGTGTTTCCAGAAGAACTCCCGGGTCTACCTCCTGATCGTGAGGTTGAATTTGGTATAGATTTGTTGCCCGGAACCGCGCCAGTATCTATAGCTCCGTATCGAATGGCACCGAGAGAATTAGTGGAGTTGAAGGCTCAGATCCAGGAGTTGTTGGATAGAGGGTTCGTCCGACCAAGTGTATCGCCTTGGGGAGCTCCAGTGCTGTTTGTCAAAAAGAAAGGATGGTACGATGTAGATGTGTATAGACTATCGACAGTTGAACAAGCTGACGATAAAGAACCGGTATCCCTTACCCAGGATTGATGATTTGTTCGATTAACTCAAGGGTGCATCTGTTTTCTCTAAGATCGACCTTAGGTCGGGGTATCATCAGCTGAAGGTGAAGGAAGATGATATCCATAAGACGGCATTCCGTACTCGGTATGGGCACTACGAGTTTCTGGTAATGCCTTTTGGTTTGACGAATGCACCAGCCGCATTTATGGACTTGATGAACCAGGTCTTCCAACCCTATCTGGATCGGTTCGTCGTGGTGTTTATAGACGACATTTTGGTGTACTCGAAGTCTAAAGAAGAGCATGACGCTCACCTCCATATGGTTCTGCAAGTTCTAAGGGAGAAACAGTTGTACGCTAAATTCAGCAAGTGCGAGTTCTGGCTTAAGGAGGTAACTTTCCTAGGGCATGGTGTTTCAGCTGAGGGGATCAGAGTGGATCCTAGCAAGATCGAGGCAGTGTTGGAGCGGAAACCACCAAAGTCGGTTACGGAAGTCCGAAGTTTTCTAGGGTTGGCTGGATATTACAGAAGATTCGTGGAAAATTTCTCCTTAATCGCAGCCCCGTTGACCAAGTTGTTGAGAAAAGGAGTTCTGTTTGTGTGGTCTGAAAAGCAGCAAGAGAGTTTCGACGAACTCAAGAAGATTCTGACGGAAGCTCCAGTTTTGGTACAGCCTGAGGCAGGGAAGTTGTTCACGGTTTATTGTGATGCGTCCAATACTGGTTTGGGATGTGTGTTGATGTAGGAAGGGAAGGTAGTGGCCTATGCATCCCGTCAGCTAAGACCGCATGAGGTTAACTATTCGACTCACGACTTTGAGTTAGCGGCGGTAGTCTTCACTTTGAAAATATGGAGGCATTACTTGTATGGGGAAAAGTCGATAGTCTACCCGGATCACAAAAGTTTGAGGTATCTCTTGACTCAGAAGGACTTAATTTGAGGCAGCGCCGATGGATTGAACTGTTGAAGGACTATGAGTGTTCAATTGAGTACCATCTAGGCAAGGCTAATGTGGTGGCTGATGCGTTGAGCCGGAAGGTCGTGACAGACTTAAGGGCGATGTTTGCTCATCTCAGTCTATACGACGATGGAAGTCTTTTGGCAGAGCTGCAAGTTAAGCCAACTTGGATCGAGGAGATTAAAGAAAAGCAATTAGGGGATGACAGTTTAAATGAGCGGAGGTTGCAAGTTCAAGATGGTGGTTTGGAAAGGTATAGTTTGACTGGTGATGGTATGTTGTGTTTTCAAGGGCGGCCTTGTATGCCAAAGGATGTGGAATTGAGGCAAAGAATTCTTCAGGATGCACATAGCAGCCCATACGCTATGCATCCTGGAGGTAGCAAGATGTATGGAGATTTGCGGAAGCAGTTCTGGTGGCCGGGGTTGAAGCGTGAGGTAACTGAATTCGTGGGAAGGTGTCTGATGTGTCAGCAGGTAAAGGCTGAGCATCAGTTGCCATCAGGGTTACTTCAACCAGTGAAGATTCCTCAGTGGAAATGGGAGAGGATCACTATGGACTTCGTCAGTAGGCTACCCCTCACGCTCAGCAAGAAGGACGCAGTTTGGGTGATTGTGGACCGTCTAACCAAGTCAGCTCATTTCATACCGGTAAGGGTGGATTATTCTCTTCAGAGGCTAGCAAAATTGTATGTGGCTGAGATAGTAAGATTGCATGGTGTGCCAGTATCAATCATCTCAGATAGGGATCCGAGGTTTACGTCAAGGTTCTGGAAAGCGTTGCATCAGGCTTTGGGTACACGATTGGATTTCAGTACAGCATTCCATCCACAGTCTGACGGGCAGTCGGAAAGGGTCATACAGATTTTAGAAGATATGCTAAGAGGTTGTGTTTTGGATTTCAGTGGTAGTTGGGAAGAGTATCTACCGTTGGCAGAATTCGCTTATAACAATAGTTATCAAGCGAGTATCCAAATGGCACCATATGAAGCACTGTATGGACGAAGATGCCGTACTCCTACGTGTTGGACGGAGTTGGGTGAACGACAAGTTTTAGGTCCAGAGTTGGTGACAGAGACTGAAGAGAAAGTGAAGGTGATTCGGGCTCGTCTCAAGGAAGCGGCGGATAGGCAGAAGTCCTACGCTGATCTTAAGCGCAAGGAAATGGAGTATGCAGTAGGATATAAAGTTTTTCTGAAGGTGTCGCCTTGGAAAAAAGTATTAAGATTTGGGCGAGAAGGGAAGCTAAGCCCAAGGTTCATCGGCCCATATACAGTAGTAAAGTGAGTGGGACCGGTAGCTTATCAGCTCGACCTGCCGGCAGAGTTGAGTCAGATTCATGACGTCTTTCATGTGACGATGCTTAGACGGTATCGGTCAGATCCATCACACGTTGTGCCAGTGGCAGAGATTGAGGTAAACTCGGACTTATCTTTCGAGGAGGAGCCAGTTCAGATCTTGGATCGAGATGTCAAGGTTCTACGTAGGAAGGCAGCACCTTTGGTGAAAGCGCTATGGTGGAACCATGGTGTTAAAGAAGCTACGTAGGAACCCGAGGACGTGATGCGGCAGCAATACCCCCAACTCTTCTGATCCAGGTAATTTCGAGGACAAAATTATTTTTAAGGGGGTAGAACTGTAACATCCTGCATTAGGGGTTGGTTGCAATGTATTTATTATTTGGGTGTTTGCCTAAATAAATGCATATGTTATGGTTTGGTCAAAATCTCGGGTTAGGTCGGGTTTAGGGTTAAAAGTTTCTTTTAGTGCATGAGAAGAAAAGGCTAAGTGAGGAAGCTTTATATATATAATTTGGGGCGTATCATGACACAAGGATAGCAGCTGGTGAGATGGCTTGGGGCGCTAGGTGCAAGGAGGCTTCAGGAGGTTAAGGGTTCGAGCCTGGGTGATAGCATGGAGTGTTTTATTTTTGCGTTAAAAGGGGGTTCGGGCTAGGAAGGTTAAATAATTAATGATGCGGTTAGTAGACATGAAAGTCAGGGTAGTAAAGTGGCATGGGGGCGTGATGAGCAGTTGCGACCTCAGGGACGCGTGTTCGAGTCTTGACAAAAGCGCAAGGTGAGTTTTTAATTTTGGCGTTATCGATTTAGAAGGCTTCAAGTATAATTGTGGCGGGCTTATGTCGCACAAGGCGCCTTGACCGAGTGGCTAAGGGCGCTGCATGAGGGCTGCGGCATGGAGGTCTGCTTGGCGAAAAAGCAGAGGGAGCCAGCGAAGGATAGCTTAAAAGAAATTTCAATGGGAATATGGCATGAAAGGAACAGTGGCCGAGTGGCTGGAGGCTTGGGGAGCTACTCCAGGTCTCGGGTTCGAAACCCGTATGCAGCACTTGGAGGGGCTATTTTTATTTTGCTATGGCCGGCGTGGGAATTGTGGCCTGTGCATGGCTCCAAAATTCATGAAGAGCATGCTATTGTTTGAAAATTTTGAGGGAAGTATGGGTTGGATTCCCTTTTTATTTTAGTTATTTATTGAAGGTATGGGTTGTTTCTTTTTATGTTGCTTTATTATTGTGGAAAATGTGTTAGGGAATGGGAACATTATTAATCTATGTTTATTGTTTTTGGTAATAGAAACTATCACAAAAAAATAATAGGAGCTTGGGCAAATTCTTGGAATTTTGTCTTTCTTTCCCCCCCATTTGAAGCATGGCCGATTTTCCTTATTACGTTTTGGTGCATGGTCGGTTTTGAGTAGAATAAAAGGGAGCCAAAATTCATCTTCCTTCTTCTTTTCCTTCCAAATGGTCCCTTGGCCGAATGTGAAGCTTGCTTAGGAACCTTCATACTCAGTTTTCTAATAGCAAGGAGGTGCCAAAACTCTTGATTTTGTTTTCTTCCTTTCCCAAGCTATTCATGGCCGAATGAAGTATGGCCAAATTCCCTTAATTGTTTTTTTGTTCCTTTTCAATTGTGCATGACCGAATATTACTCACCCTATAGAGCATAGGCCGAATCCACAAAAGGAAAGGTGTTTTCGAAGGTTGGTAAGTATTCCTCTTTAACTTCGGTTCCTTACTTCTTTTTTGGTGTGCCGAAAGCATGAATTAAGGCCTTAGTAAGGTTGGCCGAGGGGTTATAGTATCTTAATAGTGTATCTTTTGTAGGTAGCCGACACTTAGGGGCTTTGAAGGTATCTTTCAGGTTTCGTTTCTTCGAGGGAGCTCGACAAGTCAAGTGACAACTTCGGGATTTCGGTAAGTATGGAAAATGGTTGAGCATGTTCTGCCAAAGGCCATTTTTGGTATGTATGTGTTAACCGCATGTGTGTGTTGACCTTAGGGGGGGCAAATCAGTCCAAGTACCTCGCGTACGACATATCCTTCGGGATTTTTGTTTGGTAGCCGAATAGCCTATATTATTATTAACTTTGGTGTTGGCGAAATATAGGGCAAGAAATCTAGCGCGATAGATCGATTCTTCGGGTTTTCGTTGTTGAGCAGTTCGGGATTCACTTAGACTTACGTTTGATCAGGTGTGTAAACTCTTACACACTTTATTAGTATAGACTGTTATTATGATATTTATAACCTCTCATGTAGTAACTTTGGGTTGTGGGCATAAGCTTGGTTTTCGGGTAAGTCCCCTATTACTCGATACATGATATATGTGTGTATGCCATCATATGCTGTTAAATGCTATGCTATATACAAATGCATGATATATGGGATCACGATACTTGTTACGTGAGCATGATGATGGCGGGATTGATGAGAGGAGGGAGATGATCTCTATGGACTGTCACCAGTGGTTTGGTACCACACGATGGGTTGGCCCCATCATTTGATATTGTGACTTCGGTCACCAGTGGTTTGGCACCACATATTGATATTTGTGACTTCGGTCACCAGTGGTTTGGCACCACATATTGATATTTGTGACTAAGTCCCAGTGGTTTGGCACCACCAGTGGTTTGGCACCACATATTGATATTTGTGACTTTGGTCACCAGTGGTTTGGCACCACCAGTGGTTTGGTACCACATGTTGATATTGTGACCTATGGTCATCAGTGGTTTGGTACCACACGATGGGTTGGCCCCATCATTTGATATTTGTGACTTCGGTCACCAGTGGTTTGGCACCACCAGTGGTTTGGTACCACACGGGGTAGAAAAAGGAGCATGGATGGCTAGGTTGGGATGCATAATTGCATGTATTACTAATATCTGTGTATGAGTTGTATTTTCGGGTTGGGGATTTATACACACTGAGTCTTGGTGACTCACCCCTTCCCATATCATCTTGCAGGTGAGTAGATCGCGGAGATGGAGCTGGGGAGGACTCGAAGCGGCCATGCTTGTCCGTGGACTTGAAATCTTATTTTGCCCCGTTTTAAGTTTATTATTTACTAAATTTCGATTGGGTTGTAATATGGCCGCTTATTATTATTTTGGATGTTTAATTAGTTGTTTTTACTTTATGACTGATGAACTTATGAACTGTTAAGCAAATCGGTTAGAAGTAATGTTTTTTCAAAATTATACTTGTACTCGTTTTCAAAGATGTTACCATCGGGTAACAAAATTTTCTAAGTTAACGATAACTCTGATGTTTCTAAAAATTTAAATTTTCAAATGGTTTCAACTCAATCGTGTTTATCAAATCAACCCATCCGAGTTTTAGCAAATACCGTTTAATAACTTCAGCAAATTTTCAGATTTCCACTATTAATCCGAATCCTTCAAAACGTTTTACTCCGTGACATACCAGATCCGGTCAAGGCTTGTGGGTCGGGTTCGGGGTGTTACAAAATTGGTATCAGAGCCAGGTTCAAAACTCGGCTGTGGGGGAGGCCTAAGGCCCAAAAATGTTTTCTTGGTAAGTCTCTGTGAAATATTATGAAAATGGTTTTATTTTAAACAGCATGGCATCGAGTCTCCGGCACCAATCCGCTCGTGTAAGTATCTCTAATCTATGTGTGAATGATTATCTGAAAAGGGGTAGAAATGGAACGTAGATAGTATGAAAGGTATGTGAACCCTAGGACTAGATTACCCAAACAATCGCATAAGATTTTTAATTGTCTAAGTAAACAAACCTATGAATAAGTCGCCGAGTTAGAGTGTGGTAACCCTTGTACGCATGTCTAGGATTGGATCCGAAAGAGCTTGGTATTTAAGCGGTCCTAGCGACTCACCACCTCTTCGCAGGAATCCTACCTGGTGCGTAGCTTCGGTTCACCCTAACCGTAAGGACTTGTTCATGGGCTAAACTCGATTACTAAAACCCGAAAGGGAATTAGCTGTGTTTTTATAAAAACTCTAGTCTTTTAAAACTTCCCTTGAACTTGTGAATGTTATATTACAAAATTTTTCGAAAAAAAATTTTGATTTATGAAAACTACAAAATACCCCTAGTGGTAAAATTTCAAAAATGCCCCTGGTTTCTAAATTATTAATCTACCCCCAAATTTTAACAAAATTTCTCTTATTTTACAAACACACCCCAAAACCTCAATTTGCAAATATCAAAATGCCCTGATTTTGGAAAATTACGAAATTGCCCCTAATTTACAAAATTACCAAATGACCCTGATTTTCAAAATTTTTGCAACACTGCCAATTCGGAAAACAAATTCTCAAAAAGAACCCTCAAGGTTTTGCAACTTTTGAGATGTCTCGAAATTATTGAAACCTTATAAAATTACCCCGGTTTATTACCAAAATACCCCTGTAGGCAAATGACGAAAATACCCCCGGGATAGAATTTGGGCAAAAGGGTAATGGAATATGTGAATGTGTGTCCTTGAATTAGAATAGAAGACTTGAAACTTGTTTGATCGAAGGAACAACTTGTAAACTTTGTTCATAAAATTTCTTCGCTAATAATCAGTGAAACTTTGACTAACTCATAAAACTTTTTAAGACAGATCGCGCAATAAGAAATGAGTTCTAGAGGTCGCGGCCGTCAGGGATGCGGTAGAGGCCGGATGGCTGTGTCAGAACCAGTTAGGTCGGGCCAAGGTCGGGCAATAAGAAATTATACTCGTACTCGTTTTCAAAGATGTTACCATCGGGTAACAAAATTTTCTAAGTTAACGATAACTCTGATGTTTCTAAAAATTTAAATTTTCAAATGGTTTCAACTCAATCGTGTTTATCAAATCAACCCATCCGAGTTTTAGCAAATACCGTTTAATAACTTCAGCAAATTTTTAGATTTCCACTATTAATCCGAATCCTTCAAAACGTTTTACTCCGTGACATACCAGATCCGGTCAAGGCTTGTGGGCCGGGTTCGGGGTGTTACATAAACAACTTCATCAATCAACAGAAGACCATATACTTCCCATATAACTATCGCATTATAGCAACAAAAATACTCAAAACTAACCAATTGCTTGTATCTTCTATATGCTTTCATGTTTTATTCTACTCCCTATCTCTTTTACTTTACTACTGCCTTTTTTTGTTCAACAAACTTGTCAATAAGAGTGCTAAAGACCCTTACTCTATTAACTAGACCAAGCAAAATGAATGCTGAAGGATATGATGATTAAAACAATACAACCAGGTAGGAGCCAATCCATTGAATCAAGGGTACAAGTGTTGGAAAAATAAAGTTTTCATTGAAAACAATTTTCTTACACAGCGAAAAATTAAAATTTTGAAATTTGACCCAGTTTTTTATACTTATAACAATAAACCCTAACCAAAATCATAGGTTGAACTCAATATTTTTAGCTCAAACATTAGTTTTCCAAAAATATATAGAACCCTTAAAATGGTTCTGGAAACCCTTATCTTCATTCTCTTAATCCCTACGTTTACAAAAGAACTAAGAACCTAACCAACTTACTGAAATCTCCACTTTTTCAACTTAAACCTCACGATCATCACTTCATGTAGAACTTTCTTTAATCATAGCTTCCTCAGAACGACCAAGGAAGAAGATGAAGAAGGGAAGAAAATGAAATAGAATCGAATCGAATCCTCTTCGAGAAGTTATTTTCACTATTTATAGCCCTTCATGCTTGGTTTCCCACCGTATAACAATCATTCATCCATTTTAATGCCCCAAATAATTTAATTATGCTTCTGTGAATATCTAACACAAATGTGTATGTACCTCAATGGTTATGTGTTCTGGGTGTGTGTGAAAGGTCCCAAGTTCAAGCCTTACCTTTGGTAAATTTTGTTATTTCTGGATCTAAGCCTTAATTTTGTCCTGAGGGCTTATATTAATCTTCTTGTAAATTTATATCAGAATAAGCCTACTGGTTCGAGTGGTAAGGGGGTTGGTGTGCTGGAGGTTCTGTGTTCGAATCCCTGCGTGAACGAAGGAATTATTTTTGCTTAGTCGTCTGGTAGAGTTTTGGTGTAGCCGAAATACTGAGGTGGTTGTGAGTTAGTGGGTTAGTAGGAGGAAAATTAGGGAGGTTAGCTGTTCTGTGTAGTTTGAATTATTTTTCCTAAAATTTCCTGAAAAACTGACGTTTTTTCCCTCTGTTGCTCTCCTATGCATTTTTTTCTTCTTTCATCTACCTCTTTGTTTTTCGAACCATATTTCCAATTAATCGGTGGGAAATGTGGTTCTTTGTGGCTCTTTTCTATTCAATATCGTTCGTGATCTAATTCGGTGAGTTTGGGTAAGGAAATTTTGTTTCGCTTGTTATGATTCGTTATTTAATGGTTATCGTTATATCGTAATCATTTTTCGGGGACTTAGTTTCATGAAAATTACTGTTGCTCGATCAAAGGTAAGGGATGGTTGCTTAATGGATGAATAGCTCATTTTGGGTTCGATTTAAGTCAGTTTTAAACTTCTAATTCGGTGTTTATGTTGGCCAACCTTAGGTGTTGTGGGGCTCGGGAGTGTTTTCGCATAAAAAACATATCAGGTGTGTACCCGAAACACGAAAAACTGAGTTTTGAAAAAAGCCGAAAATAACCACTGTCAATGCCGTACGGGAGTGTGGTAGGCCGTGTGTGAGAACAAGACCCTGTGGTCGACGAAGGCATGGCCGTGCGCAGCACACGGCTGTATGGTGGCTTGAGTGTGGCCGTGTGGGCCATACAGGCTAGGCCAATTTGGGCGTGTGGGCTACACGGACGTGACATACGGGCGTGTGGATTCTTCGGCCAGGCCGTGTAGGCCACACGAGCAAGGCCAATCTGGGCGTGTGGGCCAACACAAGCAAGCTACACGGGCATCTGGGCCCAAATTTCTAGAATTTCTCCGAGGGTCGCACGTGTCATCCCAATCGACTGTGGGCCTACCGTAGGGTCGATAAGGGCTAACCAAACCCCAAAATTGTAGATCTGATAGTCTGATAATCTGTTCTGAGTCTGATTATGCCATGCATATCTATTTATTTTGATATCTGCACATAACATGTTGAACATGTCTAGTATGTAGTTTGTATTTGTTCTGTATATGCATGTGGGGTAGGTTTTGTATTGATGGAGGAAGTGTTCTGTAGGGCGATCATCTCCTATTATCTAGCAGCTTGGTTGCACTATATTTGATACGTGTCGTAACAACACAATGTGGTGCGTAGGGATGGGTGGGTGTTTTTAACCCCACATGGTGTGATAGGATGGTCGGAGTTGGTGTGTTGACGATGGGGGTAGGACTTTGCATATTCTGAATCTATTATTTGATCTGTACATCTGTTACTGTAACTATATTTAAGATGGGCATAAGCACGATTTTGTATCTAATTGACTGAAATGTTTCTGTATCTTTACTTGTCTAATTCTGCTGAGTTACACATTGAGTTTACGTAAACTCACATTTGTTTATCTATTCTGTCAAGTAATCCACAGTCTTAGGGGGATCGGTGTAGCAGGGACTCAGCGGTGACCACATTTTCGTAAAACTATTTAAAAGTCATTAATTTATGGTTTCATTTATGTTTTGGTAATTATTTTGAGAGTTTGTAATTTTTGGGACTCTCTAGGCTGTTTGGTTTTTAATTGGTTATTTTTGGGTTATTTAACTATTTAGTTGCTTTGGCAAAATGTTTTATTAAAAACGACGGTTTTTATGCAAACAAAGGTTTTTCTGAAAAACAAAAACTGGACTCTTGAAATAAAAATGATTTCGTAAGCTTCTGCGGTATTTCACGTTTTAAGGCAAACTGATTAATTAAATGACGTTTTAGTAAGGGAAGTAAGCAACTATGGGTTGAAATGTTAAATGGCTTTGTTGTGTTGACTACGTTTTCAAAACCATTCCCTGTGACACTTGCGGATTCGGCCATAACATCTAGGCCGGGTTTAGGGTGTTACATTTAGTGGTTTCATAGCCAGGTTGCAAAACTCGGGTTGTGAATTTTGGGTTCCAAAATTATATTTTTAAGAATTGATTTTCGAATATCTTGAAAATTTTGAAAAAATGTGTGGTACACCGAGTCTCCGGTGTCGATCCTATAAATATTTTTGTACTTAGATTGAATTGTTATGAAATACTGTAGTTAGCCCTTCTAAAACTATATTGAGTAGTTAAAGACTGAAACTTTTGAAGAACACTTCGGAACTTCTGATAAATTGTGCATAAAATATTTGCTAATAAGTACTGAAATTGATGCATAAATTTTTTAATGTAGATAAAACTTGAATTAGACAATGAGTGCTCATGGAATTTGCGGATGTGGTACTCGTGGTCGTGGAAGAGGCCGTAGGGGGCTCAAGCTGAGTCTTTCTCTTTGGGTAGTATGCCAAATTTAGATATGAGTGAGACAGCGGTTTCGCGCTCGGCTAGGGATGGCGCATTGTCCCAAGCCATGCTGAGGATATTGGAGAGGGTTGCTGGACCCCATTCTAGAGCTGAAGGTCGTGGGTCGATAACTGAACGGCTTCGGTCTAATAGAGCTGAGCTATTTAGGGGTGTCACTGAAGTCGCCCCTAGTGTGGCTGAGTATTGGTTGGAGGCCATGGAAAGGATTACGAATGATCTAGATTGCACTCGTAAGCAGAAACTAAAGGGTGCAGTCTCTTTGTTTCGCGATTAGGCTTATCAGTGGTGGTTGACGGTTGAGGAGAGTACTCAGCCTGATTGTCTGATCTGAGACTTCTGTAAGACCACTTTCCAGGGCAAGTATGTGGGAGCGAGCTATGTGGATGCCCGTAGGTATGAGTTCATAAATATGGCTGAGTATGAGCTGAATTCCTAAGGTTGAGTCACTATGCTCGAGGCATGGTGGCGTCTGAGAATGAGAGATGCGTCCGGTTTGAGGATGGATTGAGGGATAATCTGAGGGTATTGATTGCTCCACAGAGGGAGCCTGAGTTTGCGGTTCTAGTAGAGAATGAGAAGATTGCTGAGGATGTTAAGCGCATAGAGCGCCAAAAGAGAGACTGTGAGGGAGGCAAGAATAAGAGGGATTTCGAGCCCTCTAATTCTGTTCCGAGGCCTAAGAAAAAAGCCAGATTTGATGGGCCAGTTAGAGTGGGGGCTCCTGTTTCTTCAGCTGTATTACAGCCATATGGTGACTGTGGTAAGCTCCATCCGGGAGAGTGTTGGAGGAGGATTGGAGCCTGTTTGAGGTGTGGATCTTTAGAGCACCGTATTAGAGATTGTCCACAGTTGGCAAATCAAACGCAAGCTCTGGGTTCTGTACAGCCTCAGAGGGTAGTTCAGCAGCCACCTAAGGCCCGTAGACAGGCTAGAGGTAGTAATTGTTTGGGTTGTGGACAGAAAGCACCGGGCAGAGGTGCTGGTCAGACTGAGGTGAGGCAGCCTACACTAGTTTATTCTGCTCGACGCCGAGAGGACATAGATGCTCTTGTTGTCAACACCTGTATGTTCCTTATATTTGATGTGCCTTATACTGCTTTGATAGACATAGGTTCTACTCATTCCTATGTAGCTAGTACTGTATCTGAAAACTTGGGGGTTTTTGTGGAGAGCACTTCTAGTGAGGTTACTGTACTGAGTCCATTAAGGCAATCTGTTTGGGTTAGTAAACTCTATAGAGAGGTTCTGATAGAGGTAAAAGGGATTGTTTTTTTGGCAGATCTGATAGAGCTTCCATTTGGGGAGTTCGACCTGATTCTGGGTGTGGACTGGCTGGTCAAGCATCGAGTTAGTTAGGACTATGCGACTAAGAGGGTTGTTTTGAGGATTGGGGATGATAAGGAGGTGGTTATCAACGGTGAGCATCGGGATTATCTGTCAAACGTGATCTTTGCTCTAGTGGCTAAAAAATTGGTTCGAAAAGGGTGTAAGACGTATTTTGCTTACGTCAGTGTTCTGGTTTCTAAGGACTGTTCTGGTTTCTAAGTACTCTTCTGTCGGGGATATTAAAATTGTGAGAGATTTTCCTGATGTCTTTCCTGAGGAGTTACCGGGTTTACCTCAGAACCGAGAGGTTGAATTTGGGATTGAGCTTCTTCCGGGTACAGCTCCAGTGTCCATCACTCCCTACCGAATGGCACCAAAAGAGCTTACAAAACTTAAGGCTCCACTGCAAGAAATTTTGGATCGTGGTTTCATCCGCCTTAGTGTGTCTCCGAGGGGCACCAGTTCTGTTTGTTAAGAAGAAGGATGGGACCATGAGTATGTGCATCGACTATCGATAGTTGAATAAACTGACCGTGAAGAATAAGTATCCGCTTCTGAGGATCGACGAGTTATTTGACCAGTTCTGAGGGGCTTCAGTGTTCTCTAAGATTGATCTTCGATGTGGGTATCATCAGTTGAAAGTTAAGGAAGTTGATGTTCATAAGACTGTATTTAGGACTTGTTATAGGCATTATGAGTTCCTAGTTATGCCTTTTAGTTTGACAAATGCTCCGACCGCATTCATGGATCTGATGAACTGAATATTTCAGCCTTAACTGGATCAGTTCGTCGTGGTCTTCATCGACGATATTCTAGTATACTCTAAGACTAAGGATGAGCATGATGAGCATCTTAGAGTGGTGCTTTAGATACTCCGAGAAAAGCAACTCTATGCTAAGTTGAGCAAGTGTAAGTTCTGGTTGTGTGAGGTAACCTTCTTGGGGCATGTCGTTTCAGCTGAGGGGATTCGTGTAGATCTGAGGAAGATTGAGGTTGTACTGGATTGGAAACAACCTAAGAATGTGTCTGAAATCCGCAGTTTTCTGGGTTTGGGGGGTTACTATCGGCAATTTGTTGAGGGATTTTCTTTTATTGCAGCTCCTCTTACTAAGCTTCTGCATAAGGGTGTCCTTTTTGTCTAGACTGATGCACAACAAGAGAACTTTGAGAAGCTAAAGTCTGTTCTGACTTAGGCTCCTGTTCTGATACAGCCTAAATCCTGTAAGGAGTTTGTGATCTACAGTGATGCTTCGCACATTGGTTTGGGTTGCATTCTGATGCATGATGGTAAGGTTGTGGCTTATGTGTCCCGTCAGCTTAAGACATACGAAGGGAACTATCCGACGCATGATCTTGAATTGGTTGCTGTGGTCTTTGCGTTGAAGATCTGGAGGCACTATCTGTATGGTGAGAGGTGTGTCATCTACACCGATCACAAGAGCCTCAAGTATCTCCTTACTCAATAGGAGTTGAATCTTAGACAGCGTCGATGGATTGAGCTGCTCAAAGATTATGATTGCACTATAGAGTATCATCCTGGTAAGGCCAATGTGGTGGCCGATGCTCTCAGTCGAAGAGCGATGTCTAATTTGAAGGCAATGTTTGCTCGCATTAGTCTGTTTGATGATGGGAGTCTGTTGGCTGAATTGCAAGTTAAGCCGACTTAGGTTGAGCAGATTCGAGATAAGCAGTTAAGGGAT
The DNA here is from genome assembly GCA_005393395.2 of Gossypium australe. Taxonomy (NCBI): domain Eukaryota; kingdom Viridiplantae; phylum Streptophyta; class Magnoliopsida; order Malvales; family Malvaceae; genus Gossypium; species Gossypium australe. The sequence continues at coordinate 71,059,495 of CM016615.1, forward strand.
GAGACTCTGGGTGTGCGGTTTCGTCAAGTTGGGAGTGGTACTACTTCTAATTTTAGGTTAAATAATGATGGTATGCTATGTTTCCGAGGGCAGATCTGTGTACCAAATGATTCTGATCTGAGGCAGTAGATTCTAAGGGACATGCATAGTAGCCCTTATGCTATGCATCCTAGTGGTAATAAGATGTATCGCGATCTTCGTGAGTTGTATTGGTGGCCGGGTTTAAAGCTCGAAGTTACTGATTTTATGGCTTGATGCCTAACGTGTCAGCAAGTTAAGGCTAAACATCAGTTGCCTTCGAGTTTTGCTACAACTCGTTAAGATCCCTTTATGGAAATGGGAGCATGTGACGATGAACTTTGTTAGTGGGTTGCCCTTGAGACCCACTAAAAAGGATTCTGTTTGGGTCATTGTGGATCGATTGACCAAGCTTCCTCACTTCATTCGATTTGGACCGACTACTTTCTGCAGAAGTTGGCAAAGCTCTATATCTTCGAGATAGTTAGACTGTATGGGGTTCTTATGTCGATTATTTCTGATAGGGATCCTCGCTTCACATCTCGGTTTTGGAAAAAGTTACATGAGACTTTGGGTTCGAGGTCAGACTTTCGTACTGCGTTCCACCCTCAGACAGATGGCCAATCGGAGAGGGTGATTCAAATACTGGAGGATATGCTTCGGAGTTGTGTGATTGATTTCTGAGGTAGTTGGAGGATTATCTGTCGTTAGCGGAGTTCGCCTACAATAATAGTTTCCAGGCTAGCATCCAGATGGCACCTTACGAGGCTTTATATGGTCGTAAGTGTCGTACCCCGCTATGTTGGGCTGAGTTGGGTGAACGTCGAGTTTTAGGTCCTGAGTTGGTTTCTGAGACCGAGGATAAGGTTAGGCTGATTCGGGATCGTCTAAAGGCGGCTTCTGACAAACAGAAGTCTTATGCAGATCTGAAAAGGCGAGGTATTGAGTACTCTGTGGGGGATTTCATTTTTCTAAAGGTTTCACCGTGGAAGAAGGTTTTGAGATTTGGCCGTAAAGGCAAGTTAAACCCAGTGTTTATAGGGTCGTATCGGATTCTGATGCTAGTGGGACCGATCACTTATCAGTTAGAGCTACCTCCAGAGTTAGACCGTATCTACGATGCGTTCCACATCTCGATGTTGAAACGATATCGGTCCGATCCGTCCCATGTTGTTTCTATTAAGGAGATCCAGGTTATACCGGATTTGACATTTTAGGAGGAGCTGGTTCAGATTCTGGATCATGAAATTAAGATTTTGAGAAGGAAATCTATCCCTTTAGTGAAGGTTTCGTGGCGGAATCATGGTACCGAGGAGGTAACGTGGGAACCTGAGGACTCGATGGGTCAGTAGTATCCCCATCTGTTCTGATTAGGTAAGTTTTAAGGTCAAAATTTCTTTTAGGGGTAGAGTTGTAAGACCCCAAATAATTTAATTATGCTTCTGTGAATATCTGACACAAATGTGTATCTGCCTCGGTGGTTAAGTGTTCTGGGTGTGTGTGAAAGGTCCCAACCTTTGGTAAATTTTGTTATTTTTGGATCTAAGCCTTAACTTTGTCATCAGGGCTTATATTATTTTGCTTGTGATTTTATATCATAATGAGCTTGTTGGTTCGAGTGGTAAGGGGGTTGGTGTGCTAGAGGTTTTGTGTTCAAATCCCTGCGTGAGCATCAGAATTATTTTTGCTCAATCGTCTGGTAGAGTTTTGGTGTAGCCGAAATACTGAGGTGGTTGTGAGTTAGTGGGTTAGTAGGAGGAAAATTAGGGGGGTTAGCTGTTCTGTGTAGTTTGAATTCTTTTTCCCAAAATTTCCCAAAAAACTGACGTTTTTTCTCTATTGCTCTCTTCTGCGTTTTTTTCTTCTTTCGTCTACCACTTTGTTTTTCGAACCATATTTCCAATTAATCGGTGGGAATTGTGGTTCTTTGTGGCTCTTTTCTGTTCAATACCGTTCGTGATCTAATTCGGTGAGTTTGGGTAAGGAAATTCTATTTCGCTTGTTATGATTCGTTATTAATGGTTTTTGTTATGCTGTTAGGGGAGGATTCAGGGACTCGGAATCACTTGTCGAGGACTTAGTTTTGTGGAAATTACTGCTGTTCGATCGAAGGTAAGGGGTGGTTGCTTAATGGATGAATAGCTCGTTTTGGGTTCGGCTTAAGTCAGTTTTAAACGTCTAATTCGGTGTTTGTATTGGTCAACCTTAGGTGCTGTAGGGTTCAAAAACATATCAGGAGTTTTTTCGCATCAAAAACACTGCGAAAATTGAGTTTCTGCAAAAGCTGAAAATGGCTACTGTCAACGCCACACGGGCGTGTGGTCGCCCATGTGGTAGGCCGTGTGTGAGAACATGGCCGTGTGGTCGATGAAGGCATGGCCGTGCGCAGCACAGGACTGTATGGTGGCTTGAGCGTGGCTGTGTGGCCCACACGGGCATGACACATGGGCGTGTAGATTCTTGGGCCAGGCCATGTAGGCCAGACGGGCAAGGCCAATCTAGGCGTGTGGGCCCACATGGGCAAGCACGGGCATGTGGGCCCAAATTTCTAGAATCTCTCTGAGGGTCGTACGAGTCATCCCAATTGATGGTGGGCCTACCGTTGGGTCGGTAAGGGCTAACCAAACCCCAAAACTATAGATCTAATAGGCTGATAATCTGTTCTGAGTTTGATTATGCCATGCATATCTGTTTATTCTGATATCTGTACATAGCATGTTGAGCATGTCTAGTATGTATTTTGTATTTGTTTTATATATGCATGTGGGGTGAGTTTTGTATTGCTGGAGGAAATGTTTTATAGGGCGATCATCTCCTGTTATCTGGCAGTTTGGCTGCACTATATCTGAAACGTGTCGTAACGACACAATGTGGTGTGTAGGGATGGGTGGGTGTTTTTAACCCCACAAGGTGTGATGGGATGGTCGGAGTTGGTTTGTTGAGGATGGGGGTAGTACTTTGCATATTCTGAATCTATTATCTGATCTGTAGATCTGTTACTGTAACTGTATCTGAGATGGGCATAAGCCGATTCTGTATTTGATTGACTGAAATGGTTCTGTATGTGTACTTGTCTAATTCTGCTGGGTTATACACTGAGTTTACGTAAACTCACATATGTTTGTCTGTTCTGTCAGGTTATCCACAGTCTTAGGCAGATCAGTGTAGTAGGGACTCAGCGGTGACCACATTTACGTAAAACTGTTTAGAAGTCGTTAATTTATTGTTTCATTTATGTTTTGGTAATGTAATTTTTGGGACTCCCTGTACTGTTTGGTTTTTAATTAATTATTTTTGGGTTATTTAACTATTTAGTTGCTTTGGCAAAATGTTTTATTAAAGACGACGGCTTTTATGCAAACAAAGGTTTTTCTGACAAACAAAACTAGACTCTTGAAATAAAAATGATTTTGTAAGCTTCTGCTGTAATTCACATTTTAAGGAAAACTGATTAACTAAATGACGTTTTAGTAAGGGAAGTAAGCAACTATGGGTTGAAATGTTAAATGGCTTTGTTGTGTTGACTACGTTTTCAAAACCATTCCCTGTGACACTTGCGGATTCGGCCATTACGTCTAAGCCGAGTTTGGGGTGTTACATCCATAATCATTTTGTCCCCCCAGTAAGGAACTGGCTGGTTCTAATCCAACTGAACCAGACTTGGTTCTCAACCCTGTCTACTTTCAGTTACTATCTTTTTCTAATTTTTCAATAGAGACTATCGGCTTACGATCTTTTTCAGTTTAACCTCTAATGTTCTTAATCTCGAGGCTTCAAGGGAAATCGAGTATTTTTGGAAAATCGGGCTTAAAAAACGTAACGAAAAATAAATTTAGGGAAAAACCAAAGTTTTTAAAAAAAAATCCAAAACAAGAACTTCGTTGTGATATCTAAAGTAATAAACACTTAATCAAAATTTTACCTTTTTTATTCATCTAGGATGAACGCTTTGATCAAGTAATCTTCTCCGTTATCCTCAAGCTCATGTCTATTGAGTGTGGACTCACTTCGAATCAAAATTTTTTTAACAAAAATTACCAGTGGGGTAATTTCACAATTTCTTTAAACTTTTGGGCCAAGTTATAAATAAGAAAAATATCTCTATAAATTTTTTGAAATAATTTTTTCAGAGAATTTTCTCTATACAACTTTTCTCTTGAATTCAAGTGTGTGAAACAATGACTCAATGCTCTTTTTATATACGGAGAGTTTAACTATGATTAAACTTAATCATTTTAATATTAAATTAATATAATACTTATTAAGATAATTATTAGATTAAATTTAATATTAAATCTTATTAAATTAATAGAATATGTATCTACAAGATAACCATTAAATTAAATTTAATATTAAGATAATCATATTAATATTAAATTAATAAAATACTATTAAGGTATGTATTAAATTAAATTTAATATTAAATCTACTAAATAATATTACTTTTAGAATAGTTAATCTAAAATGAAATTCTCTAGTAGACTCCAGTAAGAGTGTAATTCTTCCACAGCTCAACCATCGAGGACCCACTGTCGTCGACCATTTGCCGACCATCGAAATGTCGCTATTACACCCGTCAATACCCCGAGCTGGTTCGGTTGCTGCTTGTAACACCCCAAACCCAACTTAAATGTTATGGCTGAATCTGGCGATGCCACATGGAGAGGATTTTGAAAACCCCAAACCCTTAAGCTTATAAACCTTTAATTGCTTTCATTTGTTTCAAAACATATGTTCAATTAGTCGACTTTCCTTATAACGTATCAATTTAGCGAAAGCTTAGAAAAACCATCGTGTTTAAGAAAAACAGTTCGCATTTTTAGAAAAACAATGCTTTAGGTGAAATTATCATAAAAATAAGCAGGTTAAATCCCCAAAACCCCAAACCCAAGCCAAACAGTTAATAAGTCCATACAATCCTATAAAAATACAGACTCTCAATCGTAATGCCAAACTTAAGTAAAACTATAAAACCAAATAAAACCAATGATAACGTGTGGTCACCGTCAAGTCCGCCGCTGCACCAATCCGCCTAACTCTGTGGATTACCTGTATAGAATAAACAGAAAAGAGTAAGTTTATGTAAACTCAGTGTGTAACCCCACAGAATTAAGCTTGCACACAAACAGAATATCGGAATCAATCAGATACAGATTCAGGTACAGATACAGATACAGATGCGTAAATCAGAATCAAAAGTCAGATATCCTACCCCTATCCTCTACACACCATCTCCGACCATCCCTACACACCATGTGGGGTTTAAAACACCCACCCAGCCCTACACACCATGTTGTACCGGTGCGACACATAATAGATATAATGCAGCCATGCTGCCAGATAATAGACATAAATGCCTTTCAGAACACTTCCTCCAATATACATCATCCCATCCCCAATATCAGATAACATAACATACATACAGAATTAACAGATATATCATACTTAACATGCCATTATAAACAGATAACAGATAAACATACATAGGCATACTCACAACCATATCTCAGTCTAACATAACACTTGGTTCTAGGGTTAGATAGCATTTACTGACCCTACGGTAGGCCCACAGTCGATTAGGACGACCTGTGCGACCCTACAAAAAATCGCAGTATAATGGGCCCACAAGCCCCGATTGGCCTTGCCCGTGTGGATCACACAACCTGGCCCAAAGTTCACACGCCCAATCTGGTTTAGCCCGTGTGACCCACACGGCCACACTCCGGCATCCACACTGCCTTGTCTTGCACACAGTCTGGCCGTGTTGACAGTAGGGTTTTTCAACTTTCGCCGAATCTCGTTCTTCTGCGTTTCGGGTACACACCTGGTGTCAATTCGATACAAAAACAATCTCAAGACCACCAGAACCTATAATCGACATACCAAAGCTCCGAATTAGACTTAAAAATACGGTCAAATCGAGAGTTCGAAACCATCCATAGTTCAAAACAAGCGCTTATCCCTTACCCCAACACTCCGAGCGACTTACTACGATTCCACAAGAGACGAATCTCGATCTTCCTCATTAGCTATTACCAAAACAACCATATAACCCTAATTAAAGATGGAAACGATGCAAGTTACAGAAAAGCATAGCCTTTCTTACCTGAACATGTGATGAAACCGAAATAAAAATAAAAAAAGTGAAGGTACGACAACCGACAAAAAGAAAATAAAATTGGCAGTGGAAAAGGATGGAGAAACGACAGAGAAGCAATAACTAACGTTAGAATTTTGGGAAAGAAACCGAAATTTAGAAAAAAAGAAAAAATAAAGAATAAAAAATAATAACAAAAGATATGGCCATATCCCTTAATTTTCTCCCTCAAAACCCACTACTATCAACAACTTTTCAGAGTTTAAAACCCACCGAAACTCTTGGCACAAAATGAGTAAAAATAAATACTAATGCCAATATAGGGATTCAAACTTAGGACCTCCACACAACACACAGAGTCCCTTACCACTCGAACCAGCAGGTTCAGTTTAATATGGTTTTACAAATGATATAATATAAGCCCACTGAGCAAGGGTAGGGCTTAAGTCAGAAAAATACCAAAATTTACCAAATGTAAGGCTTGAACTTAGGACCTCACACACACACACACCTAGAACACTTAACCACTAAAGAAGAAACATATTTGTGTCAAGATTTAACAGAAACAGACATAAGAAATTTGGGGCGTTACACTGCCGATTCGATCCGGGCCAATGATGGCTCGACCGATCTAGTCTAGCCACTAAGTGGACCCTCGACCCAATTTCACATACCAAGCTTGGTTCGACCAATTTTTGGGTTTTGGTCTCAGTTTTGGGCTCCCGGGCCCAATTTACGATCTCAGGTCTAATTTTCAAGTTCAAATATCCATTGGGCCAATTGTCTAAGAGAAAAACTTATAATTGAGTGAAATATAGGTTATTCAAATGTATCGAAAATGGGTTTCTTGATCTTAAGATAGGTTATTTGTCTGCTCGTATAGAAATAACGAAAAAAATAAAGACGATAATCAAATTCAAATATCTTTATAAAACATATTACTTAATGGGTTTGGTTGAAAATTTAAAGAGACTGTTTTTAATTCTTAAAAGCCAAAGACAACATCCCCATATGAAATTTCACATCATCCCCGTTAACGTTTTTAATGGTACTTTTATCAAATCTGTTTAAAAAAAGCAAATTAAAAAAAAAGAGCAAAGGTTTATGGCTAAAAAAAAGTTAAAAAAATACAATTAAGGCCATTTTGACAAAACATGTAAACATTAATAGCTAAATTTTTCATTAAGCCTTCATTGAATCATGGTCCACCATTGGTTTAATCCGCATGGGAGGCCTAGTATAAACATGAAAACCTGTCATTTTTGCCATGAAGACCGACATCATGGTCCAACATTGTTTTGATTGTTTTTTTCTACAACTTTTATTATATGCTTTTATAATATTTTATGTATCATTTTCTTAAATGGGTATACTACAGTTAAGGTGATTAAATTAGTAGTAAGTTTTCTTTTTAGTCAATTAATTTCGAAATTTTAGATAAAAACTTCCGAATAGTTTAGTAACTTACATAAAAACTTTCAAATAATTTAGTGACCATTTTGTAACTTTTCAAAGTTGAGTGACTGAAACATAAAATTACTAATATTTTAGTGACCTTGGGTGTATTTTACCCTTAAAACTATATATTGTATGATAACATGAAATTATTGGGATCTAGTACCCTTAGTGTAGTTTTTTGTTATAATGTACTTGTAATTATTCAACTGATTGGTTAAATAAAATTTCATCATTCACATTGATATTGTTTATATTTGTCCTCAACGATTTTTGCACGCCAAGAATAATGTTTAACTAATATTAAGTTGCATTATATAGCTGAATCATAATGCGAGATAACAACTTCATTAGTAGGGAATCTAAATGGGCTATAGACTAATAAATCGAAATTGACAAAATTGATTTAATGACTATTATATTATCTATCAAGTCAACATGGGAGATACCTTCTATTGGGTAGTTGAGTGACTGACTCCCAGAAGATAAAGACATAGGTATGATTGTCTGGACTGACAATACATCAAATATGACCCAAGAAAAATAAGTCCTAGATCTATTTATGAATTTATTCATTTGTAAAGATCATAGTATGGCTTATTTCAATTTTAAATGATCGACTATGTCTGGCTGACTCGTATACTTTAATGTATTAAAAGCTTGAGTTCAATTGGTAAAAGAACCGAAAGCTAATACGTTAGGAATGCAACTTCTGCATGACCTAGCTTCAATTACAATAGTGGAATTCATAGCCCGAAAAAGAGTAAATGATATTCCTTCATTGCATTACATGATACATGGAAAAGTAATATAGTCACTGTAACACCCCTATCCCGTCTCCATTGTCGGATTAAGGATCTCGATCTTACAGGAACAAACAAACATTTTATCTTAATTTTGTTTCTAGTATTTAATTAATTTATAAACATATACCATATCATAGAATAAATATACACATGGGCCTTTATTCGGGTTTACGAGGCCCTAAAATTTCATTAAAAATAACCAGGGATCAAATTGAGACAAATCAAAACTTTTGAGAAAACATGAAAATTTGAGACGCAAGGGACACACAACCGTGTGTCTAGGCCGTGTGACATAGCCCAAACCGCGTGGGTATTCGAAGTTGGGACACACAGCCGTGTCCCAAACCATGTCTCTACACGTGTAACTCTTTGACTAAATACACACGGCTGTGTCGCTGATCGTGTGCTAGGCCATATAACTCGCTGACTTGATATACACGGCCATGTCGCAGCCCGTGTGTTAGGCTATGTAACTCACTGACTCAATACACACAGCCATGTCGCAGACTGTGTCTCAAACCATGTGTGGCACACGACTGTGTGGCAGCCCGTGTCCTAGGCCGTGTGCACCATAATGAACTTTAAACATCAAGTTTACCAAATCATGCTTACTTGAACACTAAACAACCAAATTACTAACCATTTAACCTATTCCAAAACACAATTAAACATGCCCAAAACATGCCAAATCAATCATCTTAAGTTCCTAACCAATGTACCCTTATTGGTACCACATTTTATATTTTCCAAAATTTACCAAGCATTAAACATTCATGACTCACATTCATACCAAATTTTGCTATATTTGAACTAGTATTTAACCATTTAAACAACAAAGCTTTAAACTAAAACATATACCAATAAATTTAGATAGGTTAACATACCAAAACATGGTCTCAAAGACAATCAAAAGACCTCCCTATATGTGCCATTACAAAATAAAGCATCACACCAAGATTCTAAACGACATTATTCAACAACTACACATCAATGTATTCATTCATACATTATATATATACTTGTTCCATCTTTACAAAATGTACTCTAATAAAACCACAAATCTCACTCTTTAACTACATCTATCAACATTCACAAAACTCATATATTCATCTATATATACATGCCACTAAGCAAAAATAAGATGCAAAAACTACCGACTTAGATGGATAGTATGAGCTGGTTGATTGATCATTCCAAAAAGTTAGGAATGAATATATACAAAACAACCCAAGAAAACCCTTAAGCTTACTTAGCTTAGTAAGGACATAGTATAACATCTACTCTAAATATTATTAAACTCGTTTCACATATTAAGTAATTACTCAAAGCTACAAGGGCACAAATGGTGAAATGCTAGAACATTATAATACATTCAAGATTACCGAAGTACAAATAGGGGCACGTATGTACATTCAGGGGTATCGAAGTACAAACAGGGGCACATATGTGTATTCAGGGGCACCGAAGTACAAACAGGGTCACGTATGTGCATTCAGGGGTACTGAAGTACAAACAGGGGCACGTATGTGCATTCAGGGTATCGAATTAAATTCACACACATATATAAATGAATTAACTAGAGAAAAATAATATTAAACACAAGTAAATTTCATTTAAATATTTAAATACCATGAAATTACCTACGATTCAATTTTAGTTAATACGCAGGGACTATTCTGTAATTCTCTCTTGTCCTCAGTTATTGTCTTTTTTATTCAAGTCTTGATCTATAAAATTATTAAGTACAATATATTACCCTAATTCACAATTCACATTCCATTCAATGTGTATGACCTTTAATTTTTCATTACTTATACATTTTCCCTAAACTTTTACATTTTTTTACAATTTAGTCCCTATACCCAAAATTTCCAAATTAACAAATTTTCACAACTTTCCAAAGCTAACCGAATATCATTCTATGCTAGGTCAATACACCATTAATCATTAATCACCCAATTTCCATGAAATTTCAAATATTTTATCAATTTACTCCATTTACTAAAACTAGCAAAGAAATCAATTAGTAAACTAATCAAAATAAACAACTAACACTTCAACTCCATCAATTAACATCCAAAATAACAAGGGTTCATCAATGACAACATCTAAAATCTTTGACAGATTTAAAAATGAAAGCAAATGTTAGCTAGACCTAATTGCAACGATCTCAAAAATATAAAAATTACTATGAATAAACTCAAAAAGAACTCACATGCAAGAAGAACTTTGGCCGAACCTCCCTAAGCACTTCAATGGTGTTCTCCTTTCCCAAATTCGATGGAAGAACATAGAGAACATGATACAAATACTATTATTATTTATCTTATTTTTACTTAATTATAATTTTATCCCTTGTAAAAAAAACAAAATGAAAACTTAATTGTCCTTAACCGTCCATCTAACTTCTTTATGATCTAATTACTACTTAAGTCCCTTCACCTTTGATAATTAAACTATCAAATCATTACAATTCAATAATTACTAAGTTTTGCATCTTTCACAAAATAATCCTTTTTATTTAATTAACTATGTAAACGTTAAAATTTCGTCATGTAACGCCTCAAAATTTTCTATTGATGTTTCTGTTATTATTTGAAAAAAAAAAATCTATCTGCTTCAGTCGTTATGTGTTTTGGGAGAGTCTGAGAAGTCTTGGGTTCAAGCCTTGACTTGAGCAAAATTTTTGTTTTTATGTGAATAAAGCCTGCCTCTTGTTCAGTAGGCTTTTATTTCAATGTTGGTAAGTTTATAATAGAATGGGCCTGCTGGTATGATGGTTAAATGGATTGTTGGTGTGAAGGGGGTCTTGTGTTCGAGTCTGTACTTGGGCACTATTTTTGCTACTTGTGCCGTGTAAGTGTTTCGGTTTAGCCGAAAGACTGACGTGGTTGAGTGTTGGAGTGTTTTTAGGAGTAAATTAGGGGGATGATGGGGGAATATCCAGAATTTTATTTCTTTTTGTTATTTTCTAATTCCCCAAAAGTTTCCCTCTCCCTTCTGACGTTATTTTCTTCACTCCTTCTGCCAAATTTCTGCATTGAGTTTCTTCCTTCTCTATTGTCGAAAATCTGTTTTTCTAAACCTATTCTTATTTTATTTCCTTTTCCAATCCATTTTTGTCGTGCTACGATCGCTCTTCTCTGTTCGGTAAGTTTTGATTAGTTAAACTCTAACATTTTTTTTATTATCGGTTAAGAGGGGTTTCCTTGGATGTTTAGGAACTAATCAAGAGAATGTTCATCATTCCCGAACAGCGAGTTAGGCTCGTGGAATTTGCTGGTATTCGATCGAAGGTAAGAATGGTTACTTTTTGGATAAAAATTTGGGTTTAAGTTTATTTTAACTGCGGGTTAAAAATGATTGTTTAAAGGTTTATTGTACAATTCTAGGTATTGGAGTGCTCGATTATCGTTTGGGCTTCAATCAGAATCAGGTGTGTACCCGAAACACAGAAAACGCGACTTGGCGAAAGCCGAAAAAGCATACTGTCGATGCCATACAGGCGTGTGGTAGGCTTTGTGATCGATGAACCAGGCCGTGCACACATGACACAGACGCATGACACGGCCGTGTAATGGCCAGTGAGGCCATGTACGAGACACGGGCTCGACCAATTGTGCCATGTGGGCATCACAAGCGTTTGGGCCCACACAGGTGAACCTCATAGGCGTGTAGAATGTTGGGCCAGGTCGTTGATCCACACGGCCAAGGCCAAATTGGGATTTAGGGGCCCACAGGGGCAGACAACTTGGGTGTGTGAGCCCATTTTCACTGATTTACTACTAAGATTGCTCGGGTCGCCAAAGACGACTGTGAACCTACTGAAAGGTCGGTAAGATTAGCGAGACCCTAACTGAATGACTGTTATATCCATACTTGATATGTATATATATGACTGTATATTGAGCATGCTGGTTGTAATGTCCTGTATATATGTGATAAACCTTGATTGGGCATGACATAACTGTGTGATGCATTGCATGGGGATGGGTTGATATTGATTGGAGAAGTGCACTGAAAGGCTTCGAGCCTAATTTACTGGTAGCACAGCTGCATATTACTGTATAGTGCCGCATTCGGTGCTACTTGGAGTGTAGCGATGGGTGGGTTGATTATATCCCTACATGGAGTGTAGGGTTGGATGGAGATGGAGTGTAGAGGCTCGCTGGGTAGGATTTTCTGATTACATATCTATTACTGTTATTGTACTGTGATGGGTTAAGGCCCTAATGCATACTGTTACTAAAATGGGCTAAGGCCCAAACTGGACGGATACTGATACTGAAAAAGGGCTTAGTCCAGACTGTGATTATTTGTATATTGAATGTTTTATCAAAATACTACGCATACGCAAACTGTTTTGAAAAGCTTTCGTAAAGTATAACGTTTTGAGAAATGAATGATGATTTGTAAAAAAATAACGTTTTGAAAATGGATAATGTTTTGAAAATAAATGACACGATTTGGAGTTAACATAAGATAATGAATAGTGATTTAAACAAAGAAAAGGTCTTAGCGACGTTGCGATTTCAAAAACACTATCATGTGACATCGCCAGATTCAGCCATAACGTCTAGGGCGGGTTTGGGGTGTTACATTTAGTGGTATCAGAGCTAGATTGCAAAACTCGACTGTGGATTTTGGTTTTAAAATTTTGGTTTTTTAAAGAACTGGTTTCTAATTGTTGAAATATTTTTACTAGATGTGTGGTACACCGAGTCTCCGGCGCCGATCCAGTAAGTTCTCTGAAACTGCTATGTAAAACTGTTATATGTTTTTAACTGAACTGTTATAGGTAGTATATACCGAGACTATTATAGATAGTTTGTACTAAAAACACTCAAGTTAATGTATATTGATATTGTAGTAAAACCGATACACACTACGATGTACGAAACAAACTTTACACTTCTGATATTATTTTCATAAAATATCTATTAATAAACACTGGAACTATAAACTGATGCATAAAACTGTTAATATAAATAAACGCGCTTAGACAATAAGTATGAGAGGTACTCGCGGACGGGGTACAAGAGGCCGTGGTAGAGGCCGTAGAGGTACTCGAGCTGGGTCCTCATCATCTGGCCACATACCTAATTTGAAAAATAGTGAGACGCCGGCTTCACCTGTGACTGAGACTGGGTCTCATAATCGAGCGATTGGGGATGACGCACTGTCCCAAGCCATGTTAAAGATTCTGGAGAGAGTCATTGGGGCCAATACTAGAGCTGGAGGCCAAGGGTCGGTTACAGAACGACTCCGGTCTAATAGAGGCGAGATTTTTGGGGGTATTATTGAAGTTGCCCCTAATGCGACTGAGTACTGGATCGAGACCACAGAAATGATTATGGATGATTTAGACTGCACCCCCAAGCAAAAACTAAAGGGTGCAGTGTCACTACTGAGAGATGAGGCTTACCAGTGGTGGCTTACGGTTAAGGAGGGCACTCAGCCCGAACGACTGTCCTTGGAGTTCTTCAAATTCGCCTTTCAGGGGAAGTATGTGGGTGCCAGTTATATGGATGCTCGTAGGAGGGAATTCTTAAATCTGACCCAGGGAGATGGACCAGTGGCCAAGTCTAAGGCTAAATTTTTGCGACTAAGCTGCTATGCGCGGGGTGTGGAGGCGACTGGGTACGAGCGATGTGTTTGCTTCAAAGATGGCCTCAGGGATAACCTAAGGGTTCTGATATCTGCACAGAGGGAGCGAGACTTTGCTGCACTAGTTGATAAGGCAAAAATCGCTGAGGAAGTGAAGCGCGATGAGTGCCAAAATCGTGAGAAAGAGAGAGGTAGGAGCAAGAGGGATTTGGAGCCCTCGAGGTATGTTCAGAGACCTAAGAAAAAGGCCAGACTTGATGGGCCGATCAGAGTTTGGGCTCCTATTGCTGCTACTGGACAGCCGCCGTGTACTGACTGTGGTAGACGCCATCAGGGTGAGTGTTGGAAAAGAACTGGGGCTTGTTTAAGGTGCGGTTCTTTAGAGTGCCGTATTAGAGATTGCCCGCAGAGGTCCGATCAGATGCAAGCTTCTGGCATGGGTACTGCACCAGCAAGAGTAGTTCAGCAGCCACCGAGAGGCCGTGGTCAGGCCAGGGATGGTAGCGGTCTGGGCCGTGGTCAGAAAGCACCGGGCAGATGTGCTGGTCATACTGAGGTGAGGCAGACGGCTCTAGTATATGTTACACATTGCCGAAAGGATGAAGATGCTCCGGACATCATCACAGGAACGTTCTTTATCTATAATGTACCTTATACGGCACTGATAGATATAGGATCTACTCACTCCTATATAGCTTGTACTACGATTGAAAACTTGGGTATCTTGGTTGAGAGCACGACGAGTGAAGTGACTGTACTGAATTTGCTGGGACAATTAGTAAGGGTAAATAAGTTGTTTAGACACGTTCCCTTAGAGGTTCAAGGGGCTATTTTTCTGGCTGATTTGATGGAACTACCTTTTAGGAAGTTCAATTTAATACTGGGAATGGACTGGTTAGTCAAGCTCCGAGTGAGCATAGATTGTGCCACAAAAAGGGTTATACTGAGAACTGAGGAGGACAACGAGGTAGTCGCAATTGGGGACCATCGAAACTACTTGACAAATGTGATTTTTGCATTGAGGGCGGAAAAGTTGGTTCGTAAGAGTTGTGGGGCATATTTGGCCTACATCAGTGTTTCAAATACTGGGGATTCTTCGGTTAAAGATATCAGAACAGTTAAGGATTATCCAGACGTATTTCCTGAGGAGCTACTTGGGTTACCTCTGAACTGCGAAGTAGAGTTTATGATTGAGCTCCTTCCTGGTACAGCTCCGGTGTCCATTGCTCCCTATAAAATGGCACCGAAGGAGCTTGTGGAGCTTAAGGCTAGGATTCAAGAGTTATTGGATCGTGGTTTCATCCGCCCTAGTGTGTCTCCGTGGGGAGCGCCAGTTCTATTCGTGAAAAAGAAGAATTGATCAATGCGTATGTGTATTGACTACCGACAACTGAATAAGTTGACCATCAAAAATAAGTACGCCCTACCGAGGATAGACGATCTGTTTGACCAGTTCCGAGGGGCTTCGATTTTCTCCAAGATTAACCTTTGATCAGGGTATCACCAGTTAAGAGTTAAGGAGGCCGACGTGTATAAGGCGGTGTTTTGGACTCGCTAAGGTCACTATGAGTTCCTAGTAATGCCATTTGGACTGACTAATGCATCGACAGCTTTCATGGATCTAATGAACTGAAAGTTCTAGCCCTATCTGGATCAGGTTGTAGTGGTATTTATTGACGACATACTGGTGTACTCGAGGACTGGGGATGAGCATGACGAACACCTCAGAGTGGTTCTACAGATTCTACGAGAGAAACAACTGTACGCCAAGTTCAATAAATGTGAGTTCTGGTTACGTGAAGTAACGTTTCTGGGACATGTGATTTTTGCTGAGGGGATTAGAGTCGATCCTCAAAAGATTGAGGCTATCTTGGATTGGAAGCAACCTAAGACTGTATCCGAGATTCATAGTTTTCTGGGATTGGTAGGGTATTATTGATGGTTTGTAGAGGGATTTTCATTGATCGCCGCACCCTTGACTAAGCTTCTACGTAAGGGTATGTCATTTAATTGAACTGACGCACATCAAGAGAGCTTTAAGAAGCCCAAGACTGTACTGACGGAGGCCCATATTCTAATACAGCCAGAGTCTAGAAAAGACTTTACTGTCTACAGCGATGCTTCACATGTCAGTTTGGGGTGTGTGTTGATGCAAGAGGGTAAGGTGGTAGCGTTTGCATCTCGCCAACTTAAGACTCATGAGGCGAATTATCCGACACATGACTTGGAGTTGGCCGTAGTGGTGTTTGCACTGAAAATCTAGAGGTATTATTTGTATAGTAAGAAGCGTATCATCTACACTGATCACAAGAGCCTCAAGTACCTCCTCACTCAGAAGGAGCTGAATCTTAGGCAGCGTAGATGGATTAAGCTGCTTAAGGACTATGACTGTACAATTGAATACCATCCTAGTAAGGCCAATGTGGTGGCCGACGCGCTGAACCGTAGGTCTATGACTTATCTGAGGGCAATGTTTGCTCGCTTCATTTTATTTGATGATGGACTCTATTGGCCAAACTTCAAGTTAAACTGATATGGATAGAGAAAATTAAGAGTAAACAGATGGAGGACGAGTCTTTGAGTCTTCTCTTTCGACAGATTGAGAGTGGGAATACTGTGGATTTTGAACTGAATAGCGAAGGGGTACTCTGTTTCCGTAGGAGAATCTGTGTACCGAATGATACTGAGTTGAGGCAGTCTATACTGCGAGAGGCTCATAGTAGCCCTTATGCTATGCACCTTGGCAGAAATAAGATGTACCGAGACCTTCACGAGTTATACTGGTGGCTAGGTCTTACGTATGAGGTTACAGACTTTGTGGGTAAATGTCTGACATGTCAACAAGTTAAGGCTGAGCATCAATTACCTTCGGGGTTACTTCAGCCAGTTAAGATTCCACTTTGGAAATGGGAGCGAGTGACTATAGACTTCGTTAGTGGGTTACCCTCATACCCACTAAGAAGGATTCAGTATGGGTCATTGTGGATTGATTGACCAAGTCCGCCCATTTCATATCGGTTCGTACTGACTACTCTCTACAAAAGCTGGCTAAGTTTTATGTGTCTGAGATAGTGAGTCTATACGGGGTATCGATTTTGATAATATCTGATAGGGATCCTCGTTTCACGTTTTGGTTCTGGAAGAAGCTACATGAAGCTTTGGGTACAAGGTTGGACTTCAGTACTGCGTTCCATCCTCAAACAGATGGTCAATCTGAAAGGGTGATTCAGATACTGGAGGACATGTTGAGAAGTTGTGTTATTGACTTCCGAGGCAGTTGGGAGGATTACCTGCCAGTAGTAGAGTTTTCTTATAACAACAGTTATCAGTCTAGCATTTAGATGGCACCGTATGAGGCATTATATGGTCGTAGGTGTCGCCCACCTTCATGTTGGACGGAGTTGAGTGAGCGGCATGTTTTGGGTCCTAAACTGGTTTCTGATACCAAGGATAAAGTTAGACTAATTCAAGACTGACTGAAAGCAGTAGCTAATAGGCAAAAGTCCTACGCAGACCTAAAGTGGAGTGAAATTGAGTATTCTGTGGGAGACTTTGTTTTCCTTAAGGTCTCGCCATGGAAGAAGGTACTGAGGTTTGCTCGCAAGGGTAAGTTGAGCCCTAGGTTTATTGGGCCTTACCGTATTCTGAAGCGAGTGGGACCAGTTGCCTACCATTTGGAGTTACCTCCGGAGTTGGATCAGATTCACGATTTTTTCCATGTCTCGATGTTGAGCCGTTACCGCTCTGACCCCACGCATATTGTTCCGGTTGAGGAGATCGAGGTTAGGCCAGATCTAACCTTTGAGGAGGAGCCAGTTCAGATATTGGATCGTGACGTAAAGGTTTTAAGGAAGAAGTCTATCCCACTAGTTAAGGTTCCGTGGCGTAATTATAGCACTGAGGAGGCTACGTGGGAGCCTTAGGATGGGATGCATCAGCAGTATCCTCATCTATTTATGTTTCCGTTATTATTTGACAAAAGTATCTGTCTGCTTCAGTAGTAATATGTTCTGGGAGTGTCTGAGAAGTTTTGGGTTCAAGCCTTGACTTGAGCAAAATTTTTGTTTTTATGTGAATAAAGCCTTGCTCTTGTTCAGTAGGCTTTTATTTCAATGTTGGTAAGTTTATAACAGAATGGGTCTGCTGATCTAGTGGTTAAGTGGAGTGTTGGTATGAAGGAGGCCTTATGTTCGAGTCTGTACTTGGGCACTATTTTTGTTGCTTGTGCCGTGTAAGTGTTTCGGTTTAGCCGAAAGACAGACGTGGTTGAGTGTTGGAGTGTTTTTAGGAGTAAATTAGGGGATGATGGGGGAATATCCAGAATTTTATTTCTTTTTGTTATTTTCTAATTCCCCAAAAGTTTCCCTCTCCCTTCTGACGTTATTCTCTTCATTCCCTCTGTCGAATTTCTACATTGAGTTTCTTCCTTCTCTATTGTCGGAAATCTGTTTTTCCAAACCCATTCTTATTTTGTTTCCTTTTCAAATCCGTTTCTGTCGTGCTACAGTTGCTCTTCTCTGTTCGGTAATCTTCTCTGATTATCGGTTTAGAGGATGTTTAGGAACTAATCAAGGGACTGTTCATCGTTCCTGAACAGCGAGTTAGGCTCGTAGAATTTGCTAGTATTCTATCGAAGGTAAGAGTGGTTACTTTTTAGATAAAAACCCGGGTTTAAGTTCATTTTAAATGCGCATTAAAAACGATTATTCAAAGGTTTATTGTGCGATTCTAGGTATTGGAGTGCTCGGTGATCGTTTGGGCTTCAATCGGAATCAAGTGTGTACCTGAAACATTGAAAATGTAACTCAGTGAAAAGTCAAAAAAGCATACTATCGACGCCACACGAGCATTAGCCTATGTGGTTGGCCGTGTGAGGGGACATGGCCGTGTGATCGATGAACCAGGCTGTGCGCGCATGAAACATGCACATGACACGGCTTTGTGATTGCCGGCGAGGCCGTGTACGAGACACGGGCTCAACCAATTGGGCTGTGTGGGCCTACACGGTCGTGTGTAATGTTGGGCTAGGCTGTGTGATCCATACAACCAAGGCCAAATTGGGCTGTAGGGGCCATACGGGCAGACAACATGGTCGTGTGGGCCCATTTTCACTAATTTATTGCTAAGGTTGAACGGGTCGTCCGAGACGACTGTGAACGTACTGAAGGCTCGGTAAGATTACCTAGACCCCTAACTGAATGACTGTTATATCCATACTTGATATGTATATATATGACTGTATATTGAGCATGTTGGTTGTATTGTACTGTATATACCTGATATACCATGATTGGGCATGACATAACTGTGTGATGCATTGCATGGGGATAGGTTGATATTGATTGGAGGAAGTGCACTGAAAGGCTTCGAGCCTAATTTACTGGCAGCACAGCTGCATATTACTGTATAGTGTCGCATTCGGTGCTACTTGGAGTGTAGGGATGGGTGGGTTGATTATAACCCCGAATGGAGTGTAGGGTTGGACGGAGATGGAGTGTAGAGGCTGGCTGGGTAGGATTTTCTGATTGCATATTTGTTATTGTTACTGTACTGTGATGGGCTAAGGCCCTAATGCATACTGTTACTGAAATGGGCTAAGGCCCAAAGTCGACTGATACTGATACTGAAAAAGGGTTTAGTCCCAGACTGTGATTATTTGTATATTGACTGTTTGTTTTGTATAGGGGTTACACACTGATTTTATGAAAACTCACCCTTCTGTTAAATCTGTACAGGTAATCCCAGACATAGGTGGATCGGTGCGGCGGAGGACTCAGCGGTGGCCACACGACTCCTTCCATACTATTTGATACTTAATAATGATTTTAAGTTTATGTGGGTATTTTTCTGTAATAATGGCCTCTACGGATCTTTGGTTTAAATTTGGATTTTATACTGCTTTATGTTTTATAGGAGAAACTCGGGTTTTTAAAAGAGATGAATGTTTTATCAAAATACTACGCACACGCAAACTATTTTGAAAAGCTTCCGCAAAGTATAACATTTTGGGAAATGAATGATGATTTGAAAATGGATAACATTTTGAAAACAAATGACATGATTTGGAGTTAACATAAGATCATGAAGAGTGGTTTGAATGGAGAAATGGTCTTAGCGTCGTTGCGATTTCAAAAGCACTATCATGTGACATCGCCAGATTCGACCATAACGTCTAGGCCAGGTTTGGGGTGTTACACATCACCAAAATTTAACACGAATCCAATGCAACCCTATAAATTATAATTAAATTATAAAAAATCAACTTCACAAATCGGATTTATGGTCTCGAAAGCACTATTTCGTTACCACTAAAAAAGGGGATATTACAGTCACATGTCATTTTTTAGTAATTGACTTATTCATGAGGGAAGATGTGATGGTTACTATGAGATAAATTAAGATCGTGTTAGGTGAACAGATTTAACCCAAAAAGATTAAGGATATCTTTTGAGGGTAACACGTTTATAATAAAGTCATTAGACGAACACTCGATAGTTGCTTTCCTAATGTTATATAATAGGGAGAGCTCAGTCATGATATATTAGTGGAATGACTCGATGATTAAATAATATTGTAATTAATAAACGAAGACTCGAAACTTAATTACAAATTATTTGAGGCCTATTATATATGTCCAATTGGTCCCTTCCTTAGCTTTATACAAACTTGTATGGTTTGCGTTTGAATTGATGAAATGAATAAATGAAAACGATGAATTAGAGAAATAGATCGCATGTATCACTATCTGCAATGAATGTATTTTCTTTCTATGAGCAAGAGATGAGCCTAACAAGCCCATCTAATACATGATGGGTGACAAACCCTAGTCCCAATAGAGAGTGGTGTCACCCACCATGTGTAGTCCTAGTATGACTACATATTTTATATTATTATATTATTATTTTATTTATAAATAGAGACCATGAGCTTGGTCAAAATATACGATACTAAGCATCAACACTCTGTTAAAATTTAGCAAGATTTATTCTTCAAATAAATTCTAACTTTGAAATAGTTTACTTTCGATTTCTAGCCTATAGAACAATATTGATTTTCCCCATTGGAAGATCAATAAAGTTTTTATTATGTACACTGATTCATGAATTAGAGCTCACAATCTAAACAAGCAAAATTTCGAAAATAACAAAGAAGGTCGTATTGGTTGGAAGTTGGGAAATTACTTAGACCGTGAATTCCAAAACACATGTATGAATCTCTTAAAAGGTTTATTACTATAAATAACATAACCGCTCATGTTTTAGAAAATTTTGATTTTCTATTTGCAACAAAGACGATTTCTAGACTGAATTTTTCCAATAGAAATCAGTAAACAAAACAAAGGAAGATTGAGAAAATTTCTTAGTAGTTCTTATATACATATTTTCTTTATTACTTCTAAATAGAGGTGAGCAAAATTCGATTTAATTTGAAAAACTTGATAAAAAATTCAAAATTTGAATTAAATAGTTTGAGTTATTTGAGTTAATCAAGTTATTCGGATCAACTCGAATAAAAAATTAAGTTTTTTGGTTTAACTCGAATATGAATTACACAATTCGAGTTATCCGAAAATTCGAATAAGAAAAGGCAAAACTACGTTATTTTGATAAATGTTTACCTTTTCTAAAGTTAAAAGTCAAAACCATTAAGTTAAAAGGCAAAACTACATCATTTTGATAAATGTTTACTCATTAAGTTAAAAGGCAAAACCATTATATCATTTATTTAGTTAAATAATCTTGTACTTCGTCTACTAGTTAAATAATCGGTTCATGTAAGCGCAACATTGAGTATAAATAATAAGATTCATTAACTCGACTCGACTTGACACGAAATTTTTTGACTCAATTTGAAAAAAATTCAAATTGTGTTCGATTGCTAAAATAGGATTCGTCAACTCGACTAACTCAAATTTTTTTTACTCAATTCAACTCGATTCGATCAAATACTCTCCCCTATTTCTAAACAATGGAATCACTTTAATTCCATGCCTGTATTGAATTTGATTTTTTAATAAATACTATTTTTTTCATCATTTATATCATTGATAATGGAAAAAATACATTTAATTTTACAAAAACATGTTTACATTAAAAAAAATAAACATTCTTATATATAAAATTATAATTATAGTTTCTTTCATTTTGAAATTGTTTTTATTTTCAAACAAGGAAATCTTTTACAAAAATTAATTGGTTTAATATAACATATTCAAACAAATACAAAGATGAATGCATACATCATAGGAGTACACATACTAGTTATAATACACAAACATCCTTATAATAATTAAAATTTGTGTTTTTTTTTTTTTTATCAAGAGAAGGGATATTGAGTTATCTAAGTTTGAACCTTAGAATTGATGTTAACTAAGATTTTAGACCAATGAAAATGTTTTTTTCTTTAAATTAGAGTTGTCCATGGGTCGGGTTCGGACCAAGTCCTAACAAAATTCTAGCCCTGATTGATAGGCCCCGTAACTCATTTTTGTCACCGAATTAGGGTTACAGAGTATTATGGCACATATCAAAACAATTTACATCATTAAACCATTCATTTATTAATTTAAATAACAACATTCGAATCTACATTTCATTCATAATGTAATCACATTTACAGGCCTTAAACGAGCTTACGAGGCCCTAATAATAGTTTAGGAATAATCAGGGACTAATTTGAATCAATATCGAAATATGTGGAAAAAAATTGAAAATTTTGAGAACAAGGGTCACATGGGTGCATGGCTAGGCTGTGTGACGGAGCCCAGATCGTGTGGCTTAGAAACATGGCCATGTGGCCAAACCGTGTACAATTCGAAATATGGGTCACACAGTCGTGTCTCAGCCCGTGTGTCCACTCGTGTGAGTATTCAAAATAAAATCACATGACCGTGTCGCCAGGCCGTGTGTATAACACCCCAAACCCGACCTAGACATTATGGCCTAATCTGGAGATGTTACGTAAAAGGGTTGAAAATCTTGATTTGTATATTTTGGAAATTGTCGTAACTTCTTTGTTACTTGAAAACCCGGTTTCTTTGAAAACATATCTTAACCATTTTTTTAACTGAAAGCACTATTTGTTTACTTTTTCTAAATTCGTATATTTTTTTAGCAAAAATTCTTAGATCATTATATTTTTTGGAAACCCAGTTTGTTGTTTTAAAAATCGACTGTTTTGCAGGGAAATCAATATTTTTGATAAAACGTTTAAACAATTATCATGCAAAAATTGGAAATAAAGTTCAAAAACCAAAATAGTCCAAAGTGTCCAAAATTACAAAACTCTCAAACTTGGTTTAAACAAATTTAAATTTTCGTAAACATTGTTAAAACTGAGCTCCCGTCGCACCGACCCTCCTAAGTCTGAGGATTACCTGGAAGTGACAAACAAAGAGAAAGTGAGTTTTCGAAACTAAGCGTGTAACACATTTTAAACCAACTGATTTAAAATAACAGAATCAGAACATTCCAAAGCAATACAGATACAAACATATAATCCTACCCCCCATTCGCTACACATCAACTCCAACCATCCAAACACACCATATGGGGTATGAAACACCTATCCAACCTTACACACCACATAGTGTTGGTATGACACTTTACAGAATATTTGTAGTTGATAACATGTTAATTTGCATGACATTTTGTGTTTAATTCGGTTTATTTCTGAATTGATCCCTGCTAAATTAGGTGTTTTTATGCTTTAATCTTTTCAGGGACGCAATTGAGACACTAAGAGACAAATACAAGCAGAAAAGGACCAAATTGAAACACAATCAATGAAATGAGGTTGAATCAAAAATGTGGAGAAAGCCAAGGACTCATCAAAATTTTTGACTTTGTAAAAGCCAAAAATAGAAAACAATCTTATTTTATTTTTTATTTAATTTTATGTTAAATTAGTTAAGGCTAAAATTAGTAAATTCTATGTATATAAATAGGACCTTAATGTTCTTATGAAAGGCATGCATAATTCTACATTCTGATTTCAATTTGGAATTGAATAGAATTATTTTTCTTTTTTTTTCTTTCAATTTACAGTTAACATTCTGTTGCATTGTTTCCAATTCTTGTTTCTTTTTCAAAATTGGTTCAATTGCTCTCCAAGTCCTTTCATTCCTCAATTTCCTCCATTATCATGAAACCACCTTTCATAACCTGAAAAGCATGATTAAATCCATGCTTCACTAAATCCCATCTTAGCTTTAGGCCGATGTTCTTTCCGGTCAGGAACCGTGAGATACGAATTCGTACTTAAAATCCTTCCAGTTGGTATTCATTTTTTTCCTAAGCATCGGGATAGACAAATCATCTCTTAAAGTTAAACTCGATTTCAAGTCAAAGTGCATGTTGAGTTGGAGTTGTGTTTGCTGACAGTTGGAGAAACGAGTCGGTCGTGATGTATTTGGATCTCCGAGAACAAATCAAGGAATAAGTGATTGAGTTTAAATGACCCACAGGATTGAGGCTGTTGATTCGAGTTTGGTTCTTCAGAGCGTAAGGCTGCCGGAATCTTGAATCGGGAACATGTGTATCTAGGTTAGATAATCGATAAGGGTTGGTTTGCATGTCGTACCAAGACCAACTACGAGAGGAAGAATTGGTGGTTAGGATGTTCTTAATTGCTATAACCAACTTATCGTTTGGAAGAAAAGATCAATTTTCAAGGATCAATTCTTAATACGGAATCTATCGAGTCTAAGGCTAAGGCTTATTATCTCTGTTTACAAAAGTCTGAATTTATTTCCCGATCTAAATTTATTTCTAATATTAATTAATTTTTTATTTACCTTGATTCAATTATTTACTTTCCAAACATTTACAAAACCCTTAAATTTATTTGTTAATTTTTTTGCAGGTCCGTTTGGAGTCGTGAGCACGACCTTTGCCACAACCTTCGACACGACAAACGTTCTGTTCACAAGATATATGCAAAAGTTGATTATAACATCCAATCCCTGTGGACTCGACCCTACTACCACACTTTACTACTATTTAGAGTTATTTTGTAGGAATTATTTTTGGTGGTCTTGACGCCCATCAAATTTTGGCGCCATTGCCGGTGATTGGAAATATTTTTCTCATTTTTGTTTGTTTACCTTGTGACCAGATCAGAATCAGGAACTCTAGAGTTTGAACCAAAAATTGAGAAATTGTCCTGACAACTGCAAAGAGAAGCCACAAGACGTGGTAAACGGCCAAATCCAGGATTCAAAACCATTTCATGCACCGATGAACTTTTCTCGTTTGACGAACCAAATGAGATGGCTAAATAGACGATACACCAATTTGCTGCGACACCGAATGAACAACAACCCTTATGTATTACCTATCTTGCAGGAGGGACGTCGTTTGAGCTAAAGTCAGGTTTGATCCATTTACTACCCACTTTCTGTGGATTACATAATGAAAATCCGCGCACCCATCTCAAAGAATTCTATATGGTGTGCACAAGCCTGAAGCCTTAGGCAGTAACCGAAGACCAAATCAAACTTCGTGCTTTTCCTTTCTTATTAGTTGACTTTGCTAGAAAGTGGCTATTTTATTTACCTCCGGGATCTGTCAACACATGGTCTGACATGTCTCGTTTGTTTCTTGACAGTTTTTTCCCTGCAGCTCGAGCGGCCAAACTAAGGAGAGACATCGTGGGAATACGTCAGAAAGAGACTAAATTGCTCTACGATTACTGGGAGTGATACAAAAAGTTGTGTGCAAGCTGCCCACAACATGGACTGACTGAACAGTCACTCTTGCAGTATTTCTATAAGGGGCTACTCTTGTGGAAATGAAAATGATAGATGCTGCAAGTGGGGGGCACTCGTTAATATGACGCCTCAAAGAGCGAGAGAGTTGATTTCAACCATGGCTGCTAACTCTCAACAATTATGACTGGCCACAGAACCCATGAGACGAGTTCATGGGTTAAGTTCTTTATTCTTAGAAGATAAAATTGATAAGCTAACCAACTTTGTTCAAACTTTACTTACAGATAAAACAGGCCCAGCACGGTTGTGTGAAATTTGCACTAAGCTAAATCATCCAACAGACTCATGTCTGGTTTTACATGAGGATTCGACCCAAAGGCGATATGGCCCCTACTCAAACTCGTATAATGTGGGGTGGAAAGATCACCCGAATCTAAGTTATGGGTCGAACCCTTAGTTCAATCAACCATACCAACAAAGGCTGCCTGATAATCAATAGTTACCACCCCCAAAGTCATCTTTGGAAGCCATAATGGAAAGGCTAGCCAATAGTACTAAGAAATTTCAATAAAAAACTAACATGCATTTGCAGAATCTGGATAAGCAAGTGAGCAAGCTCGCGCTCACGGTTAGCCGTTTGGAGTCCCAAGGTAAGCTGTCATCCCAAACAGAACCAAACCCTCGACACAATGCAAGTGCTATGACATTGAGGACTGGAAAGGTTTTGGAGCCCGTACCTAGCATGAGTCATGCCCACGATTCTAGTCAAGATAAGGAGAAACTTGACACAGAGGCTCTAGTAGAGTCAACACTACAAAAATCATTTGCAGTACCACCTTATTTCTTGGAAGACTTGTCCAATGCAAGAAGGAACTAGAAGAGAAGGAGATCCTCGACACCTTTCGAAAGGTAGAAATCAACATACCTCTTCTCAATGTGATTAAGCAGATTTAACGATACGTAAAACTCCCGGGTAATGAAAAAGTAAAAAGTAAGTGTCAGAAAGAATGTCACCGCCGTTCTGCAAAGGAAAATACCACCCAAATGTAAGGACCAAGGTATGATTTTCATATCTTGTAAAATAGGTAGTGTCGGTATTACGAAAGCAATGTGTGACTTAGGCGCATCAATTAATGTTATGCCTTTGTCAATTTATAAACTACTTAACGCGAGTCCTTTGAAGGAAACAGGTGTAATTATTTAGCTTGTAGATAGATTTGTGGTGCATCCGGAGGGAGTATTGGAGGACATTCTTGTCAAGGTAAATGAGCTAATATTTCCTGCAGACTTATACATTATCGATATGGAGGATGACAACTCGGCCAATTCGTCTGACATACTTCTCGGGAGGCCATTCTTGAGTACCGCACAAACAAAGATTGACACGTACGAAGTTGGATACTCACTATGGAACTCAATGGGGAAGTGGTGAAATTCAATGTCTATGAGGCCATGAACAGTCTTAGCATGATTTCTAATGTTTCTAATATTGATTTAATTGATCCTTTAACTGAATTACATTTAGAATATCATGATGAGGATGAATTACAAACTGTTCTTTGTAGAAGTCTAGACTTTGATACCATAGAGGAACTAAAGAAGTGGATAACCTTTGAAGAGTCTATTCACGAAACAATGGCTCATATAGAGGCGCCGCAACTATGGAGAAATCCAGGTAAATTTCTTGAATTATCTTCTTCACAAACTAAGCTTTTACCATCTGTTTTGCAAGCTCCAGAGTTGGAACTTAAACCACTTCCAGACCATTTGAAGTACGCTTTTCTCAGCAAAGGAAATACATTACTAGTAATAATCTCGAGTAAACTATCAAAGGCTAAAGTGGAAAACTTGGTTCGAGTTCTTAGAGACTATAAAGAAGTAATTGGATGAACGATAGCCGACATTAAGGGGTTGAGCCCCTCGACTTGCATGCACAAAATTCAAGTTGTGGATAATGCTATTCCCAAAAGAGAGGCTCAAAGACGCCTCAATCTGCTCATGATGGAAGTGGTAAGAAAAGAAGTTCAAAAGTTACTTGATGCTGGGATGATCTATCCCATTTCTAACAGTAATTAGGTTAGCCCAATCCATGTAGTACCGAAGAAAACTGGTGTAACCGTAATTGAGAATTCGGCAGGTGAGATGGTTCCCACTTGGTTCCAAAACGAGTGGAGAGTCTGTATCGATTACAGGAAGTTGAATTCTTTAACTCGAAAAGATCATTTTCCACTCACTTTTATTGACCAGATGTTAGAACGTTTAGCTGGGAAGTCTCATTATTGTTGTCTTGATGGTTACTCAAGGTTTTTCAAAATTATAGTGGCACTAGAGGATCAAGAGAAGATGACGTTTACAAGTCTATTCGGTACGTTTGCTTACAGATGGATTCCATTCGGACTTTGCAACGCACCAGCCACCTTTTATAGGTGCATGATAAGTATATTTTTCGACTACGTTGAGAAAATAATTGAGGTGTTCATGAACGATTTTACTGTGTATGGTGAGTCTTTTGAGGTATGTTTATCAAATCTTGAAAAAATCTTGGAAATATGCTTAGAATTTATTCTTGTTCTAAATTATGAGAAATACCATTTTATGGTAGATAAAGGATTAATTCTAGGTCATATCATCTCTGCTGAGGGAATTTATGTCGATAAAGTAAAAATCGACATCATTAACTCACTGCCATACCCCACAACTGTGAGGGAGATTCGTTCTTTCCTTGGTCATGTAGGTTTCTACAGGTGGTTCATTAAAGACTTTTGAAAAACTGCACAACCACTTTGCAATCTACTACAGAAGGACAAAGAGTTCGAGTTTGACCAATCATGCAAACATGTATTTGACATGCTCAAACATAAGCTTATTTCTACACCTATCGTTCAACCATAAAATTGGAATTATCCTTTCGAGATAATGTGCAACGCAAGTGACCATAGCGTAGGAGCAGTCATTGGGCAAAGAATCGATAATGAACCACACGTTATCTCCTATGCCTCTAAGACTTTGGATGCTACCCAAAGCAATTACTCGACTACTAAAAAGAGTTTCTAGCTATAGTTTTTGCTTTGGAAAAATTTCATTTGTATTTATTAGGGACTAAGATTGTTGTTTTCTCTGATCATGCAGCTCTTAAATATCTAATCGGTAAAAAGGAAGCAAAACCGAAGCTTATAAGGTGGATATTACTTTTGCAAGAGTTCGATATCAAAATAAAGGATAAAAAAGGACGCAAAAATTTGGTAGCTGACCATCTAAGCCGAATACCTCTATCAAAGGACTTCACACCACTTAAAGACGATTTTCCGGATGAAAGCCTGCTTGCTACTCAGGCAGTTTTCCCCTGGTAAGCAAACATGTTGAATTACCTTACTACATGTATAGTCTCTTCTAACTTATCACGATCTAAAAAAGATAAGATCAAACGTTAATTGCGATACTATATTTGGGACGACCCCTACCTTTGGAAATACTGTTTTGATCAGGTAATTCGACGATGTGTTACAGAAACTGAGGTGGATATTTTGTCATTCTTATGCATGTGGTGGATATTTTGGTCCTAAACGAACTGCGGATAAAGTACTCGAATGTGGACTATATTGGTCACATATTTTTCGAGATGCATATTTGTTCTATAAAACTTGAGAAAAGTGTCAGAAGTTAGGAAACTTAAGCCGGAGAAATGAAATGCCTCTAACCCCTGTACATGCCTGTGAAATATTTAATATATGGGGCATTGAATTAATGGGACCTTTTGTCTCATCACACGGTAATGTCTATATTTTATTTGCAGTAGACTATTTGTCGAAGTGGGTGGAAGCAAAATCCACTCGTCGTGCTGATGTCAAAACGGTAGTCGATTTTCTAAAGAGTTATATTTTTTTTCAGATTTGGCACACCGAGAACGTTGATCAGCGATTGTGGAACGCATTTTTGTAATAAGGTAATCGACACACTTTTGAAAAAATACGGGGTAGTGCAACGAGTCGCTATGGCTTATCACCCTCAATCAAACGGTCAAGCGAAAGTGTCGAATCGAGAAATCAAGTTGATTTTGGAGAAGATCGTTAAGCCGGATAGAAAAGACTGGAGTTTGCGACTGAATGATGCACTGTAGGCGTACCGTAAAGCTTATAAAGGACCCATATGTATGTTTCCTTATCGACTAATTTTTGGTAAACCGTGTCATCTTCTTGTTAAGCTAGAACATAAAGCGTTTTGGGTGGTCAAGCAATGCAACATGGAGTTAGAAGTTTCAGGTAAGCATCATAAGTTCATATTCAGGAACTTGAGGAAATTCGATGAGAAACGTATGAAAGTGCCCGAATTTATAAGGATAAGGTCAAAGCATGCCATGACCAAAAGATAACCCATAAACAATTTATGGTAGGACAGAAAGTATTACTTTATGACCCAACATTAAGATTTTTTGCTAGTAAGCTTCGGACTAAATGGTTACGGTCTTTTGTTGTTACTCACGTGTTTCCACATGCTGCAGCCGAGGTTAAAAGCGAAGAATTCGAAAAAAAATTTAAGGTCAACGGACAGCGATTAAAGCCTTTCTGCGAGAATTTTCAAGTCCACGTGGTTGAGGAATTAATCCTCAAAAAGCCGATTAAATAAATTTTCAGGTCGCCGAGCTGATGACGTTAAACAAAAGCGCTTTTGGGAGGCAACCCAAATTTATTTTCATTTATTTAATTTTGAGTTTTAGTAAGATTTAGGTTGAAAATAAATATTTTTTATTTATTTAATCCAGTTAATTTGATGTTTTCAGGAATATAATAGAGGTTATGAATTTTTTCCAAAGTCGGATAATTGTGGTGGTGAGGGAACGACATTCTATATGGTGACAATTACTTACCTACAAATAAAAAAACCCAATATCCCTAACCTTCATAAAACCCTAAAACCCAAATCCAATACCCATCCACCAACCCAATACCTACCCCAAATCCACTTACCCAAATACCAAATTATCCACATAATAAACCCAATACCCAAACAAGCCCAAGAGAAATAAAAAAGAAAAAGAAATTAGGTCGAACGGCCTACCAGCCCAAAAAAAGAAAAAAACGAAACAGACAAGAAGGCCCAACCGAAAAAATAAAAAAAATTAAACACCCAAAATCCTTAAAAATTCCTAAACCCTTTTTTTCTCTTCATCTTCTCCATCTTCTACAAACAAAAAAATATAACCCCATGCCAATCCCACGTCACCGCCACAGCCCTTCATCACCGACTCATTGCTACCCCGTTGCCACACCGTCGTCGGCCCAACCAGTCATCGTGACCCCTTCCTTCAGCATCGTGACCACGATTCGTCGTGACCCTCTTTTTTCTTTTTCTTTTCCTTTTTTCTCTTTCTCCATTCGTCGTTCGATGCCCTCAACTGCCATTCAACGACCCTCGTCACAACTACGTTGATCCGCCATTTCCCATCGGAGCCCTCAATCATGCGCCGTCACTCCTTCCTTCCCCAAACACCATCTCCTCCATTTATTCTTTTTCTCCATCACCAAACACCCAAACTACCCCTCCCAACACCTTAACCGACGCCAAAACCGAAATCCCCATCGTCACCCTTCAAAAAAATTAGCCCAAACCACGCCGACCACTGTCACCGCTACCGCTGCCGTTACAACTGTCGCTGTCACTGTCGTTTATCGCCGTAGCAAGCAGAACCATTTATTCGTGACGACTACACGAAAACCATGGTTCAAACTCGAAACCAAATGACCGACAATATTTCAGTTTCACTCAATCGAAGGTGACATCGATTTTTAGCGCCTCTCATCGTCGATATAGCAAATGACGACTCAGAACCTTCTCCATCTCCTCCAAGACGAATGATCGCACCAACAAGAACTCGACACTGACGAAGTCTAACCCCGGTCGAAGTAGAACCTTTGGACAGCAGCCCCGCTACTCCCGAAAGGTCGATCCCTAATCCTCAACCTATTTTACCTTTACTTACGTATTATGATGGTCATTCGGAGCAGGCTGGGACTTCTAACGACAATGTCGAAGATCCCTCAATTACGAACGAGCGTGCCTCTCAACGCCGAACACGATCGTCCACCACTTGAGCCCGTCGATGACCGACACAAGAGTCAGTGACACCCCCACATAATAGTATTGACGTTGCTGGAAAGTCAAGTCCAACCGACTCACCTAACGAATATGTTCAACCATCATGATACAGTCAATGTAATAGACGAGGTCATGTAAACACTATTCCTACCGAAGGATGATTATGAAGGTTTTTAGACTTTTCAACCTCGGGGCATCGCACAAGATACGGACACCACATTTAGCTTCCATATTAATGCATTACGAACTGTTGAAACACAAAGTATTATCTGTTTTCATTTGCTCGGTAAGGACTATCGGATGTCAATTTCTGAACATAACATTTCCATGGGTTTCGTCGACCCTAACAATATTCAATCTGATTCCTATCATACTACTCTGTTAGATATTCCATGTAACTTTGATGCTCAAGATGTTTATTGTGTTTTAACTCATTCTAATCAACTTTAGACCACAAAAGACTTTTTGGTGCATAAACTTGCTTTAAGATATATTCACCGATTTTTAGCCTTTAGTTTTTCAGGTAGAAATGATTTGTCATCTGTTCTAACTAAAATTGAACTGTTTTTTTGTGGTGTATGCATTCTGGATTTAAAGTTAATTTAGGATATTGGTTTGCACGAAATTTTCATGCCATTTTGCGATGTAATCGTCCACTAATACTTGGGTCATATATTACGAATTTAACCTCTTAGCTTTTTCCCTCTTAAATTGATTTCTTGCCCTTAACATGTGCATATAGTATGGACAGCCTAGATAAATATTGTTTGGATTCTATGGGTTTGCTTGCCGGCACCCCTACTGCGTGTTATTTTGTTCCTCCAGGTACACGGACTACTCGCGAAAATATGGTTTTTCGCCAACGTCCACACATCAATACTAGGGAGCAAGAGCAACAACCTCTATCTGTGGAGGCACGTTTAAGCCAGATCGAAGCTCGACTTGGAACAATGGGAAACCAGGTTTCCACAATCCTTGACATCCTGCAAAGTCGTTACCCCTAACACCGACAACATCGCTAAAAGATATATAGGGAGTATTCTTAACTTTTCTTTTTACTTGTTATTTGGACTGTTGTCTTTTACTTTATATGACACATGCTTGAGGACAAGCATAGTTTAAGTGGGGGGTTGAAATAGTAAGTAAATGGTAATTATGCATGATTTTGGTTGCATGTCTCTCTTTTGCATATGTTCAATCTTATGCTAGAATTATTCGATAGTTTATTCCGACATTGAGCCTATAATCTCATTACTTAGTCAATTTGGAAAATTGGACAAATTTTGAATTAAAGTGTTCAAAGTATCTAGAGTAGTCGACATTTGTGTTTTAAGGTTGATATATGTAACTAGATTTTTCATAAATTGATTGTTTGAAAAAATATTTGCTTGTACATAAATAATTTGCTTGTACATAAATAAATAAATAAATAAATAAAGGCTCAAGTTATGAGTGAAAATTTTGAAACTGTGACCGAATTGCGTAACTGGGATAGGGTGCTTGGATTGTCATTTTATCTTGTGTAAAAAGATTCGAGTGACAAATCGATAACTTGCAAACATTCCGCTTACCGAGCTTTCAAAAAAATAAAAGATTGTTTGAACTGTAATATCCTGGGATAGGGGTTAATTTTAAATTGAATTGTTGTGCATATATTTGGATTGTGGTGTTATTATTAGTGATGTTTCAAGAGTTAGTGGTAAGTCTAGAGCAGGCCTGAGTTGTAGGAAACTTTTGGTTTTAAGCTTTAAGTAGGAGAGCTAAAGGGAGCTAGGGGTCATAAGTATTTCTAGGGGGATTTTAACACAAGTTGAGGCCTGGTAAAGTGGCTTGGAGGCGCCACTTAGAGCCCTGTGATTGACGCCACTTGCAGGGGAAGGAGGTCTCAGGTTCGAGTAGCAGAAATCCCACCTTTGATTATTATTTTGACGCCAAGGAGGGGGAGGAGTTGTGCTCAACACAAACTCTATTTGATAAAGATGGACCAAGTCAAATTTATTCAAATAAGTGGCAGAGAGAAAAATTAGGAGCTGGACTAATTCAAATTCGTTTGAAGTAGTGGCCAGGAGAGTTTCTAGGTGATGGCTGAATTTTTAACTCCTCTTTGGAGGAGTGGTCGGTTTTGGGGAAGTGTGTAGAGGGGGGTTGCCGAATTTGCTAGGCACCTAATTTGCCATTTTCGGCAAGCCTAGGTTCTTTTATGTTTAATGTGTCAAAAGTCGAAAGCAACCCCTGTGATGGTGCTGAATTCCTTAATGCACCATATTGAACCGAAAGCCGAAACTCCATAGGTAGTAGCCGGTGCTTCCCTCTAAATCTTTGGCCGAATCTTCATTTGAGCTTTCTCATCTTTTCTTTTTCTTGATAGCCGAAAAAAATAATCCTATCCTCTTCATCTTTTACTTGGCCGAACCTACTCTCCCAATTCTTTTTTTCTTTCTTCTATTGTTGTTCAAGGCGAAAGCATTCAACTTCTTTGCCGAAATCCCTCTCTTCCCTTTTCACTTTCTTTTACCGAAACCCTTAGTCTCTTCTTCTTTAAGCCTAAGGCGAATACTCTTTATCTCTCTCTCTTTTGAACCGAATCTCAATTATTTCTCCTCAACCAACCTTAGCCGAATCACCTTGGTCACTTAACCTTACCGGAATTTCCTTTCTTTCTCCTAGTATTACTTTGGCCGAATATCAGCAAGGGGTGGATCTCTTTTGGGTCTTTTCTCTAATCGATTTTGAAGGGTAAGTGTTCTTGGTTTTATTTCCTCTTTTTCTATCGACCTTTATAAGAGCAAAAGCTGAATTTCGGCATTTGGTGTTAGATTCTAATCATCTTTTGGGGATCGATTCCTTTTAGGATAACCGGGATTTTGAAGCAGTCAATCGAAGTTCTCTCATTCTCTGTCAATCGGCTGGTAAGTAAAGTGGTAAGAATCGGTGTTGGTTCATCATTATTTAAGTGGTTAAAAGCCGAAGGCTATTGGAAACTAAGTTGTGATGGTGGCCGATTGTAGGGGAAGAGCAGTCTCACCTATCCTGTTTTGGTGATTAGCGTTCGTAAGATAAAGGGTAAGAGTTAAGTTCCATGCGTTATTCCAATCCTTCGAGATTTCATAGTGTGGCTGAATGGCCTTGCTAATGATCTTATGGGTTGGCCGAATATAGGACCAAGGGATCTAGTGTTGTAGATCGGGTCATCAGGATTTGCTGCTTGTGTTAATATCAGGTGTGTAAACTCTTACACACTTTACTAGTATAACTTGCTTAGTATGTTACTGCTTAACCCTTATACTCAGTGATTATGCCTTGTGGGCATGAGCTAGGATTTCGGGTAAGTCCCCTGTTATGTAATTTTTGGTATACTTCGTCATGCTCTGTTAAATGCTATGATATATGTTACTTGTATGATCATGCGATATTATGACACGTATGTGATAAACATGATGATGGGTTTATGAGAGGAGGGGGATGATATATTTGGACTGTCACCAGTGGTTTTGACCACACGATGGGTTGGCCCCATCAGTTGATTTGTGACTACGGTCACCAGTGGTTTTGACCACACTATTGATATGATTTGTGACTAAGTCCCAGTGGTTTTGACCACCAGTGGTTTTGACCACACGATTGATAT
This sequence comes from Gossypium australe, assembly GCA_005393395.2. Classification (NCBI taxonomy): domain Eukaryota; kingdom Viridiplantae; phylum Streptophyta; class Magnoliopsida; order Malvales; family Malvaceae; genus Gossypium; species Gossypium australe. The sequence continues at coordinate 71,094,909 of CM016615.1, forward strand.
TTGTGACTACGGCCACCAGTGTTTTTGACCACATTTGGATATTGTGACTCGTCCCAGTGGTTTGGTACCACAGTGGGTTGGCCCCACATGATATTACAGGATTGTCATCAGTGGTTTTGACCACACGATGGGTTGGCCCCATCACTTGATATATTTGTGACTTCGGTCACCAGTGGTTTTGACCACCAGTGGTTTTGACCACACGGGGTAGTAAAAGGAGTTTGGATGGCTAGGTTATGGGTTGCATAATCTGCATGTTTTACTGATGTTTTGTGTAAGTGCTTGTTTAATCGGGTTGGGGATTTACACACTGAGTCTTGGTGACTCACCCCCTTCCCTTATATTTTGCAGATGAGGCATAAGATCGCGGATATGGAGCCGAGGAGGACTCGAGGTGGCCATGCATCTTAGTTTGGTTTTGATTTTAACCTGCTATTTCGATTTTAGTAATTTTCTTTAAAGTTGGTTTTGGGTTTTGTAATAAGGCCGCTAAGTATTATTTTGGGTTTATTTATTTGCTTTTATTTTGATTATATTATACATATGATGGATTTATGGACTTGTTAAATTAACCGGTAAAAAGCAATGTTTTCAAAACTATAACTCTTTCAGGTTTTTTAAACGTTACCATCGAGTAACACAACTTATAAGATGATAATAAAGATAACTTGTATGTTTTTAAACTTCAATTTTCATCCAACTTCAAAAGCGAACGGTTTTAACTCGATTATACGCAACGCATTCAGTTTTTATCAAGTAGCTAAAACTTGTAACAACAAGTAGATTTTCAAGCATGAGTTTTAAAAAAACCATCATACGATTTCAATATCATCTTAATCAGAGATTTCTAAACTTTTAAACTATGTTAAGGTTCCTAAAGAAAATTTTACGACAAACTTGTGTTTTCGAATTGTTTTCACTCCGTAACATACCCGATTCGGTCGTGGTGTGTTGACCGGGTTTTGGGGTGTTACATGAACTGAGTAACTGGGATAGGGTGCTTGGGTTGTCATCCTAGTTCGCGTAAAAAGGTTTGACCGTGTCTAAAAAGTTTTATTAATGTGTAAATAATTAATAATGCCTTGCAAATTTTGGATTCAAACTCAATGTAGTGAAATTATTTAGTTCACATATTTCAATTTTATGAAACTTGTCGATTAAACTATATATTCTGAGCATTTATTTATTTTTGCCTATGTTGCTTGCATTGATTATGGATGCGAAAAAGAGGCTCAATTTTTAATAAATTGTGTAACAGCCCGTTTTTTAGTCAAATTGGAACAGTGGATTTGGGACCACGAATCTGAGGTTAAAATATTTATTTTATTATTTTATTAAATTTTACAGCATGATAGAATTATTATGTGAAAGTTTCGTACAAAAACTTTACTGTTTGAATGCTTACTTCGGTAAAAAGGACTTAATTGCGTAAAATGCAAAAGTTGCATTCTATTGCTAAAAGTGTTTAATTGCTATGATTTATTAAATGAAAGGTCCTTATAATGTTATTATACCATTGATAGTCGAATTTGACATGGATAGCCTTATATAAGATGTTTTAAATGATTTTTCATTAGGGCTAATTTGGTAATTCGGTTAATAAGATTAATAATAATAAAACAAAATGAAGCCATTAGTGAATATTATCATCTTCAACGGTCCATAGCAAAGAATAAAGCTATTTCTTTAGGGTTCATTCGGCCATAGCTTCTCTAGTTGCTTAAGGTACGGTTCAAGCTCAGTTTTAAATGATTTTTACGTTTTTGAGATCGTTGCTTCGTATTCTAGCTAGCCCGTACCTTAGATTTTGAAATTATTAAAGATTTTAATGTTGCCATTGTTGAATGTTTGAGTAATTGGATGGTTGATGATGAATTTTGATAAATTGTTGATAGTTAAATTAGTTTTGTAAAGTGATTTTTGACAAAAATGTCAAAAAGGGGCTAAATTGAGAAATTTTAAAATGTGGGGATTAAAAGTGTGAATAAATAATGAAAGATATGGGCTGCTAGGAGTCTCTATGAAATTCGGCTAGACATGGGTTGGTACTAAATTGCATGAATTTACAATTTTATATGATAAGGACTAAATTGTAATAATATGAAAGTATAGGGCAAACGTGTAAATTGCCAAAATATGAATTATGGACTAAATTGAATAGATTCAATGCTAAATGTATTGAATTTGATAATATATAGATCAAGATAAATCGAGATCGAGTTTAGATCGGGGAAAAGGGAAGATTGACGAATAGCCGATATTTTTTATCTGAGCGTACGAGGTAAGTTCGTATAATTAGAATCGAACTTTTATATATTGTAAATATTTGAAATGAATGTATATTAAATAATTTCTATACTTGAAATACAAATGCCTTATTGATACAGTTTAATGGTTACCGAGCCCCGTTTGAACTGTATGAATTCATAGGATACGAGTGACATGTCATTGGGTTACCGTTTTGGTCAAGCTCCTGCATTTGTTGCTGACTCACCATAGCTCGTATGAGCTTACCAATATATCAGCTCGCAAGAGTTTACTGTTTTCGACTCATTGGAGCTTACTGTTTCAACACAATAGAGCTTACTGTTCATCAGCTCAGGAGGAGCTTACCGATCATGGCTCGAAAGATTATATATAATAATGAATTGACAAATTACTGATGTTTATCACCCGAGTATCATTTGGAGTTCTAATAGGTTCAACGGACATAAATTCTGTTTATACGGATGAGTACTGTTACTGAATGAATTATTGATTATATGATTAAGAATGAAATGTTGGATGCAAAATATATGGAGTATTGAATTGTGATAATAGATGATTTCATGTATTAATATGACTAACCTATGGATGAATGCTTGTGTTAGGCATTTGGAAATTTTATGGAGCTTACCTTATATTATTTGTATTGAATTGGTAAGTTTAATACTGAATTCTACGGGCTTACTAAGCTATAAAGCTTACTCTGTTTCTTTTTCTATGTTTTATAGAGGTTCGTTAGCTCGCTCGTTTCGGACAAGTCGGAGTTGCACATCACACTATCCAATTTCCAATTGGTACTTTTGAACTTGTGGATATATATAAATATGGCATGTATAGGCGAGTTTAAAATATGTTAGTTATGTTACTTGATATCATGATTTTGGTATGTTTTTGTGTATAAATTAAGCCATGTGATTTGGCTTATTTTGGTATTATGTTTTGGTTGAGTTTAAGTGTTCAATTATGGTATGTTTTAGTAAGGAATGAATGGAATGAAAATGTGTAAGTGAAGTCTTGATATGTAGTTGATATATGAATGGATTATGCATAGTATTATTCAGGTAATTGAATATCAACTTGAATTTGTATATTATGTGTATGAAATGTTATGGAATGATTGCTAATTGAGTTATGAAATGTGGTCATTTATGCTTGTATAAACTTGTGAAAATAGGGTGGCAAAATGGCTTTGCAAATAGCCTATTTTTGTCCACACGGTCAGAGACACGGGCGTGTGTCTCAGCCTTGTGTGACACACGGTTAAGTACACGACCGTGTGTCCCCTGGCGTTGAAATGGAATTGAAGTCAGTATGCTCCACACGACCTCACACACGGGCGTGTGATCGGTCGTGTGGTACAAGTCAGTATACCCCCTAAATGGCACACGGCCTAGCACACGGGCGTGTGACTTGGCTGTGTTGATAAGTCAATATACCCTACAGTTTTGGCACTGCCTGATACATGGGCGTGTGTGGCCATTTTGAAGGGCACACGGGCTAGACACACGAGCGTGTAGTTGGCCGTGTGACCCAAGTCAATTTACTCTCTAGTTTTCACACGGCCTAGCACATGGGCGTGTCCTCGGCCCTATGACACAAGTCAGTATGTATGCCCTGTTTTCACACTGTCTAAGACACGGGCGTGTCTACTAACCGTGTGAGGCACACGCCCTGTTCACATGGGTGTGTGATACTTGAAATGTTGAAATTTTTCTAAGTTTCCAAAATTTTAATATGTTACCGATTTAGTCCCGAATGCATGATTTAAGCTTTGTATGCTCGATTTAAATACATATTGAATGTGAATGAATGATATTTACTGAAATGAGATGATATTTGATAAATGATTGTTCTGAACTGAATTACTAGTCCGGTAATGCTCCACACGGCCTCACACACAGGCGTGTGACCGGTCGTGTGGTACAAGTCAGTATACCCCCTAAATGGAACACGGCCTAGCACACGGGCGTGTGACTTGACCGTGTTGATAAGTCAGTATACCCTACAGTTTTGGCACGGCCTGATACATAGGCACGTGTGGCCATTTCAAAGGGTACACGGGCAAGACACACGGCGTGTAGTTGGCCGTGTGACCCAAGTTAGTTTACTCTCCAATTCTCACACGGCCTGGCACACGGGCGTGTCCTCGGCCGTGTAACACAAGTCAGTATGTATGCCCTATTTTCACACGGTTAGTAGACACGGACGTGTGATGCTTGAAATGTTGAAATTTTTCTAAGTTTCCAAAATTTTAATATGTTACCGTTTTAGTCCCGAATGCATGATTTAAGCTTTGTATGCTCGATTTAAATACATATTGAATGTGAATGAATGATATTTACTGAAATGAGATGATATTTGATAAATGATTGTTTTGAACTAAGTTACTAGTCCGGTAATGCCTCTTAACCTATTCCGGCGACTGTTACGGGTTAGGGGTATTACATTTATTGGTATCAGAGCTACGGTTTAGTCGATTCTAGGACTAACATAGAGTATGTGATTCTAGCTATACAAGCCATATATAAAACTGTGATAGTGTGATGACTCCTGACATTTTCAAATGTGTTTTTATATAGTAATGGATCCCGAACGAGCTGTAGCAGATGATGTAGAATGTAACGCGCCAGCTCCTGCTCAAGGGACTGCGCCTCCTGAATCTAAACCCGTGTCTAGTATTCACGGGCGTGAGGCTAAAGAAGCCTTCTTTCAGGTAATAAACGAGTGGTTCACACAGTACATTCGCAATAACCCGGCTGTTCAACAACCTCCACTCCTACCTGTTCCCAAACCGATCCCTGTAGTTTCTCAAGGTATTGATCCTTTTTAATTAAATAAACCACCTGTCGATAAGATATGGAAACATGGAGCTGAGGAATTTAGAGTCACTGTTAATGATGACCCTAAGAGAGCCGAGTTTTGGCTTGAAAATATGATTTGGGTATTCGACGAATTATCTTGCACACCTGAAAAATGTTTAAAGTATGTAGTATCACTGTTAAGAGACACTACATATCAGTGGTGGAATACCTTGATATCCGTAGTTTCGCAAGAAAGAGTTACTTGGGATTTCTTTCAAGTGTAATTTAGAAAAAAATACATTAGCCAAAGGTTCATCGATCAGAAAAGAAAGGAATTTCTTGAATTGAAGCAGGGCCGTATGTCAGTCACAGAATATGAAAGAGAGTTTGTACGACTCAGCAAATACACCCGTGAATGTGTATCTTCTGAAGCTATAATGTGGAAAAGATTTGAGAATGGATTGAATCAATAATTAGAGTTTTAGTTGGAATTCTTGAGCTGAAAGGGTTTGTTGTTTTATTTGACCGAGCTTGTAAAGCCGAAGAGCTTTGCAAAGAGAAAAGAAAAGTCGAGTTTGAGGCTAGAGATTCTAGAAAGAGATTTGCAGGCAAATCACATCAGTCAGCATCAAAGAAATCTAAAGAATCTCATCCTCGTTCTACAGCTTCTGCTGGAATTTCAATTAGAGACAGAGATATGAGACATTTCAGTTCTAAAACTCAGGCGACATCTGTTGCCAATGTGGGAAGTGTTAGACATGCTAAACCTGAATGTAAATACTGCAATAAGAAAAATTATGGTGAATGTTGATTAGTGAGCGGAGCTTGCTTTAAATGTGGATCTCTTGGTCATTATCTCCGGGACTGTCCAGAAAAGTTTAGAGCTGAAAGAGAACAACCATCAGAAGTAAGTAACACGACTACTAGAGGGAGAGCACCCCGAAATACTGGAAATATGAGTGGTAACCGAGGTGCTATGAGGGATTCGACTGTGAGATCTGAGGCACGAGCACCTGCCAGAGCTTATGCTATCCGTGCATGGGAGGAGACATCATCGCCAAACATTATTACCGGTACTTTTTCTCTTTTTGATACTGGTATAGTTGCGTTGATAGATCCTGGATCAACTCATTCATATATCTATATGAATTTAGTATTTAAAAAGAGTTTACATGTCAAGTCTACAGAATTTGTAATTAAAGTATCGAACCCCTTAGGCAAGTCTGTTTTAGTTGATAAAATTTGTAAGAATTGTCCTTTGATGACTCGAGGTTACTGTTTTCGAGCTAACTTGATGCTTCTACCGTTTGATGAGTTTGATGTGATTCTTGGTATGGACTGGTTGTCTATGCACGATGCGGTTGTGAATTGTAGACAGAAGACGATTGAATTGAAATGTCAAAATGGTGAGATTCTTTGGATTAAGTCTGATGATTCGAATGATTTACCTACTGTGATATCGTCTATGTTAGCTCAAAAATATTTGAAAAGGGGCTATGATGCATATTTTGCATACGTACTGGATACAAAGGTGTCTGAATCAAAGATTGAATTTGTACCTGTTGTTTGTGAGTTTTCGGATGTATTTCCAAAAGAATTGTCGGGCTTGCCACCGATCAGAGAAGTTGAATTTGGTATTGAATTAGTACCGTATTCAACACCAATACCGATAGCTCCATATAGAATGGCTCCAACAGAATTAAAAGAATTGAAAGCTCAGTTGCAAGAATGAATAGACAAAGGTTTTGCACGACCGAGTTATTCTCCCTGGGGTGCACCGGTATTATTTGTGAAAAAGAAAGATGGCACGATGAGAATGTGTATCAACTATAGACAGCTGAATAAAGTGACTATAAAGAATAAATATCCTCTACCGCAGATTGATGATTTATTTGATCAGTTGAAAGGGGCTATAGTATTTTCAAAGATTGATTTGAGATCTGGTTATTATCAGCTGTGAGTTAAAGAGTCAGATGTGCCAAAGACTGCATTCAGAATAAGGTATGGTCATTATGAATTCCTTGTTATGCCTTTCGGTTTAACTAACACTCCTGCCATTTTTATGGACTTGATGAATCGAATATTCAGACCGTATTTAGACAGATTTGTTGTTGTATTCATTGGCGACATTCTGATTTATTCACGAGATGAAACTGAGCATACCGAGCACTTGAGAATTGTGTTACAAACTCTACGTGATAAGCAGTAATTTGCAAAATTCAGTAAATGTGAGTTTTGGCTAAAAAGGTTGGATTTTTGGGGCATATTGTTTCAGCTGACGGTATTAGAGTTGACCCGAGTAAAATTTCTGCTATTGTTGATTGGAAACACTCGAGAATTGTGTCTGAAGTCCGTAGCTTTCTGGGCTTAGCGGGATATTGTCGAAGATTGTCAAAAGGATTCTCGATGATTGCAACATCGATGACACGACTACTTCAAAAAGACGTGAAGTTCGAATGGTCTGAAAATGCCAGCAGAGTTTCGAACAATTGAAAGTATTGTTAACTGAAGCATCTGTATTGGTTCAACCGGAATCGGGGAAGGAATTTTTTATTTATAGCGACGTGTCATTAAATGGTTTGGGATGTGTTCTGATGCAAAAATAAAAAGTTATAGCTTATGCTTCACGACAATTGAAACCGCATGAAAAGAATTATCTAACGCACAACCTTGAGTTGGCCGCAATTGTGTTCGCATTGAAAATTTGGCGATACTACTTATATGGTGAGAAATGTCACATTTATACGGATCACAAAAGCTTGAAATATCTGATTTCACAAAAAGACTTGAACCTACGACAGAGAAGATGGCTCAAGCTATGAAAGATTATGAATTTGTGATTGATTATCACCCAGGAAAAGCTAATGTTGTTGCTGATGCCTTGAGCCGAAAATCCTTGTTTGCATTACGAGCAATGAACACCCAGTTGATGATTTGTGATGATGGGTCTATTTTAGCTGAATTAAAAGCTAAACCGGTATTTCTTCAACAAATCTGTTAAGCTCAAAAAGATGACAGTGATTTACAAGCTAAACGAATTCAATGTGAGTCTAATTCTGATTCAGAATTTCATATTGGAACTGATGACTATTTAATGTTCCAAAATAGAATTTTTGTACTGAGAAATTCAGAACTCATTCAAAAGATTTTGCACGAAGCACACCATAGCTGCTTATCTGTTCATCCGGGAAGTACCACGATGTATAACAATCTGAAAAAACTTTACTGGTGGTCAGGTATGAAACAGGATATAACGGAGTTTGTATCAAAATGTATGATTTGTCAGCAAGTAAAAGCTGAACATCAAGTACCATCGGGATTACTGTAGTATGTGATGATTCCTGAGTGGAAATGGGATAAAATTACAATGGATTTTGTGTAGGGATTGCCTTTAACTCTGAAAAAGAAAGACGCTTTTTGGGTTGCCGTTGATCAACTAACGAAATTTGCTCATTTTATACTGGTACGTATAGATTACTCACTTGATAGATTAGCTGAGTTGTACATTTATAAAATTGTTCGGTTACACGGAGTTCCACTATCTATTATTTCTGATAGAGATTCGAGATTTACGTCGCGATTCTGGAAGAAACTGCAAGAGGCTCTGGGAACCAAGTTAAATTTCAATACTGATTTTCATCCTCAGACTAACGGTCAGACCGAGAGAGTTATTCAGATTCTCTAAGACATGTTGAGATGTTGTATTTTAGAGTTTGAAGGCAATTGAGAAAAATACTAATTGTTGATTGAATTTGAGTATAACAACAGTTTCCAAACGAGTATAAGGATGACACCGTACGAAAATTTATATGGCCGCAAATGTCGAACTCCGCTATGCTGGACTGAATTGAGTGAGAAAAAGATTCACGGGGTTGAATTGATTATAGATACTTAAGAAAAAGTGAAAACGATTCAAGACAGTTTAAAAGCAGCTTCAGATCGACAGGTCGAGGACCGAGTGTTTCTAAAGGTGTCACCGTGGAAAAATGTTCTTCGATTCGGCCGTAAAGGAAAGTTGAGTCCGCGTTTTATCGGGCTGTATGAAGTTATTGAACGAATAGGGCCAGTGGCATATCGACAGCTTTACCGTCAGAACTTGAAAAGATCCATAATGTTTTTCACATTTCTATGCTACATCGATACAGATCCGATCCGTCACATGTGATTTCTCCGGTAGATGTTAAGATACAAGCTAATTTAACTTATAGTGAAGAACCGATCAGGATTTTAGCTCGTGAAATCAAAGAATTGATAAATAAGCGCATAGCCCTAGTAAAGGTTCATTGGCATAAACACGGGATCAAGGAAGTGACGTGGGAACCTAAAGAAGCTATGCGAAAACAGTACCCTAACCTATTTACCGGTAAGATTTTAAAGGGGGGAGAGTTGTAATAGCCCGTTTTTGAGTCAAATTAGAACAGTGGTTTTGGGACCACAAATTTGAGGTTAAATATTTATTTTTTTATTTAATTAAATTTTACAGCATGATAGAATTATTATGTGAAAGTTTCGTAAAGAAATTTCACTGTTTGAATACTTAATTCTGTAAAAAGGACTTAATCGCGTAAAATGCAAAAGTTGCATTCTATTGTTAAAAGTGTTTAATTGCTATGATTTATTAAATGAAAGGTCCTTATAATGTTATTAGACCATTGATAGTGTAATTTGACATAGATGGCCTTATATTAGATGTTTTAAATGATTTTTCATTAAGGCTAATTTGGTAATTTGGTTAATAAGATTAATAATAATAAAACAAAATGAAGCCATTAGTGAATATTATCATCTTCAACCATCCATAGCAAAGAAGAAAGCTATTTCTTTTGGGTTCATTCGGCCATAGCTTCTCTAGTTGATTAAGGTACGGTTCTAGCTCAGTTTTTAATGATTTTTACGTTTTTGAGATCGTTACTTCGTATTCTAACTAGCTTGTACCTTAGATTTTTAAATTATTAAAGATTTTTCATGTTTCCATTGTTGAATGTTTGAGTAATTGGATGGTTGATGATGAATTTTGATTAATTGTTGATAGTTAAATTAGTTTTGTAAAGTGATTTTTGACAAAAATGTCAAAAAAGGGCTAAATTGAGAAATTTTAAAATGTGGGGATTAAAAGTGTGAATAAATAATGAAAGATATGGGCTGCTAGGAGTCTCTATGAAATTCGGCTAGACATGGGTTGGTACTAAATTGCATGAATTTGCAATTTTATGTGATAAGGACTAAATTATAATAATATGAAAGTATAGGGGCAAATGTGTAAATTACCAAAATATGAATTATGGACTAAATTGAATAGATTGAATGCTAAATGTACTGAATTTGATAATATATAGATCAAGATAAACCGAGATCGAGTTTAGATCGAGGAAAAGGGAAGATTGACGAATAGCCGATAGTTTTTATCCGAGCGATACGAGGTAAGTTCATATAATTAGAATCGAACTTTTATATATTTGTAAATATTTGAAATGAATGTATAATTGAATAATTGATATACTTGAAATACAAATGCCTTATTGATATAGTTTAATGGTTACCGAGCCCCGTTTGAACTGTATGAATTCAGAGGATACGAGTGACATGTCACTGGGTTACCGTTTTGGTCGAGCTCCTGCATTTGTTGCTGACTCACCACATCTCATATGAGCTTACCAATATATCAGCTCGTAAGAGCTTACTATTTTCAGCCCATTGGAGGTTACCGTTTCAGCTAATATGAGCTTATTGTTCAGCTCAATAGAGCTTACCGTTTCAGCTAAATAGAGCTTACTGTTCATCAGCTCAGGAGGAGCTTATCGATCATGGATCGAAAGAGCATATATGATAATAAATTGATGGATTACTGATGTTTATCACCTGAGTATCCTTTGGAGTTCTAATAGGTTCAACAAGCATAAATTCTGTTTATACGGATGAGTACTGTTACTGAATGAATTATTGATTATATGATTAAGAATGAAATGTTGGATGCAATATATATGGAGTATTGAATTGTGATAATAGATGATTTCATGTATTAATATGACTATCCTATGGATGAATGCTTGTGTTAGGCATTTGGAAATTTTATGGAGATAATCTTATATTATTTGTATTGAATTGGTAAGTTTAATTCTAAATTGTACGGGCTTACTAAGCTATAAAGCTTACTCTGCTTCTTTTTCTATGTTTTATAGAGGTTCGTTAGCTCTCTCGTTTCGGACAAGTCGGAGTTGCACATCACACTATCCAATTTCCAATTGGTACTTTTGAACTTGTGGATATATGTAAATATGGCATGTATAGGCTAGTTTAAAATATGTTAGTTATGTTACTTGATATCATGATTTTGGTATGTTTTTGTGTATAAGTTAAGCCATGTGATTTGGCTTATTTTGGTACTATGTTTTGGTTGAGTTTAAGTGTTCAATTATGGTATGTTTTAGTGAGGAATGGATGGAATGAAAATGTGTAAGTGAAGTCTTGATATATAATTGATATATGAATGGATTATGCATAGTATTATTCAGGTAATTGAATATCAAGTTGAATTGGTATATTATGTGTATGAAATGTTATGGAATGATTGCCAATTGGGTTATGAAATGTGCTTGTATAAGCTTGTGAAAATAGGGTGGCAAAATGGCTTTGCAAATAGCCTATTTTTGTCCACACGGGCGTGTGTCTCAGCCTTGTGTGACACACGGTTAAGTACACGGTCGTGTGTCCCCTGGCGTTGAAATGGAATTGAAGTTAGTATGCTCCACACGGCCTCACACACGGGCGTGTGACCGGTCGTGTGGTACAAGTCAGTATACCCCCTAAATGGCACACGGCCTAGCATACGGGCGTGTGACTTGGCTGTGTTGATAAGTCAATATACCCTACAATTTTGGCACTGCCTGATACATGGGCGTGTGTGGCCATTTCGAAGGGCACACGGGCTAGACACACGAACGTGTAGTTGGCCGTGTGACCCAAGTCAATTTACTCTCCAGTTTTCACACGGCCTAGCACATGGGCGTGCCCTCGGCCCTATGACACAAGTCAATATGTATACCCTGTTTTCACACTGTCTAAGACACGGGCGTGTCTACTAACTGTGTGAGGCACATGGCCTGTTCACATGGGTGTGTGATACTTGAAATGTTGAAATTTTTCTAAGTTTCCAAAATTTTAATATGTTACCGATTTAGTCCCAAATGCATGATTTAAGCTTTGTATGCTCGATTTAAATACATATTGAATGTGAATGAATGATATTTACTGAAATGAGATGATATTTGATAAATGATTGTTCTGAACTGAGTTACTAGTCCGGTAATGCCTCTTAACCTATTCCGGCGACGGTTACGGGTTAGGGGTGTTACGAATTGTAGAATAATTTCTAATGTTTGAAGAAACAATATGCTTGAAGATAAGCATGAGCTAAGTAGGGGGATTTGCTAACATGTTAATTTGCATGACATTTTGTGTTTAATTCGGTTTATTTCTGAATTGATCCCAGCTAAATTAAGTACTTTTATGTTTTAATCTTGTCAGGGACGCAATTGAGACTCTAAGAGACAACTACAAGCAGAAAAGGACCAAATTGAAACACAATCAATGAAATGAGGCCAAATAAAAAATGTGGAGAAAGCCAAGGACTCATCTGAATTTTTGAATTTGTAAAAGCCAAAAATAGAAAACAAATCTTATTTTATTTTTTTATTTTTTATTTAAGTTTATGTTAAATTAGTTAAGGCTAAAATTAGTAAATTCTATGTATATAAATAGTGCCTTAATGTTCTTAGGAAAGGCATCATTTAATTCTACATTCTGATTTCAATTTGGAATTGAATAGAATTAATTTTCCTTTTTTTTCTTTCAATTTGGCGTTAACATTCTGTTGCATTGTTTCCAATTCTTGTTTCTTTTTTAAAATTGGTCCAATTGCACTCCAAGTCCTTTCATTCCTCAATTTCCTCTATTATCATGAAACCACCTTTCATAACCTGAAAAGCATGATTAAATCCATGCTTCACTAAATCCCATCTTAGCTTTAGGCCAATGTTCTTTCCGATCGAGAACCGTGAGATACGAATTCGTACTTAAAATCCTTCCAATTGGTATTCATTTTTTTCCTAAGTATCGCGATAGACAAATCATCCCTTAAAGTTAAACTCGATTTCAAGTCAAAGTGCATGTTGAGTTGGAGTTGTGTTTGCTGACAGTTGGAGAAACGAGTCGACCGTGCTGTATTCGGATCTTCGAGAACAAATCAAGGAAGAGGTGATTGAGTTTAAACAACCCACGCAATTGAGGCCGTTGATTTGAGTTGGGTTCTTTAGAGCGCAAGGCTGCTGGAATCTTGAATCGAGAACACGTGTATCTAGGTTAGATAATCGGTAAGGGTTGGTTTGCAGGTCGTACCAGGACCAACTACTAGAGGAAGAATTGGTGGTTAGGACGTTCTTAACTGCTATAACCAACTTATCATTTGGAGGAGAAGATCAATTTTCAAGGATCGATTCTTAATACAGAATCTACCGAGTCTAAGGCTAAGGCTTATTATCTCTGTTTACAAAAGTCTGAATTTATTTCCCTATCTAAATTTATTTCTAATATTAATTAATTGTTTATTTACGTTGATTCGATTATTTACTTTCCAAACATTTACAAAACCCCCCAAATTTATTTGTTAATTTTTTTTGTAGGTCCGTTTGGAGTCATAGGCACGACCTTTGCCACAACCTTCGACATGAAAAATGTTCTGTTCACAAGATAAACATAGAAGTTGATTATAACATCCAATCCATGTGGACTCGACCCTACTACCACTCTTTACTACTATTTAGAGTTACATTTTAGGAATTATTTTAGGTGGTTTCGACGCCCATTAGCAGTTGAGCTACTAGTTTAGTAGGCGAGTTATCGCCATTTACAGAAACACTTTCTCCATATAGCAAAGCACCCCAGATACAAATACAGAACATAACAGAAATCAGACATGTTTATAGTATACATGCATAACATCACAGATTCAAAACATACATAGCATTTTTCAGGCTACTCACAATCTATTACGGATAACATCTTAAATATATGAACAAATATTAGAATTTATACTAACAGATAATCGAATTTCATATTTTACAGTCTATTTGATCACATGAAGACCCCCACAGAAGGCCTACGATCGATCAGAACGATGTGTACGATCCTAGGGAAAAATTTAAAATTTTGGGCCCACATGGCCTTACACACACCCCTGTGGCCCACAAGGCCCAAATAGCCCAGACTGTGTGTCACACACGATCCAACACATGGCCTATCACACAGCCGTCTGGCGTCGACTGTGCAGATTTTTGGCTTTCACTATTCACAGATTTTTGAGTTTCTTATAACACACCTGGTTTAATTTTGATGCGAAATCAGTCACGAGAATCCAAAACCTAAATGCGTCAAATAAACACCCATTGAAATAATTTACCAAACTCAACTCGTAAGAATTCAACACAAATTGAATCTATTTTCAGCAAACCATAGCCCCCAAACCACAATATTAACTTACCCTGGAACGCAACAACAATCACCCAATACTTAAATCGTTGGAGGGTCGCCTACTACCTCTTGTAATATTCCTAATAAAAATACATCAGAATTATTAACAATACCCACTATACCAATTTAAAGCAAACCCAACGCCCAACACAGCTACAAGCAACACATAAAATATTGAACATAAACACCTTACCCTTAGTTTTCCAGTCAACGGAATATGAACTAATGCCTCAAGAAATAACAGTAGCCCAAAATGGAGAATGAAAAAGAATAGCCAAATGAACTAACCCCACTAGGAATGAAAGAGAAAAATAAAATTGAAAAGAACCAAACAAGAAAGAAAGGAACATATTTGCAATTGAAGGATACGAGAAACAACGTGAAAAACAAATAAAGAAAATGGGAAAGATGGAGCAACTAATGTGATAAAGTGGAAATAGACTTTGGGGAAAAAATAATAAAATCAATTATATAAAATCAAATAACCTTTTATTATTATTAAACCACTACACTTCTATAATAAACTGACTTCTAACCAACCTTATCCTGCTAACTTACCATCTTTTCTCAAGAGTTTAAAACCCAATCCAACACCACCAATCTGAAAAGTTCACTAAGGACTATCAAAAATAAATTTAATTTCCTCATACAGGGATTCAAACTCAAGACCTCAACACACACTCAAGGCCCTAAACCACTAAAACAGATGCTAATTTTATTGACATAATTTAACAAATCAATACTCATATTTTTGGGGCATTACAGTGTAACTCTCTCAGATTGTATGTACAATCCTAAAGTTCAAATCAAAATGACATATGGTTGTGTGGTATGACTGTGTGTGGCATATGATTGTGTGACAGCCCGTGTTCCAGGCCGTGTGCACCTAAATAGCTTCCACAACAAGGTAAAACAACACCAATTCTTTAGGTACCGAGCCAAAACCAAATCAGCCATAAACATGCTTTTAAAACACATATAAGCAAGCCTAAAACATAGTAAAACATCTTAACCTAAGTGCCTAACCAATATGCCATCATTGGGACCACATACAAACCAACATTTATCAATCAATTCAATTCATTCAATTAAACAATCTAACTATCAATAAACATACCAAATTTGTTACCAAATAATCATCCACAAATACCATTAAACATACCTTAAATACACATTACTAAGATGTTAAACATACCTTATATATATGTACTAACTTTGCACAAGAGTATATTTACAACCAAAGTACTAAAACATGCCCAAACATTTGCAAAATAAGCATCCTATATACATGTCACAATTAACCACATTTCAAGACTTCAAAAACTACTTATATTAGATGATGCTAGGTGTGAGCTCCGATGATCCAATCGACACACTCCACGTATTCAAAATCTACAGAAAATAATAACAGAAATAAGTATAAGACATACTTAGTAGGTTCATACATTTCAATTCACTAACTTACCATACACATTTAATTGCTAATTGCATATGACCATTCAAGTAAAAACCTTATCACAACATAAATCAACAACTTCGCATCAGTAATCAATAAAAATACAATTACTCGGAATTCAAATTATGTTCATATTATAAAACCATTTAACACTTTATAATCGGTAGTTTTCCAATGGAACTTTATAAAAGAATTCAATATACAAGTCCAGAAAACAGTTAAAACTCATATGAGTTTTAAAACGACACAGAGGAAATATAGCTTGCTCAGGGCTATGTATACATGAAGGTTACCAGTCCAGGCTAAACTTTTAAAACGACAACAGATTACCAGTCTAGGCTGAATCTGTGTCGCATGTATATCCGAGTTCACAACAAATGCTGGAACTCGGTCATAAACGAAAATCTTTCAAAAACCTTGTATATGATACTTTTGCTCGTTCCATTAGAAATATTTCAGAAATCCAATTTATTTCCATAAACTTAGCAACATTTCATATCAAATTATAAACTTAGAAATTAGTATGAACTTACCTGACAAAACTATAGCAGTTTAGATACCAGTGACTATTCATCAATTTTTCCTTTGTTGCCTAAGTCAATAACTTGATCTAAATAATATTTAAGATTCAAAATATCAATATCAAATATCATAATACTACTCAAATTCATGTTTTTAATCTTTTAATTTTATTTTACACAATTTCCCTAAACTTTTACATTTTATTCAATTTAATTCCAAAAATCAAACTTATCATAACTTCCAAATTTGAACATCAAACTTTAAATCATTTTCAAATGCATTCAGTTACAGCCATCTATTATAAAAAATTTAGAAATTATATATCAATTTTAAGATATTAACAATTTAGTCCTTAAGTTCAAAATTAACAAAAATCACTTTATAAAATAGTCCTTAAAACAATTCATAGCTTCCAAATCTACCATTCTCTATAAAAACAACATCGAAGATTCATCAATGACAAGTTTTAAAATCTTTAACAGTTTTGAAATCGATGATACGGGTTAATTAGACCTAATTGCAACGATTTCAAAAATAAAAAATTTGAAAAAAAAAAGATTAAAATTGCTTACTAATTTGAAGATCAAGCTTGATGGAAAGTTTGGTTTTCTCTCCAACGGAGAAACGGGAGAAAAGAACCCTTTTGTTTTTATTTACTTATATTTTAACTTAATTATTAAATTTAATTTAACATTAAAATAACATATAATTTTGACAAATAACAAGCAATGACCGTCCACCCACATTCAAAAGGTGGTAAATTGCCACTTTAATCCTTAAACAAACATTAATTATGCATTTTAGCTAATAAAAATCAATAGCGATTAGCTTTTACATCTTTTACAATTTAATCATTTTTTCTTAATTAACTATTTAATTAACACAATTTTTTGAACCAACTTCAATCCATTTTTATAATAACTCCGTAAATATTTAATAAAAAATATTTACGGGCTTGGTTTATAGAAATAAGGTTCTGATATATCATTTTCTAAAACCACTTGACTTTAGGGACGAATCACTTGTAATTTAATTAGCTGTCAAATTAATAAAATTTATCAAATCAAAATTCACTATATTACAAGATTTGTCTCGTAAATATTAAATAAATATATTTACGGACTCACTCGTCGGAATTGTGATTCTGAAATCACTATTTCTAACACTACTGAAAAACGGACTGTTACACCCAGCCCAAAAAATGGGCCTAAAGTTTGGCCCAAGCTCAGCCCAAATAAAAATGCTAAAACTCGGGTTCGGCTCATCCTTATTAATATTTTTATTTTATTTTTTATATATAAAATTTGAAAATATAATATATCAAAAACACTAAAAACATTAAAATAAATGTTTCCCAACAAATTAAAAATAATTTTTAAAAAAAAAACCTTTATACTTAAATAATACCATATAATCGCAAAAAAATATTCATTTTTCAATAATTTTTCATATATTAAATTTAATATTTCGAATTCAAATAAATGTAAATATTTTATATTTCTTATTTTTTTATTATAGAAAAATAGTTAAAAACATATTTTTATTATTTAAAATAAGTTTTTATTTATATTTATCAAACCTATTTCAATTCTAAAAAACTTTAAAAAAAAATTGAAAATGAAAAATGACAACCAAATTGAACCTAATTTTTTAACATTTTTTTTCTATTTTAGTTGCGCAATTAAATTGGTAGTAAATTAAATATTTATAATAGTATAGTATATATATAATTCACATTCATTAGAATGAGTAAAATTTGATCTAATTCGAAAATTTTAATTTTTTAAACTTCAAGTTATTTGAATTGAGTTATTATTTTTTTTTTTTTTGAATCAATTCAAATAAGTAATTTGGTTTTTCTAGTCAAGTTGAATTTTATAACTTGAATACTTCAAATAACTCGAATAACAAATTAGTGTAAATATTCCTTGGTTCCCTAATAGTTTTTAAAATGTACAAATTGGTTCCTCACAAAAAAAAATTAAAGAATTAAAACAATCTTCTCAAATTCAAAATATTTATAAAACATTTTTTCCAAAATTTTATAAAATTTAAAAATTAAAAATCTTTAAAAGAATATAAAATGCTAAATTTGTTATGAATATCTTATTAAGTAGATGTCCATCAAGATCAAGATAAGATTTGATGTACTTTATATTCTAATAGTGATTAGAAGTAGATCTTTACTTCCTTTATACTTCTTATGCTTATAAATAAAAACTTTGGAGAAACATTGTAAACATTCCGATTGATCAATAAAAATACGATCTCTGTTTGCTCTCTCATTCTCTTTATTATTTATTCTCTGTCATTTATTTTATAACACGTTATCAGCACGATTCTCTTTTAATGATCTTAGTTGTGGATTAAATCAATGGCAGCTTTGCGAACCATTAAGCCTCATCCATAATACCAAAATTCAGCCTCTGACAACTAAAATTACTCTTATTTTTCTATTTCGTTGGCTCTTTTGCTTCTTCAAATGGCTATTTATTGTTGCTAGCTGCTATTCAAATTGAGCGCTTACTTCCTGATTCTCCATTATTTCCTGCCTTAGGTATGCTACTGTTTGCAACTCTTTGCAAGAAGATTTTATCTATTTAGTGTTTTATATCTAGATTAATTTTCAATTAAGTTAAATTAATTTGAGATTATTTTAATTAACTTTTTTTACTTCTTACTAAAGTTGGTAAAAGAGTATTACTCTGAATGGAAGGTTTGAATATATAGTACGAGGCTCAACACCAAGATGGACATTGCAATCTGTATCTTTAGATGGTGAAAAAAATTGATCTCAGCATGGATTTTGGATTTACAGGGCACAATTTAAATTGGTAAGGAGCTTCATTTTTTTAAGGTATGATTATTATTTGTTTTAAGTTTGATCAAATTATTAAGTTATATTATTAAATATCGATAGGTTCATAAGGTTTACTAATAAAACTTTATAGTATATTTTTTAAATGATTGTTTAAATATATATTAATTGTTGACGCAAAATATAAGTTTTTGTGATATTGGTCCCCTTTAAAGAGAATTTGTTTTGTTATTGATGAATGATTGGATTATACCTTTTAGATTGAATTATAAAGTACGAATAATTTATTAGAGCATCATAAGATTCTATAAGTTATATGTTGTATGTTCTTATGAAAGCATAGTTATTTTAGTACTTGTAATAGTGCTCGTGATAATAGCCAATGTGACAATGATGATGTTAAAGTATCTCAGGTATATTTTACTATGATTTATTTATTATATTAAGTTTATTATAATTGGAAACTAATCATAACAAACATGAATAGATAGATTTTGATTTGAAATCCACGCGTGATTGCGATGGTGATTATGAAATAAAGAATTTTTTGGGACGTTTATAAGTCCATCCTAGTAAATCTATTGCATTCCTCGAAGTGAACACAAAAGAAAATATAAACCAATATTATTCCAATATTTGGTAGTACAAAATTAATCAAAAGCTCCAGAAGAGCTGATATATTAATATATTGTGATGGTTAATCTATTGGTTTTAAAAAATATTTATAATGGATCTCATATTGAGATTGTAAATGAGGAAAAGATTATATTTCATATGAATCAAAAGAGGATTGAATTATTGATTTATATTTATTACTCTTGTTAAAAATTGTTTTTGTAACACCCCGAAATTTGGGGTTAGAAGTTTTGAGATTTGTAGGTAGGGTCAGTGGCTAGATCGGACAATTGGGTTTGTTGATGTGTTTTATGTCAGTATGGGTCTGCTGGTTTGGTGGTTGGTTGTGTGTTAGTGTACATTTGGGTCCTGAATTTGAGTTCTTAGGTGTGTTTTGAGGGACTACTTTTTTATTTAGTATGTTTTGTTTTAAAAGTCTAAATATTTATTTATTCATTTATTTTTATTTTTATTTTTATTTTTTTGAAAGAGGCCAAAATTTTCTCACGTTCCCCTCTTCCATTTTCTTTTGTCAGTTTCTTCTCTCCCTCTTTCTCTGACTACTCACTTTTTTTCTTTCCCTTTCTACCTTCTGTTCATCTCCAATTATTTCTGGTTGCCGTTAGTTATTATTTTATAGTTCCATTGACAGAGGTTTTCCAGGTAAGAGTAGCTTGAGTGGAGTGATTTTATTTTATTTATCAAAATTGGTATTGCAATTTAACGTCCTGATGGATTTTTATTTTTGTGTGTGCGTGTTAGTTTGAAGTTCAGATTGAGGTTGTTGTGGAGCTATAGTCGTGAATCAGGTGTGTGTTCGAAAACTCCTCTGTTTCGTTATCGAATTACTATTTGGGTTCTGAGGAATTCGACAAATTCTGTGTGTTTCAGAGATTGATAAATCACTGTATTGTTTTGTTGTTGTTTTGCATAGAAACCTATATAATTTGGTATATTTCCAAGTTATCAATGGTTGGGAAGTGATCTGAGAGCAAAAACACATTTTTAGGCTGTTTTAGAGTGGTTTCATGACCACACGAGTGGCCACATGGGCGTGTGTTGAACACAGGCAGTCCACAAGGCCCTGTGCATTTGGGAAATGAGGGATTTGGACAAATTTTGGTGCCACATGGCTGTGTAGATGATTTTGGAAATTTTAGTCGATTTTCACACAGGTGTGTGAGACTTCTACACGGTTGTGTCTTCTCTACACCTTATTTTAGCCAATTTGGACAGCGAGTTACACGGGTTGTTCGCACGGCCATGTCCCCGAACACACGGGCGTGTGTCATCTTCACATGGGCGTGTAGACCCTCACATGGCCTAGGCACTTTCATACGGCCGTGTGGCCCTGTTTCGCAAATTTTCGTTCTGTGTCAGATTTTGACCTATTTGAGTTTCTGTGTGCTCCGACCCTCGTTTATGTCTTAGTAAGGGTGGTTGGGACTCTGTTTTGGCCCGGACTTATGATTTACTCTTTTTTGTAGCACTAATTTAATGGTTTGATTAAATGTTAAGTGATGTTACCTAGTAATTAAGTACCGTTATAACTGATTCTGAATTTGGTTGATTGAATATGTGTACCTTTGATCCTGTTTGACTGATGTACGACTATTTGTAAGTTGTGTACATTGTTTCTGTAAGTCTGTTTTTAATCTGTTCGCATACATACATTTGCATAAAATTTTGGGTTTGGTTGCGAAGAGAAGGAAGTCTGATCTGATTTGGCAGTTTTAACTGCAACATATGTGTACAGCGGTTTACCATAATGTACTGTACATATACAAGCCCAGCTGCATATTAATACTTCAGTAGCTTAGTTGCACATATGTGGTGTGTAAGGTTGGATGGGCCTTTCAAGGTCCTATGTGGTGTGCAGGGTTGGTTGGACTTTATATAGCTCATATGTAGTGTGCTGAGTGGTTGATGTGGTGTTCGGTTGGTTGGGCGGGATTTTTTATTTTTGCATAATTCACACTTCTTAGTCTATGTCTGTTTGTTGGATTAATTAGCATCTTAAGGAAATGCTCTGATTAATCCATATCTGTATGGTACTTGTGTGCTTGGAATGACAATGTATATGAGTTAAGTTTGTTAATGTTAACTCTCAGTTTAGCATATTGTTGTTTGAGTTGTTCGTATGTGTAACGCCCCAAAATTTTAATTTTTGATTTCGTGTATGTGTGACACACAATGTCTATCTGCTTCAGTGGTTATGTGTTATGGGTGTGTGTGTGAGGTCCCAAGTTCAAGCCTTACTTGGGAAAATTTTGGTATTTTTTTTTATAAATAAAGCCTTAACCTTGTGCAAAAGGTTTAAGTTTAATTGTTGGTAAGTTTATATCAGAATGGGCATGCTGGTCTGGTGGTTAAGTAGAGTGTTGGAGTGCTGGAGGTCCTGTGTTCAATTTTCTGTGATGGCGTGGAGATAGTATTTTTGCTCCAATTTCAGCTAAGAGTTGTGTTGGGGCAAAATTCTGAGTAGTTGTATTTTAGTGGGTTAATAGGGAGTGATTTTAGGAGATAATTTGGGAGAGGTTATCAAAAAATAATCTGATAATCTTTTTGCTACAAAAAAAGAGTAGAGTTTCGGTTTTCTCTCCAATTCCCCAAACTTTTTCTGACGTTTTCTTCTTCTTCTTTTTTCCCTCCTCTGCCGATTTTTTCCCCTAGTTGCTGCCTAAATTTCCATTATTTTTTCCCCTTTTATTTCTTTCCTTTTTTCCCAATTGATTCGGCTGTTCATCGTTGGTTGCGTGTGTTCGGTAAGTAATGGTTTTGTGTATTGTTAATCATTCTTGGTTAATCTCTAAAAGGGGGATTCCTTTTTGATGTTTAAGAGTTAATCAAGGGGCTGGTGATTTTGAATCGACGATGTGATTGTGCGAAGTTGTGGTTACTCAAGCGAGGTAAGGGTTTTGCTAGGTTTTTAGTCGAGTTCCTTCCTTAAATTGGTTGATTAAAAATGAATTAAGTGATTAATCTGGAGATATGTAGGTCGATTTTTAGGTTCTAGAGGCCTAGGAGTGCTTACGCATCAGAAACGATACTAGGTGTGTACCTAAAATACAGAAAATGGGATTCGACGAAAAGCCAAAATTGCTTGCTGTTGAGAAATAAGAGAAAATGCCGCGAAAAATTATAGAGAAAGGAAATAAGGGTGTTATAAACTTGGAAATCAACATTTTGCACTAAAATAGTTTTGACAGCAGCAGTAATCTAACTTTAAAAAATCATCAAAAATAGTGGGAATTGAGTTAGAGGTTGAATAAAATATGAAATTAAATTTTATTGAGTCTAGTTTTTCATGGAAGAAACATTGTAAGCAATGGAATTGTAAATCATGAGATATAATAAATTTTGTGAGACAAGGTCAGAATGATTTTGGGTTCCCCTATTTTGACTTAGGAAAATCATCAAAAATTGTAAAAAAAATAATTAGGGGCTTAAATTTATATTTTTAAATCCTTAATAAGTCTATTTTCAAGAGAAACAAACGGAAACATCATCTAAATTCCTTACTAAGAGATAAATAATTTTTAGTAAGGAAAGGATGAAGCTGTCAAACAGTAGAATAGGGATAACTTTAAATATTTTACTGTACTTATTTGGTAAACTATAAATTTTGAAAATTTTATGGTAGAAAGGTATTTGAGCCTAGTTTCAAAAACATCAAGCAGATTTTAATTTGAAATTTTGTAGCTCAAGATATAAATAATTTAGCGATAATGACTCAAGTAGACAGCTTTGAATGAACATATAAGTAAACAGTGAAAACATATATGAGTATTAAGCTAGTATGGGTTACTTTAAAAATGGATCACACGGCCAAGGCCAATTTGGGTCGAGTGGGCCACAAAGGCGTGTGGGCCCACACGGGCAAATCACATAGGCGTGTGGGCCCATTTTTACCGCAATATTTTTAAGGTTGCACGAGTCGCCCAAGTCGACTGTGAACCTACTGTAGGGTCGGTAAGCGCTACTTAGACCCCTAAATGTGTGAAATTGACTGAATGATATCTGTACTGGGCATGTTAATATCTGAACTGAATATATGGACTAAAATTGCATAATAGCATGTCATCCATTGTATGTTGCATTGCATTGCATTGGGTTGGGGGTTGTTATCCGAAGGAAGTGTACTGAAAGGCTTTAAGCTTAATTTACTGGTAGCTCAGCTGCAAACTACTGTTTTGTGCCGCATTCGGTACTACTTGGAGTGTAGGGATGGGTGGGTTGATTATATCCCCACATGGAGTGTAGGGTTGGACGGAGATGGAGTGTAGAGACTGGTTGGGTAGGATTTTGCTATTGCATAATTGTTATTGCTCCTGATACTATGATGGGCTAAGGCCCTACTGCATTTTTGACACTGTACTGAGATGGGCTAAGGCCCAAACTGCCACTGATACTGAAAAGGGCTTAGGCCCAAGACTGTTCAACTGTGCACTGTGAATACTGATTGTTTGTTTGTTTCTGCATGATTACACACTGAGTTTACGTAAACTCACATGTTTTGTTTAATGTGCACAGGTAATCCCCAGACTTAGACGGATCGGTGCGACGAAGGACTCAACGGTGACCACAGTAATTTTTGGACTTCATGGTTTTCAATTTACGATTTATGATTTGATTATTATTGATTATTTGGGTTGTAATTTAAGGACCCTCTGGGACTTTGGTTTTAAATTTGGGTTTTTATTTATTTATTTTACTTTATGGATTTATACCTGTTGGTCGTAGGAAATTGGGTTTTCAAAAAGTTAAAGTAATTTCTAAACACATGATCACCTAGACTGTTTTATTAAAGCTTCCGCAACGAGGGATGTTTCAAAACAAATGTTTTAAATGAATAAAGACGACTTCCTAAGTTCTAACAAAGGTTTACTAAAGATAATAACATGGAATGTTTTCATCGTAACAACGAGGTTTCAAAAACACTATCATGTGACATTGCCAGATACAATTATAATGTCTAGGCCGGGTTTGGGGTGTCACAGTATGTGATTTATAAGCATATGATTCATTTTCTAAACCATCCATTGGACTACCATCTTTGGTTTTCGTCTGTTTCAAACTCATACTGAGCTCGTGTAGCTCATCCCTTAGTTTTTTGCCCCTTTCGGGTACTCTCATGTTCTGGAGCTGGACTCGGTGACCGAAGATCTCAGACGGATAATTTCTAAGCTAGTTATATAAAGTATTTCGTTTCAAATTTTAGTTTTCAAACTGTTTTGGATTGTACATGTTAAAGGGATTGTGGTATACATTTTATTTCTGGAATTTAGTAAACTCTTGTTTTGGACTGAACTTTTAAATTTATGGTTTTAAACTTCTGAACATTTTTAACGTATCCTGAAATTTTATGTTTTAAATCCTGAAATAATAAACGGTTTAGTTTGAATCAAGCAAACTGCTTTGAAAATGAGATTTCGATAATTCATTTAGTATGTTGTTTTTAGTTTACTTCGGTGATGAATGTAACCTCCGGGATTCAATCTAAACTTCTAGGTCGGGTTTCAGGGCATTACAGATTTGATCGTGACTATCTTTGTGATATGCTTTTGTCATCATCCCCGCTAATGGGTTGAAAGTAAAATATTTGACTCTGAAAGATCTACTTAAATTCTGGAATAATTTAAAAGAAAAATGTGAGCAATAGAATATGGTAATTTTATTTAAAGCTCGCTATGGTTGGATGCACCTAAAGTTGGAAGTTTTTAAAACTGTGAGTATAACTTTACAGTTTTTAAAATAAGTTATCAATTAAATTTACGTGGAAAAATATTACTGATGAGAACCTTGCAAGAGGGAACTTATTCTTTTCATCATTCAAATGTGCTCCTATAGTTGCAATAACATGAAAAAAAATTTACTTACGATTGAAAAAAAGTTTTTTTATCACGAAACCTAAGCATTCATTGAAGAGAATGTAACAATATGTAATAAATTTGAAATACATAATCTTTGACGTGGATGTAGTAAATTGGACTATAATAATAGTTATAGGGGATAGTCGTAATAAATTTTCTTACAACCAGAAGTGGAAAAATGAAGAAAGCAAGAAAATACCAAAAATTCCCAAGAACCCTTTAAGAAGAGAGAAAACTTATGTATGAAAAGTCATTGGTTATGTACCTGTTGTACACCTGGAAAATAATATTCACTCAAAGTTCGCTATTAATAATTTTTTTTGGATATTTAAAAATTTTGGCATATTCCCTAAAGCGAATATTGCATATAATTGTTTGGAAATTATATTTATTTTGTTGACTTAGTGGCATTATAAACTTCACATTGATTTAGACATTTCCAGTAGTAAATGTCACAATAGTACTTATATGTGGATACAAAGTAAAAGGAATAACAGTAAAATTATCAATTTGTCACAACTTATATTGACATTATTAGTAAAATTGAAATGCATGTTAAAGTAAATCAGAAGTTCACTGATACAAATACATTTACTACTTGGCGTGACCAGTTATACCATCATGGATCATATATGATACGAAAATCAATTAAGAATTCATATGGACATTCATTAAAGAACTAGAAGATTCTTTAATTGAAAGAATTCTTATTTGTTGTTTGTTCTCAATGAAAATTGAAAGTGGAGATTTAATATCTTGCATTTCTGAAATGAATATGAGCTCATTCATCCACCATGTGGATGGTTTTGATATTATATGATTTTGGCAAATGCATCTATAAAATAATCACATACGTGTTATCAACTTGCAACTTGTCATTTGCAAGATTGCTTGTTTAAATAATTAAATTCAGTTTATACAATTAAGACAATTCATCTTGCTAAAGCTAATGAGTTTATATCTCATTCTTTTATTGATTGAGTTTGAAAAACTTTTGTAAAAGTTTGTTATTTATGCATATAATGATTTATAGAAATTATTGATTGAACGGCTTTGATTAATGTCTAAACCATTACTTATGAGAACTAAACTTCCTATTTCAACATGAGATTATTTTGATTTATGTGTTGTACGCATCAAGCCAATAAGTTATAAATACTCTCAATTACAATTGGTTTTTAGTTAAGAGCTAAATATTTCTCATCTTTGAATTTTTGTATATGCGTATATGTTCCAATTGCTCCACCACAACACACAAAGATGAGTGAATTCTCAAAGAAAGTTAAGAATATATATTAATTACAAGTCTCCTTGTATTATTAGATGTTTTGAATATATTGGAGATTCAATTATAATATGATTTGTGATTACTATTTTGATTCGATAGTTTTCGCGACATTTAGGAGGGAGAGTTATTTAAACCAGAAGTTCAACAAGGATAACTCAGTACAAGTTTCAAATATCAAAATTCTCGTAAAAGAAAGTAATAAATCTAGATGGTCATCTAGTGAAGGCGAGTGCTCCAGAAGAGACCCAAGATATAACTAATAAGTAAAACTCCAGAAGAGATTAAGGTACATGAAACTGAAGATTAAAATAGTGAAAACAAGATATCTTGATAAGTTATGTCAATTCGAAAAAATGTTGAACAGATAAAAAGTGGTTGAAAATTTTGCATGCAATATTATTGTTGAAATAATGAAACAAAAGGAGGATCTTGAATAAATCTATTGAGAAATATAGATATGGAATAAATTTGTCAAAATAGAAAGACACAATTCAAGTACAATTAAATTTGTGGAGTTTCTAGACCAGTAGTCCAAAAATCTAAAGGTATAAAGTCAGTGATGGTGCAAATGAAGTAGTTTTGCAAAAGCGGAATAAAAATATGAAGTTTTTCGCTAAGTTCTGGCATTGATTTTGAAAAGATATAATATTCTTTTATGGTGAATGCAATAACCTTTAGATATATTATTAAACTGACCGTTCATAAAAGATTTAACTTGCGTCTAATGATTGTTGTTACAACCTTTTATAAATCACTATATAGTAAAGTGTATATTAAAATCCTTGAAGGATTTAAAATGCTAAAAGCATATTGAAATTATCAGGAAATTATTTATTTATATGATTGAAATAATTGAACATATGTGGTAAATTTGACTTAGTCAATAGTAGTTGAAAGAGGATTATAAAATGATCCAAAATACCTATTTGTGTTTTTATAGAAGAATCATGATTAAAGTTTGCAATGATTATTTTTGAAACTCTTAAAGAGATCAAAATATATTTCTCCAAATTTTTCCTTACTCACGACTTTCAAAAGAATGGTGATATAAATGTGTAGCAAATACATTCAAATAGTTATTTGAAAAACTAGTATTCAAGAATAAATACATAGAATATGAAAAAGTTATTAATATTGATGTATAACGGTTATAATTAATTAATATTTAATTTTATTTAAATAAAATTTTTATTTATTTACCAATCTTCCACGATTTTTTGTTTCTTTAATAAGAAGATATCATTTTATTATTCAATTATGTTGCATGAAACTTTTGTGCTTATAATACATCAAATACTACTCAATGATTAAAGGGATCATATTTTTTGTACCAACAACGCATAAGTTTTATACACCATCAATGAATCATAAAATATGAGTCATCACCATTGAATAAAACAAAAAATTGTGAAAATAAAAATATTATTTAAACATAATTAAATAATATTTAACTATTAATAAACCTTAAAAGCATAAATCTTAGATTTTAAACCCCAATATCAAAATCATTAACCCTAAATCCAAGAGTTATTAATATTATTTATACATAATAGTTATAATTAATTTAATTTAAATAAATTTATTAGTGAATAATAAGGTGTCATGTTATTATTACACTAAAAACATGACACATCATCATTGAATAAAATAAAAATAGAAAAGGAAATATAAAAATAAAAACAACTTTATTTAAACATAATTAACTAATAATTAATTATAAATAAATACTAATACCCTAAATAGTAAATCTTAAACCCTAAACTCAAAATCATAAATATTAAATTTGAAATTTATTAATATCTATTTATAATAGTTATTCATTATTGTTTAATTATATTTAATTAATTTATTAGTATATTATTTATAAATCTCCCATAATTTTTTATTTTTTTAATAATAAGATGTTATATTAGTATTCTCTAATAGTACATAAAATTTGTGTACAAACAATTCTTCAAATATTATTAGATAATTAACACACAATTAACTTGATTTAACAAATCATTTGAATTGATCTTGATTTATATGGAACGATGGTTAAAACTTTTTTCAAACATTCGTTTAACATGAGTTTGAATTGTGTTACCTCGTCTCGCCTTTATTTTATATAGAAAAATAACGTTTAGATTGAGTTTTAATAACACTGAAAAAAAAATTGACAAGCTAATGAGATTATCAAGCTCGAACAAAATAATTTTCGACTAAAATCACATAATGCTCTTATTTACAAATCATTTAGACCTCAAATCAGATTGAAGAAAGAAACACATCAACCCTCAAAAAAATACCCTTAGCTTTAACTAAAATAAAATAAAATAAAAATTAAATTAAAAAGAAGAAGCCAGCTTCATCATCCCATCACATGTCCAAAACCCTATTTTTCCAATTGGAAGCTCAAAAGCTAAAGCAGAAATCAGCAGCATGAATGAGGTAAGTGAGCAACAATGCCACCACCATCAACATGCATGCAATCCCTTGGTCTATCGAATTCCCTGTTGTTGTTGTTTTTCATTAAAAAAAGTCACTAAATAGTCAAACATAAATAAAAAATGGCAATTGATATATATAAAAAAGAAGTTACCGTCGCTTGTTGGAGAAGAGGACTGGGCTTGAATGGAAGCAGGCAAGGTGACAATAGCACAGCAAACAATAGCAACGAATACAACGACTAGACAACCCATGGGAACTACTGCTATTATTCTTCCTTTTGCTTTTAAAAATTATTTGTATATAAAATGCTTGATCTCTCTTTCTCTCTCTCTCTCTGCCGGTGTGAATAAAAGCTTTAGATTTTTTTGTGTTTAAAGATAATCAATCTCATGCAATGGCTCAAAAGAGCCTCGCAGAGAGAGAGGTAATAAACTAGAGAGTTTTTTTTTTTTGGTGGGGGAAGGGCTTGTTTGGGGATAATGATGACGACAATAGTGAAATGAAGGTGAGAAGAGGAAGGAGATGGTATTTATATGAAGTGAAGGGTGGGGGTGGAAACCGTAACTGGTATGAAAGAGAGGTGTAGATAATTTTCTGGGATGGAACCGAATCGCATGTTTAGGATGGTTTCTTGCTGTCCGGTTACCCAGCCATGTAAAAAAAATATCTTCGTAAAATAATTACTTATTTTCTAAAGATTATGATTTTTTTTTTTGTGATTTCAAGTTTGGAACCCAAATCATATCAACTCGATTAAATACTTAAATAATAGTGTAGATTTCTTATACCCCTATCCGGCATGGACACATGGCATCTGCTCCGCGTCGCATAACATGGTTAGTTTCTCATCTAAAAACCACCTAGGCAGTCCCCCATCTTATATCAATAGTGACCAACTATTCAGGCATCTTGCCCTCCAAGTCACCTGCTTTTAGTGGAAACACATTATCTTCAAGAGGAGACCACCAGATAATCACTAAATGTAACAAATTTGTACTATCTCAATAAAGAGACGATTAAAATAATATTACTCCATGGCAACCCACGTGCAACAGCTTTGACACTTGGTCGATGGCACAATCATCATGTCTTGGACTTGTCCATGATGTGGCATTTTTAGACACAAGATCTCCCTCCTTATAAATACTTTGAAGAACGATGAATGAGGGATCTTTTTTCCTTCTTTACATCCTCAAGCCTTCACCTCCACTTAGTCTCGCTTTCTTATTTCTTCCTAATTTATCTCTTTTCTCAACTCTCTAACTACTTAATTGAGCTAACACACCCTCAATTTATAATAACTAAATTATGGCACACATCCGATATGATATGAATGGAAAATTTATATAATAATTTTTTAAATAATTAATTTAACAAGTATATATATATATATATCTTTAGTTAAAAATAGTAAAATTAAATTATTAAAATTATAATATTTTAAATTCAAATTTCACAAATATTTATCTAAATTTTATATGAAAAAATTACCCACGTAAAAACATAATTCTTTTCGGTACTCAATAATACTGTACCACGCATGGGAATTGGGAAATACCAAGACATGGCTAGGCAGCCATTGGGAGGAATTTTGTTGTGCATTTATTAATATACACTTCCCATAGGTTTTTATTCTTTATAAATTTTGTTATGCCCTTAAAATTTTTTTATATAGCGTTCGGTTACTCAAATTGAATCAAATGATATTTGTGTTTAATTTATAATTTATTTTATTTTATGATGTAAAAATAAATATTTTATATTTAAAAAGGTAAAAAAAAATTAAAAATTTTATATAAAAATATTTATTAAAAATATTATAATAATTTTTTTCTTGACAAATTGTTTTTTAGAAATATCTATAAAAAAAGTTTCTACCTACAAAATAATATTCAGAAGACATAAAACAAAACTTATTTTATCAAAATAAATTTAAAAATCGAGAATGAAAAATTAATATGAAAAAATTGAAAGCCAAACTAAATAATGATAGACGGTTCAAAAGTTGATCCATCAATTTCTTTCCTTGCTGTTCTTTCATTTGAAATTTAATCATATTTTGCTAATTATGGTTTGGTTGTATTAGCAAAGTTGATGTGCTAAGACCATGCACAAATGCTCTAGGTGTATTTTGCTTATATTATTCTAAGTTCAAGTTTTATCGTATGTAAGTTATGTCCAAATTTATTTTAGTCTAGTTTCAAATATATTTTAATTTTCAATTCATTATATACTTTAAATTGAGTTGATTTTGGTTATAATTGATCCTACATGTAATTATTAATAATTTGGAATTGTACTTTAAACACCTTAAAAAAAGAGTAACCTTTGTTTTTTATTTTAAATTTAGCCCTTTTATTTTTTTTTTAATTAATGGTTCTTAAGCATGCTTTCTCTTCTTTTTCCCCCTATTTTAAATATTCTTTTGGGGAATGGAAGACAATGACAAGACCCAAAAACCATGAACCAATCTAAAATCACAAACCATTCAACAATGTTACAGTACAAACCATTGCAGCTACCTTGTACCCTTGGATGATGGCAACTTTGATGTATCCAACCAAAAAGAAGATAAAAATGGAATTTGGCAAAAGTAATGAATAAATATTTGATTTTGACCTATACCAAATATGAGTAAGCTTATTGTAGAGGCCCAATTTAACCCGGGTCCAGACAAAAAAAACCAAATAGAAAAAATAAAAAAATATTAACAGTACTAACAGTTCAATTACATTCAAGCTCAAATTTAACTTTAGCCCATAGCCCAAAATACTTGAAAAAAATTTAAAAAAAAAAAAAAAGAGGACCTAAACCCTAAGCGCCGCACCCCCTGCTGCCACCTACATGCCTCCGCAACGCGCCCACCGCCCGAGGCCTGGCCGCCTTGCACCGAAATGGCAAGGTTCTCTCCGTTGACCTCACCTAGGCCTGCAAAACAAAACAAAAAGAGAACAGAACAGGAAAGGCAAAAATAGCAGTAGTGAACAATAGCAAAAATAATAATAAACATTGTTATATTTCGGCCATAAAAGCCAGAAATCATATTGTAAAAAAAAGGGGGAGGAAATCAAATACAAAAAAGAAGAGAAAATTGAATACAGATTCAAACAAAAGGTGATCTTTTATGTTTTTTTAATCTTTTATATAAAATATAAAAAGTAAAATAAAAGTTACCCGAGGCATTTCGTCTCCCTCTGTCATCGGAGGCCCTTTCTAGCGTCGAAAATCTAGGACTATTATGGTTCGACGCGACGGTTTTGAGGGATATCAGAAGTTTTTTTTGGGTTTTTTTATTTTTGAAACAA